>CM053792.1:435097613-436437613 GCA_028749045.1 Cupressus sempervirens
TGTTAGAGACAGCTTTATGTCTTGTCCCCCACAACTATCCAAGTCCATACGCTTGCCTAGGATAATTTTATAACTTTTTTTTTGAGTTTGTTAAAATTTTGTTTAAAATAAATTCTTGTTTCTTTTAAATTTAAAAAGTAAAGTGGAGGGTGAATGTATGCTAGGTTAGTGTTAATGAACTTAGGCTATTATTTTAATATCCTATTCATTTATTTATTTATTCTTTTAAAAATGGGGTCATGGAGGTGACATGAAAGTCAGAAGGTGCCTATGAAAATCATTTCGGTAGCTTAGGGTGGGTGGTGTTATGACAACACTAATCTAGTGTTTATGTGTATTTCATTTGTTTTATTCAATGCACTTTATCCTAATGAATATTCCAATTATTATTATATTACTCTGCAATAAGGGAGGAAATAATCCTTTCTCCCATACATTTTCCACAGAGTAAAGTGAGGTCTACAGCAAGGCTAATTTGGATTGATTTGAAAGTTACTTTTCTCAACTAACCTCTTTATTTTGAGTATGTATGTTGTATCCTAAAGAGTTCTAAGTGGATATATGTATTATAGAGTAGTGTTTTCTACTAGCAGATTTATTAGATCTTCAAGAAAATTCAACATGAATGAAGATTAAACATACATAATGAATTATCAAGCAAAAGAAATGATTTTTCTTCCAAGTTTTAAATGCACAACATACAACTTTTCCATGCAACTTATACATCTTGAATCTTACCAACTATGCTCATAAAAATCTCCTATATGTCACTTATAAAATTCATAGCTACAGATACAGCTCAGGGAAGTATTGTCTACAATTTACTTCATAACACATGAACTTTAACATAGAGTTTTTCATTACAAATATAAGCATACAATCTTTCATCCTTCCTTCCAAGATTTTCAAATGATAACAGAATGCTATTACATTTTACATTACATGTTACTCTTCCATTACTCATCAACTTCAAATGATCATTTCTTGTCAAGAACATATATATATATATATATATATATATATATATATATATATATATATATATATATATATATATATATATATATATATATATATATATATATATCTTCCTCAATTTTTGTTCCTCTACCTATTCACATGGTATCAATGACACAATCTCCTTTTTTTTTTACAATGAGACCACACAAGAGACCTTTCAAAATCATAAGGAACATGAACATTGAAGGTCATGAAACAATGAGCAGCATGAAAGTTGATCAACATGATCATTAGGATCATGAACATTGAACATAACATGGACATTAAGTCACATATACATTGAGCCTTCTTAACACATTTGGACCTTCTCCTCCTTGATGAAGGTAAACCCTAAATCTTCATAGCATGAATCTTTACAACCTGCATAAACACACAAAATGGAGACCACGGAGGCTCAGCTCCCAACCTAGGCTTCCATGAAGCCACCCACCAAACCGGGGAAACAAGATCCAAACCAGGTTTTCAAAAAAATCTCACATATGCATGAACATCACATTTCAACACTCAACAATCCCATCCCAAGGTCTTTCACAAAGGTTCACCAATGGAACCTTGAACATAGGGTGAAGGTGTGCTTTCAAGGAGGTTTTCCATATCATATCATATTTTCCATAACACAACTTTCATGCCCTTTCGGGGCTTCACAATTCAACAATATCATGCCCTTTCGGGGCTTCACAAATCAACAAAATATCAAACCCTTTTAGGGCTTCACAAAACATCTTCCACCACACACTATTAGCAACTTCAGTTTCCTTGAAACCCATACTTCATTCACTTCGTTTCTTCTCCATTATTCCCTTACCACCCTCAAGCAAAATATGAATAAAAATGGCATACAATGGAGCCCATACTCCAAGGTCCTCAACTATGCAAGCCCAACTATGCCCTTCACCCTGGACTTTTCTTCCCTTCCCACAAGGGTGAGTGAAGCCCTCACACCCATAATCACATTCACATTCAAGCAAGAAATAGAAATCAAGAGGGCAACAAAACCCAAAAGAAAATCTTCAAGGAACACATAACACATTTACATCTCCATAATGCAATGCTAAGCCCATAACACAAGATCTACCATGAAATGCATACTCCATTGATAATCCTTCACACTTTCAAATTTACTTATCCATGCTAAAAGAAAGAATGAAAAAGAAGCATATTTTGAGACACCAACCTTGGTCCAAGCTAGGGTAAGGATAGTTGTAGTAGAGCTCCCTTAATCTCCCTCCAAAACTAACTGTCTCTAAAATTAGAGAGTGGGTGAACAACCCACTAACTTGTCACCCCTCCGCTAAAAGACTCTCTACCCCCCCCTTTTTGGTAGGAACATCAAGCCTCCCTTATCTTACATTGTTGCTCCTCCAAAATAAGAAAGTTGACCAAGTGGAATTGTGAGGGTGCTTTCATGGGGAACTCAAATTTCGAATTGGTTCAAGATGGCTTTGTTTAAGAGGTTCCCTAAGTTAAGAAATCACTAAAATAGTTGAGTTTAGGCCCCTAACATGTTATGCTACCATAGAGGTGGCTTTTTATCAATAAAGTAACACTTTAGGGTCCCATTTAGGCCCCCTAAAATCCTTAACAAGTCTGAATTCGAAAATCAACATGATGGTGAACCATCCTAGCACTCTCTCCCAAGTGGGTGTACTTAAACATTACTTGGAAGAAAATAAAAGGACTAAGATCAAGCGACCTTGTGCCTAACACTCTAAGTGACATGTCATCCACACATAAACCACCACAAGTGTCAAGTGACACATTAAAATACATTACACTTCACCTTTACATGTCCTTAATGCATCTAATTTATGATTAACATATTCACAAGCAAGCAACCATACAATTACGAAGAAAAGAAATTTCACAACGAGGCTTTTGAATCTTCCAAGATTCACCTTGGTTAAACTGTGTTCACAATGTTTGGAACTTGTTTCCCCCAAGAATTTCCATGGTTCATCTTCCTACACATTACACTCTAGCATTAGTAGTCCAAGGAATCACATAACATATATATCGTAAATACATATAATGATATCCATGATTCAAGTAAATCATTCGAGATGTTAGAATATCAAATCTGTATATTATAATTATCAAATTAACATCTATCTACATTTAATAATCATCAAAATCATTTCTATGCATATCATAATCATTCATCACATAAAGCATCCTAATCCAATTATCATTTATCTACGATCTTAGATTACCACAATCAAAACATTGTTAAGCATTGCATCAAAATCCCATAATATCATGTCATTAACTACATCCACATGTGTTTGAACATTTCTTACACAAAAATAGGTCCATGGTGCATATAATAATGTAAAACACTACTGAAATATCAAAATCCATAGATGAAACAATCTCCTATCCATATAAGTCTCGAATAATTGTCAAAATATCAAGGTCTCGAATATCAGAAAGTAAATAAAATATCCATGCTATGATAGATCGGGGTGAGGCCTCACATATTATTAAATAACTTAATGGTGTACCTTAATGGTGTTAAGAGTTAGTTAAATATTAACCAATGAAGTTTATGTAAAGTTTCTCTAGATCGATTAATAATAGTTTTGATGAGTTTATTATGTATTAATGTTTGTTGGGTCTAATAAACTATTAATAAATAATGGTATAAATGGTTCAAATAGTTATCAATTAATCGGATTAAAGTTAATTAGTTAATGATTGAAGTTTTGTAAAAGATATTAATCAGTTTGAATTGGTTAATAATTGGGGGAGTATTAATTAATTGAATTATAAATCAACGTACATAGGGGAAATTTATTTGAGATAATAATATTTGGTATTGGGGAATTTATTATAACTTGTTATTATTTAAGTATTAATGGGAACATTGTTGAGAAGAATGATGAATGTGGTCATTATAGACTTATTAATAAGATATCCAATATGACTTGTTATTAAATATTAACAAGTCATTATTGAATTATTAATATTAGAGAATTGGATTATAGTTGACTTTTAACATACAAATTATAGTTAGCTATTAATCAACCGATATTCATTGGGTCATTGATATGGATATGTAATTATTAATTTAATTAATTAATTAGAGTTGATTGAATTTAATTAATAATTAAGTTATGTAATTAAGTTCTAATTGATATGCTAATGTCAATTCTTCTAGCGAAGTTGTGAAGTATTTACATCGAAGTTGATAAGTCTTATTCTAATGACTTTAGATATTTTAATGGTTGTTAGTGATGATTTAATCAAGAGACTTAAGATTTAGTAATATTTAATTGAGTTTTAATTAAATGATATAGGGTCATGGATTGTGTACCTATGTGCATTATTACTTAATTTAATGATTTAATAAAGCATGGCATTTTAAGTAAGGCTAGTTAGTCTTTTTGTTATCTTCTTATTCAAAGATTGATAACTAGCTCTCTTATAATATAACGAATAATGATCCTTTGATTATGTTAAGAAGTTGAAGTAACATTAAGGAAGAGTTATTCAATTAGTAGCATTGATCTTAGCAAAATAAAGCGAATGATTTAATGAGTAAGTATTTACCCTTAAGCTATTCTTAGAATATTATTTTAATGATGGAAGGATAATGTTATCGAGGGAACAGATGGGTTGACTTGTAGGTCAAATGATTAATCTTATACACTTGAAGTATACTTGCAAATTGAAAACTGAAAACCCCACACTTATCTATGTAGATTTAGCAAACCAAAACATGTGCTTGCATTGTGTTTTCTCTATGCTTTTTGTTTTGGGTTTTTGAGTTGACTAGTGTTGACCAGTTATAGGATGTCTACCAGAGGCTTGGGAGTTATGCGAATGTGATGGCATGTTGATCTTATTTGGTCTCAATCTTTATAAACCCAACCATGGTTATGTGATGGAATGCTCTATGAGATGTTTGTAATTATTGATTGTTATTTCTTATCATCTTCTTGGGTGAAGCCGAGTCATATGTATCAAAGACACTTGACTTAACCATTTTTGAGTCATCGATCAGTTATCCTTGGATTACTTTTCAGTTGCCATGATGGGACTAAAATGTTGATTTATTTCTTGATGATGTCATGTTGTGACATGTTTTGACTCAACCATTTTGGAATCTTTGATCAGTATGATTTTGAGATATATTTTGGTTATTGAGAACCAATGGATACTTTTAATTATCAGTGATACCTTCAGCTGCCAATAGAGAATTGTTGTGGTCATGATTATCTATGGATGCTTTTCAGTTGCTCATGGAGATTTGATGTTCTTATTGTGGATTATCTTTTGGTATTTCTTTCTAGTCGCTTGTATAGGACTATGGTGATTTTGATGATTTTATGATTCCATGAGCTTAGGGTAGGTTATCAACTTGTAGTGTCAGGAAGTGGCTTGCAATGGGGATCGAGGCCCTAAGTGACTGCCAAGGTAACTCATTGTAAGTTGTTTTAATAAGTGAAAACATTTACACTAAATGGGGATTAAATGAACCTAAAAAATAATTGTTTTAGTTCTCACTCATGCCTCGAGTGCTTGTACAGACTAGGATGGGAGTAGAGAGAACGCTTGGTTATGACCTTGCATTCCATAGTATGCCTTGTCAGTATGAGAGGATACTAATGCCGCATAAGGATCAGTAGGGACCTATGGAGTTGTAAGCTAACTACCAAGGTAACTTCTACATGATATATGAGATGACACTTGCCTGCTTACAGAGTAGGTTTCCTACATGTCATTGTGTGCCTTTGGGATTAGATGTCAGTTTTGTGGTTGGAACCTTTGAGTTAGTATACTTTTAGGATTCCTGTCTTAGTGAGTATTTATACTTTGAGATTGTTAACCTATTTGGGACTTGATATTATCTCCTTAGTGTGGTGGGAGTGGACCATTTAGGTTCCATGTAGTCGGGTGGTAGTGCTTTATCACTCTTATCATTTGAGATCCATCTGAGACATCGTAGCTAGAGTATTCTTTGTTGGCATCTATCTTCATAGATTATGATGGTGGACATGTATCCTCATATTGATGATTTGCATATGTTAGATGATGTTATCTTATGCTTTACTTTGCATGTTAGTATGATGTTTTAGGAGTGACATTCCTACTATGTTAATAGTCGATGATCTCTTTGGTGCTTTGGGATATTACGCACGGAAGGATGGCTAGGGTCTATGATGGTCTAATGATGTTATTTACGGTTGGGAGGAACCGTGCACTTAGTTAATTATGTTTGATGATTCATGGTTATGATAATGTATCATGTATGGTTTGTGGTTTCATTTATGTTATTGCATCATGGATTAGAATTAGTATGATGATATAGTTTATTTATACGAATGTTTATTCTTTCAAGCCTTTCATACCTTATGACATGTACAGTGGATGATTGAGCAATATAAAATATAATTACAAAAAGGACACTTGTATATTGTTTAAGAACATTGGATGTATCATTGCTAAGGATGTAATGTTAGATGAATAGTTAACTTAGATGTGATACAACATTAAGGGATCCATGAAGAATGTAATCTGTTATGTATGATATGTTTACTTTCACTTGTATTGTTTCTGTTGCTTCCATTACTATGTATAAGTTGTGAATGGTTTATCTTTCATGTTTAAAAAAAAAATGCTACCAAACTTAGTGAAACTTTAGGTTAATTCTTTAGATCCCTTGGTGGGGCATTACAGAAAGTAACTAAGGAGGATGTCTACAAGACTGAAATAAGCTTATCTCCCTAGATCCTAAGAGCTTTGATTCTATCCATGATTTTATCATTAAGGTGAATGTGTTGAGAACAAAACTTAATGATTGTGATAGTCCCATTAAAGGTGACAAGTTGATTTATCTAATTCATAATAAGTTGCCATCAGAATGCTCCACATTTTTCTCTTCTTTCAACACCACAAATATTATCTTAGGGACCTCTTATAAGAAAATCGCTTTCAATGACTATGCCTAGTTGTTAGAGGATGAACTAGCTAAGTTGATAACAATGGGGATTCTCAAGTCTTTGAAGTCTAAGGCATTGGCGGCTAATAAAGAGAGCTCTTAAAATTCAACTAGTGAAAGTTCAAACAAATGCAAGGGAAAAAAGAAGAAGTGGAAAGATAACAAACAAGGGGACATAGAAAAGTCACCACCAACATCAAATCAGCAACAAGAAAGTCTTCTCCTAATATCAACAAAAAGGGGGATAATAATTAGGAAAAGAAGAAGTGTGCCTATTTTAAAAAAATAGGTCATGATCAACATTAGTGCTATCACAAGAATATTGATGAATTGAAAAACATCATGAAGAAGCACAGTGTTCCATTTCCCAATGCTTATAAGGAAAAAGGGTCTTCATCTTAAGATTCTATGAGCAAAGGGAAAGCTTCACTCAGAAACACTATCAGTCAGGGAAAATGAATTATTGACTCAGGTGCCACACATCACATGCATGCGTCAAAGAGAGATTTTTCTTCATTGATAGCTTCAGAGGTACCTCACATCTTTGTAGGGAATTATTCTAAAGTGGAAGCTGAAGGAAAAGGTGAAGTTGAGATGGAAATTGAAGCATTCAAGGATATTCTTTATGTTCCTAATCTTACATCCAACTTTCTTTCAATCTACCAAATCACTCACTATGGAGATGGAAATAAGGTTGAATTTCTTCCAAATTTAGTAGTAGTGAAAAGCAGCAAAGATAACTCTATGATTGTAATAGGTGAAGATAAAAATGATTCAAGGATTTACTCTTTCTCTTCCTTTGTGCCTAAATATAATGCACAAGCCTTGTTAATGCATTCAAATACAGAGAGCAAACTATGGCATGAGAAATTTGAACATCTCAACTAGAGGTATCTTCAGCAACTTAGTAGCAACAACATGGTTCATGGTCTACCTCAAGTCCAATTCTAAGATGGTGTTTATTCATGTTGTACACTTGGGAAGTATCCAAAAAAAAAATTTGCTAAGGGGAAGTCTTGGAGAGCACAATGTGTTCTTTAACTAGTTCATAGTGATGTGGCTGGCCATTTCTAGTGCCATCATTTGAAAAGTCTCACTCTACACTTATCATCATTGATGACTACTCTCACTATACTTGGGTATTCTTCATGGTTCATAAGAATAAATTGTTTTAATGATTTTTGACCTTCAAGGATCAAGTAGGAAAGTAGTCAAAGAAAGCCATTAAGGTTCTTCGAATAGATAATGGAGGGAAGTATGTGAACTCAAGACTTATAGACTTTTGTGCTCAAGAGAGAATTGACCTTCAAAATTTAGTACCAAGCACTCCACAATATAATGGTGTTGCCAAAAGGAAGAGCAAAACCCTCAAGGAGATGACCACTTACATGCTACTACATAAGTCTCTTGATCAAGCCTTTTGGGTTCAAGTAATGAATTGTGCTAACTAATCTAGAATAGAAGTCCTCATAAAGCTTTGGATGGTGTAACTCCTTTTGAAGCTTGGACTAGAAGGAAACCTTTTGTAAAGAACTTTAGAGTCTTTAGTTGTCCAAAATGGGCACAAACACCTCCAAAAAAATGCAAGGCATTGGAATCTCAAAGAAAACCTAGCATCTTTGTTGGTTATGCAGACTCTCATAAAGCCTATAGATTGATGGATCCAAAGACATGACATTTTCTATAAGAGCAGTGTACACTTTGAAAAAAGTTGTCCCAACTTTACTTCTTTAACTCCTCCTTCTTCCTCCTTCATTGGAGAGAGTAACAATGATGACAATAACTTGGAAGATGTTTTTCCATGATCCAAATAGAGGTAGTAGATAGCTAAGGTTGAGGAAATTACTTCTACTTCCACATCTTCTTCCACTAGACCTAGATGGGCTTAGAAAACATTGGATGTAGCAGGACCATTGGTAGGGAATCCTTCAGATACTAGGAGGACAAGATCACAACACAACACACTTCCTCATTCTTATATAGAAGTTTCTTCTAATCCTCAATCATTCAAAGAAGCTTCAAGAATTCTAGAATGGGGTCAAGCAATGGAGGAAGAATACAATTCTCTTATGAGAAACAACACATGGGACTTAGTCTCTCTTCCTAAGGGAAGAAAAATTGGTTAAGTATAAGTTGATCTATCAGACTAAGTTTCTAGTAGATGGAAGTGTGGATAAGTAGAAAGCAAGAGTTGTTGCAAAAGATTTCTCTTAGGTACTTGGCATTGACTACACTGAGACCTTTTCTCTAGTTGCAAAAATGAACTCCATTCATTTGATAGTAGCTATAGCTACAACTTAGAGATGGGTTATTCATCAGATGGATGTGAAGAGTGCATTCTTGAATGGTGATCTTTATGAGGACATTTATATGGAGCAACCACATGAGTTCATTTAGGATTCTACCTTGGTTTGCAAGTTGAAAAAGTCTATCTATGGACTAAAAAAAGCTCTAAGAGCTTGGTATGCCAAGATGGATTATTTCCTTCTCTTATTAGGGTGCACCAAATTTCATTTAGATTTGAATGTCTACATTCTTCAGTGGGATGATTCTCACTTGCTACTTGTGCTTTGTGTTGATGACTTGATCATTACAGGGAGTACAATATCCATCACTAATAGTTTCAAGTCTACTTTGTAGGACAGATTTTCCATGACCAACTTGGGTCTACTTCATTACTTCCTTGGTATTGAGATACATCATTCTTCATCAGGGATCACAATATAATAACCCAAGTATGCTCTTGATCTACTTTCTCAATTTCGCATGACTAACTGCAAAGTTGCATCTACTCCATTTCTTTTAGGTGTTAAGTTAGAAGCAAAGTGTTCCACTTCGCTTGTTGATGCCACTTTGTATAGATAGTTGGTTCAAAGTCTCATCTACTTGACACATACATGCCCTAACATATCCTCTATAGTTGGCATGGTTTCTCACTTTATACAAGAGCCACATGAACTTCACTAGAAGGTAGCCAAACATATCTTACACTATATCTAGGGTACACATACATATGGGATATGTTATGCAACTAGTACTAGACTATAATTATTAGGATATATAGACTTAGATAATGTAGGAGATCTTGATTCTCACAAATGTACTTTAGGATACATGTTCCATCTTGGTTCTAGCCCCATTTGTTGGCAGAGTAAAAAGTAGAACACTATTACTCTTTCATTGACTGAGGCTGAGTATCGAGGAGTTGTCAATGTGGCTACATAAGCTATTTGGTTACAACATATTCTAGAGGAGTTTGGTTTTGAAATACCTAGACCCACAGTCATCCATTGTGATAATTAGAGTGCCATTGAAATCTCAAAACATGCAGTGCAGCATCAGAAAACAAAAAACATTAAGGTTCATATGCACTACATTAGAGAGCTGATACATGAGTAGGTCATTGCATTACAGTATTGTCCTACAAAAAAATAGATTGAAAATATCTTCACCAAGCCCTTCACTAAGATCAAGTATCTTCATTTTCAAGATCTCTTGGGGGTGTGGGATATTTCACCAAGAGGGTCACATGACTCTTCTCTTCTTTTTTGTACTTATCTCTCTTTTTGGGAGAGGGATTTTCCCATGAGGTTTGAACTCTCTTTCTCTATTTTTAGAGAGATTACATTCCATTGCATGGCATTGTATGTAGAGCATTGCATTTGTACATGGTTACCTAATATGGCCTAGTAGTCAGGACCCATTATGCATTTTCATCATAGCTTTTGTGAGCTTAAGTGCATTCCCCTAAGTTGTAATTAAGGGGGGGTGTTAATGTAAATAATTAATTATTATTACACTTTACTTAATTTTACTTAGGTTAATGCATTATTATAGTATATTTCATATAGACAAGGAATCTAGCGAAGGAGTGGAGAAGCCTCCAAAAAGAGGTAAGAAAATCTAGTGAAGGACTAAAGAAGCCTCCAACTAGAGGAATGTCCCATAAAACTGGAACAAGAGAAGATCATGAAGAGCATCATTGAAGCTTGAAGAAGTTGCAAATTCTATCATCAAAAAGAAACTTCTCATTTGAAGAACCTCCATGGAAGAAGAAGGCACAAACCAAGCATGTCTATATGGTAGATGATCCATCTCACCAAAATTCTTAGGTAGCCAACCACTACAATTGCCTATTATATAGGATCAAGTACTAAATACATAGTTCACACTATTAAACCATCAAAGAAAGGAAGAATTAGAAGAATAGAATAACCCCCCCTTAATGCAGACAGGGTGAGATGACAGGAAATTGAAAAGGTGGGCCAAAATCCTCTACAAAAAGAACCAAAAATGATGAGAGAGTTGAAGAGGTACAAACACCTATAAAGAAATTATCACTAACTCTACATGGGACAAAAAAGGAAGAGGGCACAAAAGTGGCAAACAACTATCCCCCCCATGGTGCTTTATAAAATAGTGCAAGTATAACTTTCTCAAAACAATGTTCATGAACCTGAAATGCAAGTGTGGCACTTTATCTCAATGTATTTGCATAAAGATTCTTAAAAATGATAGTTATAATGATTAGAAAGAGGAAAATTTTGATACAAAAGATAATATAGTCCAAAGCAAAAGATCCCATGCCATGAAAATGATCCTCGGACCTGGAACACCCAAGATATCTACCATAGAGAAAAAATGCCAAAAACATGATAGAAAGAGCATGGTGTAGAATCTAAAGAAAATTATAGCATTTCTATAAAGATGACAAAACTAGCTTACCAAAAATATAACCTTTTCAAAAAATGGAGATGAGACACAAAAGATATGCATGCTAGAGTGACAAATAGAACTTTGGACTTTGACTACAAAAACAAGCAATAAAACTACATCAAAACCTAAAAATACATATACCAATGTCTCCTTCTTGAAACCAATTTTTTGGCACTTCTTTTGGATCATAAAAATACCTCTGTATGCTCAAGTTATGGACAAAAAATTGCAAGTAGGTCAAAAAGGACCCTACAGAGCCTACAGGTGTGATGATGTAGCACTAACATCATGTTGATGTTAGCATTCCACTAGCTTAAAATTGAAGGCCTATCAACCATCCCAGCAAAAAAGAGCCGCATGGAAACCACGTGGTGGTCGCTAATGTGGTGGGTGATGTGGTACGGGCCACATGGAAGATGCCAATGTGGCACTCAAAAACTATGCTAACTATCTGAAATGAAGTTCTTGCGGGCAAGCACATGGTAGCAGTAGAGTGGCAAAAAAGATCACTACTGATGGCAATGGTTGTAGGGGTGGTGGCTGCCGGTGTCACCATGGTGGAGGAGGTGGATAGGTAGCACTGGATGGTCGCGGAGCAGTGGCCATAGGTGGGCTGCACCACAATCGCTCCATGGTGACACATCGATGGAGGTGGTTGTAGAGTGGTACACTGGTGGTACCTTGGTGGCATGGTGGTGGTTATTTTGTGCTACAACAAAAAATGATTTTTCTTTATTTTTTCCCTCTAAAATTTTGTATGGCTACCTATAGGGGGCCAAAAAAAATTTCCCAGATGCAAAGAAGCCAAAATTGAAAAGTTTTATATGAATCTTGACTATAACAAACCTTCTAAACTCAATCGCAGCATCCATCTAGGCTAAAAGTGTCCCAAAAATTTGCTCCTCCTGATTGAAGAAAAATACACAAACAAACTGGGGTTTGTGTCTCCAAATTGCGGCTTCAAAAATCCTTCAACCAAGAAGTAGCAAGGAGGCTTTGATACCATGTAGAAGTTGGTGAAAGCCAACTTTACAGCTCACCAAGATCACCTGCATGCAAATAACATGCTGAAGGGAAACCAAAGAAAGATGAGGTGGAGGTTGGAAAGACTAAATGGACTGAGAGAGAAGATATTGCAAACAAAGAAAAAATGTATTGCTATACAATATGCCTTGAAAATGAGATATAAATAAAATAAGAGAGACTAAATATAAAGGCTTCAAGGAAGCTTTTAGAAGAAGCTGGAAAGTGCTAGAAGATAAGGTTGACAACTAAGCATACGTCAACAAAAGGTGGAATATCCTCAATCAAGGTGAGCAGATAAGTATGACTTAGATAGGAACAAACTCCCATGTTATCAACAACTCATCAACTACAACTATTAAATAAATGCATTAACCTAAGTAAACTTAAGTAAAAGAATAAATAATTAACAAATAATTATTTACTCTAATACAATTAAAAGATTTTTTCTCATTAGTTAGCATCATTTCTTTTTTGCAAAATAATGTTTTCAATAGATTAGATAAAACCTTTACTATTATTTTAGAATGGTAAGATAGGAAAGAAAAACCTTAGGAATCTATTTTAAGTTTCAAAATAGGAGTAAATCATAAAGCTTAATTAGGGAAGTTGCAAATTGCTCCGGATTCAGTTAGGAATACAAGTTAGTCAATATTTATAGTTCAAAAACCCCCAATCATTAAAGTCCCTTTGAATGATCCTCATAGAAAAAAGCCTTGTACATACCTTGGTCAATAGTTGAATAAGAAATTAAATGATGCAAATTGACAAAACAATTACTTTTCATATGAAAGATTAAAGATATGAATAGTTTGAAGGAGCTTTTTCATTTAAGCTATCAGTGTTTATAGGGATCTTGTGCTAAAATTTTTGATGACATAAAGTGAATGAGCCAGAGATCAATTAGGATGCTATTTACTCCTTAAAAAAGAATTGGGTGAAGGAAACAATCAATGATTGAGTGAAGAATACCAGGAAGAAAATAAATTAGGTAACAAGATTGAAGAATAGATTCACAAAGAAATTGAAGAAAAACTTAGAAATAATCACAAAAAAAACATGGGTGGTCATAATAGAGATAATCCACCTCCTAATAGAACATTTCATTATCCAATAGATATAAATAGGGGTGACAATGAACCTCCTATGAAAAATATCTCATGAACCTAATTGCAAAATTTTCATCGAAATATGTTGGCAAATATCTAAATGATTATGTTAACATATTTCAATTTTTCCATCAAAGATGTGGGAATGGCTTAATAGATGATTTTATAATGATAATTTTTCTCAAAGGAATTGATGATGACTCTAGAGATTCTTTGAATCTCATGGGTAAAGGAGACATTGATAAATTAAATTTGTAGGAGATTATCTAAATCTGTTGTAACTCTTATAGAACTAGATATGGAGTGAGGAGTTCTAAGAAAAAGGTAGTACAACATGATATTAGTCAAGTAATGGAAGAAATAGAAAATCTTAACACAAATATTCTTATTCATTTGAATGGATAGTCAAATAGGAGGAGTTATGAACCATTGGCTATTTATTGCTTGAAATATAGAGGAAAACATTTGTTATGAGAATTCCCATTAGATACTATTGAATTATTTTCTATATGTAATGGTTCACATTGTAAAAAGACTTGTAAAATTCTCTATGATATAAAAAACAAGGTAGTAGAAACTAAACAAAATGGACAGAGAAATCAAAATTAGGGACCATATGGTGGAAGAAATAATTAGTATAATCAAAACCAATGGAACAACCCTTGTTGGAAAAATTAGAACAATCAACCCTAAAACATGCCATGGGGACATCAACCTCCTTAGTAGTAGAATCAATGGTAGTAGAATCAACCTCCTTGGAAAAACCCAAATAATCAATGACAACCTATCAAACATCAAAATCCATAATGGCAAACAAATTAAAACTTTAATAAGTAGTGGATATGAAATCTAAATCCCTTGCCAAATTAACCTAATGAGCAAGTAAATCAACCACAAATACCTACTCAACCTATGCCAAATCCAAGGAATAGAAAAACCAATATTTTTTATAACAAGCCACCTGGTCTTAACTTCAAAGAGGTGAATTACATGCATTTATGAAACAAAACTAAACCTATATCAACTTATGCCAAACCTTAGGAAAAAGTAAAATATAAAGAAACCAATAAAACCCTAATAACTAAGCCTTAGGAAGATCAAAATGACTCTAGAAAGGTGCCCTATCTTGAAAGGTTTAAATATCAAGAAGCATGTGACAATGCCAAATAATATCATGAAGATATATTGGACTCTCAGTTATTAAAGAAATTGAAGAAAATTAACATTAAAATTCCACTTCTACAAGATATCAAGGATATTCTTGAGATTAACAAAGTGATTAAAACATTATGCATAAAGACTCCAAGAAGAAATAAAAAAAATGCTTCCCATAGTCTAAGTGGGAGCTAACATCACAAATGTTTTATCTAGGAGACTCTTCCACAAAAATTTAGTGATTCAAGGACACCAATGATTACTTTAATGATTGGACAAATAGAATTTGAGAATGTCCTGATTGACTTGGGAGAAAAAATTAATATAATTATAGGTAACACAAAAAAGTCCTTGCCACTTACAAATATACAATCCACATTTACTATGTTGATGTTAGCTAATAATTCTACTACTTGGCCAAAAGGAAGTCTAGAAGACATCATAGTGACTATGGAAAGATGGGATTATCCTATTGACTTTTTAGTTTTAAAAGAAAGAGGAAATGATATGGGGTGTCCCATAATTCTAGAATGTCCTTGGCTTACAAAAGCAACATCTTTGATAGATTGTTGACTAGGAAGCATGAAAATATAAAATGGATTAAAACAAAAGGAATTATCATTATCTCCATCAGCAAAAACTTACACTTATGAAAAGTTCTCCCTTGTGGGTAGATGATGAAAATGGGGTAGTACATTTGGAAATGATAACCTTAAATGATCATTTCAGATAATTTCAAGAAATTGATCAAAATTATTTGAAAATAGAAGAGGTAAAGAATGGTAACCAACAAAAAATTGAACAATCAAATACATTTTCACATCATCCACATCAAGATATATACCCTCTAAACTCATTGATAAAAGAAGTTCAAGATGAGAGTAATGGAATAAAATAGATTTACTTACAAAAATATATGCCTCTCATAATTAGCCATATTTAACATGGACTCTGGATAAGAAACTCAAACAAGTGCTAGAACAACATACTCAAGCATTTTCTTGGGATTATAAGGGTATGTGTGGTATACATCATAAATTTTATATGCATCATATTTACACTGAAAATGTTAAGCCAATCAGACAAAGACAACAAAGGATAAATCCATCTTTAAGAGAATTTGTCAAAGAAGAGATTAAAAAACTACTAAAGGTAGGGTTTGTTTTTATCGAACATTAGATAGCCAATGCACATCTCTATAAGTTATTCTTTCAAAAAAGATTAGAAAATGGAGAGTATGTGTTGATTATAAAGAATTAGCAATAAGGCAACTAAAAAGAAGTACTATCCATTACCCTTATTGACCAAGTTTTGGATAATCTTGCTAGAAGTCATTACATTTCCTTCTTGGATGGGTTTGGTGGATACAATCAGATCGTGGTAACTTCAGATGGTCAAGATAAGACTACATTCACCTACCCATGGGCTACTTATGCTTATAGAGTTTTACTATTTGGGTTATGTAATGCTCTAGCCACATTTCAAAGACCAGTTCTTACAATTTTTGTAGATCTTACAACTTCTTGTGTGGAGGTTTACACGGGTGATTTTATAGTTCATGGGAAAAATTTTGATGAAGCCTTGAAAATTTTGGACAAGGTGTTGAAAAGATGTGAAGAGCATAGGCTATCTCTCAATCATGACAAATTTACTTTAATGATGCAAGAAGGCATTGTGTTGGGACAACGCATTTCAAAAGAGGGAATAAAATTTGATCCTGGTAAAATTGAGATCATTCAACAAATTGTCATAGCTACAAAGCAAACTAATGTAATAAGTTTTCTAGGATATGTAGGGTACTATAGATAGTTTATAGATGGATTCAACAAAAGGGTAGGACCTTTTTGTTTAACTTACTAAAGAAAGACCTAGTCTTTGAATGAATAGATGCTTATTAAAATGCTCCTACAAACATTAAACAATCACTAATGACTACTCTAATTATTAAAGGACCAAACTAGGATGAACATTTTCATATTCACATAGATGTATCAAAGTATGCAGTTGGAGTAGTCCTAGGACAAAAAGATGAGGAGGATAACATGCATTTAATATATTACATTAGCAAAAATTTGAGTCCTACTGAGAAAAATTATACAACAAGGAAAATGAGTTTCTTTTTATGTATATGCTATAAATAAATTAAAACATTGTATAACATGATAAAAGGTGCTCATTCATAGTAATAATTTTGCTTTAAAATATTTGATGAAAAAAGAAGTTGTGGGAGGAAGAATTATAAGATGGCTATTGTTATTACAATAATTTGATATAACCATTATTGACAAAGTAGGAAAGGATAACATTGTTACAAAATTTTCTCTCACAAATGGGTTTGTAGGGAAAAGATGAACCAACTAACGACATATTTACATATTAAGATTTGATTATTATTTCTACACACTCACATTGGTTTGCAATATTTCTAACTATCTTGTAACAACAAGATGTCCAGAGCATTTTATAGCATGACAAAAAAGAAAGTTGTTCAGGGAAAGCTCTAGATATGTATGGATTGAAGGAGTTTTCTATAAACATTTCCTTAATCATGTACTTTGGAGATGTGTTTAAGAATTAAAATGCTATGACATCATCTATGCTTGATACAATACTCCAGAAGCAGACCATTATTCAAATATCCAAACAATCCACAAGATTTGGGCATTAGGATATTTTTGGCCTATAATGACCAGAGATGTCTCATCCTATATAAAGTGTTGTGATGAATTTTAGAGAATGGGAAGACCCACTTCCCTAATGGAAATGTCTTTGTAGCCTCAGATGGCTTTGGATCATTTGAGAAATGGGGGATTGACCTCATTAGACCAATCACTCCACCTTCAAAAGGGAATCACCATATTCTACTAATTAATACATGACCAAATGGTCAGAAGTCAAAGAACTTTCAACAACACATGAGAAAAGAAAAGAATTGAAATTTTTTTGTACAAAAACATATTCTAGAGATTTAGAGCACCAAGAACAATTGTTTCTAATCAAGGACCTCAATTTATGTCAAGAATCATGGAGATATTCATTAAGAAATATCAAATAAGTCATAGGAAATCATCTTCCTACCATCCACAAGCTAATGGTCAAGCTAAGTTGACAAATAGAGATTTAGAGAATATTTTGACTAAATTAGTAACAACAAGTAAACAAGTCTGGTCAAATAGACTGGATGAAGAAATATGGGCTTATAATACAACATGGAAGTAAACTATTAGATTTTTACCATATTTATTAGTCTATGGGAAAACATCAGTCATGCCCATAGAATTCCAATACCAAACATTGAGAATGGCAAGAGAGTTAGGAATTTTATTTACTAAACTAGGGAAGGAGAGAATCCAACAATCAAATAGGTTGGATGAAATAAAATTAGAAGCATTGCTATGAACATAAATAATTTAGCAACAGAGAAAAATTTGGCATGATAAGCATATCAAGACCAAAATCTTTCAAAAAGGAGATTCAATATTTTTATATGACTCAAAAGTTTAAGAACTGAAGGGAAAAAATTCATACAAGATGGATGGGGCCATACCAAGGAGAAAAAACATATTCCAATGCTTTTGTACGATTGACTTCTATAGATAGTGAAAAAAAAACAATGTTGGTAAATGGACATGAATTGGAACTTTACCATAAACTAATATTTAAAAAAATGAATCTTTGTCAGAATTATAATCTTGTATAGAATTTTTCAATATGAAGGACATGTATTCCACAATTCAATATAAATATCAAGAAGTAGAATAAAGAGAAGAGATTGAAAACTAAAATGGTGGTTTGTTCTCGAAAAAAGGAACTAAAAAGAAAACAAAAAAGTAATGAATTGAAAACCAAAAATGATAATTCATCAGAAGGGAAATTGAAAATCAAAAATCAAAGAGAAGAATTTCATATCACTTCTACTAGTTTTGGATTACCATTGGAAAAGAGGTATTTTCAAAAATATTCTAGATTTAGTATCTCAACTTTGTAATGACATCTACCAATTTTTTTGACTAGTGTTGTAGATGTGGAGAAAAGAGAAAATATAGATTTGAAAGGATAGAGGCATGCATCTATTTCATAAAAAGAAATCAGTATTCATTGTTGATTATTATCTTTTGAGGCAGTAATATAAGGAACATGCATCTTTGTACTATTAGTTATGCATGATTAATTAATCTTAGATAAGTTTTGAGGGAAATTGAAATAGAATAAGATGTAATAAATGCACCAATCTTGCCAAAGATATGAAAAAGCTAAAAGTCACATCATAAGTACATCAAAAAGGTTTTGCCAATTTCAAGGCAAGATTTGAAAGAGATAATTATGATATGTTCTATGTGATTTAAGAAGGAAATATTCTATTAATTAGAGCAGTCATTATTACAATTACTAGTGTTAACTAAAAATGGAAAAGAATATCCAGTCCATCCAAAACTAATAATCAATATCTTGCCACTTTTTAATGTTTTATTTTTGAGGAATTTTGGAGGTGACAACTGATTAGATGGGTTGAAAAAGGAAATCAGAGTTCTCAAAATGCATGAAGGTTTTGATGAAGGATTGATAGATGAATTTTTTCAAAATGCATGAAGGTTTTGATGAAGGATTGATAGATGAATTTTTTCAAAACTTTCATGTGAACATTACTAGGTCTATGGATGAATCATTCATGTTACTATAGACATTGGAAAATAATGACTAAATGAACCACAAATTTGGAAGAACTAGTTGATTAGTTCTATGATGCTCAGGAAGATGACAAAAGACTAGAATTGGTCAAAAGAAATGGTAACACCAAAAGGGTGAAAATTTTATCATTTCCAAAACCATGACAAGCTCTATTGGTAGTACTGATGAAATACTTCACCAATGAAAGATAGTATGGAATGGTTCCTGGGCCTAGTCTAAAAATGTTGTGTTGAATACAATATGGTGAATGGAGGCTTGAATTAAAGGTAAAATTGTCAAAATTCCTTTTTCATCGATTATTAACCATAATCCCTAAGTCCAAGATGAAGCAAAAATAGGTAAGACATCAAGCCCTCATACATTTGATTATAAAACTTAGTAACAGATGGTATGGGGAAGCATCTTGGTATAATTTATTGACAGGGGATGGTAGTAGTATTGTATCTGAGGTTAAAAAGGTTAAAAATATTAAAAGGGAACCCAAAGTTCAATCTACACAAAAACCCACAGTTCAAGAGATAAAAAAAACCCCAAGACCCAAGAAAAACATAAGTCTAGAACTGAAAGATTAAAGTAGAATAGGAAAAAGTAAGGACTAAAGAAGGAAATACCTATTGTGACTCAACATTCTCCAAGATTTTCTTCAATTCAAGAAAAAACTACAACACCAAACACCTAGTTTTAAAAGATATCAATTTTTTTGGGAAAAAGAAGATTATGAATGGTAGAGTCAGGCAAGAATAGAAAGAAACTTAAATTTTTGACCAAAATGATACAACTATAGATCAATTCAATGAAATAGTTAGAGATACACAAGAACCTCCTACTATGGAAAATATTCTTGAAACATAGTATTTAAAAGAGGGAACAAAAGAATATTTTTAGGACTCTCCAAATGTAGTTGAAAATCTTAAGATGAATCCACAAGAATCATCTCAAGATAAAATATTGAAAATAAAAATGGATAATTAGGAACCCTCTGACTCTATCCCTGATATTGCAACAGATGAACAATTGATTTTTGATGAAGAAAGGGTGGAGAAATAATTTGATGCACTAGATGAAGAGGAAAATGAAGAAATATTTTAGGAAGGAGAGTGTAAGGAAATATTACAAGATGAGGAAACATAGCAAATGCTAGTCAAGAAAACTTTCAATGAAGGAGAAATGTAGTTAAGAGAAGTCATGCTTCTCTCATAGAAAGGAAATGAAATTGAAGAAGAAAGAAGAATGAGAGATAACATGCATATTCAAATTCTTGAAAAATAATATCAAATTCAAAAGAAAATTAAAAATTTGGAAAACAAAAATAGATTAAAAGATGAACAATTGAATACATTAAATGAACGAGTTGCTATTATCAAGCATGAACTTATATATGTCAAGGTGTTCTATGAAAATAAAATGCAAGTTTTACAACAAGAATTGAAAACTACAAAGGAATTAATTGATCAACAACCATCCACCTTCACATCTCCATCCACAGTTGGGCATCAAAATGATAACTTATAGAAATAATTGCAGCAAAACATCAAAGAAAGAAATGAAACTAAGACAAGGGTAGAACAACTAATATGAATTTCTTTACAACTAAGTTGTTTAAATAAAACCTTAGAAGTGTATGTTATTTTTATTAGGGAATAATTTCTTACTTTGGAAAATTAATCATATCAACTTGAAAATAAAACTAGATTATGAAGATCATTTTGAGTTTATGGCTAACTATGTCAAAAGTGTTCCAACATTATGTAATTTTATGTGCAAATTTTACTTACATGGGCTCTTCCTAGGTTGTCATTGGTTTTCCTTTCTCAATTTGTATGTTGGAGAGTTACAGCTATGAGCATTTATTTCTTTTATACAAAATTAGAAAGAAAGGAATGATAAAAAATGGTAAATTTCTTAAGATACAAGCAAGAATAAGTTTTCCCATACAACATGAATATCCAAAGATACTCCCATTCAAAATGGATTTCAATATACTTTCCCATTTGAAGTGGGGATACAACTAAAGTATGCAAGCACAATTTACAACAATATGTCTGGGATTATAGAAATACAATAAACCTCCTTACTTTTCAAGACCATAGTGGCATAAGGGAAAGATATAACTCTATTCCATCCTAGATTAGAAGGAGAGAACCAATTTCACCACACAACTTCATTTGGTCAAAAACTAGAGTAAGGGAGATTTCTTAGATTATTGAGGCATGACAAATAATATGGATAAGAATGAGGTTCAAACTTCCATTAATCATTTTCCCTATTCTACAATTCAATTTTGCTAACAGGTTAGAGGGAGACAACTTAAGAGATTGGAGGCATGACATTATCATTGCTAATGGATATCAGCATGAGAGAGCATATTTTCCATACAATTTTAAGGATTTTTGTCTAAATGATAATATGTAAGAAGAAAAAAAGGACCTTCCAAATCTATCACAATGAGGACATTGTTTCAATCATGGAAGGGAGAAATGATAGGCATCATTTAATACATCTTTTTATTCTTAATTTCAACAACCAAACAAGACATCTTTCAAAAGTTAATGTGTGTAAATAATAAAAATTATATGCATTTGCACTTAGATTATTGAGTTTTAGAGTTAATCTTGAACTAATGGTTTAATGTTGATTTTCATTCAATAAATGTAATTTTTTCCTTAGTCAACCTGAATTGGGATGTATAAATCTGTGATATTTTTATACATTCTACCATGTCCAAGATGCTCACATATTTTTAGATGGAGATATTTTGGAAGGATCAAACTATATACACCCAAAGATCTAGTTAACTAAATAACTGTATGATAGAACTAAAGAAAACAACCTATCAGCTGAAGCATGAACATGTACTTTTATGAATGTCTGGCACACATTTGATGGACTTATTCTACCAAACAAAACTCATAGTTCTGTCCTCTTTTGATTAAGTCAATCTGGTATATGTAGATTGACTATTTTTCTTTTTGAAATAAGGAATGTTATATATTCTTCTCCTACTCTATTTTAAGGATGACACTGCTACTCTATTTTGAGTACACAAGTTGTAATAGTTTCTAGGAAATTAGTTGAATGTTCAACAATTTAGGAAGCTAGTTTTGGAATTGTGTTAATTTTTCATAGTTGTGAGAAAAGGCTTGATTTGAGACATAGCATAGAAGCTTTGTTAATGGGAGAAATCATTTTGGAACTTATTCATGTTTTGGATGCATTGGAAATGAAAATCATTTTACTCAAATGGATCATTATGATAAGGTAGATTTTGTTACAGTATTTTAGAAAGTTTTTTATAATTTTTAATAGAAACTTTTTTCTTCTTTGTTAAAGTATGGAACATGTTAAAATAGGAACAAGATTTAAATGAATAATTTTTAGTAGATAAAGATATGGTAATGTTGATAAGAACTATTTAGGATTAGATTGCTTGTTGTAGTTCAATTAAAAGCATTTTTCTCATTAGTTGGCATAATTTCTTTTTGGTAAAGTAATGTTGTCAATACATTAGATAGAAACTTTACTATTATTTTAGAATGGTAAGATAGGAAAGAAGCATGTTAGGAATATATTTTAAGTTTTAACATAGGAGTAAATCATAACATAGAAGCTTAGTTAGATAATTTTCGGATTACTTTGGACTAAGTGAGCATTATAAGTTAGTCACTATTTATAGTTAAAAAAACCCCAGTCATTGAAGTCTCATTCAATAATTATTATAATAGATAGCCTTGTACTTGCCTTGGTCAACATTTGAATAAGAAATTAAATGATGCAACTTGACAAAACAATGACTTTTCATATTAGAATCTTTTGAGCACATTCATTCACAAAGGTTTTGATTTTCTTTAATTTCCTTTTCTAGGGTTTTGATATTAAGTCAAGGATATTGCAACAACATATTTGATTATTTTGCATATTCATATATTTTTTTGATTCATGTTACATCTACTTCAAATACTTTCTATCATTTATATTTTTATCACTTTGAATTGAAGGTTGATTCCTCAACCACATTTTGACTAAGGAAAACCTCTCCTTAAAAAATAAAAAATGTTTCTTCTTATAGGTTACAAGTTTCAGAAAAATAAAAATAACATATCCAAGTACCCTTTTTCCAAACATTAGAGAACTAAAATTAGATAAAATGGCTTCCATGTAGGAACTACCTATATAATCCCTTCTTTATGGAAGTGAGAATTAAGTAATTCTAAGAAATTCACCCATATATAATACTATGATGATATTTTACTATAGAAATAAATACTTTTAATTAAAAAATAAAGAGACAAGACTAACCAAAATGGTCAAATCACCAAATAGGGGTAGGAGTTGTCATAAAGTTATTTTTCTAAGTAACTTATATTATATATAAATTACGATTAATAGTAACTTTAAAAGCATTATAACTCCACCACAATAGGTCCTATTAATCATAAAATTAAGTTAATATCAAAGTCACAAATGCATTGAGAAGTAATGAGAACATATCATGCAATTGAGCCCTTTCATTATTAACATAAATTTTCCAAACTCTATTTAATAGTTTCTATTTAACTTTTAGTTGCAACTTTTTATCCATGCCTCTATTCATATCTCTAATTAATTCATGTACAAATATTTTTTATTTTATTTAATCTACTTAGAGCTATTGTCAATAATTTGATTTTATCCTACAATAGTTTTTTACCAAGAACCTTGCATGTCATTGTCTAAAATCTTCATCTATACATTATTACTATTAATTTTTTAAAGCTTCTAAGTTGTGCAAATTCAAGATCATGAAGAAGGAATAATAACATTTTACAAAGAAAAAATAGTTTTATATCATAGATATTCTTAATTTAACATGTAGAATTTTTCTATTCTTTTTCCTTTAAAAGAATTTGTTTAATGAAATTTCATAGTTAAGATGTCATTGAAAGGAGTTCTTTATAATATTTATAATACATATATTTAATAAGAATCAAACATATAGTGTATAGTGTTCCTTCATATTTGTCTCTCTTCATAAGAAATTTTTAATATTGATGATTTTCAATGAATGGTTATTGGTTTAATTGGGATCATGTATTAGTGGGCATTTTAGAATGACAATTTCTTGACCATTTTGTACATAACAACTTCTTAACATGCATTTTCAATATTTGAAAGCCTAAATCTTAAGATCAAACAAACAAATCACATACAAATATGTTCATATTTGATTGAAAAGATTATTGATTAGAAATATTTTTGAAGAAGACTATGTGTTTCATTCATTGTTTTGTCACTAATGTCAAACCTTCTATTTGTTGGTAAGATAATTTCTTATATGTTTCAATTACTATCACTTAGTTGATTGATGAGGGAGATTTGATCAACAAGATGTAACAAAAGTATCTTGAGGAAAGGTTAAGTTATGATCATGAAATAAAGTACATGGATGAGTTAAGACAATGATAACATAATATATTAATGATCTACTTGAGGTTACAAATTGGCTAGCTACACCTAGAAAGATCAAAAGAATAAGTTAAATAATGTTCATTTTCCAAGCTTGACCGAGTGGATAGTAGGTTTCGAGCAAAGTTAGTTCAATCCAAGCAAAAAGTCAATTGGAGTTGAGTGAGAACAAGTTCTAGTGGATGTCAAGCAAGTTAGTAGATGCTGAGTAACTTTCAATTGATGCCGAGCACCAGTAAAATCCAATTGATGCTAATTAATTTTATAGTTGATGTTGAGTGATATAGTATGTGTTGAGCATCAGAATATTGATAATGATGAGTTTTTGCATTATGACAAAGATCAAAGATTCACCAAATAAAAGTTGACAAGTTTGTTTTCTTGGAACTTGTGAATTAGGAGGAAGATAAGATTGATGAGCTGGTGGCACAAAATTTTATGTAAACTATTTTTGAGGAAAATTCAAAAGGATTTTAAGAGAAGTTTCTAGAGAAGACAAGTATTGGGTAGATACATTGTATCCTACCTAATCCATCTAAAACCCTAATTTAGATGATGGATAATGAGCGAGAAAATGTTCTAAATTTCTGTATATAGGAATCTTTGGTCATGAAACAAAAGAGTTAGAGAATTTTGTGCAAAAATCTAATATGGAGAAGGAAAAAGGGATTTTCCTTCATCAAGTGACCCAAGAGAAGAGTCTACAATGGCATACTAAGCAAGAAGGCTTAAGAGAATGAATGCTTTAAGAGTGAATAAGTTATCATAGCTACAAAGAATGGAAGCCAAGAAGAGTTGAGGACTAAACGAAGGTACATAATCTACAAGTGAGGTTGTAAGTTGTATCAGATCAAAGCTCTACTTTTACTTTCTAACAATTGTATTAGTCTAGGGTAAATCTTTTGGAGTAAGGTTGACTTAATAGTCATTGGAAAATCCTTTAACAAGGTGGCTTTCCAAGTGAATGACTTAAAGTCATCTAACAAGGCTCACTTTTAATAGGGTAACTAAAATCCCTTAACTAGGTCATATTTAACAGTGTGTATTCTAACCTTTAACAGGGTTGGCTTTTAATAGGACATCACTTCTAAAGAGTGAAAAAGGAGTAGCATGTTATTGGTGGGTTTTCCCAATTTGGGTTTCCACATTAAATCACTATGTCAAATGTGCTAATGGATGTGTTTTGTTTCATGTTTTACATTTTTGCAAGTTGATTTGATAGTAACATATAAGTTTTAGTTGATACATAATAAATGCATGCATGGGTATGAAAGTTTTATGGGCTCACTAAATTGTGAAAAGTTTTATTTGTACCTCTGGACCTTAAATAACTAATTCACACCCCCCCCCCCCCCCCCCTGCCACCCTAGTTATTCTAAAATAATTCAACAATTGGTATCAGAGCCATCTACATAAGATGATTAGATTTAAGATACTAGAAACACTAAGATCAAGATGTCAAAAAGAGAAGTATCCAAGCTCAACAGAGATAAATTTCTTGCATAGAAAAGTTTGATGAAGCTACACCTTGAAGAACTTAGAGATCATGCACAATCTTGCATCTCAGTGGAGCATGTTGATCTAGCAAGAACCCTAACTACTAAAGATATGAAGAAAAGAAAGAACACAATAAGGCAATGTTGGAGATTGCCTCTACCCTAAGCTATGTTGAATTTGATGATATCAAAGGTCTTGATAGTGCAAAGAAGATTTGGGATGCCTTGGCCACTATCTATAAAG
Organism: Cupressus sempervirens; assembly: GCA_028749045.1. NCBI lineage: Eukaryota > Viridiplantae > Streptophyta > Pinopsida > Cupressales > Cupressaceae > Cupressus > Cupressus sempervirens. The sequence goes on from CM053792.1 coordinate 435,124,449, forward strand.
GAGATAAAAATGTTCAAAGAGCCAAGTTAGAGAGTCTCAAAAGTAAGTTTGATGATATGAGAATGGAAGAAGGTGAGAATATTGCTCAATATTTTGCTAGGATAAAAAGAAGTTGTTAGTGCAATAAAAGGCACTACTAGTAAAATAGATGATGATAGTTCGCTAAGTAAAGTCTTGAGGACATTATTTCCTATTTATGCCATTAGAGTTTCTACAATTCAAAAGTTAAGATGTATACCAGGAAATGATCTAACCCTTGAAGCTCTGGTAGGTAGACTCACTACTTTTGAGCTATCCAATTTTGACAAATACAAACCAGAGAGTATTGAATTAGATTTCAAAGAAAAAAATTTATTGAAAGATTCTGAGGAGGTAAAGTAGAAGAAGAACAAGAAAAGAAAGATAAAATATGCATCCAATGACAACAACACAGATGAGGAAGACATTGAACAATTGGAAGCATTGCTGGCAAGAAGATTTCATAGAGGAAAAGGAAAGTTCAAAGGTAAGTTACCCCTCATTTGTTTCAATTGCAATGAAGTTGGTCATATTACTTCAAGATGTATGTAGAAGAAGAACTAAAAAGAAGGAAACAAGCACAAAAATAGAAGAGAAGATGATGGAAGAGACTATAAAGAAAAAGGAAAGAAGTCGTGCTACATTGTTGATGAACATGACTCTAATGAACATGATGATGAAGTGGTATATGTTGCAATGAAGGATGAATCTGATGAGGATGAGGCAACTACACTTGTGACTTGTGTGAACAAGAATGATAAATGGATTATTGATAGTGGATGCTTATATCACATGACTAGAGACAAAAGTAAGTTTGTTACCTTATCTTGTTATGATGGAAATAGTGTAAGGTTTGGTAATGATGCACCATGTTTGATAAAAGGAAAAGGGTCTATCAAACTCAGAAACAAGATTTTATGTGACAATGCATAATATGTTGAAGGATTGAATTATAGCTTATTGTGTCACAATTGAATAATTTGGGATGCAAAGTTGAGTTTGAAAATAAAACTTCCAAGATATATGACACAAATGGAAACTTGATTAGAAAAGGTGATAAAACTAGAAGTAATCAGTTCTATCTAGATATAGAAGATGTTACTTGTCTTAATGCAAAATTTGATAATGTATGGCTTTGGCACAAGAGATTATGTCATGTTAATTTTGATAATCTAATTAGTATTAGTAACATGAAAAGAGTTAGAGGTTTTCCTAAGTTGAAGAAACCTGATAATATAATATGCAAACAATGTCAATTAGGCAAGTTGACAAAGTCAAGCTTTAAAATTAAAGCTTATAACTCTAAGGAAATACTAGGGATTGTTCATACTAAGTTGTGTGGACCTATTGAAGTGCAAAGATACAAAGGAGATAAGTACATAATGCTATTTGTTGATGATTACTCTAGGATGATGATAACCATGTTTCTAAAACAAAAATTAGATTTCAAATGTTTAACTAGTACTTGGCAAGAGCTGAAAAAGAGATAGGTAAAAGTTTGAAATGTTTGAGATTAGATAGAGGAGGAGAATTCATTTCAAATAAGTTTGAGATGTTCTATAGTGATAGAGGAATCAAAAGAAAGACATCTGAACCTAGGACCTCTCCAGAAAATGGAATTGTTGAAAGAAGTATATCTATAATGGACTGTACCAAAACACTCATGATTGAGAAGAATGTTGCTCTAAAATACTAGAGTGAAGTTGTAAGTACTGTTGTATATACCTTGAACCATGTGCAAGTCAACAAAGTTACTCATTCAACACCTTTTGAACTATGGTATGGATATCCACCTAATGTGAAATACTTTAAGGTATTTGAAAGTAAATGTTATATTCTTAAAGATGTTAGGAGTGGAAAGTTTGATGCAAAAAGTGAAGAAGGTATATTCCTTGGTTACTCCATAAGAAGTAAAGCCTACAAGTTCACTAACAAAATTGTGGAAAGAGAAAATGTAAATTTTGATGAGTTTATAGAAGTATATGAAGCTAAACCTACAAATGAACCAAAAGAATACAAATCATTTGTATACTTCTATGAAGGAATGCTTGCTGAAGAAGATGCTAAAAATCAAGGTGGAAACCAATAGAAAGTCTCAATAACTATCAAGTCACAACCTGTGAATGTTGAGTTGCATTCAAGAAATGAGTTGCATTTAGATGTTGAGTTGCAGAATAAAGAAAATGCACATTCTAATTCTGAGATCAACATACATGAAAGAGATGTTGAAACACCTGACAGAAGTGTACATTGTGATTCTAAAGCTGAGAGACAAAATGTAGTTATGAGAACTAAGCCAAGATTGTCCAAATATGTCAAAAGACATCATCCTATATATCAAATCATTAGAGACAAAGATACAAGGCCAATGCCAAGAAATAGATTAAAAAGTGAATCATGTTTTTTAAGCATCAAGGAACCTAAGATAGTAAAAGATGCATTGGAAGATGATGACTATTACAAGGGTGTGGAAGAAGAAATTTAGTAGATAGAGAAAAGACATGGAGTCTAGTTCCTAGACCAAAAGACAAGAATGTGATTAGCACCAAATGGGTATTCATAAATAAGATAGATGAGAATGGTGAAGTGACAAGGAACAAAGCAAGACTAGTTTGCAAAGGGTATGCATAAGAAGAAGGAATTGTTGGATTTGATGAAATCCAACTCCGAAGATGCCCAAGATCACCTGCATGCAAAACCCTGTCAAAGAGAAGCCAAGGAAGGAAGAGCAAGGACCTAGGGAAAAGCCCTAAATGGACATGAGAGAGAAAATATGAAAACACAAGAAAAAATGTATTTACAATAAGAATGTGATATTGTACAATGAGGGAGAGACCGCTTATAAAGGCCACAAGGAATCTTCCAGAACAAGCTAGAAGATGCTAGGAGATAAGTGTGACAACCAAGCATACATCCACATAAGGTGGAAAGTCCTTGAACAAGGTGAGAGGATAAGTATGACTTAGGAGAGAACAAACTTCTGTATTGTCAACAACTCATAACTAACTCCAAGACTACAATTAATAAATAAATGCATTTACCTAAGTAAGCTTAAGTAAATAGAATAAATAATTAGTAAATTAATTATTTACTCTAACAAGAATTGACTATGGTGAGAGATTTGCCCCTATTGCAAGAATGAAAGGAGTGAGAATTATGCTTGCTTATACTGCATACTGTTGTGGTATCCACAACACACACCCCATTCCTCACTAGGAATGGGGACCCCTTGCTTTCTTTCGACTCCCGGACTCATAGTTTGAAAATCGAAAGAAGGAGAAAGTCTCCATTAAATTAATAAATTTTTTTTTTTTTAAATTTTAAAATTAAAATTTTTTTTTTAAAATATAAAAATATAAAAAAATTTGTGTGCGCGCACACATATCGAGGCACACACGCTTTGTAAAAACAAGGGAGGAAGGGGGTTATAAAACCCCCTCCTTCCTCCTTGTTATTGTCATTTCTTCACTTCTTTTTTCTTAGAGCTAAGAGAGGAAGGTGAGAAACCTCCCCCCCCCCTCTCCATTCACATGCTGCCGCTACACATCTTTTGGGTTGCGCATGCCTTTTGGGCTGCGCACACAGCCACTGCATGCACCTTTTGGGCTGCGTGCACATCGCGCCACTGCCCCACCCTTTTGGACGTACAACACACGTGACTATTGCATGTTCCTTCTGGATGCACATGCGTCGCTCTGCCACAGTGTGCCCTTCTAGACATGTGCGCGCGGCCTCCACTGCGCCCTTCTTGGTGCACGTGGCCGCCGCCACCACCCCCCTCATTTTTATTTTTTTTCATTTTTATTTTTTATATGATCTCTGAAAAACCAAAAATTAAAAAAATTTTAAAATAATAAAAGGAAGTAAAATAAATAAAAAATATCATTTTTTTTGTTTTTTTTTTATGTTTTATATGTATCCAGTGATTAATCATTTTTCTTTTCTTTGTGATGTACAGGTAATATAATCAAATGGTGTCCACATTTGGATCAATAGCAAAGCCAGTTGTGTACAAGTTCCAAGGCGTAACCCCTAAGTCATGATTGCACAATGAACACTCTAAGATCAAAGACACAAAACTTCGACACACGGACTTGGGAGAATTTTTGAGGGTTTGTAACAACCCAACTAAAAGATCTTCTTTGAGATCTGCCTTAATCTAGTCTGGATTGGTAAATGCAGCATCACATCCTAGGACCGTTCAGTCAGCTGAATTAATTTTGACCTTATCTTGACATTTTGTTCTCGAGGAAAGGGTGGTAAAGAGCATCACTGGGGAAGTGGTCTTAGATCTATGACCTGATAATATCAAGAGATTTTTTCACTTACCTAGAGCTGATCAGTTTATTAGACTTTCATATGAAGCAACTGAGAGGTGGCATAAGGATCATCACCAGGAGGCCATGGACATCATATATTCCTCGTACTTCATTGAGAAGCCATCTCAAGGAAAGACAATCAGCAAAGTAGATATGGTGCGAGCATACATGAAGGATGATATTGGATATTCAATCATTCTTCTGAGTAGAGTTATGGGATTGCCTGCAGCAAGTCATCTCGCTCCATTCATGGTTAACTTCATTGAAACTATTAGACACACAAAAATGCCACTGGATTGGGCCACCACACTTAGTGAGAACGTGTGTGATTAGTTGCGGACAGTAAAGGACAAGAAGAAGTTTTATATGACTTCTTATGTGGTATATCTACTTGTCGCAAGAGCCACTGACTATCTCGGATTGTACAAAAAGGGTAGTATGCAAGACTCTAATGCATGGCTGTAGATAGTTTATCCTCAGCTAGTTAAGAAGAAGCTCTCGCCACAAAGCAAAGAGTACAAGATTGTGAATGATGCCTTTATCTTTGTCATCATTCAATTCATAGAAGGCGATTATGGAAAGAGATTGTCTGATGAAGCCAAGGCACAGATCACAGCTCTCGATGCATATTTTATCTAGTTTCAGACATCCACATACATTCAGGTTGGTGGTGCATCTATTCATCCAAAGAAGCTCCCAAGGTACCCAAGTGACAAGTTGGTTCTAATGGAAATTTCTCAGCAGATTGAGTCAGCATATGAGAGGATCAAGAAACAATGAAGACCTTGTTGGGATTGGCCATTTGTAATAAGAGCATACTAGGTAAAGAGAAAGTAGGATATCCCGACTTTCAAGTGGGAATGGGATAACTATCCCCTTGAAGAATATAACTCTCCTCGGCCATTCTTTGACAATGTTGGTAAAGTGGAAAATCTGGCAGGAAAAGAGTTCTACCATGAGGATGCCATTGAAGATCATTGGATGAATGCCACAAATGACTATGATGTCTGTATTAGGGACTATTGTAGAATGACTTTATATTTAGCAGAGAAGGCTCTCCATTTGACCATCCCGAATGAGATAAGGCTACAAGATTCGCAAGAGCTACTGGATCCCTTATTCAATATAGATAAGGTTGGTGAGAGGCTCATTCTAAATGCAAAAATTGATAGGGAGGAAGGAGATGATATTAATCATTGAGCAAGACATGTCATCAGAATGACAAAGAGTTGGATCAAGAAACCCTTTCCACTTGATCTGATTCTAGACATAGTGATATTCCATGCACATGCTCTCCCAGAAAGGGTAAAGGGGAGGAAGGTCATAGTTCCTATCTTTGTACTCCAGTCTCCTATTAGGCCAGAAATAGTCTACCAGCTTGATCATCTAGTGGGATATTACCATCCTTGAGAGAAGAAGAAAGAAAAGAGGAAGAGAGCCTCTTCTCAGAGGATCAGAATAGAGCATATTGAAGAACAGACCCCTATACAACAACATGAATCTACTTCCCAAGATCCCTGAGACCCTGTAATTTCTCATATCTAGGTTGATTTTCCATTGCCTCCTATTTTGTCAAGCCAACAAGAAGGAGAGATTCCAGAGACATCCATTCATCCGATGCATGAAGAACCCACTTCTCCTATGGTTCCATGGAAGCAAAGGAGGGTTAAGGTTAGAATGAACAAGAGGCAGAGAGTTAGTAAAAGACTAGTGCCTAATCCATCTGTTCTTGAAACCATTCCTGAGGAAGAATCAGATGAGGATCAAATAGAGTCAGATGGGGAGGAAGAACAAGTGCCTTTACAAGGGAGAACTTAGTTTTCCAAAGCCACAAAATTGGAAAGAAAGAAGAATGTCACAAATACCCCACCACCCACCCATGCTAAAATGGTAGAGCTCTCTTCTTTGGAAGATGAAGTACAACGATGGGTGAATGAGCAAAGAGAGCTAGGTGATGATATTCTCTCCATTCTAGATTTTGATTTCATGCCAGTGGGTACAGAATTAGTTGGAGATAAGATTAGAGATACTCCTATAGGTGAATCTCAACAACAAGATTGGATGCAGATGCCACCAGAGACACAAGGTCCTCATCCAACGCCCCCATCTTCACCTCAAGCTATGATGGTAGATAAGGTTGCAGTGACACCTCCACCTCTAGGTTCAGAGGAACATGTTAAAAAAGGATCATCATTACAAGGAGAACTAGAACCAAGGACTACTAATGAGCCACCAAAAGAGGCACATGTAATGGAATGTATACAATAGCCTTCCCAGGAAGTTGAGAATCAAACTACAGGATCTACAAAAATTGAGACTATAGAAGAAGAACCCTAACAACAAGAAACTCCAAGAAAAAGTGACAGAGGGAAGGAGGTAGCTGAACACATCCCTTCATCATCTAGAGCTAAGGTTGAAGAAAGACATATCCCGAGATGGTTTCAGAAGGAAATAATGAGGAGTGCTAAGCATCAATTCCTTGCTTTAGAGGATGATATTTGTGACATTGCAAAGATTTTGAACAAACTTGACTCTCCATTATAGGATGCAACACCATTTGCATTCATTACCACTACTCAAAATCAGGACTTATTTGCATAAGTGGCTCTTTCCCCGAAAGGTACAGATGAAGAAGTTGTCAACCTTCAGGACTATGAAGTAAAGGATATCATGTTAGGGAAACCTACATGGGATACTTCTCGACAAATGATGAATATGGGAGTCAAAGAGGTTCTTAACCATATGGAATGTGATGAGATTGAAATTAGAGCACTTCGAAGGCAAGTTGAGATCTTGAAAGGATATCTAGTTGAAGTTATTGGTCCTCTTGATTCTAAACACCCCGAGGAGACTTTGACTACCATTCTTAAAGAAGGGGAAGGTGTACAGCTCAATCCATTTCTGAGAGCTTGTCAGGATTGGCAAGACAACCTTGAGGATAGGGGTATCACTATAATTATAGGAAGTCTAAAATTATTTAATGCTACACAAGACAATGTTGATAAGATCATGGCAATTTTGAGGTAGGACTTCAGCATTATGGATAAGGTACAAGTTTGGAGCAAGGATTTGCAAATTCTACATGCCATAAAAGGAAAAAGGTACTGCATTTTGATTGATGTATATACTGGTGAAGAGCTAGACATGATAGATGATTGGATAGAAAAGATTGCAGAGGGAAATAAAGTGATGGAAACATTGCATGATGAGATACATAGGCTTAAGGACCAAGCTCGAGAGAAACTTTTGGAAGCAAAAGAGTTATATAGTGATGCATGCTTGAATATTTTTGAAGATGAAGAACGAGAGAAGCTTTTACTAGTTGAGGTAGTTGTAGAAAACTTTAGAAAGACTTTAGAGGAAGCATCCAGTGATGACTACATCAGACAAGCCTTCAGGACAGAAGAAGCATTGTTAGAGTTGGATACCAAACTTAGGGATTTTGCAGAAACTCGAATTGAGGTGGACAACTATAGACAAAAGGTTAAAGATAAGTATGAGGTTTTGGATCTTCCTGATGCTGCTAAGATTACTAAGATTATAGAGAAATTCAAGAGGAAATATCCAAACATATCTTTAAGATGAAGATGAACAAAACCCAGATGCCAGAATTTCAATTTTGACACTCGTAAAAATTTTGAGATTTTTGACTCAGTCGAGGTCCGCAGGTCCACAGCTCTATAGGTCCACAGCTCTACAGGTCTGCAACTACATAGGTCCAAAGCTCCACAATTCAAAGGTGCGTTGATAGTTGACTGCCAATTTCAAAAATAGCACTTTCCATGCATTGGAAACGCATTTTGATGACAAGTTAACTTCGACACACATCAAGTGAAGGGCCAGCTTCTATTTTTGGTGTCTCCATACACTTCTACTTTGACTGATGGCTTCCTCCTACTTTCTTTCTCATGCTTTCATTGTTTTTGACATGTAAAGGGCTCATACATCCAATTAATGAATAAATATGGATGGAGTCCCTCTAAGCACCAGTTAGATTGATAGTTTGTATATATTTAATTTGTTTTTAATGTTTTAAAAGCATTTTATTGCATTAAGATATCTCTCACTCTCAACACAAATTGAGGAGATGATTTCTTATAAATACCCCATTGTAAAATGTAAAAAGGGCCACCGTTATTATGCAATAAAGTTATGCTTTTGGTGCTAGCATTTGGAGTGTAGTTATTCTTGCCTGAATGTGTCATTATTTTGTGGATTTTATTCATGAGATTTTGATTGAGCCAAAGGTTTATTGCATTGTTTTTGGTTGTGTGATCTTTTAGTTTTGGTGTTTGCTACAGATATATGAATTCCATTGATGTAACAAGCTTGAGAAGAGATCACCCGATTGTATCTACATAGCTTTTTGTCTCGCATGAGTGCACTTTTTGTGACCTTGCGATTTGATGAAGAGTGAAACATCATTTGATATGTTAAAGATTCTCACCGATGATTGCATCAGTGGATTCTAGGAAGCGTTGCTCCTATTTTCATTAGTTTCCTACTGATTTCTTCAAAGGTTTAACTCGCAGCGTGTTGTGTTCTGTAGCTTATGTCCGTTTAGGAATTTCACTTTCAAGTTATTTGATTTCATGTTATTTTCTTTTACTTTCATTATTTTCTTTGCTAACCCCCTGTTAGAGTAGGACCTCATAGTAGTTGCATTGTTAGAGTTGCATTTATTGAAAAACAAAAAATACAAAAATATTGTTCTTTTGGTGTGACATTTTGAGATAGCGAATAGATTTTACTTGATTCCAAGGTAAAAGAGTTTTTGGAACCAGTAAAGGCCTCCTCATGAACATTCACATTTATCTTCTACTGAGTGGATTTTGGTACGTCACAAGACAAACATTGAACCTTGAAGTGAGTCCTTAAAAAGATTTGCTTTTAAAGAGAGGAATTACACTATGGATTCCTGTCATTGACCTTGTGCAAAATGAATGCCCAACACATACAAAGGTTTCAAAGTTTATAAGATGAATGTCAAGTCTACATTTTTGAATGGCATGCTAGAAGAAAAAGTCTACATAGAATAGGCAGAAGGATTTGTTGACAAAAGTAAAAAGAACATGGTATGTAAACTGCACAAAGCCTTATATAGATTGAAACAAGCACCAAGAGCATGGTATGAGAAACTCCATACTTATCTTGTGAAGATTAGATTTGAAAGGACTGATGATAACAACAATTTGTACATGAAGATAGATAAGGACAAAGGTATACTATTATCTAAAATATTTGTTGATAATATCATTTTTGGAGGACAAGATGCTTTGTGTAAGGACTCTACAAATTAGATCAAGCAAGAATTTGAAATGTCAATATTTGGTGAGATCAAATTCTTTGTGGAACTACGAGTATATCAAATGAAATATGGTATTTATATCACTTAGTCAAAATATTTCAAAGAGATATTGAAGACATTTGGATTAGAGGACTCCAAACTAGTAAGTACACCTATGGTGACAACACTCAAGCTATCAAATAATGATGATTCAATTGAGGTAAATCAAACATTATACAGATCCAAGATTGGAAAATTGCAATATGCACTACATAGTAGACTTGATATTGCATTAGTTATAGGGATAGTTGCAAGATTCTCTACTAATCGCAGAGAGAATCACTTGATGGCCATGAAAATAATAATTAGATACTTGAAAGGAATAGAAGAGTTGGATTATACTATAAGAGGAATGAAAAGTTTGAACTAAGAGCCTACACTGTGTAAATGCTCAAAAATGGTTTGCATCTACAATTTCATCACTTCTTTCATATTAATTCGTCCCATTTTCTTATTTCGCTAACTCTGATCTTTTGGACAAACTAATCATATTTCATCATTGTTATCCTCTTTCACATCAATTTCACATCATTTCGAAATAATTTCATATCAACTCAAAACCATTTCATATCAACTCAAAATCACCCCAAATCAACTTGGAATCACTTGGAATTAGTCCTAATCATCACAAAACATGTCAAACATCCAAAATCATTCATCATTTGTCCATTCCTAGGTATTTTTGTGGCTTTCACTGCCTTGGAAACCTATCAATCTATCAAATATTATCAATATGGTATTAGTATTATCATGGGTCTCAGTGATAGGTCAAACTATCATTCATGTCATCCGATCTTTGACATTGTCAAGGTTCTCAATGTTAGATCATGGCATTATCAACCAATTTTAATAATATTGACAGTGTCCATCGATATTATTATGATCAACCTTATCAATCAATCTTGATCCTATAGCATTTATGATATCAATTAAATGTTACATATCTCTAATTCATGTCATGTTTCCTTGGCCTATTATCAATTTCAGTCAATCAATCAATTCGACCATGACTTTGGTCTACTTATCATCATCCTATTCAATTCATATCATTATCACATCTTTATCAAAGGATACTGTCACACTTATTTAATCAATTTTGGCCAATCATTTACTAATTTTCTCTATAGGATTAAATAACCCATAATTTAATCCTATTATTCTTACTAACCATTCTTCCTAATTTTCATCCTTAATTAATTAATTTTATTAATTAATTGATTCATTATTCCAAACCATGAAAATTCTTAATTTCTCAAGTCACATTTTCCTCCATTAATTCCATTTTTACTAATTTCTATTTTGTGGAATAAAGGATTTTTTATTCAAATATTCCATAGAATATTGACATCATCATGACACATGGGTGTGACACCTCGTGGATTCTCCATTGACACATGGCTAAGATATGTCATAATCCAATATTCTTATTCCATTATGCATGTCCATATTTGGCTTTATTCATCATAGATTCTTGGCTTTAAGTGGGCTTGAGGTGTCAAATGATGCATCATAGATTCTCTTCCCTCTGTAGCCATGTTGACTTTCAAGCATCATAGAATCCTACACTTGGCATCTTGTGTCATATGCATCATGGATTCTCAAAAGAATCTCTTGCCACATTGCATATCCCAGGGTGACAAATCCAATGCTCACACCTTGTGTGTTGATTATAAAATGAGCATTCCTTCTCCCATTTCTAGTCCTAATTCTTGATTTCTTGGGTCCCTTGTTTTCTTGTTTTTGTCTCTTGCTCTCACATTCAAATCACAAATTCTATTATTCTCATAGCATCACCATTATCATAGACTTTGCTTCAAATTTTTATGCACTATAGGCAATTTTTCAGCTACATCATTTGGAAAACAAAGAAGGACATGGGAGCTACAAATTAAAGAGGGGGTTTTTAACCTTGTGTTGCTTTCTTTATTAGTTTGGCTTTCATGGTAGACTAGTGGGTGCTAGCATATGTTGATTGGGTTTGTGATTTTCTCATATTATGTTATGCATTAGCCCATTTTCTAGTCTTAAATTCGGTGAACCCAACGTGAACATGCTTATCTAACTTGGGTTTTCTTGTTTTGTGCTTGTAGGTGCAAGGAAGGAGCTCACTTGGAGAGGTATAATGCTTATTCTCTCTTGTCTATCACACCTAGTCAAATTAGGGTTCCTAGTTATATGATCTTATGCTCTCATTTAGTCATTTTGTTAGCTTGTTGTCCTAGGGCACACTTTTCTCTGTCAGGGCACACTTGGGACCCCTAGGAGGCAATTTTAGGAGTCTAGGAACCACCAAAAACCCTTTCTATGGTTCCTAAGTAACCAACTGCACTTAAAACTTACCAACTATGCTCTTTTGGGCCCCAACTACATCATGGCCACAATCTACACTATCTAGGCACACTTGGTAGTATGGGTGTCAAAAATTTTACTTTATGGGTCTTGATTAGGCACCATTTCCCCACAACTTGCCTTTTACCTCCCAACTACGCCCAAAAACTACCAACCGCACCCAAACTAGCCCCAAGTGCACCATGGGCATAGTTAGCACTATTTGGGTGCACTTGGTGGAATTTTGAGCCATATTGGCCTTCTAGGGTGCAGTCTACTCTGTTAGAGTGCACCTAGTTCACATAAAACACACACATAACATAGAATTTGCATCTAAGGTTTCCATTCACTTCTATGACATAGGGTAGATTTTTTTTTTGCTACTCATGGTCTATTTGCAACATGTGGTGATCATTGGATGAAGACATGATCATAACAAACTACTAATTTTTTTTTGCAAGACGTTATCAAAGACCATTTTGTGTTTGTCAAAACCATGTGTGTGGATTTCCTAGATTAGATAACATTTCATTTGGTGCTTAAAATGATTTTTTCCTTTTTTTCTTGGCATGTCTGTAGTGTTTAAATCCTTAGGAGTTGCATGGATGTATCCTCTCCCCTCACCATTCGTGGATAATGGGTGTAAGAGAAATCCATGTAACTTCTATAAGAAGCCTGCCTTGGACCAAGATACCCGATATTGGGTATGCCAGGGGACAACTTCAGAGAAATAACGGGCCAAAAGCCAGGTTAACATTTCAGCCGCTATATAAAACTTGATTATAGTGAAAGCCATGTTAGTGGTATTGTTGATCGATAGCTCTCCTCTAGTACCCTTGTGGTGTGTCAAACCCCAGTTCTCAGGGTTGGGAGACCTTCTAAGGAAGTTTATCGTTCACTTGTTGAATAGAACACCCTTACTAAATACCATATTTTAGTGGTCAAAATCCTTTCTATCCATTGTCTCAAGGGGTCACCCATTCTCATGAAGACATCCTACATTCTCATGGTCCTTAGCAGAGACAACAGTCCCTTGGGAAGTCATGCCCCTCTGGAAGCAGATATTGGTAGCCCCGAAAAGTGAGTGCACTATAAGGGGGAGCTTGTGATGCCAAGTTCCTAAGTTTTCCACTTTGGATAAGTGTATTTGAACTTTAGTTCAAGTAGGAATTCAGTGGATACAGTCCTAAAGCCTAGGTTGTGGTGTGATTGTTCACTTTTAACAATAGCTATTCTTGTCTTAATGTGTCTTGTGTGAGTGTAAATAATTAATCAAGATAAAATCCAATTTACAAATTTACACCTTGGAACTTGAAAAACCTTGAAAAAACATCAAAAATTGTCAAAACTTTACAAACTTTGGTTCAACACATACAAATCTTAGAAAACATGGCAACTTGTGATCCTAAACATGCTTGGAAAAATGTAGATTTCATCATTACATAGAATCCACTTTCATTCACTCTAGTCTAGGCCTCATACTAGCATCATATAGGTTTCATCTTGCATCTTTTAGCACTTACTTAGTATCCCTCATTTTCACATTGCAATCATTAGAGTTTAGCTTGCATCCTTTGTACTTCAAACTCAAAATCTACACTTTGCATTGTCCCATCTTGCATCTTTGCATACCCAACCTTCATCTTGACCACTTTAACCATCATTCTAGGTGTCATAAGCATCATTTTGAACCTCCATTTTGGTCTTAGCATTGTCCTCTACTATTTAGCTCTCTGTGACATTAATCTAGAAAATATAGCACCCATAATTGCCTTAGTTTCAGCCTAGTTTACCAATTGTGCCCTAAAACTACCAACTACACCCAAATTAGCCCAAACTCACCATAGGTTTATTTGGTACTATTTGAGCACACTTAGTGGTTTGAGGACCCAATTTGGGATTCCAGATAAGATTTTGAGGCTTCAACAGTGTCCTTAGGTACCTAGGTAGGTCCCCTAGCATTAGCATGCCCTGATTTGCATTTTGCATCTCCCAACCTTCATGGTATTCACTTAGGACATCATTCCTTAGGTCATAACTCATGTTCTACACCTCCTAACCCATCATAACATCAACCCCAGCATCTTAGCTTCATGGCATATCAATTTGGCAACCACACTACTCAGAATTAGCAAACCTTTAACCTAGCTTCCCAATTGTGCGTAGAAACTACCAACTACGCCCAAACTAGCTCCAACTACACCATAGACATAGTTGGTACTATTGAAGCACACTTAGCACTGTTAGGATGCACTTGGCCACCTACATGAGCATTTTGGGCCTCCAAACTGCATTATCAGATCCTAAAACTGCGTCTAGGAGACTATGTACCCCCCCATTCTAAATTTGACCCAAAATGTCATTTTACACCTAAGGATCTTTGCATATTACATACTCAACCAGAATAGTCACCATTATGAGTCCCCTAAGCATTATTTTGAACCCCAAAACCTTTGAATTTAGTCAAAAATCTGAACAAAAGTATGAACCCTAGAATATTACATTATTTCAAAGGATAATGGATCTTGACCATGGTCATTTTATCATTTTCTTTTATCATTTTCTTTCATCAAATGCTACCTATGTCAAGGTAGATTTGGCTTTATCATTTTGATCTTATCACTTCTTGTCTTTTTTTGGTCAAGATCCAAAGTCTATTGTCATAACGTTAAACTCTTAGGTTAATACCTTGTAAAGATTCCATCTAAGTTCAAAAGACCTTCCATATACCCTTGTCATTTCATTTTCATATTCCTATTGTCCCTAAATATCATTTTGACTTACCCTAGTGGCATATCCCTTTCATTTTACATTGTTCAAATCCTAGAATCATTTTCACTATCAAACCCTACCAAATTGTCCATCAATCAAATTGTCTTCTTGATCATTCACCCTCATTTTTCATATCCCAAACATCATTATCAACCTTTTAAAACCATCCCTTGCATAGTATACCTTGCATACATCAACCTTTAGCATCCTTACCAAGTCCAAAACATAACCCTAACCTTCATTTTGCATACCACAATCTTCATTTTGCATACCTTCAAAACATCACCTTGCATTTGCATTTGCATAGTTTCCTAGGAAATTTTCACTTTGCATATCAAAAACCTAGTTCATTTGGAATTTTCCTAGATTTCATATCATCCATAAACACTTTAAAAACCTAAAAACACTCATATCTTTCACACCCACATCTTAATTATCAAGTTTTGACCTGTTTTACCAATTGCACACTTCAAGTGCACAGTTGGTAGTTTCAAGGCACACTTGATAGTTTCAAAGCACACTTGGTAATCAAGTACTTCATTCTAGGTTCCAAAACCCTAATGTACACTTCCACACCTTGCATTGCATCACAAAACCCTAGAAAACACTCTAAATCACTCAGAACACTCAAAATTTGCATTTTAGGCACCCTAGCACCTTT
Source organism: Cupressus sempervirens (assembly GCA_028749045.1). Taxonomy (NCBI): domain Eukaryota; kingdom Viridiplantae; phylum Streptophyta; class Pinopsida; order Cupressales; family Cupressaceae; genus Cupressus; species Cupressus sempervirens. The sequence goes on from CM053792.1 coordinate 435,139,894, forward strand.
GTTTACCCATTGCATACCTCTTACTTACCAACTACTTACCTTCAAGCCCCCTCATGCAACAAGGGCACACTTGGTACTATTTGGGTATAGTTGGTAGTTTAGGTGCACAATTGGGAGGCAGAGAGTCCATTTAGGCTTTCCTCTGCTTCATCTACATCCTTAGGTATCATGCTAGCACTTACTAGGACACAATCAACTCAAAGGCCTAAAGAAATTTATCAACCCTTGTTTTTTGAGGCACCAACACAACCAAAACCTTGTCCAAGATAGAAGAAGAGTAAGAAAACCCAACAAAATTTTGGCAAAGACCAAATTGAGGCATCACAACCATTACTTGCAAACCCCTTAAACATGTATCCACAAGATCACCATAACCAAGAAACGATGCAATAAACCCTAAACAATGCACCTACCATGAGGTTTCCTTTAAACACTTCCCCTACACATGGGATGGTTCAATGGAGTCTTGACTTTGAACCTATATTCATGTTGATACCACCTGGAGGAGGAAGTGTGCCAGCCACACTCAAAGATGAACAATCACACTCCTTTGAATTCAACCAACCTAACACAAGTACCTTCAACCCTAACACATCAAACATACAACAAGGTACTATCCACCTTAGTGATGACTCTAACACTAATTATGGCATCATTGATGAAGATATGGCTAGGGCATGTCAAGACAAAAAAATTTGCAAGAACTTCAAATGTTTGGCAGCCCAAGAAATTGTCAAGTTCAACCCAAATGTGGAGGGACCTAAGTCTAAACATCAAAACAACACAACCATTGAAAACATACAACCCATGATCAATTTGGACTTGGATAAGGGAAAATAACCTTTAGATTTTTCAAACACAATAATGGTACCTATAAGGTCCCATCAAGAACCAACAATTGAAATCCTCCAAAGTACGTTTGAACACATCAACATTAATCCCTTGTTTGATGAACCACAACCAATGAAGGTAAACAAGACTCTCCCTAAATATCCCAGTAGGACATTAAGACTTGATTTTACTCACATGATGGAACAACAAGATGCACCTAAAGGGACTTGTGCTCTAGGGATGCCAAACATACCTCCTGTGGAGGCAAATCAACAAAGTGCACCTTTGCTCCTAACTCTACCAAGTGTTATGACATCAAATGTTATGGAGCCCCCCATGAGTACACTATGTGCAACATCAACTACAAAAATCCCTATTGATGTACAAAGGAAAAGTCTTATTGACATTACACCTATCCCCAAAAGGAATGCACCTCATTGTCAAGTCAATATGATGTCCCATGGAGAAACCTCCAAAACACAAAGGTGCCAAAGCAACACTACTAACATGGTAGTCAATTCACAAGGACATAACCAACTACCGTGACAACATCAGCCTACAATAGTCCCAAGACCTAATGTTTCCAACACACATTCAACATATCAACAACAACATCAACCACAACAACAACAACCTCAAATGGTACAAGTATCTAATGTCCCTAACACACAACCCAACATAAACCCACTTGACTTCTATGTAATGTATCAACAACAACAAGTCATGTTTGCTAAACAACACAAGCAACTCAAGCAACAACAAGAATATCAAAGATGCCTTAAGAAAAAAATTTCATACCAAAAAAATTTGTTACAACAACAAAATGTGACACCACAACCTCAACAAATACCTCTACAACAACAATCACATACATGGTCTCACATACAACCAATAGAGGTATCCCAATAATAACCACAACAAATGGCACAACAACAAGAACACATTGTACATCAATCACAGTCGATACCACAAAAAGTGTCACATCTTATACCACAAAAAGTACCCCAACATGTGTCACAACAAGGCCCCTTTTGTCTTCAAGGTGCCAACATACCTCCACGACCTTGTGGCACATCACTAGACTCATCAGACATAGAAATGTTGGAACCAAGTAGACATAGCTCCTGCCACAAAAAATGGTCTACTCATAGGCACAAAAGACTTGAAGGAAATACTATCATGCAAAACCCTAATGAAGAGCTATTGAAACAATTCAAACAACTTTCCAAACAAGTTGAGGCATTGGGAGTACAAAATAAATAGGCTCTATATACAGAAAGGGACATTCGTCCTAATCCATTTGATAAAAGTCTATATATGCCTCAATTCCAAAAACACTTTGAGGCTCCAAAATTTGAAAAATACCAAGGAAAAGGCAACCCTATTGATCACATCCAATAATTTTGTGCCTCTTGTACCAAACTCAATGATGAGCCCACTTATCTCATGAGATTGTTCCCTTGTTCTCTAGGTGGGCCTGCACTTGAATGGTACTCCAAACTTCCTAGTACTATCAAATATTGGTCAGAGCTAGTAGAAAAATTCATCTCCCACTTTTCCTTTAACATTATAAATGAGGTGACACTTTTTGATCTATGCTCAACTAAACAAAAGATGGGAGAACCATTTATCACATTCTTGCTATGTTGGAGAAGCCTAGTCAATCAATGTTCACTAGACATTCCTAATGAACAACAAGTTAACATGTGCATTGAAAACTTAGTCCCAAACTTAATGTATGAACTCAAAATCAAGAGTCCAAGCACCATTTCTAAATTGATGAAAAAGGGGATAGTATTGAAGATGCTCTTACCCATAAGGGAATCCTCAAGATAAACAAGGAAAACACAAACACCAACTCGTCTAATGACAAGGCAAAAAATTCCTCCAAAAATAAGAATGTGACTAATGATGGTATTGTGGATGCATGACCAATTAGGACAGCACAACCTCAATTAACTTTGAAAGGTGCAAACCCTATGAATTCACAAACTCCCAATCAAACAACACCTCAATAATAGAAAATTGAGACTTCCACACAAGACAAACCTCAAAGACATCCTGGAACCAAGGATATGAAATTCACACCATTGGGGATACGTCTTGAGACTACACTACAATAGTTACTGAGCAATAACTTCCTACAGTTACCCTTGATCAAAGATGAACTGTTCACTAAAGCCAATTAGTGGGATGAGAAAAAGTACTATGATTACCATTGTACCAAAGGACATAAGACTTCATCGTGCTTCCAATTGAAACATGCAATACAAGATATTATTAATGATGGTGTAATCACAGTTGATCCATCACTACTAGCATCCAAGTCTGATCACACTATATTCAAAGATCCTTTGGGTAATCATGACAAAGAGAAACCCTCTAGTTCAAACTCAACCTCACAAGGTAATTTGAATTACACATGCAACAGATATGACTACACCATCAATTGCTTTAATGAGGCTGATTCTTGCATATCCACATTCACATTAAAGGCTGAAGACCCTTGTTGCACTATCACTACATGTTGTACCAAGATCACCCTACCTGGAGCCCCATCTAGACCTACAACTTCTACTAGACCTACACCCCCTAGTAGACCTATTGCTCCTACTTCACCTGATTATAGCCTTGTTAAATAGCTTGGCAAGACCCCTATGCAAATATCCATCTTGGAACTATTGCATGCATCTCCCCAACATTAGAAGATTTTGGATCAATCCCTTAAAGAGTCTATAGTCCCAGACAACATCGATGTTGCCCAGTTCCAAGCCATGGTTGAGAACATCTCCGTGTCACAACATATCACCTTTTCCCCTCAGGATATTCCTAAAGACAAACCCAACCACAATGATCCTCTTCACCTTGAAGTCTTTATCCACAATGTTAAAGTCAGATGTGTCTTGATAAATGGTAGATCAGGACTGAATATCTATACACTTAAAGTGGTCAAAGGTTTGGGTTATTCTAAAAATGATGTGGATCCCTCTCGAAGGATCACAATCAAATCCTATGATTATGGTGAATGCTTCTCTATGGGGGTCATCATCTTACCTATCAGAGTTGGTCCAACTACTAAAAACACTTTATTCTAGGTCCTAGATATAGAAATGAATTACAACATGATACTAGGCCACCCATGGATCCATGCTATGAAAGTAGTTCCTTCTACATATCACCAGTGCCTAAAATTCTCCTATAATAATGTAGAGGTAACCATCCCAAGTGATCCAAATCCCTTCTAGTTCTATGCCAATCTTTGAGGAACCACTACATACCAAGTCCCAACAAATAATGAAGCACAACCCATAGATTCCTCTAAATATGTGGATGCTAATATACTCCTCAGTAAGGCCAAGGAAAAGATGAAGATTGAAGACAATGGGTGTGGAGAGTACTTCATGTCTCAAGTATCCCACATTAGGGAGTCACTAGTTTCTCCCCAATCTTATGGTAAATCATAACTATTGCAAGCACAACATGTTGAGATCAGTACACAAAATGCCACTTCTATCAATGAGAATACTTCCGTTTGTATGAAGAAAGCACAAGCAAAACAAAAACCCACTTTGATATCTCCTAGCAAGTATGGACTTAGGTTTACAATCATGTAGAAACAAGGCTATGATGGATGTAGTGGTCTTGGATCTTAGAAACAAGGTATAATTGAACCTATCACTACAAAAAGATGGCCTCCTAGTTTGGGGCTTGGATTTAAACCATTACAAATAGGTCCTCCTAATACTACAATACCTACTTGTAAAACTATGGATATTTTGAATGATGAAAAGGCATTTGAGGATATCCCACCTGAAAGTAGCAGTCCTCCAGCTTCTAAGCATGACCCTAATGATACAACTAAATCTAATACCCATATCTATACCTTCAACCAAAGCCCATTTAGCACTAATGATGACATCCCCTCAAGTTATCTTAAACTATTGGACTAGGACCAACATGGACCACTGATTTTTTATCGATTCGACAATGATGATGATCTTGCAATAGACATTGAAATCTATGAAGGCATTAACATTGGTGATCATAAAGAAGCAATTTCTCCTAAAGAGAACACATTGGCATATTTTGGGGATCTAACTCCACCTTTCAATTACAAAGATAAAAGCAAAGGGAAGAATAACACATAGGTCTCTTGGTGAAAACTGAAAGGCACCATTAGACCATGAAAAATAAAAAGCTAAGCAACTCCCAAGGATACAAAATGAAAAAGATGATGCCATTAGTATCAGTGTTCCAGTGTTCAATAGCCCACAAAGTCTTTTACATCTCTCTCGATCAGTGCTCATGTGGGAAGTTGTTGGTCTCAATCCTCCCAATTCTTCTTTATATCTAGTTGTTTATCCCCAAATCTACCTACCTAATCTATCCAACACCCAAAATCAAGACTGTACACAACAAACCTTTAAATACATCATCATTGGTGATATCCCACATAAAAAATCCTTTGACCCATTTATCCTTAGATGCCTTGATTTATGAGAGACAGACACTATATTACATATGGTAAATGATGGTATATCTTGAGACCTTTCCAGTGGTTTGATCTTAGCTACAAACTTGGTAGGACTCCTATGTAGTTATGGTCACTTGTGGGTCCATAGATTATTAGCTAAAAGCACCAACAACATATTTCTTCTCAGCATTCGTCAGCAACATTTGTGACTCTATCTTAAAGTCGTAAAAAAATTTCAAAAATAGTGCAAAAAGTCATGAAAAAAGAAAAGAAAAAATTGAAAGAAGTCATAAAAAAATGGATGCCTTGATGAAAACTTGGCAAATAGGCATCTTGGCACAAAAATTTGAGTCAAGAGAAAAAATTTGTCCAAAAGTGAAAACTTGGCAAACAAGTGCTTTGGACAAGTACCATGGTGAAAACCTAGCAAACAAGCACTAGTGTAATTAGTTATTGCTCCTCCATCTATCAGTATTCCATCTGGTTCTTCCCTCCTTTTTCATTCCCTAATCATATCCTTCATATTGCAAGATATTCCTAGTCCCTTACCATGGCTAACAAACTAGTTAACATCCATTGTTATCCTACCTAACGCATCACCAGTCTATACATACTCTATCGTCAGCTTTTGTACATAGTTTGCATCTTTTTTGGGGGGCATATTACCTACATGGTGCATGAGTTTGAACTTGAAATAGGGGCATATCCCTAAGAACTATTTATCCATTGGACCTATCAAATAATGGATTGGAGCTAACACTTGTATATGCTTTTATGATAATAAAAAACTCCTAAAAATTTAAATATGATCCTAAAAAAATCCTAAACATTCAAATATGATCTTGAAAAAAAATTCTAAATATCATAAAATGTCCTGAAAAAATAACATAAAAATTGCAAAATGTCCTGAAAAAAATCCCTATAAATCACAAAACGTCCTAAAATAAACCTGAAAATAATAAAATGTCCTAAAAATTCCATCACACAAAAACATCAAATATCCCCAAAAAACCCTAAAAATCACAAAACCCATCAAAATTTTGTACTAAACCTTGTAAATATCCACTATGCATAACCATCCCTTTTGCATAAACACTTGCACTTTGCAGACTGAAACTCAAAGCACTACACTTTTAGGACAATCACACTATCTAAGCAACGTGAACCAACAATCAATCCAGCATATCACTATAAACCTATCAACTGAATCCACAAATAGAACTATCACATCATCAACATCTCAAACACTATCTAAACACCTAAAACACTAAAAAGAAAGTAATAATGGACAAGAATAGTTGTTGGCTCATGTTGTTTAGTGAGTGATTTATTTTTTTCTTTGTTTTTCTTTGATCATGTTCCTATGCCACTCGATGATATGAACTGATCTATGAGAGTGGTTGGGATGGTTCATGGTCATCTTTTTTTGTTTCTATCTATTATAATGTACCTTTGAGAGTTTGGGGCATGTACATCTACCCTAGGAAGGAAAAGGTCATTTTCTATCTACACCGTGCTTGTTTACACAAAAGGCTTGCATTTGCGCTCTGGCCCTTTATGTCATGATGTGTTGCATTCCATTTGCCATATCAAAATAAAGCTCCATTTGACATATAGTGCACTTTATAAAAGCAAAAGTCTCCCCATCATACTAACTACTCCTCATCTTGTCTCCTCAGTCTTCTATCATTCATCTGTTGATCCACCACCATGATCATGTATTCTGATACACCAAATCATCTTCATCTAGCATTCATTCATTCCTACGTCATCCTACATTATCAATCAACCTTGTGTGGCTTTCCACCTAATCCAACCTCAATCTAACATTTTTGTAACCATATTTGACCAAATCTGACCATTTTTTATGATTTCATTCATGTTATGACATCTTTCCATCATTTTGAGCATACACACAAAGTTTTAGGTCATTTTGAGTCTAGTCGGGCTGATTTTGGCCCTTGGAGCCTTCTAGGGCATAGTCTGCACTTTCATAGCACAATTGGACTTCCCAAGTGCACCCTAGGTCCACTTGGTACTATCATAGCACACTTGAGCATACCAATTGCACACTCAGTGTAGTTAGATGAGTTTTGGGTGCACTCGGGGTAGTAGGATGCCCAGAACTGCTCTCAGAGCCCCCTATGTTACACTTTCGAGGCCATAACTTTTGTGTTTCAACTTTGATTTATGAATCGTCAATTGCATTGGACTCATATCTTTTTTGTGAATAAAATGTACTATAATTTTCATTATTTGGTCACTATATTTATTGGTAATCCTTGAAACTTTTCTTGGGCTCATGATTGACCCTCATTAGGTTGATTTTGGCCCCTAGAACCTTCTAGGGCACATTCTGCACTTTCTAAGTTCACTTGGGCTTCCCAAGTGTGCTCAAGGTGCACTTGGTACTATCATGGTGCACTTTGGCTTACCAAGTGCACACTAGGCACACTTGGGTGCATTTTGGGTGCACTTGGGGCAATAGGATGCCCAAAACTGCTCCTAGAGCCCTTATGTTGCACTCTGAAGCCCATAACTTTTGCATTTCAACTTGAATTTAAAATCTATCAGTTGTGTTGGATTCATATCTTTGTTGAAAAAAAAATGAACTATCATTTTCATTATTTTTTTACATTCTTGAGTGGTAACCCATGCAATTACTCTTGGGCTCTTGATTGATCCCATTCTACACTGTGGACCTCATAACTTTCACATTTTGGCTCTAATTTATGATCCATCAATTGCTATGGTTTTGTCTTCTTGTTGTTGAAACATTGACTTATCATATGCTTATCTTAATTAATTTCTTAAGTGGGCACCCATATATATCATCCCTACTGGGGCATGTCATGGCTTTCTCATTAGTTATTCTTTGACACAACACTCTAAATCACATTGTATCAAAGATGGGCAAAATGTAGATGCTCAAAAATGGTTCACATATACAATTTCATCACTTCTTTCATACTAATTTGTCCCATTTTCTTATTTCACTAACTCTAATCTTTTGGCCAAACTGATCATATTTCATCATTGTTATCCTCTTCACATCAATTTCATCTCATTTTGAAATCATTTCATATCAACTCAAAACCATTTCATATCAACTCAAAATCACTTGGAATCAGTCCTAACCATCACAAAACATTTCAAACATCCAAAATCATTCATCATTTGTCCATCCTTGCTATTTTTGTGGCTTTCAATGCCTTGGAAATCTATCAATCTATCAAATCGTATCAATTTGGCCTTAGTATTGTCATGGCTCTCAGTGCTAGGTCAAACTATCATTTATGTCATCCAATATTTGACATTGTCAAGGCTTTCAATGTTAGATCATGGCATTATCAACCAATTTTAATAATATTGGCAATTTCCATCGATATTATTATGATCAACCTTATCAATCAATCATGATCCTATAGCATTTATGATATCGATTAAATGTTACATATCTCTAATTCATGTCATGTGTCCTTTACATGTTATCAATTTTGATCAATCAATCAATTTGGCCATGGCTTTGGTCTACCTATTATCATCCTATTCAATTCATATCATTATCACATCGTCATGAAAGGATACTATTACACTTATTTAATCAATTTTGGCCAATCATTTACTAATTTTCTCTATAGGATTAAATAACCCATAATTTAATCCTATTATTCTTACTACTTATTCTTCCTAATTGTCATCCTCAATTAATTAATTTTATTACTTAATTGATTCATCATTCACAAACCATGGAAATTCTTAATTTCCTAAGTCACATCTTCCTCCATTAATTCCATTTTTACTCATTTCTATTTTGTGGAATAAAGGATTTTTTATTCAAATATTCCATAGAATATTGACATCATCATGAAACATGGGTGTGAAAGCTCATGGATTCTCCATTGACATATGGCTAAGATATGTCATAATCCAATATTCTTATTCCCTTATGCATGTCCATATTTGGCTTTATTCATCATAGATTCTTGGCTTTAAGTGGGCTTGAGGTGGCATATGATGCGTCATAGATTCTCTTCCCTCATTAGCCATGTTTGATTTTCAAGCATCATAGAATCCTACACTTGGCATCTTGTGCCACATGCATCATGGATTCTCAAAGGAATCTCTTGCCACATTGCATATCCTTGGGTGAAAAATCCAATGCTCTCACCTTGTGTGTTGATTATAAAATGAGCATTCTTTAGAACTCCCATTTTTAGTCCTAATTCTTAAGTTCTCGGGTCCCGTTTTTTCTTGTTTTTTTATCTCTTGCTCTCACATTCAAATCAAAACTTCTAGTATTCTCATAGCATCACCATTATCATAGACTTTGCTTCAATTTTGTATACACTATAGGAAATTTTGGAGCTACATCATTTGGAGAAGAAAGAAGGACATGGGAGCTACAAATGAAAGAGGCGGTTTCTAACCTTGTGTTTCTTTCTTTATTAGTTTGGATTTCATGGTAGACTAGTGGGTTCTAGCATATGTTGATTGGGTTTGTGATTTTCTCATAGTATGTTATGCATTAGCCTATTTTCTAGTCTTACACATTGATGTTGATTGGGCTGGAAACATTGATGATAGAAAAAGCACCAGTGGAGGAACATTATTTTTAGGTAAAAGACTTGTTACATGGACTAGCTAGAAGTAGAGTTGTACTTCCCAATCTACTATTGAAGCAAAGTATGTTGTTGATGCTATTAATTGCACAAATATTGTATGGATCAAACAACTACTTAAGGGAATGAAGGAAGAAATCATAGAATCAATGACACTTTATTGTGATAATACAAGTGTTATCAATATATCATATAATCCTGTGATGCATACAAAGATAAAGCACATTGCAATCAAGTATCATTATGTAAGGGAATTAGTTCAAGAAAAAGAGGTGAAGATGGAATATATTAACATAACAGAGAAAATCGCTGATATCTTCACAAAAGCATTACCTAAGGATGCTTATGAGTATCTAAGAGGTAAAATAGGGGTGACACAAGGCTATGTAAAAGACAGAGGGAGTGCCCTGCATCAAACAAGCCAACATTCATTTAATATAAATTGATGCAATGGATCTTACTTTAGGAATGACCTAAAGTAATCATAGAACTAGAACTACAAAATAGTTACAACCAAGGTGATAGAGGAAAAATTGAAGAACCTGCAAAAGTCTATATCTACATATATCAAAAATGCCAAGTGTTGAGCATATGTCTTTGGCATTATTGCCAAAGAGGGAGAAAGTACATTAAATTAATCAAAGAGGGAGAAAGAAATCATAGAAAGGATCCAAATAAATAGGGAGATATTCTACTGATCAGAGGGAGTCATAATTTGTAACCTAATCAAAAGATGGAAGTTGCTGATAAAGGGAAAAATTTCAATACAAGCTTTCTTTTTGGTATTGTCTTATTGTTTTCACCTAGTTAGTTTAATGGAACAAGATGTTCATCATTTGATTGACTTGGTTGATTAGTTTGGTTTTCCATCAATGCCAAAGAGGGAGATTGTTGATATCTAATTGAAAAGATCATTGACTAGAAAGATTGTTGAAGAAGACTATGTAATTCAATCATTTTTTTATCACTAATGTCAAACCTACTATTTGTTGGTAAGACAATTATTTATATGTTTCAAGTACTATCACTTAGTTGATTAATGAGAGAGATTTTCTCAACAAGATGTAACAAAAGTACCTTGAGGAAAGGTTGAGTTATGATTACGTAATGAAGTACAAGGATCAGTTAAGATAGTGATAACATAATGTATTGATGATCTACTTGAGGTTACAAATTGGCTAGCTACACTTAGAAAGATGAGAAGAATAAGTTAACTAATGTTCATTTGCCAAGCTTGACCAAGTGGATAGTAGGTGCCAAGAAAAGTTAGTTCAAGCCAAGCAAAATGTTAGTTAGAGACAAGTGAAAACAAGTTCTAGTTGATGCCGAGCAAGTTAGTAGATGCCGAGTAACTTTAATTTGATGTCAAGCACCAATAAAATCTAGTTAATGCTAAGTAATTTTATAGTTGATGTTGAGTGATGTAGTATGTGTCAAGTGTCAGAAGATTGATAATGTCAAGCTATTGCATTATGACAAAGATTGAAGATTTTCCAAATAAAAGCTGACAAGTTTTTTTTCTTGGAACTTGTGAATCAGGAGGAAGATAAGATTGATGAGCTGGTGGTGTAGAATTTTATGTAAACCATTTTTTCGGAAAATTCAAAAGGATTTTAAGAGAAGTTTCTAGAGAAGACAAGATATTGGCTAGATACATTGTATCCTACCTAACCCATCTAAAACCCTAATTTAGAAAATGGATAATGAGCGGGAAAATGTTCTGATTTTCTTATATATAGGAATGTTTGGTCATGAAGCAAAAGAGTTAGAGAGTTTGGCACAAAAATCTAGTAATGAGAGGGAAAATGGGGTTTTGCTTCATCAAGTGACCCAAGAGAAGAGTTTGCAATGGTGTACTAAGAAAGAAGGCTTAAGAGAATGAATGCTTGAGGGTGAACAAGCTATCAGAGCTGCAAAGAATGGAAGTGAAGTAGAGTCAAGGACTAAACAGAGATCTATAATCTACAAGTGAGGTTGTATGTTGTATCAGATCAAAGCTCTACTATTACTTTCTAACAATTGTAGCAGTCTAGGATAAATCCTTTGGAGTAAGGTTGACTTAACAGTCACTAGAAAATCCTTTAGTAGGGTGGAATTCCAAGTGAATGGCCTAAAGTCCTCTAACAAGGCTCACTTTTAATAGGGTGACTAAAATCCCTTAACCGGGTCACATGTAACAGTGTGTATTGTAACCTTTAACATAGTTGGTCTTGAATAGGACATCACTTCTAAAGAGTGAAAAAGGAATAGCATGTTACTGGTGGTTTTTCCCAAAGTGGGTTTCCACATTAAATCATTGTGTCAAATGTGTTGATGGATGTGTTGTGTTTCATGTTTTATATTTCTACAAGTTGATTTGATAGTAACATATAAGTTTTAGTTGATATACAATGAATGCATGCATGGGTATGAAATTTTTATGGGCTCAGTGAATTGTGAAAAATTTATTTGTACATCTAGACCTTGAATAACTGATTCACCCCCCTCTCAGTTATTATAATAGAATTTCAACAAAATATAGACAAGTAAAGACTCCACACACAATTAACTATGTATAATGCATTTTCATTTTAGATGTTACTATTAATAGACATTCAAAAAATCAATACTATTGCACAAAGCTACCAATTGACACTTAATATTTTAGCACATTTTAGGAAAAAATTAGTCATCCTTATACACTTAGTTTATTATGTTTGTTTATGTGTAGTATGCTTGATTTAAATAAAGAAGTATTTGGGTTAGGTCAAAATTTTTACCCATGTCAATATTTTGAAAGTGCTTAAATGTTTGTTTAGGTACAATATACTAAATTTAGATAAATAATTATTCAATTTAGATTAAATTTTTTACCGCGTCCATTATTCTAAAAATGTTTATGTTTGATTATATATAATAAGCTTAATTTTAATAAACAAATATTTAGTTCAAACTAAAACTATTACTACTTCCAATATTTTGAAAGTGCTAATATCTATTAATATGCAATACAATTGACTTAGATTAAGAAATATTTTATTTAAAGCATTTCCAATATTCTAAAATTGCAAATTTCAGACAAAATCTATAAACTATTTGGACAACAATCTGCAAAAATATATAAAAAATTAAAAATTAAAAAAAAATATCTAAAGAGATTATTATAGTTTCCTATATAATAAGAAATGGGAATAAATATGGCTTGTTAATGGGATTTTAAGGGTTAATCCTAAACAGAGATGGGAAAAGGTGTGTTGGCTACCATAGAGGAAGGGTGGGTAAAAATCAACTTTGATGAGGCAACTTAGGGAAATCTTGTATTCTCTAGATTTGATTGTAGAGAAAGAGATCATCAGGGCAATACCCTTGTTTTTATGGCCAAAGGACTGAGGGATGGAATTAATAATGTGGTAGAATGTGAAGTGGCTAAAGAGGCTTTAGCATTAGATACTAAATTTGGTTTCTATAGAGTGCATCTTGAATAGGATTCAGGGATAATCATGAATGGAATTTAGAAAGGGAAGCTAGAGGTGTGGCATCCTGACAAACACATAAAATAGATTAGATTCTTGTTAATGGATTTTGAGGACTTTAAGGCTTCCCATGTATATAGAGAAGGAAATAAGGTGGCAGACAAGCTGGCCAACATGGGCATGAATGCAACTTTGGGGATTCAAAATGAAATTTATGAAGACCTTAGGCTTCTTGACTTGGAATAAAGATTAGAAAACATAATGAAGAGGCCAAAAAAGATTTTTTTGACTAAAGAAGGGAGTTCAATTGAAATCATGAATCAATACTCCTAGTGGCATTCATGAAATATCAATCCCTCATGCATGGCAGCAATTGTAATTATTTTTTGGCACCCCGTATAGATAAAGTGTCCAAATTGTTTGAAGTGCACGATTTTAAGAAGGATAAGAAGGGCATTCCACAAAGTCTTCAGCAAAGAGATGGAAATGAAGGCTAATTTTGTGCTTGAATCAAAGAATTAGATGCAATCATATGAAGGGAAGAAAATGGTTAGGCATCTAAAGAACATTTTCATTTTTGATGATCAAGAGTTCTTGGAAGGCATCCAATAGATGTGTGGAATGGAGTATTTGGAATTTTACTAGAGGAGATGATCCAACTTGGATGTGGTTTTTCTCTTTGTGGCATTGGCACTGCTAGTTGGTGAGACCAAGATGGAAGCTAGTACGGTCGTATCAGCATGTGTTGACTCACAATGGCTATAGGGGCTGGAGGAGATTGTGGCCAAAGTTCATCTAGGTATTAGGTTAGAGATGGGATAGGAGCCATGGAGGCTGATTGGAGGAGGGGATTATTTGGTTCCACCCATGATCATCTTGTCATCAAAAAATTCACAAGGGGTGCACATTCTATAGGTAGAGAAAAGGTGGATGAAGATAGTGGTATTACTTCAGGAGAAGATATGGGTGTCAAGTGAGGAGAGGTGGGGGTTTATGAAGGAAACTCCATGAAAAAAATTGATAGCTCCAAGATAGCCCTTATGACACCAACTTGAAATTAAATCCTAGAAGGATGTTGGAGATAACATGGTGCATGGAATGTGGCTAGATATCTTATTGATTGAAGAGGCAAGCACAAGTCAGGGCAGAAAGGATCGCTAAGGAACCAATCATCTTGGCATGCCAAGGTTAGTACAAGATGACTGAACCATTCCAAATTTCATGAGGGAGGAGGTGGCACAGTGGTTTAATGACTAAGCATAGGTGGTTGGTAGAGGTGGACAGTGTCTTTGCCTTGGGTAGATAAAACATCTTTTTTTTGTGGGTGGGGATGATGTTGTCTTCTGGATGGGGTGTTAATGCCCTTTTTTGTTGTTTATCATCTATATATGTATGTGGGGTAGGGAAAATATATCTTTGTAATTATTTTCACCAACTTATGCAAATGGCATATCCTAGATAATTTCTCTTTTTAATTTCAATGAAAAATCAAAATGTTACATATCAAAAAAAAAAGAGTATAAATAAACATGTTTTCTTTTTAAAGTATATCTATCATTCCTATTTATTTGTTCATTTTGGATGCTTACCCACAAATTCTCTTACTTTCTACTTCTTTGTGAGGCTTAGATTTCTACAAACATAGTGCATATAAAAATGAATAAAGCCATTATAAGCATAGAAGATATAATGCTAGGTCATGGAAATATAAAAGCATTTTAGCCTCAAGTTAAAACATTAGTGTAAGGAATAAATGCATGTTGTCATTATCATATAGTATCTATTATCATACACAACTTTAATGGGTTTAGGGTTTAAGGTTTGGGGCATCACTCATGGATTATGATTATTGAAGTATCTAGCTAATCAACAACCTACATCAACAAAAGAGTAGATTAGTAAGAGTCGAACTTAGACAAAAAGAATTTAACAAACAAAACAAAAAAAGAATAAGACCTACAAATATCTTTAAAATAAGATAATTAAATGTTGATAATCAAAGTATACAGCAATCAAATATTTTATAATAAAATATCTAAAAAACAATTATAGAAGTTAAAGATGTTAGCAATCCATTTGTTTTCTTTAGTGTGGAGTCAACTCCTCATCTTTGTGTGAATGGACCATAATCTGCAATAATCCAATATTTGATTATAATATAATTCAATACTAATTATAGAAGTTATAGATGTTATATGTGATCAATCCATTGTTCCTATTAATTATTTATAGAAGCTATATATGATCCATTTGTGGGAATGGATCATACCATAAAAAGACCCAGCAATCAAGATCTGAGTTTGAGTTTGCTAAATAAATAGCATTCTAGTTGTAATATTGTTGGTAAACAAATTTTTTACTATATAGTTACCTTTAAAACTGACCCTATTTGTCTTGTGAGTAGTGACAATTGTGCCAAGAGTTGGAGAGATTGAAACCTATCATTACTAGATTACAATCTTCCTCTATGTTTAAGAGGGGCAACTCCCTCCTATGATGGGTGTATTTAATTTTTCAACATAAATGAATTAAAACTTATAAAGATAGAGAGAAAGTTATAGATGACAAATGCACCATCTAACTTCAGCTTTTTTGAATTAACATAAACTAATAATAAAGACAATCAAGAGTACACTTGAAAGTGATCATTATTACCATGTTGATTCATGATTCAAAAACATACACACAATATTGTGAAAACATTCACTATAGAAAGAATCAATAGTTTTATGCTACAACAATCTAGATTTTAGAAAAAGAACCTAAACACATTTCTCATTTTATTTTCTTGTACCAAGAACATAATAGAGATTTTCAACTTCAAAGAAAAAATATATACATACTTTCCAAAAAATTTCTTCTCATCAAAATTTTAGCATAAGTTTTCCCTTATTCCAAATTCCAAAAGGTCCCCTTACAAAGCCAAAATAAAACCTTATATAGACATTGAGGTTAAGAACCACTCCTCTGTGGTTAATAAATACTTCCCAAATACGTGATTTGAGTGAGGTTAATTAACCTCTACAATCAACCCCAATATGATAGAAGTCATTGATTACATAGATAGAATATTAAAACCATTACATCACATTAAGGATAAGGCATTTATAGAGCATTTTTATGGCTTCAATATTTGTGTACATTTGAAGATGTTTTGCAACTATTTCACATTGCTTTCCAAACTTGACAACTACCCCTATGAGACTAAATATTTCACTTGAAGAAAAGGTAATAATGCATTTGAATAATTTACTCTTTGAAGATATCTACTCAAACTTTATTGAAATAGTATTGATGCTATCAAATTCATGTATTATACCTTCTTCATTGCTACCACTTTTTCATATTCAATGTGTATCAATGATGGAACATAAAATTCAGATGCAACTTTAATGAAGAGATCCCTCCTCGAGTGACAACTTGATATGCTAGTAGATTGGTCTCCTTGAGAGTTGTTCATTGTAAATTTGAAGAATTCTATTAACTTTTCTAATGAGTGAGAGACTTAGTTCATCTAATTAGAATGGATCAAGGCCCACAATTTCAAAATGGTCCTTCTTTTGGTTTTAACCTTTGAGAAGGTCTTTAAAGATATTCCAACATCACTTTTTGGTAATGGTGAATAATCAGAAAGCTCATTCTAAGGTGTTGCATGGTTAGTAGCCTCATAGTTACAGATGTTACCTATAAATTACTTGATAATGACCATCTCCAAATCTTTCACTAAGCCCTTGAATAGACATTAAGAAACTACTTTTGAATAGTTGTTGTACTATGATCCATTTTTCTATGCTTGTGAATGGACACCTACCTATTCCATATCCTTGAGAAGAGACACACAATCAGGATTTGTTCCTATAGGCTGCATAAGCTTATTTAAGCATATTTTATGCCTATAAATGTGACCAACCATGGAGTTGTTGATTCAACCACCAATGCATATGAACTTCTCCTAGGAATCAATGGGAACCAGAGATGACATGGGCTAGAATCTTATCCATTTTCCATTTTTGCATTTCATTTGGGCCTAAATCCATCAACTAGGTCTTTTCATTGATTCCCTTTTGTATTGTCACCATGGTAGATCTGGACTCTATAGCTATGCTTATCATGGCACAAGCATCGCATATGAAAGGAGATCTAGTTTCAGTATGGATAAATGATAGTTTGCACTAGATGATTATGGGCATATTCAAGTTTGGTATTTTATCAAGTAATTCATGTACTTTTTCATTCTCACCATGTTAATGTTTAAACCTTCACATAGTTGAAATATTGAGGATAGTGGAAATGCAATTGAAGTTATGACCAACCATATTGACAATGGTATCAATATAACTCAACAATGCCTAAAAATTCAAGATGATCTTTTGGAAGATAAGGAAGAAGAAATGGATCATAGGAAAATTCAACCTAACACAAATGTGTGCATCTATGTTGGAATAATTTTATAGAAGATATAACCATGATCATGCCAATGAAAAATAAGGAGTGTCTAGTGTTATAAATGAATTTAGGATGTCATGATGACCAACTACTACAAACTCAAGTAGAGGGTTTGCCAAGTACAAGAGAAGATCATAAATGCATTGAGAAACATGAGAGCCTTATACTTCAACTCTTTCAAATTGAAGTTATCGATGAAATGCAATAGGAAACATAATTGATTTTGAAGTCTGAGATTTTTGATGAAGCCTAGTTATTTGGATGCGTCTCTTCATATAAAGATGTGGAGCATGCTAGGAATCTCATAATTAAAATTCAAGGAGTAGACTTATCTTTGAGCCCACAAGAACTTGAGAAATGTCACATGTTAGCATGCTATGATATTTATTTTCCCCAGCCATTGAATGTATTTGCATGATTATACCTTGAGTCACTGGAGGTAGGGAGACCTACCTTGTATATAGTCTAGTTAGGAATTTTTGTTGCACCCAGTCTTCCTTTCAATTGTCCTATTTTTTGTGTTAGTTTCCCCCTTTGCAAAGTAATTTTTCTCATTTGACTCTATATCCCAATGGACAAGTAACTATTCTATTTATTCTAGATTCAAGTTTCATCCTTGTTAGTCCTTATCCCTAGTTAGAGCTAGTTATTGTCTCGATTCCTTTAACTCCAAAATTGCAAAATTTTCACCTTTTTGATTCAAAAAAAGTTACAAATGTGCCCATTTTAAGTCTTAAAAGAGTCAATAATTTATTTTATTTTTAATGATTTTATGGTTTTAATGCCATTGACTTACCTCTAGCTCCACTTGACACTTCAAATTTTTGAATTCTAGTTCATGAGTCTCAAGATATCATCAGTTAATGGAAGGTGCTAAAATAAGTGTTTTTCATCCACATTATTAACTACTAACCTTTAAAAAGGTTAAGGTTCAGGGTTCATAATACATGTTTTGAGCCAAAATCTTAACCTCTCATTTCAAAATGAGACCTTTCCAAAAATGTGTTTCATACCATTAACCTTAACCTCTAAAATAAAAAAAGGTTAAGATTGAAATCAAAAATGTGTGTTTCAAGTTTGGTTATTAACCTCTCTGCAAAAGTTGATAAAGGTTAGAAGTTGAAAGGTGGCAATATGAGAAAAACTTTAAGGGTCTATTTGGTAGTGGAAATATGAGAGGAATAGGCATATATAATTTCTTGAAATTTCAAATTCTCTGTTTGGGTGCACCAAATTGGAATTGTGAATAAAAATATGTATTCCAATTTTGGCCCAAAAATGAGCATTTGCAATTCCACTTAAATAGGTGTAATTGGAATACATATTTCTATTCCAATTTTATTTATTTTAGAAAAAATTAATTTTTTGGTCCATGAATTCCCCATTAAATTCCAACTAAGCCAAACAAGAATAGGAATATGTATTCTTATTTTTTAATCTAGAATCACAATTCCAGAATATATATTCTTATTCCCAGAACCAAATGGACCCTAAAGTTTTGGGGAAGACCGATGATGATCCAAACAATTGAGATTTATTGTTCACTCTTCAAATAATAGAGGTATGACATCAAAATTTGAAACCTTAGATCATATATAGATCAACTCATGCATACCATTCTTTCTATTTTGTCCACACATAGAAGGAGCATTTCCTAATGAGTAGTGGACAAGTTGGTGTAGGCTGAGCTACAAGACAAAAATATCTTAAATAAGAATGAGCCCATGGTGTGTTGCATGGATAATCAAAACATCCTCCAATGGTTTGGGTAGTCCACGTAAATAGGGGCATTTTATTGCTAAATATGATCAAAAGAAGATATTATGCTTCATCTAGTTGATATAATGCCTTTAGAAAATAAAAATCATGATAAAAATATCATTTTATATGATTCTCATTGCATACAATGCTCATCCTACATCCTATTCTACATTGCATCAAGTCCCTTCTCACAATGGGTTTCAAATGGGCTCAAGACCATGCCATGCAAGCCTCAATGACTTGTTAAGAGAAAACAAGAAGAATGACAAGGCACATGATCTGTTTTACTAGTTTCTTTGCACTCTCTAACTGAAAGTATTCAAAATACGGTGGGAATAGTGATAACAACACGTGAACCATTTGGTGGAATGTTTGAATTAGTCCAAACATAACCATATGTGGGAATTGTTTGATAGAATGCCAAAATTAAATATGCCCATAATCATCCCATGCAACTATCGAGTATCCACATTGAAACTATATCTCCCTTCATATTCAATGTTTGTGCCATGGTAATCTCAGTTGTAGAGGCTAGATCTAGCATGGTGACAAGACAAAAGAGCATCAATAGAAATACCTAGTTGATGGACTTAACCCCAGATGAAATACAAAAATGGAAAATGACTAAGGCTCTGACCCATATCATCTATGGTTTCCACTAGTTCCTAGGAGAAGCTCATTTTCATTGGTGTCCAAATCAAAAACTCCATGGTTGGTCACATTTCTAGACACAAAACATGCTTAAACAAGCTTATGCAGGCTGTAGGAACAAATCCTCACTATGTGTCTCTTCTCAAGGATATGGAATATGCAGTTGTCCATTCACAAGCATAGAAAAATGGATCATAGCACTACAACTATTAAAAAATAGTGCCTTAATGCCTATTCAAGGACTTGGTGAAAGATTTGGAGATGTTCATTGTCAAGTAATTTATAGGTAACATCTACAACCATGAGGCTACTAACCATGCATCACCTTATATTGATCTTTTTGATCATTCACCATTACTAGAAAGTGATGTTGGAATCTCTTCAAAGATCTTCTCAAAGAGGGGCCAATTTGAAATTGTGGGCCTTGATCTATTTAGATTACATGAACCGAGTCTCTCACTCATTAGAAGAATTAACATGGGTCTTCAGATGTATGATGAACAACTCTTGAGGAGATCAATCTAGTAACATCTTGAGCTGCCACTCAAGGAGGGAGCTCTTCAATAATGTTGCATCTGGATTTTATGTTTTGTCATTATACACATTGAATATGAAAAAGTGGTAGGAGTGAAGAAGGTATAATAAAAGAATTTGATAGCATTAATACTATTTCAATGAAATTTGAGTGGATTTCTTCAAAGAGTAAATTATTTAGATGCATGATTTCTTTTTCTTCAAGTGAAGTATTCAGTCCCATGGGGGTAGTTATCAATTTTGGAAAGGATTGTGAAATATTTGTAAAACATCTTCAAATGTGCACAAATTTTGAAGCCATAAGAAGGCTCTATAAATGTTTTATCCTTCATGTGATGTAATAGTGTTAATCTTCTATCTCTATAATGAGTGACTTCTATCATTTTGGGGTTAGTTTTGTAGAGGTTAATTAAATTTATCCAAATCATGTATTTTGAAAGTAGTTATTAACCATAGAGGAGTAGTCCTTAACCTCAATGTCTATATAAGAGTTTAGCTTGGCTTTGTAAGGGGAATTTTTGGATTTTGGAATTAGGGAATACTTATGCTAAAATTTTGATGAGAAGACAAATTTTTGAAAATATGTACAAATTATATCTTTGCAATTGAAAATCTCTGTCATGTTCTTGGTGCAAGAAAATAAAATGAGAAATGTGTTTGGGTTCTTTTTCTAAAATCTAGATTGTTGCGGCATAAAACTATTGATTCTTTCTATAGTGAATGTTTTCACAGTATTGTGTGAATGTTTATGAATCATAAATCAACATGGTAATAATGATCATTTTCAATCATAGTTCTTGATTGTCTTATTATCAATTTATGTTAATTCAGGAAAGTTGCTAAGTCATGTAGTGAATTCATCATCTATAGCTTTCTCTCTATCTTTTAATATTGTAATTCATTTATGTTAAAAATTTGAATACACCCATCATACAAGGGAGTTTCCTCTCTCAAATGCAAAGGAATATTGTAATCTAGTAATGATTGGCTTCTATCTCTCAAATTGTTGGCACAGTTGTCACTATTCATAGGGCAAACAAGGTCAATTTCAGAAGTAATTATCATAGTGAAAAATCTATTTACCAACAATTATGAAGGATAATCAGCATTCCAATACATCAAAAGCATCTCAAACATTGGATGGATGGTTTCATTGGGATTAAATGGTATATCAAAAAAGTCCATCACCTTCCTAGGCTTGATGGAGCTCATAGCCAATCTACCGGTCTGCATGGCTTTCACATTTTTCATTGAACATATGGAAAACCACCCATTCCTCTTGGAAAAAATTCCAAAATGTGACTTGTACCATCTTCTTTACCACTATAGTAACAAAATAAACAATAACATGTCTTTCTTCAATGGGAGATTTTAAATATTAGGTCTATTTGAAAGATTTTGTCTTAGGAGAGCTATAGAAACCAAAACATTTCAGAAACTCAGCCATGAACTCTAAAAAAAGATTAAACATCTCAGTGTTTGAATTAATTAATCAAATTTCAGCCACAGTCGTTCTTTAATTGGAGGAGAATGGAATTCCTACACTATCTTGAAATGATAGATCATTAGAATAGTGTTAAAAGTAAATTAAAAAATGATTAGATCTATACTTTGTTTCATAATTAGATTTAAAAAGGTGACCAAAGTGATAAAATTCATTTCTTAAAAATTAAGGCTACTTGGTATAATTTCTTCTTTTTATATTTTTCATCATAAATTTTTATCTAATAATCTAGGCCTGATGTGGTATTCATTGTTCAAAAATTTGATTGAAATATAATTTAGCTCTCAAGCATTCAACAAGATTTGATAGAGTTTGTGTAGCACAAAATGATAAACATGTCAGTATATAGAAGGTTGTTAAGTCATGTCATGAATTTCAAAATAGTATATGGTTGTGACCAGGTACTAATTTCACTTGTTACAAGTTGGGATTTCTATTACACCAAATGATCAAACTGTCAATACCTGATACAACCACTAGACAATTAGAAATCATCATACCATGTCATGTATCACAATACAAATGTTAATAGTGAGTTAGTCCAACTAACCCAAGGAACTCATTTTTACCTTTCATATGTATTAGCAAACAAAGATTAAGGTTGATTTTGTACAAAAGGATTGGCATGATAATATATATAGAAGGTCATTAAGACATATCATGAATTCTAAAGGACAACATGGTTGTGACCAAATTTTTATTCCACTTGTATAAACTAGAACTTTATTATACCGAATAACCAAATTATCAACACCCTTAAATACCACTAGATCACACAAAGTGGTTAAGCCATGTCATATATACCAAAGAAGAATGTTGGTAGTTAGTCAAATTAATCTAACAAATACCTAATGAACTCATTTGAAACCTTTCAAGAAATAATAACATTGATTATGATTAATACCTGAGAAACAAAATATTCATGTGATTCTCAAACTTCTACAAGAGGAGTTAGAGATAAAGTACATAACAAAGGGTTGCATCTAAATCTAAAGTTGAAATCATTTCAGACTACTTGCCTGAGGAAGATGAGAGTGGTTTGTCCTAAAGCTATATTCATGCATTGTCCAATCTATTTCTTGTTTATTTGATTTGAAGACAAAAATCTTCTTAGTTCCAATGCGATGATTATTTAAGCCTTGATTGGCATGATTCTACTTGCAAAGAAAAACCTCCTTCTCACCTATGCTCTTCCATGAGCTAGCTAGTGTGTGTCTACCTATTTGACTACCTTTCCCTATCATTAGGTATATATTCTTCATAAATGTGAAGAAGAACATTCCTATCTGGGTACATTTTTCAATTGTTTACAATGCCTTTGAGCTTTCAAGGTTCAATGTCATAGACATTAATATCAAGGATAATATTTAAAAGGCCATGGAGATTCGCTAGTGCATCCTTGAATACATCTATCATTTGATAAGTAACTTTCTTCCTCAAAATTTAAATCAGTACATCATCATTGAATTGGATAGTGATTGACATCTTCTTGCATAGCCACACATACATTCTTCCCATGTTAGTAATATTTATCTTCATCAATCTAAGATTTCTTTCCCCTCACACTTCCAATCTTTTCACACCTCCATCTAAAATTTATATGTTCAAATTCATCCTAGCAAACACATTTACTAGTATAGACCTCAACCAATGAGTTGCCCACAATATAGACTTACACATTGATAGAACAAACACAACAAAAACCCTAGACAAAGAAAAAAAACCTAAGTAAAAGTTGTCTTCATTGTATCAAATTTTTATAATAAATATTTTTATAATAAAAATCAATAATAGGCACTCTATAATAGGGATTCGCCAAAGGGTAGATAAGGAAAAGGAAATAGAAAAGCCCTAGAAGGATATAGAGGTCAAGTCAAGGGATGCTGAGGTAGTCAAGGAAGAGAAGGTTGACTTATAACCCTTACTAATTCGAGTGAGAAAAATAATCTTCATGTTCCTTAGACTAAGGAGTAACAAATAAAAATCAAGCTATATTTTGTTAGGTCTATCTTTTAGTAAAAATGTTCTTCTAGCTTCTACTTAATTATCCATTAATGGAACAAGTTCCAAGTTAGTGAAGTCAACTTGTTTCTTAGGAGTCTTAGTTTAAGTTAGAGTATTTTTTTCTTTCTTAGTTTTCTCCAAGAAACTTTGTGGATAGCTTTGTGGATTGAAACTATGTTTTTTTTTTTTATCATATTTCAATCCAAAACTTTGGGGGCTTCTGCCTACTTATTCATTGAAAAAGAAAAAAAAAAAAAAGGTTGAAGATAATACCTCAATTGCTTTAACAAAGATGAAAAACCCTTATTATTAAAATAATCTTCTAAATTCAACAAACATCTTTGAAGCTCTTAGTCTTGGCCAGTCTTAACAAGCACACTGAAACCATTGACTAATAGTGGCTAGGAGTAGGCCTAGGTACTCTTAGCCAATAGCTTGGGGTCACTATTATGCATTAGTCTCCTACTATTGGTTAAGAGTGGCCGAGCCCACTCCTAGCCATTATTATTTAATGGTTCAAGTGTATTGGTTAAGCTGCTCACTTAGTCTCCTACTGTTCTTGAAAATCTATTGGTTCTCAAAATAGAAATTGGACAATTTATAATAAATGTTAAGACAAGGAATATTAGACATAACTTCAACTACTTGGTGTTTGAAATTATTCCAAAATCAACTCTTTTCTAAAGCTTTCAATCTCTAATCTAAAGATAGAAATCCTCCATAAATAATTGGAAAATCATAATATAACTTTTAAAATACATAGAACATGTCTTATAAGCCTAACTCAAAGCTTATCACATTATAAATGAGTCCAATAGTCTTATCACATTGAGAATTTATTTTTGGAGTCCAAGAAATCTAATTAATATATGGTAATTAAAGCAAAAAAGATTAACAATAATCAATACAAAGTCAGAGAAACAAAAAAAAAATTAAGAAAAAGTTGGTAACTGTATATGTACAAGCCAGAAATTGTAATTCTCGCTGAAATTTCTTTTGTATTTTTTTTTTTAAATTTCAAAAAAGGGAATTTGAATTTGAAGGTTGAGCTAACGCAGTGAGCTCGAGACAAGGCCCTTTCATTCATTGACTAAGTTGTAATTGTAAATAGTATTTTGTAAAGCTCCATATTTATCCCAATAACATGGTAAATATTTTGACATTCATTTAAAAGTTATTTAGCAATAATCATGAGCTTTTTTCTTTAATACTCATTAGTTTCTCTTTTACCAAGGACCTTTGCAACCAAAATAATGAGTTGAGGAGATAACATGTCACCTTTTCTAAAACCAATTCCCACAAAGAAGAATCTAATAGGAGCCCCTTTAATAGAATAACATACTTCATGGTTTTGACACAACTAATTATCATCTTTAGCAACTTCCCATTAAATCCAAATCTCTTCAACACTTCCTCTAGATAGGTCCCACTTACCTTTTCATAGGCCTTAGACATGTCTACTTTAGAGTGAAGGAGGATTTACCTTTTGATTCAATAGTATAAACTAGTTCATTACTGGTTATGACCACATCCATGATAATTATTCCTTTCACAAAGACTTTTTGTCCTTTGGAGACAAGTTTGTTAATAATATATTTAATTATGTTAAACATCACTTCAAAGATGATCCTTATAAGCAGTATTATAGAGTCTTATGGACCTATAATTTTAGAAAGAAGAGGGTTTTTCTTTTTGAGGAATTAAGGTAATATAAATATTATATAACTCTTTGGCAAGTTTTTGTGTTCTAAAAAATGACAAACATCTTTGGAAACCACCTCTCTCACAATTTCCTAGTACTCCTTGAAGAAAGTAGGAGAAAACTAGTTTGGACTAGGGGACTTAAAAGATTGAAAAGAAGAAACAATAGATTTCACATCCTCTTTACTAACTCTTCTCATAAGGTTTTGATTATCTTCTTCATAAACCATGGAATACCATTAAAGAGGTTTCTAGGGTCAATAAAATTGTTAGAAGATCCTTTATTCATTAAAAAAAATTGACCACCTAGCTATTTATTTCATCCTCCTCTATCACTATCGAGCCATCTTCCTTCATTAGGGATCTTTTTCTATTTATATATCTATTTTTAATAGTATTTTGGGGGAAAATTTTAATATTTATGTCTCCCTCACTAAGCCATTGAATTCTATATTTCTTCTTCCAAAACACCTCTTCTTTTTTAGATGGCTTTAGGACCATTGTTCTATTAGGATTCTTTCATTTCTCCCCTTCTCTATTAGGATTCTTTCATTTCTTCCAAAATACCTCTTCTTTTTTAGATGGCTTTAGGACCATTTTTTTGTTAGGATTCTTTATCTTCATAGTCTATTTCTACCTACTTTTGAACTCTTTCCATTTTTTCAGTTAGATCTTTTTCCCTTTCAAATAGGTTACCAAAAGAGTTTTTGTTCCAACCTTTAACTTAAACTTTATTTGTACTCAGTATGGAGAAAATGTTGACCATATGGGAGATAATTGTTGAAGTTGATGAAAGTTCAACCCCACACCTCTCAAGAATCACTGCATGATAACACCTTTTACAGAAAAAGATGAACAAAAAGCTATGGAGGCTCAAATTTAGAGATCCATAGAAGATGAGATATTCTTGATGTACAATTTCTTTTTGCAAATTGTATTGAATAAATTATTACAAAGAAATCAATCTTATAAAGGAGATTAAAACCCTAAAAGGTAAAACCTAAGTTGCATTATAATAGATAACAAAATAATTAATTATTATATGCCCAAAGTTTAACTTAAGTAAAATAGAGATAATAAATGACTTAAAATTAAAATCAATATGATTTAATTAATAAGAAAATACTTTATTACTCTAGAATCCCCTTAAGATAAACTTAGGGGTTTAGCTAAAAACCTAAAAACTATTGTTGAAAGAAAAAAACAAATGGATCTCAACAACAATGACTTGATTAGGTACCATAACAAAATCTATGTAAAGAGGAGAAATATAGAAAACCACATGGGAAAAAACCTTCTCCAAATAATGCTAAAAAAATATTCTAGAAGATAGGAACAAAAGAATGATCATAAAGAACACAATTGAAGCATGAAGTTGCAAACACTACCAGAATGCTAATATGAAGAACCTCCACTATATATAATATGACTAGGTAGAGAAGATATGTCTAAAGAGTCGATCAATCAAAGATAGGAGATATCTTCATGGCCTCCAAAAATGATAGGAATGAAAGAATGTTTATATGGTAAATGATCCATCTCACCAAAATGCATAGGTATCCGGCTACTACAATCGCATAGTACATAGGATAAAATATTGAATACATAGCTCACTCAATCTAACCAAGAAAGCAATAGAACCAACATAACCCCCCTATAATGTTGAGAGATAAGACATAAACACCGAACTTGAATGCAATATCTCCTCCAGAAAGAGGAATCAAGAACATTAAGGGTGCAAAAGAAGTACAAACACCTATAACAACATGTATCATTAACGCATCATGAGGCTAATTTCATGTAAGGAACACTCACTTGACAATGAAAGATGACAAATCTAGACAACATGAAACCCCACAAGGCACTTTATAATGTAATGTGAGTACTAAAAAATACAAAGATGTTCAAGATCTTGAAATGCAGTAGAATGGCACTTTATCTCAGCATATTTCCAAGAATACAAAAAAAGGATGTCAACAAAGATCAAAAGAGACATAAGGCTTATACAAGAGATAGTATAACCCATGACAAATCATTCACAGTAACAATATTGATCCCTGGACCTAAAACAACAAAGATGTCCACCAAAGTGCAAAAGAGTTTTAAAAATGAATACAATGTGCCTAGAGTAGAATCTAGAAAGAAAATTAAAATCACTAGAGAGAGTAGAGAAAGACATTTCCAATGTTATAAAGAATTCCCAAATCAGAGATCACATGCTCAAGATATGTCTCCTAGAGTGAAAAATAGAACCCCTCAATTTGGATGAATAAATAGAAAACTAAACAACATCAAAAGTCCAAATAATTTTCATCATCATAACGAGCTTGGATAGAGGTTTCTAACAATATAAGATTTATCAAAAAATACTTAGATGTATGACCAAGATATGGGTAAAAACCCACACATAGCTTTTTAGGAAAAAAACAAATAAAAAAAGAGATAGTTTGAAGGTTGTGAAATTTTGGCTCAAAATCCTAACATCGTGACCTACATCCAAATACTGATGATGTTAGTGAATTTTCATATCTATGAGTACCTATATCCTTACTAATGTAGGTGTACTCTCATACACTTTTTTGAAAGAAAAAACTTTTAAACTTTTTACAATAACAAATCCATGCATTTTTCTAAATAAAGTTTTTTAACATTGTGATTTTTTGAATTATTTTTTTCAAAAAGTAAATATCACCACCTTGGGAAGCATGCCCAGATCTGGAAGCAATTTTTTTAACTAGTCAACTATATCCAAATTAGTCAACTGTGTCCAAATTGGACAAATTTAATATGAAAATAAGGATTTTTGGGGCACTATAAATCCAACGATGAAGTCTGTTTGGGCTCAAAATGTACTAAAAAAAGTGACCCCCAAAATCCAGTTCAAAAATCCTCAAAAAATAACAGAGCTAAAAACTATTTAAGCCAAAATTCTCATGAAGAGAATAGAGGCATGAAAGTCTAAATCTTTGATACCATGTTGAAGTTAATGAAATCTCAACCCCACAATTCCCAAGAATCACTACATGCAAACACCTATATAGAAAAATAGAAGCAAAAAGCTACGGAGGCTCAAATTCAAAGATCCACAGAAGATGACACATTTTTTATGTGCAAAAATTATTTGTAAATTGTATTGAATTAATTATTACAAAGAGATCAATCCTTATAAATGAGATCAAAACCCCAAAATGTTAAACCTAGGTTGCATGATAATAAAAAATAAAAGAATTAATTATTATACACCCAAAGTTATTTTAAGTAAAATAGAGATAATAAGTGACTTAATAATTAAATCAACATGATTCAATAATAAGAAAATACTTAATTACAAGTTAACAATAATCACCTTGACATTCCAGCAATCCTTGATAAGGCCTTTAAGGTTTTGATAAGAAAATAGAATGTTTTCAAATCTAAAAGGGGCAACCAATCTTTTATCCATTTTACATTCCAGCAATAAAGCATTATGATCATAACCAATTTTGACTTTTGTAATAAGAAGAAAGTCATACAAATTGTTCTAGTTAGAGTAAAGGGTACATCTATCAAGTCTTACTTGAATCAACTTGCTATCCAGTCTCTTATTGGACCACAAAAACATAAAATCAACAAGGTCTAAATTTGTGAGTCCCTAATCAAGTGAGAAATCCCCAAGTTTGGTCATACTATGATAGTAGTCATTATTTCTCCCAACCTTCTCTGAAGTATAGAGGGGAGAATTAAAATTCCCCACCACCATCCATTTAGTATTATGGTTATTTCCCATCTAGTTAGCTAGGGAGGACAAAAGTTGTTTCATTTGGCCATTGTTATTAGGAGCATTACTATTCACTAGATTTGAATACCATGTAGATAAGATATAACGATAGCATAAAGTAATAGAGTTAGTAGAAAAGTAGAGAAAAGTACCCAAGATTTTATTTTTGTTTCACATTATAGCTATAAATCTAAAAGCCCCTTGAGAATCCATAGAGATCATGTCCATAGAAGCTCAAATTATGCTTTTCATTTTATCAAAACACTCTTTTTTATCTTAGTTTTGTGGATAACTATCATATCAACTTAGGTTTCCTGAAGAGAACACATTAAAATATGTTGCTTTGTAGTGCTATTCATATCTCTCAAATTCCATGATAAGACTGTAAAAGAAAAAGAATTGTTTTGAACACATTACAAACACTATACTAAGGGGATCTAAATCTAGAACCTCTTGTTCCTCCTTTTTCTTTGTGGGTCCCTTTTTATGCTTCTTGTCTTTCCTATCAATATTGTTACTATTAGGGTTAGAGGAAAACAAATTTCTCAAACCTTTGACCAATTATAAGTTCCTTTGGACATTCATCTTATTCTTCTTTTTATTCTTTATGTCAACAATATTAACCCTACTTTCTTTAAAAAGTTCCATATTATCATCTAGCTCCTTTGTAGAGGATAGATCCTAAAGAAGTTTTAGGTCTCTAGGCTTCTTTCAAGATTTGAAAGTGTCAACATCTTCAAGGTATAATGGGGAAGAAAGGGGTGTTAGCACTACTAAGAGATTCGATCTAAGAACCAAATTGAGACTGTTAAAGATGGAAGGGGAACCTAGGACAGAGGAAGATGGGTTGGTCGAGGCCTTTCTAACTACCTCATCAATGACCTTTTGTTGTAATGGGTTAAGAAGGGAGCTAGAGGCCACTAGGGCCATTTTTTTCTCCTTGCAAGAGACCAAAGAAATAGGAGGATTCACTTGAGGGGGGTGGGAGTGGGGATAGGGAGTTGAGGGGGAGGAAAGGTTCATTTCCTAGTAGAAGGAGGAAAGGACAAGCATAAAATTCTCAAGTGCCCAAACCTTTTGCATTGGTTGCAGTACATTTTTTCTTTCTTTTTTTTTAGAGTTTGGAAAAAAGTTCCCAATTTTATTGACTTTTACTCTTATCCAAATCCTACCAAACATAAGTCAATATTTATGTTAAGTGATTGTATCAACTGAAGGAAGAGTACCAAAGGATTCTATTATGCCCTTAAACACTTCAAAATTCTAGAACTATAAAGGGAGACATGGAAGCAAAACTTGGTTGAAGCCTCAGCCCCTAGGTATGTCACATGATCCAATTTAGGTTTCTATTTACATCTGGTGAGCATATTTATACATTAGTCCTTAGGGACCAAGGCCCATTAGTGAAACAAAAGTAATATCTTTAATGTTATACAATGAGAATGGAGACATACCATTGACAAGAGCACTAATCATGACACTTCCTTCCAAGGACCATGTTGAGGAAGCCCATTTTATGAGAATTTCAATGGAGGGCCTATAGAAAAGGATTTTATTTTGTGGTGATTGATCAGGAAAGTACTATACATGCTTCATAAATTCTTTGGGGCTCAAGAAACATATGTAAATAATGTTATTTCTTTATTTATCAAGTTGAGTGATACATATATCTTTAATAAGGAGATTATGGATTAACTATACAAGATAGATGAGGATTTTGGGCCCTATTTTATCAAGATTTTGGGCCAACATGTAATTATTAATTATAACCCTAAAGTGGTAAAAATATTTGTATAAAGGGCTTAGGGTTAGGGATTGTTTTATAAGGTGATGCAAAAATTGGTTCTTGCAGCAGTATTGAGTTGTAAGGGATTATGAATTGTAATCATGTTGTAATCACTAGATTATAAATATATTAGACTTGCTATTTGGTGGACATAGCCCAAGGTTTGGGTGAACCATGTTAAATCTTGGTGTCTTGTGTTCTTTTTTATGTGATCTATTATTTTTTGATATTGGTTATATTTGCATGTAGTTGTTATTTCTATCTATGGTTTAATCTTAACAATTGGTATCAGAGTGAGGTTTTTTTTTTAGTTATCCTCTGCACAAAAGTTTCATTGTTGAGTGGGAGCAATGGTAGATGAGGGTAAGTTGAGGGTTGACAGGTTTAATGGGCAGAACTTTCAATTATGGAAGATGCAAATGGAAGACTATCTATATCAGAAGGACTTATGGAAGCCATTGGAAGGCAAAACCAAGAATCAAGGATCTATGTCAAATGACAAATGGGATCTTTTAGATATAAAGGCACTTGGAAGCATTCAATTATGCCTGGCACCATTAGTGGCATTTAATATTACAAAAGCAAAAATGATTTTAATACCATTACTAGTTAGTTATCTTTTGTGGTTATCAATTTTGATGAAGAAATTAGGGCTCTCTTGATTTTGTGTTATTTGCTTGAAAGTCAGAATGGCTTGGTAATGGTTGTGAGTAATTATGTTCCTAGATCTAGTACCCTAAAATATGATGATGTGATCGGTGTTGTTTTGAGCGAGGAAACTCGTAGGAAATCCTCAAGTGGATCTACATCATTAAGTGCATTGAATGCACAAAGTAGAGGCAGAACGACTGAAAGAGGAAGTAATTCTAGAAATCATGTGAAATCAAGAGGAAAGTCAAAGGGGAGGAGGTCTCAATCAAGAGGACCAAATGACTACTGGTACAGTGGGAAAACAGGGCATAAAAAGAAAATTTTGTTGGAATCAAAAGAAAAATGAAGGAGATAAACCAAATGGAGACAAGGAGGCAAATATGGTAAGTAACAAATTCGAAGAGGATGCTTTGTTTCTATCTTTAGAGAGTGTTGATGATTCATGGGTTTTAGATTCTAGTTCTTCATTTCATGCTACACCTCATAGAGATTATTTTATTGATTATGTCCAAGAGAATTTTGGACTTGTTTATTTGGGGGATAATGAACCCTAATAGATTGTTGGAAAGGGAAAAATTAAGAATAAGTTGCAAAAAGGGAATCATTGGCTACTACATGAGGTAAAACATGTTCCAAGGCTGAGTAAGAATTTAATTTCAGTAGGGCAACTCAATGATGAGGGTTGTGTAGTTAATTTTAATGATAAAAATTGGGAGGTTTCAAAAGGTTCCCTTATAGTAGCAAAAGGTGTGAAAGTAGGAACCTTATATCTTTGTACATGTCATATTATTCCTTGTACCTTAATTTTTTTAGAGAAAAATGAATGTTCAGGAACAATTGTTGTAGTTGCGCAAGGAGAACAAATAGTTGTTGTAGATTATGATACAATGTTGTGGTACAATAGACTTGGGCACATGAGTGAGAAAGGCATGAAATTACTTCATTCAAAGAAAGTTTTACCAGGTTTAAAATGTGTTAATATGGATTTTTGTGAAAGTTGTGTGTATGGAAAACAAAAGAGAGTGAGTTTTGTGAAGATTAAGAAGGAAAATAAAAAAGAGAAATTAGAGCTTGTGCATAGAGATATATGGGGACCAGCTCGGGTATCTTCCCTTGGTGGCTCTCATTACTATGTTACATTCATTGACGATGCAACTAGAAAATTATGGGTTTATTTCCTTAGATAGAAATCCAATGTATTTCAAACTTTTAAAAAATGGAAATGCTTGGTTGAAAATGAGACTGGTAAAAAATTAAAATGTCTTAGATCTGATAATGGCAGTGAGTATTGCAATCATGAATTTGAATATTAATGCTCCACTAATGGTATTTGTAGATAAAAAAATTGTTCCAAGGACTCCACAAGAAAATGGAGTGGTTAATGGCATGAATAGGACTATAATGGAGCGTACAAGGAGCATGAGGTTGCATGTTGGGTTGCCCTTACACATGTGAGTAGAGATTATCAATACTACTGTACATTTGATTAATAGAGGTCTCTCTACTCCTTTGGGTTGTGGTATTCCAAAGGCAACATGGACTGGTAAGAAGGTGAGTT
This sequence comes from Cupressus sempervirens, assembly GCA_028749045.1. Lineage (NCBI taxonomy): Eukaryota > Viridiplantae > Streptophyta > Pinopsida > Cupressales > Cupressaceae > Cupressus > Cupressus sempervirens. Next base: position 435,173,626 of record CM053792.1, read on the forward strand.
ATTCTTTTCTCAAAACCTTGGGTTGTGAAGCTTTTGCTCACATAGATTCTGAAAATAGAACCAAGCTGGAAGCTAAGTCAAAGAAATGTGTATTTGTTAGATATGTCATTAATGAATTTGGTTATAGGCTTTGCAATTTTGAAAATCATAAAATTGTAAGAAGTAGGGATGTCATATTCAATGAGAAAGTGTTGTACAAAGATCTATTGCAACAACATGAGAAGAAAGAAGATGATTATGTAGTGTTGGATGATACTCCAAAAGATGATGTTCTAGTCATTCCTCATGATGTGCAACAATTGCAACAAAAAATACCACACATGCCAATGAATGTTAGATAGTCCACAAGGCAAATTAGACCTCCAAAAATATTTTCTTCATCTTTGCATTCTATTTTACTTACTGATGCTAGTGAACCTAAATGTTATGATAAAATTGTGTAGGTGGATACTAAGATTCAGTGGGAGTCTACAATAAAAGATGAAATGGACTCTTTGATGAAGAACAAAACATGGGATTTATGCAAGTTTCCTACACGTAAAAGATATTTACAAAATAAGTGGGTTTATAGGTTAAAAGAAAAGGATGGAGGTAAAAAAAGATTTAAAGCCAGGTTAGTTGTAAAAGGATTTGCATAGAAAAAGGGCATTGATTTTGATGAGATATTTTCTCCTATTGTTAAGATGACTTTTATTCATACTATTTTAAGTATTGTGGCTATTGAATATTTGCATTTAGAGTAGCTTGATGTTAAAACAACCTTCCTTCATGGTGATTTGGATGAAGAGATATGTATGGTTCAGCCATAGGGATTTGAGGTCAAAGGTAACGAGAACTTAGTGTGCAAATTGAAGAAAAGTTTATATGGTTTGAAATAAGCACCTTGGTAATGGTATCTAAAATTTGACAATTTTATGCATGATCATGGATACAATAGGTGTCATTCAGATCATTGTGTTTATTTTAAGAGGTTGGATGATGATAGCCACATTATTTTATGTTTATATGTTGATTATATGCTTGTAGTTGGGTTTAAGATGGATCATATTAAGGGGCTAAAATGCCAGCTAGCACATGCATTTTCTATGAAGGATTTGGGGGCAGAAAAAAAATCCTTGGTATGAAGATTTGCAGAGATAGGAAGAACAGAACATTGATGCTATCTCAGGCTAATTATATTGAGAAGGTGTTGCAACGTTTCTCTATGGAGAATTCTAAAGCTGTCAGCACACATTTACTTGGTCATTTGAAGTTGACTAAGAAGATTTATCCCAAGACATGAGAAGAGGAGGATGAGATGTCTAAGGTACCCTATGCTTTAGCTGTAGGAAACTTGATGTATGCTATGGTATGTACCAGGCTAGATACAGCACATGCAATGGGAGTTGTTAGCCAATATATGAGTCATCAAGGAATTGAGCATTAGAATGCAATTAAATGGATTCTCAGATATCTAAGAGGAACATCCAATAAGTGTTTGCACTTTGGGGGCTCTAGTACTAATTTACAGGGCTATGTTGACTCAGATTTAGTAGGGGATATTGATACCAGGTGGAGTACTACAGGTTATGTATTCACTGTTGGTGGGGTAGTCGTGAGTTGGGTTTCTAGGTTATAGAAGCTTAATGCTTTATCCACTATAGGGGCAGAGTATGTAGCTACTATAGAGGTAGCCAAGGATATGATATGGCTTTAGTTCTTCTTGGAAGAATTGGGACACCCTCAAACAGATAAATATTTTTTTACAGATAATCAGAGTGCCATTCATCTTGCAAAGAATTCAGCTCTACATTCAAAGACCAAACACATACAATTGTGGTACCATTTCATTCAATTAGTTTTGGAGGATGGATAGTTAAAGTTGGATAAGATACATACAAATGAAAATCTAGCAAATATGCTTACAAAGGTAGTAACAAGGGAGAAGCCAAACTCCTCTTCAGCTTCGGTTGGTCTTCTAGATTGAACATGAATAAAAGAATAGCAAAGTCCAGGGTGGTTTGATCCAGTGAGAGCCTCATGGAGTAGTGGCATAGCTATCAGATCAATCTCCAAGTGGGAGATTGTTGTTTAGTGTGGAGCCTGATCAGTCCCCAAGTGGGATATTGTTAGTTTGTGGTGACTAATCAGGAAAGTACTATGCATACTTCATAAGAAAAAAATTGGGCCCTATTTTATTGAGATTTTGGGCCAACATGTAATTATTAATTATAACCCTAAAGTGGTAAAAATTCTTGTATAAAAGCGCTTAGGGTTAGGGATTGTTTCATAAGGTGATGCAAAAATTGGTTCTTGCAGTGCTATTGAGCTATAAGGGATTACAGATTGTAATCAAGTTGTAATCACTAGATCATAAAAATATTGGACTTGCTATTTGGTGGATGTAGCATAGGGTTTGGGTGAACCACATTAAATCTTGGTGTCTTGTGTTCTTTTCTGTGTGATCTATTATATTCTAATATTGGTCATATTTGCATGTAATTGTTATTTCTATCTATGGTTTAATCCTAACAAAGGAAACTCCCAATCAAATGAAGTTTTAGTTCTTTAGTTATCTCCTCTGGCAGAATATCAGGAATGTTAACCACACTTCCATGAACCTAGAAAGACCTATCAGAAGCTAATCGAATGGAAAGACAACTTTTGCACCAGTAACCTTGGATGAGAATGAGATACCCACTTAGAGGGAAGCATATAAAGAGTAGGCATTAGCAAGTGTAATATTGTCATTACTTGTAACCAAGGGGGAGAAGCAAGAAGATGATGTATGGAGCTCGAAGCTAAGGTAGAGGAAGCCAACATGGGTAGAAGCTATGATTTAGGGAGCACATGGGAAGGATCAAGATGAAAGGGATGGATAGAAGAATGGGAGAGGGTTCTAACCTATGGGCCATCACCAAGTGTAAAGCCAGCCATAGGGAAAGGATAAATTGGGCCAAAGAAAAGAAGATGAAGAGCACAAAATTATGTTACTTATGATGTTTCTCCACCAGTCTTTCTTATGTCATTAAATACTCTCTTGTGATACGTTTAAATATGATATTAATGGGTGAGACATTGATAGTTAATAACTCTTCACTAGTTAATTTGGCCTTAGTTTTGTGATGATTGCTTTTGTGTTTGTCTTGGGTTTTGGCTTTGTTTCTTTTTATTCTTCTTTTGTGCCCTTGTACATAGGTATGGAGTTAGGACACATTTTCAAAGGTTATCATGCAATTTGAATAAGTGATTTTGTATATTATTGTGATTCTCTAGAGTATTTTTTCTTTATAGTATAACCATGAGTATATTGAAGTGCCATACTACCACTAAAGTAAGAACTAAATATATCATCTTAAATAGATGCACTCCATGATAAGACTAATTAACCCTCCTCTTGTGGGTGTCTTTGGGATCCTCTTAGAATTTTTTTTCCATATCATTTCCCTTCTCCTTAGTTTAGGATCTTGATTGGGGCCTTTACCCTTTTCTAGACCTTATTATGTAATTTCTTGTTATTTTTGCACTTTCTCTAAGACCCCCAGACCTAATCCCAAGGTCTTTTCTCTATAGGATAGGGAAAAAGATGATCTTATCTTAAAACAAGGACAAGATCATCCCTATCCTAGGATAAGGATAAGGTATTCCCTATCCTCATGGAAAGATATATTACATCAACTCTATCCTTGGTGGGACATAGCCCTTGGATTTTGAGCCCATGCACTGGAAATTAGTGTCCTTCATATGTCATCCCTCCCACATGTATACTCAAGATGTAGTATTTAAGGAGTTTTTCCCTCTTTGTTTTATCATATCAAACCATAAATTTAACATCTCTAATTGTGAAGGATAAAAGAATTTATATATTCTCAAGCATTGTAAAAGCATATTAGTTGTTCAAGAAAATTATCTATTAGAGATTGAGGATTCAAGTACTCAATTGAAGAAGTTTATGCAAGGTCATTCATCAAATTTTAAACATTCAATATCTCCCTTTATACATATAAGATTTTTTGTTGCATCTTCTACATTCATCTATCAAGGATGTACGTTAATTCCTAAGGAATCTTTCAAGCACATTCATTCAAGATATTTTTGATTTTCTTTAATTTCCTTTTCTAGGGTTTTGATATTGAGTCAAGGCTATTGCAACAACATATTTGATTATGTGTGCTCTACAACTCCTTTCCCACTCTTGTCTTCTTCCCCAGCTTATGTCCTCTCTAATTTTAGGAAGAAGCCTAGAGGAGGATATAAGGAAGATGTAGGGTCATCCATGAGGATTGGGAGACCTCCAACCAGGAATGTCCATCAAATAGAAATAGAGAAGGGTATAGCATTGGGGAAACAAAAAACTCTAAAGGAAACTCAATATCATAGAAGATGAAGCTCTTATCTTAGAATGTGAGAGGGTTGAATAGCACCAGCAAATAGTATGAAATAAAACAAAAGATCATAGAGCTTAAGGCTAACTTGATTCTTTTGCAGGAAGTTAAAATGACTGAGCAAGTTTTTTCTAGGGTTGCTATTTACATTTGGTTGGGGGCTAAATGTGCTTACAGTGAGGCTAGTGGTGCCTTTGGTGGCATTTCCATGATGTGGAACTTAGACAAGGTGGTGGGAATGGTCACCTATATTAATCCCCATTTTGTGGTCATGAATTTCACCTCCCATGTCATTAGTTGGAATCTTTTCAATTTCTATGTCATTAATACTAGGAATGGTAGACTAGCTATCTAATATGAGGCTACTAATGTGGTTGAGACTATGAGGCAGGAAAGAATTGTTTGCATGGGGGACCTTATCACCCCTTTGTATCCATCAAAGAAATTGGGAGGTTTGGAAGGAATGACTTGATTGATATTGATCTTTAGGGTCTTGTGTTCAATTGATCAAATAATAGATTGCGGAAATTTTTATTTAGGTTAGACTTGATAGGGCTCTTATTTCTTATAGTTAGGAAATTCTTCAACATTCTTCCTTAAAGGCAGAGTTGAAGACCATTTTGGATCACTCTATGCTAGTGTTCTTTTTGTTGGAGAATCAACCTACTAGATAGAGGCCTTTTACCTATATGAAATCATGTGGCACTCACACTCTGAGTTTAGATATTTTATTGCACAATGGTAGAAGGACCCGATTGAGGGAATGACCATGTTTCATATGGCTAGAAAAAATTGAAAGAATCTTAAAAGAAGTGCGAGGATGGAGAAAATCTTCTTTTGGCAACATCTCCGAAGAAAGGAAATCTATTGAGAAGAAGTTGGAATCCATCCAAAACCAAATTATTCAGGATAATACTAATGTTGAATATCAATAGGAGGAGAGGGAATGCCAAAAATTATGGAAGTCACTCCTAAATCAGTAGGAAGTTTTCTGGAAACAGAGATAAAGAGTTCAATGGTTGAAGGAATGTGACTGAAATATGGCCTTTTTCCATAGATGGAAATCAAGAAGGAAAAAATTTAACACCATAAACATGTTGGTGGATGATAATGGTCAAGAGAATAATAATATGGAGGAGATAGAAGGAAAAGTCTTTGTCTTCTTCAAGGAACTCTCTAACCCCCTTATTGTGAAAGTCAACCATAACATACAAAATGATATTTTGAGATCTTTTCACTTGCTCTTGAATGACCAGAAGAATAAGGACTTGACTACTAATGTCAAGTAGGAGGAAGTCAAAAAAACTATGTTTAGCATGAATAAATACAAATTACATGGTCTTGATGGTTTTCCCTAACTCTTTTTCAAGAATTCTGGGATATTGTCAAGTATGATTTGTTCCATGTCACAAGAGACTTCATTAGAATGGGAAATTTACTGAAGGAACTCAACTAAACCTTCATTATTCTTGTCCTTGAGACTAGTAACCCTAGTCATCTAGAGGAATTTTGACCTATTAGTCTATACAACATGTTTTATAAAATCCATGTGAAGATTATGGTAAACCAAATCAAACCCCTCCTTGGTAAGTTCATTACTCCCTACCAGAATGGTTTCATCCTTGGGAGACAAAGTTTGGATGTAGTCATAACTACCCAGGAGGTTATCCACTCTATGGATAGGAGCAAGAACCTAGGTATGGCTATCACACTAGATATCTCCAAAGCCTACAGTAAGGTTAGGAGGGAATTTCTAATTTATATTCTTGCTTAACTTGCTTTTAATGAAAATGTTATCAAACTTATCAAAAATGTGGTTAATATTATCACCTTTTTAGTGATTGTTAATGAGACTCCTAGAGGTTTTTTCCTTCATCCCAAGGATTGAGGCAAGGTGACCCCTATCCCCATATCTCTTCATTATTATGGCTGAGGTCCTTGGTAGAAATTTGGCTTCCATGAACAATGTTGGTAGCTTAAGAGGTGTTAGACCTACTTCCTTATGTCCTCCTGAAACTATTTAGAAATTTGAGGATGACACCTTCTTATTTGGTATCTCCTCTATCCATGAAGCCAAGGAGATGAAAGTTGTCCTAAACCAATATGTGGAGGTCTCTGGTCAATACATAAATTATCAAAAAAGAAAAATGTATTTCTTCAACAATGTTGCTAGTCTAAGAGACAAGGTTACTCGAATTCTAGGATGCAAGAAGGCATTTCTCCTGGCCACTTACCTTTAGCTCCTTCTCATGATTAAAGAAGTGTTAAATCAGTTTTGGAATGGTCTTTTTGAATGCTTTCAAAGAAAAATAATGGGATAAAAAGGTAAGATTCTGACCTGCATCGAGAAACTCTAATTTCTCTCTACCTCCCTACAAGGCATCCTAATTTACTTCTTGTCCATTTTCAAACTCCTTGGAAAATTCAAAGATATCCTAGAAAAAATATGGCTATCCTAATTTACTTCCTGTCCATTTTCAAATAGAGGAACTTCTTGTGGTCCAACACTGAAGAATGAACCAGGATGAGTTTGGTAAGTTGGGAAAAAGTTTCTCATCCTAAGGACCTTGGTGATTTAAATATAAGAAGGATTGGACACATGAATAAAGCCCTTCTCTCCAAATTTGGTTGGAGGTTGATGAATTTTATGGATAATTGGTGCAACATTGTGAGGGCTAAGTACCTTGGAAGAGAATTGTTTCATCGTGCCCTATGGCCCCAAGCTCTCCCCTAGGGCTCTAAAATTTGGAATAATTGGTACATACCAGAAAAATTATGAAGATGGGGTGTTGCTGGATTGTTAGGAATAGTGACACCATTTATTTCTAGCAAGATCAATAGCTCCAAGATTACCCACTCAAGCACACTAAATTCCTCTTGTTGTGTGAGACATACACCAGAGCTTATGGATCCATGACCTAAAACTATATCACCCCAAATCATCAATGGATTGGGATCTAGCACCATGCTCTTGTGGGGGTGTGTCTTGCTTTGGAATTTCAAAACATACTGAATAATAATTGGATCCCCCTCGTCTCGATTGATGATACCATGGTTTGGAAGCTTACTCCCTTGGGGGACTTCATGGTGAAGTCAGCATACCTATGTTTCCTTGGAGGGAGGGGAGGCCTAGGGAGATTGGAGAAAGGTTTAGCACCCGTGGATCCTCCCAAAGATAATTTTTTTTCTAGTGGATGTCATTACATGGATTTATCCTTATAGTGGACAATATCCAAAGGAGAGGATGTCAGCTTGCAAATTGCTATGTCCTTTGTCTTCAAGATGAAGAATCTATATCACACCTTCTTATTCACTGCCCTTTTTCCTTAGAGGTTTGGGGGAGGTACTTACATTATGGAGAATTCATTAATGTGCTAATGAAGGGTTGCAATAGTTTGTTCACTAGAATGTCCTATCTTCCAACCCATATGTAAATAACTTATGGTTAATAATTACTCCTTATGTTTTATGGGTAGTCTAGAAGGAACAAAATAATAGAATATTCAAGGATAAAGCTACTACCAGTCTGGGGGTGGCACAATAGGTTATTAGATTTCTAAAGGAATGTAGTTGAAAGTGGCAATTTTTTATCTGTGGGAAGGTGACATGTTGCCCTTTATGGAAATGGATGATAAAACATGAGGAAAACATCTCTATGCAGTACTTCAATTTCTGGAGTGACAGAAGGGTGGCCATCAATGGGATAAATTTTGAAATCACTAAGGATATTATTGTTAGGTCAGTGGGTTTTCCATGGGTGGCAAGAACTGGCACAAACAAGCTTGCGTGAACGATGAAACCAAACTATGGAAATTCTTCAAGTTTAATGAAGAATTGATCTACATGCGAGGTGGGTTTTCTAGGAAAGGCCTTCCTAAGCTTTGGGATGTCATCTGCTATTATATTATGAGATACATAACTCTAGAGGACCAGTTTTAGGTACTATATTTTTACCATTTCCCCATCCTCAACCATTTTAGAAATTTGGATCAAATTTCTTTTCTATTCCTTTTACTGAATTCTTTGTAAGATAGCATTTTCAAAGCTAGGAGAAAGAAGGATGATCCACCAAGTATTTTCAAAGCTAAGAGAAAGAAGGAGGATCCACTAGGGCTTAATAAATAAGTGGTATACCCATCACCTTGCCCAAAATATGTCTCTCTAGTTAACCCCCTAGCTACTACTACCCCCCAAGCCTCTATTGACCCTGGCCCTAGGCCTGGCCAAAAAAAAATTCAAGAAAACCCCCAATCCTAAGGTCAAAATTAGTCTCATAAACTCTAACATGGATACTAGGAAGAGAAAAAAGAGTGCTTGTAGATCCAACAAATACCTCCAAATGGAAAATTTTAACCCAAACAGGTCCTTAGCTTGGAGTCTACTAAAATTGACATTAAACCCCCTAAGAGGAAGAAACCCTAGCAAGAAATTAGCAAGAAGTCTCGCTTCAACCCTCCCAACCCCTCCCATGTTTCTTATACCTTGGAGGCTAACCCTTCCCAAGCTATAAGTGGTGGTGAGGATATTACTTCCCCTAGGAAGGACACCCCTAAGGGGGGGTCGGGGGGAGGAAAGAATAGCCATGACAGGAGTTATTGTAACGCTTGGCTTGATAGGCTTGAATAATCAATGAAGGATTTGGTAGATAATCATACTGGCATATGCCAAACATTTGAAACCTTGGCTAAGTTCTTCACTAAAGTGATGCATTCCATGGCTACCACCCTATACTTTATCCAGGTGAACAAGGATGTGAAGTACCTGGGAAAAGAAAGCAAGACTTCCCACACCATATACGACTTCCTAGTAGAGGACTGGATGAAGACTCTCCTGAACAAACCTATCAAGAAGGAGGGGGTTATTGGGGATAGGGATGTACCTTAGCCTAGTTGGTTTTTTTAATTTTTTCTTTAATGTTATTGTGTAATCTAAACTTGATGCCCTATAGGGATTTTTGTAATTTGTATAAGTTTAATGGATGGACTGGTAGTATTAGTACGGTGTTTTACTAGGGTGAGTCCAAGAAGTTGGGTCTCACTTTTGGGCAAAAAGTGTAAGTGTTTTTTCTATTTTTGAAATTTCTTGTCAATTGAAGTCAAAATTTGAGGCATTTAGATATTGCATATAAAAAAACTTTACAAATAAAAAATTTAGTATTCAAAATCTGATTTTTGAATATGTAATTTATTTGTGTACCCATATGATAGATTTTGTTTTTTGGTATGGATTTTTAAAAATCACTTTTTGAAAATGCCTATTTTAGGACCATACCACACTCGTGTACAGACACCATAATTTGAGACAAATAAATAAGTTTTCGTAAATCCTTTTAAAGGGAGTTACCTAATACACCTAAGATTGATGACAATATTTTTCCTTATTTTTTTATTGAATAATTTTATTATTATTAATTATTAATTGGCTATAAAGGTAAATTTTAAAACCTCTCATGTATGGACACCATAATTTGATCAAAATTTTACTTTTTTCAAAAATTCTTTTTTTTAACCTCAAAATAGTTTATCAAGATTGATGACATATAAATTAATTTAAGAAAAATTATAAAATAAAAAAATTATTAAAGTTTTAGTGAAGTTCACTATTTTATATCTAGGTACCACCTTTCATTAAAAAATGATGCAAAAATAGTAAATAAAATCATAGCACTATAAAATCTATATTTTTGAAATTTGAACAGTGAGATCTCTAATGGATTTTTGTTTCATAAAAAAATTGGATTGGGAACACCCTCTTAAAATTATGGCAAGGTGTAAATTTGTTAGTTCAATGCCTTAGCCAAATCTTGAGAGGTCAACGCATAGGCTTGGTCTCACCAAGCCTATCCTAAACCAAAATCTGAGGTAGGAGAAAAAATCTCTCCCAATGTTGTAAGAAACAAGCATCCATTTTGAAAAAGTCAAATCAGCATATAAAATCCCCAAAAAAAAAAAAAAAAATTAGAAACGGGTACACCCATTTTTTATTTTTCAAAAATGGGCACCAGTTTCTAAAAAATATAATTTTTTATGTTTTCGAAAATGGGTACCATAAAAAATGGGTAACTAATTTTTTTTTAAATGGGTGCCCATTTTTTAAATTTCAAATCGGGTACCCAAGCCTAAAATGGGTACCCATTTCTAAAAGAGCATGATCTCAATCCATGGACTTCCATAGAATTGAGACACAACTCCTTGCTTCTACCCACTGCTGAAATACATTTCATGTTTATATGCTTGATCACAACAGGACTAATGTTGTTAGGGATGTTATGGATTATGTTAGTTTTTTGAAGTATAAAACTAGTATTGGTTAAATGATAGGGAGGTAACCTCTAGCTGATCTTTCAGCCTTTTGTACCCCGGTGCTAGCCCCCTGACTCTCTTGCCTACTATAAATATACTTCAAAAACATATTTGATTATGTTATAAATTCAATAGCATGTTCATATATTTTAATTTATGCATGTTACATCTACTTAAAATACTTTCTAAATTTATATTTTTTATCACTTTCAATTGAAGGTTGATTCCTCAACCAAGTTTTTGCTAAGGAAAACCTCTCCCCCAAAAAAGAAAACCCTTCTCCTTACAGGTTACAAGTTTCAAATGAAAAAAAAAATTTATACAAGTAGAAATTAGATAAAAGGGCTAGGACACATTTCATTCCTATCCTAAAACAAGGACACATTTCATCCCCATCTAGAAAAGTTGGCTCTATCCTAGAGTCAAGCAATTTTTGGGTTTTGCAAACCCTTCTTTGTTGTGGTGAGAGGTAAGTAATTCTAAGAAGTACACCCATATACAATACTATGATGCAATTTTACTATGGAAAGAAATATTTTAAATTTAAAAACAAAGAGACAAGGCTAACCATAATGGTCAAATCACAAAACAAGGTTAGGAGTTGTCATTTGTACTTTTGCTAAGCAACATATATTATATATAAATTACTATTAATAGTAACTTTAAAAGCATTATAACTCCACCCCAATAGGTCCTATTAATACTAAAATATTTTTAATATCAAAGTTACAATTGCATTGAGAAGCAATGAAGCAATCAAAACATATCATGCATTTGATTTCTTCATTATTAACACGTAAATTTCCAAACTCTATATAGATTAATTTATGTTTAACTTTTACTTGCCACTTTTTATTTATGCCTCTATTCACATCCCTTGTTAGCAAATGTACACAATTTTTAAAAAAAATCTAAGAGCTAGTGTCAATAACACCTTGCATGTCATTGACTAAAATCTTGATCTCTACATTATTACTATTCAATTTTTTAAGCTTCTAAGTTGTGAAGATTGGATATTGTGGAGGAAAGAAATAATATGATTTCACAAAGAAAAATGTGTTTTATATCATAGATATTCTTAATTTAATGTGTAGACCTTTTCTTTTATTTTTCCTTTAAATGAATTTGTTTAATGAAATTTTATAGTTAAGATGTCATTAAAAAGAATTATTTAAAGTATTTATAATACATATATTTAATAGGTATCAAACATATAGTTTACGGTGTTCCTTCATATTTGTCTCTTTCAATAAGAATTTTTTAATATTGATGATATTCAATGAACAATTATTAGTTTAATTGAAGTCATGTATGGGTGAGCACTTTTAAATTACAATTTCTTCACCATTTTTGTACATAATAACTTCTTCAATTTGCATTGTCAATATTAGAAAGTCTAAATCTTAACATCAAACAATCAAATCACATACAAATATAGTCAAGTAAAAGGCTCCACACACTATTAACCATGGACAATACAAGGCTCCACACACTATTAACCATGGACAATACATTTTTATTGACAATACATTTTTATTGTAGATGGTACTACTAAGAGAAGTTCCAAAACTCATTATTATTGTGCACAAAGCTAACAATTGACACTTAAATTTTAGCACTTTTTAAGACAACATTAGTTATCCTTATACAATCAGTTTGTTATGTTTGTTTAGTTTTTACCTCTGTCAATAGTCTGAAAGTTCTTCTGTTTGTTCAGCTGCAATATACTAAGTTTAGATAAAGAATTACGTTTGCTTAGATGTAATATGCTTTAACTTAAATAAACCAATATTTAGTTCAGACTAAAACTGTTACTACTTCCAATATTTTGTGCTGGCGTCTATTTACATGGTTTGTACTTGACTTAGATATAGAAATATTTCATTCAGAGCACTTTCAATATTTTGAAAGCGCCAAGTTCAGACAAAATCTACAGACTATTTGGACAACAATCTGCAAACGTATAGAAAAAAAACAGAGAGATTATGATAGTTTCCTATATAATAAGAAATGAGAATAAATAAACATGTATTCTTTTTAAAGTATATCTGCTATATATTCCTATTTATTTGCTCCTTTTAGGTTCTTACCTGCAAATATTCTTACTCTCTGCTTCTCTGTGAGGCTTAGATTGCTGCGAACATAGAGCATATAAAAACAAATAAATCCATGATAAGCATAGAAGATATTATGCTAGGTCATGGAAACATAAAATCACTTTAGCTTCAGGTTAAAAGATCAGTGTCAGAAATAAATGCACGTTGTCATGATCATATATTATCTATTATCTTACACATCATTCATGGGTTTAGGGTTCAAGGTTTAGGGTATCATTCATGGATTAATATTATTGAATCACCTGGACAATCAACAATTCAAATAAAAAATGATATTATTTGGAGAAAGGAGTAGATTAGTAAGAATCCAGCTCGAACCAAAAGAAATGAACAAATGACAGAATGTAAAATTAATAAGAACAAGTATTATTCCAAAATAAGAGAATCAAATGCTGAAACTAAGAGTATGCAGTAATCAAATCTTCGCTAGTAATGTACTTCAAAACATATTATAGAAGTTATAGATGTTAGATATGATCAATTCATTTGTAATCTTTAGAGTGGAGTCAGGTCAAAACATATTATAGAAGTTATAGATGTTAGATATGATCAATTCATTTGTAATCTTTAATGTGGAGTAAGGTCCTCATATTTGTGTGAATGGATCATACCATAAAAAGCCCCAGTAATCAACATCCTAGTCTGAGTTTGCTAGATAATCATCATTCCAGTAGCAGTATGAAGGATAATCAGCATTCAAGTACATCAGAGGGTTTCATTGGTATATCAACAAGTCCATGACCTTCCTGAGATTGATAGCCAATCAGCTGGTCTGCATGGCTTTCGCGTTTTTCTTTGAACACATGGCAAACCATCTATTCCTCCTGCACAAAATTGCAAAAGGTTACTTCTCCCATCACCTTTACCACTACAATAACCAGACAAAACAGTAACAGCTCTTACTTCAATGGGAGATTTTACATCTTAGAAGTCTGTTTGAAACAGTTCATCCTAGGAGTTTTATTAAAAAAAACATCTCACCAGCTCAGCTATGAACTCTGACAAAAGCTTAAATGTCTCTCAGTATTAGATTTAATTGTTCAAAAGTCAGCCACAACCATTCTTCAATTGTAGGAGAATGGAATTCCTACACTATCTTCAAATGGCAGACCATTATAGAAAAAATAGAACACTAAATGCAAAATGATTAGATCTGTTCTCTATTTTATAAGTAGATTAAAATAAAAAATAAATAAATTGGGAGACTGACAAATTAGAGATAAGGAGAGCAAAATGAGAAAATCCATTTCTTAAAGATTAAGGCTACTTGTTAATGTTGTTTCTTTTGTAATGTTCAGAATAATTTTTGATCTGAAGGGTACTCATTGTTCAAAATCTGGTTGGAATATAATTCAGCTCCCATGCATTCAGTAAGAGTAACCCATGGTATGAATTTTAAAGGAGAATATGGTTGGGACCAAGTTCTGATATAAATGTTCAAATTGTCAGTACCTGATACAACTACTAAACAATTAGAAATAATTATTTCAATTTCATGTATCTCAGTAAAGAATATTGACAACCACAAAACAATTAGAAATGATTATGCAATTTCATGTATCCCAGTAAAGAATGTTGACAGTTAACCCAATTAATCCAATGAACACAACAAATTCCTATGGAACACATTTAAACCTTTCATATTTACCAGTAAACCAAGATTAAGGTTGATCTTGCACAAAAGAATAGGCATGGCAATATATAGTGAATTCCAAAGAAGAACATGGTTGTGACCAAGTTCTGATTTCACTTGTACAAATTAAGGTTTCTATTACACAGAATGATCAAACTGTCAATACCCTTAAAAACCGATAGATCACAGAAAGTGGTTAAGTCATATCCTATAATGCAAAGAAGATTGTTGACAGTTATTCTAATTAATCTAACGAATACCTAATGAACTCATTTAAGACCTTTCAAACTCACCAGTAGAGAAAGATTAACATTGATTTCGATTGATATTTGGGAAACAAAATATTCATGCGATTTTGGAAACTTCCATGAAACGAGTTAGAGCTAAACTACACAACGAAGGGTTTTTATTTAGAACATCTAAATTTATTAAGGTTAAAAGTGTTTCAATGTACCTGAGGAAGATTAGTGTGGTTTGTCCTAAGACTGTATTCATGCATTCTCCAGTCTATTTCTTATTCATTTGATTTGAAGAGAAAAGTCTTCTTGGTTCCAATGTGATGATTGATTAAGCCTCGATTGCCATGATTCCGCTTGCAGAGAATAGCCTCCTCCTCACCTATGCGCTTCCATAAGCCAGCTGGTGTGCGTCTGTCTATTGCACTGCCTCTTCCTATGAACGGGTATATCTTCTTCGTGTGGGTGAAGTAGTAGGATCCTATCTCGGTACATTCACATTAAAAGGAAAACACCATATCAAGTACAATCACCTTACTATCTGAGACACCATGCATAAGAAGAACATGACTGTATTGTTCAGAATACCTTTGAGCTTCCAAGGCTCCGTGTCATAGACATTTTTCTCAACGATGATGTTTAAAAGGCCATGGAGCTTCGTCGGTGCATCGCTGGTGACATCTACCATTCGATAAGTAACTTTCTTCCTCAGAATATAAATTAGAACATCATCGATGAATCGGACAGTGATTGACATCTTCCTGCACAGCCATGTTACAAATCAAATAACCAGGACCCACAAATCAACTAATGAAATGCTCACTATTTATAAGCCAAATTAAAGTAGCTCATTTGACCGGTACTGTACCATGGTTTGACAAGTTATCCAGATAAAGCAAATAAACCTAAGCAAAAGTACTCTTCATGGTTATAATACACATTTTGGTGCTAAATAAACTCATCATAGTGTCAACTTGTTATAATAAACATTTTGACACACAGTTTGGTGATAAATATGAGGCACTCTATAATAAGTCCTAGAAGGATATAGACGTTGAGTCGAGAGATGTTGAGGTAATAAGGGTAGGGAAGGATGACTTTTAGGGACTGAACCCTCAACAATTCTTCTTCGACAGACTAAAGAATAATTGATAAAAATCTTTATGTTCAGTTAGATCTAATGGAACAAGTTCCAGGTTAGTGAAGTTTCTTTATTTCCTTATGTTTTTCTCCTTTCTTGGTTTTCTTCCGGAATCTTTGTTTGTTCAAACTATGTTTCATTTTCTTCGTATTTTAATATTAAAACTTCGGCCCTTTGGCCCCTTCCAAAAAAAATAAGTTATGATAATACTTCAATTGCTTTAACAAAGATGTAAAAAGCCCGACATTAAAAAAAAACCTTTCAAAGTCAACTGTTCTCTGAAGGTCTTAGGTTTTCCTTTAAAACCCTATTAGTTCTCAAAATAGAATTTCAGCAATTTTTGACAAAGACTAAGATCATAAATATCAATAATACGCAGTGCAAATTTTGTGTAAACCCTACCTGGAGTACTTGGTGTTGGAAATTTCTTCCAAAATCAACTCTTTTCTGAAGCTTTCAATCTCTTGCTCCCAAAATACCCTCTATGAAAACTTTTGATCTGAAAATAGAAATCCTCCAAAAATAGTAGAAGGGAAATCCTCTAATGTAACAGGAGGTAACTACGGAAAGGAGGGTTTTGTCAACTCCTTTAGGGTAACTTTTAACAGGTCTATAGACTTTTAAAATACGAACACGTCATAACATGACCCTAGCTCAAAGCTTATCACATTATAAAATGAGTCCAACTGTCTTATCACATTGGGACTTTATTTTTGTGAATCCAAGAAATCTAATCAATACCTACTGAATTTAATTTAATCAAATGAAAACAAGATTTACACAATAATCGATACAAAGTAAAAGTTGTTAAGTGTACTTTTCCAAGCCATAAACCCTAACGGCCGTTGAAATTTTTTCCTTTTTATTTGGTAGTTTCAAGCCACGAACTTTGAATTTAAAGGCTGAGCTAACTTGATTTTGAAAAGCTCCATAATTATGCCAACAATGCGGCAAACATTTTGGTATTCATTTAGAAGTTATTTAGCACTAATCATAAGTTGTTGTCTTTCTTATTTAATATTGATTAGTTCTTTTTTTTAATATTTGATTTTTATCATTAATATTAATTATATGTGGGGTTTACCTAACTTATGGTTCCATTCATATGTTGGTTTTTATTTGTTATAATTAAATACAAACCATCCTTTTTCAGAATTGACTTATAAACCAAACAATGGGATTACAGCCAATATCTTAGCTGCTCAACTTTTCATGCTATGACTGGGTAGCACATAATCATAAGGTAATAGTAATTGTGTGAATCGTATGATATAATACAACAAGTGCCACATAGTGGCTTAGTATTTGCCTTTAGCTTTTATATAAATATAGTTTTAATTTAATAAATTTATTATAGTTTATAAAATATTTTAATTAAGAAAAATATTAGATAATTTTAGTTTTCTATAATGATATTAATTATAATTTAAATTTAAATTTTATTTATAAATATACTTAATAATATATATGTTCTATTAATATATGTCATCTGATAATATTATAGTAGAAATATATTAAAATATGAAAATAATAATATTTCTTAAACTGTTATGTAATATATGAAAGATATATTTTTAGTAATTTTAATTTAATGATAAATATTATATTATAAAAAAAATACAATATTAGAATATACAAAATTAAACCAAATTATTCACCTTAATCAAAACAAACTCTTAAAAAAAACTTAGTTTACAATCTACCCACCAATAATAAGAGCTAAAAGAATTTAATCACTCAAATCTTACAAAAATAGTTTCTTAAAATAGTAATGTTAATAATCATGCATCATAATAATGATTTAATGGATATGGAGATGTGAGAAGTGAAGTTCACATGGTCAAATAATAGGAAGGGTGTTAACCTTATTCAAGTCAAACTAGATAAACTTTTGGTCTCGGTTAGATGGGAAGGATTAACTTCTTCCTCTCTTACGGGACTACCCAAGATAGTCTCGAACCAAGCCCCTATCCTTTTTAACTAGAAGGAAGATTCCCTGGGGGTACCAAGACCTTTTAGATATGAAATAATGTGGCAATCTCATCTTGACTTTTTCTCTAGGGTGGGTGAGTGGCGGGGGATTAGAATTGAAGGGACAACAATGTATAGACTCTCAGTTAAGCTAGAGAATGTAAGAAGAAATGTGCAGCCCTGGAAGAATAAATATTTGGGCGATATCTTCAAGACTAAGGTTGAGGTGGAAGGGAAGTTAGTTGAGCTCTAGAAAGCTATGGGGGAAGGCATACCCATGGATAACATTATCCAGGAGGAGGATAAATACAGTAAAGTGTGGAAGGAAATGATGATAAGGGAGGAGACTGACTAGAAGCAGAGGTCCAGGGTGTTATGGCTCAAAGTGGGTGACAGAAATACTGCATTTTTTCATAGATCTACCTCAATTCATGAACGGAGAAACATAATTAATAACATCAAAGATGACAATAATGTGAAGTTAGTTAAGCCTAACGAGATAGGGAGCAAGGTGATGGCTTACTTCAAAAACTCTTACTTGGAAGAGAAAAGAGACTTTAGAGAGGAGGATAGGCAATGGCTGATTGAGTTGATGCCCATAGTGATATCAACTGAAGAGAATGAGGAGTTAGTGAAAATTAGTGACTGAGGAGAAAGTCCACAAAGTAGTGTTCTCTATGAAAGATTATAAATCCTTAGGACCAGATGGTTTCCCACTGGCATTCTTTCAGCACTTATGGGAGATTATCAAGTTGGACCTCCTTCAGGTGGCCCGTGATTTTTTTAGAACTGGGGATCTTCTTAAACAGCTCAATAAAAATTTCATTGTATTGATTCCCAAAGTGAAAGACCTAGAGGTCCTTTCTAACTTTAGGCCAATCAATCTATGTAATACTACTTACAAGATCTTCTCTAAAATTCTATTGAATAGGTTGAAGTCGATGCTACATAAGTTCATAGGGAAAACCCTGAGCAGGTTTGTCCAAGGGTGACAAATCTTGGATGTTGCTATAACAACACATGAAGTCTTGCACTCTATGGAGAAAAGTGGTAATCCTAGTATGGACTTGAAACTTGACATCTCTAAAGCTTATGATAGGATTAATTGGACCTTCTTGTATATAGTTATGGAAAGAATGGGCCTTAGTCAAAAGGTTATTAGATTGCTGAAGTCAATGGTGGAAACTGTCAGCTATTCTGTGATGGTTAATGGGTCATCTTGGAAAAAATTTGGACGAGAGAGAGGACTTAGGTAGGGTGACCCTATCTCTCCCTACTTGTTTATTATGGTTGTTGAAGTCCTAGGAAGAGCGTTCATGAGAAAGTTGGAAAGGTATAATCAAAGGCATTAAACCTGCTTCCACTCTACCTCCTAAAGTGATCCAATAGTTTGTGGATGATACCTTTCTTAGTGGGAAGTCCTCGGTGGGTGAAGCCAAAGTTTGGAAGTCAGTATTGGATATATATTTAGTGAACATGGGTCAAAAGATCAATTTCTATAAAAGCAAGGTGTTCTTCCTTAATACCCCCCTAACCTTCAATAGAGGATTGTTAATATTTTAGACTGTAACATTGCTAACCAACCAAATATTTATCTGGGTCTCCCACTAACTATGAAAGATGTGAGTAACAACTTTTGGAATGGGATTCTAGAAAGAATGGAGAAAAATATGATTGGCTGGAAAGGTAAAACCTTTAGTAGTGCGGGAAAGCTTCAATTGTTGATTTCCTTCCTCCAAGAATTATCAATGTACTTCCTATCCTTATTTAAAATAACAAAGTGTATGGCTAATAAAATAGAGAAAATTCAATGTAACTTCCTTTGGTTTGGAGGGAGCAAGAAGATTAGAATAAGTTTGGTCAACTGGGAAATGGTTTGTAAACCAAAGCAAAAAGGTGGTTTGGGAGTAAGGATAATTGGTCTAAACAATGTGCTTCTCACTAAGATGGGGTGGAACCTAATGAAGGGAGAATCTAATTGGTGTAATATTATGAGAGCTAAGTACCTTGAAAATCCAATGTTCTCTCACTACACCTAGAGAAATGATCTTCCTATGGGCTCTAAAATTTAGGGAAATATTGTGAGAAATAGAACCCTTTCGAAGGAGGGTTTTAGGTGGCTTGTGGGGAATGCTAACTAGATTAATTTCTGGGAGGATCCATGGCTTATAGATAAACCTTTAATAAAAACAAAGTTTGGGTCTCTCTGGTATTACCTACAGAACTAGGGGGTGGAAGGGTAGGTGATTTTATTTGTAAGGGAAGAAGGTGGAAAAAGACAAAGCCACAACAAAATGTTATGGTTGGAAGGGAGTTGATCAATGAGCTTAATTCTTTGCTAGAAGAGTACAAAATCTTGAGAAGAGATAGGATTGATGAGTACATTTGGAAGGCTACCTCGATAGGTGAATTCTTGGTTAAATCAGTCTACAAATTTTTGGTTAACAAAACCCTTAAACCTAATGACTGGGGGAATGTTTGGTTTAATCACTTAATCTTGAAGATCAATATTTTCTAGTGGACCACCATTCATGGGAAAATTCTCACTGTAGACAAATTGAAGAAGTGGGGATTTTAGTTACCAAATAGATGTTATATGTGTAAGATGGAGGAAGAAAACATCAACCACTTATCCTTGCATTGTAGGTTTGCTTCAAAATGTGTGGGAGAGAATTCTTTAGATGCTAGAGGTGAATTCGGTGTTTAATGTGGATATGGGGCAAATGGTAATGAACTAGTAGGGCCCCTTTACCCACCCCCTCCTGAGTTATCTGTCAAAGATCATTCCCCCCATGTTTGTTGGGGTATTTGAAAAGAGAAAAATAATAGGATGTTCAGGAATGAGGAGAGAGAGGAGTTTTTCATGGTGGAAAAGATCTACAAATTGATAGTCAAGAACATTAGTTGCACCAAGGGGAAAAAACTAACGTTTCACCCTTCTACCCTAGAGGTGAGGGTGGCCAAGTGCTGGTCAGTCATAGAAGGGATTATGGAAATGGATAATTCTAATCTTTTGGCTAGAAAAAGAACCCAGTGGAAACCCTCGCCAGCTAATTGGGTCAAACTCAATTTTGATGGTGTAGCCAAAAAGCAAGGTTTAGCGAGGGGAGGGATAGTCATGGATAGTGAGGGAAGGATGTTGTTGGCATATACCAATTAGTTAGGGAAAGTTTCTAACAATACAACGAAGGTGATGGCTCTATATTGGGGCTTAAAATTGGTCATAAGTGTGGGCTAGAGGGATGTGCAAATTGAAGGAGATTCTAAAATAATTATTGAGACTATCAAAGGTAATATGGGGGAGGGATGGGCTATTAAACATGTGACTAATGATATCAAGTACCTATTAACCATTCTTAATAGGTTTGATTTGAATCATATATTTCACGAGGGATATAGTGTGGCCAATGGAATAGTAGCAGTCGTATTAAGGGTGAAGGGGCTTAGATGTTGGAGGGATTTGGACACATTGCCAAAGTTGATAAAGGAGTTAGTGAGTCACAAAGTGAGAAATGATGAGTCCTAGCTGGTTATTTTTTATGCTATTGAGTTTTTGGGGAGGACATGTCCTTGAAGTACAAGTGGCAAGGAGTAAAGAATCAAGTATCGGTAATAATAAATATGCATGACCCAAAAATTGGAAGTTTGAAATGGGGGATTTTTTATTTATTTTCCTAAATGTGTCATCGTACACCATGTAGAGAAAGGAATTTTTTTTAAAGGTTTGATGTGCATTGGGAATGATGGAAATAATTGGGGGATAGATCGTGGCGGCTGACATGTGATCTTTCTTACCAAGTTGGTTATTTTCATTATTACTATTAATTATGATTATCATCTCCTCTTTTGGGTTTTTCTACCTAAGTGTGAAGTCTTTTTTAGAAACTGTGTCTGGGCTCTAAAGAGAAAGAGAGGAGAGGAAAAATTGCAGAGATGGGTGGTGAGTTGATGCGCATTGAACCAGTTTTGATTGATGAAAATATGAGGAAGCCCCTAGTGTGGTACTTACTAAAGGAGGTTGGTTTTGTCTCATTTATGGAGGCATTTAATGGGCATGATGAGAGTTTCTCTGTTCAATTTGTTAACTCATGGGAGAATTGTAGAGCTACCATAAATGGTATCTCCTTTCATATTTTGGAGGAGGCAATTGCTCTAGCGATAGGCTTTGCCATGAAGAGTAGGAAATGGCAGAAGGTGACGAGGATGACAGATGATGTGAGCCTATAATGTTTTTTTGTGGATGGTGAAGAACCAATTCGGCATAGAGGTAGTTTCATGCAAGAGAAGCTTCCTGACCCATGGAACAAGGTTTGTTTGGTTTTGATGAAATATCTTACCCTAGAAGGAAGGTATGGAGTCTACTACTACTATCACTTTCCTCTCCTTAATCATTTTTACCACTGTGATTTGATTTCACTTCCTTTCTTCCTACCATATGAATTAAAGGATATTGTTGTTGATGTGAAAGAAAAAATGAAAAAAGGGGGTTAACTTTACAGTTTTACATCAAGGTTTAATTTTTAGGCTGTACCGATTCCACCTCACCCTGGCCCCCCTAGGATTGTGGAAATTGAAATTCTTGCTCATCTGAACTCCTGACCCCAAATGATTCCCCTTAGGATTATAGGTCCCAGAGCCCCTACCCCACAACCTTCACCTAGTAGGTCCTCGGTGAATCCCTCCCCCGTGGGGAAAAGAGGGAGGCAGGAAAAAGATAACAAAAAGGAGGTGGTGGAGTTAGAGGATGAGGGGAGAGGGGGTAGGAGGAATTCAGGGAGGTTAGCAAAATATAATGCTAAGAAGAAGTTGAAGAAGGGAGCCTCGCAAGAGGAGGAGTTGGATTCGGAGGATTTGGGCTGCCCCAAGTGGAGGATGAAAGAAAAAGTGGTTAACTTTGAGGTGGGAGGTATGGAGGAGGTGGAGGAGGAGGCTTCGGACTCCTTTAGGTTGGATGCCGGTGATGGAAAGGAGAATAAGTATGTGTCGCATGTTTTGGCGACAGTTGAACTGGGGTGTGTGGACCTAACAAAGGATCAATTCCCTTATATGGTGGACAGGATGCCTTCCCCCATAATGATCTCCTCTCCTATTAAGGTTGTTTTTGAAAATGTTGCTAACCCCCTGTTTGTGTAGGATATTGCTAAGACTGGTACTGATGATCATCCAAGTGGTTTGCATAAGGTTTATTATGAGGCATGGGAGAGAATTCATGCATTGGAGGAGAGAATGCACCAATTGACCAAGTTCATGATAAAAGTAAAACATGTAGGTACTACTACTCTATGTGTGCTCAAGGATGCTAAAGGTGACCTATCTAAGGAAGACCCTAAGATGCTATTTGACTTCCTGGTGGAAGACTGGGAAAAAATCCTCCTACAAAGGAAAGAGGCCAAGAAATCTTAAGGACTCCCTCCTTTTTCTTTTTATGTTGTTAATCTGCTAGTTACCAGACTTACTAGTTTGCAAGGCTATTATGCCTCTGTTAATATTTTTTTTAGTTTGTTAAGTTTGATAACAAGAATTTTGTTTAGGCATGTTGATACTCTCTCAATTATGGTAGTGAACTTTTTTTTTGTTTCTAGCAGTAATAGGGGTTATTTTAGTTTTAATGGTATTCCACTAGTAGTTAGCTAGTTTTCTCTTATGGGCCAGCCCCCTTGTTTTGGCTGGTATTAATTCAAAAAAAATCATGTATCTATGCTATACAACATATTTGTTCGATGTTTTTTTTTAAATCAATTAATTTTAAAGTCATAGAAATCAAAAAATTTAATCACTAGTTAAATCATAAAATTCAACAAGTATCACAATAGTACTTAGCCTACTGGCAAGTATTAATAAGCCTTCATTTTTTATATTATTTATCAACATATTACCTTCCCTTTCAGTTATGTCTCTATCATATAAAATTTATACATTAAATTATGATCTGTATAGAGTAATCACTTTTAAGTAACCATACTCAAGATCAAGCATGACATAATATATATTCATACTAATAGAAAATAACAGCATTCCTATTTAAACTCTATAAAGAGGTAGGGGGGTAATTGTTTGGGGAATAAGACTCTAGAAAGAGTTTCATATTTTTTTTCATTATTTTTTTAAAAGTTGATTTCTAATTGAATATGTTCAATTGTAAAGTGTCTAAGTAGGCCTCAAGCCTTCTTAGGAGTGATAAGCTCCCAAGACTAACTAAAAGGGAGGTCAATAAGTTATTCTCGATAAACTCAAAAGCTTTATAAACTATTGGTTAACACTTAACATATATATAATGCTTGACTCATAGAAGAACTTGTGGGTTAGCATCAATGGAGTTTCCTTCTAGGTTACTGAAGAGCTAATTGCTAATGCTTCTGGTCTGGTAATGGAAGGCAATAATTAGAGGAAGCAGCCTACAGTGGTGGACATGACAAGCATGGGGAATTTTTTTCATTCTGATGAAGCCCCTATTCGCTTCCTTGGTGGGTTTGCCCAAAGAAAATCTCTTGGAACCCCATGATATGGTTTGTTTTGCCATAATGTGATACATAACCTTGGAAGACAGAGTCAAGGTATACTACTATTAACACTTCCCCACCTTGAACCATTTCAAAAATAAGGAATACATTTATTTCCCTATCTTCTTTTACACTCCATGGAACACTATGTGTGAAACATAAGAAAAAAAGGAGAGGAGGAAAAAAATTATTTTGCATGTCACCAAGCCTTAATTTTTTTCCTTTTTAAATGTAACAAAGGCTTTCACCTCCAAATCCCAAGCCTAAGCCCTTCATCTTTGAAAATCATAGACATGGGACAAAATTCCTCCTTCACTCATACCTAGAGCAATAGGTCTACCATTACCTCAATCTAGAAGATAAAAATGAAGAATGTTGAGGTCCTTAATGTCGAGAGTATTGAAACCACTATTAAGAAGGGAACAAATAGATCTAGCAAAAGACTTAGAGAGAAAATTTCCTTACCCAACCCTAGTTTGGCTAAATCTCATAAATCTACTTCAACTTTTACCTCTGGAAGGAAGTCTGGCCCTAGACCCAAACACAAATCTACTAGAAAGAACTATGGGGAGCAAGAGAAAGAAAAAATTTTAAATGAAAGAATTAATGGAGGAGGAACTAAATAGCTCCTTTCCCTCTAGGGTTTCTTATACCTTCAAAACAGAGACCATAACCCTGGATTTTGAGAAGGGGAAAAATGTTGTGGAACAAGGTATGGTTACTTCACCTATAAGAATGGGGAATATTTGAAGTCAAATAAAAATAGAGATTATGGGGGGAGAGGATGGGAAGAAGCCTAAACAAATGGGGGGAGATCATAGCCAGCTAGAGGGGACCACTTTAGGAGAAATTGATGAAGTTAAGGGAATCTGGGAGATTGAGAGGCTAGAGAAGTCCATTGTGAACTTGGTTAAGAAAAATGTGGAACTTGAAGACAAGTTCGATAGTTTGGCTAATTTCTTGATGTGGGTGATGCAATTGGTGGCCACCACTCTTTACCTCATGTTGAATAACAAGGCACTAAGGATGAAAAGGACATGGAGACAAAATTCTTATTGTATGATTTCCTAGTGGATGATTGGTTGCGGCTACTCCTAGAAAATCCAAGGAACAAGATCAAGGAGGATTAGCACTGGTTGGTGGGCTTTTAGTTTTATTTTTTTGTTGTTCTATGTTTAGTAGGTTTTTCAATGGCCTGCAGGCTTTCTTGGTTAATTTCTACTAGACTAGTTTAATGGCCTCTATATATATTATGGCCATGTTTATGTATAATATTTATATTCTAATGGTTTTTTCTAGTAGTATTTTTAAAAACATTTTATCCAAAGGGTTTTTGATGGTTAAGAAGAGGGTTAGGTAATTTTATTTTAATGACTACCAATTGAATCTCAATCTATTTTTTTCTTTTTATGTGTCAGCATCCATTTTGGTTGCTTCTTAATATCAGAAACATACATCTAATGCTTCTTAAGGTGTTTCAATTAAGGCATAATAATCTATCATCAAAAAGGTAAGCATGAAAGCACAAAGCCATGAACATGATGAGCATTAGGTTTTATGTGTTAATAACATAGCTTCATAATCTATTCATACTAGTATGAAAAAAAATTAGAGTAAGAGAGAGATGGGAGGAGAAATGATTGCACCTTGAAATGTGGTCACCCTAGTATGAACTATAGGAATATATTCTTGAAAAATATGATATTGACTAGTCTAATGGTAATTGTAACTTATTACTCAACTCATCAAGATTATGTAAGGAAACTTACTACTAAAAATATCACCATTCCCTCATAACCCATAATAGATTTGAAACAAAATAAGCACTTAAAATCCACATGCAAGAGAGAAAATAACATACCTACAAAAATGTGATAGAAGATATACCCTATTAAGCCCTTATCGAGGGAAAATCTCCAACCTCTAAACCATCCATCACCATATATTATTAAGAAAAAACACTATTGTAGTACAACCATTGAAGCATCCGAAGATATAGCCACAACCAAGAAAACCATGTAAAAAAGCATGAATCCACACATCCCATGATATGCTTATAACCTAGGCACAAGTACTCTATTAGCTAACATGTCTCTCTTGTCTTGCATCAGCAACTAAGCTTGTGCTTTCTTTTGTAGTAACAATATCCCACAAAACCACCAAGTGGTATTACATAAATTGTATGTTACCAAACCCCTATTAACCAATATTTAATATTGGGCATTCAATTTATTTTTCCTTAATATTAAATAATGGCATCAAATATTATCACAATGTGTTAATACAACTCATCAACTATATTCTATGAGAATCTCTAGATATGGCACATCCATCTAGGTGCAAAGTTGGATGATAAAATAAAATAATTTTATATAAATAATATTATGCAATGTGTGCAATAGATACTTGTTGTATACATTTTAGAGAATCAATGTATAGCCATAAACAAAAACAATGGAATAATCCCTCCTAGCACATCCACCGTTATGAATCAAAGTACATCGTTGCTTTATCTTGATATATGCAAAAAAAATCAAAGTGTTTAGTATCTCAAGCATGAGTTATCTCACCACCTATTATGCCACTACATTTGGACATACATAGAAGCCATCCAAATTGAAAGCCACCCCAACCTATCACATGAGAATCATAAAATCACATACCTACTCAAATTACAAGAACAAGCACTTGATCCAAAGATAATCATATCAATCTATAGCCAAAAAAATCCATAGTTGAACTAGCACCCACAACAAGTGCCAACCCATATGACTATCAAGTCCTCAAAAGGTATACTAAGTGAATCCCACAAAATTTAAGTAACCTATGATTACAATCCTCATGTACAATACCTACACATATACACCAAGAAGCTCCCACTAAAAAAACATAACATTGAATAACCAATCCACTCACAACATCTTGAGCATAGAATTGTTTCCATGTAGTGTCAAGGACATCAAAAGCATATAAACCAATAACCTATTAGAAAAACTCTTATAATAAGTCTCCAACACTCTCCCAAGTTCTCAACATCAACATAGGAAAGAGATAAAGGAATAATAATGTCATCTCTCACATGACATACACAAACACAAACTAGTGAACACAATCTTGAACTAATCTTAAATCCATTGTAATCAATACCAAACATTGAGGAAGGTAACCAAGACCAAAGAGAAACCATTCAAATCATAACTTGTATAATATCCATCTACCCTAACTTCTAGATGCAAATTGTGCCATTTAGGATCTCCTCCATAAAACTCCAATGAAAAAGGTATAACAATACCTAAACCATACCATATAATTAATTGTGTATGTAAGCCTCTCACAATAAGAGAAAACTAATAAACCATTCCTAAACCATGGAATATGCCCAACAAAACCATGCCCCAAACTCAATCATATTGAAAGAAAAAAAAACATATGTACAAGAAAATAACCAATGCTAAGCCACATCTCAAAAGAACCCTCGAAAAATAACTCATGTATCATAGCTCAAGATCCATATCAATAAAATACAAGCATAAAGTTAATTCCCTTGAGAGAGACAATGAGCTATAGCTCTCTATTACTAATTTTCCAAATAGACCAAGAGTGAGGCATGAGGCTTGTCAAGATATCCAAGTATCTAACCAAGCCTCAACTAAGAAAAATCTTCTTTTGAGTTATATCAGTTGAATTTCCCTCTAACTTTCTTCTAAAACTATCAACCATCCCAACAAATACATCTCTAGTCTAGTAAAAATTAACCTCGACATTGTCTCTAGGTATCCTTGAGCACTCATAACCAATAAATGTATGCCAACACCAAATACAA
Organism: Cupressus sempervirens; assembly: GCA_028749045.1. Taxonomy (NCBI): domain Eukaryota; kingdom Viridiplantae; phylum Streptophyta; class Pinopsida; order Cupressales; family Cupressaceae; genus Cupressus; species Cupressus sempervirens. Next base: position 435,201,713 of record CM053792.1, read on the forward strand.
AGTATAAATATCATGATGTATCTAGCAAATGATTGATTTACTCAATATTGAGAAACTAATTGAAGGTCAATGGAAAAGTTCCAACCATAACCTTAGCAACATAAAAATGTCAACATGGTCTAAACCATCTCAACCAAAATAGATACCATGCTCCATATAAAAATACCATGAAATATCAAAACTCTAAATGTGTATCAAGAGTATACCATGACTAGATGATGAAACCTTCCCAACACCAAGGATAAAATGTCAAATGAAAGAATAAAGTACACCTCTATTAAGGACCATGTGATTCCTAAAGATGCAACCATCTCCACAAACCATGAAGATAACCACTACCAAAAAGCTCACCTTGCAAAGATCAAACATTCTTGTACAACAATAGGATGTAGGACATCCTCCAATATCTTCAAGCACTCAATAAATTTATTAATGCCAATAAATCCCACTAAACCATTGTACTAAGTCACTTGTGGAATCATAAAATATATCTCCTACATGAATATTCCATAGGTCTACACACACAACCAAAGTTTCATTAACAAGTAAAACCAAGGAGATATAGATATAGAAAGAAATTGATCTTCCATTGCTATAGAATCACTATTACAAGCTCCCACTAAAATATGTATCCAAGATATGTATGACATCATGATGAAAAAATATAATAGAACTATGAGAATCTCAGCTAAGGAATCAAACCATCAAATAATTCAAAGTACACATCATGAGACCTTGAAAAAGAAAATCAAATAACTATAATTTGTAGCCAAGAAGATATACCACCATAACCAAATCGAGAATCTAAACCAATGAGAAACAACAAATTTCTTGTATATCCAATCATATCATGCCAAATTCCATGGCTCCATTATTGCATCCATAAACCAAGCATCTAAATCTAAAAGTGGGCAATCTTATAGCATATACAATCCAAATCCAAGACACCAATCTTAATATACATAAATAATGAAAGATTGATGGGAAATACATTTCATATCCAAGCCATAAATGCAACCTATAAGTATAGACCACTTACAATGTTGTACAACTTTTAGACCAAATAAGTCATTATACATATACAAGTCAAATACTTATAACCATTTAAACAAGAGACCAATTTAATATATAAACTAAGTGTACAATCACATCAAATTACAAACTTTCAAAATACAATGCCATAAACTCCAATGCTTCAACTAGAAAAGGAAGGAAGAGGGTCATGTACCTAGATAATAGAAAATTACTACAACCATCTTTTCTCTGGGCCATTACAACCAAGCAATAGAGAAGCACACTCTAACACCAATAGTTAGAGTTCTACCCAACTAAAACAACAAATTTAATCAAAATTGTCCATGGTCTTCAAGTACCTAGAATAAACCATACTTATCCCTAAGTTTAACCTTACAATCTTGCTAACCATATTCCAAGTCTTCTTACTCCAACAATAGTGGGGATTAACAAACTTAACAATTTTTAGATAAAACCTTTATGTAATCAAGAGGTTCAAAGTCTTTAAAAAAATAGAATAACATAGGACATACTAAGAACTAAAAAATACCAAAGTAAAGGAAATGAAATATGTAGCCTTTTTTATGTTCTCCCAATATTCATTTAGGTACCCAATTCCTTCTATCTAGTTCTTAATCGCTATGGCACTCTATCTCCTTGCATTTTTTCTCGTTAGCATGGCTCACTATTTTAAGTTTTCTTTTCCCACTAATGAATTGAAAAATAGCAGTTCTCATCATCTCTTTCTAAAAATTTAAAATGGAAGACATAGCTCTCCTAATTCAAGACTAATGATGAAAAATTTGAACTTTTTATTTAGGTCCTCAATCTTTTGATTAAATTCTACAAACTTATCAAAGTAATCCTTCTTAAACAGTTCCATCCTCCTTTGAACATTGGGTAGGGAATTTTCCATGTCCCCATCATCAATTTTTTCATTAAATTTAATCTCCTCATCACCTCTAATAACCCCTAAGTCCACCACCATTCTCTTTTCCTTATGAAACTCAGTCTCATCATCCATTTCTTCTGCCTCCGCATCAAAATAATCTTCATCAGAGAAATAATAACCATATTTCTTTGGCAGTTTTTCCACTTCCATTTCTTTAGCCTTATCCTCCATTTGAGAGTGGTGGTATTCCCCCTTACTCTCTTGCATGTAATTCTTTTCTTTTTTACTTTTCAACCTCGTAGATCTCCTCTCACCTGAGCTAAAATTTGCCTTTTGCCTTTTAGAATTCAAAGATCTCTCCTCCTCCTCATTTTTTAAATTCACCTCCCCGTCATGCTATCAATGTTGATAGTATTTTTGCATCTTTCTATTGGAAGTCTTAGTTGAGAAACTAATATATTGAGAGGGGAGGGAGGGGGTGAATCAAAATCTATAACACTTTAAACCTCTTTAATATTTTAGTGTATTCACCAAATTTTCCATCTCATATCCAATACATGCATAAATTATAAAATCAAACTGTAGTTAAATGGAGCTCTAATATGTCTATCACATGCATGAAATGTTAGCACATAACAAAAAGATTTAGTTTCCTAGAAACACTTCAAGGTGAAGGTAAAACTGGGGTGGCAATGATAGCCATAAATCTTCACAATTGTGGTAATAAAGTTAACCTACTAGGGTTACAATTTTTTACCATATCTATGAAGGTTCTTTACTATTTCTATTACTCAATATTCACTATGCATTTTGTTGACATTCAATCTTTACTATGCTCAACACCTAATGTGTAACTTGACATCAATATTCTTGAAGTACTTGAAAATTATTAGAATCATCTTATAATTTGAAAATACTTCATGACCAAAGACTTTCTTGGATCCTATAGAGCTCAACATATACATGTTTATAGAAAATTATTTACATGATTTAACATATATAGAGTAGTTCAGTTGTAGTGATGACTTTCTGACTCTTCCTACTATATGACTATGTGTTTGACACTAATAGATAACAATTAGAGATACCAACAATATCCCCCTTTCACATTAGTCATAAAAACACTTTGTCATGATTCAATGATTATAATAATAATAAGAGTGATCCCCCTAAGCCTATGACTTAGTTCATATAGAAATACAAAACTTATGAATATTACCAAATCAATAAACAATATATATTGCCAAATTTTGATATATACTTCCTTTAGCTTGCATTAGGGTCTCCATTAATGCTATGTACTCTTGTGGGTGGAAGCCAGCTATCTCAGTTGTTATTTTGCCTTGTGAACTAGGTCTTCACTATAAAACTCAATATCTTCCATATAACATGTCCTATACACCAGTTTAGCATTTGAAGTACTCATTCCATATGGTAATGCTCGGTTAATATAGAAAATTTCAATAATGTTCGACACTAACTGTGTAAATGATTCTTTTGCACTAGCCCTTTCATAAATATGTTCTTATGCATCTTTACTTATGCAAATATAAACTTTAGCTCTTTTATGTTTGTAATTGATGTAAGATATATCATTAAATGTATAGTTCAAGCATTTTAGGCCTTGGGCCTTGAAATTACCAGAGATTAGGTTGACCTAGGTGAACATGGGATGACCTAGTCTAGTCCAAGTTGACCTAGGGTGACCTGGCCCTAGAGGTTAGGTTAGGGGAGCCACGAGAAGCTTAGGAAAATACTAAGAGAAACAAGGTAGAAAGAGGAATAAAGAAGGATAAAAATGGATCAAGCATGGGTACATCCATGTTCTACAAAAGGAATTATGGAGAGGGAGCTAAAAGGTCTTAAAAAGGAAAGTGCACCCAATTTGAGATAGTAGACCTTGTCCTACCAACTAATTGATCCAACCTTGAGGATTTACCAATATACAGTGAATAATGTAGGACCTCACTAGGATATTAAATTACACATTTCATTATTCTCATACATCCCAAAAAATCATAACAAAATAATTGACTGATATTGAATAAATCACATGTTATGCTTCAGTGTCCTTCATCGAGTGAAATCTGGATTCTACTACCTCAAAAAAATCATCATGAATATATATTCAACTATAATCGAAGTGTGCTTAGCTAAATTGCATGTCAATTAATAAATGCAATTAACTTACCAATAAATAGTTTTCTATATACTTCCTTGCGATGAGTTTTCATTTATTCTCTTGTAATTCGTGCAATCCTTCGAATAGCTTTTGTGCACATGGTAATAACATCTATATATATCCACAAAAATGATTCTAAGCTAACAGAATTGTGTTCCACAACCTTTGACCTCATTGATTAAATATTCAATGCTAGTGGTGTGACTCAAAATGGAAGCCTTGGTTTTGAGTACCATTCTAAAAATTGAGACAAATTGATCCCCTATAAGAGCTTTTCATGCATGTGTACCCAGCTATCATTTTGAGGCCTATGTTGTGTTTCAAGTGTTTAACACTTTTCATTCAATATATGCATGTGTCCCATAATGATAATTTTTCATTCCAAGTCATTCCATGAAGTTTCATTTTGAGCATTGTTCAAATCTGCATTTTTGCCTAACTATCAAATGATGATAGGAAGCCTAGTTTGCAATTGAATATCTTGCACCTGATTAAGTTTTGTGACTTGCCACATTGGGAATGTTTCATATGCATATCAGAGAATCTATTTTTCAGATTTTACATTGTTTAGATATGTTTTGACTAGGTTTTGATTCCCTAGAAGTTGGTTATTTACCGTTATAATGCTGATGTATATTATTTAGAATTTTGTGAAGCCCTATTTGAATAGTTATAACTTTGACCTAGTTGACCCTATTGAAGAAATTATTTTTGAATTTCATTCTAGAGTTTAGGTACATGCTATGTTCTAGATTGGAGTTTAGCACGAATCCATTTGACTAGTTTTCAAATACAATTTTTGAAGTTTCACTAGTGTCTAAAAGTACAGATTGACTAGTAGCCCTATTTGGGATGTCATAACTTTGAATCCATTATAGATGTGTTCAAATGGATTGTACCACTATTTTTTACTCTAAAAATACTTCAAGTGTGCCAATTTTCAAGTCTTGATGAATCCATCTACACACTTTCTCAGGTCCATTCTATTTGTAAAAATTAGTGTTCTACTAGTCTTCTCAGTTTTACAATTTTGAGAAGCAAACTTTGCACACTTGCCAAATTTTCCTAGTTATTTATCATGAGCCCAAATCATAGATTTGTATTATCCATATGACAGTGAACTAATGCCCCAGTTTTCATGCCTTCAAGTATCGGTTTGACCTATTTTTAAAGCCAAATCCAAACACAATTAGTTATATTCTGACATGTTTGATTGTAGGCATTTTCAAATGACAAACTTTGATGGTCAATTTATTTTGACCCATTTATCATCATGAGGTGAAATCTGGTAGGGTAAAAGAGAGTGTGAACCAAAGAAGATCTCAGGGTTCGGTTGTTTGATTTAGTCAGTTTTTAAAGCCGATTTTAGAGGCTTCCTAGCAAAAAATCATAGTTTGCAAGAATGGGTAAAATGCTTTTTAAAATGATGCAAAAGTGATTGAATTTAAATATAATCAATGCCAGGTGATTAATTGATCAATTTGAAGGGTCGAGTGTTTCAGTTTGAGATTTTTTAATCAGACCTACTTTAGGGGCCAACTAATTCCATTTGGTAGATAAAGTTTGGGATGTGGAAAGTATTGTTGTGATCAAGTTGTAGCATTGATTTTGCTTTTAATTTGGTATGCATATGTCATCATTTGAGAGTTATGTGGGATTGTATACATGTAACAAACGATAAATGAATTGAATAAACCACAAAAATTTAGAAGCTTGAACTTTTTTGTTGTCTACTTTCATGACAGTTTTTCCTATAAAGATATTGTCTAAATGTCATTATTGTGAGATGAGACAATATATTAGCATCTCCACATTATTTTGGTAGAACTTGATCCACGCTGGCATTTATATCCAACTACAAATCTCCATTATTGAGTTTGTTTCCATAGTCACACATAAAAGTGCTAGGACACATTTCTTTCCTATCCTCAAACTAGGGTGCTTGGCTTTGTTGTAAAGTCAAGGAATTTTTGGGTTTTGCAAACGTTTCTTTTCTGTGGTGAGAGGTAAGTAATTCTAAGAAGTTCACCCATATACAATACTATGGTGGAATTTTACTACGGAAAGTAATATTTTCAATTTAAAAACAAAGAGACAAGGCTAACCAAAATGGTCAAATCACAAAACAAGGGTAGGAGTTAAATAATGTTAATATCAAAGTTACAAATGCATTGAGAATTAATGAAAATATATTATGCATTTGATTTTCTTCATTATTAACACCTAATTCTCCAAACTCTATTTAGATTAGTTTTTGTTTAACTTTTAGTTACCACTTTTTATTTATGTCTCTATTCATATCTCTAGTTAGGTCATGTACGAAGATTATTTTTTTTAAATGTAAGAGCTATTGTCAATAATTCCATTTCTCCCTACAATGGTTTTTTACCAAGAACCTTGCATGTCATTGAGTAAAATCTTCATCTTGGACATTATTACTATTCAATTTTTTAACCTTCTAGGTTGTGAAAATTGAAGATCATGGAGGAAAGAAATAATACCATTTCACAAAGAAAAATGAGTTTTATATCATAGATATTTTTAATTTAATGTGTAGACCTTTTATTTTCTTTTTCCTTTAAATGAATTTGTTTAATAAAATTTCATAGTTAAGATGTCATTAAATGGAGTTCTTCAAAATATTTATAATACATATATTTAATAGGAATCAAACATATAGTGTATAGTGTTCCTTCATATTTGTCTCTCTTCATAAGAAATTTTTAATATTGATGATTTTCAATGAACAATTATTAGTTTAATTGGGGTCATGTATGGGTGGGCACTTTGAAATGACAATTTCTTCACCATTTTTGTACATAATAACTTCTTCAACTTGCATTGTCAATATCCAAAACCCTAAATCTTAACATCAAACAATCAAATCACATACAAATATAGTCAAGTGAAAGGCTCCACACACAATTTACCATGGACAATACATTTTATTGTAGATGTTACTATTAAGAGACATTCCAAAACTAATTACTGTTGCAGAAAGCTACCAATTGACACTTACATTTTAGCACTTTTTAGGAAAACATTAGTCATCCTCATCCTTATACACTTAGTTTGTAATCAAATTTTTTAAGTGAAAGGCTCCACACACAATTTACCATGGACAATACATTTTTATTGTAGATGTTACTATTAAGAGACATTCCAAAACTAATTACTATTGCAGAAAGCTACCAATTGACACTTACATTTTAGTACTTTTAGGAAAACATTAGTCATCCTCATCCTTATACACTTAATTTGTAATCAAATTTTTTACCTCTGTCAATAGTCTTAAAGTTCTTCTGTTTGTTTAGCTGCAATATACTAAGTTTAGATAAAGAATTATTTAATTCAGATTAAAACTTTTACCACCTTCACTATTCTGAAAGTGCTTATGTTTGCTTATATGTAATATGCTTTAACTTAAATAAATAAATATTTAGCTCAGACTAAAACTATTACTACTTCCAATATTTTGAAAGTGCTGATATCTGTTTATATGCAATGTACTTGACTTAGATAAAGAAATATTTCATCCAGAGCACTTCGAATATTATGAAAGCGCAAAGTTCAGACAAAATCTACAAACTATTTGGACAGCAATCTGTAACAGGGAGATTGTGATAGTTTCCTATATAATAAGAAATGGGAATAAATAAACATGTATTCTTTTTAAAGTATATCTGCTATAGCTATTTATTTGCTCCTTTTAGGTGCTTACCTGCAAATTTTCTTAATCTCTGCTTCTCTGTGAGGCTTAGATTAATACGAACATAGTGCATATAAAAACGAAAAAATCCATGATAAGCACAGAAGATATTATGCTAGGTCAGGTTAAAAGATCAGTGTAAGTAATAAATGCATGTTGTCATTATCATATAGTATCTAGTATCTTACGCATCATTCATGGGTTTAGGGTTCAAGGTTTAGGATATCATTCATGAATTAATATTATTGAATCACCTGGACAATCAACAATTCACATCAGAAATGATATTATATGGAGAAAACAGTAGATTAGTAAGAATCCAGCTCGAACCAAAAGAAATGAACAAATGACAGAATGTAAAAACAATAAGAACAAGTAGTATTATTCCAAAATAAGAGAATCAAATGCTGATAATAAGAGTATGCAGTAATCAAATCTTCGATAGTAATGTACTTCAAAACATATTATAGAAGTTATAGGTGTTAGATATGATCAATTCATTTGTAATCTTTAGCGTGGAGTCAGGTCCTCATATTTGTGTGAACGGATCATACCATAAAAAGCCCTAGTAATCAACATCCTTGTCTGAGTTTGCTGGATAATCAGCATTCCAGTAGCAGTATGAAGGATAATCAGCATTTAAGTGCATCAGAGGGTTTCATTGGACTTAAATGGTATATCAACAAGTCCATCACCTTCCTCAGCTTGATAGACAATCTGCTAGTCTTCATGGCTTTCACGTTTTTCTTTGAACACATGGCAAACCACCCATTCCTCCTGCACAAAATTGCAAAAGGTCACTTCTCCCATCATCTTTACCACTGCAATAACCAGACAAAAACAGTAACAGCTCTTACTTCAATGGGAGATTTTACATCTTAGAAGTCTATTTGAAAGAGTTTATCCTAGGAGAGTTTTAGAAAACAAAACATCTCACCAGCTGAGCTATGAACTCTGACAAAAGCTTAAATGTCTCTCAGTGTTAGATTTAATTGTTCAAAAGTCAACCACAACCATTCTTCGATTGGAGGAGAATGGAATTCCTACACTATCTTCAAATGGTAGATCATTATTGAAAATATTGGAAAGTAAATGCAAAATGATTAGATCTGTTCTCTATTTTATAAGTAGATACAAATAAATAAATTGGGAGATTGACAGATTAGAAATAAGGAGAGAAAAGTCAGAAAATTCATTTCCTACTTGTTAATGTTGTTTCTCTTTGTAATGTTCAGAATAATTTTTTATCTGAAGGGTACTCATTGTTCAAAATCTGGTTGGAATACAATTCAGCTCCCATGCATTCAGTATGAGTAACCCATGGCATGAGTTTTAAAATAGAATATTTTTGGCACCAGGCTCTGATATAAATGCTCCAACTGTCAGCACCTGATACAACCATTAAACAATTAGAAATTATTATGCAATTTCATGTATCTCAGTAAAGAATGTTGACAATCACTAAACAATTAGAAATGATTATGCAATTTCATGTATCCCAATAAAGAATGTTGACAGTTAACCCAATTAGTCCAATGAACACAACAAATTTCTAAATAATACATTTAAACCTTTCATATTTATCAGTAAACCAAGAGTAAGGTTGATCTTGCACAAAAGGATAGACATGGCAATATATGGTAAATTCTAAAGGAGAACATGGTTGTGACCAAGTTCTGATTCCACTTGTTCTAATTCTACTTATACAAATTAAGGTTTCTATTACACCAAATTATCAAACTTTCAATACCCTTTAAAACCACTAGATCACAAAAAGTGGTTAAGTCATATCCTATAATGCAAAGAAGATTGTTGACAATTAGTCTAATTAATCTAACAAATACCAAAAGAACACATTTAAGACCTTTCAAACTCACCAGTAGAGAAAGATTGACATTGATTTTGATTGATATCTGGGAAACAAAATATTCATGTGATTTTGGAAACTTCCATGAGACGAGTTAGAGCTAAAGTACACAACGAAGCGTTTTTATTTGGAACATCTAAATACATTAAGGTTAAAAGTATTTCAATCTACCTGAGGAAGATTAGTGTGGTTTGTCCTAAGACTGTATTCATGCATTCTCCAGTTTGTTTCTTGTTCATTTGGTTTGAAGAGAAAATTCTTCTTAGTTCCAATGTGATGATTGATTAAGCCTCGATTGCCATGATTCCGCTTGCAGAGAACAGCCTCCTCCTAACCTATGCTCTTCCATAAGCCAGCTGGTGTGCGTCTGTCTATTGGACTACCTCTTCCTATGAACGGGTATATCTTCTTCATGTGGGTGAAGGAGTAGGATCCTATCTCGGTACATTCACATTAAAAGGAGTTTGTTCCCTTCTTGTTGTCAATCTTATCTTCTACCACCTTCCAGCTTGTTCTACAAGCTTCCTTGAGCTCTTTATAAGCGGGCTCCCTCTTTGTATTTTTATAATATCTCATTTGTGCATATTGTAAATACATTTTTCTTGTGTTTGCATTCATGTGGTCTCTCATGTCCGTTTAGGGTTTTGCCCTTGCTCCATGCTCTTCCTCTCTTTGGCTTCTCTTTGACAGGTTCTCGCATGCAGGTGATCTTGGGCATCTTCAGAGTTGGCTTTCCTCAACTCCAACATGGTATCAGAGCCTTTCTGTTGCTGCTTCGTTGAAGAATTTTGAAGCCGTGATTTGAAGTCACAAACCCTAGTTTGTTTGTGCATTTTTTCTTCAAATCAGGGGATTAGCAAATTTTTGGAGCACTTTGGGCCAAATGGACATCACCATTGGATCCGGAAGGCCGTTTGCAGTCAAGATTCATATAAAGCCTTTCGATTTTGGACACAAGGCAGTTTTGGAGATTTTTTAAGCCTCCAGGGTCGCTGTCGTACGGATCGTACGGATGCAGTGCGAAAAAAAAATTCAAAAAAAATCAATTCGGAGCGCACCACCCAATGGCCTCCGCCACGCAGCTCGCCGGCTGCTACCACCGGCAGCGCCGCTGCAGATCGGCACCTCCCCCGGGCCACCACGGCGCCGCTCAGTCTCCACTACTGCGGCCACCTCCGTCGATGGTTTTTTCAGTCGCCACTTCAGTTTCGCCACCGCCGCCAAAAGTCACCGTCCATTTGCTCTGCGCCACCTAGTCCCAGTCAAAAGTCTCCAAAGGGTGCCCCGCGAGCGACTGCGTGGCTTTTTCCGCCCAGTGAGCAGCCAGTGAGTGTGACACATGGCAGGTGTGCCACGTGGCACATTGCCACGTCATCATCCGTACATGCCACGTGGTGATGCCACATGGCATGCTTTTTTTGTCACGACGGGCCGTAGGCCATCAATTTTAATCGCTTAGACTGCTGACATCAGCATGACATCATCGGCATCATGCCCCTTGCACCTCTCCTGATTTCATTTTGGACCTACTTGTGGTTTTTTGGCCATAACTTTTGCATACGGAGGTATTTTTACGATCCAAAAAAAGTGTCGGAAAGCTGGTTCTGAGACGGAGATTTTGGTGTAGGTATTTTCAAGTTTTGATGTTTTTTATTGCCTATTTTTTCAGTCAAAGTCTGAAGTCCTATTTTTGACTCCGGCATGCATATCTTTTGCATCCCATGCCCATTTTTGGAAAACTTTATATTTTTGGAAAGCTGGTTTTCTCATCTTTTCAGAAATGTAGTCATTTTCCTTACTTTTTGGCCTCTACTCTTTCTATCATAGTTTTGGCATTTTAGCTATATGGTGGATATTTTGAGTGTTTTAGGCCTGAGGATCATTTTCCTAGCATGGTTTGCTTTCTTTTCGGCTGTACTTTCTTTTGGTTCAGCTCATTTTCAATTTTGATCATTGTAGCTATCATTTTGAAGCACTTTTATGTTTCGCACTGAGATAAAGTGCCACTTTTGCATTCTGGGGATCATGAACGTTGTTTTGAGTCAGTGTACTTGCACTATTTTCATAAAGCACCATGGGGGGGATTATTTGTTTGCTGTTTTAGGCATTCTCCCTTTGTTAAGTAAGTGTCGCTTCCACGACATTAGCCCCATGTAGAGTCCTTTTGACCGTGTCTTTATAGGTGTCTGTACCTCTTTTTCTCTCTCCTCATTCTTGGTTCGTTTACAGGAGACTTTTGGCCCACCTTCTTAGTTACCTGTAATCACACCCCATCTGCATTAAGGGGGGGTTATGTTGTTGTTCTAATGCATCCGTGGTTCGATGGTTTGATAGTTTGAACTATGTATTCAGTGGTTGATCCTATATACAAGGTGATTGCAGTGGCTGGCTACCTATGCATTTCGATGAGATGGATCATCTACCATATAGACATGCTTGGTTCGTGCCTTCTTCTTCCATGGAGGTTCTTCTTATCAGCAGTTTGGCAGATTTTGTGGCTTCTTCATGCTTCAGTGATGCTTCTTCATGATCACTTCTTGTTCCTGTTTTAGGGGACAATTTCCCTAGTTGGAGACTTCTTCAGTTCTTCACTAGGTTCTTACCTCTTTTTGGGGGAGGGTTTTTCCCATGTGGTTTTCTCTCTTTCCCTGTTTTCAGAGGTTGTATCTTTTCTTGCATTGTACTTGGGTACCTAACATGGCCTCGTTGTCGGGACCCATTTTGCATTCATCTTAGTTTTGTGAGCTTAAGGCATTTCCCTAAGTTGCACTTAAGGGGGGGTGTTAGAGTAAATAATTAATTTATTAATTATTTATTCTATTACTTAAGCTTACTTAGGTTAATACATTTATTTAATATTTTGTATTTAATGCATGTAGTGGTTAGTTGTTGACAACATGGGAGTTTGTTCCCTTCTTGTTGTCAATCTTATCTTCTACCACCTTCCAGCTTGTTCTACAAGCTTCCTTGAGCTCTTTATAAGCGGGCTCCCTCTTTGTATTTTTATAATATCTTATTTGTGCATATTGTAAATACATTTTTCTTGTGTTTGCATTCATGTGGTCTCTCATGTCTGTTTAGGGTTTTGCCCTTGCTCCATGCTCTTCCTCTCTTTGGCTTCTCTTTGACAGGTTCTCACATGCAGGTGATCTTAGGCGTCTTCGGAGTTGGCTTTCCTCAACTCCAACATCGCGGACATTTTTCTCAATGATGATGTTCGTGGAGCTTCGTCGGTGCATTGTTGGTGACATCTACCATTCGATAAGTAACTTTCTTCCTCAGAATATAAATCAGTACATCCTCGATGAATCGGGCAGTGATTGACATCTTCTTGCATAGCCATGTTACAAATCAAATAACTAGGACCCACAAATCAACTAATGAAATGTTCACTATTTATAACCCAAATTGAATTAGCCTCGACATTTGACCGGTACTATAGCATGGTTTGGCAAGTTGTCCAGACAAAGCAAATCAACCTGAGCAAAAGTACTCTTCATGGTTATAATACACATTTTGGTGACAAATATCAATAACAGACATTCCATGAGCAACATTACTCTTCATAGTGCCAACTTGTTATAATAAATATTTTGGTGATAAATATGAAGCAGTCTATAATAAGTCCTAGAAGGATATAGAGGTTGAGTCGTGAGATGTTGAGGTAACAAGGGTAGGGAAGGATGACTTTTAGGGACTGAACCCTAAACAATTCAGTGAGTCTTCGGCAGACTAAAGAATAATTGATAAAAATCTTTATATTCAGTTAGTTCTAACGAAACAAGTTCCAGGTTAGTGTAGTTTCCTTGCTTCCTTATGTTTTTCCCTTTTCTTGGTTTTTTTCCAGCATATTTGTTGGTTCAAACTATGTTTAATTTTTTTCATATTTTAATATTAAAACTTCAGCCCTTCAGCCCCTTCTGAAATTTTTTGTTACAATAATACCTCAATTGCATTAACAAAGATGAAAAGGTCAAAAAAAATCTTTCAAAGTCAACTGTTCTATGAAGGTCTTAGGTTTTCCTTTAAAACCCTATTAGTTCTCAAAATAGAAATTCAGTAATTTATGATAAATGCAGTGCACATTTTGCATAAACCATACCTCGAGTACTTGGGGTGTTGGAATTTTTTCCCAAAATCAACTCCTTTCTTGAAGCTTTCAATCTCTTACTCCCAATATACCCTCTATGAAAACTTTTGATCTAAAAATAGAAATCCTCCAAAAACAATAGAAAGGAAATCTTCTAATGTCATAGGGGGTAACTGCAGAAAGGAGGGTTTTCTCAACTCCTTTTAGGGTAACTTTTAACAGGTCTATAGATTTTTAAAATACAAACATGTCATAACATGACCCTAGCTCAAGGCTTATCACATTATAAAATGAGTCCAACTATCTTATCACATTGGGACTTTAATTTTGTGGATCCAAAAAATCTAATTAATACTTGCTAAATTTAATTTAATCAAAAAAAAATTTACACAATAATTGATACAAAGTAAAATTTGTTAGGTATATTTTTCCAAGCTAGAAACTCTAATGACCATTGAATTTTTTTCTTTTTCCTTTGTGTAATTGTAAACTTGATTTTGTAAAGCTCCATAATTATGCTAAAAACACGACAAATATTTTGACATTTATTTAAACGTTATTTAGAATTAATCATAACTGCACTACAAATGAAAGTAACTACTCACATTTTTTTAAATATTAGATTTTTATTAGTATTAATTATTTGTGGAGTTTACCTAGCTAATGTTTCCATTCGTATGTTGGTTTTTTTTGTTATAACTTATAGATATCTTAAATAAATCTATCTAAAGAAATCCTATAAATATTGCTACAATATAATTATAATTTAATTTACTACATCTAAAATTATTATTTATATTTTTTTATTTATATTTTTTTAGTTTTTTTACTAACTTAAGCTTTTTATTTAAATTTATTTAAAAATAGATGATTTATATGGTATTTATTAAGTTATTTTTAAAAGTATATCCTATTTATAATAAGATTTAAACTTTTGACATGTAGATGGTTGTCAAATTTAACCTAGAAGAATAAAAGTTAACATTAACACACTCACACCATCCCACTTCCCCATTATGTCCATTATGTCAATGTAAAATGCTTATCGACATTAATTAAATACAAACCGTAATTGACTTATAAACCAAAGGGTGGAGGATTACAGACAAGATCTAAGCCACTCAATTTTTCATGCTATGAGCTTATTAGTTTCTAGTAGTTTATTATTTGGCTATCTTTGAGCTCCAAACTATAAAGATCATTGGATTTTATTTTCATTTTTTAGCAACTAAGTAGATTTTGACTATTTAACACTTCTAATTTAAGAATAAATTTTAGTGTGTGATGTTTAAGCCATAAAAAAATATTATGCATGTGTGGGTGTGTTGAAACCTCCTATTACATTAAACATTTGGAAATATCGATATCACAAGTACGGTTATAATAAATTCATATATTATAAAAAATTATCATGATATAATTTTTATATCATAGACATATCAATATATGATATATGAATATATTATAACCAATTTAATTGGTTGAATCACTACAAGTCTGATCAATATAATGAGAGAAAATGGATGCATTATAAATTCTCAATGTCAATAACAAGTTAATAGCAACAATTTGGGTGAAAAACAAAAAAAGGCATTTGACATTATTATGACACACTACACTGGGGGTAAAAATGTAACACCATTATATTTGATAGTTCAGGGTACAGTAGGGACTGAAAAGTCATATTTGATTGGTGTCATCAATAAATATATCAATCAAGTAGCACTACCTCATTGTTGTCCACTTCTACTATTAGCACCGACAGGAGTAGCCACATACAACATAAGTAGATCAACAATACATTCAAAGTTAAAAATTTCAGTAAATGGTTTTTCTTTGTTAGAAGGAACACATTTGACAAATTTTCAAGAAGAAATGAGCCATGTAAGATATATATTGATAGATGAAATGAGCTTTATTAGAGAAAATTTTCTTGAAAATATTGACTCCTGGCTTCGTCAAGCATTTCCTCAAAATGCAGATGTTAACTTTGCAGGTTAGATTTTATTTTCAAATAAGATTCCTTAATTAGTAAAAATAATTTTCTAATCTTTATAAAATTTTAAATAAATTATTATTTCACTGAGTTATTTTCAAATATTTGTTTTATTTTTAGGAATTTCAGTGATTTTGGTTGGTGACCTCAGACAACTCCCTCCAGTGAGAGACAAAGTTGCATATGACAGTAGGAGGCGGAAAAAGATCTTATGGGAAGAATTTAAAAGTGTACTCACATTAGAAAAGGTTTACAAACAAAATAGAGAGGATTTGGAACAAACAAAATTTCATCAATTACTAACAAATCTTAGAGATGTTAAACCAACAATTGATGATTGGAGATTACTAATCTCGCGAGAAAAAAAGTAACATTTTACCAAGCATAAATGCAAGTTTTGATAATAATGTTCACCTATTTTCCACCAATGAGAATGTTCGCAATCATAATTGATATAAATTGCATTCTCTTAAAGAACCTGTTGCAAGTGTTATTGCTACAAAACTATCAAATTTTGGTGTTGTTGATAGCAATTCAAGTGATGAACTTGATATGGAATTGTTAATTTCAAAGAAAGCAAGAGTTATGTTGACTTCTAATTTATGGACTGAAGCAGGTCTTGTAAATGACACTTTGGGTTATGTTGAGGAAATTGTCTATAGGCTAGGACGAGTACCACCTGAACTACCATTGTATATCATAGTGAAATTTAACAACTACTCTGATTTTCCATTCAATAATGTAGATTCCAAAATAGTACCTATTTGTGCTATACAAAGAGGTTCTACTACTCAAATACCTTTGAGGTTGGCTTAGGCATTAACAATACATAAAACTAAAGGATTGACACTTGAAAAGGCAACAATTGGTATAGGACCAACTGAAAGAATAGGTTTGACATTTGTGGCAATATCTCATATAAAGTCACTACAAGGTTTTAGGATAATACCACCATTTTCTTATGACTGTTATGAGAAAATGAAAAAGGGGAAACAAATGGAAAAAAGAAAAGCTGAAGAAAGAATCTAACTTCAATTATTAGAAGTAAATTTACAGTAGTTAATATTTTATCAAATGCATATGAAAAAATATTTTCAATGCACTTGATTGTAAATAAATATATTTAGTTTACCTTGTGGAAGTTCATCATTCTCAATTAAAATTGTATAAATTTTTCCATAAGTTTTCTTTAGATTATTATGTTAAGTGACTAAAAGTTAAATATACACATGATATTTATTTAAAATGATATCATTGGATCTAAAAAAAAATCTAAAAGAAATAATTGAATCCTATTGATGTTTATTATTCTCATTTTGCATTATAGTATTTTGATCAATAAATTTTTAGTGACTATGTTTCGAGGGTCAAAGCTATATGTATCCATCATATTTATTGTCAATGATTGCATCTATGTTTTATCTCTATTATTATTATTTTTTCTTAGACTGTCATATGGCTTCAATTTGAAACATGTATGTGTTTTTATATATTTCATGATTACTAATTTTAATAGTTTTTGAAGTAATTGATAGTAGCCAACAAGATGGGGGGCTGACCCCAAAGTACTAAGTTTAGTA
Organism: Cupressus sempervirens; assembly: GCA_028749045.1. NCBI lineage: Eukaryota > Viridiplantae > Streptophyta > Pinopsida > Cupressales > Cupressaceae > Cupressus > Cupressus sempervirens. The sequence continues at coordinate 435,219,043 of CM053792.1, forward strand.
GTTGATAATAGTGTATTGAAGATATATAAAATTTTTATACAACTCAAAAATAATCATATTATTGATGATAATAAATATCTATAATCTTTAGAATTAACTTTCATAATGAAGATATTTGTTAATGAAGAGGAAGATGTGGTTATAAGGGGAGAGAGAAAGATGAAGTACAAACAATCTAGATATGACACACCAATAAAATAAAATTAAACATTATTGTCGACCAAATGATTAATCTAATATCCAATAGTACATTATGTTGAAGACTTACTTTTAAGAAAATTGTATCGTGATAATTTTTTCCTTCAACTCTACATATGATACACTAATACTAAATTAAAAATCTAATTTTTAATGAGATATCAAAAACTAAATTCTATTTGAAGCTAATTTGAGCTCCACGACTAACTAAATGGTAAATGCAAGCCTAAATTAAATATAATGCCATATTAATTGAATTGTATTATTATATACAAAAGAAGTAAAAACCTTTGTAAAATCAGACATTAAATGTACCCATTACATAATCTTTACAGAAAGTAAAATTAGCATTCGAATTATAGCATTTAAAAAAATCTAGGGAAGTGAACCCTATTAGTGACTAAATGCCCACACAAATTGACTCATCATAACTTTAAATTTAATAAATCACTAAATAATAATGAGCCCTAACCTAAGACTAAATTAAATTGAACCCTAGCCTTAACACTAAATTAATTTGGATTAATTTGGACTCTAGCTCTAATGCTAAATAAACTCAAACATACATAAAATGAAATCAAATTATAATCACAAACTAAATGTATTGTGACCTTAAAATTAATTCAACCCATATTACTAAGCATAATTGAACAATACATTTTCTACTAAACCAAATCAAATGATAATACAAAACTAAAATGAAAGATAACCCTAACCCCAATTGAATAAAAAGACATATTGAGTGCTAACCCATACTTTCAATTAGGTTAAATTTTTAATCTAAAACCTAATTTTTATTCTATATATAATCCTATAAAAATCCAATTCTACATGTAACCCTAACCCTAACACTAAATCAAAATGAGCCATAACCCAACATTTAACTAAAATATAATCTTAATATTAAAGAAAAAATCTTATTTCAACCTACCCATATAAACCAAACTAAAAAGAAAAATTAAGTAAACCTTATCCCTAAACAAAATAGAACCTCAACCCTACTCAAATTGGCCATTTTTAATACTAAACAAAACAACCCCATCCCCAACCAAATATTAAATTAGACCCATTTTTCCAATTAAAAATTAATTGTGTTAGAAAAGTAAATATATAATTAAAATTTTATACAAATCTATGTTAGAGAATTAATGTACTAATATAACAATATATAATTAATAATAAATATTAGAATTTTATTCACACAACTTTCCCTCTCGATGCTACTATTTATTTATTTATTTATTTATTTATTTATTTATTTATTTATTTATATATATATATATATATATATATATCTTAGAGATATCGAGGCTTTAATTTACTTTGCAAAATATTATCACCTTGAAAAATTAAAGCCTTGATATCTCTCGGCTCTCAATGGTATGTCTATAATATAAAAATATATGAATATATTAAAACCTCTTAGGATTTATGTTTGGAATTATTCGTGCAAAATATTAAGACCTTGAAAAATTAATGAATATATTGCTTGAATAAAATTAATTTTATTCAATGAATAATATTAAGCACACGAATGAATTAATTATAAAGAATTACAATTGAATAATCTTATGGAGGCTATGCTCATATTGTGTGTAATTGTTCATTTGGTTGGAGAAGGAAAATTTGCTAGTCTAATTCTTGGTTTTCACTTCAAGTTGATTATTAGATAGATCATTTAGTTGTGTGCTTCTTTTGATGCAATTGTCTTTAGACACATTCCTTTAGTGTAGAAAGGAATTGCTAATTGTTTAGCCAAACAAAATTTTGATCCTATGTTTTAGATTACGGTAAAATCAGGTTTTGAAGGGGCCCCGAAACCCTTTTAACAGAAAAAAGAAAGATAGGCAATTAAGACCACCAAGAACAGTCCTGAAACCTACTGAAAAGAAAAATGAAAATCAATTTTTACAGGGACCTCAAACCACTAGCAAAGTGAGAATTAACGTCATTTGACACATTCAAAAGGTACTTAACTTAGATACTTGTCCTAATTTTCGAAGACAAATGGCTTAAAAGTTTAGGATTTGGAATTAAGAATATATCTCCCCTCTCTTACCATTGAGATAATGTGATAGGGTATGCTCATCTTGGAAATTCAGGGAAGTCGATACCTAGTACGTGCAACCTGCATAAAATTCACGCATGTACAAACACAATATTCTAAGCTAAACAGGCAATGGCAGGAAGTGGTGCATCGTGTAGATCCCGACTAGTAGGTGACTACGACTCCTTTCCTTAACCACATCAGAAAGGTCATACATAAAGAAAACATACACGCACACCATACACATGCAGTATGGGGTAAGTATCCATAAGAAAGCACATATGATAATCCATGTAACTAAACATTATCAATAACTGAGAAAACACTATAATAATCATCATGCATACATGAAGTATAGAGTATCAAGTAATCTCATCATATAATCAACTAAATCTGAAACAATATCTGATAATCTGAAAGTAATGCTACTAAACATCAAGCATAAAACTGGCCTAAAAGAGTTTGGCAATGATAACAGAAATGCAAACTAGGGGCAGGCACTACATCTACAACACACTTTCCCATGCAACCCAATTGTTGCACCTTAGGTCTTCACCATACAAGAGTCTAATACATTTCTTTCCTTACCTCTGCTGAAAGTATGTAGTAACTCTTGAGCCAATCCATTTGATACGCTTGGAGCAAGATTCCCAAATCTTTGTCAGCTCCATGCTATGCCAGCATTGTGTATATTATTCTTGAGTTGAGTTTCATTTTTTTATTTCAGAAAATAACTAGAATATTTTTTCTTTAAAAGATTACATATGTATATTTTTTAATTCAAAGGCAATGGAATAAGGTCATTTCATTAAAGCAGAAAGGTTTTGACATAAGAAAAATTAGGTCAAAATAGACCACTAAGAATATGTTGGCACAGCATATTAATGTATAGCATACATGTAAGTAGGGCAACTTATGACACAAATGAGTAAGATGTTACCTATAGGTGATTGGAGCTGAAACAACAAACCACCACCATCTTTATAATAAGAATTTTTGTAGAACTATAACATAATCTAAATATCTTACAATCAATCTATTCAAATATAAGGTAGTTTTTAGTTAAATTGATCTAATGATTTTTGCTTCATCTTTAGTATTTTATTTTGAAACAGAAGACAAAAAATCATTAGCAGAATCTTCAATCACTCAAAACACATTATAGAGGTTTTCTACCTTGTTTTCATATTTCTATCTATCTTTAGTGGAACTAGAATCTTTAAAGGAAGAATATATTTTCATTAAGTTAAATTGTGATATTGTTCTCAACATTCAACTATGTAGCTTACATTAACTCATTGGCCAATGTTTCATGACTACTTGTCTATAAGAATCAATCTTTCATAAAAATGAGTGGAACAGTTAGCACCGATTCCATCTAACAGATGCTTATGAAGGTGAAGTGTGAGGACTTCTCCCTAGCTCACATGTCCTAGTCTAATTAAAGTAGGCTAAAACATCCATTAGAAAGTTCCTTAATCTCACCAACTGATATGTTAGAGATAATTTTTCAAGAAAATCAAATTGTGATATTGCTCTCAAAATTCAACTATATAGTTTTCAACTCATGAGAAGACATCCTTCATAAAAATGAATAAAACACTTCACAATTGCTGCTATCCAAATGATTCTTACAAAAATAAACCCCTGAAACTTCAACAACAAAATTTACCTAATTTTTAAATATTATGTTTAAACTAGCTTCAAAATCTTTCAATCCCTTTTATCTTAATAAAAAAGATAATAGAAACATTTTCTTTTTACAGATTTAGAGAATATACATTCTCTATTTTACAGATTTAGAGGATATACATTCTATACAAACTGGATCAAAATAATCCTTTATCAACCATTATTGATTAAGAAACAGATATATTTTATTGGATTAAAATATACATAAATTGATTGATTGCTTCAACAACAGACTATCCTTCATCGATATAAAAGAAACACAAACTACCACCATAAAATTAATAATCCATTACAATAAAGAGGAGTCTTTCATAATTGGAATAGTAGTTAAAAATATATAAACACCCATGCATGTTCGTGGACAATTACACCTAACTACAGAATCCTCAATTTGAGCATGCCAAGCGAAACAAAGTCACAATGCCAGCACAGTACTGCAAAAGACAATTGAAAAAACGAATTTAAGGGACCCTAAAAAGTAAGAAGAGTTCCTAAAGACAACAGAAATTTAAGAGGATGGATGAAAACTTAGTCGCATGGATCGACATTCTCTCCCAAAATGCCCCGATATATCTCGCACTGTTATCGCCTCGGCATTATCTATATCCATAAAAATTAAATTGTTGACTTTGTCCCCGACACTCTGAATATCCATATTATATAATCACCTACAACAATAGTCGCTTCCGTGGGTAAATACAAGCCATCAGCAGAGATGAAATAATGTGAGATGAAATGTCTGGGCACTAGAATTTCTTTATCATCATATAATCTCCACTGCATGCGAAGCTCATCAAACTCATGAAAGTACAAAGCTTGTCTATCTGGTGGGACCCCTCTCAAATCACCTTTGCAAACCATTATCACTTTACCCTTGTACATAATCATTTCCAAGACGCTCTGATGCGACGAATACTGCCTGATTTGAATAGAGTGGTTCTTCATATGGCCATCCCCATCAAATTATAAATACCCACTTGTGTCCCATCAGGAGAAAACCCATAAATCTTTTGATTCTTCATTAAAAAACTTACAAATTCAATCATTGATCTTTTTCCAAAGTTAGCGTCTCTAATTTCCCATCTCTTATCTGCAGATCTGTAAATAGCTATTCTGTTCCTATATCCAATCATAACAAAAATCTGATCAGTCTTTTGTTTTGAATCAAACTTCATCTCTACTTGGCTATCATTGAAATATTTTTTCATGTAATAGGAAATCTTTTAGTCAATACTGCATAGTCAGTGGATTGACCACTCTGAAGATTCCTTTTCTCTTACAACAATAAACTACAAGACCCTCATTTCCTGCTACGAGAAACCATTCTGAATTATTGTAGTTCCACTCATCGTTAAACATCTTCCTGTACACTTTTATTGTACTGACTGACATCAAAGAGAACAAGCCCATTAGAAGAGTGACTTTTCTCATTAAAAAGATCTATCACCAACCATATCTGCCTATTGCTCTGCTCCCACAGATTGTGAAAGTAAGAGGTAGAAATAATTCGTTTCCATGTTGAAGAAATGATCTGAACTTGGATCAAAGTATGAAGAGGAAGTATACAAAATATAATGCTCAAGATCTGCTCTGGAATATGATCAAACGAAAATGATTTATTGGTCATCTTTACTTCTTTGTTACAACTTTTGTATATACAAGAAACTTGAAGAGTCTTTACCTCTCTTTCTTGTTTGATTTCAAATATCTTCAATGAGAGCACACTTGGCATAGTGATAATAAAAAAGATTTATCACCACTTATATACATGTTTATGCCTAGGGTTAGGGCAACCTAGTAAGACTAAAGAAAACTATATAGGTTCAAGATGACATAATTGACTCAACAACGATGTAATAAATATAATATGATTTAATTAGAGATTAAATTACGGTATTGTACCTCCTAATCTACAGCTAATTGTTAGAAATTTTAACTAACCCTTATATATACTACAAACCAATATTTGCTTATCATAAAGATTTAGGCTAACCTTATAAGACTATATAGGTCAAGCCAACCTAAATAATAAATATCAATACAGTATGTATAATATGACTTATTTAGGTATTAAATTGTAGAAATAAAAATCCTATATCTAACACGTAGTTATATATATTATAATAAAGATTTAGTCCAACACAGATTTACAATAATATAGATAGATAGATAGATATAAAATTTATGTTTAGGTTTAAGACTAAATAAGATAATAAGCATCAAAATCAAATCAATTAAATAAATAAAAATGAAGATATTATAATAGGACCTAATTAAGGATTAAATGGGAGGGAAATAGCTATTAACTAACATAGAAATAAATATCACAAATATTAAGTATAGAAAATAGTAAATTAAAAGAAATTTATTTCATAATAATTATCCTAAATTAAACTTGAGCTTGTGAGAAAATTATATTTGTTTCACCAAAGATGGTTGTGAGTAGACTACTCCAAAAACCTAAATAAAAAGTTCTATATTATTTTGAATCTAAAACTAACCTTGAGTTCAATTTTTGGTATTTAGAACATAAATATTGTAACATCACATTACCTAATATCTATCTTCATGCATAATGCATAATTTGGAGAAGTTGAAATTCTTATTCTACAATCACTAAAATATTTAGTGATGTTAATTATTTTTATTAGTGACAACAATCTCCATTGTAAACAATTGATATTTTCAATAAAACTAACATTTGTCAATTACACTAAAAACAAAAAATAAGAGATCAAGAAAATGGAAGAGTTGGGTGGATAGTGGAAGAGAAATCTATCTTTAATTACAAGATGACGTTAATTTGGAAATGAAAAGAAACATAGTATATGTGTTTCATCTCCCATTTCATTTGTGCTATAATTTTTCAAGGCAATCCATGGTGATTATCTATGAGCTCTATAAAAAGAATGAAATGGAGAAGGAGAGTGAGAGCATTCCCCTTTGATGTGGTCAAGAGGTCAAGGGAAATTACCTGAAGGAAAGTATGTGAGTGAAGCAACCAAAGAAAACACCTGAGAGAAAGTGGGTACTATCTAAGGGAGATACTTAAGAGAAGGTACTCAAGGGAAGCATCCTAGGAAAGGTTCCAAGGGAAAGTACCTAAAGAACCTACATGTGGATGTGATACTCAAAAACTAATTCCAAAGATGTGTCTAAAGTCCTTCATTCTCTCTAAAGATGACCATGCATAAGGTGTAGGAATAGGGTGTACAAATTAAATACTCTAGATGATTTGAATGTCAATCATAGTGTGGCCTTAAGAATTTCATCTATTTCTTCCCCTTAAGAGCACCATTTTCTTGATTTCCTCCACCTATTGTTCAAGTTGTTCCCAATTATGAAGCTTATCACCTAGCTCCTAACCAACATTTGACCACACTTCATCCCTATCGCTTGACATGTCATCCACTGAATTTTGCTTCGCCTCCGCAATGACTTCCAACCTACTAATCTTCCTCTGTGCAATGTGCATCTAGAAAATAAGCCACCTAGCCACCAATTTCAACCTATTATACCAATAGGCCATCTCTACCAAGTGAAGGGTAAGAGTGTCCAAATCAATGGTACGATACTCTTTTTTCATAATTAAGCCAAGAGAGGATTCCCTAGACACTTGAGAATCACCCAGGTAGCTTAAATCCATAGTGGGAAGGGAGGGTACATGATGGAACCCGCAGAAAGGGGAATTAAAAACTAAGAAGAGTTGTCTACGGTTTGATTTGTCTATGTAGTCAAGGAAGAACCTTTGTCATAGACATCTGAAACAACCACCATTTCATCCTAGGTTTCAAGGAGATCATTATTTTTTTTGGCTTTGTTGGGAGTCATATTGTCTCATCAAGGAAGAAATGCTTTAAAAACCTACTTGTGCAGCTCGGATACAAGGTGAGAGGAGAACTGGAGGGTCATATTCCAATGGAATTCATAGAATCTAAATAAAACACCTAGGTGTTTGGGCAAAGTTCCTTTAATTTTACACTTTTCCACAGATAGTAAAAGAAAAGAGTAAATCCAACATGGGAAATCTAAAGAATCATTCCTCTGAAAATGATTTAACATGGGAAAAATGTGAGAATGAAACCATTTATGTCTTCCTTCATAGGTAATGAATTGAATGAGAACCTTCACTAGGGTCTGCCACATCCCATTAGTCACGTCTCTAGTGAACCCATGATAAAGCCTAAGAACTTTCTCTCTAAGGTCAAGAAAGCACTCCAGAGCCTCTTTGCAGGATATTTTTGTGTTCTTTAGAATCTTCACTCCTTCCATGCTCAATCAACTAATGGCAAAAATGGACACCAATGTAATCACAAAAGAAATGCAACCCGCCGTAACCTTGCCATCATTCTAGGACTCCATAATTTCCTAGGAGGGATTAGGGTTGTAACCCTTGATACTTGTGATATACTTAGTAACCCCACCATGCTAAAGGGTCTCCCAGAGGGCATTATCACTTTGATATTCTTCCCATTCATCTAGTTCAGTGTGATAGATATCCCCTCCCATGTTTATCCTACTCTAGTGACTATAAATATTATAAAGAAAGAATAGAACTAAGAGAATTGAACGCTAATTTTTTTTATTTACACGCAAGCTAAATGACTTAACACCCAAATGGAAAGCCAACTCATCAAAAAAACTATGGGAACTAGACCCCAATTAAGGAATTAATGACATCGTCGTTAATGCCTGAATCCCTTCGTATATTTTTCCACACTTGAAAACCTATGTGGCAACCTATTCATGGCATGATTTCCTTCTCCATTAGTGTGGCGAAAAGACACCTCCTCCACATTAATTAGTAGGTGTCTAATTATTATTTGTATAACATCTCCATCATTCCAGCTGACCTTCGCCACATCCTTTAAAATATTAATTACATTTAAGGCATCCCCTTCAATAATGATTTTTTTTTAATTCCTCCTCATTCTCAATAACCCCATGGCAAAGGGAGAGAAGCTTCAAATCAGTAAGTTGAAGTGAAAGTTTCGAACATCCTATTTCAAAAAGACTACTTCATGGATATGTGAGTATTTTTGTCTAAACTACTTTATGAAGGTAGTTCAATATTTAATGTTGGCAAAATAAATAATTCTAATGTATTGTGTACATGGACGTGGCCAAAATAGTTAGGTAGAAATGGTAGAAAATGAAATTATGTACAAGCATGAAAGCCAACTTTTGGATTGGCTTCAATTGTTTAGAGATGAGAAGATGGATGATCTTAAAAGGTGTTTAAATTATATTTTGGAATAGATAAAGGTATTCAGCTCATTGTCAAGGTATTGGGAAGGTATGTTGTCCAGACCACATGTAAGCAACTATAAAAACAAATAGTCAGAAAGAAATATTTGCAAGTGAAATATTTTCCATTTGTGAAGGAAAAACTCCACTGCATTTTTAAAAGTACATCAACTATAGCCTTTCATAGTTTATGCAATGGACAAGTTCAGGATATAGCATTTGGGAATCACTTGAAAAAATTTGACAAATAAGAAAATGACATATGTAGATGTTGAAGATGTTCTTCAAAATCTTGACAAATAATTTTCTTAGGTCTATGAGGAAGATGTCATTGATAAAATTGTATACTTTTATAGGGAAAAAAAACTTGGAGATGGACTTTTGATTCATAAAAGATCACATGTTGAGTAGGAAAAAGAATATGTGAGATAAGTTAAAGTGTAAGTATAGAAGACAACTTACATTTAGAATGGAGGGTACATTCTTACCTATAAAACTCTGCAATCACTTAGCATGACCTCTATTTTAAATGTTAACTATTTTTCATACTTAATCTTTAACTTATCAAACATGTCATTTTCATAATAAATATTTGAACCATTATGACATGGTAGTTTTTCTCCAAATTTTTACCTTAAAAATTATGTTATCTCATCAAAGGCATCTTCCTCATAGACATACATAAATTATTTTACAACTTTCTTAAGGGCATCTTCAATATCTACATGTGTTAAGTTCTTCTTTGTCAAAATGTTGTCAGAAAATGTGATAACTCTCACATGTTATATCCCACAATTTGTTCATTGCCAAAACTTCGGAAGGATTTTGTAAGGGCATTTTTTTTTTTTTAAAGCAATGGTCATGAGTTTCACCTTAACAAAGTGAAAAAATTTCTGATGCAATTGGAAAATATTCTTAGAATTTTTTTTGCAATAACTTCTTTATGACTGAATATATTTTAGTTTTAGAATCTCTACCACCATCTAGATAACATGCTTTTTGAATATCATGAGCATAAGCTAAATAAATTTATTCATTCTAAAATAGAAGTTGGAGAACTCTGAAAGATCATTCATATTCTCATCTCCCAACAATGAAAGACAGTCCAAAACTTGGTTTTCATGCTTTTTCAAAAATTTCGTTTCTACCATATCTAAATATCTATTTGGTTACTCTGATGCACATCATACGGTGCGATTGTTTCTTTCTGGAACTTTAAATACCTAACTAGACCAGAATGGTCACATATCCATGAAGCAATCTCTCTGAAATAGTATGTTAGGACCATACATCCCTATAGCATTTCATCCCTAAATCCTGTAGCATACATACAAAATTGTTCAATACAGTCCAATCATCAGAAATGCTCTCATCCTCCCGCATCTTATTAATTTAAAATATCACAATAATTTGCACATTATTATGCAAAACTTCGTTTGAGAAAATGGCCTATGACAGCACCCTTAAAAGAATCCGCATTTCCAATAGTTGAATCCAATGGCTTTGTTGGCCTGGATTGGGCGAAATAAATATTACAAAAAATGGCCCTCCACTTTGGGGAACTGGCTCAGGCTGAAATTGATTGTTGGAGACGGGCTTGTACAAGGAAGATGTCTTCAGATGCCTATGGAGAAGATTCTATTCACCAGTTCCAGTTGCCGCCCATGTCTGAGAGTTGAAGGCAATCTGCGCAACCTGAAGATTTTTAAGAGCTATTTTTATACCTCCTTTACCAAATTTGCAGATCGTATTTCAGAAACAAATGTATTGTCGCATCTACTTCCATAGAAACTCCTCATGGGGAGAAATTTTTACTCGTGAGATTTCAAAAAATCATTAAAATATATCATTTCTATATATATATATGAAATAAATCAAAGATTTATCATGTACACCGTGAATAATAATATCATTACAAAGATTTCAAAAGACTCCATTCCTCCTTCAAATTTATTTGAATGATTTTCTATGTGGACTGCTTTTTAGTGCTAATAGTTCTAGATGTTTAATGAGAGGATTAGTTATTATTTATACACTTCATATTCATTTGATCAATGGTACCAATTAAGAGGCATAATCAATTTTGGAGAAAGATTTTTGTGAATTGATAGACAAAATCAATAATCTACATTTTTCATGAGATAACACTTAAAATCAACAATCTAATTTCTTTTTAAAGATTTAGAAACAAAATAAACTATTGAAAAATGTCAAATCAACCATTAAAAAATCAACACTGTCTACCTTAATATATAATTTAATAGTATTATATTTATTTGATACTATATATATTTTTTCAAAATAATTTAATTTATGTTGTATTATAGATATTATATATCTAATTCATATCATAATTATAATTTTTAAATTATTTTGATTATATATAAAAATTATTAGTAAGAATAGGCCAAGTTTGAACCTTGTTTATCATGACACAAATAAAGTAACTTGACATATGTTATCCCCAATATAAAAAGAACAAGGTAGTAGATTATTTGCAAGCATACCACATATTTTATTAATGCACTATGAAGATAACATGTATCTTCATTTTATTTGCAAGTATAGATGAGAGATGTGATTACCAACTTAATTGTCAAGGTACAACCATCATAATTATGCAACCCTCCAAGACCATAATTTTTTTACTATTATGTTTTTTATAGCATTTATTTAATTCATCAAAGCTTCAGACTATTACACAAATTCAAACTCTAGCTGTATGAAACTAGACTTTATTTATTCTACTCTAATATGTTATACATCAACAATGATTAATTAAGCTTCTTATGAGACTACACTTTGTTGACTTTACCCAATGTTTTAAATGATTGCCCTTCTAAAGTATATGGTGTTGGTTCTATTCCTTTTTTAACAATGTTTTGTTTTCTTACATAAATAAAGATTATTTTAACAATGTTTTCTTGCATAAATAAAGATTATCTTGCAATATCAAGTGTATGAAAAGCTTTGAAAGAAAAGGTTTATTAAAGAAAAGTGGTTATTAAACCTTAATTGTATGAAGTAGAGTAAATGACATTTGAAGGGGATTCTACATATGAAACATTATTGTAAGTTCATCAATATTATGATTAATCACATTTCATGGAATATCAAGGTTGGGAATATAACTTCGTTATTATCCAAAATATTTATGACAAATAGAGAATTCATGTAAGGGACTACATCATAGTTAGATAGAATAATGGAAAGATAATTGGTAACTGAAATAACTTGAAGAGCTAGATTTACCACAGGAAAATATTGACATTCTCACATGAATTTTGAAGAATAGATCCATTTTTCTCGAATGGGCAAGGGATGAGATTGTGTGGAATAAGGTGGTTGTAATGTCGCGGATGATGAAAAATAATATCAGGCATCCAATATCGGCCCAAAACCTATTTATCTACCTAGTTACGTTGGAACAAAGTCTACATGCCAAACCCCTAACATCTTCTCATGGGTTGAATTACAAGGGAAGATTAATAGCAATTGGCTTTATTCTTTTAACGTGATAAACCTTTAATTAAGCCGATGGGCTAATCCCGATCAAACTCATCCCCGAACAATCCAGTGTTGTGAGACGCCATAAATATAGAAAATGGTTAATTTCCCATTTTGGCGGTCGTTGTTTTATGCCCTACAAATAAGAAACCGCTGTAAAAAAACGTGGCGTAAATTTGGAAAACGTCTGATGCATTCCAAAGGTCATTTATGTTGTACATTCATTCCTGAAGCTTTCGCATATGCCTCGGCCTCTGCAGTCAAGCGGTTCCTTTGAAGGACATTACACCTTGCACATGCTTCTATGCATCGTCATTAAATCTGCTGGGCAATAAAAAGATTTATGTTTTGCCAAATCTCCATTTTGGTGTGTCTCTTAGATGACAATTAAATATTTAGACCCTCCAATTCCGCACAGGCAGAGGGGATGTGAACAAACATTTCAGGCAAAATGTTTCATTTTGTTTCGGGCTTCTAAATTTTTCCATCAAATTAGTCTGATGCAGCTATCCGTGCCTTATCCCGGTGCTTCCACATTGATTTCCCATGTTCCTTAGGTTTCTCTTGGAACAGAGATGCAAACATCCTTTTGATTTTTTTAAATTTCTTAACAATCTTGGGCTTCCGCTTATAAGCTAATAAAAACTATTGGAACATTAAAAAAATGGTTGCATACCAAAGTAGAGATCTAAAAGATTTTAGAAGCAAAATAGAACAGCAGGTATCAAATTAATGCTACCAAAATCAAATGTATTTTCATCCAAATTAGGCAGAGCAGTGGAATACAGAGATGGCTTCTGAAATGACCCCGACCAAAATACTAAACTTCAAGGGTTTGACATTGCGTCAAACAAAGTCGCTCAAAACCAGTAATACTATGAAGTTTGTTAGGCAAGGGAGTGTCTCCAATAATATAGCAATTAGAATAAATATAACCAAGCAGTAGGCAATAATGCCAATGATGTTCAGGGAAGAATCAATGTTTCCATAAACCAATAATCGAACAATGAACTCGGAAGTTGTGAATGGCCACTAGTAAACATGACATATTAATGAAGAGATTAAGCTTGAAAAATAAGTTAATTTCCACAATTCAACAATCGAGCCTTACCCGCTGAACCATTAACCGTCAGTGAAAAGGGCTGAGGATGACCCGGGCAAATTGTTTATGAGGAGGATGATTCGACATCCACTGAACACCGACTTGTGAACACAAAACATTAATTAGATTGAAACAGTTTGTATGGAAAGCCCAAAACGCAGCTTGCTCCAGCCGGGTATGAACCGTGGCAGGGTGCTATTCAACCATTCTACCACTAGTCCCACTTGTGCATAGACGAGGGAGAAATAGAGCAACTGGCCAAATGTTCTTAGCAGAGAAACACATACGCCATATATACTACCTCTACCGCTTATAATGTGTGAAAACCCGCAATCAAAGGTATTATCGATACAACAATGGTGCAATTTTTGACTGATTCCCCAAAATGGAGCGGTAACTTGTAATCGCACTAGTCTTTAGAGTCGTTGCTGAAGATTACTGAGCTGTTAAGTCCGCTGTGGATCGCAAGAGTTGGAAGATTGAAGTTGAAACCGTCCCCTGTCCGACTGCCACCCTGCTGACGCGATTTAGGAACTCCTTCACAATCTAGAAAGAATGGTCGATGCCACTGAATTAATTATAACTGTCGTTCAGGCCCGTGCCTTCAGCTCGCGAATCTTTGACAGGGATGTATGTGGATCTACCAAATTGAATTTGCCCTCCTGTCGCAGCTGGATATTAACTCAAATTACTCCTATTCGGCTGTTGCCTTTAACCAGAATTCTTCACTATTACCCGACTGCAATAAAATGTATCATTCAAATTGGCCTTAAGCCACGCATAAACACCCTGATGAAATGACTGAATGTCACCTCCAATCTGCAATAATTTGGATGATATTTCACACCCTCAAAATTGTGTACCAATTGAGAGTTATCGTTCTCAATGGCCAACTGTGACAATTGTAGAAACCCTAGGTTTCACAATGCACCTGTGATTGAATCACAATCTGGAAATCAAAGAGAGATAATCAACTGCCTGATTCGAATGGAGCCCCAGGGTGCCTATTTATTCTTTTTTCTCCATCCTCTCCAGAGACTTCTAGAACATTTTTGATCTTATCCCTCAAGTGACTTTATTAAATATTTTTATAATCCAAGTCACTTTATTAAATATAAAGTTATTTATTTATTTAATTAAAATAATTAATTAGTCGTCCTTGGACAACCAGTATTAATTAAATTAATTAAATCGAACTGTCACCAAAAAATTGGGGACATGACAGTCCGCCCTTCCTGAAATTGCTTGTCCCCAAGCAATGGCTGAACCATGACCCAATCAGTCTGCCTGGATCCCAAATGTAAATTTGTGTATCATCCCAATCCGCATCATACTCCCGTGGAGAAATCATCAATACCAGTAACTGAGAAACTGTACTCAACATCCAAACAACTGACACTTCTAATGAAATCATCTGAAAACCAACTGTAGATGCCGGTAGAAGAAAACATTCTGTGGAACTCAAGCCAACTGAAACATCAACTCTATCAAAACTCAAGCCCCTGTCAAAAAGACACTTGCACCCAACTGCACTGTAAATATGACAACAGCCATAGGTACTTGAATTACTGCCATCAAATCCAATCTTTGAAAAACTGCTCTGGGCGTGTCGATGCTGCAGGCCGAGTAACTTGCTACTACCAGTTTTATTTTCAAAAGAAGGTGCCAATCTATCCCCTAATGGATGGTAAGAAACTGGAGCCAATCTACATCTGCGTGAAATAAAATCTTCTATCTCTGTGTCAAAAGAGAAATGATGAGCGTACCCTACCGTATAATGCCGGTAAGAACCTCCAAATTCTGCTGCTAGCTCATCATCACTGAACTGGTAATCAACATATGGCTCCAATCTCTGACTCCGAGTGACTGTAGGTTGGATAGGTCCCTGTGCATTCTGCTCAACAAACCCCTCCTCGAGACCCCTGTGAGGTAGCATAGTAGAAAGGACCCCTATAATCTTCTCAACCAATCTGCAAATAACACTAGTATCATGGATGAGAACACCTTCTGTCACTTTATGCGAGTCCAAATGAACACATGCACTATCCAGCAAATACTCCATGAACGGTTCAGTGCAGTAAAAATTATATGAGGAAACATTAACATACTCTCCTTTACACCACAACTGGTCCTCCTGTAAGGGTGGCGTACTCAACTGTACCACACCATCAACTAACTGAGAAGAATCAATCTGGAAACTAGACTCTACCGGTATCCCGAACTCATTAGAACCAGCTACTACCAAATCCTGAATATGTGTGTCAGCCTCAACAATATGCTCCTTAGTAGTAACTGCGGAAGTGTACTTACCATCATCCACCTCAGTAGTCAAATGAACTAGGTCTGGGGCTGGTTTTGACTGCAAATCCTCCAACTCCACGGTCACCTCCTTCAACTGAAACTGCGCCTTCTGTAGATCCTGCCGTGTGTCCTCTAAAGCCTCAGTAGTCGCTATGAGCTCCTGGGAAAGCTCACTCACCTCCTCTTCACGATCCAAGAGTGCCTCATATGTTGTACTTCCCCACTCAACCAAGTGATCACGGTCGGCTACCAATCGTAAATAATCTTGCTTCAAAATCCGAACAACTTCACGCAAGGCATGAATCTTTGCCAAAGAAAAGTAACCACCGCTGGACTCATCTGTCATAGAAGAACCCCAACCAGTAACAGCCAACAACTGACGAGCAGTATCAAAATGCTCACAAGCGATAGCAATGTCTCGCTCACTAACTTTCAACTGGCTAACCACATGATGGCTCTGGCTGAACTGTCTCCAACAATCTTCTTCTGGAGCTCTTAAAGGAGTATCCTCAATATTAACATCCAAACCTCATGAATCATCTCCAAGGTCCATATCAATATCCAAATTGTCAAAAATTGTAGTACTGCTGTCAAGCTCTTCTGTACCCAAAGAAACTGTCAAAGAAGTTGTGTCTTCAAAACTGTCCATTTCATCCTCCTGGATGTCATCAAGGCCAAATTGATCCTGGGACTCATCCGTACATACTGGCAAATATGAAAAATCTCCAACACCTTTCAGCAAGAAGGGTCGTCTACATATATGAACCAAGCCCAATACCGGTGTATAAAAACTAATACCAACATCGGATGTTCTGCTGGCACAAGGAAAGACAACACCGTATACTTTGCTAATCAAATCCATGATAGCACTTAGAAAATCATTGCTACCATTAAGTGTTAAAGATCTCCAGTTAACTGAATCCCAAATGTTGCTGAAACGTTCTCAAGTCCATATCCGTAAACAAGAAACAGCTGGTAACTCAAGCAAACTCCTTACCTGAGTAATGTGACCAATACCAACTAACTTCACATACCTGTCTACCATTTTCCTTGTATCTTGGATGTGAATGCAAGATGAACTCGTAACATTATCAGCTACCATATATGATTCTCCTGCTGCAGGAAGCTGAATGTCAGGCATGTAAGATGAAACTAAGCCCAGCTCCATGCCATGCTTATTTCCATGTCTCTCCCAGTCCTGTAATGCCAAAGTTGCTCGAGTGTCCTCAAGCTCGCAAGAAAGCTTGACAACTTCCTCCTCCTTCCTCCTCAAGGCATCTGAATAGTCTTTGGCAAGGCTTAGAAGATGGTCACGGTCTGATAGAAGATGTAAATAGCTCAGCTTCATCGTCCCCATTCCTTCACCAATTGCATGTAAGTCACAGCAAGAAGAATTCGCCTAAACTCCCTTATGTCTTCCTTGTAACTGAATCATCTGGATGTGCTCTTCTAACATCTCCCGCATCCTGTCATGATGAGATAAAGAAGCCACAATACTATCTTTGCTTACCTTCAGCTGGCTGGACAAATCATGTGAAGTACTGCCATTCTCATCCTCATGTGACGAAGCATCTAACTGAGCCTGGTACTCTCTGTCAGCAAAATCATAAATGCTCGATGTCTGCTCATTTTCACCAGGTATCTCATCACCATGCACAATGACATCTTCATCATCATCTGAACTCACTTCACTGTAATCATTGCTTGTCGGAACCAAACTACCCTGAGTACATGAGACATCACCTTTGGGAAACTCGTATTCAACTGTCTCAACTTGAGTGTCAAGCTGACAGTTACTATCCATCAGCGTAATATCCTTCACCACTTCTTCCTGTGACCGAACTGAAGTCTCTGACTGGTTGCACACTTGTTTCTCGAACTCCTCATTAAGGTTCCTAGTAGCATCTCTCATTGTATCAGTCAACGCTTTGTGAGAAGATTTGTCAAAATGAAATCCAATTGATTTATTCACCTTAGCTGGGACGGACAGCCTGTCAAGCATACGGTGGTGTTTAACCAACAGTTCAGACATGTTATGTTTGATTTTTCTGAGCTCATCCTGAATGCCTGAATAGTCCTCCTTTCCACAATTCTGACTCTAAATACTGCGTCTATTACTTGTCCGAGATTGTGTCCTTGGAGACTTTGTGTTGTACCTGTCCATCTTGGTTGAAGTAGAGTGCTGATCACTCATGTAATTCGATCCCCACAGGATGGCAAGAAAATGGCTCTGATACCACTGAAATGACCCCGACCAAAATACTAAACTTCAAGGGTTTGACATTGCGTCAAACAAAGTCGCTCAAAACTAGTAATACTATGAAGTTTGTTAGGCAAGGGAGTGTCTCCAATAATATAGCAATTAGAATAAATATAACCAAGCAGTAGGCAATAATGCCAATGATGTTCAGGGAAGAATCAATGTTTCCATAAACCAATAATCGAACAATGAACTCGGAAGTTGTGAATGGCCACTAGTAAACATGACATATTAATGAAGAGATTAAGCTTGAAAAATAAGTTAATTTCCACAATTCAACAATCGAGCCTTACCCGCCGAACCATTAACCATCAGTGAAAAGGGCTGAGGATGACCCGGGCAAATTGTTTATGAGGAGGATGATTCGACATCCACTGAACACCAACTTGTGAACACAAAACATTAATTAGATTGAAACAGTTTGTATGGAAAGCCCAAAACGCAGCTTGCTCCAGCCGGGTATGAACCGTGGCAGGGTGCTATTCAACCATTCTACCACTAGTCCCACTTGTGCGTAGACGAGGGAGAAATAGAGCAACTGGCCAAATGTTCTTAGCAGAGAAACACATACGCCATATATACTACCTCTGCCGCTTATAATGTGTGAAAACCCGCAATCAAAGGTATTATCGATACAACAATGGTGCAATTTTTGACTGATTCCCCAAAATGGAGCGGTAACTTGTAATTGCACTAGTCTTTAGAGTCGTTGCTAAAGATTACTGAGCTGTTAAGTCCGCTATGGATCGCAAGAGTTGGAAGATTGAAGTTGAAACCGTCCCCTGTCCGACTGCCACCCTGTTGACGCAATTTAGGAACTCCTTCACAATCTGGAAAGAATGGTCGATGCCACTGAATTAATTATAACTGTCGTTCAGGCCCGTGCCTTCAGCTCGCGAATCTTTGACAGGGATGTATGTGGATCTACCAAATTGAATTTGCCCTCCTGTCGCAGCTGGATATTAACTCAAATTACTCCTATTCGGCTGTTGCCTTTAACTAGAATTCTTCACTATTACCCGACTGCAATAAAATGTATCATTCAAATTGGCCTTAAGCCATGCATAAACGCCCTGATGAAATGACTGAATGTCACCTCCAATCTGCAATAATTCGGATGATATTTCACACCCTCAAAATTGCGTACCAATTGAGAGTTATCGTTCTCAATGGCCAACTGTGACAATTGTAGAAACCCTAGGTTTCACAATGCACCTGTGATTGAATCACAATCTGGAAATCAAAGAGAGATAATCAACTGCCTGATTCGAATGGAGCCCTAGGGTGCCTATTTATTCTTTTTTCTCCATCCTCTCCAGAGACTTCTAGAACATTTTTGATCTTATCCCTCAAGTGACTTTATTAAATATTTTTATAATCCAAGTCACTTTATTAAATATAAAGTTATTTATTTATTTAATTAAAATAATTAATTAGTCGTCCTTGGACAACCAGTATTAATTAAATTAATTAAATCAAACTGTCACCAAAAAATTGGGGACATGACAGCTTCTTCTTTTTTCAACCACGCAGTGGAATAAACCAAATAAAAATGGAGACAATGGAAGTGCAATAGATAATATTGTTTTCTATATTCAATAAGTGAAACTAAAACAAAATAACTCTGATGTATAACTGAAACTAAAACAAGATAACTCTAATAAACATCTACAGCTAGTATAGCTTACTATTGTTAGAAAAAACAAAACATATATAGCTTACAGTGCATTATAATTACAGACCACTGCTAAGTCCTCTCTGAGCTAAAACAGAGTACAAAGGAAACAATTTAAACTACAGGTGCAATATGTTGTTCTCCTATTTCATATGCTATGTTCTGAGCTTTATCTCAGATTACGTACACATCACTCTCTTCTTGTTTTCAAATTGAAAAACATTCCTTCCTATTATATATTAGGAAACTTAACTACCAAGTTAATGACAAAGAAGCTTCAAAGACTTAACCACTAAGTTATGGTGGAATAGAAGATCAGATTTTTGGACAGGAATAAAGATTATCCAGCTGACAACCTTCAGCTGCTCAAGCTACTAGAAGCTAGTCAATGAGCTGCTTGGAAATGAATCTTATGGATATGGGCAAATCTAATTGGCATAATCAATAATTTCAACACTCCCCCTTTGTCCTAGGCCATCAAAACAAATAAAAGACTACATCGTGCTTGATTGAAAACAACAATGCCCAAATCCTTTCTTAATCGCAGAAAATTTCCAATGCTTAAAGGCTTGGTGAAAATGTCTGTCAGCTGTTGCTTGGACCTACAAAAGTTCATATGGATTTCACCATTTTTAAGTTGTTCAAGAATAAAATGATATTTGATTTCTTATATGTTTACTTCTACCATGAAACACAGGATTTTTTGTTAAAGC
This sequence comes from Cupressus sempervirens, assembly GCA_028749045.1. Lineage (NCBI taxonomy): Eukaryota > Viridiplantae > Streptophyta > Pinopsida > Cupressales > Cupressaceae > Cupressus > Cupressus sempervirens. The sequence continues at coordinate 435,239,785 of CM053792.1, forward strand.
AATGGAAGACATATTATCACAAAATATGTTATTTAGTTCTACTTGTTCTTCCTTCAAACCAGCTAAGATCCTTTTCAACCAAATTGTTTGACATGTTACTACATTTGCTGCAATATACTCAGCCTCAATTGTAGATTGGGAAACTATGGGTTTCTTCTTAGAAGACCAAGAAATTACACCAGAACCCATGTGAAAAACATAACCGGAAGTACTCTTTCTATCATCTAGATTTCCTACCCAATAACTATCTGCATAGCTAACTATCCTAAAATCATTATCAATAATATATATAATAATGTATCATTTGGTTCATTTCTCATACCTTATTATTCTCTTACCTACTTGCTTGTGAGTTTTTTTTGGTCTTTCCATAAACTTGGAAATCGAACTCACTGCATCGATAATGGCAGGCCTAGTTGTTGTTAAGTACATCAAACTTCCAACCAAACTCTAAAACATAATTGGATCCACACTATTTTTGCAATGTTCCTTACTCAACTTAAGACCTATTGATGTTGGTGTTCGGGTTTCCTTGTTGTTCAACATTCTACTCTCTAAAATCTGATGTGCATACCTCTCTTGAGAAATAAAAATGTCATCATCTATTTGCTTTTATGTTATTCCTAGAAAGAATCTCAAGATTCCTAAATCTATCATTTCAAACTCATCCTTCATAGCTTGTTTGAAATTAGAAATAAGGCAATCGTCATCCCCAATAAAAATCAGATCATCAACATATAAGACAACAATTAAAATCCTAACATCTATTGCCTTAATGTAAAGAGTAGGCTCATTGTCGCTTTTGTTGAAACCGTTTCTCAACAAATATGAGTCAATCTAGTTGCACTACGCTCTTGTCACTTGCTTCAACCCATAAAGGGCTCTCTTTAGCCTATACACTTTAGCTTCTTCACCTGGACCTTCACAACTAGGTGGTTTATCTACATAGACTTCTTCTTTGAACACACTATTAAGGAAGGCAGATTTCACATCCATTTGAAATACCTTCCACTTGTGTTGGGCTGCAATTTCTATGATAGTGCGCACAATTTCCATCCTTGCTACGGGTGCATGTCTCCTCATAGTCTTTACCAAACTATTATTTGTATCCCTTAACCACCAAACGTGTTTTGTTTTTATCTATTATTTCACACTACAACATTTGGGGTCAAATTGTGATGGCAATTTGTGACAGCGGTGTAATTTGTGGTGATTTTTTTTTTTTTTTTTTGCAATTGTCCCCGACACCGTTGCAATACTAACATTGGCGCCGTAATTGTGACACCCACGTGAGTATAAACAAAAATAAAACAAAACAAAAAATGACGTAAATCATTCCCCATTTGTTTTGATTGTGGAGAGCTACGTGAAAAAGAGGGTTGAGAGGTATAAATATTGTTGTGCCCTTGTGATTGGTGCATTTCATTGTTTTAATCTTTGCATTTCATCATCATGCCCTTGCTCTGTGATTTCTTTGCTATGATATCTGCATTTCATTTTTGTGCCCTTGCTCTGTGATTTTGTTGTTGTGATCTTTGCATTTTGTTTTCATGCCCTTGCTCTACAATTTCATTGATATGCCCTTGAGATCTCTACATTTCGTTGTCGTGCCCTTGCTCTACAATTTTGTTGCCATGTTGTGCCTTTGTGACTTTGTGCCCTTGCTCTGCAATTTCATTTTTGCATTGTGCCCTTTCTTTGTGATTTCATTGTTGTGCCCTTGCGCTACGATTTTCTTCAAAGGCTATGTAAATGTTCATTTATTTTCCTTCTAAACAGGTATCTCTTTATATTTCCTTCTAAACATGTATATCTTAGATTTCTTTATAAGGTGCTTATTACATCTTAGCTTAATAGAAAAATTGATCTAGCTGCATATATATTCCAGAGTCCAAATAATAAAACAATAGAACTCACTCAACCTATACTAAGTGACTTACCTCAAGATCTTGCACAAAAATAATGCAGACCAAGAAAAATGGTTAGAGTTCACTAGAAATTTTACAAAAACATATCATAGTAGATATTTTTAGAAAGAAACTAGCCATAACCCAGTTAAATAGGTCTAGTTTTTTATTAGCTGGGTTGATTACAAATTCTTGTAGAACTATCATTAGATAAGATACAATAAAATGAACAAGCAGTTGTTTCCAGCTAGCAGGATCAAATACATTTTTCCAAGTTGATAAAATTGCATATGGAAAGAATTAAAGAATAACTTCAGTTAAGAGTTGTGTGTAAGGAGTTGAAGAAGCAAGTTCTACTTCTATGTAAATGTCATAATCACAAAGCTTATTCCCTTGCAGAAGCCTCTACCACAATGACATTACCTCTAAATCATGCAAAGGATGTTAAAGTGGTTCCCAACCTCGAAACACTCTTATAAGCATTTGATACTTGGGATCATCACAAAGTGACTATACCAATACTTGAAACACTCTTATAAGCAAATACAAATGCAATACATGAAAAATTGCACAACTTGTAGTCCTCAAAATATTTGGACTATAAATTCTCAAAGGCACTTGCAAGTGATTCCAATATCATAGTACCTACCACAACACTTTCCTGAATCTATCCAGTGGCTCCCATTAATATCCTCTATGTTGTCTAGTTGTTGTTTCTGTCATGTAGTCTCTTTCTAAAGTTGCTCCTTCTCCTTCTTTTTCTAAATACGCTCCTTCTCCCTGAATCTCATGTCTTAAATTTTGGTTATTCAACTTATGTATATCTACCTCTACCATATCTAAAATCAACTTCACATTGTTTTGTAACTCTGGCATAGGTGTTTGATCATTGATAGCTTTCATTTCAACATTCAAGTTTTTAAGATTAGTCAACACCCTCAATTGTGGACCTCTCATGCCAAGCACTTTCTGTATTGTTTCAACATCATGTTCTTGCTTTTGAGCTAACAATTATTCAGGTGCATTTTCTTGTAAAACATTAATTTTGTGAACAATTATAAACTTTTCAAAATTACATTGTTGTTTTCATATATGTATGATATATGTATGTATGTATGTATGTATATGTATTTATGTATGTATATATGTATGTATGTATATGTATATGTATATGTATGTATGTGTGTATGTATATACATGTGTGTGTGTGTGTGTGTGTGTGTGTACATACATACACACACATATTTGTGTGTCTATGTATGTATGTATGTATGTATACAAAGAGATCATGTGGATTGTCGATTATGGATTATAAACATAAAAGAAAAGAAAAAATGATATCAATCATTCTTCATTTGTTTTGATTGATTGTGGAGAGTTGCATGCAAAAGAGGGTGGAGAGCTCTGAACGTTGGTGGAGATCAATGGAGATCTAGGATTTTATTTTTGTTCCTTTGTGATTGTTGCATTTTGTTGTCATGTCATGCTCTTGTGATCTCTATGTCCTTGCTTTGCAATTTTCTTTAAGGGGAGTAGAGGTACCTATGTAAATGTTCTTTTTTTGTTCTTTTTAAACATGTATTTCTTATTCATATATAATAGATTTAGTCAGATTCAAGGATAATTGATTATGATGATTGTATGCATATGTGCATGTATGCATGTATATCAGCTCACTATGTGAACTACTTTACATGCATACACGCACACTTGCATAGCACTTGTGCTAAATTAAATTAATCATTCATATTTTGAATTCAAGCGAGAAATTATCCTTCCATTCAATCAAAACTATTCATATGAAACTAAGTATGCAGAAATTTGTACTTACAAATTACATTATCTCTTGGTGATTGAGTAAAGATCTTGTGCATAATATCGTCCAAGTAATAATTGGATGCATTCACATTAATTCATAATAGGATCGAGCAAATGATCCATTTATGTTACTTCATACTTTTTTTATTGAACATTTTGTCTAACATAATCAGTAATACTAGAATTATACAGCTACAACTAGTACTCTTGTTTATTTTATTCTATTATATACATTTAAGACTATTATTTTTCTTAAAATTAGACTATAAATATTTTTATTTTATTATGGTATGAGCTTTTTGAATTAGTGTAATTTATTATTTGGATAAATCTCTAGAACTACTATGCAGTTTGATAAAATGATAATGATGGACAAAGTGTGGTAATTGAAAGGTCAGATTTAGATTACTCGACTACTCAATTTCTTGAGTTCATCTCTAACATAATTATGATTATGTATAAGAGTATTATATGTTTCCTCATTGTTTCCAATATCTATGTTCATTCTAAATATGTACTCTTGCTTGTTTCTAGCACATTCTTTGACAACAATTTACCTTTCGACTATTGTTAGGGTCTAAGCTTTGGAATCAATGTAAGTTAATTTACATGGTAGTAGAATTTCTTGAATTTATTAACACATTGCTAAGTGAAATCCAAAAATATTGCATTTCAATTCTCCATTGGAGACATAATCATATTTTATTCCTTAATTTTGGATGCAGTAATGAAGCTTTTAGCTCAGGCCATGGGAGAGCAATTGAGTTGTGAACATAAAATTTGGAATATTTGAGCTAGAAACAGAATCTAATATCTATAAGTCTCTCTCCTCTAAAGACACAATACACAAAGCCATTATCATCATGAGTAGACTCACTCTCCTTAGACGAATTCAATTGAAACTATTCATACCAAACTAAGTATGGAAAAATATGTACTTATAGATTATATTATCTCTTGGTGATTGAGTAAATATCAAATACATTTTTTGAAGGTGATAAAACTGCATATGTAGATGTATGTATGTATGCATGCATGCATGCATTTATTTATGTGTGTATGTATATATCTCTGCATTTCATTGGCATGCCCTTGTGATCTATGCATCTCTACATTTCATTGTCATGCCCTTGTGATCTCTACATCTCATTGTTGAGCCTTTTTATCTTTGTATATGTATGTATGTATATATACACAAATATATATATATATATATATATATACACACATATATGTGTGTCTATGTATGTATCTATGTATATAAACAAAGAGATCTTTATACATACATGCATACATACATAGACACACGTGTGTGTGTGTGTGTGTATACACATATATATATATATACATAAAGAGAAGCTTCTCTATATATACATACACACATAGATAGACACACACATATGTATATGTATGTATGTATACACATACATATACATAAAGAGAAGCTCCTCTAATCACCTACTGGCAAAATATAAAGAGATATATGTTTAGAAGAAAAAGCAAAGAACATCTACATAGTTATCTCTTCTCCCCTTGAAGAAAATCACAAAGCAAGGGCACAAAGATCAAAAGGGAATGACATAACAATGAAATCGTAGAGCAAGGACACAAAGATCACAAGGGCACAATAATGAAAGGAAGAGATCACAAGGCATGACAATGAAATGCAATGATCACAAGGCCATGACAATGAAATCTTAGATGTCCATTGATCTCCACCAAGGGCATGGTAATGAAATGCAAAGATCATAAGGGCATGGAAACAAAATGCAGCAATCATAAGGGCACAAAAATGAAATCTCGGCCAATGTTCAAAGCTCAAAGCTCTCCACCAATTTTTAGAGCTCTTCACCCTTGTTTGGAGCTCTCCACTTTCTTTCACATGCAACTCTCTGTAATCAAAACAAATGTGGAATGATTTTGTCATGTTTTCTTTTTTTTTTTTAATATCTAAAATCAACTTCACATTTTGTTGTAACTTTGGCATAGGTTTTTTATCCTCGATAGCTTTCATTTTAGCATTTCAGCATTCAAGTTTTTAAGTTTCCTCTTCATTATATGTTTGGTTTATCAATGATGTCCTCCAGTTTGATTACAGTGCATCTCAATTAGTTTCTCCAATGATTCAATCACCCATCCATCTCTAGATTATGCAAGAACTTGTTGTTTTACAGAATCTAGATAGATACTAAGAGTTCCAAATCCATAAACCTGAAGATCATCATGTGTATGTCTCACTTTAGGGAAAAATTGGATGTTGTGTTCTTGTGCATATATTTCAATCACTTCCTTCAAACTTAGTTGAGGTACAGCCATGAAATTATTCAAGTGAATCACATTTCCCATGGAAGGTGAGGCTTGTTTTTGAGCATATGTTGTTGCTTGTTTTTGTTGAAGTGTCTCAAATCAGTGTTGCTCTATCACCCTTAGATAGCTTACATTCTCTCTAGCCCCAGGTTGTTCCAGATTTGTGCCCTCTATAGCTTGATTTATCATTTCATAGGCTAAATTTAGCTAACATCTTATCCTCTTGTTAGCAAGAAGCTTGGGGTAAAATATTCCTTTTAACCCTAAAAACCACTTTGTTACTTCATTAAAATCAACACTTGAACAAAGCCAATGATACAAAACTTGCTGCCACTTTGGAAAAAATGTTGCCTTCAACATTACAACCATATGATAAATGAGAATAGCACATGCTGAAGCCATAACCCAATTGAATTGGTTTAGTTTCTGATTAGTTGGGTTGATTACAAATTCCTATAGAACTGTCATCAGATTATGTATGATAAAATGAACAATCAGTTATTCCCAACTAGCAGGATCAAATACGGTTTTCCAACGTGATAAAATTGCATATGTAGATGCATCACTTGCATGTAGGCATGAAGTGCATTCCCCAATTTATAATGAATGGTTGGATATAAAGGCTCCATATCCTGGCCCAACAATGAAAGCCAAGGATGTAACCATGCATGTATTGGCACAATCTCCCTACGAGGATCCCAAGTATCTACTACTTCTGTTAATTTGGGCATCACTATATGATCTAGAATATTATGAATTACTGAAGCGAGTAGCAACTTCTCTCATGTCTCCAAAAAATATAGCATAGGTTTAGGATCCCTTGGCTCCCAAGAATTTGTAGCATAGGTTCAGGGTAGTAACTCCTTACACTCAACTCTTCACTAAAGTTATTCTCATTGCCACAATGACATTACCTCTAAACCATGCAAAGAATGTTGAAGTGGTTCCCAACCTTGAAACACTCTTATAAGCAATGTCAAAGCAAATGTAGATGTAACACATATATTTCTATTATTTATGTAAATGTATGTATGTACGTATATATGTATATGTGTATATATACATACATACACACATATGTGTGTGTCTATGTATGTATGTATGTATGTATGCATATAAACAGAGAGATTTTAGCACAACAACAAAATAATAAAACTCACTCAATGTGTAGCATGGTCATAGATGCGATGGCAATGCTTATTGGTAAGTAGATTCCTCTTTTTCTCTCTCATTTTTCATGTATTTATTTCACTTGAACTATTATTTCATAGGAGGTATTTTTTAATATTGGAATCATTTTATGAAGGACATGATGATGACATTCCTGGATGTACCCATGTTAGATGTATGGGAATCACTAAAGAATTTTGATGAATTGCTTGTGAGAAACAAAGATGGACTTTTCCTGAGAGTAGCAAGAGGCGATGAGTACATTCCAAGTACTTTAAAGATTGATGCTTTCTTAAAGATTTTAGATGTTAACAAAGAATCTAGATGTTGGAGGGGGGGTGGGGGGCAAATGAGCTTCCACCTCACGTAGTTGGCCTTGATTAGTAGAGAATATTAAACTATTCTTGAAACCAAGTTAAGCTCAACATTAACCTATGATTTCATGACAACTAATTGTATGAATCTCTTAGTTTCAGAAAATGTGAAAGGACACAATAACCTAATATGCAATCTCAATTCATATGCATATGACATCAAGTGGAGCTAAAAAAACCCAACAAGTTTGCATTTGTGCTAGAGGTTTGGATAGACATATTAAATAAATGTAAATGTGGTGGTTTTTTTCAGCTCCCCCTATTGTCCATGCATATAAATACAATTGGACATGCATTCTCAATTCAGAGTGGCATTCACAAGTTTATCAAATCAATGGTATGATGTTAATGAGGAATGTATTAAGGGAATGAATGAATTTTATTAATGAATGAATGAATTTTAGATGTTAACAGAGAATTTAGGTGTTAGGGGGGTGGGGCCAAATGAGGTTCCACCTTCACATAATTGGCCCTAATTAGTAGAAAATATTAAACTATTCTGAAAACCAAGTGAAGCTCAACATTAACCTATGGTTTCATGACAACTAAAGTTCTTTGTGAATCTATTGTTATTCCTAAGACTCATATTGCTTCCTAAATTATCAAAGTAAACATAAGAAATATTTTAGAGCTCATTATAACTAGAGAATTTGGGTGACCTATCCATGATTATTAAAGCCATAAAAAGAAGGCATTTACTTCACTTGTTGAGGAGGAATATCTCAAGACCAAAGGTTGAACTATGCCATGACTAATAAATCCATACAAGAAGAAATTAACTTCACCTCGATAACCTACTTTGGAGACCAAAGGCAGTATGGCAGTTGTCCATTTGCAATGTCCATCCCCATGTCCCTCAACTAATTGTGCATTCTTATCTGACCATCTTTGCCCTCCTCAATAAGACATCTATTGAAAAGAGTTCCCCAACCATGTGTTCCATAAAACTCAATCTCTCATATTACAATGGTCACACTTCTTCTTTCTCCAATGTAGAAAAATGTTACATTCAAGAACATCTTCTTCTCTTGCTTCCCTAGATCATCATACTAACTTTGAGCCTCTTTTTGATGTCCTCGTGGGGAATCTGGGAATACTTATTCAACATTTTTTACTAATTTTCTTTTAACTAGTTCATCAAGTTGTCGCAATTGCGACAACTTGTTCTGATAGATAGTCATCACTCCCATGGCACTATCGTTGCATGCCCATCACTCTTCTAATAGTCTGCTCTAATGGATAGTAGTTGTATTTATGATAGTCTATTGTCACAATTATGATGGTGTGAAGATGAACCCTTGCCCTTTTCATCTTCCAATTTATGATAGCTTTTTTTGTTGCAATTTTGATGGACAGCCTTGCCATCATAATTTATGATAGCAAAATTATAACACCCATCTAATGGGAGCCAATTCACGGTACATTGCTTGGGTGATGGCATGTCATCACAATTCGGGCCCAAATGTATTAGTGTCATCAGCATTACACTTAGTTTTATACACCAATTACACACCAATAACTTGCTTGTTGGGAGGAAAATTAGTTAGCTCCCAATTTTCATTTCTTTCTATTGCATCTATCTCATCATCCATGGCCTCATGTCATTTTCCTTCTTTCACAACTTCTTCAAAGTAAACTGGACCACTGTGAAAAAATAATGCAAAATTATAATTCTCATCAAAATCATTATACCTTTCATCTTGGTATATCTCCTTAAGACTTTTAGTCTTTCTTGGTAGAAGGGATGCGAGAGTAGGATTAGAACTCTCACTACTACTATTGTGTTGTGCAAGTTGAATCTAGAGTTGTCTAGAACTATCATAAACTATGTGTATTATTTCAAAGTTGTCCAAACCTATCCAGAGCTGACTATCTCACTCTCTCTGGTTGCTTTCCTTTTGGGGTGTTTATGTCAGGAGTAATCTGGAGCTATTTGGGGCCTTCTGTTTCCACTATTGCTTCATCTTTTTGATCATCCAACTCATCATCTTCATCAATAATAGGTACTTTACTTGAAGTGTTAGATGATGCATCCACTAAGCCATCCCATGACTCATTCTCTAAATAATCGACATCTCTTGAAATAATAATCTTCTTGGTGAGATGGTTATATAATCTATATGCTTTAGATTTTGAACTATAACCCATAAAAATATACTTCTCACCTTTATCATCAAACTTTTGTCTTTGCTTCTTTCGTATGTGTGCTATGCTATACACCTGAACACTCTCAAGTGTTGAACTATGATCCATCATGCCTTGTCCATGGCTCAAGAAGTACTTTATCATGGTCTACTTTTGTAGGACTTTTATTAATCAAGTAAACTATTTTTTTCTATGGCTTCTCTCTAATATTTGGTCAAAAGACCTTTTTCTTTCAACATACTTCTTGATATCTCAACAATAGTTCTATTCTTTCTTTCAGCCACTCCATTTTTTTGTGGAATATAACTGGTTGTTAGCTCTTTCCTTATACCATTTTGCCTACAAAATTTCACAAATATATTGGAGGTATACTATCCTCCTCTATCAAACCTTAGGAATTTTAATGAAATGTCCTCTTTATTTTTCAACCTAGGCTTTAAACTCTTACAAACTTATCAAATGCTTCATATTTATTTTTCAAAAAATACACTCATGTTCTACGAATGAAATCATCAATAAATGTCATAAAATAAATACTCCCTCCTATAGAAGTAACTTGCATAGGGCCTAACAAATTAGTATGCACCAACTCCAATGGTTCTCTACCCCTTGTGGAATTACCATATTTAAAGGGTAGCCTATGTTGCTTACCCAAAATGTAAGCCTCACATTTGCTACTAGACTCTCCAACACTTAGGAAACCATCTACCTTTCTTCTCTTGGATAAAAAAATTCAAACTAGCATAGCCAAGATGTCCATTGTTGGAACAATTGATTAATTTTGCATTGTCTTTGATGTTACACAAAATATCATATCATCACCAGTCAGTGTACATGTTGAGTTTACTTGGGAATTGAAGATAGTTTTTTGTGTCTACTAAGCATTCTAGAGTTTTCCTAGTTTAGAAGACAATATCTACCGAGTACACTCAGGCGTCAAAGGAAAGACTTTCAAAAGTTGAGTGTTAACCAAGCTCACTCAGTTAATGAAGAAAATGTTCGATGGAACTAGTATTAACTGAGCTCACATGGTTACCAAAAGGAACTTTGCAAATATGCAGTGTTAACTAACTTCACTTGGTTAACATAGGAAAAAAATTTATAAGTTAGTTTCTGTACACTAGAAATGTGTCACACTCTAAACCATTCTATCCCAACAATTCCATGAGTTGGAATTCTTGGATGCCGGCTTAGAGCTCCCTATCCACGGAGTGCAAGAGGCTAGTATTCAAGCATGAAGGCTCTCAGCTAAGCCTTAGAAATGTGCTTCTTGCTAGTAAACCATGCAATGGGAGGTTCCAAAGACAAGATGCAAGAATGAAAATATCTCAAGGAGTTCCTCAAGAATGCAATGCAAGTATGAAAACTAAGCTAAGATGATAATCCAAAATGCAGCTATGCTAAAACATGTATGAGAGTGTTACAATCCAAATATTAAGCTATGTGAGATATATTATTTCAAAATAGAAGCTAAACTAACATGCAACATGAATCTAAGCTAAAATGCTATGGTATGAGAGAATGTAGACAAGAAATAGAAGTTCTCCACAAAGCTCCAAAAAAACCTGTTAGAAAACCTGCAGCATAACAATACTCAAAATATGGATGCTTTGAGGGGGAAATCTCTCTCCCTTTTAAATTCATACAGATGGTAGAGATCAAGATGAAGATGGTGGATGATCAATGGTGGAATTTGAAAAGAGGAGTGATCCATGTGCACACACAAGTCAACCAATAGAATATAAGTTGACTTGTCATATAAGACAAAAGTCACAAAGCCTTTTCATTTAATTGCAAAATAGAAAAAGGACTTTATGTGTGCACTTTAAGTGGGTTAGAAGAATGGGGTCTTTTATTTAATTAAAAGGGGACATGTTCTTTTAATCAAATAATGAACTTAGGCTAGCATAGTCAAACTATAGGTTATAATCAAATAAATTGATTATTAGCAATTTGGTCTACGTAAATGATTAAATTAATTTAGCGAAAATGTTGAAAAGGGGGCTAATAGTCTAGATGACCATTTTTAAGTGATTACAATTTCTACTGAGTAGAGTTGGCTAACAAAAGATCTTCTTGTTTTGGCATATTAAGTTCAATTAAATTGTTTGTTGGTTCTAGCTAACTAAGGGGATGAATAGTGATTATTATAAGTGATATTCTAGCTGACTTGACAATATGAAAGATATAAATATAAGGTCACATTGATAATTAGAGTGTGTGTGAGTTCATGGAAGATAATTGAAGCTCTAATGATGCTAAGAGGAATTGAATTAGAAGAATAAACCAAATATCCTTGTGAAGCTCAAAAGATACATTTGATCAAGAAGGATCAAGTATACAAGCCTGAATTGAGATTTGTAATCAGCAATTTAGTTGCATCCAAAATTAGGTCATCTCATTTTGACTCTCTAACCATTGTAGCAGTGATCTAAATCTCTTAACAAAGTTGGCTTAATAGTTATCTGTAAATCCTCTAACAAGGTGGCATTTCTATTGAATTGTCCAAAGACCTCTAACAAGGCCACTCCTAACAGGGTGATTAAATCCTCTAATAGGGTCACACCTAATAGTGTGTTTTATAACCTTTTGACAAAGTTGGCTCCTAATAGGACTCACTTCAAAAGAGTAAAAATCAGTAACTAGTTACAATTAGTGGTTTTTCCCAATTTGGATTTTCATGGTAAATCTTGGTGTCAAATGTGTTTATGATATTTATCTTGTGTGTTTTCACTTAAAGTAATATTAATCACAAATAATATTTTAATATTTTCATGTTAATTATTTTTTGAGCATTTTCAATGTTTACAGAGTTACAACATTTTTTATGTGTTTGCTCAGCATCAGCAGAGTTTAGTTTTTAGAGATTTTTTTGTACTGACATCTAAGGAAGATAGGATTTATTTTTGTGGCAACTAATTCACCCCTCCCCTCTTAGTTAATCTTATATTTCCAACAATTGGTATCAAAGTTTTTGGTGCTTGCAGAGAGGGTTTCAAGGACCTAAGCTAAAGATCAGGATGTCTTACAAAAGAGAGATTCCCAAGTTGAACCGAGACAACTTTGCAGCATGGCAAGGACTTATGAGGTTACATCTGGCAACTATCAATGATTTACATTGTAAGTATCTTGATATGGAATACAAGACTCCTACTAGAACATTATCAGTTGAAGATATTGTTGAAAAGAAAAATCATAACATCATGATGATTGACATTGCATCTACTCTTAATTATGTTGAATTTGATGAAGCCAAAGACTATACTATAGCTTATGATATGTGGATTAAATTGAAATACATCTATGGAAGAGATGATAATGTAAGAAGAGCTAAAGCAGAGGGTCTTAGAGAATAACTTGATCAGATAAAGATGAGAGAAGATGAAAACATTACAAAATATGTGGAAAGAATTAAAGAAATTGTGAGCACAATCAAAGCATCTAGAGGAGATATTAAGGACAAAATGATTGCAAGTAAGACACTTAGAACCCTTCTTCCTATATATGCAATTAGAGTGTATATTATTCAAGAGATGAGATGTGATCCAAATAGTAAAACAACTTTGGATACTCTAGTTGGAAGATTGATAGCTTTTGAGATGGATAACTATGATAACTATGTTCCTAGTTCCAAAGATATTGAGTATACATTTGAAGTAAAACTCTCACTCAAGAAAAAGAGTAAGAAATCAAAGGCCAATCAATCAGGAATTGAAGAAGAAGAAGAAAGTTTTGATAGTGATCTTGAAGTTGTTGAAGCCCTTTTTGCAAAGAAATATTCCAAAGAGGAAAATACAAAGGTAAGATTCATCTGACCTACTTTTCTTGTGAAAAAATTGGTCACATTGTTGCAAGATGCCCAAATAGAGAAAAGAAGGATGAAAAGAAAAGAAATAAGTATGAAGGCAAGAAGGAATTCAAAAACTACAAGGACTACAAGGATAAAGGTAAGAAATCTTGTCTTATGGCTGAAGATTTTGATAACAGTGAGGATGAAATGGTGTATATTGTTGTAAAAGATTAATTTGATGATGAAGGAGATAAAATGGCACTTATCTCTCATGTTAGCAAAAATGATACATGGATTATTGATAGTGGATGCTCACATCATATGACTAGAGACAAAACAAATTTTGAGCACATGGAGTATTCTAATGGTGGTAGTGTGAAATTTGGTTCAACAATGAACCTTGTTGCATAAAAGGAAAAGGATGTATCTCATTGACCAATGAACTTATATGTGATAATGCTTATTGGGTTGAAGGACTAAAGCACAATCTACTGAGTGTGGCACAATTGAATAACATTGGATTAAAGGTAGAATTTATGAATGGAAGGCCAAACTACTAGATGGAAAAGGAAATTTGGTTGGATCTGGCAAACAAACAAAAGGTAACCTATTCTATCTAGATCTCAGTGAAAATTCATGTTTTATTGCTCAAGTAGAAGAAAACTAGTTATGGCACAAAATATTATGTCATGTAAACTTTGATAATCTGGTTAAGATAAGAAAAAATAGAAGAGTAAGAGGTATTCCTAGTTTGAGAAAACCTTATATGGATCTATGCAAAAACTATCAAATTGGTAAGATGGGAAAGACTAGCTTCAAAAGCAATAACTATCATTCTGAAGAAGTCTTAGATCTTGTGCATACATACTTATGTGGACCTATGGGAATAGAGATTTATAGTGGAGATAAGTTTTTCACTCTTTTTGTTGATGATTACTCTAGAATGATGACTATAATGTATCTAAAAGAATAATCAAAAGCTTTTCAAAAATTCAAGTGGTGTCTGGCAAGAGTAGAAAAAGAAACTGGAATGAAGTTGAAATGTTTGAGATCAAACAATGAATTTTGTATTAAAAAAGGAATTAAAAGATAAGTTTCAGCCCTTGGTACACCTCAGCAGAATGCTATAGCTGAAAGAAAGAATAGATCCATCATGAATTGTGCAAGAATATTGATGATAGAAAAGAATGTTGCAATCAAATACTAGAAGGAAGCAATCAGCACTACAGTGTATACTTTGAATAGAGTACAATTGAAGAAAAACTCAAATCAAACTCCTTATGAACTATGGTATGGCTACAAACCTAATGTAAGTTACTTGAAAGTATTTGGCAACAAATTTTATATCTTGAAAGAATCTAGGAAAGGTAAACTTGATGTCAAAGGTGATGAAGGAATATTTGTAGGATACTCCTACACAAGTAAAGCTTACAAATGTTTGAATTTGTCTACTCATAAAATCATAGAAAGTGCACATGTGAGAATTGATGAGTTTGCATAAAATAGTGAGGAAGATAGCATCAAAGAGCTTGAGGATTATAGAAGATTTGTTTACTATGAACCTGATACCCTGCTAAATCTATTTGGTAGACAGGAGGCTTCACCTCTCAAATCCCCAAAATCTCCAACAGCTACTGATTTGCAAACAATGCAACCTGAGTCACAATATGAAGGACCTAAGCTGTAATCAGAGGCTATAGAGCTATTACTAGAGAAAACCGAGTCTGATGGACCCAAGCTTAATACTGAAGATATGAAGAAATCAGTAAAACAAACTCCAAATCCAAAGAAACTATACTAGCAAGATATGTCAGAAGGCATCATGCACCTGACTAGATTATTGGAAACAAATCGGATGGAATAATGACAAGAAACAAATTGAAAGGTACATGTTTACTTGTTGAATTTGAACCTAGAAATGTTAAAGATGCTTTGGATAATAAAATTTGGATTGAATTAATGAAAGAAGAAATAGAACAAATAGAGAAAAATAAGACCTAGACTCTTTTTCCTAGACCTAAGGATAAAAATGTAATTGGCAAAAGTGGATATTCATAAATAAGCTAGATGAAGATGGAAAAGTTTCTAGAATCAAAGCAAGGTTGATATGCAAAGGTTATTCTCAAGAATAAGGTATTGATTATGGTGAAAAATTTTCTCCTATTGCAAGATTAGAAGGTGTTAGAACTTTACTAGCCTATATAGCTCATAGAGGATTTAAACTTTATCAAATAGATGTAAAATCTGCATTCTTGATGAGGAAGTCTGCATTGAACAACTTGAAGGTTTATAGATCCTAGCAAAAGAGACATGGTCTACAAATTAAACAAGGCATTATATGGTCTCAAGAAAGCTCCCAAAGCTTGGTATGAAAGACTTCATAACTACTTGGTATAGATTGGTTTTTAAAGAATAAATTATAACAATAGTCTGTATATCAAAGGACCAGAGAAAAGGATTATGTTGGCAGAAATATTCGTGGATGACACTCTATTCACAAGAAATCAGGAATTGTGCAAGGCATTTTTAGAAGAAATGAGTAAAGAATTTGAAATGTCTATGTTTGGAGAGATAAAATTCTTTGTTGGATTGTAGATCCAGCAGAAGAAAGATGGTATCTACATTAATCAATCTAAATATATCAAGGATATACTAAAGAAATTTAGAATGGAATATTCAAGACTAGTTGGAACCCTTATGTCTACTAGACATAAAATTTCCAAAAATGATGATTCAAAAGAGGTAGATTAGACCACATATAGATCAATGATTGGAAAATTGTAGTATGTAGTGCATACAAGGCTTGATATTGCATTGGCATCTGATATGGTAGCAAGATTCTCAACAAATCCAAAATAAAATTAGATGATGGCAATCAAAAGAATCATGAGATGTATATATATATATATATTAAAGAGGGGTAAACACTTTGACCTGGAGCTATGAAACAGTGAGGCCACAAACAAGGGACCTTATCCCCATTAGATTTGAACCTTGATGGCAAGGATAACAACTCAACAACTTAACCATCAGAACATGCCACTATTGGCAAGAATCATGAGATATCTAAAAGCTACTGAAGAATATGATTTATGGTACAAAATAGGAGGCAATTTGGATTTGATGCTAATTGGGTAGGAAGTATTGATGACAAAAAAAGCACTAGTGGTGGAGAGTGTTGGATAAGCAAAAAATAGAATTGTATCTCTCAATCCATAGAAGAGGCAAAATATGTGGTAGTAGTAGTCAATTTTTCTAATATTGTTTGGTTCAAACAACTATTTGTAGGTATGAAGATAGAGATCAAAGATCTAGTAGTTATATACTGTGATAACACTAGTGCAATTAATATATCAAAGAATCTAGAGATGCGTAACAAAACAAAACACATTGTTGTAAAATATCATTTCTTGAGAGAATTGGTACAAGATAAAAAAGTAATATTGGAATATGTGAATGCAAAAGAAAAAAGTGCAAACATATTCACCAAGCCATTACCTATCTATATCTAAGAGGTAAGCTAGGGGTCATTCCTCTATCTGAAGCTCACTGAATAAAATTTAGTAATGCATGAACCAGAACATATTGAAGATCAATCAATTGGTGCAATATTCACAAGTGCATATTACAAATGAATTAGTACTTGAGGTACATTGATATTCACTGATTATTGTCTTTAGCATGAGATGTCAAAGAGGGAGAATTTTGTTGTCATATCTGATAGAAATTTTATAAAAAATATATAAAAGGAAAATGAACTTGGTCTAACATCAAAGGCAGACATGAAGTCTTTTGATAGAGGGAAAACAAAAGGCAGAAAGAGTTTACACTGATAGAGGGAGTTCTCATGGATGAGAATTAGAATGGAACTAAGGATAATTCTTTACTTTATTATTGCTTTAAAATTTTCACTACATTATGACATGTTGTGTTTCCATCAATGCCAAAGAGGGATATTGTTGGAATAATTGATTAATTGTGTATTGTCTTTGATGTTACACAAAATGTCATATCATCACTAGTCAGTGTATGTCGAGCTTACTCGGGCATTGATTCTGTGTCTACCAAGCATTCCAGAATTTGCCTAGTTCAAAAGAGAGTATCTACCAAGTTCACTCCAGTTTCAAAGGAAATACTTGCAGAAGTTGAGTGTTAACCAAGTTCACTTGGTTAATGAATGAAATGTTGGATGGAACTAGTGTTAACCAAGCTCACTCAGTTACCAAAAGGAACTTTGTGAATATGTAGTGTTAACAAAGTTCACTTGGTTAACATAAGAAAATTATTTTTGAATTAGTTTCTACCGAGCAGGGTCAGCTAACAAAGGATTTTCTTGTTTCGGCATATTAAGTTCAATTAAAATTTTTGTTGATTCTAGCTAATTGAGGAGATGAATAGTGATTATTCTAAGTTATATTCTAGCTGATTTAACAATATGAAAGATATAAATATAAGGTCAAGTTGAGAATTAGAGTGTGTGTGAGTGCATGGAAGATAATTGAATATTTAATGATGCTAAAAGGAAGTGAATCAAAAGAATAAGTTGAATATCCTTGTGAAGATGAAAAGATACATTCGATCAAGAAGGATCAAGTATACAAGCTAGAATTGAGATCTATAATTAGAAATTCAGTTGCATCCAAAATTAGGTCATCTCATTTTTATTCTCTAACCATTGTAGCGGTGATTTAAATCTCTTACCAGAGTTAGCTTAACAACTATTTGTAAGTCCTTTAACAAGGTGGCATTTCTATTGAATTTTCCAAAGACCTCTAACAAGGCCACTCCTAATAGGGTGATTAAATCCTCTAACAAAGTCACACCTAATAGTGTATTTTGTAACTTTTGATAGGGTTGACTCCTAACAGGGCTCACTTCAGGAGAGTGAAAATTAGTAACTAATTACAATTGGTGTTTTTCCCAAATTGGGTTTCCACGTTAAATCTTGGTGTCAAATTTTCTTTTATGTGTTTGCACCTAAGTTAAAGTAATTTAGTAATCACAGATAATATCTTAAGATTTTTATTCAAGAAAAAAAAATACGAAAAGAAAAAACAACAACTCAGTTGATAACAAAAAACCCCTTTTTGGCAAAAGAGCCCTTCTTAGATTTTGGTCTTTGATAGATTGATGTTAAATATTTGCCAAATATTTACAATGTTTACTGAGTTACAACATTTTTCTATGTGTTTGCAAAGCATCGGCAAAATTTAGTTTTTAGAGGTTACTTTGTACTGACATCTAAGGGATCTGGGATTTATTTTTGTGGTAACTGATTCACCCCTCTCCTCTCAATTACTCCTCTTATATTTCCAAAATTCCATATCTTAGATGTCATAGATTAGAAGGGTCTTCAATCATGCTTTTAAAATTTTATTGCTTTTGTACTATTGTATACACTTGCTTGGGAGGTGCAACAATAGATTGAGAGTTGAAACATGTCTTAATCTTCAATAAAAACATCTGGTACTTTATCATTTGGAATGCTACAAAAACTTTCTTTCTCCCATATTTTTCATGAATGACACACTGGTCATTTTCTAACAACACTTTGTATCCATTCTAAATAAGTTGTCCAACACTCATTAGATTGTTCTTTATACTAGGGACAAAATAATAATTATGAATTTCTTTCTTCTCACCTAGCTAGGTACGGATCATAACAGATCTCTTATTCATAATAGGAACAATTACATTGTTCCCCATCTTGATTTTGGATTTATAGTTATTATCAATGAAAAAAAACATACTTTCATTACCACTCGTGGTTACTACAGTCATTGTCCAAGTTTACTTCAGGGCTTCCATCTTCACCAATATTGCACATGATGAAGGTTGTATTGTTCTTTCTTTCTCCAACATTTTCATCAACAAAATTAACATCTTGTTGTGGTTGGTCACTTTATTTCTTCTAGTATTTATTTTCATAATTCCAAAACTTGTGGCAATAATATCATTCATCATAGATCTTATTAGAGCTACTATTTCTTCTTCCTCATCGAGGGCTATTCTAAGAGCTACTTATTGAGCTTGCTCCTCTAGCATTTCTTTGTCTGAAGGTACAACATCCTCTTCCTCTAGAACCATGTCTAGAGTTTTTTCTTCCTCTCCCCTACCTCTTGCATTGGCTTGAGCTCTGAAAGAGAGCTCTTGAGAATAATTTTTTGGTCTATTAATGTGATGTTCATGAGTATGGAAAGAGCCCATCAACTCATCAACTATCAACTTGGACAAGTCTTTTGACTCTTCCATGGCAATCACAAGTGTATCAAACTTTTGAGGTAAACTCCTCAAGATCTTCTCCACAACTCTTTGTTCTTCAATCTCTTATCCATTAGCTTTCAAATAGTTTATCGAAGTGTAGACTCTAGTGTTGAACTTTGAAATGGAATCATTCTCTTTCATAAGAAGAGACTCAAACTCTCTCTGAAGCATCTGTAACTTTACAAAATGAACTTGATCAATTATTTTCAATGTAGTCTCAAGAATATCCCAAGATTTT
The DNA here is from genome assembly GCA_028749045.1 of Cupressus sempervirens. NCBI lineage: Eukaryota > Viridiplantae > Streptophyta > Pinopsida > Cupressales > Cupressaceae > Cupressus > Cupressus sempervirens. Next base: position 435,259,798 of record CM053792.1, read on the forward strand.
TTGGAATAACTAGCTACTTCTATTGTCTTATAGTTTATTTTGAAAATATTTTTAATTATAAATATAGATCTCTTAATCATCATGTTTTTTTATCAAACTTAGATGAGTTTAATTCCAAAGATCTCTACTACAATAAATATTTGTAAGAATTAAATTATGTTAGTATAATAATAATAAATTTAACATTTAATTATTTTATAGATGTTATATCTTAATTAAAATTTTGATCTCAAGAAATTACGTTAAATCGATTACTCATGTTAGTTCAATATTGACAATCAACTTGCTGAAAGTCTTGTTGTCTCCAATTCTACTGAATCTAGACAAGTCAAGCTTGTAAGTGTTAATCACTTGTAAGAAAGTAAAATAGTTTCTCATATGAATTTTGATGACATGGAATAAAATAGTAATCTAGTTTTAATAATTTATCTAGCAATTTCAATTTAGACAATCTTTCAGGCATCATTCCATCTTAATGCTTCAACAAGAAAAAATGAAATGCGCTATTCCTCATATCTCATCAGCATGGCATGTAGATATTAATTGTGCTAGGTACTATTTATTATCAGCTAAAAAATGCATTAACACCTAAATAGCTTTTCTAGTACTAACAATCATGTGTATTTGGGTTGTATTGTATTGCAATAATTATATTACACTTGTAAATAAAAGAAAAGACTTTTTAATAGAAAAATAAAAAATTATAGTTCCAATATCAATGATATAAATTTAAAATTAATATTAAATTAAATTAAAGTATAGAAGAGCATCTCAAAATATAGGTTCATTTATTATTTTCATTCTTTAAATGTTTGTTTTACATTTTTTTAATTATTCTTATTTTCTTTAAATAATTTTAAATGTCTTTCTAATCTTGGAGAGTAACTCCATATATTCCTAATAGAAATTACATCGACTATACTAGTGTAGATGCCTCATCCTCATCAGATTCATCCTTCATTGCAACATACACCACTTCATCATCATAATCATCATATCCATCTTTGGTTTCCTCTTTAGCAATGTAGCAAGACTTCTTTTCTTTGTCTTTGTAATCTTTCTTGTCTTCATCTCTTCTACTTCTGTAATTGTCTCCACTTCTATTGTTCTTCTTTTCTAGAGATCTAGCAGCAATATGACCAACCTCATTACAATTAAAACACATGATAGGTAATTTTCCTTTGAATTTTCCTTTGCCTTTATGAAATCTCCTTTGTATCAATGCTTCAAATTGTTCTACATCTTCCTCATCTATATCACTATCACTGGAAACATATTTTACCTTTCTCTTCTCTTTAGGTTCCTTCAATGATAGTTTAGCTTTGAAAGTAGATTCAAATTTTTTAGGTTTGAAATTATCAAAATTAGAGAACTTAAAGATAGTAAGCCTACCTATCAAACCTTCCAAAGGCAAATTAGAACCTAGTATACATCTCAATTCTTGTATAGTAGAAACTCTAATAGCATAGATAGGCAGCAGTCTTCTCGGTACTTTACTCGATATAGAATCATCATATATCTTACCAATAGCTCCTCTTATAGTTTTACCAACATCTTTAATTCTAGAGCAATATTGAGCAACATTCTCACCTTCTTCTATTCTCATATCACGAACTTACCTCTAAAACTTTTAGATTTAGCTCTCAGAATATTTGTGTCTCCTTCATAAATGGTGTGAAGAGCATCCCACATCTTCTTTGCATTGTGAAAACCATTGATATCATCAAAATCATAATAAATTAGGGTAAAGGCAATCTCCAACATTTTCTGGTTGTGTTCTTTCTTCTTTTTGAGATCTTCAATAGTTAGGGCTCTAGCAGGATCAACATGCTCAGTGATGATGATAGATTGTGCATGATCTCTAAGACCTCCTAGGGGTATCTTCATTAAACTTTGTCATGCAATGAAGTTGTCATTGTTAAGCTTGGGTACCTTTCTTTTTGACATATTGACCTTTTGCTTCTAGTACCTTCAAACTAGTCCTCTTAAGCAGATGTCTCTGATACCAATTGTTGAAATTCTTTAGAATAACTAAGAGGGGGAGTGAATCAATTATCCAAGGTCTAGATGTACAAATAAGACCTTTCACAGCTTAGTGAACCCATATCCATAAAAAGTTAATATGCTTGCATCCATAAGATCATACAATGCTTAAACTTATAGGTTACTATCCTAGGTCAAAATATCTTTGCAAAAATGTAAACATGAAACATAACAAATTCAATAACACATTTGATGCAGATTTTATGTTGAAACCCAATTTGGTAAAAACCACCAATAACATGCTACTAATTCTCACTATTCTAAAGTGATGCCTATGAAAGGCCAACCCTATTAAAGGTTACAATACACATTGTTAAATGTGATCTGGTTAAAGGATTTTAATCGCCCTATTAGGAGTGAGCATTTTTAGAGGCCTTTAGATCATTCACTTGGAATGTCATCTAGTTAAAGGATTTACAAATAACTATTAGGTCAACCTTAGTCCAAAGGATTTACCCTATACTGGTACAATGACTAGAAAGTAATAGTAAGGCTTGATCTAATAACAAATTACAACTCACTTGTAGATTACAGATCTCTATTTCAGTCCTCCATTTTGATTGGCTTTCACACACTTCAGCCTTGATAGCTTGTTCACACTTCAAGCATTCATACTCTTAAGCTTTCTTCTTTTTCTTTCCAATAGTAGTCTCTTCTATTTGGCCACTAAATGAAGCAATACCCTAGACTCCTTTTCTTCCTTAAGTTCTTGCACATGACAACCTTTGCTTCTAACCAGATCTCTTTTCAAATAGAGATTTAATATCTTTTGTCATTCAACCTATATCATCCAATTTAGGGTTAGTGTTATGAATCTACCCACTTTTCCATTTGGTTCCTCTAGAAACTTCTCCCTCAGTCCTCTTTGAATTTGCCTCAAAATGGCTTACCTTGAAATCGGTACCACTCATCGTAGTTATCTTCCACACACTTCACATAATTCAAGAAAACAAAATAGTCAACTTAGATTCGTCAAATCTATGATTTAACATGAATACTGGCACTTAGCATCAAAATGTTGTTACTCGGCTTCCATATTGTTCTTCCACTTGCTATCCACTAGATAACTTAGAAAACACTAAAGTTTACCAGTGCTCAGCATCAGCTAAACTTTACTCAACTTACACTAAGTTTACTCGACATACACTAAAACTTCACTTTCCTTGGTTCTAACTTATTTTCTACTCGGCTTGCACTGACTTTGGTCGACACCTACTGTCCACTCAGTCAAGCTTAGCAAACTCAATTCTTCTTATTTGTTCTTCTAGAATTAATCACTATATCCATCCTTTGAATCCTTAAGTAGATAATCAATACATTATGTCATCACTATCTTAACTAATCTTTGTACTCTTTTTTCATACCAGTGTATGTGCAGGATCATGGTCAACCAAACTATGGCCTTAAGTGGCAGTGAAAACTAGCAAATCAAGGTTATGTTAACTTGACACATAATTTTAAAGTAGTTATGGGCTTTATATCAAAGAGTTGTAAGAAAATAATTTGTATGAAATTGAATGTAGATTCTAAACTACTAGGCATTATTTGGAGAGAAAAATATTTGATTTGTCAAAATTTTGTATTTTAATGCAATACTAAAAAAAATTTAGGGCAAAAATAAAAAGTAGATATATGTCTGACAACCTTAATCAAAATCAAATGATAACATTTTTTAATATAATTATAGATATAAAAAGTAGACTCATGCGTGGATTTGATGCATATTTTTGAGTATTTATATTTCAAATAAATAATTAAATACTAATTTTCTAATATATTTTTTCTAGAATTAAAAAACTCTCATGTCTGACCACCTTAACTAATTGAAAATTTTACAAAATTATTTTTTATTCTTTTCTTATACTAGGCGAAGCATAGAATATGATGCAACTTTTGGATTTCAAAAATTTTATATGGTTTGAAAGTTATAGCTCTATTTTTCAATCAATATGTCAATCAGTAGTTTATAGACATCTTCATTAAAAAATAACTAATAAATACTTATCAAAAAACCATTTTGATTTCATTGAATTTCATTGAAACAAATATTGTCAGATGGTTACTTGAAGTCTGTATGTTAGTGAAACCTATCTCAAACACATTTTTTGAGCCTAATCAGGTACCCAATTTCAAATCAAGTACCCAAAGATTGGCCGCCAAAAATTTATTTTCAAAAATTGATTGCCCAAATTTTATAGGGAAATCAAAATTTGGGAAGTGTAGGCAATCAATAATCATTATTATTGACTATTATTATTATATATGATTATTATTATTATATAATTCTTATTACTATATAATTTTTATTATTATATGATGATTATTATTATTATATGATTACTATTATTAATATATGATTATTATTATTATATATAGTGATATTATATTATTATTAAATAGGTGCACATGTGAGGCTTGTCATGTTCCCTAATGATAAAGAGAAGACTACAAATGTCATCGCTATATATGATTATTATTATTAAATATAATATAGTAATATATTTGATTATTATTATTAAATAAAACATAGTAATATATTTGATTATTATTATTAAATATAATAGAGTAATATATATTATCATTATTATTATCAAATATATATAGTAATATTACATGATTATTATTATTAAATATAATATAGTAATATATATGTATGCAGGTTCCTTTTAGGTGTCGAGTTGGCATTTTGATAACTAGTGTCGATTTCTTTTGCTATGTCAAGTTCTTCAAGCTTCAGGTGCCGAGTTCTTCAGTAGTGCCAAGCTTACAGGATCCTTTCAAGTGCTAAGTTGGCATTCTAATAACTGGTGCCAAATTCTTTAGCTGTACCGAGTTCTTCAAGCTTTAGGTGTTGAGTTCTTCAGTAGTGTCGAGTATATAGGATCCTTTCAGGTGCCGAGTTGGCAATCTGATAACTGTTGTAGAGTTCTTTAGCTATGTCGAGTTCTTCAGGCTTCAGGTGTCGAGTCCTTCAGTAGTGTCGAGTATACAGGATCCTTTTAGGTGCTGAGTAGGCATGAAAGTAATTAGTGTTGAGTTACTGAGTGCCGACAAACTGATTCTTTAATTTAGATGCCAATTTTTTTTTAGTGTCTCTGATGCCAAGTTATGCTTATCAGATGTCGAGTTACCCTATTTTTAAGTTGGTGTCATATGCAAAATTTAATGTCACATGCTTTTATTCAGAGAATTTACACTGGCATGTCCTCCAAAGTACAATTTGCAGGATCCAAATCTTTTATTATCTGATGATATTCAATTTTGATGTCATGTTGGTCGATTGGTTCATGTGAACAAATCTAAATATTTAAGGAGTAATGTTTGTAGTACTATTTACAGGCAGGATTAGGACGTCACTGGAGAGATTAAATGACAAGTTGCAATTTGATTATTTAATAAGTTTCATCGCTTCATCTCTAAAAATATCTGCTAATGCTAAATTAGGCAAATTTAGTCTATAAGCTGAGATTGTGTTCAAATATGAATTCTAGGTGGGATATTGATTTGGCCTACGCAACATGTCATATGCAACATTGTTTAGTCATGCCAAAAAAAATTTGAATTTGGCTACAACTGGCCTTAGGTGAAGTTGTGCTTCCTAGGCATATAACAGATGAGGTGTTGAATCAAATGTTCACTATGAACTCACACTCGGTCAGTTCAGCCATTCGGCGCATCACTAGTGAGGAGCTTCTCTATCCCTTGGAACTTGTGTTTTTATATCCCTCCTAGGTCATATCCATTTTCCTATCTAATGCCATGGATCTTCTACAATCTTCAGAGTTACTTCAAGGCTTGGCTTGTAAGGTAATTCTGCCACATTTCTTACTAGATTATAAATTGGAAATGGCCATGTAGAAATATGATTTATGGAATGGTATGGCTTTAGTAGGTGGTCTGTTTTCACATTTTCAAATCCTGCAAAAGCATGAATATTATATTGTTCTTGAGCCGATGAAGAATTCTATAGATAACTGTAATATCAATTATTTGAAACAATCTTTGCCTTCTGATCCACGATTTTTGGGTGAGCGCATGATGGAAAGAATCTTTTCAATTGGAATGGCCATGATTAATTTGCAATCGAATCCTAATGTTTCAACCCCCACTTAGAGGGCATTGGCAGTAACTCCTCAACCATTGGAACAGAATCATCGGGATTCAATTGGTGTGCCTAACTCTGATTTAGATTGGCTCGTACATAACTCAGTTTCATGATTTGGCTATGGAATTATCTTTTTTGGTCTCTAGCTCTTCTGTTTGTGTTCTTTTAGTTTGGGCAGAATTGCAAAGCCATGGTTCATCTCGGCAATTAACTCTTTTCAATTGGAGATATCTCTAATGTTGAGGCTCTAAGTCTATTTTCTGCCAAACTTATTGTATATGTATTATGCAGAAGCTTAGAGTGGGTTATCTTAAGATGGGTGATAACCTTTTGTAATTATTTGCTTTTAATATATACATATACATGCAAACTTTAGGGACGATGCTGGGTTTTCTTCACTGATTCTTTCCCAGTTGACCTCGTTGAATCAGATTAATAAATATTATAGTGGCTTGCCACATTTGCTTAAAATATATTTATTTATTTATTTATTTATTTATTATTATTATTATTAAATATAATATAGTAATAATAATATTATATAATTATTATTATATTATATATAGTAATATTTATGATTATTATTATTAAATATAATATAGTATTATATATCATTATTATTATTATTATATAATCTAGTCATATATATATATATATATATATATTTTTTTTTTTTTTTTTTTTTTTTTTTTTAAATGCGCCGGGTAAACTTTTTAACGTGACCGGTAGCCCTGGCGCGACATGCCCACCGGTACCACGGGAACGGGGGAGACTAGAACCTGTGACCAACCCCCTACAACAGGAAAGATTTAGCCAACCGAGCTAGGGCCCCCGCCCCATATATTATTATTATATTAAAATATATAGTCATATATTATTATTATATAATTTATATTAATGTATTATTATTATTAAATATAATATAGTCAAATGCATCGAAAAGGGTCATAGATTATCCTATGACCCCTTTCAACCCATTCGAACAAACCAGATAGGTCCCTAGGGGTCTTAGAACCCCAAGGGACATATGTTGTCATGAAATGTGTCAAAAGGGGTCATAAGTTATACCCATTCAAACAAACCAAATAGGTCTCTAGGGGTCCTAGTCATCATGAAATGCTTTGAAAGGGGTCATATGTTATCCTATGACCCTTTTCAACCCATTCAAACAAATAAAATAGGTTCATAGGGGTCCTACAGGCCCTAGGGACATATGTTGCCATGAAATGCATTGAAAATAGTCATAGGTTATCATATGACCCCTTTTGACCCATTCAAAAGCATTATCCTATGACCCCTTTCAACCCATTTGAACAAACCAATTAGGTCCCTATGGGTCCTAGGACCCCAAGGGACATATGTTTTCATGAAATGTATTGAAAGGGGTCATAAGTTATCCTATGATGCCTTTTGACCCATTCGAACAAACCAAATGGGTCCCTAGGGGTCCTAGGACTTCTAGGGACATATGTTGTCATCAAATGCATCAAAAGGGGTCATAGGTTATCCTATGACCCCTTTTGACCTATTCAAACAAATCGAATAGGTCCCTAGGGGTCCAAGGGACATATGTTGTCATCAAATAAGTGTAAAAGATGAGACCTATGCATTCCAAATTGAAGATGTGTGTCAATAAAAAATTGGAAAGAAATGTCATTATTGTGAAGAATCTTTTCAATGCTCTTAATAGCATTGGGAAAAATAGGAGGGAGAAGGATTAGAGAGTTTCTCAAAGGATTATTACAACATCTTTGGTAAGTCATCATTTGAGAAGGGCTAGATATATGAGACAAGCTTGCATTGACTTGAACCTAAATCATACTACTTTGAGAAGAGCAGTTAGTATACGAGAAAGAATTGACAATCCTCTTCAAAATAAAACATGGGCTTTTGGTGGGAGACTTTCACATTTTGATATGAAGCTATCTGATGATGTGAAGCAAGAAATTACATAGTTTGGGCACTCTAGCTCTAGCTCAAGAGTATCACCCAATGCTAAAGATGTGTTAAAGTTGAGAATTGGCATCAAAGACTACACACCACATCCTAAACATTATTTGGAGGTAAGTCAAACTATGTTGTTCAATGAATTTGGAGAGAGTCATCCAAGATTGCATATAACACAAAGGGATTTTGAATCTTTGAATCCATTTTATTGTGTGGGTAAGTGCACCAAGTTGTGGTGCCAAAAGGGGGGTATACGTGGACACCTTTTTTTTAAAATTAGCAATTTATGAAATTCAACAAAAATATGAAGATAGTTACAATCAAAATTTTAAGATATGATAATAAAAAAAGTAGTAATCCTTTGAATCTAGTTTCTAAACTACTAATTTTTTTCAAAATGGTTTAGTTTTAGGTCCTCAAAAAAGGGGGCCACAGAAAGTGGTATTGTTTATTGCAAAAAAACATAACACAGTACAAGGTGTGGCCCCCCTAAAATTTTAACTATTTTTTTGAAATTCTTTAATCGCTCTGGTCAAAAGTTATCTAACACTATGTAGTTTATCCCAAATTTTTCAGGTAATTTTATAATGTGTATTTTTTTAATGAATTTTTTAATTAGAGACATCCCAAAAACATGAAATATATGTGTGCTCTCCCTAGAAATGATTGAAAACTAATCTAAAATCAAAACTTCTTTTTTTCAAAGTGTGTAGAATGGAGTCTAGTTTCTAAAAAACTAATTTGTTGCAAAATTTGATGAAAGGGCTAAAATCTACAAACCAATTAGTGCATGTTGGTTTTTGACAAAAAATGGACATACATTCAAAAGAAATTATAGTTGAAAGGCTTTAAATAGTTCAAATAAAAAATAAATTATATGGTTATATAGCTAACACAGAGACCTACAATGTCATGTAACCTAATATTATTTTGTGCATTCCATAGTTTTTTGTGCATTTGAGAAGTTTAAAGTTGAAAGCTTCATACTTCAGCTCTCTGTGTTTTAATGGTGGAAAAAGTTTAGAATGGATATTTGTGAAAAGGTCACTAGGTTTGTATAAGACATGTTGTCTTTACTAATTCCACCAAGTCTCCCTCTGTGCCCTCACCGAGTTCACTCAGTTTCCTTTTGATTATTGAGCTCACTCAGCATCCTCTTCTATCGAGCACTACCTTGTAGTGGAGACTGAGCTCACTCAGTAGCCTTTATTGCTGAGCTCACTTGGCATACACCTATGTCGAGTTTCCCTTTGTGTGCTAAGCTCACTCAACACCATCCTTCTATCATTTAGCATCCATTGGTGCCAAGAAAAACTTTAGGGTTGTGATTTATTTTTCACATGGTATCAGAGTTTTGAGGCCCCACATCCATAGTGAGTTAGTGGATTTTTTTTATGGGATATTTGACATGGTAGGAGATGTAGGAAAGATATGAAAACAGCCATCATCCTTTAATGGACAAAATTATGATACATGCACAAAGAAAATGAAAACCATAATCGTTGAAAATGATTTGTGGGAGTTTGTGATTAATGGGTTCAATGATGTGATAGACCCAACTTAGTATGATGCCCTTACTAACAATAAAAAGACTCAACTAAAGGATTCAAGGAGAAAGGATGCTAAAGGCATTAAGTTTGATTGAGGTAGCAATGAGATAGATAGTGTTTCCCAATATTGCAGCAGCAAATTATGCTAAGGAAGCATGGGATATTTTTGAGACAAACTTCAAGGGAATTGATAAGGTCAGAGTAGTAAAGCTATAGATGATCACAAGAGAGTTTGAGTACCTTCAAATGAGGTACAATGAACCTATTACAGAGTTCAACTCACGAATTTCCACTTTAATAAACTAGTTCAAATCAAATGGAGAAGATTATTATGAGTAGAGAATAGTAGAGAAGATATTGAGGAGTTTACCTTAGAAATATGACAACCTTGTGATGACCATAGAGGAAGCAAAGGACCTCACCACATCAACCATGGATGAGTTGAATCTGATGTGAAACAAAGTTAAGTTTACCTTACCTTTGAATCTGATGTGAAATAGTAATGTATTATTATTATTAAATATAATATAGTCGAATGCATCATAAGAGGTCATAGATTATCCTATGACCCCTTTCAACCCATTTGAACAAATCAAATAGGTCCCTAGGGGTCCTAGAACCCCAAGGGATATATGTTTTCATGAAATGTGTCAAAAGGGGTCATAGGTTATACCCATTCAAACAAACCAAATAGGTCTATAGTGGTTGTAGTCATCATGAAATGATTCAAACAAATCAAATAGGTTCGTAGGGGTCCTAGGGCCCCTAGGGACATATGTTGCCATGAAATGCATTGAAAGAGGTCATAGGTTATCATATGACCCATTTTGACCCATTCAAACAAAGAAAATAGGTCCCCTAGGAACATATGTTGTCATGAAAGCATTATCCTATGACCCCTTTCAACCCATTTGAACAAACCAAATAGATCCCTATGGTTCCTAGGACCCCAAGGGACATATGTTTTCATGAAATACATTGAAAGGGGTCATAGGTTATCATATGATGCCTTTTGACCCATTTGAACAAACCGAATAGGTCCCTAGGGGTCTTAGGACTTCTAGGGACATATGTTGTCATGAAATGCATCGAAAGGGGTCATAGGTTATCTTATGACCCCTTTTGACCCATTCAAACAAATCGAATAGGTTTCTAGGGGTCTTAGGGGTCTAAGGGACATATGTTGTCATCAAATATGTCAAAAGCGGTCATAGGTTATCCTATGACCCCTTTTGACTCATTCAAACAAACCAAATATATCCCTAGGGTTCCTAGGACCCAAAGGGACATATGTTGCATAGAAATGCATCAAAAGGGGTCATAGGTTATCATATGACCCCTTTCAACCCATTCAAACAAAATCAAATAGATCCTTAGGGGTCCTAGACATATGTTGTCATGAAATGTGTCCAAAGGGGTCATAGGTTATCGAATGACCCCTTTTGACCCATTTGAACAATCCAAATAAGTCCCTAGGGCTCCTAGGACCCCTAGGAACATATGTTGTTATGGAATGCATTGAAAGGGGTCATAGGTTATCCTATGACCCCTTTCAACCCATTTAAATGAACTAAATAGGTCCCTAGGGGTCCTAGGACCCTAGGGACATATGTTGTCATGAAATGTGTCGAAAGGGGTCATAGATTATCCTATGACCCATTCAAAAAAACCAAATAGTTTCCTAGGGGTCCTAGGACCCCTAGGGACATATTTTGTCATGAAATATCTCAAAAGGGGTCATAAGTTATCCTATGACCCCTTTCAACCCATTCAAACAAACCAAATAGGTCCCTAGGGGTCCTAGGACTCCTAAGGAGATATGTTGTCATGAAATACACCCAAAAGCTATGACCCCTTTCGTCCCATTCAAACAAACCAGATAGGTCTCTAGGGGTCCTAGGACTCCTAGGGACATATGTTGCAATAGAATGCATCCAAAGGGGTCGCAGGTTATCTGATGACCCCTTTCGACCCATTTGAATAAACCAAATAGGTCCCTAGGGGTCATAAGACCCCTAGGGACATATGTTTCCATGGAATGCATCAATAGGGATCATGGGTTATCCCATGACCCCTTTCAACCCATTTGAACAAACCAAATAGGTCCCTAGGGGACCCCTAGGGACATATGTTGTCATGAAATGCATTGAAAGGGGTCATAGATTATCTTATGACCCCTTTCGACCCATTTGAATAAACCAAATAGTTTCTTAGGGGTCCTAGGACCCCAAGGGACATATGTTGTCATGATATGCATTGAAAGGGGTCATAGGTACCTATGACCCCTTTCAACCCATTTGAACAAACTAAATAGGTCCCTAGGGATCTTAGGGCCCCTAGGGACATATTTCGTCATGAAATGCATCGAAAGGAGTCATAGCATAACCTATGACCCCTCTTGACCCATTCAAACAAACCAAATAGGTTCTTAGGGGTCCTAAGACCCCTAGGGCATGTTGTCATGAAATGTGACAAAAGGGGTCACAAGTTATCCTATGACTCCTTTCAACCCATTCAAATAAAGAAAATAGGTCCCTATGGGTCCTATGACTCTTAGGGACATATTTTGTCATGAAATGCATCCTTTCGACCCATTCAAACAAACTAAATAGGTCCTTGGGGGTCCAGTCATATGTTGTCATGAAATGCATTGAATAACCTATGACCCCTTTCGATCCATTCAAACAAATCAAATAGGTATGTTGTAATGAAATGTGTTGAAAGGGGTCATAGGTTATCCTATGACCCCTGTCAACCCATTCGAACAAACCAAATAGGACCCTAGGGGTCCTAGGACCCCTTGGAACATATGTTGTCATGAAATGCATGGAAAGGGGTCATAGGTTATCCTATGACCCCTTTCGACCCATTCTAACAAACCAAATAGGTTCGTAGGGGTCCTAGGACCCCAAGGGATATATGTTGTCATGAAATGCATCAAAAGAGGTCATAGGCTATCTTATGACCCCTTTTTGACCCATTCAAACAAGCCAAATAGGTCTATAGGTGTCCTAGGACCCAATGGGACATATGTTGTCATGAAATGCATCAAAATGGGTCATAGGTTATCCTACACCCTTATTAACCCATTTAAATAAACAAAATAGGTCCTTAGGGGTCCTAGAACCTTTAGGGACATATGTTGTTATGAAATATGTTGAAACGGGTCATAGGTTATCCTATGACCCCTTTCAACCCATTTAAACAAACCAAATAGGTCCCTAGGGGTCCTAGGACCCCTAGGGACATATGTTGTAATGAAATGTGTCGAAAGAGGTCATTAGTTATCCTATGACCTCTTTTGACCCATTCGAACCATCAAAAAACTTTACCGTCATTTGTCATTGTCTTTATAAATCATCGCATAAGAGAAGCGCTAAAAAATACAAGAATTTCAATGGATGTCTTACTGTACATAAACCTTATGGGCTTAATAAATAATAATTTTGTTCTAAACAAGATCATTCATTGCTCTATATTTTTAATGGTGACTTTTTTAATTATAGATGGATTACCCTAGCCTACTACCCCATAACTATGATAATTATAATAATAATAATACATTAATATATTTGTATAATAATTATAATATATGACTATATATTAAATATAATAATAATCATAATATATGACTATTAAATATAATTATAATTATAATATATGACTATATAATAATATTAATAATCATATATATTGATATATTATATAATAATTGTAATATATGACTATATATTAAATATAATCATTATCATCATAATTATTATTATATTACTATATTATATTTAATAATAATAATCATAATAATAATTATATATATCACTATATTATATTTAATAATAATATTCATATATATTACTATATATTATATTTAATAAAATAGTAATATACAATAATATACAATTTTGTTCAAATTGCCCACACTTGCCAAAGTTTGACTTCCCTCCAAAATTTGGCCGACCATTTTGGTTAACCGATCTTGAATCGGATACCTAATAATATCAGGTACCCAATATGGGATCGGGTACTCAAAATAGTGGCATACTTTTTCCAAAATATTATGTCACTGTAGACCTGACAATCACATTTTTAAAGCCCATTTTCATGGGTTTGGATAAAATTGATTGCTTGGGGCCCATACGATCGAAAAAGTTTTTGTAATGTATGATTAGATGTCTGATATTGTTGTCTGAATGGGGAACAAGAGTCGTTGAAAGGCTAAACGCAAAAGGAAGGTATCAAATGAAGACATTGCAACATTATAGGGAAAGGGACAAGGTAAATCACCGGAGGAAGAGACAAGGTATGTTAAATGTGAATCAAGTTGACGATGTATTGATCGAAGTTGAAATCATAGAGTCAGATAATGAATATGTATAGTTGGAGAATGAAAATGTACCAATTGATAATGATAATGTTTGGACTTAAATTTTGGAGAATGAAAATTCACCAATTCATAATGTAAATGCGATGATCAATCATGTCGAAATGCCAGGAACATTACATATCTCCTAAATATAATCAACGTGAAGGTCCTAGAATGCCAAAATGGATAATTGAAACTGATGAAATGATTATTACCAATTTGGAAGGAAAAAAATCACAAAGAATCATTCAATTATGGGCTTCAAGACTATGTAAGATTTTTTTCAGCAATAAGATAGTGGTGGAGAAATGTCAACTTTTTATGCACTTATTAAAGATGCAAAAGATGAGACCTATGCATTCCAAACTGAAGATGTGTGTCAATAAAAAATTGGAAAGAAATGCCATTATTGTGAAGAATTTTTTCAATGCTCTCAATAGCATTGGAAAAAATAAGAGGGAGAAGGATTAGAGAGTTTCTCAAAGGATTATTAAAACATCTTGGGTAAGTCATCATTTGAGAAGGGGTAGATATATGAGACAAGCTTGTATTGACTTGAACCTAAATCATACTACTTTGAGAAAAGTAGTTAATATACGAGAAAGAATTGACGATCCTCTTCAAAATAAAACATGGGCTTTTGGTGGGAGACTTTCACATTTTGATAAGAAGCTATTCAATAATGTGAAGCAATAAATTACATAGTTTTGGCACTCTAGCTCTAGCTCAAGAGTATCACCCAATGCTAAAGACATGTTGAAGTTGAGAATTGGCATCAAAGACTGCACACCACATCCTAAACATTGTTTGGAGGTAAGTCAAATTATGTTGTTCAATGAATTTAGAGAGATTCATCCAAGATTGCATATAACACAAAGGGATTTTGAATCTTTGAATCCATTTTATTGCATGGGTAAGTGCACCAAGTTGTGGTGCCAAAAGAGGGGTATATGTGGACACCTTTTTTCTGAAATCAGCAATTTCTAAATTTCAACAAGAATTTGAAGATAGTTACACTCAAAATTTTAACATATGACAATAACAAAAGTAGTAGTCCTTTGAATCTAGTTTCTAAACTACTAATTTTTTTCAAAATGGTTTAGTTCTAGGTCCTCAAAAAAAGGGGCCACAGAAAGTGGTACTATTTATTCCAAAAAAACATAACATACTACAAAGTGTGGTCCCCCTAAAATTTTAACTTTTTTTTTTAGATTCTTTAATCGTTCTAGTCAAAAGTTACCTAACACTATATAGTTTATCCTAGATTTTTCAAGTAATTTTATAATGTGTATTTTTTTTAATGAATTTTTAATTAGACACATCCCAAAAGCATGAAATATATGTGTGCTCTCCCTAGAAATGATTGAAAACTAATCTAAAATCAAAATTTCTTTTTTTTAAAGTGTGTAGAATGGAGTCTAGTTTCTAAAAAACTAAGTTGTTGCAAAATTTGATGAATGAGCTAAAATCTACAGACCAATTAGTAAATGTAGGTTTTTGACAAAAAATGGACATTCATTCAAAAGAAATTATAGTTGAAAGGCTTGAAATAGTTCAAATAAAAAATAAACTATATGGTTATATAGCTAACACAGAGATCTACAATGTCATGTAACCTAATTTTATCAATGCTCAACCATGAGGAAACTTGAAGTAGAGCACACAAGAAAAATTAATCATTTTTTGTACATTTGTAGAAAAACAAATCTCAGACCAATTTTCAGACTCCAAACCTTTGGGTTAGATGCCCAACGCAAAACCAAGCCTTAGGCTTGGTAGAATGCAAATCTTTAAATAGCATGTGCACCCTATAGTTTGTGTGCACTATAGCACGCACATGCTATTCAAAGCTTTTTAAAATTTGAGTCTTAATAGCTTATACGTTCTTTAGTACACACACACTATTAAGAACTAAATAGTGCACAGAGAGGGAAGGAGAGAGGTAGAGCAAGAGTGAGACAGAGAGAGAGAGAGAGAGAGGAGGCGGGATGGGTGTGTGTTAGAGAGAGAGAGAGAGAGAAAGTAGGGGATGTGAGAGGGGAGAGAGAGAAAGTGTGAGAGAGAGTAGGGGTGGAAAAGAGAGTACAAGATGGGGGAGAGAGATTGAGACTAGGGGATGGGAGAGAGTAGGGGTGGCACAGAGAGAGTACAGGACGGGAGAGAGAGGAAGTGTGAAGGAGAGACTAGGGGTGGTAGAGAGAGTATGGGATGGGAGAGAGAGATTGAGAGTAGGGGATGGGAAAGAGAGAGAGTAGGCAATGGGAGAGGGAGTGGAAGAGGGAGAGTGTGAGAGAGAGAGGAGGATGGGGGTTTGTGTGTGAGAGAAAGTAGGGCATGGGAGAGAGTGTGAGAGTGTGAGAGAGTAGGGGTGACAGAGAGATTATAGGATGGGAGAGAGAGATTGAGAGTGGGTGATGGGAGAGAGAGAGAGAGAGAGAGAGAGAGGAGCAGGAGGAGGAGGATGGGAGTTTGTGTATGTGTGTGTGTGTGTGTGTGTGAGAGAGAGAGAGAGAGAGTAGGGGATGGGAGAGGAGAGAGAGGGGGGGAGATGGGAGTGTGTGTGTGTGTGTGTGTGTGTGTGTGTGAAAGGGAGAGAGTAGGGGATGGGAGAGGAGAGAGAGAGAGAGAGAGAGAGAGAGAGAGTAGGCAGTGGGAGAGGGAGTGGGAGAGGGAGAGAGAGGGGGGGATGGGAGTGTGAGAGAGAGTAGGGGTGACAGAGAGAGTAGGGGATGGGAGAGAGAGTGAGAGTAGGGGATGGGAGAGAGAGAGTAGAGAGGGAGAGAGAGAGAGAGAGAGAGAGAGAGAGAGAGAGAGAGTAGGTGGTGGGAGAGGGAGTGGGAGAGGGAGAGAGGGGGGATGGGAGTGTGTGTGAGATATCTGGAGAGTAGGGGATGGGAGAGGAGAGAGAGAGGGGGTGAGTGTGTGTGTGTGTGTGTGTGTGTGTGTGTGAAAGAGAGAGAGAGAGAATAAGGGATGGGAGAGAGAGAGAGAGAGAGAGTAGGTAATGGGAGAGAGAGTGTGAGAGAGAGAGAGTAGGTGGTGGGAGAGGGGGAGAGAGAGGGGGGATGGGAGTGTGTGTAAGAGAGAGTAGGGGATGGGAGAGAGAGAGTAGGGGTGGTAGAGAGAGATTATAGGATGGGAGAGAGAGAGAGAGAGAGAGAGAGAGAGAGAGAGAGAGAGCAAGAGTAGGGGATGGGAGAGCGTGTGAGAGAGAGTAGGGGGTGGTAGAGAGAGTAGGGGATGGAAGAGAGAGTGAGAGTAGGGGATGGGGGAGAGAGAGAGAGAGTTGGCAGTGGGAGAGGGAGAGGGAGAGGGAGAGGAGGATGAGAGTGTGCAAGTGAGAGAGAGAGAGAGAGAGAGAGTAGGGGATGGGAGAGGGGGATAGAGAGTAGCCTAAGAGAGAGATTAGGGGATGGGGAAAAGAGAGTAGGCAATGGGAGAGGGAGTGGAAGAGTAAGAGAGAGAGGGGGGATGGGAATGTGTATAAGAGAGAGAGAGAGAGAGAGAGAGAGAGAGAGAGAAGGGGTGGTAGAGAGAAAGTAGAGAGTGAGAGAGTGAGAGAGAGAGTAGGCAATGGGAGAGGGATTGGAAGAGCAAGAGAGAGGGGAGATGGGAATGTTTGTAAGAGAGAGAGAGAGAGAGAGAGAGAGAGAGAGAGAGAGAGAGAGTAGGGGATGGAAGAGAGTGTGAGAGTGTGAGAGAGTAGGGGTGGTAGAGAGAGAGTAGAGAGGGAGAGAGTGAGAGAGAGAGAGTATGCAGTGGGAGAGGGAGTGGGAGAGGGAGAGCAAGTGAGAGAGAGAGTAGGGGATGGGAGAGGAGAGGAGAGAGGGGGGGGATGGGTGTGTGTGTGTGTGTGTGTGTGTGAAAGAGAGAGTAGGGGATGGGAGAGGGGAGAGAGAGTAGGGGATGGGAGAGAGAGAGAGTAGGCAGTGGGAGAGGTAGAGAGAGGGGAGATGGGAGTGTGTGTAAGAGAGAGAGTAGGGGATGGGAGAGAGTGTGAGAGAGAGTAGGGGTGGCAGAGAGAGTAGGGGATGGGAGAGAGAGAGAGAGGGAGAGAGAGTAGGGAGTGGTAGAGGAAGAGAGAGGGGGGATGGGAGTGTGTGAGAGAGATCTAGAGAGTAGGGGATGGGAGAGGGGAGACAGAGAGACAGAGAGACAAAGAGAGAAAGAGAGTAGCCCAAGAGAGGGAGTAGGGGATGAGAGAGAGAGAGAGAGCAGGCGGTGGGAGAGGGGGAGAGAGAGGTGGGATGAGAATGTGTGTAAGAGAGAGAGTAGGGGATGCGAGAGAGTGTGAGAGTGTGAGAGAGAGTAGGGGTGGTAAAGAGAGTACAGGATGGGAGAGGGAGAGAGAGAGAGAGAGAGTAGGGGATGGGAGAGAGTGTAAGAGAGAGTAGGGGTGGCAAAGAGAGTAGGGGATGGGAAAGAGAATGAGAGTAGGGGATGGGAGAGAGAGAGAGAGAGATAGTAGGCGGTGGGAGAGGGAGTCAAAAAGGGAGAGAGAGGGGGATGGGAGTATGGGTGAGAGATCTAGGGAGTAGGGGATGGGAGAGGAGAGAGGGGGGGATGGGAGAGAGAGAGAGAGAGAGAGAGAGAGAGAGAGAGAGAGAGAGAGAGAGAGAGTGTGTGTGTGTGTGTGTGTGTGTGTGTGAAAGAAAGAGTAGGGGATGGGAAAGGGGAGAGAGAGAGAGAGAGTGTGTGTGTGTGTGTGTGTGTGTGTGTGTGAGAGAGAGAGAGAGAGAGCAGGTGGTGGGAGAGGGAGAGAGGTGGGGATGTGAGTGTGTGTAAGAGAGAGAGAGTAGGGTATGGGAGAGAGTGTAAGAGAGTGAGTAAGAGAGAGAGAGTAGGGGGTGGCACAGAGAGAGAGAATAGGATGGGGGAGAGAGAGTGAGAGTAGGAGATGGGAGAGAGAGAGAGAGAGTAGGTAGTGGGAGAGGGAGAGTGAGAGAGAGAGGGGGATGAGAGTGTGTGAGTGAGAGAGAGAGAGAGAGTGAGAGAGAGTAAGGGATGAGAGAGGGGGAGAGAGAGAGAGAGAGAGAGAGAGAGAGAGAGAGAGAGAGAGAGTAGGTAGTGGGAGAGGGAGAGAGATGTTGGAATGGGAGCGTGTGTAAGAGAGAGAGTAGGGGATGGGAGAGAAAGTAGGTGGTGAGAGAGGGAGTAGGAGAGGGAGAGTGAGAGAGAGTAGGGGATGGGAGAGGAGAGAGAGAAAGAGAGAGTAGGGGATGGGAGAGGAGAGAGAGTGAGAGAGAGTAGTGGATGGGAGAGGAGAAAGAGTAGGGGATAGGAGAGGAGAAAGAGTAGGTGATAGGAGAGGAGAGAGAGAGTAGGGGATGGGGGAGAGAGAGAGAGTAAGCAGTGGGAGAGGGAGAGAGAGGGGGGAATGGGAGTGTGTGAGAGAGAGAGAGTAGGGGATGGGAGAGGAGAGAGGGTGAGAGAGAGTAGGGGATGGGAGAGAGAGAGAGAGAGAGAGTAGGTGGTGGGAGAGGGAGAGTATGAGAGAGAGTAGGGAGAGAGAGTAGGAGATGGGAGATGGGAGAGAGAGATTAGGGGATGGGAGAGAGAGAGAGAGAGAGTAGGCAGTGGGAGAGGGGGAGAGAGAGAGGGGGGATGGGAGTGTGTGAGAGAGAGAGAAGGGGATGGGAGAGAGTAGGCGGTGGGAGAGGGAGTAGGAGAGGGAGAGAAAGAGAGAGAGTAGGGGATGGGAGAGGAGAGAGAGAGTGAGAGAGAGAGTAGGGGATGGGAGAGGAGAGAGAGTAGGGGATGGGGGATGGTGGAATAGGGAGATATTATTTTTCACATAGTGTGTATGCATTATAGTGCCTATGCGCTTTATAGTCCTTACATGCTACAATGCATATGCACTATATGAAAACACCAAAAAATGGTCATAAAGCAAGTTTGGGTCCCTGTTGATCCATATTTATCTTTTTGTTTGTTGTGTATTCTATTGTTCTGATAGAAAAAATGAGTTTCAAGCTGTTGGAAGTTCGCAAACACTATTTAAATACTTTTTTAACATTCTTTCATTCTAATTGAAGCTAGCAAACACCAAATTCAATCATTGGATACACTATTTGAAGGCTTTTTGGATATTCTTTCTATAGAAAAGGTTAGTGTAGTCCTTTTTAAATATTCTTTGTTGTTATATAGAGACAAATTTGATTATAATTTGACATGTTGTTTAATATATAGTGAATTCATTGGAATTTGTATGTTTGAATGAATTGTTATTTGGACATAGTTAGAAATTTGGCAAGTTGTTTAATATATATTTTGTATTCATTGAAATAATTATAATTTTTATATGTATTTGAATGATTTGTAGTTTACAAATTGTAAGTAATTCAAATGTTTGAATAATTTGACATTAGAAATCATCATCATGCCAAGGAAGAAACCAAAAACTCAAACAAATGAAAAAAGGGAGAGAGATTTGGCAATTAAAAGAGATAAAATGAAACTACTACGTGAACAAAGAAAATTGCAAAGCAATAATGAAGAATTGACTGTCGAAGAGGAACAAGAACCACTGATACAAAAAAACAAAGAGGAAGAATTGGAAAGACAAAGATAATGAATGAGATTGTTACACTCAAAAAGATAATTGAATTGTGAAGCTACACCATCTTCTAATGTTGGAGTCATATCATCCTCTTGTATTGAAGAGACACTAATTTGTAGATCTGACAATGTACACACTCCATCATCTCATGTTGAAGGCACAACATCAACATATCAAGTAGGTGATATTCCATCTTTTGCATCTTATTGCCCAAGGCACATCATCTTCGATTCAAGGTACGCAAAACACTCAACCTTATGTTGATGTTCAAAATGTTGAGGGAATGGAAGAGATTATAACACCTTCTAGAATTTGTTTTTGATTAAGTAAAATAGGTTTTACAGGGATCCCGAAACCTAAAAGTTTTTACAACATATCAAATATAGAAATATTCAAAAAAGCCTAGCATCAGCGAAACTACATAACAAAAGCCAACCCTAAACAATAGGCCCATGGCTAAGAAACAAAAAACTAGCTAAACTAGAACAAGAAAAAACCAGCTACACAAGGAAAGTACGAGATAGCAAAAAAGCACTAACTATCAATTCTCTCTTTCAAGAACTTGCAAGGTCTCTGCAGCGTCATTGGTCTTCTTGTTGTCCACATCCTCCTGGTCCTAGTTCTGAGCCTCCACCTAGTCCCTAGTTTCTTTCGGATCATCCTCTGCCTACCCAATTTTTAGGCTGGTCTTCTCCATCTTATCCCTACCAAATCCAACACTTATTAGTGATTCACCCAGACTATTAATGTTCTCATTCAAAGAATTCAAAGTGGCGATCACTTGATTTTTTGGGTTCTGATGAAAGAACTCCATCCTTTGGACTCTTTGTTCAACCTTGGTGATTCTATCCTCCTATTCTACCATGTTTTCTTGGATGTTGAAGATTTGTTGGCTTCCATCTAGGCTTTTGTCCTCTTCATTGTGCCCCTGGTCACAATCGATATTTTGGTTTCCTTCCTAGCTTCTTCTCCTCTTAAGTTCTTCAATTTCATGGAATAACCATTTGATAGACCAAAAGTTGTCTATCATGTTGTTCTTAGCGTTGTTCAAAAGCTTAAGCCCAGTTTCCCTTGCATTATCAAAGATCCTGACTAGACCAAGATCAATGAGATCATCATAGTGGGTTTTTCCATCAATGTCCTCCATCACTTGAATATTCAATGGCTCCCTGACAATCCCCAATTTGGTAGTATTCGAATTAAAATTCCTCCAAGACTCCTATTTTTTGTTATCACCTCCCCACTCTCTTTTGCTAAAATATCTACAAATGGGGAGGAAGTGGGGCCAAGGCCTAGAATCTCAAGAATTTGGTCTTTGGTTTCAAAAGCCTCATCTTCTTTCCTTTTCTTAGGATTCCCTGACACATTAGTTGAATCCTCCTCCTCCTTTTCATTTTTCCTCCCCTTCTTCTCCTCCTTCTCATCCTCCTCCCCCTTCTCCACTTCCTCTGAGTCAGTATCCTCATCATCATCATTATCCTCCTCCTCCTCCTAAGGCTCAAGCTTAGGGGGGATGGGGGTAGACCTCAGGTGCTCTTTCTGTAGGGAATGTAGGTAAAGGGTTTCCTTTTTTCCTTGGGTTTAGAGGAAACAATGTCATCTTCTTCTGATTTTATGCTCTTCACATCCTCAGAGTTTGAACTCCCTATTTCCTCAGATGCACACCCAGTATCACCAAGGGATTCTCCCCTGGTTTGAGACTTTAGATACCCATAAACCAAGAGGAGTAATCCCTCATGGAGAGTTGGGTTAGTAGTTAGTTTCCTCTTGAAACCCTTGATACCCTTGCTCATGGAGGTGAAGAGATAAAAAGGAAAAAAAAAATTTGATACCATGCCTAAAGTGATTAATCAAGACAAAATGATGTGTTCTTATCATATCAAATCTAGGGTCTAGGGAGATATATTCATGATAATCCTGAGAACATACCTCCATATCTTTTTAATTGATTCCATCTCATAATATGTCTCCACCTTGACAAGATTATTCAGCTCCTTTTCATCCTTTACAAAAACTTTGACAGTGTTTGTTGACATTTTCTTATCTTTGAAAAAATTACTCCCTTCCAAAGGGATTTTTGCAACCTAAGCTATCAATTTTGCATTGACATGGTGGGTGATCCCATCAATTTTAACTCTCCAGTTTTTCCAAGAATCCACCATAATCTTGGTTATCCCCACATCAAATCCATGGAGCTTCTCCAAGAATATAGTGATTCTACCCTTTTCTAATTTATGCCAAACCTTCATTTTCTCCTTCCAGTTCTCTGCCTCTCTCAATGGCTCCCTCCTACTTCTCTCCTCCGCCATGGTTTCCTTTGATACAATATGCCCCCTCCTACTCATAGAATGCTTACCCCACCTGCTCACAAAATGCTTATAGGCCTCAACCTCCTTCAAACTGTAGAACTTGAAGACATTTTCAAAAATACCAGTATAAATGGTAGTATTCAAAACAACCCTTAAAATGTGCCATACGTACACGCTATTATGTTTTGAAAAGAGTTTCACGTGATTTTTATTAACTCCCACTCTGACGTGCAATCTAGAAAATCTTCCCATTATTAATTTTGGATTTTTCTAGTACTTTCCTAGATGTGATCTTGCAGGATTAAATTATGCACTGCAGTCGGAAAGATTTTGTCGACATGCCATGTCATCTCTACATTATTGATGATCACTTCATTAGCAAACCAATCGGCTGCTAAGTTGGCCTCCCTATACATCTGGTTGATATAGGTCTTGTTGAACTTGCCCAAGTCAAACTTTAATATCTCGATCATATTTGCAATGGTCCAAGAAGGCATAGAATAATCGTTGAGACAATTTATGATGTTTAATGAGTCCCCCTCTAGCCACAGGTTCTCTATCCTAGAAGCCAAGGCCAGTTTAACAATGTGACTGGTAGCACTGGCTTTAGAAAAATGGTTCGTCTGATGTCCAAGTAGGCAAGAAAAAGTTGCCACTCCTCCACCATAGTTGTTTCTGATGATGCCTCCACTGCTAGCGGGGCCTGGGTTCCCTTTAGTAGCCCCATCAAAATTGGCCTTGTATCAATTTTCATGAGGGAAAAACCACCTAGCCTCCTATCTTTTCCTGTCCCTATCCAATTTCCTTTGTCTGTTGTTCCCACCTTCTTCAATATTTCCTTCCTTTGTGGTGGTGAAGTTCTCCTTCATTAATCCTTCAATTTTCTTGGCAATGACAAACTCAGGGGATTCCCTATCTCTAAAAATTCAATTATTCTTCTCTTTCCAAATACCCTAGCAGAAATGCAAAATGGACAAGGAGAAAATTAGTTGGGTGATTAAACCTTTGTGTGAACTCCTCCATTGGTTAAAGTATTCTTAAATGTTGACCAGGGGACACAAGCTAACCCCAAAGTCCCTAGTCAAGAGATTCCAAATATTGGAGGAGTAGGAGCAATTAAAAAATAAGTGATTAACTGTCTCCAAAGCATGCTTGCATAAACTACACCTATTGGGGATAATCTGGCCTCTCTCAGCTAAATTATCCAGAGTAAGGATTTTGTCTTGGAGCAAAAGCTAGAAGAATATATTGATTTTTGGGGTAAGGCCAGGGGTCCATGCCTTAGCCTAGATGGGTTTCTCCATTCTATCCCACAATGAAAAGTACTCAGAGGTGAAAAATTAATGGCCATTTGAGTTACCTCCCTATATGACTTCATCCCCCTTGTTATTTATAAATATAGCATTCAGGCTAATCATCAAAGAATTAAGTTCTGGGGAAATCATAGACAAGTCCTGCCATCGATTGCCTATTTTTTAATCACTGACTTTTAGACCATATCTTCTTATGCATGGCTCTACCCCTCTACCATAATTGGGGTGGTCAATAAGAGGTCCCTGGTTCATCTAGTCGTCCTGCCAAAATAAGATATTCTCACCTTTATCGATTTTCCATTTAGCTTTGGACTTAGCCAGGACCTTAGCCTTTAGGATCCCATTCCATATGTAAGATCCTTGAGGAATCTCAGCCTCATGAAGGAAAAGGTTGAGAGACTACCTTCTCAAGTACTTTTCAATCATAATATCCCTCCATTATCTTGAACTCTAAAAGATGCGCCGGATCTATTTAGCTAAAAGGGCATTATTGAGATGTTTGATTTTTCTAATACCAAGGACCCCATAACATTTGGGAAGGAAAACATGGTCCCAGGTGATAAGATGATATCTTTTGTGCTATTCAACCCCTCTCTAGAGAAAGTCCCTCTAAATCTTCTCCATTCTGTCAGCTTGCTTAGACGGGATCCCAAAGAGGCTTAAGCATAAGTGGGGTGGTTTGGAATATTGATTTCATCAAAGTGCATTTGCCAGCTTGGCTGAGAGTTGCACCTTTTCAGCCAACTAATTTCTTGTTGAATCTATCAATGATGTTGTTCCAAAAAGATTATGGGGGTTTGGACCCCAAAGGCATACCAAGATAACTTGTAGGAAGGGTACCAATGCCACTTCCCAATATATGATCAATTTTTCTTTGTCTCTCTAGCAGAGTATTGATGAAGTAGACTAAACTCTTATCCCAGTTAATAGCCTGTCCAGAACCCCTAATATAAGTATTCAGAAAGCCCTTAAATACTCTAGCCTCCTAGATTGTGGCCTTACCCCCTAGAATAGTATCATCCACAAATTGCTGGTAGGTGAAAGAAATATGACTAGATGAAGGCTCGAGATCTTGCAAACTTCGATCCTATCTTTTTCTTAAAATAAGCCTTCCCAGGTAGTCAGCGAAAATGATGAAGAGAACAAGGGATAGGGGATCACCCTATCTTAGCCCTCTTGAAGGGAAAAAGAAATTTGAAGGGGAACCATTAATCAAAATAGAAAAGGAAGGAGAAGAGATAAGTTGAAAGATGAGTTTACAAACTTGGGAATCAAAGCCAAAAGCTTGGAGGACCACCATCAGGAAATTCCAATCCACCCTATCATAAGCTTTAGACATATCAAGCTTGAGTAGGAAACCTTCCCTCTTGCCAGCTTCAAGAAAGTGAATCACCTTGTGCACCATAATGATAGAGTCTAGAATCTATCTCCCTAGGACAAAGCCAATTTGTTAAGGGGAAATAATCAGATGAAGAACTCTGAGAAGCCTAGAAGTAAGGACTTTGGAAATGATTTTGTAGAAAGAATTGCAAAGATTTATGGGCCTAAACTTATTCATCGAATCAACCCCAGGGATTTTTGGAATGAGAACTAGAAAGGTGGCATTGAGTTCTTTCAAAAGGTTTATGGCCCCAAAAAATTCTTGCACAACCTTCACAACATCCCCTTTGACCACTTCCCAGTAGAATTGGAAAAAGCAAGTTGAAAAACCATCTGAGCCAGGGGCCTTATCACCTAGAAGGGAAATGAAACCTTGAAAAATTTCCTTCGGGGTTGGGATAGCTTTCAACATAGATTTGTGGTGGGCTTGTAGAATAGAAGGAATAAACAGAATATCCTCTTGATTAGGCATCGAGAGAGAATGATCCTTAGAGAGGAGAGAAGAGAAAAATTGCACTACTTCATCCATTATCTCATTATCTTTAGATAACAAAATCTGACCTTTCTTGATGTTGGAAATCTTGTTAGTGGCCCTATGTTTTAAAGTAGATAAGTGGAAGAACCTGGTGTTCTGGTCCCCTTCTTTGAGCCAATTAACTCTTGATCTCTGTTTCCAAAAGTGTTCTTCCCTGGAGATGATGTTATGAAGGTAAAAGAGAATAGACCTCTCCTCCAACCAATTCTGATCATTATATCCATCTTGTTGAATCTCTTCCTAGATTATGTGGAGTTGATCAGTCCTCTCATCCTTTTCTTGGAAAATGTGGCCAAAAGTCCATTTTATTCTAGATTTTAAATTTTTATTTTTTTTTAAAGGGGTAAACGCTTTGACCTGGAGCTATGAACTAGTGAGGCAACAAATGGGGGACCTCATTCCCATTAGATTTGAACCTTGATGGCAAGGATAACAACTCAACAACTTAACCATCACAACATGCCACTATTGGCATTTTGTTCTAGATTTTAATATTTCTTTTCACATTCTTCAATTTTTGGGCTACCCTGAACATTGCAGTACCCTACACCTCAATGTTCCACCATGAAGAAATCTTGGTTCCCAAAGCCGGGTGGGAAATCCACATTTTCTCAAAATGGAAAGGGAAGGATCTTTTGAACATAAGAGGACAAAGAAAAAGAGATATGGGGGAGTGGTCTGATCCCATTCTAGGAAGAAGGGAAAGCCTACAAGAGTGGATTTGTAACCAAACAGGGTAAATAAGGGCTCTGTCAAGATAGACTTGGATACAATCCCCACCTACTTTCCTATTAGACCAAGTGAATCTACTCCCCATGAGATCAACATCCATTAAGGTCAAGTTGTTGATGAAGTTCAAGAGGTCTAACTTACTTTCTTGATCTGAGGCAAGCCCTCCACTTTTATCATCATCAGATAGGGGGGGGAGTTGAAGTCCCCCATTATAATCCCTTTGTTTATATTGTTGGAGTTAATAACCTCTATTATCTTAGACTAGAACACCTTTCTCTCCCTTTTGGAATTGGGAGCGTAAAGGTTTAAAATAAACCAAGATTCACCATTATGAATATGTGACACCTTACATAGGAGGGCATTACCTGCATTATAGATAGTAAATATCTGATAAGCCTTGTTATTATAGAGAATCAACACCCCTCCTATAGCTCCCTCTGAGTCTGTGGCCTTGCTACTCATGTTTTTGTTGAAGGAGATCTTGCCTACCACATCTTTTCTCATTTTGGTTTCTTGAATCAATAAAAATCTGGTCTTTGGTCTCTGATCATGTTCCTAACTAACTCCTATTTTTGAGCCCCGTTTAGGCCCCTTATAATCCAAGAAATGATCTTCATTTCTTACTTCCAAAGTATTCCTTAATGGTTCTCTGGCTCCCATCTGCCAAGTTCTTTCTAGTCTCTTCCTGCAGTAGTTGGTTTGTGTTTTTCCTTCCTAGAGTCTTGAGTTTACCCCTGACATCGGCCTTAACCCTGCTTCTAGTTGTCGTTGATGATAGAGGAGGGTGGTCACAGTTCTTTTTTTTAACTAGACTCCAGCCATTGATATTTTCTTGAGAACAATTGTCAATCCAATCTTCGCATTGTGAGATCGTTTCTAGAGAAGATTTATTAATGAGCTTTATGATCTTAGTCCCTAGACCATTGGATGTTGTTAGGTTCGTCAGAGGACCAATGCTTCCCACCTGACCAGACCCATTACTGGAAGCTTCATCACATTGATTGTGATCCACCACCCTCAAGGAATCATCAACACCATTATTTGGTGGGTCTGAGTTAGAGACCCTTGAAATCTCCACTCAGGGGATCTCTTGCCTTCCTACATTCTGCTCCTTCTAAGAGATCACATTATCTTCTTCCATAGCTATGGCCACAACAATTGGGCCATCCACCGAGGGCTCCTTTGGAACACTACCTTGGAGACTGTCCTATATAAAAAAGTTAGGGTGGCATGGACTATTATCACTTTTATTGCCTTGGACTCCATCCTACCTGGCAGTGTTACCCTTAGCCACCAAGCCATCCTGGTTCTTGGGTTGCTTAGCAGGTTTGCGTCTCCAAATCAATTTTTTCTTTCCCTTGAAAGAGGTTCTTGTGGGCTTGGATTTCTTCTTTGCTTTGGTTGATTTAATAGGATCCTAACTTTTCTGACTTTTTTGCTTCACATCCCTTGGGCACCGATTTTCCTTATGGCCAACCTTCAAACAAAGGAAGCAAGCAAAAGGCACTATTTAATAGATCAATTTTTGGACATGCACCCCAAGTTTTGAGTGAAAAGCCACAGTTTTTGGCATGTTCATTCCTTGTCTAACCCCAATGAAAATGTGAGGATAGTTAAGACATCTTTTGGAGGCATTGATTGGATAAATAGATAGAAGTTCTCCAAAAGACCTAACTAGCCTGACAAAAATGTCTTCATTCTAGAATTCTAAAGGCAATTCAAGTAGTCTAACCCACATAGGGACTTGAACAAAAAATGAGTCATTCAGATTCAGCTTGGAAGACCACTTCTGGAGGACCAAAGTGGAATGACCAATAGCCCATTGACCTTCATTGAGAATGGAAGAAAGGTCTTCTATGTAGGTGAATTCAAAAGACAAAAAGCCCTTTTCCATGGCCGTGACCAAGACACGACCTGTAAGAGCCCATTTCTTCTTTATAAAAGTCCTCAAAACATCTATATTTAGTCTAGGCCCTAGGAATTTTCCAATCAAGGTAGAAGCCATGGATCGAATGCTGTGATCCATGATGTCATCTAGGATGGCAATGGCACAAGAACCTTTCTCCGTCTCGAGAAGAATCTTAACAGGCAGGAAAGAAGACTTACCTAAGGGCTTCATCTCAAAAAGGGATGACCATTTAGCTAGTTGACCTCCTTTGGGAATGAAAGGAATCTTGACCACTTCCTTGGGGGGAGCATCTAGGTCCCCATCAGCATTCTCTGACTGATCCTCTGTACACAACCCCTAACCGTCCCCCTTCTATAGCCCATGCTCTAGTATAGGCATCTAATTTTGACAGTCCAAAGGGATCCTGCCCTTTTCTAAATTCCAATGTTGAAAACCTCCCCAACCACCGCTCGCACTCACCATAGTATTCTAGTAGAAATTTCTCACAAGAGTATTGCTTCTAATAGCATCAAGTGCTTCAAAGCATGTATTCTTATCTAATTCTATTCACAATGTTTTCTTAATAGTCAAAAGAACTCCATGGTCATTTTTTTACAATGGGGGTTAAATCAATTATTAGAGCACAAGTTTTCCTGCAGAGTGGGTAACCCTTACTTAAACTGACCCCATGAGGCACATTTGAAAATTACCCATTCTACAGGAAAACTTGTGCTCTAATAATTGATTTAACCCCCACTATAAAACCATGACCATGGAGTTCTTTTGACTATTAAGCAAACACTATGAATAGAATTAGATAAGAATACATGCTTTGAAGCACTTGATGCTATTAGAAGCAATACTCTTCTGAGAAATTCAACAAAATATGATGAGAAAAAAATCTATGAAACAACAATAAGTTTCCACTAATTTTGTTTATCCTGAGAATTTGTTTTAGAAGACCAAAATATTTGATTGATATTGATACTAAAATTTTGAAATCAATGCCTAACAAGATTAGCAAGTGTACTTGTCAAAGAAAATTTAATCGTATGTGGACATTATTCTTTGAAGAATTAAATATTATAGGTCAATGCCAATTGTTTTTTGAAATGATGAGAAATCTGAAATTTAGGCCTCGCATGAAGATTCTTGGGCTAAGAACGATGGATGATTCAAATGAAAAAAGAATTGTAAAGAATCTAATGAGTGATTATGATAAAGTGGCTTCTAAATCACGCACCAATGATAGTAATATCACAAGACAAGTACTTACATCAACAATAGTAAGTACCCAAATGAAGAAAGCTTTACTCATGAGAAAGACAAGCAAAACATTCATGCTAAGGCATGAGAGATTGGAAAATCCAACAAAAAATGAGTTATGGACATTTAGCGGTAGACTACCACGAAAGGATAAAGAAATTAGTGAAGCTTTGAAATTATTGATCGAAGAATTTTGGAAAAATAACACGTGTTTCACCTAATCAAATAGATGTTGTAAGAAGGAGGATTGGTAGCCAAAATCATGACCCACATGTGAAACATTTTTTGGACTCAACTCAAACACAAGTTTTTGCAAAATTTATTGGTATGTATCCTCAAATTTGAATAAGTCAAATTTTTTTAGATGGGTAAACCTTTTTATGTGAAGACAAATCACACATGCACAACTTATTTTTGATTAGGTAAAACAGGTTTTACAGGGATCCTAAAACCCAAAGTTTTACAGCAAAAAGAGCGAGATGAAATAGACTAAACATACAAAAAACTGCCACAAAAGGCCAGAGACAAAAGAACGCCCAAAGCCAAAGAACAAAGGCCAGAGACAAAAAATAAAAGCCATGCAAATAGGCTAGTGGTCATCCATGTCCATGGCCTGTAGGGTTTTTGCAGCATCATTGTCCTTCTGACTGGCCACATCCTCCTAAATCATAGTAGGAGTGTTCATCTGGTTCCCCTGATTCACCTGGTCACTAGCCTCTTTCTGAAATTCATCCCGGTTGAATCCTTGCTCTATGTTCTGCTCCACGTCCCTTTCAAGGCCTGTTGTAGTCAGATAGTCCCCCAGATTGACAATATTCTCATTCAAGATGTGAAGGGTGTCCACTATCTATTTGGTGATTATCTAGTGGATAGAATCTAGCCTTTGAACCTTCTGCTCAAGCTGGGTGAGTCTATCATCTTGATGGTCTCTGGAGACCTGACCTCTATCTTTCTCCTAGCTACCCACTTGCACAACTTGTTGTTGTAGGATACATATTGAATTTTCTAACCATTTTGATGTTTTTAGGCATATATGTGTATTTTTGCATTCTAAGTTTTTTTTGCAAGATTGTGACATGAATGAGCCACCAATATCTTCAAGGGAATTCATATCCAACATTTTATGTGAAATAGGGGATAGCCAACAATTTTACAAGATATCATGCTTGGATGGTACATGCTTATTTTGTGATTCTTTGCAACTTTTATCAACTTGTGAATATATGGATAGTACACGTGCAATTGGAAATGAAATAGTAGATTACAAAAAATATAAGATAGTGACATATGCTCTAAAAGATGGGAAACAGGGTAAAAAATGTGATTTAGTCATTGAAAAGATTCCAATGTATGAGTTCATGAAGATTTTTGGTGAAAAGATTATTTATGAGCATGCAAGGCATACACATAGAGCTCGATGGCTAGATTTGCAATTCAAGTTGTGCAAGGATATGTTTCCACTAGATACCATTGTTTTGGTTGTAGACTTCGCAGAGAACTACACACTACAACCACAAAATGAGGTGCAAGCAAAGTATTATACTTCTCAACAAGTTTCCATATTTGTTCACATAACATTCATGCATTCGCATACAAGTATAGAGGATGATAGGAAGATTTTGAGGGAGTACCATTTTTATATCAGCAATGATCAATCACATTTTACGAAGTTTGTACATGGTTGTTTTCAACTATTTTATAGATATTCGGCTAATAGGGGCATAACATATCATTAGCACATTATTTGGTCAAATAATTGTGCATCTCAATTCAAGAATGCATGGATGTTCTATTAGTTAAGCAAGATGCACAAGTTTTGTAGAATTCAATTTATGTGAAATTTCACGGAGGTTGGTCATGGAGAGGGAGAGCACGATAATGTAGGCACATGCATCAAAAGAGCCTTAGCTCATGAAGAACTAAAGTACAAAGATGGAGCAATACTGACAGATGCAAAATCTATTGTCCAATTGTGTAACATTACAATGAGTCCAGGTAAGGAAGGTGAGCCTACTATTCATAGATTTTTTTGGTTGATAGATAATACTAACATTGCACCATATGAGGATTGTTGCACACTAACAAGATCAAGTGAGTTGCACTCTTTTAAAAGCTCTGATATAGGTTCATGGAGTATCCACACATGAAAAATGGCATGCTATTGTCCATCATGTGCAAAGGAAAATTAGGATGACTGTGAGTCGACTGAATGAGTGGATAAATGGGATATATGGGTTTTGGACCCAATTGACACCTATCATCCCCCACAAGCACTAGAAATGGTAGAGATGGATTTGTCTATTAACTTTGACCACTTGTCTAATCTAGTGCAACTTGGTAATATTTATTTATTTATTTATTTATTTATTTATTTATTTATTTATTTATTTATTTTTATATATATATTTATTTATTTATTTATTTATATATTTATATATCTTTGTAATTTTAATATGTAACTTTGTAACTTTTACCTAAGTATTTTATGAATTAGTGATCATTTTTTGTACATTTATCACTACAAGCCATGTTTTTATTGTTATTGCACTTGAAGACAATGAAGAAGGGACATATTATTATTTGCGTCATTCTGTCCAAGCTAAACAAAAATTGGATCACTCAGTTACAGATGGTGAAGGTTTAGAGTATCATATCAGTGTGGTGGTTGTAATCAGCACATGGCTTAGACAATATTCTATGAAGAACCCTAACTTGTGGTTATTTGAGGATTGGCAAACAGAGAGGAAGATTCTTCATTATTTGAGCCTTGTTGTCGCATCAAATGTCCACTTGATAAATATGGTGGAAAACCACAAAATAAGACTCTTTGGAAAGTTCATGAATCAGACCACGAGGTAATACTTGAGACATTAAAATGTAGATTAAATCTACTTGGTTCATTATATTGAATAGGGGGAGAGAGAGAGAGAGAGAGAGAGAGAGAGAGAGAGAGAGAGAGAGAGAGAGAGAGAGAGAGAGAGAGAGAGAGAGAGAGAGAGAGATTGGTGTAGGGTCACCTTGGATCATTGATGCAAGTGGTAGGGTACTAACAAAGAAGGTTGGGAGAGTACAACCCACAAGGACACCTAAACAAAGTTTAAAAGCTCAAACAAGGCCCAAAACCCCACACTTGCACCTTGATAACAATAAAGTCTTAATATATGAAAACTACTCTAGACATGGAACCATGAATACATAATTAAGGCATGTTGTTTTAACATCAGAAAGGGCATATGGACTAAATTTGAAGGCCTCAAATTGAGAAAAAATCATAGTTCCTTCATTAACCTCTTGGATTCCTAGTAGCCCAAGAAGCAAGGTTATGGCCTGCAACTTAGTAAATGTTGAATGGAAGAAAAAACTAACCACCAAGACACTTCCTACTCCTAATATACTATCAAATTCAAAAGTGTTGATATTGCATACACAAAAATGTTGCATTAACCCATGGGGACAACAATTAAGGCTAAAGGGCTTATTAGGCCACTATTGCAAAGGAAGTACTATTTAGACACACACTAGAACCACCAAACCAATTGGACATGTTGAGGAAAGTTCTAAATCAAGGCATACATTGCCATAGGGCAATGAGTAAACTAAGAGATGATTCATTAGCTTAGGGAAGGGTCCCTAGCATGGAATTGCTAAGGGATAGCCTAAATAACAAGTTAGAAGTGTTAAGACTTGAGCAAGAAAGAAAAATCCAAAAGTTGCTATATTGCAATTTTGCAATTTTTGCAAAATGTTGATTTTGCAAGAAATTGTGGATTTTCCTTTTAAAACTTGAAGGAGGCCAACGCAAACCATAAGGATAAAGGGGAAAGACCTAGGAGGAGATATAAAGACTTTCCAAACACTTAAATGAGAGAAGTTAATATCATTGTGTACGGTCAGCATGTGTTTTAAAGTGTTTCTGAGTTTCTAAGTTTTAAGGTGTTTTTGACATTGTTTTTGTAGACTATACTAGTTTCCATGGTATATTGGGTTGTTTAGAACAATTTTTTTTAGGAAGTTTGGTCTAAGGTCTAAGGTGTGTTTGTATTCCATTCAATGGTCATCGTTCTCTTTTCATTCATGTTTTAGGGTATGTTCCTAGTGCAGAGCACCAAGGTACTTGGTTTATATTTTGGTTTTCATGTTTTCTTTTTCCTACTTAGGGTAGAATAAATAACCCTTGGATGAGAAGTCTATGGTTGTCAAAGAAAGATACCATTTTGTATGCTTAAGGCACTTTATGCAATTCATAAGCAAAAGCTGCTCATTAGAAAAATTTAGAATTTTTAATTTTTTTGGTCAAGAAATCCTATGATTAGTTGTTTTTATTTGGTTTTAGGTATGTTGGAACCTTTTCCAAGTCCTAGAAGTGGAATCAAGTGAAAAATGTAAAAAATGCACTTTTTGTGCAAAGTTGCATTGTTAAAAGTTGTAAAAGTTGCTCAAATTTGCAACTTAGTGGGAAAAGGGTTATAACTATTGAAATATTTGTTATAACCAATAAAATAGACATAGGAGATATATACCTCATTTGTGAGGTTTGGAGGGCATTAATGTACAGATTGGAAGAAGTTGCAAAGAAACAAATTTAGTTTTGGAGTCATTTTACTGTTGTTTGCATACTACACAAAATTATAGACTGTTAGACCAGATGTGATGGATTTTTGAGATAGATATTTGAATCGGCTTTCTTTTTCTTCTAATATAATCATTCTATGTATTTTCTAACTTAGGTTATTGCATTTTTAGTGAAATTAGGTTTTTAGGACAACATTTTGGTGCACGCAGTAAAAATGGGCCTCTAACTGCAATTTCCTTGGTACGAGTACAACTATTTTTTATAATAGTGGATAGGGATACTTGGGTATGTCAAACTTTATTTTTAATTATACTCTTATATTTATAGAAAATCTAAATTTATGAGTCATGACAATAATTTTTCAAATCAAGAATAGTGATAAAGTTTGCAAATGTAATGTATTATTTTCAATTTCAAATTTGTTATATGCTTGTAATAATAATTTATGATAAATTTTTAGATGCATAACATAGAAGGCAGACTTTAAACATGAACAAGAAGATCATAAATCATTTGATAATGACATATTGCAAATGATAAATTTCTGGGTTTAACAGTGATAAAGTTTATTTTTGATCAACATTGTATCAAAGTTTCAAACTGATTAGGTATTGAATTAAGCTTGATAAACAAATAACAGAGAAGAAAAACTTTAAACATGAACAAGATCATAAATCATATGATGATGACATATTGGAAATGATAAACTTATGTTTGAGCAGTGATAAAGTTTATTGTTAATCAATATTCTATCAAAGTTTCAGACTAATTAGGTATTGAATTAAGCTTGATAAACAACGAGATGATACACAAACAAAAAACCAAAAAAAAAAAAATCAAAAATTTCAATCAAGGTCCTTAGTTATGATGCTCTCCACCAAGTACCTAGTACTTGGGTACATGGATATGAGTACCAGGGGTGTGGGTACAAGTACCCATGCAACCTTGATAATATATTATGATAACCAATAATGTCATACATGAAAGAACATATAACATATTATGATAACCAATAATGTCATA
Source organism: Cupressus sempervirens (assembly GCA_028749045.1). Lineage (NCBI taxonomy): Eukaryota > Viridiplantae > Streptophyta > Pinopsida > Cupressales > Cupressaceae > Cupressus > Cupressus sempervirens. The sequence goes on from CM053792.1 coordinate 435,295,384, forward strand.
CATGAACGAACATATAATATATTATGATAACCAATAATGTCATACATGAATGAACATGTAATATATTATGATAACCAATAATGTCATAAATGAACGAACATATAATATAAAATGATAACCAATAATATCATACATTAACAAACACATAATATATTATGATAACCAATAATGTCATACATGAAAAAACATATCATATATTAACCAATAATGTCATAAGTCTAATAATGTCATGCATCAAATATATGTCATACATCAAATATAAAATGTCATATATACATCAAATGTATATCGAATATGTCCACTGACATAAAATCCAATATATATGTTCACTGATGCCTATACATGTGTTTCTATCAACTATATATTCTCCTTCCCATGAGGGGAAGGAAACAAATCCCTAGAGGTCTTTGGTCATCATGTGGAGGGAGATGATGGGGATGATGAGGTCTTCGTCACACACTCGCTCGTCCTCTTGTTTAGGCTCTTCTCTAACTTGAGCTGATACAAACAAACTAGATATGAATCAATAATTATTATACTTTGAAATTAAATATGTTTACATACAAAATTAATTATTTTCTAACCGCCATCAAGTAATCACTCTATATGTCCACCTCAAAGGCTCACAGACTATCGGGTGTAACAAGGCCCTACAAAAATTCAATAAATATAATCACTTATAAATATTATTAGAAATTTTGATACTAACTATTATAAACTAAAACTAAAACCAAGAAAATTCTTTCATACCTTAGTCAATGGCTCTGAACTAGCCATCACTGTAGCAACTACATGATCGATGGACTGTCGAAGATGAGAAGGAGTCTTAGATGTCAAGAGCTACATGTCATACAATATAAGTTACATGTAACATGAAACATGAAACAAATATAATCAAATGAATTAAATTAACATGAAACAAATGTACCTCTACAAGTGAATGTCGATGGTACAATAGAGAACTAATGCACATGCAAAAAAAAATTTGTCAATCCTTCATATGATTACTTAATAAATATATGTATTAATTTAAATGATTAAATTGATACATACCTCTAGACTCGTCAACGGGATGAAAAATGAGGTCAAGGGATCTCTACTAGGGCCGCCAACACTCTGACCCTGAATTTTGAACAATGTTAATACATAATAATTAATTAGTCATTCACTATACATACGAAATGTGATCAAATTAGTTTATTATAATTTTAACTTACCTATGTGTCAATGCTAAATGTCTCATTCAAGAACTGATCAATGACTAGCCCATCATCTATACTATCTCCAGCATGACTGCCAAATGTGCATAAGGATCCACATGATGTGCACATGTGACCGTGATGCACAAAAGGCTCCTCCTCAACTAATGGACTTGTGCAATGAATGAGGGTTTGCATCAAAGCATTAATAGTCCCTAGAGTGTTGGCCTCTACATGTTCCTTCACAACTAAAAGAATAATCACATGCTCACCCTGTGGCTTGACAATAGGTTCCCTAACTACATTAGGGTCACGACGTGCCCTTGGCCTCTTAGATGATGACCCCCCACCTCTACCCTAAGATTCTAATATATCAAAATAATTGGGGATCTCCCCAAGGACAAATTCACAATACAATTTCTCTAAGAAATACATTGGAACCTCGTGATTGTTGCAGGGAGGGGCATCAAATACCATCCACCATCTATCCCAAAAATTATTTCTAATACCATCATGTATGCACCAATGGATAGAAAATCTTTTAGTTGTCTCTCTAATAGTATTTTGTTCACCAAGACTTTTATACAATGCACGAATGCTACCTTTTGCTATTTCTTTTTTTTGTACATCTTGATATGATAATTTGTTTGCATAATATTTTCTTTGTTCATCCCTCTTAACATGCCAAATATCCAAATGACCACTAACAAAAGCTAAATGGGTCATAATGGACTAGAGGGAGGATGCCAATTGTGCTCTCATTGGATTGGTTTGTCCACAAGCTTTCAACCTACCAATGAGTGCTTCTAATTCATTTTTCCTCTTTCTATTTCATTTATTATGTTGTTTTGTGTGCTAGGAGGAGGTCTTCCAACCGGTGTAGGTTGTGGAATTTCTTGCTCTTATTGTGGAGGGTTTTGATTCTCATCTTGTAAAGGGTTTTTGTTTGGATTTTGTGGAGGGTTTTAGTTTTGATCTTGTTGGGGATTTGGAAATTCATTATCCACGTTTCTTGATAAAAAACCAATTGCAATCTAAATAAATAAACAAATTGAAAGAAAAATTTTAAAAGAAACCTACAAAACAATGCAAAAACAAGAGTACAAAACATACGACGTGATCTCAATCTTGAACTTCGACGATGGGAAGGCATTTTGAGGAGGCGGGTGGTGAAAGTCTTCAATTCCTTCAACTCGTGTATGTGTTGTGAGGAGAAAATATTGCAAAATGAAATAGAAATGAAATGGGCAATTTAGTTTTTTAAAGCGCATACGTGCTATAGTGCATACACGTTTTAAAAAACTAAAAAAAGGGGGTGTCATATTTTTGGCACCACAACTTGCTGCACACGACCATGTGCTACTTAAAATTTGAAATACATGTTGTTGCAAATATCATGTGGATTTTTCTATGCACCATGAACTATTACACTCTATCCATTCTACTTTGCATAGTAAATAAATGTTGGAGAATTGGGGTGCTAGTGGGCTTCCAAAATCATCAAGAGACTTGCTAGATCAATTTTTATGTCATAGAGTTGATGGTTGTTTATTTTATAGAAATTCTTGCTTAAATGAGAAGTGTTCAGAATGTGGTGGCTTATCTAAGTTTGACACATGTTTCCATGAGGGGTGCAAAAAAGATATTGGGAGGACAATAGTAAAACAATAGTATATGAAATGATGAAATACACATTGAAGAGTGGAGGTGAGGGCTATAGATGTGAATTGGTTGTAAAAGCAATCGGTGTGGCTAGTTTTATTTTAGATTTCAAGACAAATCTTTTCTATAAGTATGCAAGGCATTTAGTCATAGGTCTCAGTGGTTGGATCAACAATTTAGAATGTGTAAGGAGACTTTTCCCACTGGCACTATTATATCAGTTGTTGACTTTGTAGAGAACTACACGTTGGAGCCCCAAAATGAGACACACTCTTAGTATTGCAACTCCATTCACATTGCTATTTTTGTCCACATAACATATAGACATGCCCCTGATAGTGTTGAAGATAATCGAAAGATTATTAGAGAGTACCATTTTTACATTAGTAGTGATAGATCTCACTCTCACAAGTTTTAACAACATTTTTTTGAGAATTATTTTGATTTCTTATAGGAGCATGACATTGTTATGGATAGACATATCATTTGGTCAAATAATTGCATAGGTCAATTCAAGAATGTTCACATGTTTTATTGGTTGTGTAGGATGCATGTAGAGAGGGGGTTGCCTCCTATTTGGATTTTTTTTTAATCTAACCATGGGAAAGTGGAACATGATGGAGTAAGGGCATGTGCAAAGAGAGCTCTAGTTAAGGAGCAATTGAATATTTCAAGAGCAGAGCTTCTTGATACTCGTAGCATTTTTTTTGGTGTAGTTCAGCATTATCACAAGGGGGACTCTTGATTCAGTAGTACACAGGTTCTTTTGTTTGGTTGAGGAAGGATCCATAGGTGATAGAACAGATTGTGCTACTATTAGAGACTCATCAAAATGCACTCATTTTAGAGTTTTGATTATAGTACATGGACCATTTGGACATGACAGCTAGCTTGCTTTTGTCTTAGTTTTTTTCAGTGTGATTAGGATCATTGTGAGTCAAGTGAGTGGGTGGACACATGGGCTCCACATTATCTTACTTCATTTTCTATCATACCCTCTATTAGAAATGATGACATGGAAAGTTCACTTGAGCATAACCATCTATTGAATCTTCTTTAGCCAGGACATTTATCCACAGGGGAATGATGATAAATTAGATTATTGGTTAGCACATTGTGTAAGAGATAAACAAAAGCTTTCACAACTGATCACAAATTATGATGGATTCATATATCATACTGGTTTAGTTGTTGTTGCTGGAACATGGTTTTGGACATACATGCTTAGAAGGAACAGAATTCCTACATTCAAAGACTATTAGAAGCACAAAACAATTCTCATATATTCACATCTTACTATAGCAATAAATGTGAAGCTTTTGAAGTGTCAAGGAAGACTAAAAGTAAAAGAACTTGTTACTATTACTAATGTTGGTCATAAAGCCCCACTGGAGACCCTAAAATAGAGAGAGGACCCTACGAGAACACTCGACTAGGCATATTTACTTCTTATGTTCTTTTGTTCATAATGATTCAATGAACCGATGATTATCTCATTTAATATGATTATTTACTAATATTTTTATGATATTAGAATTTAGGTACATCATGTAGAGTAGCCATGCATGAAGATAAAAAGCTAAATAAGGAGCAGAATGAAGGAAAATCTATTTTATTTTTAACACTACAATTTTTGACACTACTATTTATTTTTAGTTGTGTATTGATGTAATAATGATGAAATGCTTGAGATATTGTAAATGTAAACTTTTTGATTTAATGTAAGAAACAAAGATTTTTTTACTTAATGTAATTTATGTGGAGGGACCTAAAAAATGATGATTTTAATACATACTAACACCAAACTTACATTCTGCCCAATGCCAAAAACTCAAGGGAGGTAAAAAATAATGTTTTCACTTAATAATAACCCTATTGACACCCTTGTTCCAGCTGTGTAGAGCATCCATCATTCGCGGCCACCCTGTACCGAAGAGTCTTCAAAGTGCTCTAAGTGCATTTCAACGTCGATCTTTCGAGGGTCGTAACTCAAATCTCGTGGGGGCTATCAGTGAAATGTCAAATGCAACAAGATGGTCATGTTGAGGCTTGCAATAACCTATCTCATTTCCAAGAGATCACATTCCATTTGGATTTGGCACAACAATCTCGCTCAATGCCAAAACTCGCAATGTGCCTTAATTCATAGGTGCATCACTGCATAACTTTGAAACTGTTGATCTTGGCATCAAATCATCAATTCCATTAGCTCTGAATGGGTGGGTGAACTCTAGTAACAACCTTTTTCTAGCCACAGAGAGACTCCAACGTTCGCGGTCACCCTGTACCAAAGAGTCTCCAAGGTGATCTAAGTGCATTTTGAGGTCAATCTTTCAAGGGTCATAACTCAAAGCTCATGGGGGTATTGGTGAAACATAAAATGCTATAGGAAAATCATGTTGAGGTCTAAAATAACCTATCTCATTTTTGAGATATCACATTCTATATAGATTCGGCACAATGATCTCCCTCGATTCCAAAACTTGCAATGTGCCTCAGTTCATAGCGGCATCACTGCATAACTTTGAAACCGTTGATCTTGGCATCGAATCATCAACACCATTAGGTCTATGTGGGTGGGTGAACTCTAGTAACATGCATGTTCTAGCCATGGAGATCCTCCAATGTTCACGGCCACCCCATACCGAAGAGTCACCAAGGTGCTCTAAGTGCATTTTGAGGTTGATCTTCTAAGGGTCATAACTCAAAGCTCATGGGGGCTATCGATAAAAAGTCAAATGCTATAGGATAGTCATGCTGAGGCCTACAATAATCAATCTCATTTTGAGATATCACATTTTGTTTGGATTTGGCACAATGATATCACTCGATGCCAAAACTCATAGTGTGCCTCAGTTTATAGGTGCATCATTGCGTAACTTTGAAACCACTAATCTTGGCATCAAATCCTCAGTGCCATTAGTTACAGATGGCTAGGTGAACCCTAGTGACACCCTTTTTCTATCCACAGAGAGCCTCCAATGTTCACGGCCACCCCGTACGAAAGAGTCTCCAAGGTGCTCTAAGTTTGCTTCGAGGTCGATCTTCTAAGGGTCATAACTCGAAGCTTGTGGGGGCTATTGATGAAACATCAAATGCTATAGGACAGTCATGCCAAGGCCTACAATAACCTATCTCATTTATGAGAAATTAGATTCTATTTGGATTCAACACAACTGTCTAGCTCAATGCCAAATGTCGCAATGTGCCTCAGTTCATAGGTACATCACTATGTAACTTTGAAACCACTGATCTTGGCATTGAATCGTCAGTGCCATTAGCTCCAGATGGGCAGGTGAATCCTAGTGAAACTTTTATTCTGGCTGCAAAGAGCTTCCATCATTCACGGCCACCCCTTACCAAAGAGTTTCCAAGGTGCTCTAAGTGTGTTTGGGCGGGTGAACCATAGTGACATCTTAAGGGATTGCAGAGATAATTTAAAATTAAACATATATGATATCATTTCAAATTAAACATTGCATCAAAATTTGATAATAAAGGTTGTTAAAATGTTCTTCACAAATTATTGCATATAACGAACATGATCAACATGAATGATATTCTATAAACATGAACAATACACAAGATCCACGATAAATTGAACAATACTATACTAAATTAATATGTATATCATTGTGCACATAAATGACAAAAATAAATAGCAAAATACATGTATCCATAGACAAATTACACAAATATATATATATATATATATATATATATATATATATATATATATATATATATATCAAAGTTCACGTATCCATAGAAAAATTATGCAAATATATCAAAATACATAGATCCATATACAAAATGTGGCTGATCATGCCATCAAAATGTGTATAATATCATTTTTATCTATACAATGTGGCATATGCCATCTCAAAATATCTCATGATGAATCCTATGACAACTATACTATCCTATGTTGCTAGTGGATGATCAAAATCTAGCCTCTTCACTGCACTAGGTGGATCAAATGCCTCCTACAAACAAAAAAGGAAAACCCAAAGTTAGACTACTAAATTTATATGATTATATGTATCTAACATTGAATTAATTAAATTCATAATGATCCTTTGTTTAATGAATATTTATATTATTAAACTTTCAACATAAATACCTCTCTCATCAACCTCTTGCATCGATCAAAAGACCTCTCATATGTCCTCAGCAATGCTTGAAACTCATTGATTATGGCCTATATATGTTCAATTATGTTTGTCAGATGAATCTACAACTTAAACTATAACATTATAATTCATAGAATACTAAATTTATAACATATAATCAAGAATTTGAACTACAACTTACCTTTGTCGACTCCTCCTCTGGATATAATGGTTGCACGAGCAAAGATACAAACCTCTAACGTCCAACCTCCTATGCATTAGGTGTTTCCTATGAGATACAAAAGACTAATTGTTAATATCACAAAAATCAGTTTTGAATGTGTTTATGGAAATAAGTAAAATAACAAAAAAAATGATACTTATACATACGATGGGGCTCTTACTGTGGGTTTGCGACACCGAATCTACCTCGACTCATCAAATAGAAAAACAATGAGAACACAACATAATGTACCATAGATGTCTCAAGGCCAAATGAAATAGTCGAGAGCATGACATTATCAACCTATCTAAGCTCCCCCTCAGTCATCAACTAAACATGAATGAAGATCACATACATGTATAAGTTAGTATGGGTTAAAATTACTCTATTATAAAGATTAGCTTTAAATCGCATATGTCATAAAAAAAAATGTATACACATACCGATACAGAAGGATTTCATGCCTCTACATGCCCCTCCTTTCTCACGTCAGGGTGTGCAGCCTATGTATGTATGTCTGGTGTATCCTCCTCCTCAAATACAAATTAATACTTAGAAATATCACCTATGGGACCCAAACAAATATTCTTGCACATTATGCAAGTATGGGGTACACAAACATGTGATGAGCTTGTTGATGATGAATTCGAACCAACATCATCAACACGGGGAGGCAACACTAACCTAGAATGGGATATCAATAGGATACTTGATGTATGGATGGCTCTAACAGTCTAAGAGCTAGCTTGTACAATGATATTAGGATGTCACACTGGAGGAGGGGGTACATCAATAAGGAATACAAAAGTGTCATCTTTCTTCCACTGGGAAAAAGGCCTATTCTGAGGAACTTCTCCTCCTACACCCATGTTGGGCCTCATGCTCCAATAGTTCACCTTGAGGTGCAACACAAATTTGGCATAAAATCATCTTTAGTTATATTTTAGGGCCGCAACCTCATCATAGTCCAACCCATCATCAAACATGGCAAGCATTTGCTCATGCCAATGAAGAGCAGCATTTTGTTCATTGGTAAGTGTTTCAATATTATCCACTATGGTGTTTAACATGGATAACATGCGAGCCAATGCAAGTATATTATTACATGTGGTTTGCAAAACCCTTAGTTTGACGAGATTTTCAAATATCAAATCTTCAATTCAAGGAGGGTTTTGAGGGGGTAGGGGATCATTTGGTGTACGGTTTTGAGGGGGTACTAGATTATTTGGTGGAAGGTTACAAGGAACATTTTTTCCTAGCTCGGTATCATCATTTGGGTCAGCCATACCTATTAATTTATAAAGCATTTAATTTCTATTAAAAAAACTTAAATTTCAACAATTTCTATTAGAAAACCTAATTTTTAACAAATTCTATTTAAAAACAATTATTTTATTTAATATTCATTGAAATCATAAAAAAATACAAAAAAAATACATGTATTTGATACCCGTTCTAAAATCTGATACCCAATATGGAGCACAACCAAACAAACCCAAAAACGCAATGCAAAAATTGCTCTCATGTTTTTTTTTTTAAATCTATGTCGCAAGTTTCGAGTACCTAATTTCATATCAGATACCCAATATGATATCGAGTACTCAATAGCCATTCAAATACCTGAAAAGGCTTGGCCCAAACTTTTTAGCCTTGGTATTAGGATGGGTGGAAAAAAGTCAAAGCAAATTTTGAAACACTTTTAGATGTTTTCAAACTCCACTTTTTTAACATCTCCACTTTTTGGCACACCATGATCCTACAAATACCCACCATAACTCAACCTTTCCTCTAGGTGTTCTTGTTATCATATTTGATCAAAACCTCCTCATTAATCAAACAAATGATAATACTCAAAATAACTAGGTAGTTGTCTTACCAACAAGTAGTAGAATTTGACATCGGTGACAAAATAATGATTGAAACATTACAATCTCATACTTATATCAATCTATTTTCAACAATTCGCATTTATAGGATAAGTAATACCAGACATATTCTAGATTTCCTTAGAAAAAATTCAATCAAAAAGGATATGCCTCCCAGACTCAAAAAGTCTGCATAGGATACAGTAGTTAGATATGGAGTTATCTTTTCTAATCGGGAGTCTGTCAAGAATAACTAACCATTTAAAATATTGTATTTTAGGTTCAATAGATCCTTTCCATAAAATATCAAAATACTTCTTCTAAGAATAGAGTTCAATGCTGGAGTACCAAACAAAATTCACATGGTTGATGATAGCTTCATTATATCCAATAACATTGTAAATATTTTTTGCTTTGATTTTGGATTTAATGATCCCATCTAGCCATTTGCATTTTGAGAATCTATGAGAGTCCACATGACAGGCAATGGGCAAGTCCTTAGAGGCTTTAAGAATCATTTTATAGGACTTCTTCTGTGTAGCCGAGATATTAAATTTGTTCCTAAGCTCATTCTAGTTGATGAGCTTGTCATGCTCAAAGAGGTCGGCCAACTGAGACATGCCTAAGTTAGACTATTGCTTAGCAGAACATCCTTGGGAGAAGGCAAGGGGTTTGCCAGATAAGTACAAGTTCCACTAGATGGATTTTTCACCATACAAATGATTACCATCATGGTAGGCCTTGTTAGCAATATGCTTCCTAACATGATCCCAAGCTTTCCAAATGGATCTTAAAACAACAGAACCTTGAACAACAATGGAAAAGTTACCAATAATCATATCATTAAAAAGGAATATTCTTCCAAGATATACCATACTTAAGGAATCCCCTTTCAATATTATGCCTAACAAGGACCTTCCATGGATCATTACCATCCATAGAGTGAAAAATCTATTTGGCGGCAAGGGCAGTCCCTTGGAGTTTAAGATCCTTCAAAGCCAATCCCCCAAGGAGCTTATCATTAATGACACCGATCCCATTAAACAGCATGCATTTTATTTTTGCCTTTACCATCAGACCAAAGGAAAATCCTCATAGCTTTTTGAATTTCCAAAATTTGATAATTACTGAAAATCTAGGTAGAAGAATAGAAGATATTATAGGAAGAAAGGTTTTTTTAGCAGACTTGAACTTTATCAACTAGAGACATGAACTCTATCAGCTAGAGACAAGGATCTATTGTGCCACTTTTCCAGCTTTTTGGTGGTTTTATCTTTAACCCACAACCACATATCCTTGAGGGAGGGCTCAATAAAGAAAGGTATGCCCAAATAGCTAACAATTTTATGAGGGCCCCCCCTTTGAAAATCATAATCCTTGAACTAATCAGGGGGTTGATCCTTACTTTCAAGACATATCGATTTGGATTGAGATAAATGAACACCAGAAATAGTGCAAAAAAAAATAGAGTTTGGTTTGTAAATCTTCAAAATTTTCAGCATTGGCTTCGAAGAAGATGGCAATATCATCAGCAAATTGGCAACTGATAAGCTCTTCATAATTAGGGAGAGATATACTTTTAATAGTAGGAGACATAGATTTATCTCTAAGAATGTGGTACAGGGCTTCAAAGGTAATGACAAAAAGGGCAGGGGCCAAAGGGCATCCTTTCCTAATGGATCTACCAAGGAGGAAGGAATTAGAGAGTGATCCATTAACATCCGCTTGAGAAAAAGTGTAAGTAAGAAGCATATTAACCGAATTTTAGAAATTACTAGGGAAACCAAAAGCCTCAAGCATCATGGAGATAAAGCTTCATTCCACTCTGTCATACACTTTTTCAAAATCTAGGAGAAACATGGTAGAATTTTGTTGAGAGTAACTAGCCCAATCCATGGCTTCCCAACTGGTGATCAAATTCTCTAAGATATATCTAACTTTAATGAAGTCATTCTAGATAGAGAAAACAAAATTGGGTAGGATATTCATAAGTTTCAGAGCCAAAATCTTGGCAAAAATTTTATAGGGAACATTGAGGGGAGTGATAGGTCTCCAGTTCTTAATGAGATCTTTATCCCCATCTTTGGGAATCATCTTAATAATACCTCTATTGATAGTATTCCCAAGGAAGCCATTGGTAAGGGCTTCCATATAGATATCTTGAAGATATTTGCAAATCCAACTAATATTAGCTTTGTAAAATTCCATAAGGAGGCCATTTGGCCCATCAATAGCTTTTTCAATTTCTTCCAAAGAAATATCCTTAGACAACAGGTCAGCATCTGCAATGGATATGTTTTTTGGGATAAGAGGTTCGTACTAGTTTATAAGGGTAGTGACCTCCTTTGAATCCTCGGAGGTGAAGAGGTTTTTGTAGAAGTCAGCAAAAGCCTCTTTGATGTTATTAGGATCAGCTAATATCTTGATTATTCACTAAAATCTTTATTATAGTTTCATTGGACTGATTATGCTTGATGAGGTTTTTAAAAAATGTAGAGTCGCAGTCACCAAATTGAAGCCAGTGAGCCTGAGATCTAATTTTGGCACCTCTATTCTTAATTTGTTGGTGCTTTCTGAGGGCTTCTTTAGCAGAGATCACACGAGACATTAGATCACCATTCAAGGGATTAGCTTCGACATTAGCTTCATCTCTCTAAAGGTCAAAGGAGAGATGTTTTTCAATGAGCCTATAGTCTTTGGCCCTTTTTTAGCCAATGGTTTTAAGTACGTTATGTCAGGTGAGAAGGTTCACATTCTATCTATCCAAGTGGGAGCAGGTGGGAGAGTTGTTCATGTTGATATGATGAATGATGTGGATGGTAGTCAAGATGTCCTCATCTTTGAGAAGAGTAGTGTTCAAGATAAACTTAAGATTAGAACCTCTACTGTGCACATGAGAATAGTTAAAACTAATGTAGGAGGATATAGGATGGTGGTTAGAGAGGGCAATAGAGGTGATGAGGATAGAGTTGCCCTGTTTATTGGGTAAGAAGGAAAAGAAATTTTTATTAGCATAGAGCTAGTGAAGTCTAGAGTAAATTCTAGAGGGACCTTGTTGAAAATTACACCAAGTATGTCATAAACCAGGATTAGAGTCTTTATTACCAATAAGAGGGTCAAAAAGTTATTTAAAATTCTTCATCCTATTCCAATGGATTTTTTCCTGATCTTTCCAAGAAAATGAGAGGCCCCCCGCTTTTTCTTCCTTATATTCAACCATATTGAAGTCCCCTCCCACAATCCACGAGATACTAGGAGAGTTGCCAGCCAATCACATAGGTTTTTTCTCTCCATAGAGTTGTTTGGGGCATAGATAAATCATATGCCAAAGACATCATTGTTGTAGTTAATGGTAATCCAAACTACTCTATTACAAGGGGAGAAGCCACTGCCAGTGATATAATTCCCACATTTAGAGTTAACAAGAAGTGCAACCCCACCCCTACCTCTAGAGTGAATAGTATAGTATTTAAGCACATCCTTCCAAAGGAAGTTAAGGTTGGAGTCAAGGACGAAACCAACAACTTTAATTTCTTACAGCATTAGAAAATCCATGGACTTACAAGTATCAAGGAACTGCTTAACAATTAACTTCCTATTAGGGGATTCAAGAACTATTACACTCCAAGAGATGCAATTCATGAGGAAACATGTGGAGGGGTAGAAAATTGGTCTACATCCCCTTCAATGGGGGTCATAGAAATAGGAGAGATATCTTTATTATTTTTACCAGAGGAGTTCTTATTTTTGGAGCCCAAGGGCCTCCCCCATCGTTTAGATGTAGGGAAGTCGCTTTTGAATTCATCATCATTGTCAGAGACAATGGGGGATTGATCATCCATGTTCATGGAGTACTTTGGGGGGATGGATACAAAATCAAAGGGGGATTTATAGGAAAGGACAATCTCAAATAAACAATTGTCACTAATCTCTCTAAAAACCTTGTGATGGAATTTTTGAGAAGGGCCAGAGTTGATGCTATTGTCAAAAGGTTCAATGTTGATAACTTCCAAGAGGGGAGGATTAACTTAGGTTTCCTAGGAGATAGAATTACTCGATTTTGAGGGTAGCAGAGGTTTAACGGGTTGGGGAACAACCACAAAAGTATTCTCAAGTTTATTGGTCCTCCTTCATTTTTTGGTCATGGTTTGGAAACTGTCATTCTCAACAGAAACTAATACGGTCAAGAATGAGATAGGGGCGAGATAGTGGGGAGGGATGGTGAGTTGGAGGTCAAATCAGGGAGAGGATTAGAGAGCACCTCGACATGAGAGGCTTTGCTAATTAAGGATTTCAAGTTAGGATTAGCAGAATTAGTAGGTGAGTTCTTAGCAGAAGCCGAGCTTTTTTTACAGATAACTTTTTCATTTCAGCCCCCCTTTCTTTTGGCTGCTATCTAATACTTTTTTTTAAAAATCATTTCACTCAAATCAATTCAACCATATAAATTCAAATAGTGACTAATTAATTATTTAAACAATTGAGAGGCCAACTAAAAGGGTAGGTATTACACATCTCTAATATTAGGCATGGTTTATTAGGCATGGTTTATTTCTATGATTGGATTCTTCATCTATGATCAAACCTTATGACAATAGAATTTTATTGTGTCACATTAGTTGTTCTCATGAAGAACCGGGGATTCAAAAGAAACGAGAGTGTAGGTAGACAAAATAGAATGTGTGATATAGAGTTAATATTATATGCAAAACTGCCCTCGGCCTTTGTCAGAAATGTTAATTGAATAAATATGACTGTCAATTCCTCAAAATGTTATGCTAAAAAAACGTATGTTCAAATGTATGAATTCTACTTTTTCTAAATTATGATTGAACTTATGAATTCTACTTTTTCTAAATTATGATTGAACTTTATCTAAAATGTCTCTCAACTCTACTCATGTTAGAAAAGAAATTTAAAATTATTTTTTTTTAAATATGTTTTCATATTCATCAAAGATTGAATTAATAACTCTCTTATAATTTTTATCCATTTGAATTAATCTTGACTTTATATTGTATAAAATATGTTCATATAACTAATTATTTTTTAAATATATTTATCTTGTATCTAATATTCTATAGGCTTAACCTTGTAGGCGCTAAAATTATAATATCTTCTATACTTCTTATGATTTTTGACAGTCCTTTATCCCTCCTTATGTCTAGTTTATATTAGAAAAAGTATATAAGAAATTGGTTCTAATAATTTTTAGAGCAATGAAAGAAAAAGATCTATAAAAAAAAAATTAATTGTATCTAATTTATATAAACTAAAAACTGTTAAATTAAAACTGTATTTCACTAATAAAAGACCATAGTGCAACATTATGTGAGGCCCTGACGATAATGGAATGACAAAGAAAGCACACAGACAAAATAAAACGAAAAAATGCAACCACACACAAGATTTAAGCACTCTACAACCATTTTTCACACCGTCTATGTGGCCAGTTACCTGATTGCATGAGCTTGCAGAGAAGAACATATCTGGCTGAGTTGTTTTTCCAACCATTTAAAGTCACTTTTGAATTTGATTAAAAGACATTTCTTATTCAATTCCATCTCACCAAGCTTTTCCATGACACCATTGGCAAATGCAAGACCAATTCCAATTGTCGTCTTTGATTTGATTTGTTGCAGATCGTGGATCTACAACTTTGTAGAAATTAAGTAGCATAGTGATTCAAACTTTGGTCAAATTGCTTTAGGCAATAAAACTTCATCAACATAGGCATTGCACACTCCTATTTAATTGGTATCTCCCCTTTTCTGCTAGTTCCAACAGCATCACTTCAGCCCAGCTGCCTCTCTATGATACACACAACTACAAATAGGCTATGCTTTGTGCCCATGCAATGGAGAAAAACTAACCTAAACATGAATCACTTTAGATTTTATTAATTAAAGATTTGTCATTAACGTTGCTACCAGCAGATCATAGCATTCAGGAAATATCTTTGCATATTCAACCAGAACACGTTGTAACTAGTGGATACCTTCATGATATCGAGTTTATAATCAAATATCTTTTGTTGTTGTTAAAATATGTTTGGCTTATTAAAATGCTACGCTGTGTAATTTAAGAATGAACATCTATCAAGACATCCATAAGAACCATCCTACAACTTAGAATTGGTAACCAATCAAGGCTTCTTAAGCAATACAATGGAAAAAAATAATTCGAGCAGAGAGTCACCCACAGTAAAGCGATGAATTGGCATAGCTTCTTTTGAGAGGTCATTAGTCCAAACCTTGCTTCTCATGGCTGAGCAGGTCAAGCAACAGCATGAGATTTTCCCGACAGACTTTGCCCCAATGTAAAAGCCTATCGACTAATAATAAATCAACAAATGTCAATTGTTGAGCATCCCACATTGCTACTTTATTTGGCAGGTTAGGCATCACATTTGGCACACACAACTCGTTCAAGTATACCCTTATCTGGTTTTGGAATATCATCCTTATCTGGTTTTGGAATATCATTCTCATCTATTCACGCTTCCACACACGAGTGATAGGCACTCGAGTAATCTGCAAAAATCAAGATTTTACCATCTTTCATATAGTCGTGCACAAGAACTAACTTTCGACTTGATAAATTGTATCCTATTTATCTAAGGGTTTACCAAAATCCTTGAGACAAATTCACCGATTACAAACACATTGGGCGCCTTTATTTCTATCAACTATTGGGTTATGTGGTCATTTAACCCGATTCCTCTTGTAGATGAATGATAATATAGGTGTGGTCCTTTCATGGACCAAATTCTTTGATTTTCAGTGAGACCATAACTAAGATGATTGGGATGATAGAACTATCATTTCCTACCTTTGATGCATGGAAACCCATGAGGTGAAAACTTAGCTCCATTCGTCATAGGTATTAACATGTTAAATCATTCCATTGCTTACATATTGCTACCAACAATCTCCATCATTGACTTTCCTAGACGATGTCTCCATTTTGAGCTCCTTACCTTTATCAACTACCCAAAGATCATGTTTCTGTCATATTTCCCTAAAGGTGGAGTATCTCGCTTATATGCTTAGTGTCGGGAATGAAGTAGAGTTCGGAGTATCTCCTTCACATGTTTATTTTATCACTTTGTATCTGCACAACGCCAAATCTCATGCCCTTATATTATCACATAGAATTGAGGTCGACTTTAACTGTGGGTATGACAATCATCCATTATATCATTCCCTTGACAGAACACAAGGTTTCCATTGACTAGGTCACTAACCAATTTGAGTGTAAAAACTCCCATGTGACACCCAAACAATTCATGCTTCCTGATATCGATTTCTTCATTAATGGACCTATAGTAAGCCTCTTTGAGCTTATTGGGAAACTCAATGGACTTGCAGATCGAACTTGATGGGAAAAGGTGGGCTTCATTATGTCATGGAGTCAATTTCAAAATAGAGCATTATCAATAATTTGGGACAGGCTAATCTCCAGACAAAATGTATTAAAGACAAAATAAAGTCAAACTTCTTTTTTCCCATATTCACGCAAACGTAATGATTTTTTTCCAAATTTTTTATTGTTTTTTAATACAAACTATGCATATCATGAAGATCAAATGTTGAAATTTTTAGAAAAATTCATGATTTTTTGAAAATTGATCAATTGAACAGTTTGTGAGGATAATCGCGTCCCAATAATTTTATGCTCAAGCACACTGTCATGGTAGAGTTCAACACATTCCGTCAACCAATTAGCATGCATCGCCATTGTTTATGATCTGAGCATATCTATATGTTTTTTGATCAATACGACCAAACTTTACCATCAATTTATGATGGGTTGCGGTGAACTGTTCGAAATTGATCTATAGACTAAGCTCGGCATCATGTCTGTCACCCTTTAATGATATGTGTCGGGTCTGTGTTGGATAACCTCTTATGTCCTAATACGAGTCTACAAGTCGGGCTATAATGGAATACCGCAACATTACCCATGCATGTATTGAAAATGCACTAGCGTCTGACGTAAGTTTTTATCATGGTCAGTTTGTTGTCTGCGTTTGGTGAATAAATGAATTTCCAAATGGATTTCTATGGTGTGTGCATCATCTACCCTTGCGAATGATAATTATTGTTGTTGAGAACCCATGTAAGCGTTGGACAACCTTACCTTTCAACATATTGGGTTTCTGGAGAAGATTCAGACACAATTATCTTTGAACACTTCATTTGATGACAGTTCTACAATCACTAACACGAGGTGGGTTTTCTGTTAGAAAATTGAATGCCAATGAAAAACATTGGCTCGCCCTTCTGGAACTTCAAATGAAAATCCTGCCATCAATTACTGAGTGTAATATCTTCCCTTTACAAAGGGCCAAGATGGGTGATCACTCATATTTTTTTTAGCATCTTCACACTTGGGAATTCATGGAGTCCTTCAATATATCGAATAGCATGGTTTTCAATTCCACTGTCGACATTGGGTTCATCTATTTACATTTTGTGTTCTACCCTTCATCATTCCACTTCATTTGAAATATATTATTGGGTTGAACACTCTGTTAAGGATTTTTCAGCTGCAATAGAAACTATTTAACTGATGTGTTCCTTGAGTTTGTGAGCAGTATTAAATTAGCTTGTTGAACCATATGAATTGCTCCAAACTATATGAACCATTTTGAACTAGCTTGAACTTAGATGAACCCCTCGGAAGCATTATGAACCCGGCTGAACTGACATGAACCCTCTTGAACTAGGTCAAGGAGATTCGAGACTTATACCTTATCCGATTTTAAAATAAAAATTGGAGATAAAATGTTGGCTTGAGCAATGTTTGAAATGAGAGGATTCAATTTCTAAATTAAAAATTTGTGGACCATTCTTGGACCAATATTATTTAAGAGAAAAATATATTTATTTATTTAACCTTAGCAATTGCAAGTGGACTTTTGACTAGGGCATTTATTTATACTAATATTTATAATCATTATCACATTTAATATACTTAGATTAAACCCAATTCTTAAATCTAGAAGGCAAGGTATGATAAATTCATATTAGTGTTTAAATGTCATTTGTGTAATAAGTTAAACCAAATATTAGGAATAGATGATTTTCATGATTAACTTTGAAACCTAGTAAATTTAACTCTAATGGTTAGCCTGCAAGGAGGTTAACTAACTCATTCACAGTGGTTGGACAACCATGTACTTTATAACATTTCAATAGTTCACTTAGTCAGATTGGTGTTTTCACCAAAAAACAATTGGTGTATTTTTTTCCTAATTTTTGGACATGACAATATATTAATATAGATTGCCTCTAAGCTTCTTTTTTGGATATGTTTATAGGTGTTATCATATATTTTATTGGCTTTTTTATACCATTAAATTTGATGATTTATAAGCCCCTTTTGCCTTAGATTTTACCTACTTCAATATTATTATTTGTAATGGGCTATTTAGTACTTCTATTTATTATATTATTCATTGACTCTTCTATTTGTAGCTCTCACGAATTATTGGAAAATGCATTTCTATTAAGCCCTTTATGGCTCTTATTAATAGCATATAGTGGACTTGAGATGCATTCTCTATGGGACCTTTAGGTTATCTCTACATCAATATCCATTGATACCCCTATTAGGATGAGGTATGAGACAAGATACATGTCCTTCTAGGGGGAGATTACAGAGCTTTGGGTGAGTAAGTTAATTTTGGATATAGCATAGTCTGATAGTTAGGGTTGTGTCCAAAGTTATGGGAAAATAATTATAATTGCTTATATGTATGCCCAAAATGAATATTTAAATTATGGTGATGTTTTTTTTGCCATCCTTCATGTGGATAGGGGTAAACCAACCATTAGGAGCCTATGTAGGTCCTTGTTTAAAAACCTATTGCTAGAATAATTGGAGGATGTCCTTGAGAACATATGAGGTCATACCCTAATGTGTCCCAAGGGGTCATATGGGGTCCTAAGGGGTCTCAATGTCCCTCTTAACACACTAGGGCCATTATGACTAATTTAGACATATTTAAGACATTGAGTGTGGGTAGAAGCACATATATGTCACCTTTTAGGACCTCTAAACCTATTTTGGTCAAATCTCATTCTTTATCAAAACTCATTTTTTATCAAAAACTAAAAATACATTTTTATAGATCTCAAAGTCATTATCATCAATATATAAATGTCATAGTGTTTTGATTAAGTATAAATAGATTTTGAAAGGACCCGAAACCTTGTACAAAGGGACAAGAAAGATATAACAATGAAGATCTTAAAACACCCATGGAAAACCACCTGTAGACACCCAAAAATTGGCAAAGACCTAAATTACGCAATTTCGATCAATCGATGCAAATTAAGAAGGAAAACAACAAACTTTCAAATTAAAGATTACATCAGGTCATTAATTGATTAAATCATTTATCAAAGTAATAAGACCTAAATCAACTTCAAAAGAGGAGAAAAATAATTCAAAATCATAAAATGAAATTCAAAAGGAGAGGGAAAAAGACAAACTTTTGAAAATAAATAAAACTTTTATTAAATCTTGATAAATCCATTTATCCTCACAAAATGAAAATCCTCCTTTTACATTATAAGAATTGAAAAAAAATCCACATTTATCCTCAAGACTTTTGGACTCTTGCTCTTGTCTCTTATGAGACATTTTAGTTAAAAAGAAATCCACATTTATCCTCAAAATCAAGACTTTTGGACTCCTCCTCTTGTCTCTTATGAGACATTTTAGTTGAAAAGAAACTCACATTTATCCTCAAAATCAAGACTTTTGGGCTCCTCCTCTTGTCTCTTATGAGACATTTTCAATTTCACCTCTATCCACCAATAAAAGGTAAAATTCAAATTCTTACCCCAACCACTTCTAAAATCCTATAAATAGAAAGAGAATTCAAGAGCAAAAGGACCCAAGTTTTAGGCATCTACATTATAGGCATATTCAAAGTTGTCATATTGAGCATATTAGCATTGTTACTCTAGCAAGTTTATGTCATTTTGATAGAATTTTAGCTTTGTTTTCATGTTATTTAGTATCATCTTAAGACATGTTTAACTCATTGTATGATCATTTTGATAGTATTCTAAGAGTTGTTACTCTCATGTAATCTGCATTTTCATCTTAGATCTTGCATACATACTAGTAGATCTACATTTTAAGCATACTTATCATTCTAGAACTGTCACTGAGATGCTGGTCTGAGAGCATTCTTAGCGGTTGTAGTTATGGAAACATGGGACATTCATAGAGTTTGCATTTTGATAATGATTTCTTGGGTTTAATCTAGTTTGTTTTCATTTTATCTACACTCTGCATTAAGGTTTCATGAACACACTAATATTTCGTGTACACCACCTAACAAACTAGAGGGACACACCAAAGTTCTCAACAAGAGGGAAAACTGCCCAAGAGTCCACAGACCATCAAGATTTACATTTTGGTCCAGTCTTTTGAGAATGTAAAGACATATCAAATGAAGGTTTGGAGGATTTTTTTTTTCCCTTTAACTGACATCCAACCATCCTCCACCTTCCCAGTAGCTTTCTACCAATCCCTAATAACCCCCAAAACCCACGCAACAAGAGCAAAGTTATGGACAAATTCAACAGCAGAAGGGACAACCACAACAACATTCTAAATCAAAGTCGCCAAAGGGATGGCAAATGGATCAACAGAGTCAACAGTAGGAGATGGTTCAGCATCAACATTCTGAGTCAAAACCATCATAGGGACAACATTCGAATCATTGGAGACATCAACAAAATCCTCATCCAAAATGAGATCAATATGAGAAGAGCTATCCAACCCATCCACATCTTAAGATAATTTTTGAACCGTATAGTGTCATCCAAAAGCCCCAACCACCAAGAAGGTGATTTCTTCAATCTAACCTTATCAAAAGAGCATCACAAAACAAAATGACCAATCTTATGACATTTCCTACATCTGAAGGGAATACCCTCATAATCAAAAAGTTGAATCCAATAACCACTTGGAGAAGCCAACTTCAACATTGCAAGGAGCCCCTTGTAGACATCCATCTCCACAAGAATGTAAGCATACATAGTCCTATAGACATTGGAGGAGACCGAATCAACCAACAAGAAATCCCCAAGGGCATCTACCATAACCTCCAAGACTGAGTCCTACCAAAAGTGAAGAAGAAGATTTAGCAACTCAACCCAAAGAGGAATCTTATTAAAGGATCCAGTAGTCAAATTAAGTACATCATAGTGTTTTGATTAGTTATAATATGTTATAATTTAAAAATATTATAAGTAGGTATTTTAACATTTCAAAAAGATGCTCCCTCAAAAATGGAAAAGAGAAAGAAAACCATACCATTAAAAATTAAATTTACATTTTACACTAGAGGAGAGAATCCTCTTCAAGAATATGTAATTTTTTCTCAAAAGGGTGCAGATTTGATAAGGAAGTTTTTACGGGAGGAAAAAACTGTTGGTTTTTTATAAGAGCAACTTTGAGTACTTATAACAAAGAAAATGTACATCAAAAACCAATGTTTCTTTTTGTGTTCCCTAGCCATACATTTCATCTATAACATATTTCAAATCAGAGCAAAAAAAGATGAATTGCATATACTTGTTTGATGGGAACTACACCCTATATTTTTTGCAATTAAAAAATGACTTCAAAATTTAAAAAAGATGAATAATTTCTTAATCAAAAAATTTTAAAAATTATAGGTACAAAATTCATCCAATTTCACACATTTTATCAGTTTACATCATCTTCAATTCTAAACACAAATACCATTTGTGTGTCATTAAAGTCGAACAATTTTCATTTTGGGATCTTTTTTCTTTATAAAAGATGGCACAGGTTTGTGCTTTTACCTATATGCCTAAAACCCCTAAGGGCACACTTGATGTTTCTAACATGTCATAAGTGACCTCATATGGGGTCATAAGGGGTCTCAATGGCCCTTTCGACATATTAGATCTATTAAATGTGTCTTAAGGTGTCTTAGGACCCCTGTACAACTTTTTTGATGGGTCTAATGTGTCCCAAGGGATCCTATGAGGTCATATAGGGTCCTAACATCCCTTTTGAGAAATTAGGACCTCTTATGACCCCTTTAGACATATTAGAACTATCAAGTGTGTTGTAAGGGATCTTAAGACCCCTTCAAGAATGTTTGATGGTTGTAATGTGTTGAAAGGGGTCTTATGGGATCTTAAGGGGTCCTAATGTCCCTTTCAACACACTAGGATTTTGTGATTTTTGGCATGAAAATAGAAATTTTTGGACACACAAATTGAGATTTTTGCACGCATATGAGATTTTTGGTGTGCAAATCAAGTTTTTTGGTATGTATCCCGAGATTTTTTGGGCATGCAAATTGAGACAATTTGGTACGGTAATAAAAATGATTGGCACAAATCCTGAGGTAAGTTATGGTCCTAGTGTGCATGCTTCTCAATGTATTATGGTACAAATCCCAAGGTAGGGATTTTATTTTGCTTTTCTAGCACTTTTTTGACCTACCTATGGTTTTTTGGTCATAAGTTGCTCACCCGAACTTTGTTTTTCACAAACAAAATATCGTTGGAAAGCTGGTTCTGAGCCTATTCTAATGGTGCAGTTTATTTGGACTTTTGACGATGTTTAGTTGTCATTATATGTAGTCAAAGTCAAAGGTTCTATTTTGCACTTTGGGAGACATATTTTGAGGCATTCTATTTTCCAGATCTTGCTCCAAGCACATCCCATTCAATCTTTTGCATTTTTGCATTTTGGTGGATATCTTGGTTGTTTCAAGTCTAGGCATCAATTTTGTTTATTTAGATGATTTTTCATGGGTTGTACTATCTATTGTATCTGCCTTATGTCTTTTGATCTTGTTGAAATCCTTTTGTAGTATTTTTGCAAACACACTGAGATAAAGTGCCACTCTATTGCATTTTGGGATCTTGCACATCTTTGTGTTTTGTTGTACTTGCACTACATTATAAAGTGCCTTGGGGGGTTTCATGTTGGCCATATTCATCATCTTCCTTTGTCAAGTGAGTGTTCCTTCCATGACATTAGCCTCATGATGTGTCGATGACATGTGCCATTATAGGTATTTGTACTTCTTTTGCACTCTCAATGTTTCTGCTTCTTTCTACAAGAGATATTGCATTGAGTTTCAGTGTTTATGTCTTACCTCTCAGCATTATAGGGGGGTTATGTTGGTTCTACTATTTTCTTAGTTCGATGGAGTGAGCTATGTATTCAGTATTTGATCATATGTACTAGGTGATTATAGTGGCTAGATACCTATGTATTTCAGTGAGATGGATCATTTATCATATAGACATTATTTCATTCCTTTTTTTGGAGTCCATGAAGATACCTTCCATCTTCTATTGATCAACTCTTCAGACCTAGTCTTCTCTACCTAGTCATGTTTTATATAGTGTAGGTTCTTCAAATCAGCAGTTCAATAGTGTTTGCAGCTTCATGCTTCAGTGGTGTTCTTCATGATCACCTTTTGTTCTTGCCTTCTGAGACATTACCTAGTTTGGAGACTTCTATAGTCCTTCACTAGTTTTTTAGCATTATTTTTGTCTCTTTTTGGAGTAGAGTTTTTCCCATGTAGTTTTCTCTATTTCTCCTCTTTTTAGAGATTTGGTTGTGCTTGGGTACCTCGTCAAGCCTTGTTGTTGGGACCCAAATTTACTTTCAGTAATAGTTTCTAGGTTTTTAGCTACTCCCTAAGTTTATCTTAAGGGGGGGTGTTAGATTAATAAAGTATTTGCTTATTAATTAAATCATATTAATTTAATTATTAAGTCACTTATTATCTCTATTTTACTTAAGCTAAACTTTAGACATATAATAATTAATTCTTTTATTAATTATTATTATGCAACCTAAGATATTCTCTTGTTAGGGTTTTGATCTCCTTTTATAAGGATTAATTGCTTTATAATTTATTCATTCAGTTTTGATAATAGAAATTTCACCTTTTTTCTCATCAAGAATGTCTCATCTATGGATTTGGCAATTCCACTCTCCATAGCTTTTTGCTTCTCTATTCTGTGAGAAGTGTTTGCATGCAGGTGATTCTTGGGAGTTGTAGGGTTGATCTTTCATCAACTTCAATAGACACATTAGAGCCAACACGTGTGCCTTAAGGGTTCTTAGGATCCCTCAAGGAACACTTGATTGTTCTAATGTGCCCCAAGGGGTCATATGGGGTCCTAAGGGTCTCAATGTCCCTCTCAACACACTAGGACCCTTATGACCCATTTAGACACAATTGAGAAATCAAGTGTGCCTGAAGGGATCTTAGGACCCCTTAGGGAACACTTGATGGTTATAATGTGCCCCAAGGGGTCATATGGGTTCCTAAGGGGTCAATACAAAATAAATAGCATGTACTTGCATGAGGTTGTAACTGACTGCAAGTGTGATCATAAAGATGCTTTAATAAACCAATATCTTATTTCCTCAAGGGACATCTAGTTCATGTGCTTGACTGGCATATTCAAGAACTGACAATCTCCATTTAAACTCAAGTCTTTGGAAGCACTTATATTTTGGAATGGAGAAGATACACCCATTGGGTTTGCAATAACTCTATATCTAGAGAGAGAGGAACGATAGGGGTAAGGAAGGAGAGAGAGAAAATTGGGGGTAGGGGTATAAGCAGAGGGAGAGAGGGAGGGAGAGGGGGTATACTTGCATCACATATAGCTCACATATAAGCAACAAGAACGTATGAATTTGTATACATGGACTTCAATCCATAGACTTGCACACATCCCTCTTGAAATGATAATTTATTTATATAGGATGCAAGCCACAAATATGTCAACTAAAATAGATTTGAGATAGGTCACCTCCTCAAGCAATATGATGATCATCAAGCACTTCAACATACCACAATGATCTCCAATGCCAATAATTATGATGAATACACTAGACAAGAGTTGTTGGAGCCAAAATATCAAACCTATGCATATCACAAAGGATCGACATAGAATATGATCCACCAAAATGATGTACACCACCCTTGAGGCACAAAATGGTAAAACAATCAATGATCGACCAATGGTAAAGCACAATATCATATATACAGGCTTCCAGTGAAATATAATCAATATGCAACCAACGAATACACCAAAGTTTTGGTACACAGCCACCAACACATCAAAGGTTGATAGAAAAATGTTGAAATCGAGATCACCCATCAATCTCACACTATTAGCCTAGAAAATAGAAAGATTGCTACTATGTTGATGAGAGTGTGACTAATCAAGAATATCTGAAGGATAGTAAGAGTAATGAAGAATTAGGATTCATTGTTATCAAGGTTCAAGAAGATCCTAACCCTACCATGAATGTTGGAAGCTATTTGATCACAAATGTGGAGGGAAAATGTGATTGGGTCATTGAGAGTGGACGCTCACATCGTATGAAAAATGAAAAAAAATAGATTTGTGAAATTAGAGATGTGTGATGGTGGTATTGTCAAGTTTGGTGATGACACTATCTGATTTGGAGCAGAGGATCCATTGCTCCAAATGGTAAGACTGACATTGATGATGTTTTATATGTTGAAGATTTCAAACATATTTTTTTCAGTGTTGCACAACTAGTTTGATAAGAGATATGACTAGCAACTCAAGGATGGCAAGTGCAGAATCTTGGGGAACTCAAGAAATGAACTTGCATCAAGTACAAAATCAAGAGGTAATATCTTTCACTTGACCAATATAGAGAAAAGATGTTTGATTGTTCAAATTGAAGATAGATGGCACAAAAGAATGTGTCATATAAACTTTGAGAACATTATGAAGATAAGTACTACTCATGCAATAATATACTACTTAGACTGATGAAATTGCTAATGCTACATGTAAGGGATGTTTGATGGATAAACAAAATAGAGTTATTTTCAAAGTTAAATTTGATTCATCAAAGAAAGTTCCAGATCTTGTCCATATTGATTAGTTTGGTCCATCTAAGATTAGTAGTTATCATGGAGATAGATATTTTTAATTGTTTGTGGATGATTACTCAAGAATAATGTGGGTAACTTTATTGAAAGAAAAGTTAGATACCTTCAAAAAATACATCTGCAAAGCAATGATTGAGACGGAGACATGTTTGAAGCAAAAATGTTTAAGATCATATACAAGTGGTGAATTCACATCGGGTGATTCTATGTATTTTGTGAAGAACATAGGATAGAAAGGTGGACTTCTATTCCAATGAGTCCTATGTAGAATGATATAGAAGAAAGGAGGAACAATTAATCTTAGACACGGCTAGGACAATGATGATTGAAGGAAATATTGTATAGATATATTGGAGAAATACATAGTCGATATTAGTGTAGAAAATGAATTGGTTGCATATAAAAGGTGGAATTGGTAAGACGCCTTGTGAGCTTTGGTGTGGCAATAAATATATTGTGAAATATTTCAAAGCTTTTGGAAGTAAGTGTTATTTCATATGAGATAAGGATTTAGGAAATTTTGATCCTAGAAGTGATGAAGAAATCTTTCTTGGTCACTCTCCCAAGAGAACCTCAAAACATTAAGGGAGATAGTAGAGAATGCAAATGTTAAAGTTGTTGAGGACATTCAAATGCAACCTAGAGCTTGTGCTTATTATTTAGATTATAAGGACACCAATACAAAACAGGGAACACAAATTCAGCCATGAACACATTCTTAGATTATTCCTATAGTTCATAATGATCAAGATGAATGAAGACATGTTTAAGAAGACACTCAAGAATCAAGTGTTTTTGAAAATCTGAAGACTCCATGTTATGTAAAGTTGAGTCATTCTATAAAGGAAAATATAGATAATAAGAATCAAGATGTGTAGACTAGGAAAAGGTTAGCAAGAAATAGAGAACATTGTTTGATTTCACAAGTCGAACTTGAAAATGTTTACAAGGCATGTAAAGATGTAAATTAGATAAAAGTTATGAAAGAGGAATCCGAAAAGATTCACAAGAACGATACTTGGATCTTATTCCACATACCTAAAGATAACAATGTGTTTGGTACTAAATGGATGTTCATAAATAAATTAAAAGAAGATGAAGAAGTTATTAGAAACTAAGATAGACTTGTTTGCAAGGACTATTGACAATTGGAATGTATTAATTTTGAAGAAATGTTTTCTCTTGCTACTAGAATTGAAGCAATTAGGTTATTTCTTGTTATGCTACTTTTAAGAATTTGAAGGTTTATCATATGGATGTTAATCAGCATTCTTGAATGGTGAGTTGGAAGGGAGAGTATATGTGAGACAACTTAATGTTTTCACTTTAACAGATAATGACATAGTTTGCAAGTTGAAGAAAGCTTTGTATAGATTAAAATAGGCCCCTAGAGCATGGCAAGCAAGATTAGATAAGTATCATTTGAAGCTTGATTTTTGCAAAGGTACTCTTGATAAATGAAATGCAAAGTGAATTTGAAATTTTTATAATTAAAGAGATAAAATCTTTCTTGGTGTACAAATTGTACAATCAAAGAAAGAAATTTTTATCTTGGTCCATGTATGTGAGAGGATTGTTGAAGAAATTTGGCAATGGAAGCTCCTATAGTGACTAGTTGTAAATTTACCAAAAAAGATGACACATCAAAGGTAAATCAAACAAGGTACATATCTATGATCAATGGCTTATTGTATTTAACTCAAACAATGCCCAACATCATGAGTGTTGTAAGTATGATAACAAGATTTCAAGCATAACCGAAGGAGTCTCATGAAGTGGTTATGAAAAGAATATTCAAATATTTGAAAGGGGAAAATGACTTCCATTTGTGGTATGACCAGGATGATGATTTCACTTTGTGTCTATACTAATGTTGATTGGGCAAGTAATGTGGATGATCAAAAGACTACTATAGGAGGTGCATTCTATTTGGGGCAAAATTTGGTTAGATGAACTACTTAGAAGCATAATTGTGTATCTCAATCCATTGTCGAAGCTAAATATCTTGTTGATTGTTCTCAAATAGTGTGTTTGAAGTAGATATTGACTAATATTAGAAAGAGTATTGATGAACCTATTGTTATGTATTATTATAAATCAAGTTATCAATATTTTAAAGAGTCATGTGCTACAATCAAAAGAAGTGTATATTTCTATCAAATATCTTTTCTTGAAGGATAAAGTAGTTGAGAAAGAGGTTAAGTTGGAGTACATGTCTACTAAGGATAAAATTGCAGATATTTTCACTAAGCCTTTCCCTAGTGATATTTTGTGTATTTGAGGGAAAAAGTAGGGGTTATTACCCCTCCTGATCAGATCTAAGATGCATTGGTTCGCATCAATCCAAGGTACCTTATATGGATATATTTTCTTCTTGGATTGATGTGATGAAGCCACTCCTTAGAGAGAGTAGTGAGTATGGAGTTTTTATGGATCAAAGCATCTTATTGAGATATGTGGTCATTTTATGATGCATTGTTGGAGTGAGTGCAAGTATTTGCCCTTTGTCATTGATCTTAAAGGGAGAGAGAAGTCATGAAAAATAGTAATTGAAATGAATATACATCTTACAAGGGTCAAAGTTGTAGATAGCCTCTGAAAGATAATATCTTACTAATTTGATTTGACCTTTGACATTGATATGTTTTTTCACATCCATATGTTGTCATCATACCAGAGGGGGAGATTGTTGGGCAAATATATGTCTTCAAATATTTGAGAAATGTGTTCTCATTGATGTCAACATATTTCTTTATTCAGACAGTGATGCAAAAATAAGTTACAAGAATATATACTACAAAGATAAGATTGGTATGACTATTGTTTGGAAGATCATATGTTTTGCAAGTACAAATGTGTCGTACAGTGTTTATCGATGACATATGTGATGTTGCTATCAAAGTGAGATTTGAGAGAGTTGTAGATGATTTACTAGAGATTGGTATTTTGATGTTTAGACAATGTTCAAGATGCATTTGGATCAATGAGGATCGATATGAACAAGTTAGCAAATGTTAAGGTTGTGGCATGTTAAGGACTTCATATTACCTCGTTGTCAAGATTGGTTCGTGGAAATGAGCAAAGATGGTAGGGTTTCTAAGGTGACAAAGTAGATACTTTCTAAAAGGATAGTTTTAATGGTCGACCTAAGATGTAGGGTGTTGTGATGGATCATTTTGTGCTCTTAACTTATTTGGTGTCTTCAAGGATGTTATTGTGTATCATTGATATGTAGCAGTTGGCATACAATGGATCGATTTGAAATATGAGTTTATAATTAATAAGTAGTTTGTAAATAGATGTTTGTTAAGACCAACCTTGTTTGTTTCTACAAGGTTGATGAAGTGTATCAAAGAATATGATCTTATGTAAATGTGAAGTTAGTGAGGTGTGGATGTGGATATGAGACATGCATCGATGACCTTGAAAAGAGGTACAAGTAGAATCTAACAAGCTTTAACAAAATTGAACAGATGTGAGGTCGATGCCACCAGGTATTTCATGAACTATAGATTGTTGTCCATTTATTTAAGGCAATGAGCCTTTGTTTGTAATTAAGTAGTGACCTCTAGGAAGTGTGCTTGAATGCAAGAACATTCTCATTTGTAATAAGTTATATTTTTAATAGAATATAATTTATTGTGGGTTGGAACCCCACCGTGATTTTTCCCCTCACAAGGTTTCCATGCAAAAATATTGGTGTTATGTATTCATGTGATGTTGTCAATTTGTGGTATCATGTTTAACATTAGATCTAAGGTTTAACGGGTCAAATCTAATAGTCAACTTAAGGTTATAAGCTTAAGACACAATTGATTCACCCCTATGTTGTTATTCTAACACCCCCGTGAATAGGTTGTAGTTTTGGCAACTAGAAACACCTTTCCTTTCCCTTCTCGACTTCACTTGTGACATTCATGCTAAATTCATCAAATACATTCACTATAAAAATAATCAAAGCATATTATCTTGGCATTCCATTCAATCTTGTATTTTGGACACACAATAGGCAAGCTTAGAATTTAGCAAATAGCATATTACTCCGCCAAAATACATTTTAGCTATCTAATCAAGTATAATGCTAATTCATAACCTTTACAAATTACATCAACCACAATGATAGAATGATATAAAGATGAAGATTTTCTTCAAGTATAAAAATGGCCACAAATTGTCTCAAGAGTTTGGGCATCAGCTATCCCTTATGAAAATGCTAAAGGAGAATGTGATTTAACTACTCAAAAAATATTATATTGTCTTATGTTGTCCTACACAAGTCCATTTCAGAGTACAATTTAAGGCAAGGGTCTCAAAAGAGAGGCTTAAGCTCTACTTTCAGGAAGCGGGTAGTTTCATTAATAAACATTTATTTTACTACAGGATTATTTAGAACCTTCTCCTCAAAAATAGGAGCTCCTAATTTTTAGCCAGTGGGTGAAAACATGGTAGGGCTAGAAATCGGTCCACCAGCTTAGGAATGGTTTTTTGCTACTTGTCAAAAAATTGATTTCAGATTTTTTGTTAAAAAGTAATTTTGGAGGGAAATTTTTTTTTAACTTATTTTTCATGCATTGTGTAAAGACAAATCTATTGTTTTCAGATGATCAATTTCAGAGCTTAGACCAATTTCAGAGCTTAAACTTTTGGGCTGAATTGAGCTGCATAAATCATAGGACCTAGCTTTAAAATATTTCCAAAAAATAGCAAACAGTATTTTATAAGGAATCCCCCTTCCATAGGACCCCACGGAAGATTATAGTTAAACATAACATAAACTGTGTGACTTGCACCCATTTTCCCTCTATTTTGGATCTCACTTTTAAAAACCCAACAAGCTGATGGCAGATTCCCTGTAACAAACCAAAACAAATATATTTCGAGTCAATTTAAGGTCGTTTTATTACATCTCTACACCCTATGCATTGATCTCCCCAAGTTCCCATAACAAGGAAAAATACAGATATTAAAAGGATATTCAAGATATCTCTAACAATTCGAAAAAAACAAAAAATCATGCCACTCGAGAAATAACAACTTGTTCTCGAACTTTTGGTTTGTACAGATAGCCTCCCGTGGATAGAAGGTATATAAAAAAAGAAAAGGAAAGGAAAGGTGGTTTTATAGTCCACGACACTATGTCATAGTTTTTGGATTTACATATGGTGACAGTGATATGGGACTACCTCATACTCTTTTTCGAGAGGCGCTTGGCGCTACAAACGAGGCGTACATACCCTACCCCCCAGTGGGATTTGAACTTGTGACCTCTCTTTCAAGAGTACAAGTTCTCCACCACTAGGCCAACTCAGGCTGTACATGACCATTAAGTCTACTAATTTAATGTTGTTAGTAATTAGTTGGAAAGATCGTTATATCAAATATAAAAACTAAAGATAAATGTCAACGATCCCTCTTATGGTTTGAAGAAAACTCTCCTTGCAACACCTTTCAGTGATAATCCCCAACCTGTAGTAATAAGCTAAGATGATGAAAAAAATTATCATCTGATAAACTGGTCCGAGACAATTTACTAAATTGGCCACCCTGAGACATCACAAAACATTTCTTCAGCCAAAAAGAAAAGAATTAATCTATTCGGACCTATTGGATTTAATTTATTGGTATTAAGATCGATAATGATTAAATCATCTAGCATTTTGGCCCTAACCACAAGAGGTCTCTATTATGCAGGAAATAAAGTACAGCAGCAGAAAGTTCCAGACAAACAAGATTTTCTATTAAATGTCTGTAGCTATGATATCTGCCAGAAGAGAATAAATTTGATCCGCCTCCTACGAGATCTAGCAAGGATGGTGCTGGTTGGGTTCCAAGAAATGAATATGGTTCCGTGAAGATTAAAATCTTTCAACACTACCAATGATTTACCATAATCTTACTTTACGTTGGGATCCCTATCCATAATCTGATTTCTTGCCAAATGTTGACCAGTTAGCTTTTGAACAGTTCTTAAGAGCTTATACCACTAGTTTCCGAAGGCCGTTATTATATGCTTTTTCATTGCAATTTTTATCTGTAGACGTTATGACTTCTCTGAACAGGATTCTTCAAGCGGAATTCTTTATTAATAAAGGATATGTTCCATAGTAAAACATTTGAGAGTGCATTTTCAAAAATCCAAATTGCACTCATTGATTGGAATCTGATCGTAGCATAAATCTATCTTTTGGTTGTGTCCATAAACATGTCTATAATCCTCGAGATTGTTTGCACCTTAATAACAGATTTTATTCATAGTAAAATCAGAGAATATATGGTGACCTCTGCCGAGTTCACGGGAGCGTGAATAATATAAGAATGTCCATGATTACATGTTTGAAAAAATAAGGAGAATTGCACTTGCTCCAAATCATATTCTGGAATTGCCATTCTCTTGTTAAAAAGGCACCCACAAATTAGAGGTTCATCCCATATTAGAATATATGTTCAGTTTGGCAAGTTGACTCGTATAAAAAAAGATGGCAATCATTTGTCCCATTTTACTTCTACAAAGTATCAAAACCTATTGGAAACAATAAGTAATGAACACAAACAGGAATGTTAATAAACTCTCCAAAAGCCAATTAATGCCTATACACACAAATATGAAACGGAAATACATAAAATACAGATGGGCTCGAAAAGTGTTCCGTTCCTTATCCACCATTAGTCATATGTGAATCCCTTTCAAGTACTCTGCTCAACGTTTGTAGTAGCCACTTTGCTGTGGAGGATAGTACTCACTGGAGGGTGGTATATGATAAGGAGGTTGAGGTGCCGCTGGTGGTTGATGTGACCCTGGCATAGCATTGTAGTATGGACCACGCCAACCTGGATATGCTGGCTGGCTGTAGTCATGTGGTACCGATGGTTGAGCTGTTCCAGGTGAGGAATGGTATGGACTAGGAGCCTGTGAATAGTATGGAGGTTGACCGGGGTAGGGATTTTGAGGCTGACCGGGAGCTGGTGTTGTAGGATACGGTGGCAATGATTGTTCCGCTGTGCGATAATAAGGTGGTCGTGGACCTCCTGGCTGATGTGCATTCTGTGGATCTGGAAGTGAGGAAACACCAGCAGATCTTTGGGCTGTTGAACTAGCAGATGGGTATTTGTAAGAAGATTTACCATCATTGAAATTAAGGCCAGCTAACTGTCGTTGAAGATCTTCCATCATCTCACGGCACTGAATGTTACGAGTCATGGCAAAATCACTACACTGTTGCTTTAAATTGTTGATTGCATCCTGATGTTGCCCACAAAAGTCGGAAAAAGAGAAAAATCAGTGAGATGAAATAATGCTAAAACATTCAAAATTTTATGATATCGTACAGCAATATTGACGCAAGTAAATTTTGAAGGGAAGCTAGTAACAGATGTAAAGAAATGCATTTTAACAGTAATTCTGCTCGTCTCCTTAGCCAGAAACACATATAGCAGCACTTTGAACTTTAAAACATAATGGCAAATATCATTGTCAGGGATATCGTAGCAAAACCAAGAGATGGAGATATTTTAATTTTCCCAGAATATTATTAAGATAATATCAAAAAGCCCAAAAAAGCAGAAAACATCAAAAAGAAAAACGAAGAGAATAACTGATTATTTTTGTAAGTCAATTCCTTGAACTCTATACATCATCAGTATTCTTCTAGAGTTCTACTTTTTCTAAGTTGAGAAAATAGTTGCAATGAGACTAGAGGTCAGCAATAATTTTACCTGAGACGTAGACGAGGGAATGGTGCCTGTAAAATTTCCAATTGCCTACTTTACCATCAATGGTGGTACTATTGAACAAAGTGATATTATAAATAATACACTCGTGCAAAATACAACAGCATGGCAGAAAAGGATGTGAAGAAATGGGATGCAGGTTTTGCTCAAAATGCTCTTATTGATAAAAATCAAGCAATTGTCTGTCATATTCTTGTAGCTGGGACTTTTCTTGAAATCAGCTATCTATTTGTTTTGTTATGTAAAAAAATTGCAGGTTTTCTTTAAGACAGACATATAGAAGAAATGTGATGGATTTTCAGGATAAAGAATAATTTCAGTGAGGAAGAGGAGGCATTATGTAAAGAAAAATGTGCCAAAATGTGCTCAGGAATCCAAAAATAATCCAAACCATTTCTGCAGAATAAACAAGAGCAAATAAAATTCAGATAACCCTTACAGCAGAGAATTTTGATAAAATCATGGTCAAATATTAAAATAGCTGTCAAACAATCTCTGAAAAAATCATCATTTTTCCATGCTTGGAGACTCCTAGTCAGTTTTAAGAGTTCCTATTTTGAGAATTCCTCCCTCCTGCATTCTATTGGATTTGGAGTGGCTTCCTCATCACTTGGTGGATTTGTTTCTTCCTAGGGAGAGCTATGTTGCTTGTAAATATTGGATCATCTTTAGTTTGCAGGCATTCCTCGTTGACATTGGAGCTTCTTCATTACAGAAGGAGATCTTATCTCTCTTTTTCCCTCCTATGGGGGGATTATTTGATTGTATTTGCCTGATGTATGTTGTCCTTGGGAGGGTAACTCAATTCTCCATCCATGCATCTTATTAATTTCTCTCTTTTGGAATGGAGTTATTTCCCATGTAGTTTACTCCTTTTCTCCATTGTGAGAGATTTCTAATTGCATGTACGTGGGTACCTAAAATGGTTTTGTAGCTAGGTGTCATACTGCATCTTGCTCATTTTGCAGGGGGTGTTGGAGTAAATTATTAATTACTCTCATGCTTGACTTTGCTTATGCAGTTTATTAGCTTTTAATTAAATAGGTGCATAATGGTAGCTTTATTGCAGGTTATTCATCAGCTCTGCCTCCTTGTCTTTATAAGCAAGGTTCTATACATTACTTCATGCATCTCAATACTATTCATTCCAGGTAATTATTTGTCACTTCATGACGGTTTATATCTGTGTGTTCTCTTGGGAGGTTGATCACTCCAACAATTTGCAGTCCAAGATCCAATTTATCACTCTAACAGGCTCTCTATGGCTGACTCACTATAAATAAGCATAAAGATATAAGCACAGCCTTGATATGTGAAAAAATCAACAAAATAGACCCTGCTAAGAAAATTATAATATAATCCAATGAATCTGTTCATTTGATTCAAAGAAGCTTTCTCCCTCATATACATGCACTCTGAAAACCTATCAGTTTCTTTCAGCCATTAGGAAGCATCTTTGCATTTTGCAAAACCCATTATGTGCCAAATTAAAATATGCCCACATAACAAAGTGTCCAGCGCATATGATGCATTTATGTTCTAGTATAATTTTAGCTCCAGAAAAAAGGAATTGCGTATAAGTAACTTCAAAAGCATTACCGTCTTTTAACGTCAAACTCATTTTTGGGCATTTGTTTGATCATTTTGTGTGGCAACTCCCAATCAGAAAGCATTATAATATCCATTTGCACAGAACTTCTAGGCTTTATTGTGGGGAGTCGGGACCATGAATTTGCTGCTCTTGTTAAGCCAATTCCCCGATCACATATTTAGTGTCTTCCTAGAAAAGGCCTCATTATGTTGATAAAAGCTCACAAACTGTCAACTTAAGCTGTTCTGATACCAAATCGGCTACCACTAGAAAAGCCAGACTCATCATGCACCTATGGTCTATAAACAAAATAGATCCTTTAATTACATGCATGAAGTCACACAATAAAGTTGGGATAGCATGTACATTGAATGAAACCACTTACTTCTGCAAGCCAGTGTGAGTTGAAAGAAATCCAAGAAAACAAGTTCTTGATTAAACATGAAACAGACGTGCGATCCATGCAACTAATTAATTCTCAATCATCTGATTCTGCATTATTCACTAACCACAACTTGAACCTATAAAAAGTGCTCAATATGAAAGTACATGAATGCATCTCACTTCATTGTGACTTGACCCTGCTTGAGTTATTGTTCTTGCGATGTTACACAAGAGGTCATGTGTCTTATGAAATAAAACAAATATGTAAAAAGAACCACAGAAATGGCATGGAAAAATATCAAATGATACAACAAGAGTGATTGTGTTGTTAAATCTTTGAAGTAGAAGTAGAAACCAGCTGCATCAACAATGTCATTGCTTATGAAAGTCACTGAGAAAGGCAATTAAAATTATTGCATATAAAAACTTCAAATGCCACCTGATAGCATAGTGAATATTAAAAAAACTGACAATTCAACAGAGGCTGTGGACGAAATTGAATTCATGTTCCTCTTGATTTCAGAGCAATCAAATTTCATATTTGTCTTAAAAGTTTAGATCCAAGATGGCAGAAAATACATACCTGAAGAGTAACATAAAACTTAAGACCTTCATTGATATTGTCCCTGATTTCCCTATACTTTGCAACAGCAGCGCTTATTTGTTTATAGCCCTTTTCCCGAGCAGCTGAAAAAATAATTAATAATCATACAAGAATATAATTAAAACACTAACCAGAGTAAAAAAAATCAAGCAGATGAAAGACTGCAATTTTAATCAGATCAATTCAACTTGAAAAAACCGATTTTATTTTCATTTATAACAGTGGAGTCTTATTGATTTGTACATGACATAAATTTTAATTAACTAAGAAAAAACTACTTATAAAGGATTTCTATTTTCTACAATTTAGACATGCATTTTGAAGTTATTTGAGATGAGGGTAACTTCAGAATTAAGTGTTTATATTTAAAACACATAAGAAACATAAGAGACTTAATCTTTGTGCAAATTCAATAAGGATGATATCAAATAAATCCTTAAATTAAGATGTGTTTAAGTTTTATGTTTCAACAATCTTCAAGTACTGGAAGGAGTTTGGCTCAAAAACTCCAACTAGAATTTCTATTGGCAAGGGATGCTTTCTGTCCAAGGGTTTGTGATAAAATGGTAGTGAGGCACCAACCATATCTGAGTGACCGAAGTTCAACTCCACGAAATAAGCCAACACACAATTCTAGAAGATAGGTGGTGAGGTTATGGTGTCACAATTATGGGGCACATTGGAACATGATGCATGATTAATCTTACGAATACAGTCCAAGCTTAGAAGTCGATCCAGAATCTCTAAGCAGTAAACATAATGAATGAGTGAAGGAAATAACAGTGAGATAAGCATTCTTATGTAAACCACATGTAGTAATCTATAACGAAAGCTTGTATCATATTTAGTAGAATCTTTAAAAAAGCTAGTTTTATATCAGCTATCATGGTTGAAACTGAAAGTGCTTGTAAAGTAAATATACATTAAAGAAGTGAATGCATCTTAAAATAGAAATTCACTGCACATGCTAATGGCTCCTGTCAAGCATGCAACACACAATCTCCTCCTTGCAAGGGTAGAAGATATGTACCTGCCTACAGACACAAGTTTTACTTGTCTGAACTACTCATATAAAAGCTTCTACTTCTCAATCAGTTTTATATTATGCTGACATCTTCCTAACACAATGACACTGTTCCTCTGCTAAAAAATCAAATATGCTAACTCATACTGCCACAGAAAGCATGCCACTAAAACATGCATATATATCACCATTACTTTCTACTAGAAGCTGTTCACTGACAACCCTCCCTAGGGATAGACATGTGGTTTAGTGATGCTCCCCTTTAAGTGTACATTTTAGGGACAGCCTCCCATCTCCCACATCACTCTGTTGTTAAATTCTTCTGAACACAAAAAGAAAGAGGCCCAAATCAAAAAGGTCCACAATATGCAGTAATGCTAACTGCCATTAATTTCAAGTCTACAGTAGCTTGACAATTTCAGTCCCAGTTAATCACAGAAACAACTGACTTTATCGTACAACTACTTATACACTTGACATCATAAATCTTTACTTCTTATGGACAGTGGAAATTGCAAGAAAGTCATATATTATCTGTCGGAACTCACTGCCTACAAGTTGGCGATTCTCAAATTAACTTTTAAATTATAATATCTTTGCTGATTTTCACATTCATGTTGCTATCTCTTTTACTTCATGGGCATCTTAAAAAAGTTCTGATTAAAATTAAAATGTGCAGCATATGACCATGCCTTGATGGATATTTGATTAGTGGATTGATGTGATGTCATTACAAATTCAGCACACTGTGTGCGCTTCAATTTCTAGATGCTTTTAACTTGCTTTTAGCCATTATTATTTTTATTTATCCATTTACTTCCAATTTAAAATATTGATTTAATAGCCATATCCCTGCTATCCCCAATATCAGGAAACATTTTTTCCCATCCCCAAAGCCCTATTCCCCCATACTCACAAGTCAGACAAGCACTGTATAAATTATACTTATTTTGACAAGGGATAACAAAAGAGTTGGTAACCAAATGTATGTTTCATCTGATTTATGAATTAAAAAAGCGAAACAAAACTAAATTCAGTGAATGATCAAAATTTCTAGGACATTTAACTGCATATCTAATACAGCAACAGGGAATGAACAACGTGTGCTGCACAAAACCATTTTCTATCCCTTAATACTTTTCATTTTTGCGAAGTTACCGGTTTGAGTTTGGGAATGGGTGCAGGTAAGAGAAACTGGTATGTGGGCATGAGAAAACAAAATTCAGGCACTTGGGTACATGTGTGTGTGCATGCATGTGCATGTGTTGGGTGCAGGTATGGGAAGAAAAAAACCAGGGGTTTGGGTGTATGTGTGTGCGCGTCGACATGCTTACACATCTGTGCAGGCAGTGGGTGCGTGGGTGTGTGTAGTTACATTATATATACAAAAAATAAATAAGAGAAATATAGAAAATTCTAAAACTAAATCATTTCATAGGTGTGTACGGGTGAGTGGGTGTGTGTGCACACACATTATATATACAAAAAAAAAGGAGATATATACAGAATTCTAAAACTAGATCATTTCATAGTATGATGCTTGATCATTGATTAATGTCAAATGCCAAAGATAAATATTAAATGTTAAATGATAGTGAAAAAAATTGAATAAGCATATACATACCCAGCAGGTACCCACAGACATACCCATACCAAATACGTACTCAAACCCGGTATGGAGCTGTTGTGAGGTTTTCACACATCGCCCCAAATTCTTGGGGACCCCCTTTTTAATCGCCTTTAGGGCCAGTGGAGAAGGTTAGATGTATTTTTCACCCGGTTTCAACTTGATTTTCCAGAGCTATCAGTTCTATCCTTAGGCCGAATAAGTTCAAAATTGATTTCAACTTGGCAGGATAAGATTGTGAATTTTGTACTTAGACGATTTCTTTTGAAAATTTGGATTTAATTGTAAATTTGAATGATTTTCAAATAAGGAAATTTTTCGTTAGACTTAGGTTCTTGGAAAATCTTTTTTTTTTTGGTGAAATAGAATTTAATTTTGTAAGATGAAGTTAAATTGCAAAATCGATTTTTACTCTAGAGGCAATTTTATTTTTTGTCATAAAATTTTAATTATTTAGCAAAATCGATTTAGAGGAAAATTGCAAAAATTGGCTTTAATAGATTAAATTTGCCTTGAAAGCTTTTGGTATTTAATGAAATTGGTAAATTGATATTAAGAAATGGCTTTTGGTTAGCCAAAATTCAACTTCAAGGATGTATTAATTAGCAAACCCTCATTAAATAGAAATTTTTAGCATCCCCAAGGCACCATTCAATTTCGTTTTGCAATTTGTGGTTAATTAGTAAATTATAAGTGCAGTTTTCATTTTAGAAAATTAAAATTTTGGCAAAGTATTTAAAGTGGGCCACTAACTTAGCTTTAATTTTGGTTTTTTTTCCTCTATAGGACCAAGTCGGCCAGCCTAGGAGGAAGGTGAAAGCTGCTATAAAGGGAGTCCCCTCCCATTTCATTTTCATCAATTCATTTGCTCCTCATGCTTGGGCGAATTTGAAGCAAGGGCAGATTTCCAGACTTGGGCGAAATTGGTGGAAGGCAGTTTTTTGGCGATTTTTGGGCAATTTCTCCATTGCCATTGTTGGGCGATTTGTCTAAGGGCCAGATTTTTTGCGTTTTTGGGGATTTTTGCTTCACTTTGTGGGCTGCGATTTGTGCCCTAGGTGGCAGATTTTACAGATTTTGCTCCTTCTTTGCTTGGGCGAATTTTGTGGAAGGGCAGATTTTTTTTCATGCTTAGCCGAATTTTGTGGGAGCCGAATTTTGTGGGGGCCGAAATTTGTGGAAGACAAAATTCTGATTTTCTAGAGGGGCTGCAATTTTTTATATCAGATTTGGGCAATTCTGTTGGGAGAAGAGATACATATGAAAGTTTGATTTTTGCATAGAAGGCAAGTGTTGGATAAGCTTAGAGGCTTTGTTTTCTAATTTGCTAAGAGATTTGTAATTCTTTGATGTCATATCCCGGGTTCCGAAAAGTTGCTGTAAGATTATTAGTTAAGGTGAAAGTCATCATCTAGAGTTGCAAGGAGTGCTTAAGCTGACATCCATTCTTTCGCTCTTTTCTAAGAATTGCACTACTTGGTTCTTCTTGCCTTTTGGTCCACCACTCTACCATCCCGTAATAGGGTGACGAGCATGGAGGATGATAGTGCAAGTAAGAATCCCAAGCGGGCAAACGCTAAGAAAGACAAAGAGGATATGACGCCCAAAACTTCCTTCTTCTTGAAAATGAAGAAAATAACCGATACTAATATCGCTACAGTGGACATGATACGGATGAGGGACAGACTAAAGGAAGGACAATCCCCCTTGGCAAAGAGGATATACAAGAGCGGAATTGTACATGCAGCAGCTTTTCCTCCTACTTTGCCTTGTCCGGAATTGATTATGGAGTGTGCATCCAGATTTGATCTAGACAGTAAATCCATCATTTTTGGCGAAGGGAAGAGAGTGTTGGCCAACATTGGCGAACAAGCAATTGAAGAGACATTTAATATTCCCCAGAGCAAGGGCATGACAGTT
This sequence comes from Cupressus sempervirens, assembly GCA_028749045.1. Lineage (NCBI taxonomy): Eukaryota > Viridiplantae > Streptophyta > Pinopsida > Cupressales > Cupressaceae > Cupressus > Cupressus sempervirens. Next base: position 435,336,295 of record CM053792.1, read on the forward strand.
GTAATGGTGGATCAGGCGGCCAAATCATTTCAAGGTAACCAAGAGGCCTACTTCTCACATCTAAAGCGGAATTGGATACACGAAGGAAGGAAAGGAGTTAACAAATCAACCAGGCTTACAGTGGCAGATTTCAAGCCGGAATATGGCGATCTCATTGTTCTTCTCAGCCGGATCATGGGCCTAGCTCAAGCTATGCAATTCGAAAACTGGATGTACTTCTTCATTGATGAAATTGAAAAGGGAAAAGGAAAATTTGATTGGGCTAGGATCATAAGTGAAAATTTAGAGTTGCAACTTAGAACAGTTCAAAACCAAAGGCAATTCTACATGGGATCCTATCTGTTTTACTTAATTGCTAGATTGTATGAGAGTCCGGGACTTAGGGCCTTAGGAGAGATTGGTAATGGGCCGGGGCAATATTTGGTGCATGAATGCTATCCGCAGCTTCATTTGCACAATAACAAGGATTACAAGATGTTTTGCGATGCATTTGCCATGAAGACAGTAAGGGTATTACAAGGGGCGCCTGCTAAGAGACTTTCATCGGAAGCAGAAGCAAGGATTAAGAAGTTTGGGAGTTGGTTCATCCAATTCCCGCAATTCACATACATTAGAGTGGCAGGAAGTACAGTTTGTCCCAAGAGGCTTCCAAGATACCCGCCCGACAAGGTAGTTTTGATGGAATTGGCTAGGCAGCTTGAGCACTATGATAGAGTAATGAGGAATGAGGGGAAAACAGGCGTTTCCTTCTCAATTATAATTGGCAATGATAGTTGCCCAAATCGGGCCACCTTTGAGGCTGCGGAAAAGGAATTGGAGTGGTATCATCTAGGATGGTACAGAGCAAGGCAAGGATTCGACCCTGTTGGTCTTATCAAGGCATCTCATGGAAGCGAATTTAAGCATGTTCCCACTATAGAGGACTTTTGGGCCAATGCAAAGGATGATTTTCACGTGAGAAAGCTAGCTTTCTCGAGATTGTCGGTGAACATGATGAGAGATATCAGATGGAGAGGCCTTGATATTCCCGATCAATTGGAGGATGATCGTAGTGTGTTGAGAGAAGACTATGAGACAGTAGTTGGAACAGAGTTGAATCCAGTGGATTGGGACGATCATCAGGATCCTTCCTTGGAGGCAGTCACAAGGACAGTAGATTTGCATACCGAGTCGTGGTATAATGCCAAGTTGAGAAAGCTACAAAGACAAAAGGTTCTCCTTACTTATGAGATGATGAAACCAAAGGAAGGTCTAGTAGAATCAATCGGACAGAAGGGTGAAGGAAGTGGCCGGCAATCGGAGACAGTTAGAAATAGCAAGAAGAGGGCTTTGGAGGTAGAGAAAAGCCAAGAACGTTCGGAACCTCCAGCCAAGAGACAACGGGCAGCGCCGTCAAGGGAGAGTATAACTGAGGCTAGAAGCCAAGAGGTCAATTCGAGTGATAAAGGGGCCGCAGTGGAGGTGAGCTCTGATTCGGAATCAAGTGGCTACAGTGAAAGTACGGAGTACTCCCCTCTCTCGGAGAACCAGCAAGGAAATATGGCAGAAACTAGTAGAGAAGAAGATGGGCCGATTGATATTGAAGAGATAAGTCAGGCGTCTAAGGCCGTTGGTGATGCTTTGTTGGTCGAACCGAATCCGGATTTGGGGAGATGCACTGCACCACTATGGTTAAGGCAAATGCTTATGCCGAGAGGCGAGGTGGTAATGGCTCACGCAGTTGATGATATCCAAGGACTAATAGAAAAGGATGATAGCGAGAACCAAAAACAGATGGCAAATACGGTGGCAAGGGTAATCAGAAGCGACAGTGATGGTCACCGAAGGGTTCAGATTGCTATACCAACAGTCAATAAGGCAGCGGATGAGATTGCAGCCCAGGAGTACGAAATAGTAGAACATAATTTGGGAAGAAATACAGATGATATGGAATGTGAGGAGGTTCAAGAAGGCATAGCATCAATCAGAGAAAGATTGAGGAAGGCAAACGAAAAGATAGTAAAGTTGGAGGCTGAAAACAAATATTGGAGAGATTGCCAGCCAATCCAACAGCTGCATCAGGCAGCCCTTCCTCAAGATAGCGGGAGCAATTCAGAAGAGGTATCAGTTCAGTTACATGAAGTAAGGGGTTGGATCTATGATACAATCCAAGATGGGCGAAATTTCTTGCCCTCCTTCATCTCAACATTCTAGTCATTGGTGACTGTTAGAAACAAATTCAGATTATATGAAGAGGAATGGAAGATTTTTCTTCCCATCAAGGATTTGGTTATTCCTAGGCTGCAGGCGTTCATTAGGCTACCGGAGGCATATTTGGAAAGAGCCCGGTTGGTTGATGAGAGAGGATTGAGCATAGTTGAATCTTGGTATGTCGCATTGACTACCAGATTCAGAACACTTGAAGAAATTCATGATGAGATTGCACAACACGGCCCAAGCGTCGACACTTCCATTTCGACCATGATGAGCGACGTTGGGGTGGCGCTTGATTTTGAGGGTATTAGAGAGGAGGATGTCAGTGAGACAGGATTTGGATCGAGATTGGATGAGTTAGGAAAGGCTGCCGTCAAAAGGAAACATCTGAACACCCTTTCCTGACTCAATGCTTTTATTGGGTTTGCAAAGGAATATGAGAAGGATCACGAAAGGATACTACAAGCAGCAAACAGCGTGGCAAAGTCAGCAGAACTCCGAGCGAAGCACACACCTTGTCCTCCTATGGAAGAAGTTAACGAAAGGCTAGCTAAGTTCATTGCCTTAGCTAAAAGAACAAAAGAAAAAGGAAGAATTATATTAGAAGATCATCTTATGTAAGCCCAAGTGGCAACTTTCTCTTTCTTCTAGAATAGGACAAGTGTTTGTTTCTGATTGGTCACCATTTTGGTGCCTTCTCATTGGTTGCCACTTTTGCACTTTTTTCATTGGTCCATTGATGAGGTGGCATCTTCTCATTGGCCGATGGGGTGGCAACCCTAATTAGGGTTTTTGGATCCAATCTGGATCGTCGATCTTGTTTTGATCTCTACCGTCCATTGTATTTTGGACCTCTATATAAGGCCATTGGCTCTCATTTGTAAAGGGAGGGGTTGGAGAAATTGTTGCGAAAATAATACCAAAGTGCTCTCTTTTTCATTGCATGTTGACTAAGAACATTGGGTGTTATTGCATGTTTTCTACTTCCACATAGTTAAATTTTCTTTTCAAGTTGAAGCAATTTCATTTCAAGTTGTTAGAGTAAGAGTAAAATAAAATGGATAGTTGCATGGTAGCTTTGGTAGATGTTTGATAGGGGTCAACACTAGGCCACTAGCATCCTAGCGGCTGGTTGGGAGGCTTTGTGTGGTGATCTAGTTTACTTTCCTTTGAAGCGTTGCATCTATGGAGGTAGGGCCGCTGGTTAGCCTTCATTAGATTCGATCCCCGTCCATCTGCTAACCTTCCATTCTTAGGAGTAGGAGTAGTTGAGTAGCCAAATTTCATGCTTAGAAGAGGTTAGTTAGAGAAGTAAACCAAAACATCGGCATTCTCACCTTCCATCGCCATTCACCCTACATTGCCATCATCGCGCCATCAACATCATCTAGCATTCACACCGAACCACCATCTCCATTTTCTCACCAAGATCCAAATTTTTCTCAAACAAGAAAACGTAAGGCCGCCTACGTGATTACCAGCAAATCACATTGATAAAACTGAGCGAGTATCCAACGGTGTAAGGAACATTGGAATTATACTCATGTCCCATGAGAGATAACTTTTCAAGAGAGGAATTGTGTATTTGATATTCTGTATCAAGCATCCAATTACTAATATGTTATGTGGTGACACAAAACTCGCATCAACAGGAGCCTGTGGGTATGAAACCAGTAACCGAGTTTTTTTTTACTTTATCAACGGAACACCCCTGAATTTGTATTTTTTCATCGAAAAAACTTTAATTGATTGCATCAGGCTTTTGTAATATGTTCAGCCTGCAATATCTATGGTTGCCATGCAATGTACTGTAATCGTCAAAATGTTCGTTGTCTGCTGATAATACCATCTCTTTCTGATTTAATTTTCTTACGTTGCTCAGCATGCATTTGTTCAAGTTACAGAAGGTGAACAATAATGATAATCATAAAATTTGTAAAAGGACCAAATTGTCTGAAAATAGAAACATCTAAAATGTCTGCATTCTAAAGTAGAAAGTTCATTGACAGCAATCAAAGATCAAGGAATGTACATGTACCAGTTGTAAGCCTTTTAGTTTTAACTAAAAAATGCAAATGAGTTTGAGACAGAAAGTTTGTCAGAAGACTAAAGGCTGCAAGGCCTTACTCTGCCAAATAGAATTAGTTAAGCTCGTATGATGCCTAATAACAATTACTGTTGTTCTTTCTATTAATGGAGATGACTTGTCTGCTCTTAAGGAATATAAAGATCATGGCTTTGCAAGAAGTAACACCAAATAGTTTAGTTGGTATTTTTTCTCAGTGAAATGATATAGAATAAGGGGAATGAACTTACTGCAGGATATACAGCAAAAAAGATGTAGATCGGAAATGATTAAATTTACAGGACAAAAAGTTAAAGAAGGGAAAATACAAGAAGACAAGCATTAAAATCGTAGCAAACACATGAAGAATATAGTGAAACACAAGCAACTGAGGAAAACAGAGAAGACATACAGCCAGGATGTGTGTATTTATAGGGAAAGATAGCCAAAAGGCTGTGGACATAGAAAAATAAAAATGGATGCATCTGACATAATGTGCAAGGAAACATAAGCAGTTCCAACTGGTATGAAATTTTGGTTGATGAAAGGAAAATGCAGGCTGAAAAGCTAGAAATAATGAAAAGAACAGAAATGTAGGTAATTAAAGTGGAGGAACAGGCCTTATAGAATAACTACGCTGAAATTCGCTAACAGATTATTGAAATAGGGATCCAAGTGTAAAGAGAAAATATTTCAGGGTATCCAATGTTAATGTACATGAAAGTGTTTGAAATTTGTGAAATAAGGCACAACAATTATTGAAGACAAATAACATGAGGTCAAAATGATAGTTTTCAAAGCTTTCATAAAGGGGTGTAAGTCAAAATCCCCAAGAGGTATGATAATTGAGTACAAATGTACAAATGTAGGATTGTAATAGACCCCCCTGAACATAGACTTTTGGTTAAGTCTGATTTTGCGGGTATTCTGATTTTTTTGTTTTTTTTAATTTTTCATTTCAAATGCTGATGCTGATGGTGAGCAATGCAAATAATTGAAATATGCTTGCAATACATATGGAAAAAGGAACTAGTGGAAGCAATCCACTAACAAGATAATTCTAACACCAACTTCTAAAACAAACTGATTTATTTCAATTTCTACTCAACTCTGTAACAGGAAACTCCAGGCTCCATCTATGTGTTGAAAATCATGAACAAGCATAGAACCCAGAAGACATCAGATCTGCTGTAGACAGACGTTGGAAGGAGGGTCTTTATGAGTGTTGTCCTGTCAAGAATATACCTCCACGTCCAAGCTTTCCAGTACAGCTTCAAACCCAGGTCTGTACAACTAATGTAGTCGACAGAAAATGCTTCAGAAATCTCTGATTTTCTATTACAGACCCCCTGAGACAGTTTTTTGTTTGCAACAAGATATAGAAATTATGTCAAATCTGCCAAGATATTACTAGATGTCTATGACTCTAAACTGGAGGCTGTGAGAGTTGAGACTGTACTGTACGGCCCAGCTAGTGGCTAAATATTGGTGCAACTCACTCTGATCTGCAGTATTTAATTGGTCGCTGCCCTTCTTTTATCCTGATCTGAACTCTCCCTTCTCCATTTTTTTGAGATTCTTCCTGAAATTGTTTGCAAATAAACCTGTAGGAGCCCTATGGTGGTTTCTCACACCTGTAGGCTGCCAAATGCACTGAGAGTTTCCGTTCTCAGTCCATAAATCTGCTGTGAAGAAATCCTTGCAAGAGCTTTCTCCACAGCGCTGGTAAAAAATATTGACTTTTTGATGCCAAAAACCTCCAAAACCTACTTTTATGTCTTTTCAATTTTCCCTCTAAGAGTAATTTCGGTTTAGGGTTTCTTTTTTCTCCTTTTTAACACAAAATAGTGTTTTATTATATTTTATTATTTTAATCCCCTTCTAGACTTTAACTTCAGGATGGGTCATTATTCATTACAAACTTGGCCCCTTGTAACTCAATATAACCGTTAGGGACTTGGCCCCAATATTATAAAACTTTATAATAAGTGATTATAATCATCACTTTTATTATTAATATATTAAGATCAATTTAGGAAATAACTAAAAGTATTTCCAATTTATTCCCAGCTCACTTATCCGACCCCAATCTGAATTTTGTTTGAAGCTCCCTCTCCACTGATGTTGTCTAATCATAGCGAGCTAACTGGAGTTCTGTCCTAAAATTTAGTAGCTCTCCTAAAATCTAGGAATTGTGCCAGAAGTGCCCAGGCTGATCCTGGAGGCCTCCTGGTGTGTCCCTGCTAACTCCCAGTTCATCCCTGAAATTAAGGAATTTTTCCCAAAATCTAGGACACTGTCCTAGCCTGGTCAAACTGCTTCTCCAAGCCCTGAAAAGTTGTCACAAGCCCCTGAAAGAATTCCCTCTCCATCTCATTGGCCTACAGGACCCCGCAAATAGGCCAATCTTGCTAGCTGGTACTGACCCAAGGGGAGCCATAAAAATAAGGACATTACAAGAGTGTTGTATTGGTAAACTGCGACATACAGTTCTTAACTGTGGTCTATTCAAACAGGCAAGGTAAGATGCAAGTCCACAAAGAATTCGATGCAATAGATAAATACTCAGTCATAGCATCTAAAGCCAAAAAGGTCACCTAACAGAGGGCTATATTAACATATCAGCAAAAAAAACATAGGCAAACAGCACAAGAAAACCCTCACAATATACCTATGTCACTGTAAAAGTATTACCTTTATAATCTTCTAGGTTGAAAACAGCAGCAAAAGCGTCATTTTGGGTCTGCATCACAAAAAGGTTCTGTGTTAGTAATATTCAGAATTTATACATTTTGAAAATTTTGCTGATTTCATATATATTGCTACAAACCTCAACCAGAAAATCAATTTAAGACTATTAATCCCATCAGGGCTGTATCTTAATTGTCACTAATGGTTTTGTTAGTTTACTAATTTTCATTAATGTCTTGGTGGTCAGCTTGCCAAAGCGTCATTTACAAACAGTCATAACCTATGTCACAAGGTTCTAGTTTGAGTTAGTGTTTAGCAACAAAAAAGTTCAGATGAAGTTTTGGCAAGAGTAAAAACAATTAAAAGTCATGATTAAGTTCACATTATATCAATTTAAGAATATTAAATACTAAGTCACAAGGTTCAAATTCAAGTTCAGGTTTCGCAAGACTAAAATTTGGATGAAGTTCACAAAGGGTAAAAAATTGAAAAATAAATCAACAATAAATTTGCCTTTTATAAATTTGAATATAGGAAAATCAACAATACTAAAATTTTAAAAGTCATTTGTCAAAATAATTTCAACATGCTAAATATGAGTTAAGTTATATTATAAAATAAAATAGTTGAATTTATTGTTTATAAAAATATTATTATATTAAATTTAATCCTAATGTAAATAGTTCCCCAAATTAATTTAAAATTATCAGAAGTAAAACAATCTCATTAAATTTAAATATATTATTAAAAGTTTAAAACCTTGCAATATAACTATGTTCAACATTCTAATTTTTTATTTATCGACCAAAATCAATTTGTAAATGATTTTCTATTGATTTTGCTTTGCAACTAGAGCGCAATTCACGAGGAGACCTTCCCACTGACTGACAGAAGGCTCCTTGCATATATTGTGATCCAGCCTTACAGGTTGTCAGCTCTTTTTTATGGGCTCCCCTAACCAGAATAATGGGATTAGGAAGGCAAAGGAGTGAGAACAAAGTTTTAAAGACGAGCTTTCAAGGCGTGACAGACGACAGAATACCAGTCTCGTATGGCATCTGCTTTTCTACTAGCAACCTCAACCCTTGGCTTCAAAAGAGGAAGGTAAGATTTCTAACACCAGATCTCTTGTCATCAAGCCAAATGCTTCCATGGCCATAGCTACTAATTTTGAGAAAAAACAAACTCAGGATGATGTAGGAGCATCTTGCATCATAAAATAAATAGGGGGCATGATAAGAAATTTAAAAAATTGGAGAGTGACGGAAATTGGAAAAAATAAATTAATTAAAAATTTTGAAAATTAAAAATAAAAAATGGAAAAAAGAGGGAAAAAGGCATTTAATGTTTGTTGTAAAGCCGACTTGTGGCTTGGTTTGGTATAAGTAGAGGGTCTTGCCTTGTCATTATTCATTCGGCATAGGATCAAGCATAGAAAGGAAGAGTAGCTGAGAGGAGATAAGTTTGTTAGCAAAGCTAGTAGTTACGGCTTGGAAAACAAGAAGGTTGCTTGGTGGCTTGTGAGCACAAGTTTAGATTCTTCTTGGGGTTTCTACCAATGCAATCTAGGCTAGCTAGGATTTAGATGTTGCAGAGCAATTATTTGCTTATGTATTTGGCCGCAACCCAGAAGGTCTTACAACCAGGCATGTTGGATGTAAATCTTATTATTATATTATGAGAATTGGCATTATTTTGGATCTAAATCTCTGTGTTATTGTTATTCTTCCACTGTGTGGTTATTTGTTGGGGGCTAGGACATCCTTTGGGGATTCTCCTACCTTGTACTGCATTGGGAGTATCAAAGCGACTTTTCTTGAGCATATAGACAAATCACTAAAGTTGAGGCAGTTTACACCAAGACCTAGGGTCAAGATTATCAAAGTGAAGGTTTGATTTGGTTGGAGATTTGTTGCAGAGGGTTTACAAAAATCTTGGAAGATATCTCCAAGAAGACTGGACCTTGCGATGATTGCAGATCCTCGTGATGTAGTGGAGACGAAGATTTCAAAGACTTTTTCTCGGATGGAAGCTAGTTTGACTGATCGAGTTAAGGAAGGGATAGTTGAGTTTCGAAGAGATTTCTGGAGCTGGAGTCTACTAGTCTGAAAGAGAGTGGTTTGGATGGTTAAGAAGATTGTTCAGAGAAGAAGACAAATTGTTGTTTAGGAAAAGGTAAAGGATGACTTTACTAAAGCTTTAATGGATATTTGTTTTCATGATCAGTTAGATGGATCTGACATGGAAATTGCAAAGCATCTTATTGTGGATGATGAGATTGTTGATTATAAGAATTTGAATATGGATGAGGATATGCAAATGGTTATTGATATGGATCTGAATTCATATGTTGCTGCTGAGATGATTGGTATAGATTTCCATATTGCTGCTGATGTGGATATGGTTTTGGATTTAGATGTTGCTCTGGATTTGAGCTTACATGTAACTGAGATGGTTTTGGATGTTGCTAACATGAATTTCATGTTTGAGGATATTGTTGTTGCTGGTTGTGATCAGTTACATGGATTGTTGTTGAAGAATTATGTTCAATTTGTTCCTGGGAGTGAGCATGTTGATTGGGTTGTTGAGATTCATATGATTTTTGTTGTTTGTATGGATGAAGTCGAGATGGTTGATGTGCAGATTTGTTCTTCTATCTGGGATGAATTGGAAACCTTTGGTGAAGATGAAGGTGGTTGGAGAAATTTCTTTTGACATCTACATATGAGACATACTTTTCTATCTACCTGGAGAGTCTGATGCAGGAGCATCTTGCATCATAAAATAAAAGGGGACATGATAAGAAAAAACTAATTAATTAAAAAAAAAATTGGAGGAGAAAGAAAGTGACGAAAATTGGAAAAAATAAAATAAAATAAAAAATGAAGAAAAGAGGGAAAAAGGAATTTAATGTTTGTTATCAAGCCGACTTGTGGCTTGAGGGTTTATTTAATGTAACTTGCTAGGCCAACTTGTGGCTTGGTTTGGTATAAGTAGAAGGTCTTATTTTGTCATTTTTCATTCGACATAGGATCCAGCATGGAGAAGAAGAGTAGCTGAGAGGAGCAAAGTTTGTTAGCAGAGCTAGTAGCTACAACTTGGAAAACAAGAAGGTTACTTGGTGGCTTGCAAGCACAAGTTTAGATTCTTCTTAGGGTTTCTACCAGATTTCAGATCTGGGCTAGGTAGGCTTTGGATCTTGCATGATCTTGTCAAGTGGTTGTTGTATTTGCTTATGTATTTGGCCGTAACTCGGAAGGCTTTACAACAAGGCATGTTGGATGTAAATCTTATTATTATATTACGAGAATTGGCATTATTTTGGATCTAAATCTTTGTGTTATTGTTATTCTTCCGTTGTGTGGTTATTTGATGGGGGTTAGGACATCTCCTTTGGGGATTCTCCTGCCTTGCTCTACATCACAGGAACTCTACATTTTTTTGATTGCTCAAGACTTAATTGATATTCCCTCTAGAAAATATATGAATGACTTGACTTAGAATGTGTGGAACAAGAAATTTGTTTTTCAATTCTCGTATTTCAAATCAATTCAAAAGAGCCTTTTTTTAGTCTCTTCTGCAACTCTAAACACCAAAAGGAAGTGGTTGCCAAGAAGTACTGGAAAATTGGCCCAAGTGTCTTTCATGCCCCTACCCTAAACACCTGATGCATTTCTTGATGAAGTTGTTGCCTTGTCCTGCCTTAGGTGGTTAATAGTGGCGAAAATCTCTCCTTTTCTTTGGAATTTTGACCCCTAAGCCATAGCCCCTATTGGAAATGCTATTAGAGTTTATTGTACTTGTAACCTCTTGCAGCACATGGATGCTCATATACTTATAACCATTAACCCGGGAATTGAAATCCTTGAAGAACCAACCTTTGATACTGAGGGCTAGTTTTATTCATGCCATATTACCTTCCTCTGAGGGTTTAATGATTGTTTCTTGTCCAACAAAGAGGGATAGAGAAGAAAGGATTGCCCTCTAATTAAATCCATGAGCAAGAATTGACTAAACGAACACCTAAACTTGTTCATCCTAAATTACCCAATAGGCCTTCTCTGACTTCTAACCAGCAACTACAAGAACTTAATGCTCTTCAAGCCAAATTTGTAGATAACAATAAGGAGGGTGAATTTGTACATAACCCTCAGCCCCGATAATCTACGGATTACTAGATATTGAAACCCTAAATTCTAGTCTTGATGCATCATCTTCCAAGCCTAAACACAAGACATTAAATGCCCAACAAATTACCCTTGAACAAGCCGAAATTTGTAATCTATGGTAGCCTTAGGCTAGATGGAGCTCCTCCCTACGCAATGGGTGTGGGGAGTAATGGGGTGGGTATTGAAGCACCACTAATGGAAGCACCCCTAGAGAATGGAGGAATTAATAGGCATGTCAAAAGGCAATAGTTCCTCTCAAAACATTGTTAACAATTTAATGGAACTCCAAGATATGTATAAAGGATTTGATAGATTATTCGACTTTGAATTAATAGTCAAACCTGCCAAAACTAATATGAATCATCCAAAAGTGTTCCCACGGATGGATTGTTGTGCCTCCCACAACAAACCCTCCCGACCCATTGAGGAGGAAATAGTGAACCCATTCGTAGGCACTAGTAAGGAGGATGAAAGAATGAATATTGATCAAATTCCCCTCAACGAAAGTGTGGAGTTTGTATTCAATGCACAGAAGAAGAGGAGACCCAAAAAGGAAAGCCTTTCCAATAAAGGTGAGGATAAACAGAAAGAATGTGATAACCAAGATAAAACTCCTAGGAAAGGAGGGAGACCCCCGAGCTCCACAAACATACCCAAGGAAAATAAGAAACAGAAAAACAACTACCTAGTTGTTTTAAGAATTTTAAATCCCTAGAAGAGACTAGTAATGATCTTGTAGCATGATGGAGTTTAACTTAACCTCTTGGAATGTAATGGGACTTGAGTCCCCAAATAGGAAATATATCATCAAGTGATTTCTTTTGGCAAACAAAAAGATTGATATCCTTATGCTGCAAGAAGTAAAGGCTTGGCTTCAGTATAGACATTGCTCTAAAATGCATTTGGAGAGATGCAAAACCATTTGAAAACATCTCATGACAAAGGAAAGGATGGAAGCCATTCTAGTCGGCCCAAATTGGATCAGTAACATTCTGGATTGGGGAACCTCAACCTGTAATAAGGTTATCTGGATTAAATGTCAAGACAATGGAAAAGAATTTGGTATCTGCAACATCTATGCCCCCAACAAATATAGTGATAGAATTGAACTTCGGAATTGGCTCAGTAAAATGCCTAACTTACCTTGGATCATGGGAGGAGATTTTAACATGGTGGCAGCAGCTTGTGATAAATTGGGAGGTAATAAGTTTGAATGGAAAGGTAGTGAAAGTTTTATTGGCACAGAATGGTCAACAAACCAAGAATTAGTGAGTTTCTAGAGAGAGCCAATTTATTCATAAGGGGATCTGGTTCACCTGGTCCAATTTACAAAGTGGCAGGAGAAGGATTTTTGCAAGCTTGACCGATTTTATGCCAATAAGGATTTCTTTAGATTTGAATTGGGACCTTACAATGCCCCAATCACAGTGATCCCCTACTCTATATCAGATTATCACCCTATTCTCACCTGTACCTATTCTGTAGGGAAGATTGAGAAAGCCCGGGGTAATAGTGATAGTTTCTGCCTTAACACCTCCATTTGGAAGATGAAGATGTAAGAGTTGCAGTAAAAATTATTACACGGTTTAATAGTAATACAAGAACTAAAGGGTCTGCAATAGAGTCATGGAATAGAAAAATTCAATCTTGGAGAGCCTTATTTCAGACGGCGAGTAGGAAAAGAGCCATGGATGGGAGGAAAGAAGAATTAGACCTCAAGAATGAGCTCCTTTAAGCAAAAAGAGACATTCAAATGAACCTGGAATTGTGACAAGGCGAATGAAAGAATTGCCATTGCTAGAGATGCCTTGAGAAGAATGCAGCATTATAAATTTCAAGGAGCAAGGTCCACAGCAAGACTCAACTGGGTTAGTATGGGTGATAGAGGTTAAAAATATTTTTTCAACATGCTCAAATCAAAGGAAGCTAGAGTAAAAATTGAATCCATCAAAGTAGACAACATAGATCCGCACAAACAGGAAGACATCCTCCATGCACCTCTTTACCTCTGAAGATATTGGAGATAATATGGAAAATGCCAGGATGAAAGTTATTGGTCTCATTCCTAAGAAATTAAATCAATCAGATATCCTGGAGTTGGATAAGGCTATATCAGAAACAGAAATACTGAGGGTTGTTCAAAACATTAATAATGACGAGGCTCCCGGCCCTGATGGCCTACCCATAGAATTCTATAAGCAAAACAATGAGTGGATTGGTAAGGAACTTCTGAGAGCATATAACGAACCATTTTCAAGAGGGTCATTAGGAGCAACTATAAATGTTGGAGTTATTAAATTAATTCCTAAAGAGGGGGGCAGACAGCAGATCAAAAATTGGAGACCAATAACTCTCCTAAATGTATCCTACCAAATTCTATCCAAAATCTTAGCATCCATATTGGAACATATATTACCAAAAATTATTAACAAAACCCAAACCGGATTTGTCAAGGGGTGGTATATCCTAGAAAATTTGATTACTTTTTGGTTAGCATTAGACTGGGCAAAGGAGTCTAACCAACAAGCTAGTATGTTGCTGTTAGACTATGAAAAAACCTATGAAAGAATAGAGTGGGGTTTCATTAAGATGATGATGAACCAGCTAGGATTCTCGCAATTCTACTGTAACATGGTTCAAACCCTGTTCAAAGATGCAAATATTAGCGTAGAAATTAATGGAAAAAGATCTAAACCCTTTGCATTAACCAGATCCATCAGGCAAGGATGCCCACTAGCACCTGCCCCCTTTGTAATAGCAGCTGATGCTCTTTGGATACATTCTTGGAGATGACAGTTGTGAAAGATATCACCCTCCCCAGATCCATCAGGCAAGGATGCCCACTAGCACCTGCCCTCTCTGTAATAGCAGCTGATGCTCTTTGGATACATTCTCGGAGATGACAGTTGTGAAAGATATCACCCTCCCTAATGGAGAGGAAATCTCAACGTCCAATTTGTTGATGACACAGCTATTAACATAATAATAGATGAAGGTAATATTCAGAACCTAATGATAAAATTGGAATTATTCTGCACAGCCTCTGGGACTAAGATATCACTCTCAAAATCTATCATGGTAGGAAGGCAAGAAGATCCCCCATTATGGTACAACAACATGGTTTTGCTTGGGGGGGATCTAGTCACATTGTAAGGTACTTAGGGATCCCCTTCTCAATATGCCCAAACCTTGGAGAAATGTGGAGTTGGGTTCAGAAGAAACTTGATAAAAAGTCGAATAAATGGAATGTTAGATCAAATATAACTGGGCTGGCAGATCAGAAGTTATAAATAAGCTTGGCTTTAGTGTAGGGTGCAGGAATGCCATCCTTCCAAGATAAGCCCGAGCTCCTGCCATTTACGGTAGAGATAGATCTAGCGAGGAGCAAGGGACTACATGCATTTTCAATCATTATATAGGTTCTCTTCTGAGTAGCAGGCAAATCATATTTGGAGCATAAGCTTTCCCTACTAATAAGTCTCCCTTCCTCTAGGATATCTTTGAATGAACTGATACCCATGCTGTCCCACTTCTTTGCTGAGCAGCCTTGCATCAATGCTAGGGGATTTTCCCCATGTTTTAGGTTCCACCAGACAAATTTTCCCCCGCATATTGCATTATCCTTACTGATTACTCCATTGTCATTAATATTTGATCTCAACATCTCCCAACATCTCCATATTGCTTTAAACACATTAGATCCTTTGACTCTCATTGAAAAGTTTCCTGATAAGAGGTCAACAATGTTTAGGTTCTTCCAGTAATTTTTTATGTTCAATATGAATCATGAATGTAATGCTATGGTATTATTCAATTAAGATTTGATGTAAATATGGAAAGTTTGTAACTAATTATTGATTTTTTACTAATCTTTTAAGTAGAATCCTCCAAGAGAGGCATCCGACACTTTTTTGGTCACCTTGTGCAGCACATGTCCTTGACCTTCTTTTGAAGAACATAGGAAAACTTGATTGGGTGAGTCCAATTGTGGAAGATGCTAGGCGAGTCACCATATATATCTATAATCACCCATGGGTTCTCAATTTGATGAGAAAGACCACTAAAGGCAAAAATTTGGTGAGACCCGCTATGACAAGGTTTGCAACCGTGTTCTTGACATTGCAAAGTATTCCCGACCACATATTGGCTCTGAAACAAATGTTTGTGTGTGCTGATTGGGTTGCTTCATCTTACTCAAAGAAGCCCGAAGGAGAGGTTGTGGCACGGATAGTGTTTGACGATAGTTTTTTTGCAAAGGCTAAGGAGATTGTGGAGGTAACTTCAAGATTCAAAACATTATTTTTTAGTTGATTCAAGTTTCATTATTAATTCATAACTTACTATGATATTAACTAATTTGTATTTTTCAAATTTAAAATGTAGATGTCTATGCCTTTGGTTAGAGTCTTGCGCATATGTGATGGGCAACAATCCCCAATGGAAGGTCTTTATGAAGTCATGGATAAGGCCAAAGAGGCTGTTAGAAATTACTCGCATGCGGACAGACTCAAATTTGACCCCATTTGGGAAATAATTAATAGGAGGTCGAAAATTATGCTCTACCAACCCATTCATGCAGCAGGCTACTTCCTCAACTCCAAATTCAGGTACTATGATTGTCCTTGAAGTTGAGATTTCACTAAGACTTTACTTTACTTTTTAAGGTTGTGTAGTAAGACTTGATATCATTTTCTATTTGTTTTAGGGCTGATGATTCCTACTTGGATCCTAACGGATAGGTCATGGAAGGTCTCTCTAAATGCATTGAGAGAATGATATTCAATGAAGTGGAGAGAGACCTTGTTGTGACCGAACAACAAGTCTATGTGGAATCGAGGGGTAATTTCTTCTCTTCTATGCTACCAAACAGAGCAAGAGCTACTCAAGCACCAGGTAAAGCGTCAAACTTTAAAGCTTTTACAAATTGATAAGTTGTGTTTCCTAATTATCTTTTTTAATTGCTTTATAGTTTTTTATATTTTGTTTTGCAGATGGTTGGTGGGCAAGTTGGGGTGGCAATACCCCCAATTTAAAAAATTTTGCTCTCAAAGTCCTATGCCAACCTTGTAGCGCATCCCATTGTGAGTGCAATTGGAGCTTATTTGAATCTATCCACACAAAGAAAAGAAACAGAATGACTCAAAGACGACTTACTGACCTTGTTTATGTGCACTATAATCTTAAGTTGCGCATAAAAAGGGCACGGAGTTCAGCACTACCTGGTCCACTTTATCTAGAAGAGATGATCCTTATTCTAATTGGACAGCACAGGAGCCAGGTCCATTGTTTTCACCAGATGAGATCGCTGATTTGGAAAGGCAGGCCATGGAGGGGGATGTTGGAACAGATTTTCATTTCACAATGGATGACATTGAGGACGAGGATGATGATGATTCAAGCTCAGAGGACGAGGCATTACCAATGCCACATATAGGAGAAGATACATCCTCTTCCAGGACGTCAAGCCAATCAGTAGGGATGTCGAGCAAAGAGGCACATGCTCAGCCACAGACTTCACAGTCACGCAACTCACGCCCAATCCCAATGCGGGGCACTTCTTTAAGGACTAGACCCCCTCGCTTTCCTGCTAGTGCAGCTGGAAAGAGGAAGATGTGATTGTATTGATGTATTTAGCATTTACTTCTAGTTTGACAAATTGAAACTATTTACTATTTTGCTTCCTGCCATGAGCATTCCGCATGAGAATGCAATTTTGTACCCACTATGCATTTATATATATCTAAACTTTGCTTGTTTCTTTTGTGTTCTCTTTAATTAACTTATTAGATGCATCTTCTCATTAAATTTTGCAAAAAGAATGTATTTTTAATTAAATTTCAGCAGTTTTTTTAGGTTCCTGAGTCTTCCAGAGTTTTTTTTTTTTTTTTTAAATTGCCGAGTTTTTCCCAATTAAACTTTTGGGGGGCCTTGGCAAGTTTTTGGCTTTGGCGAGTTTTACAACTATGGACTATAAAGTATATAGAAAATAAATTGAGCTTAAAACATACAATTGTTTTTCCATTCTAAAATATATACAACAATGAATTTTATTCTGAAACAAACAATATATATATAAATATTTGTATTAAACTAAAAGAGTTATTTATTAATAATTTAATGCACATTATTTCAGTGACATTACAACTAAAATTTAGGGAATTCATTGTGGGAAAATTTTGTTGTTATTTAAAAGCCTCTTATTTTGCTTTGTGTACTCTATTCTATAATTTTGTATTTAGATTTTTTTTCAATTTAAATTTACAAAATAAGATTTATTTTCTAAATTCTAATTCATATTATTAGATCACGCTCCTTGATTTTTCCCAACAAAATATTTACTCTTGGTCAATATGAAAATGAACAAACAGAAGGTTAATATAATCATCAATCTATCATGCCAAATGAAAAAATTCAAGCAAGTTTCTTCCAAATACTGAATTCCCTCCTTATATCGTGTTGTGCAATTATATTAATAGAACTATTTAGTATTAGATTTAATAAACAATCAGTTGACAATTTATTTAGTTTCAGGATAGTTCCATAAAGAATTTGAGAATGTAATGTTTTTATGTATTTGTAAAATATATTGTAAATTTGTTGAACCATAACTTTGTATTTATGTTTCTTTTTTGGAAAGAAACCCATTACATTTTATTCACCTCAGAACTTCAAATTTTTAGTTTAAATACACCACCATAGTTTGATCACCGCAAGAGCCTTAAGTTTTGCCACACAAAACCGAAAAGTCTCTGTCAAATGTCAAATGCCAACCGCTGTTGTTTCGCCGACCGTCAGAAAACACATCAGCGACAGATTCTTTTTCGGCTTGACAAGAACTTTCACTGATAAAACTAAAATATTTCTAGGCCACATGCATTTCCACACCATCAAATCCTGCTCGCACAACATTCCTCACCGCTGCACCGAAGTCTTCAACAACTGTGAGGATTTCAGATGTGGAAAGTGATGGAGGCAGTGAATATGTAGCCTTTGACCTGTTATGCTCTATGTCATATTGCCTTGCCCGTCAGAAAAGTATTTTTTTTTGCCAGTGTGAGACACAAGGAATCCGATGGGAGCTCATTCCCAAGTAAAATAGCCTATCAGCTAATAAATAAAGTAGTGTTTATTAATAATTAAATAACATTAACTTGTGCAATTAAGCCCATTTCAATAAGCCAACTAAAAGTCAGGTTGACCACTGCATACACCTTATGTCTAGGTGCCCTGTCAAAAATTGTAACTCTACAAATATGACTTACTATAAATAGAAAGTCCTTGAATATCTACTCAAGCCAAGTGTGTCAGGGCTCAACACTACAAACATAACCCATTCAGGTGCCTTTTTATAATTAGTAATCCTGACTTTCCTGAAATAGTCACTTACTATAAATAGTAAGTGTACCAAACTGAAACAAACAAAGAGAAATCTTGAACACTTATGACCTCTGGAATGGGAACAAGCCTTAAGCACTGCCAACTTGGACCCTCAAGCCATTAGTCTTAGCCTACAAGGGTCAATAATAGGCTAATCAAATCCCAAACCATATCGACCCAAAAAGGGGACATTAAAATGAAGGTGATGTCAGATGGATGTGAGAGGCTTTGGAGGGTCTTAGCTAGGTTGTTTGTGCCTAAAGTCCCTTCTTTTGTGGGTTTTGCTTGATTTTGCAAGTATAGGGTTTCTTGTTTGGCCCCTGGTTATGCTTTGGCTCTAGACCTCTAGCCTGGTTTTTCTGTTACATTAATTGTGTGGTGACATTCTCGATGGTATCCTCTTTCCAACTTAACGGTGTTGGAACTCTCATTAATGTTGTCTAGAAAGGAGGTTTTGTTGGGCTTTGGACATCCCTATGTGCAAAGCTTAGGGCTAGTGTGGCCTCCACTAGCTGGGAGTATCTCTATTGTCTACCCGCTGTGTTTTTATTTGGTTTGCTTTTGTATGATGGTCACCTCTAGATCCTTTGGTCTCACTCATGTCCGCATCACGATGAGACTTGAAAATTATTTGTAGGGGATTATTAACTCTTGTCCATCCCTTGGCTTGTATCATGGGTAATTGTTTGTAGAGATTGTCGCGGTTGTACGGACCCAATAGAGTTGTTTCCCGCACAGCAAAGCCTCTCTTAGGTTGCAAGTTTCAATCTGATCCTCCACGCAGGGCATTTGGTGGATGACAACATCATTTGCTAGTATATGGTCGCTATTAATGTTCCCTTGTTTGATGTTTGGCTCACTCTTGGGTGCCACGAACAAACCTATGAGTATTTGGTAGTGTTGTTCACACCTTTGACTTGCTTCCTAGGTGACTATATTGCCAAGTTCTTGGCACTTTGGGAATTTGGTTTGTTGTTACAAGTAGGCATTGTTTTACTTCTTGATTGCTATGACTTTTTCTAAGGATTTCAGCAGAGGCCATCTTGGCTTCGCAGAGACCATTGGTTGTGTCTGTTTGCTGCGCTCAATTCACAATGACAGCTCCATTGCTTGGTGTTTGTCTGAGCACAGCCCTATTGTGAGCTTTTCTCTAATCACTGACTGATTTGGTGCCCGTCTTAGTTTTTTTTGGTCTCTTTTTGTATGGCATGAAGCCATTTTTGGACCCTTGTTTGTGAATGGAGTTGTTTACACTCTGCATAAGGCTTTGGGTGTCATAAGTTTTATGTATTTCATGCTTGTGTTCATTGATGATTCAGAGGGATTATTGTCATAGCTGCCCCTTCATTCGTCCATAACTGCAACGTGGTGGCTTATGCGAGGGTCTTCCTCTTCCTAGGTAGTTAGCTTCTTGGTTCTGATCTAGGCTTGTTCGCGACATTGTTTGAGTGGATGTTGGCTCTCTTTTTGATGGTTCTCTCTTAGGACATTATGGTTGTATGAATCTTGGGTGGCCAGAGCTTGCTCTTTCCTAGTTGGGGTGTGTACTTTTCTACTAGGTAGTTTGGTCAATGCATTTGGGGGTTTATCTACAATGGTCGAGGTTGGGCCCATTTAATGTGTTCTCTGGGAGGAAGGTGTGGTTGGGATCTTTTGCCTCCTTTGGGATGATTGTCAATCTCTTGCTTGATGCAGGGGCTGCTTTTCAGATGGCTTGGGTTGAGAAGGTTCAGACTTTGGTGAGATGGCTCATAGTTGTGGTGAGATAAATAACGAAAAGATGCTGGATCTCAGGTCTACTTAAAAGCAGTGGATCTAGCTCTCTTTCCTACATGAGAGTAGTGGGGGTTCATTTTCTTTTGCTGAGGTTGTGCCTGGTTATTGAGGTTTTGATCCCATTCTTTCATACCCACATCCTATAGTTTTTGAAAGCTATGGAGATGTCCTTGTATGTGATTTCTATTGTTATTGTGTTACATTTGTTGGCACTGCTCTTCCTTATGGGTTCCTGTTTGATTTGGATGGAGATTCTATCTCTTCTTTGCTTGGGCCTACTTGCCCTTTACAAGGTGTGGTCTTGGTGTGCTCTATTAATCTGCAGTGGAGATTGTGTTTTTGGTGGCTGGCCTCTTTGGATTGGTCTCTTTCCTGCATGAATTTTTGTAGAGGAGTTGACCCCTATAGAGACAAGGTTTTTGAGTTTTCCTTGATTGCGGGCCAAATGCATGGTGCACCTTTTGTCATTCCTCTTGTTCCTTATCAAGGTAGTGACATCTCCTACAGAGGTGGGGATTAGCTTATGGATGAAGGATGATGGCTGTTCTATGTGATATTATTTTGACTGTAGCTACTTGGATGCAGGTTCAGAACCGATTCAGCTCATGGATGGTGATGTTATGTTCTGGCTTGTTTCTTCCTGAAGACAAGGATGTGGGACCCCGTAGACAAGCTTGGAACCTGCCAAGGATAGCAAGTAGTGTCTTTCTCTTGCTGACTTTCTATCATTGGTGCCTATGTTCATCTCTACTATTATGTTTTTTTCTCTTTTTGTCTGGTTTATGGTGGTTGTTGCCAACTCCACTAGTTTTAGTTTCGTCTTTTCATTCACAGTCTCTATTTTTAACTAGATTGACAGTGAGTTTCTTCCTGATAACCAAATGGCTGCTGCTAGTTTTCAAGAGCTCATTCTGGTCTTTTTTGGTTTTGGTTAAGGATCTCTGCAACTATTGGTATTGGGCCTGTCCTTGTTGAAGCCGCAGATTGGTCGTGCTCTGTGATGGTGGCTGATGATAACTTTAAGTGGTCTTCTCCTTTTGGTGGCTGTTTGGATGTAAGATGGATTCTGGCCCACTTTGTGGGTTGTGTTGTTAATGGCCTCTTTTGTCTACGGCATTGTGAGTAGCCAATTCTGGCCTCTTGTTCTTCAAGTGGACTGTTCAAGGAAAACTGTTAATTTGCTGACAGTGAGCCACTTGTGGCCTTGATTTGTAACATATGGCACCATTGTTAATGTGTTGTTGATTTCTTGACTACCTTTGGGATGTGGTAAGGGTCAGCCACCTTGTTAGGCTTTTTAACTTAATCAAAAACAATGGTATAAAAGACATGAGCTTCTATATGAAATCAAATTAGTTAAAGACCCAATAGTATCACAAGGAATTGCTACTTTGTGTAAAAGGATATTGCCTAGAATATGTGCTGTCCAATATTCTGCCTGCGAAAGAGATTCCATTATTATACAAAATGTTCCCACAATGTTTCAAATAAAACATTTCCAAAATATGTAATGATATCACCTGGATTTGATGCAGTATTTGTTCTTGCGCTTCAACATTCCTGGCAACCTCTTGACAGACAGGATCATACTTTCCAAGCTCCTTCTTGAAGAGGTCTTCATAAGATCCAGAGGTTGCCATCAATTTGGGTAAAATGTCATCCTACATATAATGAGAGATACATCGGTGAGGAAATCTGAATCAGGTTAGATATCAAACACAAAATCTTTGAAACATATTTTATATTATTAGTATGTTCAAAACTAGGAAACAATGAGACCATCTTAGTTAGAAAGATAAACTAAACCCAATCAATTTAGCTGGATATAAGAGATAAAGAAGTAAGAGATGATCTGAAGCAAAATATAATGCTAAATATGTGATTTTTAAGACAAATTCCCCACCTTCAAAGTCAGCACCTTCAGTTCTAGTCAAATTCATGTCTTAGTTATGTTAGGACACAGATAGCAAAGTATTTTCACTGCATTTTTCTGAGTACAAAATTCTGCAATATTTTCATAATGTAAATAATTGAAATTTTCACCATAGAAAACTAGAATGTTATATTGAAATTGTGCTCTTTATCAGCATTAATGTTTATAACATCATCCTGTAACTGTAATACTGTATACATCAAACTCACATGTGTATGTCTAATATAGGGCAAATATTCTAGATTCGACTAGTGCAAAATAATTATTCACACAATAAAAGCTTTTTTAGATGGGTTTCATTAATGGTATTAATATTATACTAAACACAATTTTATTGTATTAGAGCGAAACAAATATTATCTTTCTATTTTATTAAATCCTACCGTGGACTTGAATAGTGATAAAACGCAAAATGAACTCTAAGCTCAATAAGCATAACAAAGTGTGTTCCTCAACATAATGGATGAATTGGATTTCATATGCATGGAAATAGCCATGGAAAAGCTGTCTCACTTTCATACATATTTATTGTTGGTTGCATTAAAACTTCTAACTTTCAAACAAGTGTGTTACTATGAGGGACCATACACTTTCTTATTGAGGTAAAGTACAAATCCTATCAGCTGGACCCTACTAATGAATATGTGCCAATCAAATCACAAGCAATAGTTTACAGCTTTACTGTGGCATGTGGCAAATTAAAATTGATTAAGAAGCACCATTTAGGTATTTGCAAGCATGTATATATGTGTCTGTATGAAAAAAGTATGACCATGTATATATCAATGTATACATATGTATGTGCGAGCATAATAGTGGGTAAAAAATAATACTCTTGATGAAACATTTTGCTTTGGTCCTCCTAAAATAGTATATAAATTGTCATGTTTACTTTTTGAAATAGGATTGAATAATAAACAATATTAATTAAATTCAAAATTTAAAAGAATAAAATTAAAAAATAATCAAAATTTAGTTGTACAAATGGTGGGGCCTACATATATGTAAGGGTTGTCTCCCTCAAACATGAGGTATAAAAGGGAGAGAAGAGAACTTCATTTGGGGGAGACATGAGGGAGCATAAGAATTAGGGAGGGATTGAGGAAGAAAGTAAGTACGTGACTCTTCAAAAGGTAAAGGATTGTGACCCTTTGGAAGGGTGACAATTGTGAAAGGTTGTGACTTGTTAGAACCAATAGCCCACCAAGATAACTAGGGGGGGGAGGTGGTGAATCAGTTATCCAATAATTAAAACATTTATTAACCTTAAACAATCTTATCCATTCAACCAAAGTAAATGGCAACCATAACAAGATGCACATAGACAATTACATTAGATATGTTAACTAGGGAAACCCTTGATCAGAGGGAAAACCTTGGTGGGAATGATGCCCACAAGATGATGTACTAATATAAATATTCCTTGTTAGAGGATGGACCCTATTAAGAGTCTATTACAACATTTAGTACATAAGAGTCCCTGTTAGGAGATTCCAAGCCTGTTAGGAGTTGTAGAAGACAGAAGGACCCACTGTCCAAACAACTTCTAAGGCAAAACCACTAAACTCATTGTCCAACTGATCTCTCAACTATTCCTTGCAGAATAATTGTGTGTATTGTACTTCAACTTCTTTCATTTGTCTTGTCAACCGAACCAATCATTGTCAGGCCTTGTAGACCAGGTCACAAACCTTGGATCCAAGTATCAAACTTCAAATTACACAATAAAACCTCGGCAATGAAGTTTCCTTCACTTTCGCTTTGCTTTGCTCAACTTCGCATTCTGCTCTTCATGTTGCTTACAATCATCTCATATGTCACATCTAAGATAAAGGAAAATGTCCTTCCTTTATACTAAATCCAATAAACAATTCCCTGAGTCAATTGTTACACCTTCTCAATTAATTATTATAGGACCACATTAAGAACACGTTACACTAGCGATAACATTAATCTTTCGCCTTGCAACTTGAATAACTTTCCGTACACAACATTATGACGAGAGAGCTTACCCACATCATCACCAACATGTCTTCTTCACATCTATAACTTCGGCTTCTCAAAATAATAACTCTACTAAGAGATATAACAAGTTTACCAGAACATGCCTCTGTAAACTCTATCTCAGAACTGTCTTCACCGAAACTTGCATAACTCCTTCCAAACTTAATATCTTATGCTTCCGAGGTTACCTTCATATACTAGACACATAGTATAATCTCCCTTTAACCTCGCTACTAAAAGTACTCAACGATTTGTCCGTACCAACTTGATCTTTTCACTGTTTTTCTATCAGATACCACAAAAAACTGCTATGTTGAAATCAATGACAAACACAGTCATGAATATAACATATCATTATGATAATAATCTAATCATGTTTCTACAATACTCCCCTATAGGAATATCATCAGCATTCATGCTTCCAACACAGAATTGATGAATTAGATTTCATATGCATGGAAATAGCCATGGAAAATCTGACTCACTTTCATACACATTTATTGTTGGTTGCATTAAAACTTCTAACTTTCAAACAAGTGTTACTATGAGGGACCAAACACTTTTTAATTGAGGCAAAAGTACAAATCCTATCAGCTGGACCCTACCAATGAATATGTGCCAATTGAATCACAAGCAATAGTTTACAGCTTTACTGTGGCATGTGGCAAATTAAAATTGATTAAGAAGCACTATTTAAGTATTTGCAAGCATGTATATATGTGTCTATATGAACAAAGTATGACCATGCATATATCGATGAATACATATGTATGTGCGAGCATAATAGTGGTAAAAAATAATACTATTGATGAAACATTTTGCTTTGGTATTCCTAAAATAGTTTATACCTTGTCATGTTTACTTTTTGAAATAGGATTGAATAATAAACAATATTAATTAAATTCAAATTTTAAAAGAATAAAATTAAAAAATAATCAAATTTTAGTTGTACAAATGGTGGGGCTTACATATATGTAAAGGTTGTCCCCTCAAACATGAGGTATAAAAGGGAGAGAAGAGAACTTCATTTGGGGGAGACATGAGGGAGGAAGATGAGGGAGCATAAGAATCAAGGAGGGATTAAGGAAGAAAGTAAGGAAGTGACTCTTCAAAAGGTAAAGGGTTGTGACCCTTTGGAAGGGTGATAATTGTGAAAGGCTGTGATCATTGCAAAGGGCAGACATGGTGAAGAGGTGTGACCGAGAAGGTTTCATTTGAGTAGGGCATCCAAGGGAGATCAAGTTGGGATAATATATTTTTCTCAAAGGCAACATTCGAAAGTGATGACTCAATTCTTGTGGAATTTGGCAACCCTGTAGGAGAAATCATTCAAAACACACAACAATCACTTATCTATCATCACTCATCAACCTATGGATTCCACATTCATTCAATCATCATTCACCAATACATCAGATAAACAAACCAGAAGCAACCATTCAATTATCCATCAAACCTCAGTTGGGAATCAGACAAGTAGACCAGATATTAGTTCTTCCATCAATTATTAATCTATATTAATCATTGAACCAAACAAATCCGTCATGCCCCTGATTTGACATTAGATGAACAGCAAACCCATAGTATGAAAATTGTCTTATTAATAAGACTTCAGAATTTTCTATGATTGTGAAGCCTGATTAAGGAATTCAGCTTCCAAAATATTCTTTCCTTTGCTGCGAACCAACAGATTCCACAATTGGCAATCATTTAGCAAAAACCACAACACTAATGAAGAGGTGCGTGATTAGCCTTCAGGAGGCAATGGATTGTTTGGAGAAGACATCTCCCTTGAGAGGAGATAAGGGTTGTGACTTACTGTCCTATCCCAACGACTATATAAGGTAGAAATTCAATTAGAGGAAGGCATCGAAGGAGAAGAAAATCATCAAGGAGAAGACGAAGATGATAATAGAAAATTAAGGCAAACAGCAGTACAATCATAAAATCTGTGAGCCTTGGTATGAGTCTGTTTGTGACTGCTCTCTGCTGGATTATGTGTATACGCTCAGGAAAAGAAATTCATATGTGATTGCATATATATATATGCATTTCATTGCCGATTCAGGAATGTTTTAATATAGGAGCTATGTATGAAAAACTATGTATGTTTATACTCTATAGCAGCTTGTAATGATTCCAGCCCATGTACCACTGGTCTTAATCAAATGAATCAATAACTATCAATGAATTGCTGTGGTTGGCTCTCAACAAGATTAAATATACTCTCACAATATAACCTTAACAGTACAAAATAATTGAGTAGCTTCAGACATTAAGTTCAGAGTTTACAATGTACTACAGTCATACATCTAATCACTAATTTAGACTCCCTCTCAACCTTTCATTTCATAAGGGTTTACGTTAATAATGTATGACATAACACATTTAAATAACGCTTTAAACAGCAGAACAAATATTGAAGGTAAACGATGGACATACAAGTGCAAACATTGGCACCTGGTGTTCACATGAGAGTCTTGACAGTTCACATGGTGCTGGGTTTGATTGATTAAAGGTCACGCACACTTGTCGCTGCTGACAGTCAAGCCCTTTGGAGTATTGTAACTGTCTGTATCGTGAGAGTTATCCTATTGGCCTGTGGTGAGATGTCTCTATACTGCCACACCTGTGATGAATGCCTACACACCCACTATCTCTGTAAAACACCAGTATCAGGCCAAGTTTCTCTTGGGTTAACTGACTGTCCTTGCCGACTCCCTCTAACTCTGCGATGAAGGAAAGAAACCCGCAATGCCCTGTATTCTACATCAAGGCCTGAACTATCACGTCTGATATCCTTTGAAGTGGGTCAAGTCTGCAATGTTACTGTCTGCTTTATGTGGTGACACCAGCTTCCACATTCACTTTGTAAATGAACCCTTCATACGGCTATCCAACTATTGTAAGGAGAGACATGTATCTCCACAGCTAACGCATTCCTTTCTGAAGTAAATCCAACTGAACACAGTAGAAGAGTCTGCACAATTCTGATAAACTTAGTAGAGATTTCTGGGGCTACGTCCAGTCTCCACTACTCTCATTAAGGGGTTTCCTCCTTGAGAAAAAACCAGTCACATCTAAGCAACCAAGCTTTTGTTTTCAAGATATTGATATATTTCATGGTGCGAATATCAATGTAGCTCCTTGCTTTTATAACCTCAATGTGAGGCAAAATACAAAAAATTAGGCAATGTGGGATAAAAGCCAATATTGTCTTTTAGTCACTAAAATTACTTTTGTCATAAAGTAACTTTATAAAATAAGTGACTCAAGTATAGGAGTTCCACACTTAAATATCTAATATATCTCCAACGAAACCAAATAGAATTCTATGACTGGCTGGCATCCTCAAATTAAATGTCGTTAGCCTATCCGGATGGAAAGATAGACCAACAAGGCGTCATAAGGCCTAGAGCAGAGAAGGGAACATTACACAGCTGTAACCAACCATAATAGGGGAAATGAGAGATTACATGTGAGAAAATGGTGATTAGGCCACCTTCTAAGCATGCCACCTCATGGTGTATAACTAGGGAGATCCGCAGAGCCAAAAGGGGGTAAGGGTAGTTTCTTTGGGCATATAGGATGGATGGACGTTATGGGCATTTTGTTGTGACTCACACGCATAGATTGGATGCCAAACCATGAGATTTTAGCCCTTGGCAAACCTTTATCTATAGACTATTGGAAATCTGCAAAGGATTTAATTTGGAGATTAACCATAGGGGAACTCTTAGTCCTTGGTGTTGGGATTAGGTATCATACAACTTGCAATTATGAATGTTCAGTTAAATTGTATTGATTGCGTGCCCTCATGGAAAACACTATCCCACTTACGGTGACACTTTGTAATAATTTGTATTTAGTGTGTTGTAAGAGGCCCTTGGTGACATTTGAAAGGTGTACTTGTAATAATTTGTATTTAGCATGTTGTAAGAGGCCCTTGGTGACATTTGGAAGGTGTAAAAGTTTCTTTTGGAAAAAGCATCAGGATCTGAATTTTTCACAGCTTGTTCAAACGTCACATTATTAGCAAACTTATCCTTCTTATTTTTTCCAAGCATATTAATGTAGGGGCCAATATTAGCTCTTTTCACCACGTCCACTTAAATTGGGAATATATCTTTTGGAATCTCAAGGATCATAGAAAACCTATGAAAATATAAATAGAGGTAAGGTTACTAGAAAATATAAAAAGAATTGAGGTCATTATAAGAAGTGAGTACTTTCTAAAACATTTTACTCTACCTGTCGACAAAAAAACATGACCTACCACTTATTATTCTTATTTTCAATTATGTTGAACATCTACTCCCATATTTCCTTCAACGTCTTCAAGGAGAGGTCCACGTCTTCTTAGAATCTTCCAACTAACAATTCATACGGTTAAGCCAAGTAGGAGTGAATCATCCTAACTTTAAACAATCGACTTACTATCAAGCATTTTAGCTCCAAAAGCCTTAACAAAGAAGTTGAATCTATCTAAAATGTTATTAAAATAGTCCTCACTCATCTCAACAAAAAGAGCAATTCCATCTACAAACTGCATGATGAATGCATTATTATTAACCAAATGGGTCAGTAAAAGATCCATCAATGTTAATATGGATAGAGACATCTTTGAAAAGAATCTTCGCCCACCTACAGAAACTTTCAAAAAACCATAGGATGTTGTAACAAAAAAAAGATCTCACTCAATCTTATCATATCTATTTCAAAATCTAGAAGCAGCATAGTGACATTCTCCCTGCAGTACTTCGACAAGTTAAAATTCTCTTAGCTTATTATCAAATTTTCTAGAGTATATTTACCTCTAATGAACCCATCTTGAGAAAAGCTAGTTTAGACGACATATCAGTTAATTAGGGATAAATGCTTAGCAGGGAAATTGTAAGAAAATTAAGCAAGGTGATTGGCCTCTAATTCTTGCTAATAGGTTTCTCACCTTCTTTAGGCAATAATTTAATCATGCCCCTATCAATATAATAACCAAGGGACCCATTTTTAACTCCCTCCTCATAAATCTCTAAAGATGCAAAGCAATCCAATCACAATTTTCTTTATAAAATTCAATGAGGAGAGCGTCTATTAAAGTGGATTTACCATTATTTAATGAATAAATGGCTCTAAAGATTTTATCCTTCAAGAGTTCCATACTAATTTCCTTCACATCTTTGTCACTGTCCTTATAACGACAGATTATCTTAGAAAAATATAGGGCAATATAACTCTATTCATTATCTTCACTAAAAAATGGTACTAATAAAAACTATAAAAAGCATCCTAATAGTTATTAGATCATCAAACTTAAAGTACATGTGTCAATAGGGACAATCTTCTCTTTATTTGCTTGGATTTAGAATATTGAAGAAATACTAAGTAACTTTGTCATCAACTTTGATCTAGTTTAAATTAGCCCTAATTTTAGCATTTTGATACTCATAGTGTAATGCCTACCCCTATTTGACTTTTTTGATTTGTTTTGACTAGATTCTTTTAGGCTTGTTCTATTATTATGTTTTATGATTAGCGGTGATGGATTACCGGAATTGATTAGTTATATTTCATATATATATATATATATATATATATGTTGAGGTACTTAGTGTCAGTTATTTCAGTTATTGAATGATGTTAGTTAGACGAATGATTTTTATGCAATTTTTAGGGGTACTTACCCCATACTTGCTTGTGTATGGTGTGTGTATGTTTCTTTATGTTTGACATTTCTGATGTGGTTGAGGAAGGGAATCGTAGTCACCTGCTAGTCGGGATCTACATGATGAACCACTTCCTGCCATTGCATGTTTAGTTTAGAATATTGTGTTTGTACATGCGTGGATTTTATACAGATTGTAAGTACCAGGTATCGACTTCCCTAAATTGTCAGGATGAGTGAACCCTATCGCAATATTTCAATGGTATAAGTGAGGAGATAACTCTTGAGTCCAAATCCTAAAACCTAAGTCAATTTTCCTACAAAATAGGACAAGTATCGGAGTTAGTTTACACTTTACCCATCTGAATTTGTCAAGTGACATGAATTCATGATTTTGACCCTGGAGTTTGATTATGTTCTTTGCCTTCAATTGAGTTATCATTTTTTGTTTTGCGGGTATGTGGTGATTTTTTGTTATAATTAGATCAAATTAAAAGATCATTTAATGATTTAATTTAATGAAAAATTTATTAAAAATTTGATATTTAATTATATTAATTGAGAAATTAATAAAATAAAAGAATTAAATTTAAAGATTTTATTAAAGTTCTATTCTTGACGTATTTATATTTATTTAATTTAATGATAATTATTTAGGAGTTTTATTTTAATAATAAACTCTAAACAATGTTATTAATTAAGTTAATAAATATATTTTTAAAAATGTCTCATGAATTACTTAAATAAAGGAATAAAATTTCAAGATAAAGTTATAGTTCTAATTTTGGCATATTTATAATTATTTAATTTAATAATAATTTATTTGGGAGTTTTATTAAGAAACTCTAAATAATATTATTAGTTAAATTAATAAATATGATATTAAAAACATCTCATGATTAATTAAAGTGAGAAAGAAAATTAATTTAATAAAGATATTTTAATTTTAATTGCATAAAATGAAAATTATATATAGAAAAATCAATATTCAATTATATTTAATTTCTTGAAAAATTAATTGAATAAAAGAATTAAATTTAAAAGATTAAATTAAAGTTCTAATTTTAGCATATTTATATTTATTTAATTTAATAATTATTATTTGAGAGTTTTATTTTAATAATAAACTCTAAAATTTATTATTAGTTGAGTAATAAATATTATTTGATTAAAAAGAAAATACTAAAATATGTGAATATTTGATTAATTAAGAACTAATTAAATTTACGCTTTAAATAAAAAGTCTAAATTAGAGGTCTAAATTTAGAAAATTGGTTAAAGAAAGATTAGAATATGATGTTATTTAATTAATTACAAATTAATTAAATATATACTCTAGTTTAAAATATTTATTTTAAAAGTCTGATTTAAGAAGTTGGATAAAAATAGAATTAAAATATTAAAAGATTAAAGATTTAATATTGTTTTATTATGATTATTTAATTAATAATATTTAAATTAGAGTTGCATTTAAATAATGAGTTTTAATTATTCTTATTAATTTAAATAATAAACTATGCTTTAAATAGTGCTTACACTAATTAATAAGTGGAGGAAAAGAAAATATAAAAGAATATTTTAATTAAGTTCTTTAAATGTGAATGAAAGAATTAAATTTAAAAGATTTGATTAAAGTTCTAATTTAGGCATATTTATAATTATTTAATTTAATAATAAGTTATTTAGAAGTTTTATTTTTAATAAACTCTAAATAATATTATTAGTTAAATTAATAAATATTATACTAAAAATGTCGCATGATGTAATAAGGAGATAAAGCTTTAATTTAATAAAGTTTATTTTAATTAAATTGCATAAAGTGTGTACATGAAAATTAAAATATAGTAATTAAAGACAAAGGGTTTTTGCATGATTGCATGATCAAAGCCTTTGATTTGGGAGAAAAACTCTTTATTAAAAAAATTAGAGCTCATTTCTAAATACAGGTTTGGAGGAGCCAATTTCTGAAAAGAGGGTTTTCGAAGGAAAAGTAAGATTCTTGCGTGTTTGTGTTCATTGTTTTACCATCAAATCCAGGTAGGATCTTGTGGGTTTGTGCAGTAGTTGTTGGTTTTTCGAATTCCTATCTTCTTCGTGTCTGTTGTGTTTTTGTTTTCAGAAGTTCTCTAAATTGAAACTCTTGTTTGAGAAAATTGATTTCTATTATAGAATTGTCTGTGATTTAATCTGAAAACTTTTAGTAAATATTGATCTTTAGGGTTTTCAAACCTAATGAATTATGAAATTCACTTTTGTATGCACTTTATGTAACGTGTGATTTACTGGTGTTGGGGTTTTCAAGTTTGACTTAGCTTTGGCCAGTTAGGATGTCAACCAAAGGCTCGGGAGTTCTGTTTTGTGATGTAATGATGATGTTTTGATCTCAATCTTTTATACTCAACCACGGTAATGTGTCTAGTATGCTCTATAAGATGTTTTGATGCATTGATTGTTATTGCTTTCTAGTGTTCTTATGTGAAACTGAGGTGAATGGTGTGACCTATCTAATATAGCCTTTGAGTCTTCGATCAGTTGTATTTGGATTGCTTTCCAGTCACTTTTATAGGACTGAGTTGTTTGTATGATTTGTTCTTGGTGATGTCATGTTATGACATGAATTGGTTTATGTACACTTGAGTTTGGGATCAGTCTTGTTAGGATGATTGTATTGGTGGAATCCGTGATTATGATCAGTGTTTTTTCAATACTTGTTAATTGCTTGTTTAAGAACTGATGTATGGTATGTGGTCTTTTGTGATCTTTTGATTTTACTGAGCTTAGGGTAGGTTATCTATATGTCATGTCGAGAAGTGGCTTGCAATGGAGGCCGGGGCCCAAAGTGGCTGCCAAGGTAACCCATTGTAATTTGTTTATTAAGTGAAAATATAACACTAAATGGGAATAAAATGAACCTAATAAGAGTCTGTATGTTCTCGCCCATGCCTCGAGTGCTAGTACAGACTAGGATGGGAGTAGAGAGGACGCTTGGTTGCAATCATGCATCGTTAGCATGCCTTGTTAGTATGAAAGGATACTAGTGCCGCATAGAGTCACTAGGGGGCTGAGGTCAAGTTAGACTACCACGGTAACTCTAGTGTTGGATTCGTGCGATGACACTTGCCTGCTTGCATAGTAAATTTCCTACATGTCTGTGTTGCCTCTGAGATTAGTTGATACTTGTGTCTTGGTACCCTTTGAGATAGTTTGCTTTCAAGTGATTCCATGAAATTAGATGTTGGTTTTTGATTGCTGAGATTTTCAGGTGATTCCATGAACCTAGATGTTGGTTTTTGATTGTTGAGTTTGTTATCCTATTTGGGACTTGCAACTATCTCCTCAGCGCGGTCAGAGTGGGTCTTTTTGGGTTCCACGAGGTCGGGTGGTAGTGTTTTTCTTATACCATTGAGATCCGACTATCAGATGCCACTGCTGGATGTGTTTGTGCAGATGTTCCTTTCTATCGGTTCTTGTATTTCTATGATGGATGGTTGTACTATTGTATTGTATTTGATTTCATAAGATCTTAAGAGATGATGTAATTTATTTCACGATGTATATTATTTCAGCCTTTCATACCCTGTGACCTGTACAGTGAATGATTGTGCATTTTATTTATTGGCAAGTGGCATCATATATAATTGTATATTATTTAAATGGAATCATATTGGTATATTATTATTTGATGTGGATTTATTATATATTAGATTTATTATTAATTAAACTTAAATGCGATTCAACATCATGGACCCTTAAGAATTGTAATCTGTTTTATGGTATGTGTTTATGTGAATGTTAATTGCTTCCGCTATGTTATAACTGTTTTTGTTAAGTTATTATCTTTAACTAAAAAAAAAATGTTTGGCAAACTTCGTAAAACTTTAAGTTGATTCTTTTGAATCCCTTAGTGAGGCATTACACATAGTTCTACAAGCATCTCAATCGATGCTTAAAACTTTATAAAGACTATTCTTATCATCAAAATTATTTTGCATCCTACTTTGTAACACCTTTCTTCTTCCCCACCATCTTCAAGAGATTATTCCATCAAACAACAAAGTATCCCACCTTTTAATACCATAATTTCCCCCAAAAATGATTTTGTTATTGTTTCTAACACTAGAAATACCATCAAAACAATCTTTATCCTTAAGCATAGAAAAATTAAGCTTAAACAATTGATTCTTCACAGTTGATACCAAGTCCTCCTGAACATTATTCCCCATCTTAATGGAGGAGTCGATTGGAAAGTAATTAGACTTGGTGGAGGGAATCACTTGAACAACATTAGTTTCATTGCTATGCTCAAAGGAGATAATCTATTATTAATATAGTATCTATCAAGCCTTCAATAAACCATTTTCCTTAGGGCTTGGTTATCACAACAAGTAAACCATGTCCAGCCATGAGCTCAATTATAATATTTTTGACACCTCCACATTCCAACTTAACTCCTCTACATTGAGTCGAGCACTCATTTTGTATGTATTGCATACCCAATAGATTCAATGTAAACTTTTCACATGGATATCATGCATGAAAATGAATTCCTTTGTAGTCTAAGCATGCTTTCAAACCATGAAACTTCATTGAAATCATTCTGTGGTTATGTCAGATATGCACTCAACAAAACCAATTTATGCATTTGTGCAATAGATAATAAGAAATTATC
Organism: Cupressus sempervirens; assembly: GCA_028749045.1. NCBI lineage: Eukaryota > Viridiplantae > Streptophyta > Pinopsida > Cupressales > Cupressaceae > Cupressus > Cupressus sempervirens. Next base: position 435,370,834 of record CM053792.1, read on the forward strand.
ATTATGTGACCTATGTCATAATCTTTGAAAGAGAATCTTTTGCTACTGTATACTAATTGCTCCTTGTTATAGCAACCCACAACATCTTTTGATTTGAAAGAGTGTGAAGTTCTTCATTCCACAGATGTGGCAACGCTACCTTGCAGGCCTAGTAGATGTCCTATTTGCCCTTGGTCTGGTAGGCTAACCAAGACATTTAAGGAACTTAGAGGTCATTTGGCCTGGGTAATTTCAGTTTCAGATCATTTTGAAGTGTTTAGAGACAATTTCAGGCAGATTTACTACTTACAGTAAGTCAATTTAGACAAGGTTAGGACCTCCAGTGGCAGTGAAATGTGGATCATAAATGTTTAATATCATCAAAGGATTTATTTATCATTGAAATGATTTATTGTGCATTAATAAAGTTAGATTATAAGGTTAAATTTAAATATTTAACTTTATTAATGGTAAATATATAGCTGGGGGAAATATTTAATGGAAAGAGTTCTCTTTTATTTAATAACAAATTGGAGATAAAATATTTGGGGACTTAAAATTAAAAGAAAAGGCATCACGGAAAAATAGGAATCGCGATACAATTGGGGGAAAGCAATCACAGAAAAAATAGAAATCACAGAAAATAGTAGAAAAAACACAATCAAAAAAAAGGAAAAGGCAAAAAGTGATTGTGTTTATCTCGCATGGACAAGGTGAGTGAATGAACTCTTATGAGAGCATTACAAAAGAGATTCAAGGGCTCTCTCTCAACATGCTTGGAAATTGCATGAAATTGGTGAAATTGATTGGAGAAGTTCTTCTCGAGGGTAGGATGAAATCCCTCTTTACTATCATTCTCTTCACTGTTGAAAGATTCAGTGAGGAGGATTTGTTCTTAAATTTCAAGGTAAACAATTTGTTTATGACAAATGTTATTTCATTTGAAGTGATTGTCAGACTTCAAGAAAATCAATCAAAATATCAGAGACAAAGGACTTAAAGCAGTGCTGGACAGTATTATAAGCTAAGTTGGTGATGCAGATGCGAGAATCAGATGCATGAAATTTTTTTGGGAAGGTGATTGTGGATGCGTCTACGTATACATATATATCAGAGACAAAGGACTTAAAACAGTGCTGGATAGTATTATAAGCGGAGTTGCCAATGCAGATGCAAGAATTGGATGTGTGATTTTTTTTTAGAGCAGGATTTTGGATGCATATATATATATGCTATAATTTATATATGCAAAGAAATGCAAGAAATATTCCATAGCATGATACTTCACCATCGATAGTTCAACTTCAAACTTCACAAACACAAAGTTACAAATATACAAATCGAAATAACTAATTAGTAAATTACTCAAATTCAAGATTCCAGTGCAATTTGAATTACAAAATCAAAACTTAGTTCATGATTCAATGTTGTCAATCAAGAATCAAGACTCAAGATTCACTAATCAAATTCAGTCATTCTGAGCAAAAAGGAGCAAAAAAACAATAAAGCGCATACTGAAAATAAAGTTTTAAGTGATTTTTGGCATGGGAATGACCTTTTGGCCGCGGGTTCTTCTTGGATGTGCCCAGATGCTCACAGGAAGCACATCCTGGACCTATGGATGCTTGGTGGATGCGTTTGGGTTCTGCCTGGATGCTAGTATCCTGCGAGCATCCGGGCAGAACCCAAACGCACCCACACTTCCAGATGCATCAGCATCTGGCACCAGGTGGAGAGAATCAATATCTTAGATTATGAGGGGTGTGTTGAGTATTTGTTGTGATAATGGAGGCTGCCGTACAGCCCAGCAATTCCTATTAGGCTGCCATACATACTGAAATTGCTGATAGCATACAGAAAGCATGTCTTACAACAGTTTGGTGAGTCGAAATCACTGCCAAACAGTATCCGTCTTAGCTGTATTTGTATGGAGTTGAAGACTTGTGCCTAGGGCATGAAGGAAGAAATCCATCTCAATGTACACAGTTCTGAAAATACTAGTTCTGCAATATTTCTTGTAGCTGTTTGTAATGTTTGAGCAAATTAACAAAAATCTTAAAGTGGTCTATTGTTATCAGAACTTTACTTTCAATGTTATGTTGCAATAGTATCATACTTTATGTTGTTTCCTATCTTGAAAATACAAATCTGAAAAAGTAGAGACCTGAAACAAATACATTTATTGTTCATCAGACAAAAATTAAAGTGCAAACTAGCAGTCCCCTACAGATAAGAACAAACAATCATGGCATGCATTATCTATTACCTATTGATGCAGCCCTACACAGAACATAAGGCGATGCCATCAGACTTTCCTACTTTAAGAATTATATTTATAATTTTTCTCCTAAGTGAACATAAAGGAGAATGATATCAAAGGCCCTAAGTAGGAGGCTGACATATGTTCTATGAGCACATTACAAGGTGATTTGAGATCTTTAGAGCTACAGCATGCATAATGTGCACAGGCTACAGTTGCTAGATGGAGTGGTGGGAGCTGTTTCCAGCCAGTATTTAATACTAAACCTGGAAAGAATGATGAAGTTTAAAATTAACTGCATCTCATGTATGCTCGTGGCAGTGGCAAGGTGCATGAGATGACTATGGATGAGATGTGCCAATTGTAATATTGCTATCAGGATTTAACTGTGTATCTTTTGAGTCAAACTCATTGACCCAAGTTGGAGTAGTACAGGGATGGGTGACCTCCCGAGAAGTCTCGATACTTTACCTCTGTGAGCATCACCTAGAGGCTAAATCCAATGAATGCCAAGTGTTCCATTTATTCTCATGAGATGGATTCATGTGAATCACTACTCATGAAACATGGGTCAATGAGTTTGACTCAAAATCTACACAGTTAATCCTAGTAGCAATATCACTGTTTGACTTGTTGTGGAAAATATCTCTTACTTATCAATTGATGAGCTTAAGGGACTTTCTAATGGGTCATAAGGCACAAGACTTGGTGAAGGTTTTGCAAATGGGGTTGCAAGCAGAGTGGGTTTAACCATGCAGGAACTCTGTAATTAAGCACGCTCAAGCTAGAGTAGTACTAGGATGGCTGACCTCCCAAGAAGTCTTGATGCTTCACCTCTATGAGCATCACCTAGATCCAATGAGTGTCAAGTGTTCCATTTATTCTCATGAGAAATGGATTCGTGTGAATTACTACTCATGAAACATGGGTCAATGAGTTTGACTCAAAAACTACACAGTTAAATCCTAATAGCAATATCACAATTTGACTTGCTGTGTAAAGTATCTCCTCCTTATTGATTAATGAGCTTAAGGGGCTTTCTAATGAATGGGTCATTGGGCACAACACTTGGTGACGGTTTTGCAAATGGGGTTGCAAGCAGAGTGGGTTTAACCATGGAGGAAACTCCATAGTTAAGCGCGCTCAAGCTAGAGTAGTATTGGGATGGTTGACCTCCTAGGAAGTCTCGATGATTCACTTCTGTAATCATTCACCTAGATCCAATGAGTGCCAAGTGTTCCATTTATTCTCATGAGAGTTGGATTCATGAGAATCACTACTTATGAAATATTGGCCAATGAGATTGACTCAAAAACTACACAATTAAATCCTAGTAGCAATATCACAATTTGATTTGCTATGGAAAATATCTCCTTATCAATTGATGAGTTTAAAGGGCTTTTTAATCAATGAATCATAAGGCACAACACTTGGTGAAGGTTTTATAAATGGGGTTGCAAGCAGAGTGGGTTTAACCATGGAGGAAAATTCGCAATTATCGCGCTCAAGTTGGAGTAGTACTGGGATGGGTGACCTCCCGAGAAATCCCAATGCTTCACCTCTATGAGCATCACATCACTTAGATCCAATGAGTGTCAAGTGTTCTATTTATTCTCATGAGAGATAGATTCATGTGAATCACTACTCATGAAACATGGGTCAATGAGTTTGACTCAAAAACTACACAGTTAAATCCTGATAGCAATATCACAATTTGACTTGCTGTGGAAAATATCTCCTACTTATCAAGAGATGTACCAAGCTCCAATTTCTACAAATCATGGTATGAAGAAGATGCATGCATATCTACGATGGCTGTATTATTGGCTGGACATGAGGATTTATGTCACTAATCATGTGACTAGAAGCTTATGATACTAGTGGGTGAAACCCAAGAAAAGGCAGCCCAAAATTTTGTTTTAACCACATTCTACTGCGGAAATGGGATTCCCCTGATGCAGCACAAACAGGATGCTGATAAAGTTAGTCCACACACTCCACAAGATCATACCTTCAATCCCCAAAGACCTATATGATGAAGAAGAAATAACTCAGATGTAGATCATGCTGTCACACTGCATGAGATTCCAAACAAGATTATGTCCATGTCATGGTTCTAGAACACCTAGCAAGCAACCTTGGGAACATAAGTTATGCTATCATACTTCCACCACAGTTTCCATACACCTCGTGCTTCTACAATTCATAGATCAACATATTAAGTGTAGACTAATACATTCCATCTGATCTTCTACGAACCACATAAATATGTTAGCATTATTAAAAATAAAAACTAATGGGAACAGAAGTTGCACACCATAAAAATATGAAATCTACCTTTCGCTTCATCTCTTTCAGCATGTCTTCTAAGCCTGCCCGCTGTGATCCAAGCATCTCCAGTTGCCTCTGAAATAAAACCAGGCTTCCCATAAGCAAGAATAATCTTAGATCCACCAGGACTACATTTTATTTTGTTAGACAATTATATTAAAATGAATAAGCATCCAACATAGCAGTTCCATGTTTTGCTCTGAAAAAAACCCTTGCTCTTTAAGATTTTGATGTCAATAATTGGAAGTCGTCTTTTTATGGCATCCAATGAGCTTCAACATTTTGATGAAACTTATAATTTTTATCTATTTGACTATTTCGTATCATCTATGGCATTATAAACAGTTTATGTCCAAATAAGTTCTGTCCTCTATGGTGATATAAAAAAATCATCAAAACTGAATTCACAAATTATTTGTGTTCACAATAAGATATAAAACATGATCACCTAATTTATCTAAATATCATGTGTCGGTTAATTATTGTTAAGCTGATATGGATTCATATTGCATAATTAATAAGGACACTGCAGTTAGAAAACAATAACCACTGTCACTAGTCTACACATCAGCAGAACCAAAGCAAATCCATTGAGCGATCATTATATACTGGGTAACATAAACCAAAGCTGAAACGTATGATCTAAATTCCAAGGACCAAAGACAGTAAAATGTAAAATATGCCTATCACAGGTTTATTAAAAAAATCTGCCAGGGCATCGCTGAAATTTTATATCATAGAATTTTACACTCTATGCTATATCCAAGTGTTGTTTTGTATAATTTTAATGCCAACATCGATGAAACTTAATGGTAAATAAATAGTATCTATAAATATGACAGATTTTTTATCCCAGAATTTCAACCAACCAATAGCAATCTAAATAAACCAGTTCTGTTTTTTTGAAGGACTCGCAATATCAATTATGTCAATCTAAGACCCCTCCTAATAAAGATACATCTATGAGAGCCTCAAGGAGGTAATGCCCTGTAATCAACATTTTGCAGATAGTGAACTATGATAATTGATATTTTACCCACATTGGATTTCTCCACATAAATCCTTGTATTATGCTTCAATTTTATGCCATACTCTCTTTTAGTATTTATTATTTAGTATTTACAATATAGTTGCATTCAACAATGCTTTTAGGCTATGACAACTCTATTTCTAAGACTTTTAAAACTGTCAAATGCAAGTTTTACTTCTAAATAGCAAGTAGTTTGGTCTTTCATTTGATTGGTGCATGTAAGATTTGTTTTAATAAAAAGGAGTGGAATATCCACCTTGTGTACAGATCAAATACGTAAGAATGTGTTACATCGATGTAGATAAAGAGACGGATGGACATTTCTGGCATTAGAACCATTGAAAACATTCTCGAACGGGTTGTACAGAGACATCAATGAAAACACGCTCAAGGGGGTTGTACAAAGACATCAATGAAGGTAATTGTCAGCATAATGGCATTATATATAATTTCCTTTTAAAAACACGAAAGGTAAGAAAGCCATAAAGGAAAAGACTAAGAGAGAATGTTATTACAAGGTGTATAAGAAGCTGGTTTCTACCTCACTATGTAAAGAGATATGTACAAACAGTAATGATGTTCTTGTCAACAACTAACTACTAAAGCGTTTTCAACACAAAATGCAAATTAGAAATTCTAAGGTTTAAGCTCATCTTTTCCTGCTCACAAGCAAATATAATATCTAAGGAGTTGGTAGACAATTTGGATTTGCAAGTATCCTTCATCACTGGGAAATATGAACAAGGAGTTGAGATATAGGGAAAAAAACAATAACAGATTAAGCTTGCTATTAAAAAGGATTTTATTGAAGCCATTGTGATTGCTGTGCACCTTTGTTCTGTTTGGTGTAATTTTCGGCAGCCCTTGAATGTATGTGACAAACACGCACTCCTCAAAAACAAGCACTATGTCATTAACTTCTACAAAAATAAATCCAAACTTTCTTTAACTAGTACCCCAAAAGCAAAGAAATCAATAAACTCTAAGGAGAAAATTGCTTTGCTCCTTTGGACCTTTTATGATATAAGAACTATGATGATGAAATTATTCAATGTGATGCTTCTCCTATGTCATCTCCAGTTAAAGAAAGAGATAAGAGAATATGTTGTAGCAATTCAAGGAAGTGTTTGAAGAGCCTAAGTTACTACCTTGTACAGGAAACAGAGAATGTAATACAGGTGTTGACAGATAGCCCTCTCCTCAAACATAATGACTTCTTGACAATCACCATTAAAGGACAACGAGGTTAAAATAATTGCACTTTGTGATTCTATCAGTTGTGTTACATAACACAACTACTACTTTTACAAGCCTCCTGAATAAGGTGCTGAAATCATTTGTTGACACTCATGCTATAGTTTACTTGAATGGTCTAGATCTTTAGTAAGACTTTTAATAAGCATTTAACTAATGTGAAAAAGAATTGTAAGTTTTGAAGGTAAACAGGTTGCTACTAAATGGAAAGTTAAGCTTTCACAAAAAGCACTCACTTATTTGAAGGATGTGGTTGGAGATGGAAAGCTTTGCAATGATTCAAAAAAGGTAGTGAGCATTTGAAATTGCCTATGCCTTCTTGAGAAACCAAAACAAGCAGTTTTGTGGGAGCATTTGAATATTTGAGAAACTTCATATGTTCTCATATGGGTCCTTAACTTCATAAATTTATAAACAGACCTCATTTGATGAGTTTAAGATGAGAATTATCCATGCAATGGTGTTCATTTTGCATATTATGCACCAGAATTTTTATTTAGAAACCAAATGTGAGCGACTGTAGTGGTGTCCCCTTTGTGAATACGATTTAATAATTAATAACAATATTAAAATATAAAAAGAATATGAATAAAATTCAAAATTAAAATTAAATTAAAATTTTGTTAAGTTGAATGAATGGTCAAAAGGCATGAAATAAAAAGATGTGACTCTGTCAAACATGGGATATAAATATTAAAAGGGAGAAGATGATTTCATTTGGAAGGGCAGAAGAAGATAAGGAAGAATGAGAACTATGGAAGGAATAATGGAAGAAGATTGGAATGGGAAGAGTTCATTAAGGGCCCGTTTGGTGAGCGGAATAGGAATACGTATTCCAAAAATTTCGAATTCCTTGTTTGGGTGCACCAAAACGGGATTGGAATACAAGGTAAAATAGGAATACGTATTCCAATTTTGGCCCAAAAATGGGGTTTTGCAATTCCATCCAAATAGGTGGTATTGGAATACGTATTCTTATTCCATTTTTTTTATTTCAGAAAACATAAATTTTCGGGTCCGCGAATTCCCATCAAATATTGGCTGAACCAAACGGAGAACAGGAATACGTTCTATTCCGGAATACGTATTCCAGAATACGTATTCCTATTCTGCTCACCAAACAGGCCCTAAGTGTTGTGACTCTTGCAAATGGCATAAGGATGAAGGGTTGTGACTCTCTTGAAAGGTTGCAATGAACAAATGTTGTGACCCTCCCATCATGAGGATATAAATAGGACAGAAAGTCATTTGTTAAAGGCATGGAAGAAGAGATCAACAGAAGGAAGGTAAACATACTAAGTTCTGTTCTAGCTTCTGAGATATAAGACACTTCTGATCTGCATAAAGGAAGCATAGGAATTAAGAAAAGATTAATGGAAGAAGAAGAAGAAAAGTAGCATCTAAAGAAGCAGCAATGATGGAGGGTCCTGACCCTTTCAAAGGGTGGTAATTGTGAAGGGTATGACCATTGAAAGATCAGACATGGTGAAAAGGTGTGACTTTTCCTCACAAAAGATATAAGGGGGAAGAAGGATCAATGGGAAAGAACAGATGTTATAAAAAATATATTGATACTCTTCACAAAGAAGAGATGACAAAAGAAATGAATCATTCACATTGCTGGCAAGCATTGTGTAACAGAAAATTGTGCTGTAATGCATCTATAAGTTTAATAATAATTTAAAATAAAGTTAGATTTGAATTATTGTTAGGGATAAGGAAACCTTATATGGTATAATATATACGTATATCATATATATCTGTTGACAATGATAAAATCAGAATTTGATATGTTATATTTTGTATGTATATGTATAAAATTATATTAGGATAAAGGTTCTCTTAGATTTCTCATCCAATTAGTCATCCCATTATGGATGGGAGATATGGTACATAAAAGGAGAGAAAGTAGCATTTGGGTTAAGTAAGTGGCGAAATGACAGATGCACTTACGTGCCCCTAAACTCCAAATAGTTAAGCAGGAGCCAGTATGGAGGTTTTACTTCTGTGCCCCTTAACTTTGAAGAAATAAGCAGGAGCAATATTGCGGGTGTACTTCAATGCCCCTGAACTCCAGAGAGTTAGGCAGGAGGCATAATGGGATTTGTACTTACAGGCCCCTGAACTTGTTTGATAGGCTCAAAGGTCCCTTATATGATGTCGCATGGATGGTCCATAATGACAATGAATGATTTGGATGGAACTCCAAAAGCAAAAGATTAAAAATTTAATTTGACAATACACATTTCCAAATCCTAATTAGAGAAATTTAGGGTCCATCAAATGAAGTCCTAGTTAAGGACATAACACTATGCCATGGTTTGTCCTGCTTCAAGGAGTTAAGCCTCTGTGTCTTATCATTTGAGAATTCTTCTCTGGTTCCATTTTGAACCCATTGCACTTATGATAAAGAACTTTAAGCTCTTGTTCAGGTGGTTAAGAAGTGAAGGCATTATTTTAAAGCCAAGGAAATCGTTATTCACATCAATAAGCAGTCACTCCAATATTTGCAAAGCAAATCTAAGTTGCAACAAGCTAGGGACTATAAGTGGATGGATGCTTGTGATCTTTTCAATTGGTGACCAAGTACAAGAAGGGCATGACAAACAAATAAGCTGATATGCTGTCTAGATCATGGATCAAAAACGCATTATCTATTTTTGCAGCCAAGATCACTCATTAACTCATTTAAGTGACAATCTTAAGCTTGGTAATTATTTAAAGTCTGCTTTACTTGGCAACAGTGTTGGAGGCTTGCGGCAGGGGATTTTCAGTTTGCATTATCTACAGATCAAAGGGGGTGACTGTGTGTGGATTTCAATCTTAAAACATATGTACCTCACACATATATAACTGATAACAGATTTCAGCTATCTCTTCTTCTTTGTTTCTTCATTTATAGGTGTTTTGTGCTAAGGTTTTCTGTTTTCTTGTAGTGTCCCCTTTTGGAATGTTCCTAAAGTTTACCCTAGTGCACAGTTCCACTTTTTGAAAAAAAAATGTAATACATTTAACAGTAGAAATTTATCAATCGAAATGCCCTTTTTAAGAGAAACCCTGGTCTGTGTCCTGCTATTATCTTATTCACTGCAGATTACCATGAAATCAAAGGCCACGATAACATCTATTTTTACTAGGCATTAGTGGGCATCATGATATCACATTAACGTCACTTGTATTGAAATCCAATAAGGCAATATTCATTTCAAAATATAATCCTATAATAATCATATTAGGAATTTGTTTGAAACATATACAAACCACAATCTCAAAGTTGGTTGACCTTATACTGTGAGAGCGTGGAAAGTGGATTGCGCTTCCATCCCTCAGTTCACCTTGCAGGTTGGCCTTCCTCCTCAACGAAGCCCAGGAGCATGGAAGGATTTCTGGCCCATTCCACCATCCGCCCAAATGATAAGCATAAACAGCTTGTCATCCATTCCATCTCTGGATGGTGTAGTTGATAAGAAGCATTAAGGTTGGTCATCCTTCACCTCTCATGAAACCCAGAAGGCTGGCCATCCTTCCTATTTGCAATTTGTTTCAACTTTATCTAAATTTAAAAAGGGTTATTATAGGAATCTACTGTCAGATATTTATAAAAACACAAGGATCAATCATCTCTGCAAGTGCCACTATTGCGTGAACACATATTTACATGCCTATAATTTTACTAAATTCACAGATTTACTTTTTTAATATAATTGCTACTGTTAAAAATATTTCTTTCTGCTATTAATTATGCTCTGATTTCCCAATTCCCTTTCTGTTTGATGTTTGATCATTTGATGCCTTCTCAATGAATAGACTCGCCCTATAATTCCCACAAAGGGATGAAGAGTTACAAATAGCAATTCTCTACAAGGGATACAACTTCTTGAAGTGAAGCATCCCTCCAATAATGTTGGCTGCTTCCTTAAATATGTTTGATAAAACATGCAACCGTAGAGTGATTCAAAATGTTGATGAAAAAATCTTAACACAATCTAATCCAAAGGCTTTCACTGTAAAACATGCAACTATTTGGAGGAATCGCTTTGTTTTTTGTTTCTTTTGCTGAAGTAATGGTTCATAAATTTAAAATACTGAGATCTGAGCATGTAGAGAGGGCACGACAATCTGCCCTTCCCAGCATTGCTTGTACACAAGCAATTTCAACTTGAGTGATCAAATATTTTTGTCCATTCTTGAGTGGCGTCTTCTATAGGCAAATTCTTCCATTTAATTTAATATTTTGGAATAGTTTTATTCCTAAATTTTCTTTCTTGCATGTCAACAATAGTCTCAAGCTCTAAAATAATCTTCCTCCGTCACCAACCTGTTAATTCTAAACATGATGTAACATGTTGCCATCGTACTTTTTGAGGCATAATACATGGAAGCCATTATGGATTCAACTCTCTTAGAAGCAAAGTAACAAGAATCGGAATCGGATCGGAATCGGCAAGGCCGAATCAAATCGTGAATCAGCCATGAATCGGAATCGAATCGGCCATGAATCGGAAAATTTAAAAAACCCTTGAAATTTAGTGAGTAACTTATTTCATAAACCCTTTATTGCTGATTCGATTCACCGATTCACAAAAAATCGTTTGGCTTGAATCGAATCACCGAATCGCGTGAATCGCATGAATCGCCGTGATTCTTGGAACTATGCTTAGAAGGTTTGAGCTTATAAGACCCACTACCCTTGATAGGAGATTGTGTTGGTGTAATTTAATATTCTTAATTACACTTTACTTAAGCTTACTTAGTATAATGCATTGCTGTTGGTGTAATTTAATATTCTTAATTACACTTTACTTAAGTTTACTTAGTATAATGCATTGCTGTTGGTGTAATTTAATATTCTTAATTACACTTTACTTAAGCTTACTTAGTATAATGCATTGCTAGTAGTTTGTGCATGAGACACTTAGGAGCTCGCATGTTTTTTTGCACATATTGTAGGATAGAATCCACTTTAGGTGGTGTCTCCACCTTTAGTGCACTTATTATCCTCAAACTGTTGCACATACTTCATTGCACAAGGCAGTATGATCCATCTTTGGTGGACATATACCTCCACATTGTATGCATCATAAGTTAATTTTTTCTTATTATGTACTCCTATTGCCTCGTTGTATAAGCAGACACATCTTCATTATATTGATTGATCCAATTGATGATATTATCTTTTATTTTTTGGCTTGATTACATTGATGAGAACACAGTTTATTCTTGTCCATCTTCTCTCTCTTGTCTGTACTATTTATTGGCCTCTAGATCTTGGGTTGTTGCCTTAGGCAAATTCTTACAAACTGTTTATAAGGTTGTAATATAAAGAAGACTAAGTCCCCACTTCAAATGTCCTTTCAGTTCTCTTTCAATCAGCATATATCTTTTGTTGATTATGTGTATGGTACAAATTATCTTTTAGTGTATTCACAATGTCCATAATTTGTTGTACTTCAGTAAGAATTAAATGCCCCAATGAAGTTGCCTTGCACCCATACAATGCTTTGAAAGGAACCGTTGTATTAACATATGGTGAGCAGTGTTATAGAAATACTCCACAACGTGTAACTATTTGATCCATGCATTTTGCTTCCTAGTGACATAGTTTCTTAGATATCCTATTGCCAACCTTCGTCCGTTTGCCAATTTGTGGATAGTAACTTGTACTTGGGATAAGTTCAGTCCTCGCTAGTCTAAAGAGCTCTTGCGCAAAACAAATCAAGAAATATCCTTTCCTTGTCGCTGACAATGTTTTTGAGTAAAACATGCAATTTGGAAATTTCTTTGAAGAACACATCTACTACTTGAGGGCTCTATAGACATTAGGTATTGCAAGGAAATGTGCATACTTCATGAAATGGTCCACCACAACCTATATACAATCCTTTTTTTGCACATTTGGGAGTAAACAATGAAAACCATCAATATACTTTCCCATCTCCCTTGAGACCTTTCCAAGAGAATCTCTCTCTTGTTTGTAAATTTTGTAATGCCCTTGAGGCCCTACCAAAGGTTTATCATGATAGGATTTCATAACTTTCCCCTTCATCATTGATCCTGAAATGACATATTATTATATTCTATTTTTGTAGAGGTTGAGTTCATCTAATACTTGGTACCTTGTATCTTGAAGTTTTCCTTCTAATATATCATTCGATAAATTCCCTTCGCATGTTCAGCAATATGACAGTTTTCTATCTGGTGGAGATATCCAGCATGGAGCATATAGATGGGGTCTTCATAATAGGGCATCAACTATAACATTATTTTTCCCTTTCATGAACTCGATGTCAAAGCCGTAGCTTGTAATTTTCTCACTCATTTTTGTTGTATGTCATTTTAATATTTTTGGTTTAAGAAGAACATCAAGCTATTATGCTCAATTTTTTCAATGAACTTCCCACGAACTAGGTATTTTCCAAGTTTTGCTAGGGTATTCATAACTGCTAGCATTTCCTTTCAAATATGGAAAAGCTACTTCTGGTTTCTTTTAGTTTCTAATTTCAAAATCTATAGAATCTTTGTTTTTCATTGATTCTACTCCAACACCTTCTCCAAAAGAGTCGCATTCTAACCCAAATGGTAATGAAAAGTTGGCAATGGACAAAACTAGGCAATAACTCATTATTTCCTTTAGTTTTTTGAAGGATTGTTAGGCCAGTATACTCCATGAGAATGCACCTTTTTAGTTAATTCTATGAGTGGCAATTACTTTGAGAAGCCTTTAACAAGTCTTCTATAGTAGCTGCAAAGTCCAAAACATACTCTAAGGTGTGTTAAAGCCTTGGTCTTGGCCAATCTTTCATGGCTTTAATCTTTCCTTCATCAATGCTAACTCCTTAAGCACTAATTTTGTGTCCTAGATATAAAATCTCCTCTAATCCAAATTCACATTTGAGCATTTTAACAAGTAATGGTTGTTGTTCAAGTATCCCCAACACATCATCAAGCCTTAGGTACTCTTCCAAAGTTTTGCAATATATTAAAATATCATTAGAGACTACCAAGAGGAATTTTCTTAGTTGTTTGCTAAAAAGTTGATTCGTGCACAACTAGAAACTAGCAAGGGCATTGTTTAGTCCAAAAGGCAAGACAAGGAACTCGAAGTGCCCAAAAATGACATCTAAAAGTTCTTTTGTGGACATCTTCCATCCTCACTCTGATTTGGTGGTATCCTAGACATAGGTCAACTTTTGAGAAGTACATTGCCCCATGAAGCTCATCAATTAGTTCATCTACAATAGGAATGGGGTAACAGTTTTTTAGTGGTCTTTTTATTAAGGCCACTATAATCAATGTACATCCTCATTGTGCCATCTTTCTTTTTAATCAATACTACAAAGGAAGCAAAGGGGCTAGAACTACATTGAAAATGTCTCATTTCTAATAATTCCTTTATGGTTTTCTCAATTTCTTCTAAATATTTTCTTGGATGTCATAGGTTGTAGTGATAACATGCTTCACCCCTTCCTCAAGTTCAATAGAGTGTTTGAGACCCCTTTTTGGTGCAAATCCTAGAAGAATGTCACTGTAGTAAAGAATAAAGTACTATTGTACTTGTTGCTTGTTAAAACTAAAGCGGGTCAGGTAGTTAGGAGGTGAGGGAATGCGTCGGTTGGTTTTCCCAACCAACCGAACCTTCTATAAGTACTTGGATCATTGTCAATGTACACATGGTGTCTTGGTATGACTAAAGATCCATCATTCCCTATGGTTAGGAACCCCCGCCTCTCATGGAGACTATTGCAACTATGGAAGTTTCCTTTCGGGGTACATTCTTGGCACTTCAGCGTGGAAAAAGCTTGGCTAAGGAATGGAAGCTGGAAAGGCAAACTTTTCAGGATTACTAGAAGGCAGAGAAAGTCGCCATGGAGGAGGCCTAGAGAATAGAGAAAACTGACTTGGAAAACAGGATTGCCATAGCAGAGGCAAAGCGCCTTGAGGGTACTACAAGGAGTTCGGGCAAAACAAAAGACAGTTGAACGTGACCTGCAACAACTTCAAGGAGCTCCGAGTATAGGACTGTCTTCCCAACCCTCTTCTTAAAATCAAGTTTTTCTATTTCAGTGTGTTTAGTAGTCATCTGGAAGATGACTTCTTTGGGGGGGGGTAGATGTAGTAAAGAATAAAGTACTATTGTACATAGCGCTTGTTAAAGCTAAAGCAGGTTGGGTAGTTAGGAGGTGAGGGAATGTGTCAGTTGGTTTTCTTAACCAACCGACCCTTCTATAAGTATTTGGATCATTATCAATGTACGCATGGTGTTTTGGTATGAATATAGTAAATCATTTCCCCGCCAATTTGGTATTGTGGTATTAAGGTACATTCTATGTTTTGCTTTGTATACATATCTTTATTATTCTGTGAACTTTAGTATTTCCATTCTACAATCATTAAGAAAAAATTTCTTTGGGATAGGTTGGGTGTCTACATGCTACATTTTCTTTTGGTTGAAGATTTGTTTTTCTAATTCTAAGAGCCTCTAGACATGTCTACATGCCATTATGATCAGTTTTCCAAATTGGGCAACTTAAAAGCATTAAAAAAAATACAAAATATAAAACTTTTTTAATATTTTTTAACATTTCTCTTTCTTATAACCCTATAAGGCCTTCTATTTGTTGAGTACGACAAAAAAGAGAGGAAAAGTGAGAGATAGACTTGAGTTGGAGCTGGAGTAGACAGACTTGTTTTTTCATTTTGTTTACAAATAGACATACCTTTCATGGATCTCCATCTTATATACATTTAAGATTTGACAACATTTATTATTCTATATATCTATGCCATATGATCCTATATTTTCTATTTACTTCAGCCACAAATTACAATTTACATTTTACGTATGTGATGGATTTATCATTTATGTTCTTTGTTTATGAATGTTAGCTTCTATTTGATGATGTTTTTGAGTTATATAAAATAAAAGGTGCATGAAATAAGTTTTAAATTATTAAAATCTCTAAATTTCAAGGGTTTTTTCACTCTCTCGATTCATAGCCGATTTCAATCCAATTCACGAGTCAAGACGACCTTGCCAATTCCGAGTTTTGGTTCTTTGTATTATATATTGTGCAGCTCATCTATTTGACCATGTCTAAAGGCTCATTCTATTCTTTTGGATGATAGCACCCTTGGGGTCTCATCAAAAAAAAGCCTTGTAAGATCACCTCTTGGCTGTTGTGATGAAAACAAAGCAGCTCATTCTATTTGACCATGTCTAAAGGCTCTTTCCATTCTTTTGGATGTAGCACCCTTGGGGTCCCATCAAATAAACCTTGTGCGATCACCTCTTGGTTGTGTTGAAAATAAAGCTCCTCGTTTCGGAAATCTTGGCAATATCTCCCTAAGGACTATATTGGATGCCGAATACTACTTCAGTATAAGAGGTGCTCACCAAATAAAAATCTTGGTTGATATGTATTCCCAAGTTGATGCTCCATTGTTGGATACTTTGTGTACATGGGGTAGTGAACCCATTGTAACTGCCTTGAATCATTTGAAGTTCGCGATTTCTAATTTCATCCTTGATGGTAATCCTCCTGGATGGCACCATGACTTGCTAAGACAATTAAATTTTTCCTTGTACGACACTTTGAATTCAAAAACCATGCTATTTGGGTGGCTTGAGAGTGTTAATTAAGTACACTCTTCCTCATTATCTTGTCTTCTTTTTCTTTGAGATTCAAATTCTTCTTTACTCATCTCATTTGTTGATGCTTCTAGTTTGTGTGTTTTTCATCTCACTATGCACCTATGTCCCAACTCCCATTTTTCCTTGCACTCAAAACATATACCCATTCTTTTCAATTGCCCTTTCTTCCCATGTTGTGTGTGATTAAGAAGGTAATGACTTTTGTTGCCAATTTCTTTCGTAGATGAGTTGGTTTTGTGATCTTGAAGGTACATTCTTGGACTGGGTCTTATGCATTGTTAATGTATTTCCAACCTTAGAGTTTTGAGTCACATATTGAAGTGGGGTCAAAGGCATATAGTAAACCACAAATTGACTCCAATGGTCCTTTAATAAAATAGGTATGTTAGTCTTTTCTTTGTAATCCAAGGTTCCATGAGTGAGACTTTTTGAACTCAATTACATACCCTTTTACAAATCTTTGGTGTTTTCATTGTGTTAGATCTTTAAAGTTTCTTTCGAAGCATTTTTTATCAAGCCATGGTGTCACCAATCCTGTGCAACTCTTTCCAAATATTAAAGGCAAATTTGATGGCATCTTCTTTAGAAATGAGACTATGAGATAGATGTTTGTCCAATTTTTGGATCCATGAATGGGCCTCGACTTTCCTTGACCTATCAAGGTTGGTGAGATTCATTTTACTTACCTTTTGGCATAGATCTTTATAAGATAGACCCCTTTCTCTTTTAAGGTTATTTCTTGTTCCAACCTCGCAATACTCTCTAAATGGAATATTCCCCCTATTATCAGGACCCATTTTCGAGTAAGATTCAACATAACTCAACTAATTTACTGTTTGGTGGATTGATTTCTTCTTCTCTTGATAATCCTTTTCCAGGTAAGAAAGATAGTTCAATGACCCAAGATGTTGACCCCAATGGAACTCTCTTATCAACATCTGAATTGTCAAAAGTGGTACCCTCCCATTAGTTTGGTTGGGTTTGTAAGTGTGAATTAAGTTCATATTTTTTAGGGTATTCTCATTTTTGCTCCATGAAATCCTGAGTTGCTCTTTCAATGTGTTCCATGAAAGCCCTCAACTCATTTGACAATTATTCACCCATTTCATTACTTTGAATAGAGTAGTTACTCGCTACGAGTTGTCTTCTTTCCCATTCAAGCCCCTTTAAGCCTTCTAGCTTAGTTTTCTCAACTATCTTTCATCCTACATGTTAGTCAAAGCAATGCTCTAATACCAATTGTAATGTCCCCCTTTGCAATATTCCTAAATTTTAACCTAGAAACACAATTCAAATAAAAATAAGCTATGTAATATTTTTTGAGTATAAGTTTACTTATTGTAGTGCCCTTTTATGAGTGAAATCCTAGTCTAGATCATGCACACAATATCAATCACTAGAGTTGACATGAAATCATAAAGCTGCCAATATATGTTTACTAAACATTAATGGGCATCATGATATCACATAAACATCATTCATATTGAAATCCAATTAAGGCAATACTAACTTTGAAGTATACTCCAATAATAATCAAATTAGGAATTTTCTTAAAACATTTCCAAACTGCAAACTCAAGGATGGCCACCTCATATTGTAAAGCATGGAAGGTGGCTCACCATCCCATACCTCAATTAATCTTGGATGTTGGTCGTCCTCCTCAATCAAGCGCAAGAGCATGAAAGGATGTTTGATCGATTCCGCCCCTTGCCCATAAGCATGGAAGACTGGCCATCCATTCCATCTCTAAGTGGAATACTTGATAAGAAGCATGAAGATTGGTCATCTCTCACCTCTCATGAATCCACAAGGTTGCTCATCCTTCACCTCTTGTGAACCCAAGGTTGGCCATCCATCATATTTGCAATCTATTTCTCTAAACTCAAAATGTATTATTCTACGAATCTACTATTACATACTTATAACAAGGAGAAACATTCTGATTACTCACAATGATCAATAATTTCTGCAAGTGCCACTATAGCATGAACACATAAATGTGTGCCTATAATTTTACTTCCGACTATTTCTGATTTCTGAATTTCCCTTATAATTGACGCTTGATCATTTGATGTCTTCTCATAGAATTAATCCCCCATACTTATAATTCCCATGAAATCTTATGCTAATTGATATTAAACAAAGGAGAGGAATACTCCTTAAATAAGAGATTACATAATATTTTCTACCACAAAAATGATCGAGAACTAAAGACATAAAAGAAAGTTACTAAAAACTAACTGAATGACCTACATGACAATTATTAGCTAAATATAATGATATTACTATACATACCCTCCCTTAATGGTCATTCTATTAAATACAACAAGTTTGTACCAAAATTTTACAAATTTGTGTCAAACCATACTGATAGATGAACTCTATACAACCCATATGCATGATCCTGAACCTCTCTAGTATCAATCAACCAATGCAATAGATAATTTTCAATGCCAACTACAATGGTTTTCTTGGAACTTCTTGTGAACAATATGACACAGTTGCACATAATCTAACTCACTGTGAGCAGACTGAGCTCCAATAAAGCATGCATCTTGAAACACAAAATTTCTCCCTCCAGAAAGTATCTGAACATTACTCTTGCCAACAACTATATACTCATTACCACCTCCAAAGATTACTGAATTATACTCATTACCACCTCCAAAGATTACTGAATTATATTCGTTACCACCTCCAAAGATTACTGAATTGGCGCAAGCCTTACAGATTTGCAAGTCTTTTGGTCATGAATACATAGAAAGCTAATTCCTTCTTGGAGTGCTCTGCAACATGAGCCTTTTGTTGAGACTATCCCTGGTTGTTTTTTTGAGCAGCCAACAACATTTTATAGAATTTCTTCATATGACCAAGTTTACCACAATAATAACTTGTCATAACATTTGCTTTGTCCTTTCCTACTGATTGGACTCACCTTTGCCTTTGTCCTTGGTAGTAAAAAAGCATGTTCCACACTAGTTTTCTTGCTGCTAGTACAAAAACCTCTGCTTCCACCTGTCCTCATGTAAAAGCTTGTTGCACAAATTATCGAGCTTCAATTAAATTGGTAGAGGTGATGTTGAGAGTTTCGATGAAGTGCTCATGTGATCAGGGTAAGCTTTTCAACATTATAACCATCATATCCTCTATTTCCATCGTGCAACCAATGGCCTCCAATTGATCGCGAGGCATTGATCTTAATTACATGATTTCACAAAGACATTTTGTCATTCATCATAATTGTGAACAAAATATTTTTGAGGAAAAAAGCTTTACCTTAATCTGACATCTCATGCAAATTCAAATAAGTCCAAAACTTCCCAACACTATTGCTTGTCAGCACTTCTGGAAGCATCATATTGGTGATGGATAGTTTGTGCAACATTATTGCTCCACAATTATGCTCATCAAACTTGTCTTGGTCTTTGTCCGCAAATATGGGACGAGCAAATTTACCAAGAAATTCCTAATTAAGGCACCAGTACTCAAAATAGTGAGCCTGCACTATTTCTAGGTATTATAATTCTTTTCATTTAACCTTTGGCTGCCTTCCAACATGATGTTGGGTAACGAAGCCATCCCTCACACTACCTGAAGGCACGGAAAACAAGAGAATCCACAGCTTTGCTTAACAACAAAAAAAAACTTCAATTTTGATAGAAAATCAGAAAAACAGCTATAAGAACTGAAAACCCACAATTTTGTTGAAAAATCAATAAAGATCTGCTGCAAACCCTAGCTAGGGCATAATTTTTTGGAAGGAAAAGCACAGCACAGTGCTTACAAATCTATAACACCCTCATTTTCTGGTGAAACATGGTAAACAAAATTTGCAATAAATGCTTCATGCGATTTAGATGCTGCCAAAAAAGCCCTAGCCGCAATTGTTAAAGAATTCATGAGCAGAAGAAACAGTGCAGAAAAAGACCTTCATGCAGCTTTTAAAAAACCTTGCACACAGCTTGAAACGTACACAATATGCAACAAAAGACCCTAGTTGCGAACTTCAGAAAAAGCAGCAAAATTAGTTGCAGGGCAAAAAACCAATCATGCAACACTCAGATAGATAAAACACAGCGAAAAGGAAATCTTCACATGCATAAACCAGTTGCAGAAAAAAACCCTTGTCACATGGGCTCAAACAACTGCAGCAATCACAGTTTTTTGCAGGATTTCCCCAACAAGCATCACACAAAACCTCAGCATACCCACGGTTTTAAAAAAACATTCAAAAAAGAAACAAAAATGTGTTTCAATTTCAGAGAAGAAAATTCCACATATTTTTCTTTAAAAAAAATCATCAAAGAAACTTCTAGTTCACAAAATGAAAAAACCTCACAATTTTATCTTCAAAAAAATGTCAAAATAAAAATTATTTCACACAGTGGAAAAACCCCATGATTTTTGTTTTAAAATCTGATCAAAAAAATTTAGAAATTAACAGGTAAAAAGATCATGATATTTACTATCAAAAATTCACCTCTACTCTGTTAACATGAAATTATAATCAAAATTAAACAAAAGAGAGGAATATTCTTTAATAAGAGATTGCTAAAGATCTTTCCATAACAAAAACCATTACAAACTAATAACATAGCTAAAAACTAACTAAATGACTTACATAACCATTATAAGCTAAATATAACAATATTACTTTAATTTAAGAGTCACAAATAGCATCTCTCTATAGGGGATACAATTAATCGCTGCTTCCTTGATAGCATTTGATAAAACATGCACCTTTTTGGAGGAAACGCTGCCAATAACAATTGCTTCCTTTTGTGTTTCTTTTGCTGGGACTAAAGTTTCATAAATTTGAAATGCTGCAATCTGAGTCTATGGCTGGGGCATGACATTGCTTGTTTTGTACTATTTCCTATTTACTAATAGGGCATAGGAACTAATTACAAGCTAAAAGTTATGTTTTTTTTCCTTAATTCTAAGCTGCTATGACTTTATTGATTTTAATTTTTTGGTCTGTCATTTCCCACTCGCTAGGATTTATTTCTATTTTCTTAAAAAAGAAAATGACATCTACAATTAGGAGAAATGGTGGCAAGCCTCAGGCCCTGGTCAAGAAGCTTCGGCAGCAGGTACTGAGCAAGGAATGTTTGCTTACAACCATTGTAATCACAACATGAGAGGAAACAATATATGCATGTGTATGTATGCATACATATATTTCCAGATAAAGTGTTTTATTGATTGTGTAAAATAAACTTCCGAAGGGGAATCTAGCAGAAATCTAAATGCAACCTTGTTTGCAAATTACAGATTGTTTCCAACTTGTGTGTGTGTGTGTGTACGCAGCTATATATATGCTCATCTAAATAACCTTTGGAAGGGGTATCTAGCTGCAATCTGAACTTAAACTTGTTTACAACTTGGGGGTTCTTTGAGTTAAGTAAAACTCTAACTGCACAAACCTTTATCTAGAAATCATTTGAGATGAAGCCAGAACTAACAGAATCTGTTTGCAATCAAAATTTAATGATAATCAAAATGATTCTATATGTAGTCCTTAACTTAAACAGCACAAATGGCAATTTTTGGGGAGATCCCAGCTTGATGATAGCTTAGTAAGCAAACACGGAGACTAATTGACTAACTTGACAACTTGCAAGTTTTCCAACACACTACACCAAATCAGGCAGAATAACCAGTTTTCGCTGGGATTTGGCCAAGTTTTACACTTAAACCCATAAGTTCTTGGAATAAAAATGCTTGGCATTAAGATAAAATAGAACCCAGGTGATTTAAACCATTGCACTTCATTTTATTTTTTGACGTTTTATGGTCTCACTGCACCCAACATAAGATGTCTTCAGCATCCACGTGACAAGAACGCACTAAGAGAGGGGATTGGAAGAATGAATTTTGATTAGGAATTGTGAGGACATGCGCTAGAGGAATGTTGAAAATATAGAGATAAAATTATGATAGATGGCATTCATCATGAAAGTTCCATGCGGTCTCAAATGCCTTCAGTAGGTCTTTGTGCTAAGGGGTTCTGCCCCTCCACCATCCCATCCAATACTGCGACAAGGACTGTCCAAAGGGAACTGCCTCTCAACCCCATTGGAGACTCCACCCCGAATCCCCCACTTGTCACAATCCCCATGTTGTCTCCAGATTCAAGTAATTGGTCAATCTGTTTTGAGAATCCGTGGGACCATGTCATTTATCGATATGAGGTCATATACATGTAATATATGAAGAATGACAAACTGGTGACCAAAATAGACTTACGTGTTCTCTAATGCACTAGTTCCTTTTATTATTGTTATACTTGTTTTCTATTTTGTTTAGTCCTAAGTCCAAGTCAATATTTTTTGCCACAAAATCCGAGTTTTCAAACTACAGAAAATACTATGAAGATTGGTAAGCTTTTGTGTCAAATTATAACTTCATCATGGTATGTGACTTATGAATTACCCCTAAAGGCATAACGAATCTCCCCAGAGCAGTCAAACAATGAATAAGGAACAAGATCAAATGTGAGCTAAGACACTCATGTCATAGAAGCTTGATGACTATATGCAATGGTTCAGCAAATCCAGTGCTTGAGCGAGTAACAGCCTCAGGAACCTACTCAAACAAAAAAGAAAAAGAGGCTGGATTTTTTGACATATCCTTACAGATTCTAGAGGAAAAAAACATGAAAAAGAAATTACGCAATACTCACTAGACTTTGCTTCAATGCCCCTACAATAGCATCCTCGTTACCATCCAAGGACATGATTGGCCTTGAAAGATTTGGAAGAGCAGATTCTATCTGCATGCAAGAAAACATCAGTAGAAATGTGAGTAATTGTTATCCATAAGCTTTTCAATCTTAAGTTTAAAACATGAAAAATCACTAAAGCTAATGCAATCCCTTTGAACTATTCAGAGAAACCAATTGAAAATGATAAACAAGAGTCCCAATGCATTAGAAAACATATCAAACTGTGTTTAAATGCATATCACATACACCTCATTATTTAACAACAGTCTAACCAAAATATGGACTATCATGATCCATAACTACCAAAAAGGTGTGAAATTCAACTAGCATAACAACTGAGTGACTGACAGCCCATGCTCTTATTCAATCTAACAATCAAACAACCTTCATCCAAAGTTTATGGCCTACAGGCCTGTAACCTTGGTCAAGACTAAAACGGAAAAACCTCAACTTGAACTCTAGCAACTATCATTCTAAATTTGTGGAACAGTGAAGGGTTTAAATTAGAATTGAAAACAGTTGGTCCTCAAGGTTCGGTTAATGATGGTAATTAAAAGCGAAGAGAAGACAGGTAAAAAAATTATACTGACAAAACCAGGCAACGCCACAAACAAATAGTTCCAATAAAAGATAATATGCAAGAATCCAAATGAGAAAGATACATTTTAGTTGTAAATTATAGAGCATGGCATTAAGCAACAAAATTTGACATCGACATCCATAGAGTTATACAATCAACTCCAATACTTTAATATCGAAAAGACATGTATACTATCAGAAGAAAAGTTTTAAAAAGTATTAAAGGTGGGTGACATTTGAAAATATAATCACAAAAGAAAATAATGTCAATGGGGAGACTTCTGTACATGGAACGATCATATCCCTCTGTGTCATAAAGTGATCGCCAGTCAGTGATGTTCATCATGTCATCAAACTTAGATTTTAAGTTTGTCCCATAAATCATGGAATTTCCATTTTAATCTCTAATATTTTCGGAATGGTGATTTTAACGTAAATGAGAGTAGATTAGAAAAAAAAACAAAATTGAGAGACGGGCAGTAGAAAACAGACAGAGACAGAAAGAGATTAAGCCCGCCAAAAAAGAAAAAGACGAGTGACTTAAGTCAGCAACTTACTGGTTTGCAGTCGAGAATACTCATCAAAGGATAGTTGTCTCTTATTGCACGCTCAATCCGTCCATCACTTTCAGTTGCCTGTTTCAAATTTGAAGCAAACCTATTCAATCTATCCTGCAAGTTCTTAGTCAAAGTGCTGGACTGGGGCCTAGTCCATCGCGTTCCGAATTGTGTCCTGAACTGAGCATCCTCTCTCGATTCTTTCTGCAACAACTCTTCAGTTTGCACAAGCAATTCTTGATTTACTCTTCTAAGGTCTTTTAACTGCTGCATTTCAGCTTGCAGACCTGCAGGTCCACCACCTACCTGTACAGCTTCAACATCTTCCTTGAGCGGTTCAGGAAGAGTAGCATTTCCTTCCAAAGCATGAAGAGAATCGGGAAGATCCATTTCTTTCAGCTTTACTCTAGTAATCTCACTCTCTTGCTGTAATTTTTCAGCCTGTGCTCGAATTGTCTCATCAACCATTTCCGTGTACCTGGAAAGAGCCTTTGCGCTACTGTCTGGGACAAGTTGGGCAAACATTTTTTCCTTACTAGCATCCAGACACTCATGCATGGGCGTTGACTTAACCAGAGAAGCTGTAGGCAAAGCTGGTAAGGAATTAAATGCAGGAACTCTCATTAGGTATACCCTATCGTTTTCTTTAGTTGCCCTTTCCAAATTTCGATTAATATTGCTCTCCAATTTATTGACTGCGTCCAAAAGTGGTCCCGCCACTCCTTTCGCATATTTCTTTGCATCAGAAAGTGTAGCAATTCCAGCTTTTAGCCGAGCAATTTCTTCTGCAATTTCCTCCTTGTCGTGTAGGTCAAGGCTTAATCTATAACAAGCTTCAGCATTAAATTGTGCAGCTTTAAGCTGCACATGTGCAATCCATGTCCGATCAAAGTGTTGATTGAGAGGTGGGAGATTCAGGGCAGCATGTGCTTCTTCATAGTAAAGACTAACCTAGCAATTCAAGCATAAATCAAAATTCAAGCTAAGGTCTTCTTTGAGCACAAAAAATCACTATAGTTATGAATAGAATCACTGACCTGTCTCGCAACCTTGGAACACAAAGCGTGCGGTTTGCCGTCTGATATAACCTTTTCGAAAAAGCACTCCTGCGCCTGTGCAAGCATAAGCCTTTCCAACATGCCCGCACACTCTACAGAGACATCCAGAGTGCAGGACCCGAGTGAGGCTTTCATTGAAATATTATCCCTCAAAAAGGCAAACACTCCAGCAGCCGCTTGGAAGGAATTGCACGCTTGCTTGAGGCCGTTGGGGCTTGTCCGATCCCCTGCAAGCGCGATCTGGCTGTGAATGGCGGCCAAATTAAACAGAATTGCGGCCTTCTCAAAGTGGATGTTATGCTGGGATGCTTTCTTGTTCTGCTTGAAGGCATCGTACCAGGTGAAGGCGATGGTGTGGACATGCTCCCTCTCGGTGCTGATTGGGAAGCGTGACTCCATTACACAGAGAGCCCTGTAATAGCTCTGCAACAGATCCCGCCGCACCTCCAACGTATCCGACGCCTTTTCCACCTCGTTCCGCAACTCCTTTACCCTCTCCAGATCCTCCTCTACGTTATGCGCTTCCCGCTCTGAGTAGTGCATTGCCACATACTGCCTCAGCGGCCTGTACAGATCGATCGACCCTGTCTTCTTCTCATGGATGCCCAGCATCACATTCACAGCCACCGATGCCGCAGCCATATCCTCAGTTCTCTCTTCAGTACCAGTTCAGGTGCAAATTGACAGGAAATTCACACAGAACTATGTTTCATTCGTCCAACCAAACAGTCAGCAGAGCAAATAAAAGGGCACAAAGACGAATACGAACGAGTATGCAGAGCCCGGGTTCGCTTACGCGTTAAGAAAAATACTTTTTCCCAAACCAAATAAAAGTCCACACCAAATTAGTTAATGTGAAAATTACAACACTAATTTATAACCCCTAGTTTTTGGCGGATGTTTCAAGATGTTTTTGTTTTTTTAAGTTGGGGATTTATGAAAGAGGGCTTCCTAAAAATAAAAATAGAGTTATGAGTAAGATCTTTTTGGGAATGTTTAAAGCTAAATGCTTTAATGAATAATGAATTATAAAACTTATTACAGTTTTTCATTCATTTCGTAGTGGGATTTAGATTGGAATAGGCATCGGTAAATTTTTAAATCTCAAATCCTCTGTTTGGGTGTGTTAGGTCGAAATTGAGAATAGGAATATGCATTCCAATTTTAGCCCAAAAATGAGCATTTGTTATTCCACCAAAAGCAATTCGTATTCCAATTTTGACTTTTTCATATTTCATAAAATTTTCAAGTCCACACATGAACACAAGGAGTGAGAGCGAGAGATTCGGTGAGCTAATAAATCCCACAGTATTAAAAACGATAGTTCGACTACTAGAATCTTTCTTCCTGAAACGTTAATGAAAACTATAAACAGTCTCAAATTCACCACAGCAAGTGTCTATGGACATTTTATTTAAGACATTCCACATTGCTCAAAGTTGAGGCTACATTAGATCCAAAGGTAAAAGGGACTCACCACAAAGTATCGGCAATGCTTTTATCATGTTAAGCCTCTTTTGTGGATCAAAGTTTGAATACACAAGTCCCAAAACAAGAACTCTTTCAGCATCGCCCTTATCATAATCTCATGCAAGCCTTTGATCAATAGCATCTAATAATCACATGAGTAGTTTGGGGATTTTCATTGTGGTCATATAACCTTGCCAAGCCAAAATACCCCACATGATCATTCAGATCACAATCCAGTAGTACATTGTCAAATTTAATGTCCTTGTGCACCACACATTTTTTCCCAATGATCATGTAAATAGAGCAACCCAATGGCTACATCTGTGAGAATTTTTTTATCTTTGAGCCCATGTAAGATTGAACTATGGACTATATAGTTTTTTTTCAAGGCTTTTCTTGGACATGTAGTTGTAGATGATGAAGAGATGTATTTGTTTTTTCTGCTCCATAGTCTATGCTCAAACCCCTTCAAAATTTCGAGGATTGTTTATTCCATTGGCGACGAATTCATTTCTGGAGGAGTCCATTCTAGAATCAGTTTTGTTGAACCAAATAGATTTAGAATAACAAATGCAAGAATAACATATGCCTATTCGCAATTCTTATTCTTGTGGCCAAAAGGACCCTAAGGAAGTTTTAAAGATTTTAAATTTTAAATATAACAAAAATTAAAAACTTCTATTTCTTTCAAAATTCTCTTTTATTTCAAATTAAGAAGGCTAAAAAATAGGGATTTCTATTTTCGAAGAAAATATTATAAATATGATTTCCTCTCACAATGGATCTCCCTTATTTATTTTAATTTTTATATATTATATCTCTTTCTATTTTGATTTCACTTTTAGTTATGCTCATTTTTATGGATTCACTTCTAATCTTAAGCTTAACTTGATTCAATTTCAAGACATGCAAGAATGACCTAAAATTAAACTACACAAATTCATAGATTAACCTTTTTTAGAATAAAGAGGTGAAAACTAATTTAATCATTAGGAAAACAATTGAGTGTTGCCCCAAACCCAATAGCACTCAAAGCAACCCATTTACCAGTCACATACTCAAAATTAACTTATCTTAACTTTGGGAGTGAATGAGAGATAATTGTTCTCATTCATCAACATTACGATCCCTTATGTGCTTTCAAGTCCATTTACTTAGGTAATTAGCACCATCTTCCCACTCCCTCATTTTTTGCATAAAGGAAAAACTTTTAGCAAAATAGTCAACCACAATTTTTTCCTAACTATCGAATCCAACTTCCAATTCACACCTTCAAGCTTCTACTCATTCATTCTATAATTAGAATATGAGAATTCAACTCATAAATAACCTTGTACTAACCAAGAGTATGAACCTTTACCGTAGCAATGAGAGTATAAAGGGCTTATATAAGATTGTTAGTTTGTTGGCCCTTATAGATCAAAAAAAAGGACAGTGCTAGTACTATCCCTCTTCTCCAACCCCAAGACACCCAAGGTTTCTCTTAGAGGAATTGTATGTACTAATATTGAATATAGATAATGGAAATAGAGATTGTCTACCTTCCATATGTGTTTTCCTTATGGGGTGTTGACACCTCCTATATGAGGAAGACCCTAACTATTTCCAAATTATCCCAACTCCTACATCACCTCAACCTCCCCAATCTAAAAAGGAGTAGAAACCTCACATTTAGTGTACATGGACTCTTCAATCATACTAATCATCCTCTATCATGGTTGTTGGACTGTCAAATCCTTCTTAGAGAAAAATCTATGTCAAAACTATCATAGGCTACAAGACGTACCAATGTTTTGTGCCACTTGAAGAAAGAAAGTCTTGGATAGAGCTCTCTTCACACTCCTTTAGAACTCAATCAAAGAAGAGATACCAACATAAACATATTTTTCAAAATCCCCACCTTAAGTGCTAAATATCTTTAAAAATGAGCTAAAAAAATAAAAGAGAGGATATTTCATCATTATCGCCATAAAAGACACAAATAGAAGACCCATTAAATCATCTTCCTATATCTTATTACAAGCTCAATAAGCCAAAGAAAATGTAAGTAGGCAAGCAAATGTATTCCATAGATATTTCCACTAAGACAAGTTAATACCCCCATATTTTTGTTGAACCAACTCCTGGTATTTATAGACCACTAAGTACAAACCCTAGAATGAAGGCTCCAAGCTAAAATAATGTCTCTCGTCAAACAACTACAATGGTCTCTTCTTACTAAAAATATGTATTGACTCCTCTCCATCCTTAATGAAGCCCCTCGATGATCATTGAAGAGAATCATTCCTCTTAAAAACCTCTATGTATCTGATTGGGCAACTTTGATGTCCTTAACTTGAGACCATCCAACCACTTATGAAGTTATGACTTTCTAAAGATTGAAAGTGCAGACACGGAACTATGATTGAGGAAAAGTCGCCTCGTGATTCACATCAAAACACAATCTTAGAGACCTTGGTACAAATCCAAAATCAGCCCAACTTAATCAAATCATTACTCCTTTCAAAGGTGTCTTAAATTATAGATCCCTTAATCGAAATATCCTAGGCACGTGTTCTCTTATCACCCCCCTCGAATACTTAGCTTGACTTATTCTGGTTAATACACTACCAGTAAAGCTTAATACTTAAGAACAAACTAATGAGGTTTTTCTACTTTGGTCTATAGATATAATGTCCCCTTTGGTTAGAACTCAAGAAATAGGGACAATTAACTTACGAAGATCAATTGCAAGATACAACTTTCCTTAAAGCCTTTACTATTACTAAGGAAAATGACATATGATACCACTTCTAAATGTTTATGTTAGACAACTAATAGGATATATTAGACAATATTATTACTATCTCTAATTTAACCAACTAGATATATGTAACATGATTTGGTCTATATATCAATACATATTCTTGTCAGATAATATTGGTCTTCTTTTATAATTATTTCTATTATAACAATATGAATACAATCTAATTATGTATTCATATAGCTTAGAGTGATGGATGATCTAATGCTCTTAAAATGTCTTAATGAATATGTAAAGGTATCTATAGTCCTCAAAAGTTAGCATCCATTAATTTGGAAGCTCTAGGATAGATTGAGCCCCATTATAGTGCTCTTCTCAATTTTGGATGTATTTGTGCTTGATTCTCCTTTCTATTTTCCTCTAAAATTTCAAATACTTCTCAAAACCCTACACAAGTTACCTCGTGATTATCCCTTCCATGTTTAGGTTGCACCTAGTGTGACCTATACCTCAAGAGTTTAATATTGGCAAGTTTTGGGGCCTGATGCAAAGTATTTTCTTTTTTCTACTTAGTCAAGTTAGCCATCACCAAAATTTACCCATAATCATTATAAAAGAAAGCTTACTCTCTTTTTTTCACATCCATCATTTTCTTGACATCCACAACAACAAATCTCAACTAAACCTATCTCAAGTAAGCTATTATGCATTCAATGAGTTCAATAAAGAAAACATTCATTGAATACATTATGCCTATCCATTCATTACGTGTTTCCTTCCATGGATCTATCTTCTTTCTTCATAGGATACAAAGGAATTAGCTATCAAGAGAGGGGATTTGCATCCTCTCCCTTCAAGAATATCAAGAATTCTTACATCCATGATATATGATTTGGAAAAATATTGATATATTACATAAGTGAAGATACCCTAGATCAAAATCAACAATCATACAACACTATAGTTGAATAAGTGATAACAACATCCAAAGGTGTGGCCCCTTTGTCCTCTACTCTTAGACCTTCTTGTACTTTTACTTCACTTTCCAAATCTTCACATGATATGATGTTGAAGTTAATGAATGAAAACATGATAAAACTTCCTCATATCAAACCAACAAACCCATCGCAAACACCTTCTTGATTCTTTGACCCCAAAGCTTTCTATCAACTCCAACATCAAACTAGTCATGATACTAAAAGATACCTTTCTTTAAAGCATGTGGTGGAAGACCTTATTGATATTGGAAATAGGTTTATCACAACACACATTAGATTTCATTGATAGAAACTACTATTGTTAGCATGAATGTTGATGATATTCCCATGGGGGAGTATTCTAGCATCGTTGGAGCACTAGGGAGATTATAAGCATGATTGTGTGTTGCATTCATGACTATGTTTGTCATTGATGTCAACATACTAATGATTATGTAGAAGATTGACAAAGCATCAAACAAAGATTAAGGTTACGAAGTTCAAGGATCAAAGATGAGGCTACATGCAGTTGAGGATGTGTTCTACATAGTGTCATGCTTATGTGGTTAAGTGTGCATGTAGAAAGATGAATATAAATTATAGTTGTCGAAAATTTATTGAAGACAACATTCTGGCAAAGTTCCTAAGAAGTGGTTACTAGTTTTTTGATTATATATTGTAATAGAGATAGAATCTAGTTAAGCTCAATTGTACAAAGGTAGAAGACATGACAAAGATAGTGTGATTGATTGCACTAAGTCTAATGTTGCACATGTGAAGGATGGTGAAGACTATGAGGCAACATTATTATGAAAAGATGTAAAATTGTAATGTAACGTGTTTATCTTAATATTGTCTTATATTGTAATTGCAAATTGAGAAAGCCTCAAGGTTGACTCGATAATTAGTTTTGGGACTTGGTATAAAGGGAAAATATTTTTCCTTGTGGTAATGTGTAATTGAAGTGTGTACGATCATTGTGTAATGCAAGTATGTGAACTAGGATGTGAGATCTAGTGAACCTAAAATTTAATATTTTGAGATCAGAGAAGTGTTTTGTGTAGTTAAGGCATGACGAGCTGACAGAGAG
Source organism: Cupressus sempervirens (assembly GCA_028749045.1). Lineage (NCBI taxonomy): Eukaryota > Viridiplantae > Streptophyta > Pinopsida > Cupressales > Cupressaceae > Cupressus > Cupressus sempervirens. The sequence continues at coordinate 435,402,541 of CM053792.1, forward strand.
ACTATATTTGGCAAAGAGGTTATCGTGGATAGTTGTTTATTTGTATTATTCTATGAAGGATAGTACTAAGATTAGTTAGATAGTGAGTTCGATGATCTTTCCCCTATAGCTATTTGGATAGTAGGTCCTTCTACCTTCCACAACTCCTAACAGGGTTGGAATCTCCTAATAGGGACTAATATGTACTGGTTTTATTTCATTGACTCCTAATAGGGTCCATCCTTTCATAGGTAACTTTTATATCAGTACATCATCTTGTGGGTACCATTTCTAGTAAGGTTTTTCCTCCAATCAAGGGTTTCCCTAGTTAGCAAATCTAGTGTTATTGTGTATGGTGATCTTGCTATGATTGTTGCACTTGTTGGTTACATGTTTCAAATTTAATAAGGTTGATAAAAGTTGTTTGAATCGGATAACTTATTCACCCCCCTCCCCCTCCCAGTTGTCCTAGTGGACTTTACTTTCTAACAACTATCCTTTTTCATGGTCATTTTGGAGTATAAATGATTTACCAAAATATTTATAGTTAAAGAATTCACAATTACCAATGATATAGATTAACTTGGTGTGAGAAGAGTCAGGGGAGTTAGGACATGCAATTACTATTATAATATCAAGATCGTTGCAAATGTACTAACATTGCCATTATTATAGGTGTATTCCAAATGTAGATTTGAATCTCATATGAATATGAGAGGAAGAGGCATGTCTCTATGGTGTATCATCATTTAATCAATAATAATATATTTATAAAAAAAAAAAAAAAAAAGTGTGTGTGTGTGTGTAATTTAACATATAGGAGATGAAAATCTACTAATAAGAACAATGTATTTCAAATTGAATCAATTTGACTGAAGCTATAACCTTAACACTCTCTCTTAGCTAGGGAGGATTTGTAGAACATGTTATGCTCTCAAGAATATGAAGAGATGTTATCTTAGTACGATATCCTAGAATGACATATTTAAGGATATCAACATAAATCCATCAACTTAGATGTTATCTTTCAATATAATCTGAAGTATGATTCAACAATAAATATCAATGATATGATATTCATCATACTTATATTCTTTTGGTATGTGCACTGGCATCAAATCCTTGACGACTACCAAAAGAATATGTTAGAAGGGTGTGAGTTATCTAATTTGTAGCACTTCGAGACAAAAACTTAACAAGAAATCACAATGTCATGGTTTCTATCATGACAAGTATCATGATCTCTGACACTCTGGGACAACAACTTAATGAAGTTTGATCATGATGTGCTCATTATTATGACTTCCAACACTCTAGTACAACAACTTAATGAAGTCTATCATGATAACAATTCTACCATTTGTTGATCTCGTATTGGTTTTGACAAGTGAGTGTCAACACACTTAAGTTATTTACTTAGTTCATGTTGAATAAGTAGTACATGTTGAGCACATCATGTATATATTAGACCATGTTGAGTCATAGTGAGTGTCAAGCCACTCATGTGTTGATTCACTCAAGTGTCGAGTAGACAGTATATGTTGAGTGACATAGGAGCCGAGTAAACAGTGGATGTCAGGCAATACATGTGTCGAGTCACAACAGAGAGATAGTGTATGCCAAGCATCAAAGACCTCAAATGTCGAGTAAGATAGTTTTGAAATATTTGTTTATAAAGGCACAAAAAACTATGTAAACCATTTTTGAGTGAACTTAAGATTGATTTTCAATATTTTGGAGATAAGGACAAATATCATGTTGGATTTCCAATACAATTACATGTAGCCAATCAAAAAATGGGAAGGATTAAGTGGCAAAATAGATGAATCTCAATTGTAGATTCATACTTAACACTAAGTCACCTAAGTCTATTTAATGAGGACAAAACCTAAAATCTCAATGAATGTTGAAGGAGTGAACAGAGAAGTTTGCATGCACAAATAGAGCATTCATGGTGGCTTAGAAGTTATGAAGTGAAACTACATTGCAGAATTAGTTAGAGCAGAAGAGAGGAAAGAGAAAAGGATACAACAAAGAGACATCTAATCAAGAAGGATCAAGAAGACATTATTTAGAAGTGATTTTTTATCAGGCAAGCAAGTTCTAGTTGCATGATCAAAGCCAAGACATTCTAACAAGTGATTTCAATCAAAATCTCTTAACAAAGTAGTCCTAATAGGCTAAATGAAATCCTTTAACAAGGTGCTTGCTTAGTTGTAAGTTAAAGTCCTTTAGCAAGGTACACTTCTAAAAGCATGTTGAAATCCTCTAACAAGGTGAGACCTAATAGTCTTTGTAAGTCTTTAACAGGGCAGACCTTTCATAGGGTGGATCATGACTTGTGATCAAAATATTGTAACCTTCATTGGATACACTTTATTACTGTAATTGTGAAGATTTGTGGGTGTCATCCCCACCCTAGTTTTACCTTCTCACTTGGAGGGTTTCTGGGTAATCATATCTAGTGTCATATGTGTGTGATTCCTTATATGTTTTACATGTTTTAGATGTACATTCTTTACATGATATTTTAGTTTACTCATTGAATGTATGAGATGGATGTGTGGTGAAAGTTTTATGAGTCCAAGTTTAAGCTACTGATTCCCCCCCCCCTCCCTATTGTGATTCCAACAATTGGTATCAAAGCCTTGTTCTTTGAAAGAGAAGCTTTGCAACTTTGAGGAAAGATCTTGAAATGGAAGTCTACAAGTTGGGAAATACTATTGAGAATCAAGGAATTGAAATACAACTCATTCTACATCAACTAGATGAAGCAAGAGAAGAACTGAAGAAATCCTCAAAGAGAAGGAAGGAAATAGCTATTGCGGAGAATGACACACAATACAAAGAGATGGACACTACTAAGCTATTTGTAGATGGAGACTCCAATGAATTTGATCCAATAGTTGTAGATCTAATGGAGAAGAATAGAGCCCAAGCTAAGGAAATCAGAAATCTCAAGTTACAACAAGAATCATAAGCTATATTGTTATGTGAAATGGTTGAACAGAAGAAGAAAGCTATAGAAGAAAAAGCCATAATTGAGGATGACAAAAGAATTTTGGCCAACAGAGTGGTAGAGAAATCATTAGAACTAACCAATATTTTCAACATGCAATTGGATACTTTAAGTCAAATGATGAATGCCAATTATGAATTGAATGTTAAGGACATTGAGATAACAACATTGAAATTGCAGAATGACCTAAAGAAGGAAAAGGAATTTTTTAAAAGTTTCAACAAACCAAATGAAGCCATTAAATACTTTGAGCAACTACTTAGATCCCCTAGACCTAATAATGATACATCTAGACTGGGATACATAAGCACTAAAGAAGGAGAGTCATCCAAAAATGTAGAAGAAAGGAACAACTAAGGTAAGAACTCCAAAACCACTTTTCATAATTGTGGTAAGAAAGGACATACTACTAATGTGTGTAGGAGCAAGTCTAGAAATTAGAATGTCAAGCTCAAGAACATGGTTCACTGCCATAAGTGCAACAAGCAAGGTCATCAGGCACATGAATGCAAAACTAAGACCATGCACACATAGATATTTGAAGGATATTGCTACAACTATCAGAAGTATGGACATAGAGCTTTTGAGTGTAGATCCAAACCCATGTGGTCATCAAACAAGCAAGCAAAGGTAAGAAACAATGGCAACTCTTATAATTGGGATTATAATACAAGGTATAGTTGTCATTATTGCAAAGAATATGGACATGTTCCTGAGAATTTTATCAGGAGACACTTCAAAGGTAACTACCAAAGGTGGTTGAGCCAAACCACATGTTTCAACTATTTGAAGACTAGTCACATCAGTAGGTATTGTCCAACTAGGTCAAAGGCACCAAGTTGTGAATTTGATAAAGGCAAAGGCAAGGTAGATGTTGAACACATTAGAGATGAAATGAACAAGACATGGAAGAGAAAGGATGATTGCAGTACATCAAATGGAGAAGGGATCACTTCACCCAATGGGTTAGGTGATCGCACCTCATCAAACTAGGCAATGAAGAGCTATGTGGGACTGATACTTAAAGGTTATATCATACATTAGTTCCAAAATGACTTAGTACTAAAAATATTACATTAGCATGAATAAAGATGTAAGATGTTATTAGAAATCCAACATAAATCTCTAAGTTTTTCATGTTTTTGCCAGCATGAAATATTTCCTGTGTGTCAAGTGAAATGCTAGAAGATGCTAAGATAACAATCTGGCTAGTTAATGCTAAGCTCACAGTGGTTGCCGAGTGATTGAAATTTTAATGGATGTCAAGTGAACCTGAAATTGGTTTATGCCAAGCTTACAAATGTGTAAGCACTCAACATTTATTGCAAGGTTTCCAAAGGGTATTTGATGGATTTTAGCTCATTTTTCATCATTTCAAATTTGAGTAAGAGTGAGTAGAGAAGAAGGCAATCTGGAAATCTATCCAAATTAGTTGTAGAAGATTCTAGCAGTGATTTCAGACCAGTTCATTAGATTTCATAAGGTATTTATCAAGAGTCGAGCTACAAAGTTTAAATTTCATAAACCCTAGTTTTACATTATTGCATCAAGTTCAAAGAATGTAGAGGGAAAGGAAGTTTTGAATATTTAGTTAGTGAGTAATGAGGTCAAGCATCCCATTTTCAAAGCTATTCCTTACATTGCTTATAAGCAAGACCCTTCTGGTGCATTGTCGATGATTTCACTGAATGTGATAATGGTGAAAGATGTAAGAAAATGTTATAATTGTAAGATAGGAAGCATTGGTGGTATGGAGATTAGGGAAGCACATGGAACACTCTATGATAATGGTATTTTGAAGGAAGAGTTTAAAATTGTAGAGAGGAAGGGATTGACATGAGCCCTAGATTTTCCAAATGCATTCAAGATGGAGTGGATCAGGATAGTGCTTAGCTAAATTCATGATGGTTTATTATGGATGGACAATGGACCTATCAAAATTACTAAGAGAATAATTCATAGGGTTATTGGTTACCCAACCCTAGATTGGCCTAAAACACTGAGAAGTGATTTGAAGGAAGTGATTGAGAAGAATACTAGAGTTGTATGGAATGAGAGAGGCATGACAATAGATATAATTACTGATCCTTTAATAGACTTTGTTGTAAGGGTAATATCACACAAGTTCTATCAATCTAGTAGATTAAATAGTGTGTCCTATATAGTTGTGGATGTGGAATACAAAATTGTCAAGAAAGATCACACATATGATCTAGTAGAGCTACAATTGCAACAATTGATTGAGAAGCTTGGAGCAATCAGAAAGACAAATGGTGCACAATGTAAATTTGGTTCTATATTGATTTGTATATTCTTTTATGTGCAAAATAGATTCCCTTCATTTGCCAATGTGGGATGGAAAACCAACATATCAGTAGTAGTGTAGATTGGTGAGTATATTGAATAATTAGGAGATAATTTTGAATCTTTAATGACAAGTTAATTTGAAAATTTCAAGAAGTCAATGAAGGAAAGATTGAGAATACCAATGTTGAAATGTCCCTTTTCTGATTTTTCATGATATTTCCAACCTCTAATCAGATCTTTAAAATCAAACAACTGCTATCACAAAGATCCACCAAATTTCTCATGAAACCCCAAATCGGGTATGTTGAAAATAGTGCTAAAAGCTTCACAACTTCACAAATTATTAATGAATCTGAAAATGGAAATTTTTACAGAACTTTCAGCAGCATAACAGCCTACAAATTGATATTTCTAGATCCGTATAGCCTTTACACAACAGCTCGAAAATGTAGGACCAAAACTATGCTCATCGGGCTCCCGAAATAGCACAAAATATGCTCGGAAACACCACAAGAACACTAATAATCTATCTCAGAAGTTTAATCACGTCCCAATATATATATTCAGCTCTATTTTAACAGCTTAAAGTATAAAATACAGCAGCAACCAAAACTGATATGAAATACTCAACCGGAAACACCAAACTCTTACAAAAATACACCCGGAAACTCACAAATCTGCACTGTTCAGCACAAAGGCAAACTCTGTATGAGCATGCACATGGAATGGCTTCAAACTCCCATCCTTAGCCTTCCTGGAAACCTGCAAACTCCCGTTCTTGGGTCTCCCTGGAAACCTGCAAACTCCCGTTCTTGGGTCTCCTTCTCCACAGGTTTGGCAGCCTCTGAAGAATAACAAAGAATGAGTGAAAATCAAGTCTGGAATCCCCCCCAAAATGCCTCCAAACCTCTTTAAAAAGGGCATAACTGTAACTCACGTCCAAGAGAGGTTAATGAAACATATTTTAATAATAATTATCATTTATTAGTCCAACGGTTTCCAAAGATTAACTCCCTTTTTCCGAAACTTCACTTTCTTGGGCCTGCCTGTCTTAGCAAAGATTATTATTTTTTAATTATTTGAAAAGGGGACATGACAAGTCCTCCCCTCCCAAACATTGCTTGTCCTCAAGCAATGGCTGAACAATAAACCAATCAATCCTCCTGGATCCCAAATGTAGTCATGAACTATACTACTACCAATTAACACAGACTCTTGCAAGATCCTCTGCAATATGACCAAGAGGAATCCATAATCAAACTGGCAATTATAGCTCAACCAAACTCCAAAATCACCATTACCACAGTCAAAAAGCCATGAGACACAAACTCTTAGAATATCAAAACCCAAGTAAAGTGGACTACCAACATAGTAAATACCATCAATGCATTCCACTGGCCTATATGGAATGTACAATCCAACTCTGCAACAATGGTGAATGCTCTCAAATGAAACTATACCAAGTATGGAGAATCCACACACTGTACAACTCCTGCAGTCAACACAACTCTGTAGATCATTGGCCACTGTCTCATAACCATAACTCCCATGCACCCCTGATGGTGAAAAGCCATCACAAGATAAACAACAAGAAATGGAACCCAAACCAAATTTTCCTGCCATCAACTCCTCAGCATAAGGATCAATTGTTAACTGATGTACATACCCTGCAATATAATGTTGATTAAAAAAACCAACCTCAGTCAACAGCTCACCATGAACAAGTGATACAACCCACTGTGATTGATCACTAGCTAAGTCAGGAGATGTCATAGCCAAAGGAGTAGAATCAATAACAACACTTGCTGAAGCATCACTCCAAAACTCCTGCTCTAAGTCATGTATTATCAAGCTATCAACTACAAAACCTGTTGCCATGTCGTGCCCATCACAACTCTCATCTCGAGGCATCAAACTATTCCATAACTGATGATAAGCACTAGGAACCAAAGTACATCTCTGTATCATAATCTCATCAACATGGTCATCAAAGGTAAATTGATGAGCGTACCTCACAGTGTAATGCCGATAGAATGCGCCAATCTCAGTCAGTGGCTCAGACTGTAATCCAGATGAAACTAACTGCAATTGATCATCAACCATGTTGGAACTGACTACTACCTCCAAAGATATCACCAAGGGAGTAGTATTACTAGCAGGAACCATGCCAACTGTCGACTCACCAACATCACACATGACCTTTGATACATCTCTAGTCTCTGTGCCTTCAGTACTAGAGGCCACCACCCTGTCAGGCATACAATAATCTGCTACAATACCCAACTCAACTAAACCTGACTCTAGTGGGAATGAACCTGATATGCCAATGTTAGTATCAAGGATGGATGCATCCCCATCTCCACTATCTCTAACAATCTCAGCCATGGACATCCTCGAATCACCAAACACCATAGCTTGTGACTGTATAGAATCAGATAAAGACTGTAGTCGCTCTAACTCCATGGTCACCTTAGCCAAATGAAACTGTGACTCCTTGAAAGCCAACTGTGTACTCTCAAGAATCTCAGAAGTCACCTCAAGCTGCTCAGTAAGCTCACTCACCTCATCTTCCTTGGCCAACAATGCATCATATGCTGTACTGCCCCACTCCATAAGATAATCTCTGTCGGCTACCAACTGCATATAATTTTGTCTCAAAATCCGAATAGCCTCCCATAAAGAGTGGATCTCTGTCAAGGAAAGATAACTTCCTCCCTGCTCATCACTAGTAGGAGAGCCCCATCCATAAACTGCTAACAACTGACGAGCAGCATCGAAATGTTGGCAAGTGATAGCAATGTCTTGGTCACTAACTCTCAACTGATTAGACACATGATGGCACTGGCTTGACTGTCTCCTACAAACCTCCTCTGATGCACTGTCTGAAGGAGTGTCCTCAAAGTTACTAGTCTCTAGAGTATTACCATCCATATCCTGTGAATCAAATCTAAAGCTCATATCAACATACGGAGTATCAAAAACATTAGCATTGCTGTCCAACTCCTCTGTACCCAAGGAAACTAAGTCTTCAAAACTGCCCACTGCATCCTCCTGGATGTCATCAATGCCAATATGATCCTGGGACTCATCTATACACACTACCAAATATGAAATATCATCAACACATTCCAGCAAGTATGGTCGACTGGATATATGAACAAAGCCCCACATTGGTGTATAAAAACTAATACCAACATCAAACAAGATACTGGCACAAGAAAAGACAACACCATGTAATCTGCTAATCAAATCCATGATAGCACCCAAAAAAACACTGCTACCAAAAAGTGTTAAAGATCTCCAGTCAACTGAATCCCAAATGCCAATATAACAATCTCGAGTCCATATCCGTAAACTAGAATCAACTGGTAACTCCAGCAAACTCCTCACCTGAGTAATATGACCAATACCAACTAACTCCACATACCTGTCATGATGAGATAATGAAGTCACAATACTATCTTGGTTCACCTTCAGCTGGCTGGACAAATCATGTGAAGTACTACCAGCCTCAACCTCATGTGATGAAGCATCTAACTGTGCCTGGTACTCTTTCTCAGCAAAGTCATGAATGCTCAATGTCTGCTCATCTCTACCAGGTATCTCACCATCCTGCACAACAACATCCTCATAATCATCATCTGAACCCACTACACTGTAGTCACTGCCTGTCGTAACTATACCATCTTGAATACCTGTGGCATCACCCTTTGACGACCTGTAAACAATAGTCTCAATTTGAGTATCAAGTTGACTATTACTATCAATCTGTGTGATATCCTTTCCCACCACCTCCTGTGGCAGAGTAGAATCTGAGACCTCTACCTGGCTATCAGTTAGTTTCTCAAACTCCTCATGCAAGTTCTTGGGAATTGTGTCATCTGTCCTGTGAGAAAATCTGCCAAATAGAAATCCAGTCAACTTATCCACCTTAGTTGGGTCAGATAATATGTCATTTATACGGTGGTGCTCAACCAACTGTTTAGACATCTCATGGCTTATTTTCATAAGTTTATCTCGAATGTCTAAATAACCATCCTTTCTACTATTTTGACTCTGGCTATCAATTGTCCAAGATCGTTCCCTCTGAGACTCTGTACTATACCTGTCCATTCTGGATAAAGTAGAGTGTAACCCCAATAGGATATAACTTCTTCAAACACCAAGAACTAACATGCAAATGATTAGAAGTAGCATGCAAGAATAGATTTGGACATGCAACTGATTAGAAGCAACATGTAACCACCAAATTATGACATGCAAGATCTGGGTAGTTGTCAAAACTGACATGCAAAATCTGGGTAGTTGTCAAAACTGACATGCAAACTTCTACAACCACCAAATTCACCAAGAACTAACATGCAAATGATTAGAAGTAGCATGAAACCATAGATTTGGACATGCAACTGATTAGAAGCAACATGCAACCACCAAATTATGACATGCAAGATCTGGGTAGTTGTCAAAACTGACATGCAAGATCTGGGTACTTGTCAAAACTGAAATGCAAACTTTTACAACCACCAAATTCACCAAGAACTAACATGAGAATGATTAGAAGTAGCATGCAACCATAAATTTTGACATGCAGCTGATTAGAAGCAACATGCAATCATAAATTATGACATGCAAGATTTGGGTAGTTCTCAAAATTGAAATGCAACATCTGGGTAGTTGTCAAAACTGACCTGCAAACTTCTACAAACCCTCAGGCTGGCAAGATCATGGCTCTGATACCACTGAAATGTCCCTTTTCTGATTTTTCATGATATTTCCAACCTCTAATCAGATCTTTAAAATCAAACAACTGCTATCACAAAGATCCACCAAATTTCTCATGAAACCCCAAATCGGGTATGTTGAAAATAGTGCTAAAAGCTTCACAACTTCACAAATTATTAATGAATCTGAAAATGGAAATTTTTACAGAACTTTCAGCAGCATAACAGCCTACAAATTGATATTTCTAGATCCGTATAGCCTTTACACAACAGCTCGAAAATGTAGGACCAAAACTATGCTCATCGGGCTCCCGAAATAGCACAAAATATGCTCGGAAACACCACAAGAACACTAATAATCTATCTCAGAAGTTTAATCACGTCCCAATATATATATTCAGCTCTATTTTAACAGCTTAAAGTATAAAATACAGCAGCAACCAAAACTGATATGAAATACTCAACCGGAAACACCAAACTCTTACAAAAATACACCCGGAAACTCACAAATCTGCACTGTTCAGCACAAAGGCAAACTCTGTATGAGCATGCACATGGAATGGCTTCAAACTCCCATCCTTAGCCTTCCTGGAAACCTGCAAACTCCCGTTCTTGGGTCTCCCTGGAAACCTGCAAACTCCCGTTCTTGGGTCTCCTTCTCCACAGGTTTGGCAGCCTCTGAAGAATAACAAAGAATGAGTGAAAATCAAGTCTGGAATCCCCCCCAAAATGCCTCCAAACCTCTTTAAAAAGGGCATAACTGTAACTCACGTCCAAGAGAGGTTAATGAAACATATTTTAATAATAATTATCATTTATTAGTCCAACGGTTTCCAAAGATTAACTCCCTTTTTCCGAAACTTCACTTTCTTGGGCCTGCCTGTCTTAGCAAAGATTATTATTTTTTAATTATTTGAAAAGGGGACATGACAAATGTCACTAGTAGAGAAACACTATGATGATGTATGTTTTCTAGTGGATGCTAATTATACTTATGTACAAGCTACTACACCAAGGGTGAGATGGTTGAGACCTTTAGGTTATGAAATAAATGTAGATGAAGCCTCTGTAGCCATTACTGCATTACTTGCAGAAGAGGTAGATAAAAGTGCAAAGATATTTGGAAACTATGAGATGGTAAAGTCCAAAATTACCATGGAATTGAAGATTGCCTCTGCCATGAAGAAAAAGGAGAAGATAGTGAAGAAATTGAAAGCCAAATTTGGAGAGGATGCCGAGGAGGATGAAGAAGAAGAAGAAGAAGAAGAGGATGAAGAGGAAAAAGAAACCTAAGAAATGCACCACTAGCTTTGACACAAAGTACAAGAGAAGACCAAGAAGAGGAGGAGACTGAAGGTGCTGAGGGAGAAGAAGCCAAGGAAAAACCTACTCCTGCTGAGCCAAAGAAGAGAAAAGCTAAGGTCTAACCAATGACTAAAGCTAAGAAGGTAGCCAAGCCAAGTCAACCCAAGCCCGTTGCACCTACTACAAGAGCTAGTACACATACAACAATTCAAAAGGCCAAGGAAAAGACCAAACTAGTAAAGCAAGGAGGTCAAGAGAAAAAGAGACCAAGAAGAAAATATGTGGCACAAGTTGAGTCAGATGAAGAGAAAACAAAATCAGATGACAACATCCAATTTAAGGTGGTGAGTCATAATCCTTTATCAGATCTTGAAAATTTATGTGAAAATGTTAAAAATAGTGCAGACTTATCAGGATTTAGTCATGTTGACTTTGATAAATTGGGTAAAGTAGAGAAAAATCAAGTGGAGGAGGCCATATATTCCATGACGGAAAAATTCAAGACAACCCCACTAGAACTTGCCAACTCAATGCCTAAGAGTCTATATGACAGAGTTGAGCAAAAATGACACTATTGCCTGAACTCACTAAGGCATAGATCATTGAGGTTGTAAAGAAATATGTAGTTGGGTTTGTACCTAGATACAAAGCCTTTATCATTTTGTGAATTAACATTGAAGATGTAGTTAAGAAGACCACTCAGATGTGGAAGCTCACTTATGGGTTGACTACAACAAAGGAAGGTGAGGAAGAACCCATTGAAGTTAAGGATGATGAAGAAGATGACAAGAATGAAGGCACTATTGAGGGAGGAGCATAAATGAACATAGATGACAAGGAAACAACTGAGCCAGAGTAGCAACAAGAAGAACAAAGTGTGCAAGACACACAATTACCGAGTGTTAGTCCTCAACATGTACTAAGGGAGACTACTAAAACAATAACTGTTAAGGATGTTTTTGGTCTATCAGCTTAGAACATCAATCCCCTTATAAAGGATGATTTGCAGAAGATACTAGATCAGTCTACACTACAGGCCAAACTTTGTGACAATCTTGTTTTGGTAAGTGTAGATGAGCTACAGAAAATAGTGACTAATACTGAAAGGGAAAAGGTGGATCCACAAGAACCACCTTCCATCATCCCTCAAGTCACTAATGTACAACCTTTGGTCCAAACACTAGAAGATCATTTAGACAAGGTTGATACAGTAGAAAAGAGCATAGTAGAAACACAAGTTGCTACTGTAGAACAACAAGAAATAGGTCAAATAGACTTTTCTACACCTACTACACAAGATCAAGGTGAAAATCAAGTCATTGTGGAAAAATAGGGCAAGCCTAAAGAGAGTGAGATGACACCACAATTGATGGAGCAAATTGTTATCCAAGCCTTGGTAACATTACCGGTATCTAGCACTCCATTAAGTCATATTCTTCAAAAGTCGAGCACAGATGCTACACCATTGTAGATCTTAGTGCCAAGTCTAAGTTCATCAAAAGAAAAAGAAGTGATCCAGTATGGAGATGTGAGCCTTGATGAAGAAATCATTTTGCCCAAGTATGACTATGATACCATGACCATAGAACAAATGGGCATACTACAACAAGTCCTAGCAAGGAAAAAGCATCAACAAGTACTTAGAAGGGAGCACAGGTAGAAGCAAGCACTACAAGATATTAAAGACATCTTTTTAGATGCATTCAGTTTGCCAACTTTGGATGAGACCAAGCCACTAATGGAACATCTAACAAATATAGTGGAAAAGGTCAATAATGAAGACCTAAATACTAATGCAAAATTACTTGAATGGTCAAAAAAGAAATTCCAAAAAAAAGTGAATGAAAAGATATCAGGTGACATAACACTGACACAAGTTACATTGGCAACTAAGGTTGAGGATGTGAAGAAGGTACTTGAGAACATATTCTTATTGTACACTAAATTGTGCAATCCATCACTCTTCACCCAAGAGACCAAAAGTCACATTCTAACTCTAGAAAGCCAAATTACTACATCAGGTGCAATACTACCAATGAATCTAGCTCAGAGTGAGAAGCATTTCAGGACATTGCTTTATACCTAGAGTTAGTTAGCTATATTGACATCAGATGAGGCCAACATAAGGGCCAAAATGACTAGCATCCAAGCAACTCTCACCCCCCATATGGAAATTTTGCACAAGGAGCTAGGCCATGCTGAAACCTTAATGAAGAAAGACCCAAATATTTCTACTCTAGATGGTCTAGTTCACCTTGCTGCCAAGCTAGCAATCCAAATCAAGTGATTGGGTGTAGCATATGAGAATTGGGATGCAACTCTCAAAATGATATTATATGTCCATAAATCATTTTTGGATAAACACAATATAAGTGTATAGCCCATTGACATAAGTGTCAAAAATGGGGAGAATAAGATAAAGGTGGAGAAATATTTTGGGGAAGAATGAAAGAATGGGAGAGACATAAGGAAAGTGAGAAATGGGTGAGTGCAAGTAAAGAGGAAGCAACATCAAAAAAAAAAAAAGTATCAGATGAAAGAGTATCAACAAAACAGAGCACGAAGTTAAAGTGTATTAGTAGAGACACATTTACTCAGTAGGAGTATAGAATTTTGGTTATAGAATAGACATTAACTTAGGGGGAGTTATCAACTTTTGAGGTATTTTGAGGTGTATAAGTTATTACAAAATTTTAAAATTTTGAAGTTTTGTATATAAGTCAAGTTGAGATATGTTATGCTCGTAAGATTAAGGATGTTAATGTATACTCAAGTGTTTTTGTCAAAGGGGGAGATTGTTGATCTTAGATTGGTTTTGACAAGTGAGTGTCAACATGCTTAAGTTATTTACTTAGTTCATGACGAACAAGTAGTACATGATAAGCACATCATGTATATATTAGACCATGTTGAGTCATAGTGAGTGTCGAGCCACTCATGTGCCAAGTCACTCAAGTGCCGAGCATATTAGTTACGCCGAGTGACGCAAGAGCTAAGTAAACAGTGGATGCCAAGCAATATAGGTGTTGAGTCACAACAAAGAGATTAGTGTATGCCAAGCATCAGAGACTCTAGATGTCGAGTAAGACAATTTTGACATATTTGTTTGTAAAGGCACCAACAACTATGTAAGCTATTTTTGAGCTGACTTAAGATTGAATTTTGATATTTTGGAGATAAGGACGAATCTCAAGTTGGATTCCCAATGCAATTACATTAGCTAATCAAAAAATGGGAAGGATCAAGCGGCAAAATGGATGAATCTCAACTATAGATTCATACCTAACCCTAAGTCACCTATGTCTTCTTAAGGCGGACAAACCATAAAATCTCAATGAATGTTGAAGAAACAAATAGAGAAGTTTGCATGTGCAAACAAAGCATTCATGGTGGCTTAGAACTTATGAAGTGAAACTACATTGAAAAATCAATTAGAGTAGAATAGAGTAAAGAGAAAAGGATACAACAAAGAGACGTCTAATCAAGAAGGATCAAGAAGACATTGTTTAGAGGTGATTTGTTATCAGGCAAACAAGTGCTAACTGCATGATCAAAGCTGAGACATTCTAACAGGTGATTTTAGTCAAAATCTCTTAACATAGTAGCCCTAACAAGATGTATGAAATCCTTTAACATGATGCTTACTTAGTTGTAAGTTAAAGTCCTTTAGCAAGGCACACTTCTAACAGGGTGTTGAAATCCTCTAACAAGATGAGACCTAATAGTCTTTGTGAGCCTTTAACAGGGCAAACCTTTCACAGGGTAGATCATGACTTGTGATCAAAATATTGTAACCATTGGATACACTTTATTATTGCAATTATGAAGATTTGTGGGTGTCATCTCCACCCCAGTTTTACCTTCTCACTTGGAGAGTTTCTAGGTAATCATATCTGGTGTCATATGTGTGTGATTGTTTATATGTTTTACATGTTTTAGATGTACATGCTTTACATGTTATTTTAGTTTACTCATTGAATGTATGAGATGGATGTGTGGTGAAAATTTTATGGGTCCAAGTTTAAACTATTGATTCACCCCCACCTCTCAGAAGTCTACCTTTCCTATTGTGATTCCAACACCATTTATAAGATCATCACCTTACAATGGTTACCTTATGTTTATATATGTCAATGAAAGATCATCACCTTACAATGGTTACCTTCTGTTTATAGATGTCAATGAAAGATCATCACCTTACAATGGTTACCTTATGATTATATATGTCGTTGAAAGATCATCACCTTTCATTACATAGCATATGAAAAATAGTATCCATCATGAACCAAGTTAGAGGGTGGTACAAGGGCCTTCACCTCAATTCTCTCTCACAGAGAAGAATACATTACAAGGAATTTCACTTCGAATTTTTCCCTTATACAAAAGAGATCACACTTCAAATTTCTTCCTTTGAACAACAATCCTAGGAAGTCAAGTCCTCTAGTTACTCCCTTAGAGCTCTCTTTGCCTAAGGATGCATGTCAAACTCCCTCTAAATTTGATATTAATCTTCTTACTTTCAGGTCATAAGTCATTACTTCCTCATGATGTACACATGAGTAGGCCCATCAAAATCATGGAGCCACACACATGTATTCCTAAACTTCCTCTGAATATCAATCTCCCAAGCTCCTGCATTTCCTTTGAAGAAGTTTCAAACTACCTTTTGATATAAAAAGGATATTCATAATCTCAATCATCAAGGATATTTGCTTCAAGAGCCTCACTTTATCCAGTTTGATCATTACTTAACTAATGAATTCTAGATCACAACTTCTTTGGAACTACTGTCATAAGATTTAGTCTGCACAACATTGGACAACATGATCCTGCATGAACATCCTCATACATAAAGGAAAAAAATTAAGGAAAATAACTCTTATAGCATGTATAGAATTACAAATAAGAGAGAGACTACTATGAGTAGATAAAAGTAATTCTCAAGGATAAGAAATACTTATATGGACATGAAGGTCTATAGATAGTAAGTGAGAATTTTCCTTCTCAGATTATTTGAGAATGGAACATCTCCCTTCTAAAAATGGTTCAAGTGGAAATGTAACATTGATTATTATCCCCGCCTATAATGTAAAATTGTCACGCTTATATTGTTGACCCATGAGATCCACTTTAGTCTTGTGTCTCATATGTGTATCTTCAATACAATTATGGTGATGATTATCATACCAAATGTGTATGTGCTTAATGGAATCCTTTCGATATACTACAAGAATTTCATTCATGATAAGCCCATTAATATGTAGCTTCAAGTTTCATTCCTTAATGCTTGCAACATTATCTTCTATAACTTTGTGCCAGGAAGGTATGCATCTGAAAACTTTATGAACTCGTCGATCTCCTCAACATAAGGATTGTATAAGTGCATGGTGTCATCTATCCTTTATTTGTCTCCATTTCTTTATCTAATCCTATCAATCTTCAAGATTTAGTGCAATTATGTAAAACAAAAGAGAGGATATATAAAGTGCAAAATGAAATCTGTTAATGACACCCTATACATCCATACATCAACATCCCTATGAATGTAATTTTCTTCTTTCTTTTGAGTATTTCTCTTTCTTTTGAAATTTAATTTGGTCCTTCTTTGGCAAGCTATGATTTTCCTTTTAGAATTCTCAACCAATGTTATTTGCAAAACTTACTAACTTACCTCTATGAAGTGAATTCTTACAAATAAATAAGACCCAATATCTATTTTGGATTGCAATTAGAATTTAGATGGGAAACTTCAT
Organism: Cupressus sempervirens; assembly: GCA_028749045.1. Lineage (NCBI taxonomy): Eukaryota > Viridiplantae > Streptophyta > Pinopsida > Cupressales > Cupressaceae > Cupressus > Cupressus sempervirens. The sequence goes on from CM053792.1 coordinate 435,419,625, forward strand.
ACATATTAACCATTTCTTTAGTAAGCAAAACCAACAACCATTATAATACAATAAGTCCATCCTAATAGATTCTCCTCCAAGATCATTTGTCCGTGTATTTGTAATCTGTTATAGTGAGTGAATATGTCTTGAAAGAATGTCCAATAACTTAGTAGTATGTTGTTATGATGTCATTAAACATCTTCGTTAGCGACACTAATAAGACTCTCATGATTTTTGTGTTAGGTGTTATATTGTTCCATACTAAGGAACAACATTATTTTTCATGTCACTTAAATTAGTGCTAAGCATTAGAAATGCACAAATTGATAAGTGGTAATAATCTTAGTCAGTGAAGTAAACATTATTTCAACATTCCATAATAATAATTTTTCCTTGCTATCAATACAAACAAGCCTTTCCAAGGATAAAAATAATTTGTTATGCCTTCAATATTTTCCCTCTCAACCAAAATACATATATTCAAGTTGTTGATTAGTGATTTAAGTTGTTGGTCTTTTCAAAAGACACTTGTCCAATGGTCACCCCTTCAATCAATTTAGCAAACCTAAAACTCATGATGTCTTCTTTTTAGATTTTTTCATCAATCGCTCATCCACTTACTATCATTATTTTGAAGAATGGTAGTCGGAAGAAATTATTGTGTGTTCTTAGTTTATTCATGTCTGAGTCTAAATCATTGGGCATTTATCCATTACCAATTATCATGGGAGTACATTCCTTATCATCTACAATCCCTTAGTAAAAGATTGGAGTTTCTCGTGATCCCTATTATGAAGACATGTTGGTCCTCTCCAAATAGTAGATTTTCGGCTCTCTGCTCCTATTATGTGTTTATAGTTTTGTATGATCCTCCTTGTATATATATATATATATATAGCTTTTCATTCTATGCGAAAATACATCTCTTATAGAAATTTTCACCTTTAGACTCTAAAAGTTATGAATGTAATAATTATATTTTAATTAACAAATTGTTAATAAAATATGTCAATTGCTCTTCGTTTATTTCCAGAATGGAACACAATAAGTTTATCTCAAAGTTTACTTTGCTCCAAATCATTTTGTTCCTTTCATGAATTTAATTATGAATCAAAAGCAATAGGCAAGGCTATGTTGTTGATAGTACTTCATTGTGATGTGGATCATGGCACTGAATTTGACTTTGTCAAAATAATCAGTCTTCAAACATCTTTGCCTCTATATATCACTGAAGATGTTATTATCACAATTTATTTTCATTTTCTAAATTGGATGACAACATAGTTCTATCATGCTCTTCATAGTCATATTGTTGTAGATATTTCAACCTAGATAGGTTCTTGACTTTTAGCATAAGCTATATACTAAATTTGATTTCTAAACATTTTCAATTGTCTTTGATTGTTGCTATAGCCTGAAAAAATAAAAAAATTATTGATGATGTGTATCTTCAGGTGTACTTCATCCTTATCTTTATATTTATCATTGTTTTGTCTTTGTCTATTCATAGTTTTCTTTGAATTAATCGTTCTTTCTCAATATTTGCATATGCTTCTTATCTAAATTTAGACTTATTTTCTCCACATCTATTGATGTTGTTAGACTCATATTATCACATCATTCATAAAACATCAAATTACTTTATACTAATATGTATGATATAGTATGCTCTGTTGTATATTATCTATCCTTATTATTTATTGGTGCTGCTTTGTAGCATATCTTGTCATAATGTTATAGATATTGATATGTATTTCATGTCATTATTAATAAACACCTCATATATTCCTCTTGTCCATTGCATATCAATTCCCTTTATTACATCCTTGACTTTCTCTGCTCATTTTGTATGTTTGTCTTATCTGTCCCTTGTAGATTTTGTGGACTTGAAGTTCATGTTGCCTATAGAAACTCAATTTGAAGGCACTATGCTAGTCTTCTTCATTTTTCTATCTCTTTGATCTTGTTGTAGGTATTATGCCTAATGTATTCCCTGTACCAAATGTCTTATAACTCTCTACAATTTATGAATGGAGAAAAATATTTTCTTTTTTTTGTTGATTATTCTTCTTTCATATTTAATAGTGTTGAGTAACCTTCAAGTTGCTTAGGTTTTATAGAAGGAACTTGGCTCTGACACCATGTTAAATTATATGGATTACTGCAAATGTACTAACATTTCCATTGTTGTAGGTGTATTCTAAATGCATATTTGAATCTCATATAAATATGAGAGGAGGAGACATGTCTCATGAAGAGACATGTCTCTATGGTTTAATCATCATTTAATTAATAATAATATATTAAAAAAACAAAAGCAATAATATGTACAACAATATATATATATATATATATATATATATATATATATATATATATATATTTTAACATGGATTAGTATATATGGGAAATGATGATTTACCAATAAGAACAATGTATCTCAGATCAAATCAATCTGACTAAAACTACAACCTTAATAATTACAAGGCATGAAAGTAGACATATGATGGTGTATAATCTTATCATTGCAAGGTTTGATATGGTTTCATTTTGGAGATATTCACTTCTAAGCATAAGATTGACAGTTTTGTTTAGAATGAGGCAATTTGGTAATGATTTGCGGTGTGGTGAATTGTGTGTTGAATTAGTTTTAGCAGGTGTTATATTTTGGATTGAGCCAACATCAAAGTCTTTTACTCTTGGTTGGTCTACTTTACATAATTGAGTTGGTTGAGATTCTATATGTTTCATTCCAAATTGCTGTCAAAGCTCAGTGATCATATATAAGGTTGGGTATTAATTGTGAAGAAAAGATGTAAATTATGGTTGATTTGTATGATGAGTGTATGTAGACTATGTACAATCAAAGATTGTGTTAATGCAATTTTTTTGTTAGAGCTTAATTGGAATTGTTCAAGCATAGTGGATGTTATTAGTCGGTTTGATAAAGGACAATAATTCCAATTTTGTATTGTAATTTGATCAGTGAACCTAAGGGCCAAATCTATTTTTTATATGAGTAGCGTGATCCAAGAATGTGCTTTAATGCAAGTGCATTCACAAACTCTTCTTTTATGCTTATGCCTTTAACATGACACTCATGACTGCAGTTCTGAGATTATTTGTGGGTACCATCTCACCTAGGATTATTCCCTTAATCTAGTTTTCCTTGAAAACAAATCATGGTGTTATGAGATATAATCTCTTATGTGTTGAGTTTTTTCTTACTTTTCATATGCTTTGTGTGGTACCTGTGCAATCAGTTTGAAATTTATAAAAGAGATAGATTACTCATTCATGCCCCCTCTTAGTATTCTTCAATTCTAACAATTGATTTTAATGATATATCTATAGATGATAATATTAACCATGAAAATAAATTAGTTTCAACTCTTAATAAAAATTAAAAAATCTACACTAATATTTTTCCATCTTATTCAACCAACACTATTGAGCAACCTTCTTCTCCTATTGTAGATTTGCTCCTACGCACATGAAAAATAGATTTTGTTGGGGGAGGAGTTTCCTTTGGTCAAGCCTTGATTTATAATTTAACCTTCAAATGAGAAAGCATGTAAAAGTAAGACAAAATTATATATTTACCTTACTTGCCAAATCTCTATCGATGGATATGGATCCACTATCTAGTATGATGCATGATGCATGATGCATGATGCATGATGCATGATGCATGATGCATGATGTATGATACATGATGTATGGTGTATGATGTATGGTGTAAAATGTATCCTCAAATACAATAGATCTACAAGTGTCAAATCATAAAACTATGGATCTAAGTATTAATGAGGTTGTTTTATTGTGTAGAATATTATATGATTTTCTAATACCGATGGTTTAGAACTTGTCTTTTTACTATGGTATCTTAAAGACTCTTTTAAGATCATTAGAGGTCTAAAATACTTAGATATCTATTTTATTTTGTATGGTCATTAGGAAGAAGTCTTCTTGTTACACATAATTCCTTATGAAATTGATTACCTTTATATTATTCATGCGTATGTGTGATAAATTTCCTACAACCAAATGAATTATTTCCCACAACTATGGGTTGAATGTGTAGATATTTTTATTGAGATGAAATTGTTGAATATTATGTGTAATGGATAAGAATAATGTGTGTACTACTAATTCTCATTGCAGGACTAAGTCATCCATGCAAGAACAAGTAAGAAAGTAGGCAATAATCTAGCTAATGGACATCCAACACTACAACAATCTATGCACCTATTCAAGATTACCAAGAAAGTGGAGGAATAACTATCATAAAGGGGTAGTTTACTCATCATTGTTTATGAATGAGTCAACATGGAGTTGTTACAACTTGTAGTAAATCTTCTTGAGGACCTATTTATATCTTCTCTCTTATACTTAATGTGAAGACACATTCCTTTTAGTTGAGAGAATTTCTTCAACATGGTTGTAATGAAACTAACTATCATAATTCATCCAACTGGAGATGTCCAATTACTTAGAAGTTAATTAAAGTTTATAGTGTTATGAGTAAGTTGTTAAGACTTATTTCAGAGGTTAGAATAGAATAGTAATAATATAGAAGTCTATTGTAATATGTATTTTTTCCAAAAACAAGGTTGTAAGTTTCAAAGTTTATCATGTATGATTAGATTTCTATTTCTGAACATAATAGACATGTTTGAGTTTCAATAGCTAGAATGGAAAATTTGGATTCACTCAGCCAAGGGCTTGGTGAATGAATATTGACATTTCCTTATTTCATAGAATTTCTTTAGTCCTTTGTTGTTCCTACAACCACTAGGTAACATAACTTGTTATTGTTCCTACTGTAGACACCTAAATTTGATTACACTGCTTTGGTAATCTAATTTAGCCATCTCTAAAGGCATCATTAATTAAATTCCTATTTAATTAATCCTTTGCCATCCCCTAGCTGATTAATTTAATTAATCATCTATAGTCCTAAATTGATAAATCAAATAACCTATTATTTTTCAATTAAATCCTATTCTTATATCTAATTCCAAAAATCCCCATTTATTAAATAAATCTATTTGATAAATAAAATCCTCAAATCTAAAAACCCCTAACCTATCCCTAATCCTCCATTTAGCCTAATCCACCCCATCCACCCATACTAACCAAGCTTAGCCACTAAATCACCCACCCTCATTAATGCCATCCACTTGCACATCTCTAACATCCCTAATCTAATCCTAAACCCAAGCCTAATCCACCCCCTAATGTTGTCACATTCCCTAAACAAGTTTAAGACTTTCCTAAACCAAATCAAAGTCCCCCCTCAAAAATCCCAACCACCAAGTCATGAGTGCTCTTACAAACCATAAAAGACTCTTACAAGCCCACTCATGACTCTTACATCCATCTTCCACACTCATTCCTCTTACATCTCTCTTACATACACAACCCCACTCATCATGCCTTTAACCAACCCTTTACCCTACCCTCTCACACTCATCCTCCTTGTGACAAGTGTCACCTTCCCATTGGTGCTAAACAAGTACAATCCATGTGCTCTCCTTTGAGTGCATCCTAGCCCTCCTTAAGCCTTCATCCCTCCTTGCATCTAAGCCCTCCATCCCTCTACCCCTTAGCCTATAAATTGAATCCCCTCCCAAGCCATTTCAATCACAATCTTTGAGCTAAAGTTACCATGCTATTTTGAGAACCAAAGTCATCAATCTTAACCTTATAATGCCAAATTGAGAGCTCACAAGGCTACCAATTTTCCATTACCCATCTCCACCATTGAAGCAACTTTGAGCATCTTGAGAATACATCCACATCAAAGGACGCATCTACAAAATCAAGAAAGCAATGAAGTGCTTCATCTTTTGAGGTTTGCATCTCTTGTTTGTTTTCTTTGTCTAAGCATATATGTGAATTTAGTTTTAGTTTGTGAATGTTTACTTTATTGTTAATGTTCTTTGCATACTAAAATCTTGTTCTACACCTACAACCAAGATAGGTAGAATAAATCCTTGTTTAGATGCTGGATTTTTCTTAATTATTTTTTATTAGTTTTTCTTTGAGTTTCAGTCAAAATATAACTACTTTATTGTACTTTATTTATTACACATTTATTTTTAGTTAGAATAGTGATGACAACACTAATGTCCTAGTGCATATAAGTTGATGCACCATTTCAAGACTATCTCCCTAGGTTTTGACAGATAAATGAGTCTCTTGTCAATTTAACCATTGCTTAAAGGATGTCCAATCCATAATAATGACATAAATTATCTTAGTTACTTAATTGATTAGGTCGGCCAACATTTTTGGGGTAATTATCGAGGATGGTGTCAAACTAAGAACCTATTATAGTCATTATCCTTCTTTTTTTAGAAGTTCCTCTAGAATTCCTTTTTAGCATGTTCTTTATATTAGTTAAAGATCTACAAAGTAGCACTATTTACCTATATGAATTTTTAGTTTGTGGTGACTGATTAGGGAAGTACTATACATACTTCATAATTCTTTGAAAAAATTTGGGTTGTGGTCGACATGTTGTAACCTTAAAGTGGCAAAAATGCTTGTATAAAAGGGCTTAGGGTTAGGGATTGTTTCATTATGTGTGATGCAAAAACTACTTCTTGTGATGGTATTGAGCTGTAAGGGATTATAGATTGTAATCAGGTTGTAATCACTAGATTGTAATGATATTATACTTGCTATTTGGTGGGCGTAGCCCAAGGATTGGATGAACCACGTTAAATCTTGGTGTCTTGTGTTCTCTTTTGTGTGATTCAATATTTTATGATATTGTTTATATTTACATGTAAATGTTATTATTGTCTGTGGTTTAATCCTAACATGAATAAGAGAAGATGAGTAAGAGACACCCTTAGGAGGTTTTTTTTGTGAAGATATTAATGATCAAGTAGAACTTATCAGTGCTCCCCAATCATAAGAAGAAGAAGAAAATCCTTTTGTTCATGATGCCCAAGAACTACCTACAAGCTCTTCCTCATCCTCTAAAGAAGACCCATTTGGCTTACACATCTTGGACGAACATGAGGATATCAATTTTTTTTGTATACATTCTAGCCAATCTACATCTAGTCCAACCTCAACCACTTATAAACTTGGGGAAAGTTAATAACAATATGGTTTTAGTGATCTATACGGGTCCCCTAAGAGCTCCACCAAGGGGGCATGGTAGATCCACCTCCTACTTTTCCTTTATCAATCATTGACCAAAATGACAATAATAACCTCAAGAGAATCCAAAATTTTGCCCCTCAAAAGTTCTATGGGCTAGTCACAAAGGATCTTAACACTTTTCTTTTTGAATTTGAAATCCTCTGCACAAGTTATGATTATACTAATTACACCCATAGGCTTAAGTTATTTCTTACATCTCTTAAGGATTATACTCTTAGATGTTCCATGGGATCAGGAGGTGATGTGTTCACAATTGTTATGAAATGAATACTTCCATTTTAGAAATACAAGGAGTAGTACAGAGGCAATGACCTAAGAGGAGATGATATTTTTAAGATGATGTAGAAGGAGGATGAGAGCTTAGAATATTATGTCTCAAGGTTCTTGTCAAGTATCTAGAAGAATACTCATCATGAATTAAATTAGGAATCCCATAAGTTATTATTCCTCGTAGGAATTTATGAGGGATGTGTACCTTGTAGTAGGGTGAGATATTAGACAAATAGAATGGGATGATATTAAAAAAATATGGCTCAATTCTTCATGAGTTATTGTGAAGAAGTGAAGAGAATGTAGACCTAATGCCAAATATTTCAATGGGTTTGGTGTCTCCAAGACCAAGATCGCACATCTTCTTCCATACTTTAAGAAGGACAACATTAACAATATGAAAAAACAATTGGATTCCATGCAAGCAAAGAAGAAGTATGAGGAATCTAAAGTCATATTAGTGTGATTATATTCATTCTATAGACAAAAGGAGAGAGACTGCAAGTGAAAACAAGTGGACAACTTGGAATCTTACCAAATACCTAGAGAGCTCAATCCAGTCCAAGGAGATGATGATCAAGTCTACTACATTACTTAAAGAAGACCATGGGAATAATGAAAAGTTATACCTGGAGACTCATTAACTTTTTTTGCTCCAATTTATTTTGGTAACTAATGACAACCTTGATATAATCCTAACTATAAAAGCTAACCCTAGAATAATAACTAGCCATAATGGCTTAATCAACAAAATGAACGGTAATGGTCTCATCCTAACTAATAGTAGCCCCAATTAAATTGGAAATGGTCCCAAAAAAATTGGAAGCAACCTCAAAACAATTGGCAATAGCCTCAAAACCAATGGAAACCTACTCAAGGTAATAGGAAATAGTCACAAGAATGGAAAGGAGGTCGATAATGACCTAACCAATAGTTTGGTGTTTTGCAACAACCTTAGCAACAAGCCTTAATACCAAAAAATCCACCTCCTATTACCAATACAACTCCACCTAAGCCTACACATCTATTAACCTAGCCTACTCCTAATCCCAATAGTAAGTCACCTCAACAACAAGTTTATTCCTCTAATATGAACCAATAACCTACTTATGTAATCAACATTTATGATTTTCACTTTAAGGTCAAGAACTACTTTACCAACCCCCTCTAGTCCTATCATAACTAAGATAACTAATGAGGAAGCCTTGAATGGGGAAGAACAAGTTGACCTTACTAGTCCTTAGACCCATGTTAAACATAATTCATCATCGAAGTCTAAACCATTTCCATGTAGGTTTAATCGAGAATTCCCTCTGAACCACGATGACTCTACTATAGAACTCCTTGATCAATTGAATCAAATTTGTGTCAAAATTCCTTTGTTAAAGCCATCAAGGAAGTGTCTATGTATACCAAAGAACTTAGGGAAGCATGCATTAAGAAACTAGGCCAAAAGAAAAAGGATTTGCAGACATTGTATGTCCTAGGAAGACTATATAATCTAAAGCTTGAAAAAGTATTGTCCCTAAATACATCGACTTTAAAGGAAATCCAATTACAATTTTTATTAGAGTTCAAGTCATAAATTCTTTGGTAGATTTTGAGGCAACTATAAATTTCATGACTAAGGCTATTATGCTATAATTGGATATTACCAATCTCCAAGCTACCCCCACAATTTTGCAACTAGCAAATAGTTCAACGATCAAACCCAATGGGATGGTTGAGGATATTGCTGCCACCATTGAATCATGGGAATATCTAGCAAACTTTGTGATCCTTTGATCAATAGAAACTTTTGAAGGGTAGCCATCATTCTAGGGAGATTATGGCTTACAATAAAAAATGTGTGCATTGCCTATATATCATGTAAAATTACTATTTCTCATGCAGTTTCCACTAAGAAAGTAGCCTTGTATTCTCCTACACAACCCCAATTAGAAGAGGATAATTTTTTTTGGCCAAATATATGAGACAAGGAGATGAATTCAATCAATTAGTCATCTTATGAAGATTGAAAAAGATCCCTTTATTGCCAATGTTATCCTATATAATGATTATGGATAGAATCCTCAAATTTGTGATGAACCTTAATGCCCTTTGTAGGCTATTATACTACTAGTTTCTCATCACATTTTGCTACAACCATGGTTTGTCTACACACCCTTTTGCCCCATGAGATTCAATCAACATTTTTTTGTGAAATTACTATGATGGAGATGATTGGATAGATTGAAGTAACCTCAAGAAAGAATCTAAACATAAAAAAGAATCTCACTAATACTTAGTAGTCCACAAGTTTCTTAAGGATTATTAGTAGGTATTTCATGGGACTACAATAATATGAAAGGTTTGGATCCCAAACTATGTACACATAAGATTTATATTATTCCAAACCACAAATCTGTGAGATATCCTCAAAGAAGAATGAATCTTATAATAGGAGACATTATTAATAATAATTTAAAAATATTTTGAATGCAATATTTATCTATCCTATCTTTGATAGTCAATTTGTCTCACCTCTGGTTATAGTTCCTATGAAAGGACATAAGTGGAGAGTTTTCATAGATTATAGGGAGCTTGATGCTACAACTAAAAATCATAATTTTCCTTTCCCTTTATTGACGAAGTGTTGGAAAATTTATCTAGAAAAAAACACTTCTCCTTTTTAGATTGTTTCATTGGATACAATCAAACAAGGATTACATTAGATGATCAAGACAAAACAACATTCACCTTCTCTTGGTGAATATTTCTTACTCAGTTTTGTCTTTTGGTTTGTGCAATGCATCAACCACCTTTCAATGGGTTGTAATTAGTATCTTTTTGAATATCTCTTCTAAATGCATGGAAGTCCATATGCTTGAATTCACTACATATGTTATTACATTGGAAGAAGTAAAAAGTAATCTAGAAAAGATATTGCAATGATGTCAAAATCATATTAACTTATCCCTCAATAGTGAAAACTATTATATGATGATGGAATGGGCTATAATATTAGGTTATTTCATAATAGCAATATGTATCAAAGTATATTTATCTAAGATTGAAGTCATCATCAACCTAACTGTGCCTACAAAACAAAAAGATGTAATAAGCTTTTTGGGGCATGTGAGATACTACAAAATGTTTATAAAAAACTTCAACCAATTGACAACCCCTTTGTACAAATTATTAAAAAAGTAGGAATAATTTTATTGGGGCATTGGATATTAGAGAGATTTTGAAAAACTAAAGGTGGTAATTACTTAAGCACCAATATTAAAAGGACCAAATTGGCCATTACCATTTCATATACAATTTGATGCCTCAAATTATGTTGTTGGAGCAATTCTTGGACATAAAGAAGTGGTAGTAGAACATGAAATTTACTATGCCAACATTAACCTTCAAGGGGCTAAAATAAACCATATAGTAACAGAGAAGGAAATGTTTATAGTAATCATTGCACTGGATAAATTCAGACACTAAATCATTGGGTATAAAATCTTTGTTCACATTGATTATGCAAGTATTGAGTATGTAATGAATAAGCCCCTTATCACAGAAAGGTTGACGAGGTGGTTGCTCCTCATGTAGGAGTTTGACATAACAATTATGGACAGACTAGGCAAGACAAATCTATTGGCCAATTTTTTGTCATGAATACGAGTACCAGATGATCCTATAACCATTAAAGAAAGTTTTTGTGATGAGTATCTATTTTCTATTTCAATAAAAATACATGTATGTTGACATAGCTAATTATTTGGTTGTTGGTAAAACACCTATACATTTTTTACCAAGGGAAATAAGGTTACTGGTAAAGAAAAGCTTCAATTTCTCATGGATAGAATGATATATGTTCTATATAGGACTAGATTAGGTGACAAGAAGATGTGTTAAAGAAGATAAGACTTATAATGCCATGAAAAACTTTGTGGTGGATATTTTGTAGCTAAAAGAACAACCCTAAATATCCTTAGCATGAGTTATTGTTAGTCCACACTAAATAGAGGTACATATAAATATACTAAGAGGCGTGCTAGATGCCAAAGAATGGGAAGGCCTATCAAATCAGATGAAATGCCCCTCTCTCCTCAAGTAGTGGTAACTCAATTTGATAAATGGGGATTGGATTTTGTGGGACCAATTGAATCATCATCATATGACAAATCATACATATTGGCTTGTATTGGTTGCTACCAAATGGGTAGAAGCTTGGCCCATGAAGCATGCAAGGGATAATAAGGTAGCTAAATTTCTCTATGAGGAAACATTCGCAAGATTTGGGGTTACTATGGAGATAATTATAGATCATGATGCATGATTCATATCAACACTCATCACTGCCCTAGTCAATGAATACAATATCAAGCACAATCAATCATCAACATACCATCCTCAAGCAAATGGGAAAGTTGAAATCAGTAATAGGAAGATATAATAATTTTTTATTAAGATAGTAGTCATTCACAAGAAGGATTGGGCTGCCTTTCTTGCTCTTTTTGGCCCATTCTACTAAGTTCTAGTGTTAACTAAGTTCCAGCATAGAAGCAAGTTCCAATGTTAATTGAATGTTCCTTTGTGTGCCGAGTGAACCTGATATTTTCTTATGCTAGGTTCCTTCTTTGACTAAGATTGTCTGTGATTGGTTCTTAGTTTGATTTGACTTGTGTATTTAATTTGGATCATGAATTTAATGATATGATCTTGTCTTGGGATGTGTGCAAACTATTTTTAAGGTCAACCTTTCTATTTTGTAATGCTCTAGAATCTTATGTAGGCTATTTTGGAAAGTAAAAATAGGGGTATTTGGTTTAGGTTTGGGGGTCACTTAGACAGTTTAGAGCAAATGTTTCTAGAATAGCGAATTTGAAGCCAGATCGTGGATCTTAAAGTTGTATTTTACATTTGAATGTAACCCAAAAGGCCTTACATTTGGGCATGTATGTTGATAATTTGATGAATCAATACAATGTTGTTGTTCCTTCTCTCTTTGGTGTTGTTCTCTGTATTTTTACTTCCATTGCATAACTCAACAAGGTGATTATATAGTTAGGTGAGCCCCTAGCCCTAGATATTCAATTCCTTCTTGTGTTAGGTGGTATAAGAGACAGGTTCATCCATGTGGATATTGGATGATGCAGAACCCTAAGTTGGATTTGGTTGTAGGGTGACAAATCTATGAATTTGACCTATAACTTGCTGAGGGTTACGATCTTGCAGGAACCTCTTTTTAAAGATGGTTTGAGGTAGAGGAAATATTGAGACTACTATTATGGACATTGTGAGACAAATTGCAACTAGATTAGATGCTATGGAGGTAGTCTAGAGGAGAGGAGAGCATCTTGATGAGGTGAGTGATGACAAAGCAATGACATCAAATCCTAATCCAAAACTTGAGGAAGATTAGGATGAAGAAAAAATGTTGAGAGTATTGTCTAGGGCACATTCAAAGCCTACTATAGAAGTTTTTCCTTATGATGGAAAATTTGACACTAATGTTGTGTTGGATTAGATCTCTGATATGGACAAGTTCTTTGAGTTTGAAGAAAATCCTAATAATAGGAAGGTGAAAATTGAAGTCACTAGGTTGAAAGGTCATGTCTCACTATGGTGGAGCATTTTCAAACTAATAGACAAATGAGAGGAAAGGATAAGATTAGGACTTGGCTGAAAATGGTGAACAAGGTAAAGTTCCTTCCTATTGATTGCCAAGTTAGCTTGTTGGGAAAGGTACAAAATTTGAGACAAAAATACATGAATTTGAAAGAGTATATTGAGGAATTCTGTAGATTGGACATTAGATCTAGACATGTGGATGATGAGGTTGAGAAAGTTGCAAGGTATCTAAATGGATTGAGATCTAGAATTCAAGATGAGATAAGTTTTATGAAATTAGAAAGCATACCAATATGCCTTGAAAGTTGAGGAGATTTTGACAAAGAAGCATGAACAAAGACAAAGAGGTAGAGGTATGTTCAAGACTATATGTAAGATGGCTGGAAAATGTTGTAAGGTGATCATTGATAATGGAAGTTTAGAAAATTTGGCATCAGAGGAGCTAGTTACAAGGATGCAGTTACAGAGGTTGAGACACTCTAAACTTTGTCATGTTTCATGGACCAAGGATGAACATAAGCTACAGGTAAGTGAATAATGTGGTGTGAAGTTCAAGATTGGAAATTACTTTGATGAAGTTTTGTGTGATGTTATGCCTATGGATTGTTGTCATATCTTGTTGGGTAGACCTTGGCAATATGATAGATATGCTATGCATGATAGAAGATTGAATCAATAAACTCTTTGGGTGAATGGAAGAAAACAAATATTGTTGCCTTTGATTGAAATTCTAGATGAGGTTAATTGTAGTATTGTTCGAGTTTGTGTGGTTAGTGGAAAGAAATTCAGAAAAGAAATCAAGATGAATTAATTATGTTTTGCCATAATTCCTAGAAGACTGAGTTGTGCTAGTAGTAACTGAGTGATAGAAAATAGTGATGACCGAGTGGCAAACAATAATAATTGAGTGTTAGAGGATAGTAGTAACTGAGTAAAAATAGAAGGTAATAGTGTTAGAGTGATAGCATAAATTGAAAGCTTGTTGAATGAGTATAAAGAAATTATTGCAGGGGATATACTTGATGGTATACTGCTAGTAAGAAGTATAAGTATTGTATGGATCTTATTCCTAGAGCTAGTTTGATGAATAAAGCACCATATAGATTGACACCTATAGAAAATAAAGAACTTACTAGGCAAGTGCAAGAGTTATTGCAGAAAGGTTTGATTAGAGAAAGTTTGAGTTCATGTGTTGTACCTACTGTAATATCACCTAAGAAGAATGGATAATGTGTACTAATTTTAGAGCTATTAACAAGATCACAGTGAAATATAGGTTTCCTATGTTGAGGATGGATGACATAATGATTTTTTTGATTGGAGCAAAGTATTTTACCAAGATTGATTTGAAGAGTAATTATCATTAGATCATAATTAGAGAAGGTTATGAATGGAAGACTGTTTTCAAGACAAAAGATGGTTTGTATAAATGGTTGGTTATGCCTTTTGGTTTGACTAATATACCTAGTAATTTTATGAGGTTGATGAATGAAGTTCTCAAGAGATTTTCAAGTAAGTTTATGATTGTTAGACCAGTATTGAAGAGATTGAAATAGGAGAAGTTGCTGATTTATTTGAAGAAGTGTTCCTTTATACAAGAGGAAATTGTGTATTTTGGATTTATGATTTCAGTTGATGGTTTGAGAATGCATCCTGAGAAGGTTAAAGGAATTTTTGAATGGACTACACCTAAGAATGTGGGTGAGATAAGATCATTTCATGGTTTAGTTAGTTTCTATAGAAAGTTTATAAAGAATTTCAATTCTATTTGTAATGCTATGATTGAGACAATAGGAGGAGATAGAAAGGATTTTAAGTGGACACATGGGGCTGCAAGATTTTTGAGACTTTAAAACAAAAGGTTGTTGAGTTACCTGTATTGGCTTTGCTTGATTTCAATAAGTTATTTCAAGTTGAATGTGATGCAAGTGGCAGTGCAATAGGAGCTGTGTTGAGTCAAGAAGGTAGACATGTTACTTTCTTTAGTGAGAAGTTGAATGATGCTAAAAGGAAGTATTATGTGTACAATCAAGAGTTTTATTCTATTGGTCAAACCTTGAAGAAGTGGAGACATTATTTGATTCCTAAGGAATTTGTATTGTATATTGATCATAAAGCTTTACAGTATTTGGGAAGCCAACATAACTTAAATCAGAGACAAATGAAGTGTGTTGAATACTTGTAGAGTTTCACATTTCTGATCAATCATAAGAGTGAAATTACTAACCAAGTTGTTGATGCATTGAGCAGGAGATGTTCTTTGTTGACTGAGATGAAGGTTAAAGTTCTTGGTTTTGATGAAATGAAGGAATTGTATGATACTAACCCTAATTTTTCTGAGGTGTGGAGAGAGTATAGATCACCAAATCTATCAAGTAAGTTTGATGATTATTTCATTCAAGAAGTTATGTTGTTCAAAGGAATTATGAGAGTTAATTTGAGTAAGGAAAAGCATTATGGTGGATTGGCTGGACATTTTGGAATTGACAAGACATTGAGTTTTACTGAAGGATAAGTATTATTGGCCACAAATGTATAAGGATTCTTAGAAGTTTGTAAGGAGTTTTGGAATTTCTCAAGTTGCAAAAGGAGTAAGTTAGAATACTGGATTGTATACACCTATTTCTGGTCCTAAGAAACTCTGGAGTGACATCAGTATAAATTTTGTTCTTGGATTACCTTAGACAACAAGAGGGTATGAATCCATATTTATTTTTATGGATATATTTTCTAAGATGACACATTTCATACAATGTAAGAAGACATCAGATGTTGTGCATGTTGCTGAGATTTTCTTCAAAGAGATTGTTAGATTGCATGGATTATGAAAAAGTATTATTTTTGATAGAGATAGTAAGTTTGTTGGTTTTTTTTGGAGGACTTTGTGGAAGAATATGGATATTGAGTTGAAGTTTAGTTCTACATTCCATCCACACACAGATGGACAGACAGAGGTTGTGAATAGAAGATTGGGTAATTTGTTGAGATGTTTAGTTGGAGATAAGCTGAGTAATAGGGATATGGTATTGGCACAGACTAAATATGCATATAATAATTATGTGAATAGGAATATAGGAAAAATGCCTTTTGGGATTGTTACTGGATTGCAACCTAGAGGAATATCCAATTTGAGGGATGTTGTTGGTCAAGAGAAGAGAAGTGTTGAAGGAGAAGAATTTGCTAGTTTTATGAAGTCTTTGCATGAGGAAGTGAAGTTGAAGTTGGAACAAAGTAATTAGAAGTATAAGGAGAATGTTGATAAGTCTAGGAGACATAATGTGTTTGAAGTTGGCGATGAGGTGATGGTTCATTTGAAGAAAGGTGGATTTCCTATTGGAGCATAAAATAAGCTGAAAATTAAGAAGTTTGGACCATGTAAGATCTTGAGGAAGTTTGATAGTGGTAATGCTTATGAAGTTGAGTTACCTGATGACATGGATATATCTCCTATATTCAATGTTGTTGATTTGTATAAGTATCATGAATTAGATGATGGAGTTGTTGTATTAGATGATTATCCTAAGAAGCAAATTGAAGAGGTTGAACATATATTGGATTAGAGAGTTGTAAAAGCACAAGAGGAAAATATTACTCAAAATATTTAGTGAAGTGGAAGAACATACCAATTGAAGATGCTACATGGATTTATCAATCCAAGTTGGATTCAGCTTAGGTTTTGACCTCTTAATAGTTTAGGAGAATCATTTCTTTCAATCTTGGTTGTCTAATGTAGGAGCATCCTGGGTTGCCTTTCTATTCACTTTCTACCAAGTTCCAATGTTAACTGAGTGTTCCTTCATGTGTCAAGTGAACCTAATATTTGCTAATGCTCTATTCCTTCTTTGACTAATTTTGTCTATGATTGGTTCTTAGTTTGAGCTAACTTATGTATTTAGTTTGGATCATGAATTTAATGATAGGATCTTATCTTGGGGATGTGTGCATACCATTTTTAAGGTTGGCCTCTCTATTATGTAATTATCTAGAATCTTTTGTAAGCCATTTTGGCAAGTATAAATAGGGGTATTTGGTTTAGATTTGGGAGTCACTTAGAGAGTTCAAAGAAGATGTTTTTGGAATAGCGAATTTGAAGCTAGATCGTGGATCTTGAAGTTGTATTTTGCATTTGGTTGTAACCCAGAAGGCCTTCCAATTGGGCATGTATGTTGATAATTTAATGAATCAATTAAGTGTTTTTCTTCCTTCTCTCTTTGGTGTTGTTCTCTATATTTTTTCTTTCATTAAGTAACACATCAAGGTGATTGGATAGTTAGGTGTGCCTCTAGCCCTAGCTGTTCAATTCCTTCTTGCATCAGAAAAGGAATCCATGTCATGAAAAATTCATCAAGGAAAAGAAGTTTGAACCTATAGACTTGGCATAGTTGTATGAATAAATATCAACATACACTAGGTAAATTTAAAACATAGTGGTTAGGGAGCTATGAAATAATTTCTGTGTATGAAAAATAATATTTTTCAACCGTCATCAATTGACCCAATTCATTTTAAACTCTTGGTCAATGGGCATAGACTCAAATTCTACAATAATCTACAAAGTGACATAGAAGTCCTACAATAATTTGAAGCAATGCAACCTAGAATGACTCTTGTTGCAGAAGAAGGTGAACCACATGTCCACTAATCCACATGTTGACTCTCTTTTTTAAGTAATTCATAGTAAAACTCTCACATGTCATGAAAATATTATCTCAGTAATAAAAACTATCTCGATCATTCTCTCTCTTCCATGCCACCAATTCATCAACATTCACATAGTCATTCTAGTGCATACATGTATGTGTAATCACCCAAAAATAGTAATCTAGAACATGAGCCCCCTTTCTAATAATTTCACATATTTATTCCATTATCTTTGATCAAGTCCTTAAAAATTATTTATTTGATTATAATCTATGGTTTGACCACCTTATCCTAAGTTTTTATTTAATTAGAAGAATTTTCTCTCTTTTTATTTTAAAAACCCCTTTAATTCTTATGTGCACACATAAATACATTTTCCTATTTAAAAAATAAAAGAAAAAGGGATTTTGTCTACACATGGAGGCACAATTTCTTATGTGAGAGAAATATTTATTTTTTAATAACTTTAATCCTTCTCCACACATCTTTTTTGTCTTAAACATATCCATTAATTTCCCTCTTGGAATCTTGTGCACAAAGTCAACATAAGACTCATTCTCCATCGTAGATTTTGTCTCTTAATCTCTATCAACCATTTTTCTTTATAAGAAGGATCTCTCCTCACTCTCTCATATCTCATGTTCATGCTAGTCTTATGATGTCATTTTGTCTATTTGCATTCTTGGAGCACTTGAGCACATACCTACACTTTGTTTGCTTGAATACTAATCTACTTTCTTGTATTCATACTAGCATACTTCCATATTGCATTATAATATAGAACTTTTTGTTCCTTATTATTAGATTATCTTTTTTCTTGTACTGACATATCATTTAGGATAGTTTGCATCTCATTCTAGCTTGCATTTTCATTGAATCTCTCACTTCATGGTGCACCTTGCAAGGGTCTCCTAACTAGGTTCATTTGAGAGGCACCACTACTTAACCCTTGCGCATCATAATTAGAGAGCTATAAGCCACCTCTCAAGTATCCCCTTCCATGAGATTCTTTGAGAATAAGGGTTTATATAAGTGTGACATATTTTGTGCATATATTTTTGGTGCTCACTATGGGGGACATAGTATCTTTGTTCATTCTAGAGAGGACACTCATGGGATCATGACCATGGGGAAATTGCTAGTTTGAAATTATCTTGTGGATGCGAGACCCTTGTTCCATATTGGATGCAAGAGGGATGCTATGAAAGGAATCCTTACTAGACAATTAGGTCTAGACACCACCTTTCTTTAGCTACTCAATATCTTGGTGCAAGGATCAATCCAAGTGGAGTACCTAGATCACCTCAAGATTTGACTCACCATATGTGTTCCTTTGGTTGTGTTGATAAAACTTCCACGAAAAGACCAATATCTATTGTGGGAAACTACTTTTTTTGAGTTGAGGGAGCATCAAGTTGTGGGATAAGGTATCAAGTAATGAGTGATGACCTTTACGTAGAATATGCTTGGTGTGTATTTGATTTTTGCCTAGACTCGTGGAAATCTATTGAACATACACATATAGTAGATTCGTAGGGCTTTCCCCTTTGTACTGTACACTTATTTATATCAACAAGGTTGCTTTGTCCCTTGTTTGATTGTTTGAGACTACTATTTGTGTCACATTTTGCCTATCAAAATTTGAAAATCTTGTTAACACAACCCACATTGTCAAATTTTCCAAAAAATCTTCAAATCATTTTTTTGCATCAAAATTAGAACCTTGTTGTCTTATTATCATATATAGGAGTGAGAAATTTTGTGTGATACTTAGGGGTATCACTTGACTATTGTAAGAAATATTGCTTATCCTTAGTGAGGTTTGTCACCTTCCTATTATGTAGAGTGTCACCTATTGCTAAAGTGTCACCTGGCTTTTCTAAGAAGTGTCATTTTGACTGTCAAACTATTATCTAGACTATTATGAAACTTCATCCAGATTTTCCTCGACTCTACAATCCCATATGCTTGTCTTGGGTGATAAGGTTTGTTGTACATGGCTTTTCTTGGTTCCCTAGGATAAAACCAATAGGATAGAGTTTGTTTTTTACTGAGAAGATTACTTAGATGCTTTGATTACACTCTTGATTAGTTGAATTGCTCACTTGTCCAAACATTTTTTTCATAATATCTTTTGACTTATTTTATCTTTTATCTTGGCTTAGTGTTGCTTGATCCACAAGAGTCAAACATAGGGTATTTACCCATAGTTGTAGCAATTTTATCTTTGTTCACATCTCTCTTTTAACTTCTCTTTTACTTTTTTGATTAAGTGACATTATTAATCATCTAGTTTGGACATCGAGTGTCTTGAGTTATCTATTAGCTCCTTACATTCTCTCTCATGCTACAAACTATTAAGTATCAAGTGAGTTAAGGAAAACAACCCCAAATTGATTTGAAGTTTTACGTTTGATTTATAGATGCCAACACTGTTTGGGAAAAAAACCATAGAGTTGTCTTTGATGAATTTCCTAAAGCAACCTCTGAAGCTTGGTTAGAGCATTTTAATCACTTTATTAGTAACTTTGAGACACCTATTGGGCCATGTAGGTTAGAAACTAGTCTCTCTTAAACCATGTCTAGGAAGGAAAGAGATAAGAATATTCATGATCTCCTCATGAGAAATGAAAGATGTAGACAAATGGACTTAGAAAAAAGGGATTTATTGGAAGAACAAGCACATCATATGGCTAAAATACTCAATGTAAATGTGTTTGGAAATGATGGATTTGAAAATAATGAATAATTCACTTTAAATATGTTTGGGAACAATGGAAATGTATCACCCCCAAGAACTCCTCCTAATAAGTCATCTCCTAGGTTTTCTAAATACAATCAACATAACAGGCCTCTAAACAAGGTTCTCAACATTACCATGAATCGGATCAAGATAGTACTAAAGAGGAATTCATGGAATTCCAACAAGATGAATGCTATCAAAATCTTAAGAGAAAACCCATAGAACAAGACCATCATTAATATTTCTCATAGCTAGCCTCTAAGGGGGTGAAACTCCCACACAACTTTGATGTTGAGAGATTGATTCAAACAAGGGAACCCACTAAAACTGAACTTTTGAGATACAAAATTCAATATGTGAAAAACTAGTTGTCTCACGCAAGGAAAGACAAAGAAAATCTTAAGAAATATTTCTCCATTGATTTTATATGTCCTTTGCCTTTTGATAAGATTCTATACATGACTCCCTTCCCACATAAGGTTGAATTTCCACAATATGAAAAGTATAATGGGAATGGGGATCCTTATGACCATGTTAGAAAATTATACACTTTGAGCATGGAGTTTATATACGATGATACGTAACTCATGAGATTGTTTTCTAGGAAAGTTTGTGGCCAAGATATGGAATGGTTCACTAAGATAACATCTCCTCACAAGACTTTTGATGATCTTTCACTAAGGTTTGTCCATCATTATTTATACAATATTCAACAACCTCTAACTATGTTGGACTTATGAAACCTAAATAAAAGGCAAGGTGAACCCTTTGTTACATTTTTATAAAGATGGAGAAAGTTGCACTCACAATAGCCATGATTGATTCTTGAAATGAAAAGATTGTCATATTTGTGAATAACCTTGTTCCTGAATCAAACTATGATCTTAGAAAAGAACTATTTGAGACATTAAATGACATGATAGAGAGTCTTTTTAAAAATAGAATATGTCTTAGTCAAGCAAGGGATACATACTCTTAACAAGGATAAATCCGATAACAAGAAGGATAAGAGCAAGAACATTTATTGGAATAAAATAAATATGTTGTCAATGATTGAGTGGTTGATACGTCTAAACCTAAGGATCCCATTTTGGACTTATCAAGTGGTATTCAAGTCATGAAACTTCAAGATTAAAAACCCTACTAGCAACAATAAAAAGCCTAATGAATCCAAAGTAATGAATCCAAAGGTAGATCATCATGGAATTCTAAACCAAAGTGAAACTTCACTATCTTGGGAGATTTTAATGATGCGATTCTTAAAAAGGTTACTTGCAAAAAATCTCATTACATTACCCGATAACTCACAACTCTATGAACTTGATGTCAAACCTCCATGGTGGAGAGAAGATAATTATTTCAAATATCATAGAAATAAGGGTCATAATACTGATAATTGTGTCAAGCTAAAACATATTATACAAGACCTTTTTGAGAACAACAAGGTTGGTGTAGATGGATTGACAACAAATGTTGATCACAAGGCTTTCAAAGAACCTTCTCCTAAGTATGAAAAGGGAGAATAGTCTAAACCTAAGATTGGAGATGCAAAGATAAATTACACCTACACTAATGTTGACAATGTGATCAATATGCTTGAACCTATACTGGAACAAAATGTCAACATGATTTGATCAAAAGGGAAGGACATTAATTATGACTTAGATGTTGATAAACCACATAGGGTGATCCTTAGAGCTAGAAGTCATGAGGAGGAGCAACCCTTGGCTATCCTCAGAGGTGTTAATTCACCTTCTTTTGAGAGTCTAAATGCATTCAGTAGAGGTTAGCTACCACAAATCATGCTTAGAGGTCTTAATTCCTCTCAATAATATAATCCTAAGAAAAATGCATCTAATCTAGTTGCTTCCAAACACTAGTAAGACAAGTTATAACCTTGTAGACCAATTGCAAAGAAGTTCTACAAAAATGTCTATCTTTGAGTTGCTTGAGTTATCTCCTATTCATATGAGGATCCTAGAGAATGCTTTACATGCTACTAGTGTCCCCAAATATATTGATGCAGACCAATTCCAAACCACAGTTAATAATATCACTATGCCTCACAACCTTTCTTTTTCAAAAGAAGGAAAACAATATTTAAGCCATCCTCACAATTCGGCCTTGCATATAGAAGTCATGATTTGTAAGACCTATGTTAGACACATGCTGGTAGATGGGGGTGTTGGGCTAAATATTTGTTCATTTAATCTCCTTAGGCAATTGGGTTTTTGGGAACATGTCATTGATCCTAGAAAGAAGATTACTAACAAAGATTATGATGAAGAAGATCAGTCCTCCAAGGGATTGGTTGTCTTAGCTATTTGTGCAGGCCTAGAAGAGAAGAATTTTATTTTACAAGTTCTTGATATAGGTCTACTTGCATATTATATTTTTCTTGGAAGACCATGGATTCATGACATGCAATTTGCTCAATCTACCTACCATCAATGAATAAAATGTCATTTTAATGGAACTAAGGTATCTATTCCCAGATTAATACTTTGTTAATCAATCTTGTCATTGTTGAAGCATTTGTACCTCACAATAGAGCTGCAAAAGAATTTAGTCTTATTGAATGTGAAAAAGAAGCTTCAGATGTTGAATATAGGGATGGGTGAATATAGATTGGTTTCCATAGCTACATTACCTATCTCTCCATGCTCATATGGGTGCCCTTCTGAAAAGATGAAGTCTTCTTCCTTAATGATGACTGTTTATGGGAATTTTGTTCAATATTTTGTACCATTAGAGGATAAAAATGAGGAAACAACCATTAAAAATAGGATTTATTATGAAGAAGAGGACACTAACAATGAGACTACTATTACTACTAAAATATACCCAAGAAATATGGATAAGGTTATGAATTCCTTCACAAGATGGGTTACCCTAGTCATGGTCCTTTAAGTGCTATAAACAATGCTCTCACTAAACCCCTAAACCATCTTAATGGCTGAAGTTTTAGGGATACAATTAGTTTGGGATTTGGTGTTACTGATGACCTAATTATCTTTGATCATGCACTTGATGCTTTTGATAGTTCAGATGAAGAAACCATACCTATTAACATTGTGAATCAAGAAAATAGTGATGAAAATTTTGTCCCTGCCACTACTATTCTTTAGGGAGGAAATAATTATGAATGCCACATTGATTATGTTGTTGAATCTTTGACATCTCACCAAAATGACAAATATGAAGTTTAGGACCCTAATCAAACAAGAATCCATAGAAATATGGCACATCTACTACAAATGGAAGAAAGCACTAATTCAAATGAGTATGAGTGAGATCATTTCTTAGTGGATTCTATTGAATTACGTGTGAATGTCATTCATTCTTATGCTAATCAACCTAAAGTAGTTAATGAATCATACGTTCGACTTGATGAGTCAAACTCTCAAGTTGCACTTGTTTATCAAGATGACCATGCCAAGGGGATAATTGATCTGGATACTTTTGAAGGGGACCTTATAGGCTCTAATTTTATTATCACTAGAGATGACACCTTTTCCATCAACAACCTTGAACCTTCCACTTCTCTTCTACTCATACATCTTGATCTTATAAACATTTATCAACTACGTCAATAACTAGAATTTTTTACATTGTTGAATGAATATGAGATTTCTTGTTATCTTAATACCCTTGAACCTATGGTCTCTTCCACCAATGAACTAACAAAAAATATGACTAAGTTTGATATCAAGTACCTTAGTCAAAACATAAAGAGAAAAATAATAATAAAAGAATTATGATGGCAAAAACTACTTTGTGGCAATATAAGAATTCAAAAAAGAAAATAAATAAAGATATATCAAAGGGTGAACTTTGCAGAAGGCAAGATTATAGCTAGGGCCAAAGGCTCACCCAGTTACCATGCAACCTCACTGAGTTAACACAATGTAAACAAAATAACCAAGCGATAATACTAGAAAGAGAGAGAACAACACATCTTTATTATTTCAACAATTTACTTCATGCATGTTAGTTTATAAGGCATTCCTGTTAGAATGAATGTTGATGGTATTCCTTTAGGGGAGTATCCTAAGCATTGGAGAGTATTGACATGTTACATTCATGCCTATGTTTGTCATTTATGTCAACATAGTAGTAAGTCTATGAAGACTGGTAGAGTAGCAAACATAGATCTTAGTTGTATGAATAATGTGTTGATTGTCTAGTGCTAGAGCACCTTAGGGTTTACTCCAACCCTAGTCTACAAATTTTTTTTTGGGGTAGATTAGAGTTGAATAAATGAATTGGTAATTATCGATCCAAATGAATTTTTGTTGACCATTGATCTAATGGGTTGAATTTATAGTGGCAATTTGATTTCAAGTGAATTTTTGGTTGGGTGCAAGACTTTTTGTAGAATGCCCGAGAATGATGACACATGGCTTTTGTTGGCTGCTAACCCAATGGGTTGAATTTATAGTGGCAATTTGATTTCAGGTAACTTTTTGGTCGAGCATAAGACTACCTGTAGGATGTGTTGGCCTAATTTTTCACCTAGCAAAAAATTTGAAATACCTTGTGAAAATCAAGAAGAATCTATGTCTAGACTACTTAGAGTTTCAAAAAGTATGTCATATCTTATACAAACCCTAGTAATAGTTATGTCATGTATTTTGTTGAAATATTCATAAGTTGACATGATAGGGATATACGAAAAATCAAGCTTATATTTTATATTCTTATGTATTTTGGTCATATTGTCTCATTTTATGTCTTGCCTCTAATGTGTTCTAAGTTGCGACCTTGCGAAACTATCATTTGTGCAACTTTTCTTCCTTGTAACTGCTAATCATGTTAAATGGTGTGAAGGAGAAAAATGGGCATCAACAGTGAAACATCACAATAATTAAAGCAAGTTGTGTAGTAAGTGGTGCGAAGAAGCAATTCAAGTCTTATCACTTGTTTGTAGGTAGAGAATAGCTTAAGGATTTTAGGGTTGAAAGGTAGCAAAAGTGGACATGTGTCTTAGTGGGCCCAAGAGGAGATACAATTATGAGATGGATAAATTAAGGAGTGACAAATTTAAAGATGTTTGAGGTGTGCGCATGATCAAAGTCAGTTTCCAGCTATGATATTTTAAGTTGCGATGGTGCAAGGAATGACAATGCAGTTGAGTTCTACAGCCATCACAAGATCACATGTAGTTTGATTAGCTAAGAAGCCTATATTATGATTGTGCAAATGAAAGATAAATAATTAACAAAAATGACTTGTCGCATGCACATTTGACCTCAAGTTAAGGTGGCAAGGCTGCGATGGTTTGTGTTTACGTGATCACAAGAGTTAAGGTTGAGTTAAGCAGTCAAGTTGCGAAGTGGTTATCAAGATTAATGTGCAGTGCTTCACATGTTCATAGGTTAGCTTAGTAAAAGGAAGTGTTATGTTGTGACTTTGTGAGAAGTAATTAGGCAGTTATGCTAACATTTATTAACATCACAAGGATAAAATGAAGACTGGAAATTTAGTTGTGAAACTACAAAAGGCTTTTGATGGTCAAAGAACTGCATATTGCAATGTTGCGGGCATGAGTGATGTTAAGTCTTGAAGAGGTGTGAAGCTATAAAATGTCAAAGCAAGCCTTTCTCACATGATCACATAGTTAAGGCATGAAAAAACATTGAGTGTTGCAAAATTGCGAAAGGTGCCTAATAGTTAGAAAAATTAGACATCACACATTCGCAAGGGTTTAAAGCAAGTGAAATTTTTAGTTGTGAAGCTATGATTGGTCACATAGCAGTTAAGTTCTTAGCCTTTTCACATGATCACATGGAGTTAATGAGTAATCATGGGTTAGGGCTGCGAGGATGCAGGATGCTAACATATGGCGAGGAAGATTTGCTGAAAGAGAAGAAATGGATCAGTCAAAGATTGACACATGGCTTGCTCTAGGAAAAGATAAAAAGTCAAAGGTAGGTGGGGTCATATTTTGAAGGAGTCTGTGATTGATAAAGGAAAGTAATTCTCATTTGATATCATGCCATCGAAGGAATTTAAAAAGATAGAAAGGTTATATTGCAAAGCTATGAAAATGTAACCAAGCAGTTAAGGCCTATGCCATTATGACTTCATAGAGAGTTAGAGCTGTAGTTAAAGAAAGAGTAGCAAAGTTGTGTAAGGTGAAAGATTAACCTTTTTTGCAGGGCCGCAACCAGTGATGAAGAAAAGAGATAGATTATTGTGAGGACACGATAAATACTTAGAATCATGGTTTGCAACATCGCAGGTCAGCCTAGTCAATAAAGTAATATAGCTGTGAGGTTGTGAAAAGATGACAAGGAGGCAATTCCAACCATTCAAAAGGTGACACATGGTTTTCAATGGGCAGTCAGTTGAATTTGACCTTGAGGTGGCATTAATATTTGAATTGAAATGTAGATTTCAAAGCTGGACATGAATGAAATGGATTTGAAAGATGAGCTTTGAGTTGATTGCTTGATCTTATACAACCTTAATGGAGTTTATATTTTCAGGTGAAGTGTGATAGTAAGAAAATCAGATAAAATCAAATTTATGGAATGACCACCAAGAAAGAAGTAAATATTTTGAAGGTAGTTGTAGATATTAAGGTTATGCCGATAGAGGCAGTTGAAGAATTTCGTGATTAAAGGTAGTAGAAGATAAAACAAATTAAGTTGAGGACTCCTAGAATAAGTGCTTGCTGCTAGCTTTGCAACTACTTCCCCAATTTTTGTTCAAATGCAAATAATGTTTGTAATGTAACAATATAAAAATAGCTTTGTATTTGTAGAATTTTGACATGCGTTCTCCCATTTGAAGCTTGTTGCAACCCTTCTCTTTGTAAGGATTTCCAAAATGTGGAGGAAGGGGATCTAGTTTTTGTTAAGAATTTCTCATTACTGTGATACCGCAAGGATGGTTCTAGTTTTATTGAAAGCCTTTTTAGTTGCTACGATACCATTTATTCAACATTTCTCTGTTATGAACAAAAAATGTAATTTCTTATAAGCATTTAGATAATACAATCATATGTTGTGCATTTTCTAAGTTTTTACATACATTTGATGTATTCGTTTCAAGTAAATTAATATAAAGCCTTATTGAAAATTTTAATATGAAATTTGTCTCCTCTTTCATGGGTTTCCAATTTTTTGTGATATATGTATAAGGTGCATATTGCCCATTTATAGCTTGGCTTTGAAGTTGTATGCCTTTCTATATTTTGTTATTGGGTCAAGGACTTGAGTAAATTACTTGATATGCATTGAGAAAATTGTAGGGATCATGAAAGGATTTGATAAGTATGAGTTCCCTTTTGAAGATAAATGTATGTTTGCAAGTTGAATGGATAGATCTAATAGCTGAGTATATGAGTATATATTGGGTATCCTTGCGTATATTCTGACTTATTTAATGCCCAATAGATAAGGGACTGGTCATCTTGGAGATTGCATGTTTGTTGTTGTGCATACTTGGTTATGCTAAATTTCAACATATTAATCAAATCAATTTTCCTTTTATGTTGAAGAGTTCAATAGGTTAACCCTCACATAGCTTGTCAAATTTATAGGTCATCTTATTAGCTATTTCATGTCTATGTTGTTTGCACAAGCATAGAAGATTCAAGGGTTATTATCCGCTATATAGATATAGTTGTATGCTTTGAAACTGGTACCATATAAAGAATTTGAGGTCCACCCGCCTAGGTCTTGCAAAGCCTGAAGAAGAAGGAGAGTAAATAGCCTTATAGTTGGCCCTAGTGTCTAAATAGGTACATTGAACATGGGAATTAGCTACCCCTAGGTGTATGTGTTCTTATCATCGAGTTATTAAAAAACTGTTAATTCAGGAGCCAATAAGGTGTTCTAGAAATATGACATGTGGCTAACCGTGGATTGCATCATCTCCACTAAAGTTAAAGGATTGATTATAAGGTTGTAAGAAATGCTTACATCATCAGGGAAATACTTCTAATAATATGCTAGAGTGGGTAGCCAAAGAAAGAACAGTTGCGGAACTAACAAGCAATTGTAAAATTCAGTTTTGCCTAATCTGAGGAAAATGTTGAGGAAGTGGATGAACTAGGAAATTGTATTAAAACATGGCGGCATTTCTAATGCAGGGTTGGGAGTCGTAATTAGTAATTTTGTGCAAGTGGATCCATGAATTATAGTCCAATTTTTAATAATTTTAGAGTTTCTTGATTGTATATACAAACTAATGGATTGTAATACTCATTTTTGTGTGGGTCCTTATTGGTCATGTTATTATAATACTTTTCCATTCAGATTACAAGTTTGTAGGTGTTTATTTAAGTAGGTTTTAAACTTCATTTGTAAATATTCTTTGTGCTAGTCAAGTTTTGACCATCTTTGCAAGAATGGCTCCCCCATGAGTTCTTACCATGCATTCTTCATGGTTTTAAGGGAAATGGGAGTGGGGTCAGTGTACATAATGTACATAGTTTTTTTGGGACTTGGAGAGTTGGTTAAGCAATTCAAATGTGATGCCCTAGGCAAGTCATTGATACTTGGTTAGGCAATCATAGTATTGACAGGAAGGTTTCAGGGTTTGAATGTGAAGGATACTTCAAACCAAGAGTTGCAGAGGGAGGAGACGTGAGTTTTGTGACTATATACTAGAAAGTATCATGACACGTTTTGTTGAGGAAATGATCAAGAAACACTAAGAAATGAAGTTGGCAAGTCAACTTACAAAGGCATTTGGCAAAGGAAGAAGCTAAAACTATTGATGTAATTAGGTAGTGAGTAGTTGGAGGATAGGATATAGATCCTTTAGAGATTGGGACATGAAAGGAAACCCTAATAGGATAAGAGAAAGCCTAAGTAAATCCTTGAGAAAGTAAGGACTAAAGAAGAAAACTACCTAACATTACATTACATTGGTATTAGACCAAGAAGATTTGGGTTTTTGGTTAGATATTTCAGACTGAAAAATCAGTTGGAGAAACAATCATGGTGACTAATGAAGGTTTGGCCAAAGATATGGGTGAGAAAAAGGAGAGGAATAGAATCCTCGAAGAAGCCCTAGAGGAAATAACAAAAAATTAGAAGTTGCTGAGGCAGCTAAGAAGAAAGACCAAGAAGTTGAAACTAGTAGTAAAGGTAAAGAAAAGGTTGATCAAGAAGACCTTATCCCTAAACTTGACCCTCCTATCAATAAGGAACCATTATTAAAAGCCATCAAAGACCTAAGTGAAAAAGGCCCTAGAAGGAGTTCCTTTATTCAATGGGAAGATGGACCCTGAGCTAGTTATGGAGTGGGTTGAAGGGGTGGAGAATCACTTTGAGTGTAAACGAGTGACTGAAGCATAGAGGGTTAAGGTGGCCAAATCTAGGCTAAGGGGATCAACCTTAACATGGTGGAAGTACCTCCAAGAAGAGAGGGAGAAATTTGGGAAGAAGCCCATTGTAAACTGGAATGCTATGGTAACAAAAATGAAAGAGCAATACCTTCCAGAGGAATATGAGGTTCAATTTCATAAGAAGAGACAAAGTTTGAACCATAAAGACATGGACATAGAAACCTATATTGAAGAGTTCCAAAAGTTGTGATTGATATCAAGAGTGCAAGAAGATGAAGCCATCAAGGTAGCTAGATATCTAGGAGGTTTAAAATGGAGTATTCAAGAAGAGATTAATTTATGGACTCCTACAACAGTTCAAAAATGCTTCCAACTTTCTTTGAAGGTGGAAGACAAGAACAAGAAGAAGGCAAACTCAAACTTCAGAGGAAAAGGTAAGGGAAGAGATGGAAGAGATAGAAGCTATGGTGGAAGAGGATCTAACTATAGGTCACAAGGAGACAATAAATAAACTAAACAACAAGAAGGAAGTTGAGAAAGAGGAAGTTTCAACAAGGGCAGAGGCTCTAACACAAGCTGGAGAGGAAGGAGCAGCAACCAAGGAAGAGGCTCTTATTTTGCCACCATGAAATGTTATCACTTCCATCAGCTAGGACATCCTACCTATAGGTTTCCTAAAAATGATCAACTTTATAAGGAGCCACAAAAAGAGTCAATTATGTATAGGAGGAATCTAGCAGCAACAACAAGCACTTTGAGGTACCCCTAAAATCAGAGGAAGGGGAGAATTTGATGATAATAAAATTGATTAAAGAGCCAATAAAAGAGGAGCCAAGTCAAAGGAAAACACTTTTTAGGATAAAATTTAAGATCATGGGAAAGGTATGTAGAGTTATCATTGATTCAGGTTCAACTGATAACATGATCAGTGAAGAGGTAGTCAACAAGTTGAAGTTAAAGAGGATCCCTCACACAAATCCATATAAGGTAACATAGCTCAATAAGGGACACCATATATTGGTTGGGGAACAAGAATGGGTCAAGTTCACTATAGAAAGGTACAAGGACATAGTACTGTGTGAAATTCTTCCCATGGATGCATGCCACCTTCTACTTGGAAGGCCATGACAATTTGACAATCAGGTTATACATATTGGGACTAAGAATTTATATTCATTCAAGAAGGATGGAGTAACTTTCAAGATCCAATCCTTGCTAGAAGAGGGAGATTTGAAGACCTTAGGACCAAGTGTGCTCATGGTTGGTGACAAGGAGTTCTTGCAAACACTAGAGGAAGGAGATGGAGTTGGTTTTGCACTAGTTCTAAAGCCTAAAGATGAAAATGCTACCAAGAAGACATAAATACCACATGAAGTGAAAGAGTTATTTGAGGAGTATAAAGCCATTGTAAATGATGGAAAACCTACCACCTTACCCCCAAAAAGACTTGTTAGTCACCAAATAGATTTTATCCTAGGAGCTACCCTACCAAATAAAGCTGTCTATAAGATGATTCCTCAACAAAATGAGGAAATTGTTAAACAAATCCAAGAGCTTCTAAAACAAGGCCTAATTAGGAAGAGCATTAGCCTATGTGTAGTACCTACTATTTTAAACCCCAAGAAGAGGGAACTTGGAGACTTTGTATGGATTCTAGAGCCATAAATAGGATCACCTTTAGATATAGGTTCCCAATACCTAGAATTGAAGATCTAATGGATTCTTTAGGGGAAGCCAAGTATTTCACAAAGATAGACTTGAAAAGTGGTTATCATCAAATTAGGATAAAAGGAGATGAATGGAAGACAAATTTCAAAACTAATGAAGGTTTTTATGAATGGGTTGTAGTGCCATTTGGTTTATCCAATGCTCCATCTACATTTATGAGGTGATGAATGAGGTGTTGGTAGATTACATCAATAAGTTTGTTGTTGACTATTTAGATGACATCTTAATTTTCAAAAAAACTAAAGAGGAACATATTAGACATCTGTATATTGTTTTTAAGTAGTTGTATAATGAAAAACTAATGATCAATTTGGAGAAGTGTGATTTTATGAAGTAGGTGTTAGTGTATCTTGGTTTTGTTCTATCTCAAGGTAACCTAAAAATGGACCAAGAGAAGGTAGATGCCATCCTAAGTTGGCCTACTCCTAAGACTACATCAGATGTAAGGAGTTTCCATGGACTAGCTCAAAATTATAGGAAGTTTGTTAGACATTTCAGTGGCATAGGTGCTCCTATGTTGGACACAATCAAGGGAGGCATGAATAAAAAGTTTATTAAGACACCTAAAGCACATCAAGATTTTGAAACTCTTAAGAATAAAATAGAAGAGTTTCCTACCTTATCCTAGTTTTGATGAGTTGTTCCAAGTGGAATGTGATGCCATTATTGTAGCCATTGGAGTTTTCTTAAGTCAAGAAAGGATATAGTCGCCTTTTATAGTGAGAAACTCAATGATGCCAAGAAAAAGTACTCCTCCTATGACCTAGAGTTGTATGTTATAGTTCAGGCTCTTAAGAAGTGGAGGCACTATTTTCTCCCTAAATAATTTATTGTGTATTCAGACAACTGAGGCCTTAGCTTCCTAAATTTTCAAGACAAGCTAAGCAACAAGCATATGAAGTGGGTGGAATATTTGCAGGCCTAAACTTTTACAATCAAGCACAAGAAGGGAGTTTAGAATAAAGTAGCTGATATTTTGAGTAGGAGACTCCTCACAGTTTAGGAGATTTGACTCCAAAGAATAGGTACAGACATTCTTAGAGATCTCTATGCTGATGATGAAGAATTTTCTCACATTTGCTAGGTATGCAAAGATTTTAAAAACAATTTTTATGGTGAATTTGTTGATTATACATTGCAGAATGACCTATTGTTTAAAGGATGTCAAATTTGTGTTCCTAGAGGATCAATGAGGGAGAATTTGATCGAAGAGAAGCATAATGGAGCACTTAGTCGTCATTTTGGAGTCAACAAGACTCATGAGTTAGTCATTAAGAAGTATGTTCAGAGTTGTATAGTGTGTCAAAAAGCCAAGGGGAAATCCTCAAATTTTTATCTTTATCAACCATTTCCAATCCCTATTAGACCATGGGAATGCATTAGCATGGACTTTGTAGTTGGTCTACCCAAAACAAGGCAGGGATATAATAGTATCTATGTGATTGTGGATAGGTTTAGTAAAATGGATCACTTTGTACCTTGTAAGACTATCTATGATTCTTGTTAGATTTCTAATATATTTTTCAAAGAGGTAGTTAGGATTCATGGACTACTGATGAGTATTGTTTTAGACAGAGACAACAAATTCACAAGTCACTTCTAGAAAACCCTATGAAGGAGATTGGGAACTAACTTGTCTTTTGGATCTTCCTACCATCCGTAGACTAATGGTCAAAAAAAGGTTACAAATAGAAGTCTTGGCAACCTCCTAAGGTGTCTTACTAAGGAGTATGGGTAGACTTGGGATCAACTCATTAGACAAGGTGAATATGCCTATAATGATACAGTAGATAGGTCCACAAGTAAGAGTCCCTTTTAGACAGTCTATGGTTTACATCCTAGAGGAGTGTTGGAATTGAGAAACATGAAAGATGGAATCCCAGGAATTAGTTATGCTGAAGATTTTTCACAATCAATGAGAGAGATCCATGAAAATGTCAGGAAGACATTAGCTAAAAATGTTGACATAGTTAAGCACAAAGTGGATGCCTCAAGAAGGGATTTACAGTTTCAGAATGGGGAACTTGTGATGGTCCACCTCAATAAACAAATATTACAAAAAGGGACACCTCGCAATCTCCAAATGTGAAGGCTACAACCCTATAGGATACTTGCCAAGTATGGAGAAAATGCATATAAGATTGAACTACTTGTAGACCTAGCAATATCACCAATTTTTAATGTTGCGGATTTGGCTACTTATAAAGGACCTGACCCATCTACTGATCAAAATGTCCAACAGATCCTAAAAAATGTTGAAATCCTTTAGCTTAGTCCTCCTCCACCTCTACAAGCAACCAAAATATGAGATTCTAGGACATACAAGTAGACTAGGACTAAGGCTTACATGGAACATCTCATCCAGTGGTTGGGAAAAGGTGATGCTGATGCCACTTGAGTGAGAGTCAGATGTCAAGAGGTTGGGTATTGATCCCAACCTCATCAATCCAAGGATGGATTAGTTTCTTTTTTTTGGGGGAGTATGGTGCAGGATGATCTTAGGGTTTACTCCAACCCTAGTCTACAATTTTATTTTTGGGTAGATAAGAGTCAAATAAATAGATTGGTAATTATCGGTCCAAGCGAATTTTTGTTGACCGTTGATCCAATGGGTTGAATCTATGGTAGTGATTTGATTATTGGTGAATTTTTGGTTGGGTGCGAGGCCTTCTGTAGAATGCCTCATAATGATGACACATGGCTTTTGTTGGCCATTGATTTGATGGGTTGAATCTATGGTGGTAATTTTAGTTTTGGGTAACTTTTTGGTTGAGCACGAGACTACCCACATGGTGTTCTAGAAAAATGACATGTGGCTAATTGTGTATTGAATCATTGCCACTAAAGTTAAAGTATTGATCATAACATCGTAAGAAATGCTTACATCATCAGTGAAATACTTCTAATAGTACGCTGGAGTGGGTAATTGAAGAAAGAACAATTGTAGAACTGACAAGCAGTTGCAAAATTTAATTTCTACTAATCTCAAGGAAATGTGGAGGAAATGGATGAGCTAGGAACTTGTATAAAAACCCAATGGCATTTCTAATATAGTGTTGGGAGTTATAATAAGAAATTTTGTGCAAGTGGATCCATGAATTATAGTCCAATTTTTAATAGTTTTAGAGTTTCTTGATTGCATGTATGGAATAATGGATTGAAATACTCATTTTTGTGTTGAGTCCTTACTAGTCATGTTATTACAATACTTTTCCATTTAGATTGCAAGTTTGTAGGTATTTAGTTAAGTAGGTTCTAAAATTCATTTGTAAATATTACGTGTGCTAGTCCAATTTTGACCATCTTTGCAAGAATGGCTCCCCCATGAGTTCCTCCTGTGAGTTCTTCATGGTTTTAAAGGAAATGGGAGTGGAGCCAAAGTGCATAATGTATATAGTTTTTTTGGGACCTAGAGAGTTGGTTAAGCAATTCAAATGTGATGCCCTAAGAAAATTATTGATACTTGGTTAGGTGATCTCAGTATTAGCAGGAAGGTTTTGGGGTTTGAATGTGAAGGATACTTCAAACCAAGATTTGTAGAAGGAGGAGGGGTGAGTGTTAGGACTCATTTTTTATGTATGGGTCTAGGTTATTGGCTTTTGACAAAAAGGGAAAAGGAAATTGTAAAAGAAGAGAAACTTGAAGAATGCAATGAAGCAAAGAGAGATCTATTCATTTGTAACATGAGAGCCAAAGAATATTTTCTATTAGCTCTTTTAGAGAATTAATACAGTTAGGTAAAGTCACTTCAAACATCTCATAAAATTTGGACAACATTAGAATCTATTTTTGAAGGTGATACACATAGAAAGGGTAAGATTGCAGAATTGGATATGTGCATTTCAAGATGCTAAAATGAAGGAAGATGAATATGTAAGAAGATATTTTGGGAGGATATCAAAGATTTTTGTAGGAATCAAGTCATATGGTGGAACTAAGGAAGAAGATGAGGTTGTATGGAAGATCTTGAAGACTTTGACACCACCATTCAAGCATCTCAGATGATTGAACTGCTAATACCATGTGTTAAGGAGTTTTATAGGGAAATGTTGCTTGGAAGATTGGAAGCAATAGAAGTAGGTTTGAGACAATCTAGAGATCTGATAAGAGTAGAGACAACCTTTAGTGCCTTGAATATTTGATCAAGTCTGGCTAAAAGCATAAGTACACATGGAGATTTTGCAAGTGGTAGTAGAACTAGATTTGGTTAAGACAAGAAGATTGACGAAGGTATAACCCTTCTTGCGAGAAGAGAAAAAGATGGTAAAAATATCTTTAAATGTTGGACTTGTAATGAGTTTGGTCATTGTGCATCTAAATATCCTAAAAGAGAGAAAAATTACAAGGGAAAGTTTAATCCTGGGAGACCTAGGAATTGTTTGTATGCTAATGAAGAAGAGGAATCTCATGAAAAAGGTTAGAGTGTGTTAGAATAGGTGAAAAACTAATCTCCCAAGAACACCTGCATGCATAAAACTGTCACATGGATGAAGCAAAGAACAGAGGCAAGGAAAAATCATTGAGGCCAAAAAGCCAGATCCATCTTATGGACATGCAAAGAGCAATATCTCATATAATCCAATAAGTGAATGAATAAAATACAAAGAGGTGAATCCTTATAAAGGAATCACGAAACCCGAAAAGGGAAACTAAAGCCTAAGAAAGCTAGGGTTGCACAATATAATTAATAAAGTATTAATTATATGCACCTACAAGATAGCTTAAGAAAACTAGAGTAATAGGAAACTTAATTAATTAAATCAAAGTGATTTAATTAATAAGTTGGAACAAATAATTACTCTAACACCCCCCCCTTAAGCGAAGCTTGGGAGGAAGCTAACCTAGCACAGCTATGAAAGAGAATTGGGTCCCGGCAATAAGGCCAGTTCAGGTACCCAATCACAACAAAATCTCTATAAAGAGGAGAAATAGAGAAAACCACATGGGAAAAACCCTACTCCAAAAAGAGATAGCGAAGAATGTTCCAGAAGAAGGAACAAAGAGATCAGAAGAGAATCATTGAAGCATGAAGAACCGCAAAACTCTGTCAAAATGCTGATCTGTAGAACCTCCATGGAAATAGAAGGCACGAACCATCAACCAAAGGAACCTCCATGGAAATAGAAGGCACGAACCATCAACCAAAGGAGCCTCCATGGAAATAGAAGGCACGAACCATCAACCAAAGAAGCATAGAACAACAATATATCCTCCCCTTAAGGTAGGTGAGGTGACAGGCAGCTGAAAAGATGGGCCAAAAATCTCCTACAACACAGGAGCCAAACACATCGAGACTTAGGTACAAACACAAATAAAGGCATGTGTCATTGACACTGCATGAGGAATTAGAGAAAGAGGGCCTATAAGCGGCAAACAACTATCCCCCCCATGGCACTTTATATAATAGTGCGAGTACAACGAATCACAATGGTGAAAAGGATCCTGAAACACAAGAGTGGCACTTTATCTCAGTTCGTTGCATAAAAATGCTTACAATGAATATCAACAATGATTAGAAAAGATATAAGGCTGAAACAACAGAAGGTAGAGCCCAAAACGAAGCAACTGAAGCAACAAAATCGATCCCCGGACCTAAAACAAACAGGATATCCACCAGAATGCTAAAACGCAAAAGACTGAATAGGATGTGCCTGGAACAGAATCTGGAACAACCACCAGCATCACTAGAAAGAGCACAGAAAGAGATTTCTAGTGATATAAAGAAGTCCAAAATCGGAGATCGGATGCTCAAGATACGCCTCTCGGAGTGCAAAACAGAACATCCGGCTTTGACTGCCAAAACAGGCAACCAAACTGCATCAAAACTCAAAAAATTCTGCACTAATATCTCCGTCTCAGAACCAGCTTTCCGGCGCATTTTTCGGATCGAAAAAATACGTCCGTATGCTCAAGTTACGGAGAAAAAACCACCAGGCCCTCTGAAATGCATGAAAAATTATTTTTTTTAATAAAAAAATAATAAAAAAACAAAAAAACTCCACCACCACCGCACCGCCGGTGGAGCGGAGGCCGGTGGAGTGGAGCGGAGCGGAGTGAAAGTGATGACGAGCTAGGATTTGTAGCTATTAAGGAAGATGATATTGACAAAGAAATTAGAGAAGAAAAGGCTCTAGTTTCTCAAGTTGAAAATAAATTTGATTGGATAATAGATAGTGGATGTTCACATCACATGACTAGTGATATGAATAAGTTTGTTAAACTCAAGAACTATGATGGAGGTATTGTTAGAGTTAGTAATAATGCAACCTATCACATTATAGGAATACAATCCATTACTTTAGATGGGAAGACTCACTGATGATGTTTATTTTGTTGATGGATTAAAGCATAATTTGTTGAGTGTTGGACAATTGGTAGAAAAAGGGTATTAATTGCAATTCATACAAAATAATTTCACTAACAAGGATAAAGATGGTTAGATTATTGGAACTAGAACTAGGTCTAGAGGTAATGTATTTTAGTTGAATCCCATTGAAATGACATGTATGGTTGAAAAAGTGGATAACAGTTGGTTATGGCATAGGAGATTTTGTCATATAAACTTTGATAATATTGTGAAAGTTAGTAGCACATTTGTAGTTAGTGACTTGCCTAAGATAATAAAGCCTACTAATTTTGTTTGCAAAGAATGTATTTTGGCTAAGCAAAAGAAGGTATTATTTCCTAGCAAGAAGTTCACTACAACATAAAAGATGGAAATTATTCACATAGATTTGGGTGGTCCTACCAAAACAAGAGGATTCTATTGTGCAAGGTATTTGATGATTTTTGTTGATGATTTCACTAGAATGATATGGGTAGCACTTCTTAAAGAGAAATCGGAAGCATTTGAGAAGTTTAAGATATTTAAGAATAGAGTTGAGAATGAATTTGGTGTTAAGATAAAGTGTTTAAGATCAAATAGAGGAGAGTTCACCTCTAGAGAGTTTTAACATGTTTTGTGAAGAAAATGGAATTAAGAGACAGTTATCTTCACCCAAGAATCCTAAGTAGAATAGGATTTCAAAAAGAAGAAATAGATCAGTTTCAGAGGTAGCAAGAGCAATGATGTTGGAGAATGATGTATCCAAAACATTTTGGAGAGAAGCAGTCAATACAATAGTATACATTGTAAACAAATATTAGATCATAAAAGGTATGAGCAAGACCCCTTATGAATTATGGTTTGGTTATTCACCATTAATTAAGTACTTTAGAATATTTGGAAGCAAGTGTTATATTAAGAGAGATGATGATATTGGTAAGTTTGATCCAAGAAGTGATGAAGGTATGTCTCTTGGCTACTTATTAAAAAATAAGGCATACATATTTTTTAATCATAGAACCAAGATAATAGTTGAATGCACAAATGTAAAGATTGATGAAAAGTTTGGAACTAAGGAAAAAAATGTTAGATTACAATTCTGATGATGAAGAAGATAATACTGGAATTGTTAGAAATAATTTTGAAGTTTTCTTTGAGACTAACAATGATATAGAGAATGATGCACAAACTATTGAGAAAAGAGGAGAAATAGATCTAAACCAAGACATGAGATAAGAGTTGAGATAAAAACTCCTACCTCTAATAGAAACATGATAAAGAATCACCCCCTAGAGTAGATAATTGTAAGAAAAGACAAAGTTGTGATGACAAGAAACAAAGTTAATGAGGAATTATGTCTGGTTTCTCAAGTTGAACCTAAGAGTGCAGATGAATCATGTAAAGATGATCATTGGATTCAAGCAATGACAGAAGAATTGGACCAAATTGTAAAGAATTAAACATGGGTTTTAGTCCCTAGACCCAAAGACAAGAATGTTATAGGAACCAAATGGATATTTAGAAACAAAATGAATGAATAGGGTGAAGTTATAAGAAACAAGGTTACACTTGTGTAAAAAGGATATTAATAACAAGAAGGAATAGACTATGAGGAGACATATGCCCCTGTAGCCAGAATGGAAGCAATAAGAATGTTCTTGGCTTATACAACCAACAAGAAATTCAAAGTATATCAAATGGATGTTAAATCAACTTTCCTAAATGGAGAACTTGAAGAGGAGGTATATATTGAGTAGCCCAAAGGTTTCCCTCTAATAGAAGAAAAATACATGGTATGTAGACTAAAGAAAGCTCTATATGGACTAAAACATGCACCTATAATTTGGCATGCAAGGTTGGACAATTATTTGGCAAAGCTTGGATTTGCTAAAGGTACGACAGACAGTTACTTGTATTTGAAAGAAATAGATAATGTTTTGTTGATAATAGTAATATTTGTTCATGACATTATATTTGGAGGTAATGATGAAGCAAGTGATATGTTTGCTGAAGAAATGAAGAATGAGTTTGAGATGAGCATGATAGGAGAAATGAAGTTTTTCCTAGGTTTGTAGATTGTGTAAAATAGTGATGACATTTTCACTTCACAAGCTAAGTAGTTGAAAGATTTGTTGAAAAGTTTTGTATTTGAAAGTTTTAAGGTTGTAGCTACACCTATGATAATTGGTCATAAGTTATCTAGCAAGGATGAGACACCTGTAGTTGAGCAGAAGAAGTAAAGATCCATGATTGGAGGGTTTGTAGTATCTGACTCACACCAAACTAGATATAGCAAACATAGTTGAGATTATAGCTACATTTCAAGCTAATCCTAAGGAGTATCATTATGCAATAGTAAAGAGGATATTCAAATATTTGAATGAAACTTTTGATTATGGAATATGGTATGATAGATCAAGTGATTTCACTCTATGTGCATATATTGATGTAGATTGGGCAGACAATATGGATGATAGAAAGAGAACCAGTGGTGGAGCATTTTTTATTGGAGAAAGATTGGTTTCTTGGATAAGCAAGAAAAAAGATTGTATTTCACAAATTACAATTGAGGCAAAGTATGTAGCATCAAAAAATAATTGTAATCAAGTCATGTGGATAAAACAAATGCCGAAAGATATTGGGATTGAGTTTGTAGAACTTGTTATCATATACTGTGATAATACAAGTAGAGTAAGTATGTCTAATAATTCGATGTTGCATTCTAAGACTAAGCATATATCTATTAAGTATCATGTCTTCAGAGAGAAGACAACATAAAAAGATATTAGATTGGAATATGTGAGTACTAAAGATCATATTGCAGTATCTTTATGAAGCCCTTACCTAAAGCTACATTTGAGTACTTGAGAGGTATGCTTGGGGTTATGCCCTCGCCTACTTTTGAGTATATGATGTAGAGAAAACATTAGTCTAGTGACACAAAGCACTATTCTTAGATTGGACTAATGTTGATGCTTCTCATATGGATGAGATGAGTCATTAAGGACTCTTGGTATTTGGTATTGAACAATGTCTTTGGACACTTGAGCTAGTTAAAGTCTTTGAACAACAATTGACATAATGAGGTCTTTGTCATTGATGTAAATGGGGGAGGAGACTGCATGAAAAACATATCCTAAGAGTTTCCTAAGTATGTATGGGGAGATATACTTTATTAGGGAGATTTAGAAAGATTAAAAACAAGCAGTGTTCTAGATGATTTTCAGATTTAATTGATGAAGAGGATTTGAACAGATGTGAACAATAGTAGTAGCAGAGTACTATTTGATATTTTTTGAACTTATATATTTTTCATCTATGTTGCCATCAATGCCAATGGGGGAGATTGTTAGCATGAATACCGATGTATTCCTTTGGAGGAGTATCCTAAGTATTGGGGACTATTGGCATGTTACATTCATGACTATGTTTGTCATTGATGTCAACATAGAAGTAAGTTTGTGAAGACTGACAAAGTAGCATACATAGATCTTAATTGTACAGACAATGTTTTGATTGTCTTGTGATGCACGTTCATGGACATGTCCTAATGTTAAGGTTAAATGTACACTATGTAAGTCAAAGATGTATGAAAGATATGCTTGATTTACAGATAGCACTATAGAGACAGAGTATCTGAAAAGTAGTTTCTAATGTTTGTAGTATATCTTCTAACAGAGATATAATCTAGTGATGCCTGGTTAGCCAGTGACATAAGATAGTCTGATGGTGATGTCAGTGAATGTGCAAGCCTTAGTGTCACTTGTGTGAGAAGTTGTATAGATTGTGAGACAATAGTACTATTGTAATCATGAATTAATTAATTATCTTATTATAATTAAATGGAAAATCCTCAAAGCCAACTCAATGAATAATTTTGAAGATACAATATAAAGGAAAGATGTTTTCCTTGTTTTTATTATAGAACTAATCATTGTATTGAATGTGAAGTGTGAATAGGAGCAAAGTGGTTTGTGAATGCGAGTAAGCAATCCAAGGGATTATTGGATGCGATATTTGTGATCTGGTTACAAGATTAGAAGGAACATAAGTCTAGTTGATAGGATAGTAAAATATGAAGGAGAAGTACTATTCATTTCTATTATTCTGCAAGGAATAATACATAGATCATTTGGATAGTGGGTTCATTGGTCTTTTCCCTGAAGTTATTTGGACAATGGGTCTATCTATCTTCTACAAATCCTAATAGGGTTGACACAACTCCTAATAGGGTTGGAATCTCCTAGCAGGGATTCAAAGTATCCTAACAAGGATTGATATACACTAAATGTTGTTATAGACTCCTAACATGGTCCATCCTGTAACAAGGAATATTTATATTAATAAACCATCTTGTGGTTATCATCCCCACTAGGGTTTTCTCTTTGAGCAAGGGTTTCCCTAGTTAACATATTTGGTGTTAATGTGCATGAGTATCTTGTTGTGGTTTCTAATTATATTGCTCACATGGTTAAGTTTATTTAAGGTTATTAATTGTGATAACAATTGGATAGTGGATTCACCCTCATCTCTTAGTTATATTGGTGGACTATATATTCTAACATTTCCTTGTGGAAAAAATACAAATATTCAATCATAAAATAGATCTTTCATGTATCATGTACGATATTCGATATGGAGACCTAGACTGTAAAACTCCACCACACCTAAACCTAAGACTCAAATCCCTACTTATATTGGTCAAAATAGCTTATAGAAGATTCTAGATCTATATTGGATAAAGAAACAACCCAAAATAGGTACACATACTTCCCAAGGACCAATCCCATACATTAAATCTAGACCACACATTAAATATAGAAGTCAACTATCAAAGAAGAACCAAAATGACACTCATTAATCAAAGGAACTAAGCATCACCAAATAGACTCAAACAACCCACCGAATACACTTAGTGAATGAAACAAGAACAACTTGACAAATATGTACACTGAGCCAAGTTAAGCCATCTCAATGAAAGAATACACCATGAATCCATTGAGCCAACTACAACAACATCTACTGAGCAAGATAACCAAACAACTTAGGATGCTCTACATCAAACACCTAGGGTTGAAAAAAATGGTTGTTCAAATCATGAAGGGATAACAACTCGAGATGAAACCAACTTAGAATGAGAAATTCATGTAGCATCTTCAATATGTTTGTTCTTCCACTTTACCAAATACTCTATGCAATCTTTTCCTCTTGTGCTCTTTCCAACTCTTTGGTTCAAAATCTGTAGTATCTCTTCTACCTCTTTCTTAGGATAATCACTCGATACAAAGAATTCTTCATCAAATGCATGATACTCATATAAATTAACAACATTGAATATAGGTGATATATCCATGTCATCATGTAACTCAACTTCATAAGTATTACTTGTGTGTGTGAAAGATGGTTCCTGTGATTGTAAACATCACACTTCAATAAGTCATTATACCCATGGCTAGTCAAATCAAGAAAAAAAAACAATATGAAAAACATCATGCAAAAGTGACTTATTGCCTTCTACTCAATAAGAGTTGTAGTTTTTAGATTTGATGCTGTATCAGTGAGTAGACACTATTGAAACAAAGGATTTTAATATGAATGTAAATATAAGCTATTTTTTTTTGTATTTTGTATGCAAGTATGTATGAAAACTAGGTGAATGAAAGATGAATGCTAATGAAACCTATATTTGTTAGCATGAATGCTGATGGTATTCCCTTGGGGGAGTATCTTAAGTATTGGAGAGATTGTTAGCATGATTAACATGTTGCATTCAAGATGATGTTTGTCATTGATGCCAATATAGTATTGTTTCTATGAAGATTGACATTGTAGTAGATAGAGAATGAGGTCATATAGATTTCATTTGATGATAAGGTCATACACAGTTGAGAAAGTATTCTATATTGTGTCCTAATGAAGTGGACAAGTGCATGTACAGAGAATTGAAGAGATGCATAAGTTATTCAAGATTTACAAAAGACAATGTACAAACAAAGTACTTGATAAGTGGTTTATGATATCTTGATTTTATCTTTTAACAAGGATAGAATCATGATGAGCACAGTTAGATAGTGATAGAAGACATCCTGACGATGACATCAAAAAGTACACAAGGTCAGAGGTTACATGTGTGAGAAGTTGTAAAGACTACGAGCCGACAATGTTGTGTAATTGTAAAATAATTGTAATATCTTAATGAAGTCCTATTAAAATTAATTGGGAAAGCCTCAAGGTCAACTCAAGGAATTATTTTGAGGATGTCATATAAAGAAATGTTATTTTACTTGTGATATAGCAAGTAAGAAGTTGATCCAAGTGTGATATGAGAAGGACTTGGTAAATGCAAGTAAGCGATCCAA
Source organism: Cupressus sempervirens (assembly GCA_028749045.1). Taxonomy (NCBI): domain Eukaryota; kingdom Viridiplantae; phylum Streptophyta; class Pinopsida; order Cupressales; family Cupressaceae; genus Cupressus; species Cupressus sempervirens. The sequence continues at coordinate 435,463,769 of CM053792.1, forward strand.
GGGATTATTGGATGTAAATTTGGTGATCTCCTATTGAGATTAGCAGGGGATTGGTTTGGTCATATGGATAGAGGGGTTCGAGATCATTTATTTCTATTATTCTGAAAGGAATAATATATAGATTAGTTGGATAGTGAGTTCGGTGATCTTACCCTCTGAACTATTTGGACAATGGGTCCTTCTACTCTACAACTCTTAATAAGGTTGGTTCATTGGATAGTGAGTTTGGTGATCTTACCCTTGAAATTTTTTGGATAGTGGATCCTTTTGTCTTCTACAACTCTTAACAGGGTTGGCACAACTCCTATCAGGGTTGGAATCTCCTAACAGGGATTCAAAGTCTCCTAACAGGGACTTACATGTATTGAATGTATTTCATTGGATCCTAACATAGTCTATCCTTTTACAAGGAACTTTTATATTTATACATCATTTTGTGGGTACCATCCCCACCATAGTTTTCCCTATGATCAAGGGTTTCCCTAGTTAAAATATTTGGTGTTATTGTATATGCGTATCTTCTTATGATTGCTAGTTATATTGTTCACATGGTCAAGGATTATTAAGGTTGATAAATGTTTTAATGATTGGATAACTAATTCAACCCCACCCCCCAACCCCCCTGCCCCCTCCCCCCAAAGTTATCTTGGTGACTTTACTTTCTAATAATTGGTATCAAAGCATTAGGTCCTTGAAGGAAAATCTTAACAACTTAAGGAAATCAATGGCAGGTCACTTGAGAAAAGAAAGTCCTAAATTTGATGGAGTTAACTATGACAGATGGAAAGAGAAGATGGAGACTCATTTTCTATGTATGGGTCCAGGTTATTGCCTGATGACAAAGAATGAAAAGAAGATTATGGAAAAAAGAAAACTTGAGGATTTTAGTGAAGTTGAAAGAGATCTATTCATGTGCAATATGCTTTCTAGAGAAGCATTATTGTCACCTCTTCCTAAAAATGAATACAATCAGGTAAGATCCTTAGATACATCTCATGGAATTTGGAAAGCTTTAGAAACTACATGTGAAGGTGATGTACATGCTAAAAGAATTAGATTACAAAATTGGATATGTTTATTTCTAGATGATAAGATAATGGAAGATGAATCTGTAAGAAGCTATATTGGTAGAATATCATAATTTGTTGCAAGAATTAAGTCTTGCATGTTAGACTAACTACCAACATTCCCCTTCTAGATTCGTGACATGGCTTAATCACCTCCTATGTTCGATAAGTCTAGTGGTGTATCGAGCATTAATAGGTCAATCTTTTGATGCAACGACAACTCTAGTTTGTAACAAGTGGTATCAGAGCTTGGTCACAAGTTTGAATCTCCTCAAGTAACGCTGACGGGCGATTGTTGGACCAGCTGCCAATGTTCCCCTTCAATATTTGTGACATGGCTTAACCACCTCATGTGTTCTATAAGTCTAGTGGTTGTATCAAGCATTGACAGGTCAATCTTTTGGTGCAACAATAACTCTAGTTTGCAACATTGCAATGGGTCTAGAATTGAAGATGAGATTATTTGGAAGATCTTGAAAACTTTGACACCACCATTCAAGAAAAAAATGTAGATGATTGAGCTAGTGATACCCTACACTGAGAATTTACTAGAGGGACTCTATTTGGAATATTGGAAGCAACAAAAGAAAGCTTGAAGCAATCTAGAGACCTACCCAGAGTGGAAATAGCTTTTAGTGCATTAAGTGTTCTTCCTTCTTTATTAAGAAGTGGAAGCACTAGTGGAGACTATGCTAGCAACAATAGATCCAGATCTGAGGAGGATAGATAAATTGAAAAAGGAATTTCCTCGCTTGTAAGGAGAGAACCAGGCGGTAAGAGAATCTTTAGATGTTGGACTTGCAATGAATTTGGTCATTATGCTTCTAAGTACCCTAAAAGAGAGAAAAACTATAACAAGAATTTAAAGTCTAGAAATCCTAGAGATTGTTTGTATGTGAATGAAGATGATGAGTCTAAAGAAAGAGTTTAGAGTGGAAGTGATGATGAGTTAGGATTCATAGCTATAAAAGAAGAAAATTTTGAAAAAGAAGTTAGAGAAGAGAAAGCCCTAGTTTCACAAGTTGAAAAGAGAACTAATTGGATTATAGATAGTAAATGTTCACATCATATGATTGGAGACATGAATAAATTTGTTAAGTTCAGTAATCATGATGGAGGAATTTTTAGAGTTGGTAACAATGCAACTTGTTATATCAAGGGAATGGATCTATTAATCTTGGTGGAAAGACCAACACTGATGATGTCTATTTTGTTGATGGATTAAGCATAACCTATTGAGTGTTGGACACTTGGTTGATAAAGGGTATTAGCTATAATTCATAGGGAAGACATGCATTATCAAAGATAAAGATGGTAAGTTGATTGGCACTGGTACATGATCCAGAGGTAATGTGTTTCAATTAAACCCTACAAAGATGACATCTTTGGTTGCAAAAGTGGATAATAGTTGGTTATGGCATAGAATATTTTGTCATATACACTTTGATAATATGGTGAAGGCTAGTAGTACATTTTCTATGAGGGATCTACCCAGAATTGTGAAGCCTACTAATGTTGTATGTAAAGAATGTGTTATGACTAAGTAGAAGAAAGTTTCCTTTCCTAGCAAGAAGTTCACTACCACAACAAAATTAGAGATTATTCATATAGATTTGAGTGGTCCTACCAGAACAAGAGGATTTTTCTCATAGTTTCATAGAATGATAAACAATACAATGCTATATATATAAGGAAAGTATAAAATGAATGCAAGTCTAGGACTTTAGTCATTGAACCATAGCTTATTTTTCATTACTGAGCATTTTTTTTGTAAGGTTGCAAGATATCATACAACCCTTATTGATAGAGCTATCATGAGAATATGAATATGGCATTAGTCATAGTTTGTCATAATTCATAAGAAGCCATAATGATTAGAACACTTGTTCCTTTTTATTTAGCAAGTGAACATAAGCATCAAAGCATAAATGCTAGGATGACTAGAATGTTTCTTGCGTACAAGCACATCAAACATGCTAGAGTCTCTTCTCATGAAAGGTAATCATGATTATTCTATTTGTAATGACCCTTTTTACATTCATAACCTGAGACATAATGTTTGTTATCTACCATCAGTGACTCATATGTTCACATCCTAAGGTAGTTATCCAAATTACCATTACAATGAGAGAGTACTCAAATAGACAAGGAGAAATCCAACCTCATCAAAGTATCCAAATAAAATGAGTTGAGGTACTCATGGCCATCCAATGCTTGATGGAGGCTCTCATAGTGGACATCCCTTTTATTTGAATGTTTCAGATCATTAGAATTACACCATCAATAAGAAATCAAAGAAAAGAATATTCTCCTCATCATCAATCCTCTATATCTAAGTAGATTCCAAAAGTCAGTCATGGGGAAATAGTAAGACAAAAAAATACAAATAAGAACTCTAGTATTAACCAAGAAAGTTTTAATTTCATGTTTCTTGTTGATAGGTTTGTTTTGTCCATTGCGTTTGATGACCAACATGTAAATTTTTAGAACCTTTTAGTGGTTAGGAGACAATTGATTGACTCAGAGTGGATGTACAACAACTAGAAGGAAAAAAAGACTAGATGTTTAGGACCTTGCCCCTTATGTATAGGTTGATTGCCCCATGTCTATAATTTGATCACTTTCAATCCATGGAGATCTGAGTAGGGTCACAAAAGTGGTTGAATTGCATGCACAAGCTAAAGAAGAAAAGGTACGAAAGCAAAGGATGCAAATGCAAGAAATACTCGTATGCAAGGTCTTCCATTTTCTAGGTTTTCACCAGGATGATAAATTTTTTAGGACTTTTTAGAATGTAGAGATAACTTCTTAGGATATTAGCTGTAGAATTTCTTTAGATGGAGGGTGTTGATAGGTTTTTTAAGTGCTTCTCCCTCTATTTTTGACAATTGGTATGCCTCTGACCCAAAGCATTGAGTAACACTGTATGGTCCCAACTAGGTTGGCTCAAATTTTGGCTTCTGAATTTGATTTTGTTGATCCTATGGGTTTTCTCTTAGAACGAGATTACTTATTTGGAATTCCCTTGCTCACACTCTCTTATTATATCTCTTTGACATATGCTTTTGATAATCTCTTAGGAGATCAAACGCCACTTGTCAATGTTCATCTAGTAGTTTGAGCTTTTACAATTGAGATATTCTATAGTCATCATTAGTAATGAGGCCCTTTAGAGAGACTTGTAGAGTAGGAATCTCGACCTCAATTGGAAGCACAACATCCACCCCATATACCAAGGAAAATGGGGTTGCCCCAGATGGTGTTTTGATGATGGTTTTGTATGCCCAGAGATATGGATTAAGTTGAAGGTGCTAGTCCCTTCCCGATTGTTTGACTATCCAGTTTAGGATTTTCAGCAAGTTTTTATTTGATGCCTATGCTTGTACATTACCTTGAGGATAGTAAATGGATGAACAATTTTGTTTGATCTTGAATTTTGCACATATTTATTTTAGATCTTTATTCTTGAACTACCCCCCCATTATCTGTGGCAATAGGCAAGGGGATGCCATACCTAAAAATGACATAGTTCAAGATGAACATAGCTACTTATTTACTAGTGGATTCCATGAGAGATACTGCCTCTACCCACTTTGTGAAGTATTATGTTGTAGTGATGATAAACTTATGTCCATTAGAAGACAACAGGTATATCTTTCCAATCAAGTCAAAGGCCCATTGTTGAAATTGTGAAAAAGTGATGAAGGGTATAAGCTTTGTAGTAGGAGCTTGGATCAGATTCCCATGTCTTTGGCACTGTTTGTATGACTTTGCAAATTGAATAACATCTTTCTCCATTTTGGGCCAATAGTAACCTACTCTTAGTAGTTTTTGAGCTAGTTTCATGTCACTAGAGTGTGATCCACAAATACCTTCATGTAAATCTACTAATGTGTGTTCAGAATCTTCATATTCTAAACACCTATGTATTTTAACATCTAGTCCCCATTTGTATAAATTGTCATCGATGACTATGTACCATGAAGCATTATGAATAAGGTTATGTCTCTCATTTCAAGTTAGATTTTTAGAAATGGTTTGGTCTTGAAGATAAGAATTTACATGATGGTAGCAAGATGATTCATGTCCTACTACATAACATATCATTTGGGAGTCAGAAGAATCATAGGTAGGGTAGTATAACTCTTCTACTAAGAACTCATATCGTAAATCATTTTTTGGTATTTATAATATTGAAGCGTCACCATGGCATCCACAACTTTATTCTCTATCCTTGGAATTTTTTGGAAGACTATACAAGGGAATTACTTCTTGAGATCATTTACCATTATTATATATGGTAATAGTTTCTCATCTTTTTTTTGATAGATGTCATTTACTTGATTCATTATGAGCTAAGAGTCTCCATAAACATGCAATTAATCTACCCTCAATTTGATAGCCATTCTCACACCATCAAGTAATGCTTCATATTTAACAATATTGTTTGTACATGGGAATATTATCTTGTATGGCTTTGGTAGAGAAAACATCTATGATGTGATAAATAAAGTACCAACACCTTATCCTTGTTGAGTGGATGAACCATCAAAGTACATTTTCCATGTCTATTATGTCATGTGCATGATGGATTCATCAGGAAACTCTATGTTCATTGGTTGATTATCTTGTAATGGAGCTTCTGCTAAGTAATTAGTAATTACTTACCCTTTCATAGTGTCAATGTAAATAATTAATTATTATTACACTTTACTTAAGTTTACTTAGGTTAAATGCATTATCATATAGACACCTAGGAGTATGCATAGTCATATGAGTTGTCTTGTTGACAACACATGAGTTTGCATATTCATCTGAGTTGTCATGTAGACAACACAATTGTTTGCACTCCAATTGAGCACATGGTGTCTACAATATCTCTTTATGAGATACACTGATGTAAGCTTATCCTGATATAAGCATGTTTGAATCACTAGAAGTACTAATGTTATTAGTATTGGACACATTAACATAAGTAGAACCTAACTCACTAGACCTAACACCAAACCCATGTTCTACCTCAAGCTGGTTTTCATAGGTGTAAACCTCAAGTATTTCCTTGTCGCCAGTAGTAGCATCTAAGAGTGAATCATAATCATATTTGTGAGAATCAATACTATAGGGTGGTAGATTAAAATATTGTCCTATAGTCATTAGTACCTAGTCATCACCATTATCCTCTTGATCCTTTTCAACTCCTTCCATGGGTTGATTACGACTAGGTATTTCTACTTGAAATTGAGGAGGCATGTATAACTCACCCTTATTCACAGGGTCAATTATTTGCATTGTATGTAATCTTTCATAGGTCAACTTAGTTATCAATGTTGTTCCATCATAATAACTATTTTTTTCACCATTGATTACTTGTATAGTTCATTCAACATTGTCATGAAGTATGTCAAATAAGTCTTATGGAACTGGGTAAGTGTTATGGCTTCACGACATATGCCCCATTTTAGAAATTGAAAATGAGGACCCCTTCATTGTTTTCTAGAATGAGAGACCCCATTTTCTAGCACAGGGCACTAAATTAGGTGCCTTGATAAAAAAGGGGTCTCCCTCTGGGTCTAGGTCAATCTAAATTCCCTAGTTGGTCAATCTAGAATAGAGTTTGAGTGCCAGAAAGTGAAAAATGTGCAAGTCAAACAAAATGATGTGCACCTCTAGAAGGTGCACTATATACACTCAAAAGCATCAAAGCTCCAAAAGGGTGCACATGGAAGCTTAGCCTAATTTAGGTCTTTCTTAGAGCTTAACTACCGTCAAAATGCATTTTTTATGAATGGAATGCTCAAAATAACAATTGATAGTTAACTATCGGTGCACCTTGTACGCGGTGTGATCGTGTATTCATGAAACTTTAATGTAGAATGCAAATAGATTGACAAAAAACTAAACTAGACCCAAGATGTCATCATCAGAATGTAATTTCTATGAGTGTCTCATGTTTCCTTAACTACAACTACTAAAATAGCTCTCAGCCTAGTACCTTAGTGATAGTTCTAGAATGGGAGTATACCAAAAATGTAGATCTACAAGGATGCATGCAAGATTAAAGACTAAAAATGCAGACTATATGCTATCAAAATGGAGATGCAATAAGCTAACAAGTAATAAATGATGTTAAATAATCATAAAAACAATGCTAAAATGCTATGAACTTGCTAAAATGCTAATGCTAAAATGATGAATCAAAATGTGCCTATAGTGCAGATGCCTAGAACTTGGGTCCCTAGCCTCTTGAATTTCCCTCCTATTTATAGGATTTCGAAAGGGGTTGGGGTAAGAGTCAAGATTTTCACCTTTGACTAGTGGGTGAAGGTGAAATTGAAAATATCTCATAAGAGACCAGGAGGAAGAGTCCAATAGAAGGAAGAGTCCAACAGACTTGGTTTTGAGGATAATTGAGGATATTTCTAATTCTTTTAAAATGAAAAAGGAAAATTTTCAATTTTGTGAGGATAAATGATTTTATTGATTTAATAAACGTCTTCAACACTTTTTCTTTTTCTTCCTCCTTTTTTGAATTTCATTTTATGAATTTGTATTATTTTTCTCTTCTTTTAAAGTTGATTTACGTCTTGTTGATTTGATAGATGATTAATAATCTGATGTGATTTTTGATTTGAAAGTCTATTGTGTTTCTTCTAATTTTCTCTTTAATTTGCACTAACTGATCGAAATTGTGTGATTTGGGTCTTTGCCAATTTTTGGGTGTCTACAAATGCCCCTCTTTGAGCTAATATGTGAAGCATATTAGTTCAAAGATTGTCTTGATTTTGTATTTGTAGGTCAACTTCTGATGATTAGATGTCTGTTCGATGATATTTTGACATTTTGCCATTGTCATGGTGTTTGTCTGTTGATGGTTTGATGTCTGATTGTTGATGATTTGATAATTTGATTGTGATGTTGATTTGGTGTTGTGATATTTTTGCTTGGATACCTTGGTTTTGGTAGACTTGATGTTTAAATTTTTGGTTGTGCTAGAACTTTTTTGATTTTCTAAAAAATTTTGATGCCCCTGTTTGGATGTCCCAGATTGAAATTTTGGCTATGGTAGGACATTTTTGATATTTCAGAAAATTTGGATGCCCCAGTATACTGCCCACTCAGAAATGAAATTGGAAAAATGGATGTACGAAATAGGGATGTTCCAATTTTATTTCTGAAAATATTTATGAGAAGAGTTGATAAAGAATGTGTAGTCACAAAATGATATGTAGGATCAATTAGGTAATGTTGATAGAAAGGAAAAGTACCCCCCTTAGGAGACAAAGTAGGGAAAACTAACATGTCCATCTCAAGATACAGAGCAGGACAAATAATTGGTTCAAGATAGAACTATTAGCTAAATAACTAGATTTTTATATTTGATTGATGTAGGATGATCATTCATGATGAAAAATTGATGTCATTGTTTGGAGTTTGCTTGTTCAAGATGAGATGAGTGCCCTGGTGAGCAAGAACCTTCAGATCAGACACATACAGATGATGTATGTAGTGTGACACAAGGTTTATTCATGGAGCTTTTGTGTTTATTTTATTGGCTTGGCATGTATGTCATTTATGATGAGGACCCTTTTATGTTGATGATGATGACCTTTTATGTTGATGTTATTGACCTTTTGATTTTGATGATTCGATCTTTTTGATCTATGAGATATTCAAGCTTATGTTATGTTTAGATGTGTGCACTTGTTATATCATGGACTTATGTATGCATGTGATTGTTTGATGTGTATATATATGTGAATGATTAATGTAACATGACATATGGATAATAATTTTAGAATAGATGATATGTCCTTAATGATGTAATGAAAAGGTGTTGTGATACTATGAATGTAATGACATGAAATGGAATGTGGTAAAAGAAAATGTGATGCAATGAAATTGGTCGTAATGGAATGTAATAAAATGGAAAAAAAAGTAACATGATGTGATAAAATGAAATATAATGACATGTAACATGATGTAATGTGATGTAATAAAATGATTTGTAATGTAATGTAAGGGAATGAATTGTGAAAAATAAACCATGATGAGATGAATGGGGTGGTAATGTAATTAAAATGTGATAAAAATGTGATGAAATGTGGAAAAGAAATGATATGTAATGAAATATAATTTGAGGTAATGAAATGAAGTTAAGTGAGATAGGTAATGAAATGTCTAATGAATGAAATGACATGTGATGACATGATAGGTAATGAAATGAAATGAAATAGGTAATGAAATGGAATGAAATGCAATAGGTAATGAAATGGAATAAAATGTAATAGGTAATGAAATGGAATGAAATACAATAGGTAATGGATTGAAATAGATAAAGAAATGAAATAAAATGAACCGAAATAGTTAATGAAATGTCTAATGAATGAAATGATATGTGATGACATAATAGGTAATGAAATGAAATGAAGTGAAATAGGTAATGAAATAGAATGAAATGTCTAATGAATGAAATGATATGTGATGACAGGATAGGTAATGAAATGAAATGAAATGTCGAATGAAAGAAATGATTGGAAATGAAATGATCAGAGTTTTTCTAATGAAATGAAAAGAAATTGGTGAGTGAATAAAAAATGGCAAGGAAATGAGAATGATACGATGTAATGAAGTATGATATGATAAAAATAGGATGGTATGTAATGGAATAGGAATTAATTTAATGATGTGTAACGAAATGAAATCTGTTGTGAGGAGCAAATGTGTGGCAAAGTGTCATGGAATGGAACATGATAAAATGAGAATAAAAGGGAATGTAAAAGTGTGGAGATGGGATGAAATGAAATGGAAAAGATAAATGAAAATGTGATAAAATATAATGTGACAAATCAAGTGCGAGTGAAGGTGAAAAATGGAAGGAAATGAAATTATATGAGATTCAAAGACAATGAGGTGGGGTGTCAACTTTTGAGATTGAAAAGCCACAAAATGAAGAGATGATATGCATGACAGAAATTAATGTGATGAGGGAAGATGGAATACAAGTCAAGAATGGAGTGAAATAGATAAAAATGAAGTGAATTGGAATGAGGGAGGAAATGAAGTGGGATGGAATGAAAAATGAGAATATGAATTTGTGATGAATGAAATTGCGTGAGATTCAAAAGCCACTTGATGCAGTAGATGAAATGACAAAATGAAATGATGATGGAGTGTGAGAAAATATGATGCAGTGAATTAGATAAGATGGAATGTGGTGAAACGAGATTGTTTGAGATTCAAAAGCCATACAAGGCAGCAGATGAGGTGGTGGAATTTGATAGTGACTAGAATTATCTAAGATTCAAAAGTCACATAACATAATGAGTGAAGTGAAAATGTGAACCCATGAAGTGTAATGCTAGTGGCTATGTTGTGAAGAGATAAAGGCCATGATAGCATAGTGCTAGAAGCTCGTCTTGATGTTGATGTTGATGTCTATTATTAGATAATTAGTCGTGAACTTGCTAACTAAAGATTGTGCTAGTGTAATCTTGAATTATGTGCCAATAATTTATTTTCAAGGAACCCAAGATGAAAATGCAAACTAGATGAATGAAACTAACTATCAGTTTCTTTTTAAAGAGATGCAAACTAATTGTCATCATAGAGCATGTGATAAAAAGTGTCTAAGTACAACCACTACTAGCTCAGTTATAGTGATATGAATACTATGTCATGCTGAGAAGTGCTAGCAAAGATGAACAATGTACAAGAAGACATGACAACCACTGAGAAATAGAAGTTATAGCCATAGAATAATAAAAATAGGCATGCAAATAGTCACATGTCAGACAAACGACCTTACTTAAGATAGCACACAAAATTGGTTGAGGTAACATAATGTTCCATCCGAGAGGAAGCACTTATAAGTGGACACCAATAATGCATGAAACCAAAGGGTCATTGGACCTAAATAGTGAAAAACCAATAAAAATATCATGACTTCATCCCAGTACCTCTAGTCAAGCACATCATCGAGGTATGAGAAGTACATGATAGCATAGAAAACCATTATTTGCAGACTAGGTGTGCTTCCAATTTTGTGTAATAGTGTCAAGTTTGTTTAGTTCTGCCAGGGAGCAACTATTGTACCAGGTGGATAAGAAAGCGTGGTATGTGTCAATGATAATTTAGCAGTAGGTTCTATCTGTGCATCAACATGAATTTGGGTGGCTAAATGTCAGAGCCAAGGGTCAAGTGTACCGAGTACCAGTGTGGTGGGATGTAGAGAGTGGATATGTGGAAGATGAGTAAAGAATAAGTCTTGAGTGAGTGATGGTTATAAGTAAGTGGATAACATGGGAGTGGAACAAGGAAAGGTGAAGAGTAGAATGTGATTATTGGATCTATTGAGAAGTTGTAGGATTCATGCAAGTGAAAGTATGTCAGGTTCACTAGATCAGTCACAACAAGAGGGTGATGCTAGCTTGGGAAGGTGGATGAGGCAAGGGCGAAGAGCAAAGCACATTTAGCAAACCTTTGAGGGGTTGGTGGATTAGTCAAAACTCCAAGTGTTAATTTTGGGGCTAGGTGAGGCAAGTCAAGTAGGACAAGGGTTAGCGCAACCCGAAGAGGTAGGGATTAGGGTAGAGGAAATGCCCTTGTCAGCTTTAATGATGTTGTCAAGGACTATAGCACAATAGGCATTGTAGGTGATATTGGATGATGAGCCGATGATGCAAGTGAAGTAGTAAGCGAGATGCATTAGTTGATTAATCTCAGGACACCAAGATAGGGGACAACATAAGGAGGAATGAGTGGTGTAAAGGTGGAGGAGCCACGACTAGAGGTGGGAGGCAGAGATCAATTGTCATGGGACATGGGGAAATTATGGAGAATGTTAGCTGCAGAGAGAGTCTGAAGAACAAGAGGTTGCATTTTTGCTGGGATTAATGGAGAAGGTGTAGGAAGATGGGGCACAAATAGAGGCAAGACAATTGCAAGTGATGGTGGAGGTAGAGCGAGCATGGGCATAGTCACTAGAAATGGAACTACATGTGGAACATGGGCAAGTGGAGGGAAGTGATGTGGGGATGTGGGTAGAATGGCCATGGGCTTAGTGGTTGCAGGAATCATTGAAGATGGTGCAAGTGGGTTTAGAGAGCACTCAGAATGGACTGGTATTACTATAGTCACATTCTAAGTCATTTAGGGAAGCGATTGCAAAAGAAAACTCCTTGGCGTTGAAGCTACATGAGTGATTAGTATTAAGAGAGGGGAAGGTGACACAATTGCAACAGTGTTTGGGTGAGGTGAAAGCAGATGTGGAGTGTTGGCGAATGATGACTGATTAGATGCAACATGAGTGGGATGTGGCCCAATGAGCAATCATTGCACCAGGGGTAAACAAGTTGGTGGAGAATGTGTTCATGGAAATGCACTAGATGATGAAGCTACACTGAGAAGCCACTTATTGGATGGGACGTTATTATTAGGTGTTCCCAAATGGGGACTAGTGAGAGACATAATTTGTAGATAGGGAATTTACATAGCTGCTGAGCATGCAATTATGCGGCAGGAGGTTTCCAATTCCCATGGATGTAGTATGCGTACGTAGGGGGTTGACACCAGGGGCTTCTTCATTTGGAGCTAGGCCAGAAGAGACGCCATTGATTGGACACCCTATTTTGCCACCTGCCCCAAGGAGGCTAGAATAAATGATTTGCTAGACATTGTTTGAATGTAATGTTGTTGTTGTCATCATGGGAGAATAAAAAGTTTGTGTTTGTTGTTGTGACAAGCAAAGGGACAATTGATGTTGATTGTAATGCATTGTCATGTTTCATTTTTGGTATTTTGTGGAATATATTTGGATGTTTTTAGTGTTTTGACGAATATGTGAATGTTTTTGGGATTTTTGATAGATATTGGAATGTTTTTGTGTTTCATGGCAATTATTGGAACAGTTTTAATCTCTATAAAAGTAGGAACAATATGATTTGTAGAGTAAGGACAACCGTTACTGGTAGGCAAGAATGTCTATGTGGGCTCATAATGGAGGAGGAATATAGACCTATGTAATATGTGGGGAGCCACAATGTGTAAGGCATAAGTCTGTGTATATTAATAGCTGTTACATACAATAATAAGGCCAAGGTTGGGATATTCCTCTAGGTATGTGTCGAGATGGATATTATCAAGGCCTATAAAAAGGCATTTGGGGGCCCAATAAGGACACTCAGGCCTCGAGAAAGTTAAGTAGGGCCTTAAGAAAAAGTATTTTGTCCCAAAAAGGTGCTGGAGGGGTCTGAAAAGGGCATTGGGGCCTTGAAAAAGGCACTTTGGGCCTAAAAAGGCATTAGAGGGGCCTAAAAAGGTGTTTGGGCCTGAAAAGGCACTTGAGGGGTCCTGAAAAGGACACTTGGGCCTTGAAAAAGGTGTTTAAGGGGCCTAAAAAGGTGCTTGAGAGGCTTGAAAAGGTGCTTGAGGGGCCTGTAAAAGGTGTTTGGGCCTAAAAAGGCATTTGAGGGGCCTGTAAAAGGTTCTTGGGCCTAAAAAGGCATTTGAGGGGCCTGTAAAAGGTGTTTGGGCCTAAAAAGGCACTTGAGAGGCCTAAAAAAGGCACTTTGGGCCTAAGAAGGCACTTGAGAGGCCTAAATAAGGTGTTTGGGCCTGAAAAGATGCTTGAGGGGCCTACAAAAGCTATTCGAGGGGGAGCCAAGCTTTCATGCTTACACTTACTTATTCTGTGCCCCTAGTTGGATGAGGATGAAAGAGTTCGATAGATATCAAGGCTTTCAGGATAACATTGCTATATTTGTTGAAGGGGGCCAAACCAATTGTGGCCACTACACATAAATAAGACTAATGATCTGTTAGGAATTGTTGTTCTCGACAAGAGGGGGGGGGGGAAGAGGACCCTGCTGATGCCTCTTGCGCTATTTACGTTGTGCCAGATTTTCCAAAGCCTAGCGAGATGTTTCAGGATAGTACTACACTACTTCTTAATACCGTTGAGGCACTTCAATTGCTATATAGTCGATTTGAGTTGGAGTAAGGCAGAATTTGACAAAAATTTTGGGGTGTTGTTAATTTTTCAAGCTTTTATGGCTAATCTTTGGTAGTGATGACCCCTTTCAAATGTTTTTGGCAAATGCATATGATTTTTGAACTCTTTTTGATAATTTTAGACAATTTTGGATTTTTGTGGTAATTTTAGGCAATTTTTGAATTTTTTTGATATTTTTAGATGACTTAAATTTTTTTTTGATATTTTTAGACGATTTTTGAATTTTTTGATAATTTTTGGCAATTTTTGAATTTTTTTGATATCTTTAGACAAATTTTGAATTTTTTTGATAATTTTTGGTAATTTTAATTTTTTTTTGATATTTTTTAGACGATTTTTGAAATTTTTGGCAATTTTTGAATTTTTAGATGATTTTAAAATTTTTTCATAATTTTTGGATGGTTTTTGGATTTTTGGTAGTGGAATGAGGATGCGAGTGAGATTTGTTAGAATATAGGGGGTAACTAGGACCATGTGAGGTACCTAAAGAGGTCATGAGACCAAAATGGGCCAAAAGGTAGGAACATGGGCATGAATAGCTATGTTTGGGACACAGGGGCTGTAATGAAAGGAGTTTGGGACATCAAATGGGTCAGACGAAGACTAAAACAAGCATTAGTGATCATTGGTCAAGGTGGATAGCTGAGATGTGTATTGATTTTCCTACAATTCATGTCTATGGTATCTCAATACATAACCAGACTCCCTATTTTGTTGAATTTGTTGTGCTCCCCTTTATTACTATCATACTGGCTATCTCTGCTGCTGTGAACTATATTTGATGCCAAAGAACCATAGAACTGTGACCCACAAGTGTTTCTCAATTGGGTATGTGTGAAATTAACTTAATTATGCTAGCTGAGCCCCAAACAAGCAAAATTTGTCTAGAGGAGGTTGCTTGAGAGCTGTCTTGACAATTTTTTAGCATTGAAGGACTTGTGTTGTTCAGGGAAGTCCAAAGATATTGTCTCTCACCCCTTTTCAACCCAAAGGTGGTATTCTCACTTCTTTTGTACCAATTTTTGTTTGTTTGTGATTTTTTGATGTGTTTCTCAAAGCTCTAGACATAAAACTATTTGAGATGAATGCTATTGATGGGTTTTGCTAGGTCTATGCCATCACAATCTGAAGGTCTATAGGTACCAATCCCAAAGGACTCTATGATAATGTAAGGACCAATCTAATTGACCTCCCATTTTCCTTTCTTTTCCCTAGCCGCTTGGTTCTTAGGGTTTTCTCGGAGCACTAGGTCACCAATTTGAAAAACATGGGGTTTGACCTTTTTGTTGAAATATCTCAATAGCCTATTCTGACACACTTTGAGGTGTTCATGTGCTGCATGCTGATGTTCTTCTAACAACTCTAGCTATTCTAGATGGGCCACTCTATAATCCTCATCTAATAGGATGTCACAAAGAGTAACTTTCAAGGATGGGATCTTAACCTCTAAAGGAAGAATAACTTCACAACCGTAAACCAAGGAGAAGGGTGTCGCACCCATAGGTGTCTGAACACTCATTCTATAAGCCCAAAGGTTAGGGTTTAGCTATAAATGCTAATCTCTACCAATATCATTGATAGTTCTTTTGAGGATGTTGATAATGGTTTTATTGGTGCCCTCTACTTGGCCATTACCTTGAGGATGATAAATTGATGAGTGGTGTATAATGTGAAACTTTTCACATAATTCATCAATTATTTGATTTTAAAGTATAGGGCATTATCCATGGGAATGGCATGAGGTATGCTAGACTGACAAATGATATGCTTTAAAATGAAAGAAAAGATTTGTTTTCCCGTAGAGTCAGCAAGTAGTGCCGCTTCAACCCACTTGGTGAAGTATTTTGTGGTGGTGATAATCCATTTATGTCCACTAGAGGAGGGTGGATCGATGGCTCCAATCAAATGAAAGCCCCACTAATAAAAAGGCCATGGTGTGGCCAAAGGGTTGAGCTCTTAGGCTGGTGCATGAACAAGGTTACCATGGATTTGACATTTTTCACAAGTTTTAACATAGTTGATAGAATCCTTTTCCATGGTTGGCCAAAAGTAGCCCATCCTAAGAATCTTCTTTGCTAGTGTGAATCCACTAGAGTGTGACCCACAAATCCCTACATGGACTTCCTACAGAGCAACTCTAGACTTGTCCTTTTCAAGACATCTAAATAAAGTACCATCAAGACCTTTCCTATACAACGTATCGGCCACCAAGGTGTAATGTGAGGTTTGTCAAATGAAATTTCATTTTTGGTTACATGAGAGGTCAGACAGAATGGTATTATCACAGAGGTAAGCGATGATGGGGCTATACCAAAGGGAATTGGGAGTATCTAAGTGGTAAATGATAAGGGAATTGGGTTGAATAAATGTGGGTTGAACCACCTTTTCTACTAAGAACTCATACCACTTGTGCTACTCTAGGAGCTAGAGTAAGGAGGCGAAGGTGGCCATAGCATTTGCTACTTTATTCTTCTCTCTAGGAATTTTTTCAAAAGTAATGTGAACAAAACATGCCTCGAGTGTGACAACCATATGTTTATAAGGCAATAATTTTTCCTCTTTGGTCTGGTAAGTGTCGATGACCTAATTGATGATCAACTAGGAGTTTCCATAAACTGCTAGTGCTATTAATTTCTATTCTAAAGCTAGCTTGAGACCCAAGACCAAGGCTTCATATTCTACCATGTTGTTGGTGTAGGGGAAAAGTAGTTTGTAAGACTTAGGGATGGTAACACCTAGTGGTGTGATGAAAAAGATACCAACGCCTGATCCACGATGTGTGTAGGAACCATCAAAATAGAATTTCGACATTACTAGCTCTGTTTGAAGAATGTGCATATCTCAGAAGTCAGCTAAGATCAGATTTGAACTCTCTATAGGTGCATCTACTAATTGATCATCAATGGCCTGTCCTTTTATTATCTTCCTATCAACATATTCAATGTCGAACTCACTTAGGATCATTACCCATTTGGCCAATCTACCCATTAATGTGTTTTGTTGAGAAGATATTTGAGGGGATAAATCTTGGAGATGAGCTTGACCTTGTGTGTGAGAATGTAATGATGTAGCTTTTGGGAAGAAAAAACTCTGGCTAGACAAGCCTTTTCAATAAAAGAGTAGCTGAGCTCATAGTTGACCAAGGTACAACTGATGTAATAGATAGCCCTTTCTATTCCTTGGTCATTTTCTTATGCTAGGAGTGCTCCAATTGATTTATCTGTTAAATAAATGTACAATAAAAAAGTTTTGTGGGATACAGGAGGTACTAACATGGGTGGATTCATCAAGTAGGTCTTGAGTAAGTCAAAAGCCTTTTGACACTGGTTATCCCACTTAAAATTTATATCTTTTTGTAGCAAGTGTGTGAAAGGTATACACTTTTCTACCAACTGAGAAATGAACTGATGAACTAATTGAAGCTTACCTTGAAGAGAGCATAACTAACTTAGGCCCTATAGAGGTGGCATACTGATTATGGCTTGTACCTTCTTGGGGTCAACTTCTATTCCTTTAGTTGAGACAATGTATCCTAGAAGCTTACCTGGTTTGATGCCAAAAATGCATTTCTTGGGATTGAGCCTAACTTTGAATGCTTGTAAGCAGGTGAATATTTTGGCCAGTATGGGGTGATGTTCTTCTCGGCTATGGGATTTGGTGAGGATGTCATCCACATAATCTTCCATAAAGATATGCATCATATCGCGAAAGATAGTAGTCATGGCCCGTTGGTAGGTAGCCCCAGCATTCTTTAGCCCAAAGGGCATCACATTCCAACAAAACATGCCCCATGCACAAGTAAAACCTATTTTCTCTTGATATTTTGGTGCCATCCTTATCTAATTATACCCTAAAAACCCATCCATGAGTGAAAACATGGAATGAACCACTGTTAGGTCTACAATGGTGTCAATTTTGGGAAGAGGAAAATCATCTTTGGAACATGCTTTGTTTAAATCTCAGAAATTAATGTAGATGCATATGCTACCATTCTTCTTTGATATGGGAACAATGTTGGATATCCATGATGCATACACCAAGGGCCAGATGAAATTGGTGCTAATTAACTTTTCTAACTCTACTTTGACTAACAGAGCTATATGGGGATGCATCTTTCTAATTTTTTGTTTTACTGGCTTGGCCTCCAGAGAAATATTGAGATGATGAAGGATTAAATTTGGGTCTAAGCCAGGCATGTCAGCATAAGACCATGCAAATTTTATCTATCTATCTTCTAAGAAGTGGATGAATGCCTATCTTTCTTGTGTTTAAGGACTGTACCAAATAAATGACCCTTGGCTCTTGCTTTGTGCCAATGTTGACTAGTTCTGTTGGTTCAATCAAGATGGAAGATCTTTCCTCAGAATATTCAGGTAAAGTATCAATCACCCCATTTGTGGGTGCCACAGTTGGGTTTTCACCTTGGGATACATCACTTCTGTTTGTTTCCATTTTTTCCCTTGAGGTTAGCCACAACTTGGTAATGATCATTGAGGTTACTGAATGCTTGACCTATTCTAGTGTGATTGAGATAATTGATACCAAAACTGACTATATGTCCTTCTTCTTTTCTTCGTTGATGAGATGGTTCAACCGCATTAAGGTAGATGAAGAAGACCTCATGGTTAGTGTCAAAATGAGGGAGGTGGTAAGGCTCGGTTGTATCCTAGTTAATAAGTTTGGGATGGACTAGGGAAAGCAATTCGTAAAATGGAAAGGGTTTAGCAGGGTTCAAAGACATAATTTCATTGGAGGGCTTGTATGCTGTATCAGTGAGATCTATGACATGAGCTTCTTATAGGGTATTGGGAAAAGTAGAGCTTAAGAGAGGCTTATAATAGTCATCTTCAACTTCCATTGGAAAGAATTCAGGGAATAGGGTTTGAAATTGAAACCCTTCAACATGTTCATTATCTTCTAAGCTTCTCTATTGTACCTTGATTCTCGGTGAAGTGGGTCTTGGGCTATGAGTTGTTCCTTGTCTAGCCAAAATGTCAGAGGTAGGTAAGTGAAAAACATCACATTCTTTATCATGAAGAGACTCCTTAGGTAATGATTTGAATTCCTATTTAGTGGAATCATCATCATCTTCATTATTGGAGGTATTCATGGGTAGTTCTTCTGTGGAATGTGAACCCAAGAGGGATAGATTTACATTTATGATATCTGTCATTTTTGGACTATAACCATCCTTTTGTTTATGTACCCACACCAAGGTGGAAGAGGAGGGATCGGTATGCTTAGGATGAGCCCTAGAAGAGGTTTGTGCCTTTTCTTGTTCACCATACCCCAACCCCATTTTGGACTTGTGGGACCTAAATTGTGCCACTAGAGGTTCAATGATGCCTGTCCCTTTCCCTAAAGGGCCATCTCAAGTGTATCCCATCTTTTTCATTAGGTCAAAACCTTTTCCATGTAGGTGGGGAGGGATGTTAATGTTCTATTGATTGATTTCTTCCCCTGAGTTGGAAATGTCCATGGTAAGGCTTGGTAGATGATGGTTTTTTGTGAGATCTCATAGAAAATGGGGGATCAAATAGGGAGATTGAGTACTTACCCACCCCTTTGCAATATAATTTACACTTTCTATCAAATTCTTTCATCAATTTATCCATTTCTTCATAGTGTGATTGTTTAGGGTCTTTGGATGATGATGGTGAAGAAATGGAAGGACTCAAACAACCGACTTTCTCTTTACCCTTAGTTGACCATGAGTGGTTATTATTTTGGTTGGTAGCACATGAGGTGTCTATAGGTGTGGACTAGATGATGTCATTTGTTAGTGTTCCAGTTTCTTCCCTATTATGAGGAACTAGGGAATTACAATACTATGCAAAGTGCTAGTCTCTAGGTATGGTCACCTCTTGACCTATGTAAGGAAATTTGAGACATTTATGATAAGTGGAGGGAATGAACTACATGTTATGAATCCATGGTCTCCCTAATAGGATGTTATAGGCTAATTGTAGGTCTAAGACTTGACAAACAATCTCTTTTGTAACTGGTCCTATTCTGATTGGTAGAATAACCATGCCTTTGGAGGATCTTTCTTCGTCATCATAAGCTTTGATGGTGATTTTCTTTCTTAGGTCAACAACATCCTCTGTATACCCTAGCAATTTTACTAAATTGAGTGTGCAAATATTAAGACCTACCCTGCCATTGACCAATGCTCTCTTGACTCTATTTTTGTGGATAAAGACTTCAATACGCAAAGGAGAGTTTTGAGGCTGGATGATGGACATGTCATCCTAGATTGAAAAAGACACATAGTGAGGGGCAACTAGATTGTTGACCATAATCTGAAATCTACTCACATCCAAGTCATTTGGCATTAAGGTTTTGGTGAGTATTTCTTTATGTTTTGGGGAGATTTGTAATAGTTCAAAAATAGAGATAGGGGCTGGAGTCTTAAGTAATTGGTTGACCAGGTTGTACTTGGGCAAGGAGGGACTTGCAGTTGCATGATTGAGATTTTTTATAGGTCCTAGTAGGATAACCTTAGAGGCTTGGCCTCGAGTAACGACATTTAAGGATTGTTTTTTGTTCTTATCTTTAACTATGATGACATTTATGGTGTCATCAAAGCTAAAAATCATGTTGATGGTATTGTCGTAATGATGTGCGTAATTAATCTTAGTGTGAGTGTAGTGCCTGCCCCTAGTTTACATTTTTCGAGCTACATTTATGATATGATTGCCAAACTCTTTTAGGCCAATTTATGTTTGATGAGTAGTATTATTATTTTAGAGATTATCAGATGATGATTACACTCAATTTATTATATGATGAGATTACTTGGTACTCTATATTTCGTGCATGTATGATGATTATTCAATGGTTTTAGTTATCGATGATGATTAGTTAGATGGCTTATTATTTCATGTGCCTCTTATGGATACTTACCCCATACTACATGTGTATGGTGTGCGTGTTGTTTTATTTATGTATGGTGTTTCTGATATGGTTAAGGAAGGGAGTCGTAGTCACCTGCTAGTCGGGATCTACACGATGCACCACTTCCCGCCATTGCCTATTTAGCTTAGAATATTGTGTTTGTACATGCGTGGATTTTATGCAGGTTGCAGGTACCGGGTATCGACTTCCCTGAATTGTCAGGATGAGCGTACCTTATCGCACTGTCTCAATGGTAAGAGAGGGGAGATAAACTCTTAAGTCCAAATCCTAAACCCTTTAGCTAATTGTCCTAATTGATAATTAGGACAAGTATCTGAGTTAAGTACCCTCCGAATGCATCAAATGATGTAATTTTGTGATTATAACCCTTTTGTTTGATTTGGTATGTATTTTTCTATGATGGGTTTTCGTATGTTGCTTTATGAGTCCTTGGTGTATTTTCTATTAATTAAGTCTAATTAAAAAGACTAATTAATGATTTAATTTAATAAGGAATTATTATGATATTTTTTATATTTAATTAATTAATTAATTAATTAAATAAAAGAATTAAAGTTAGAAATTAAAGTTCAAGATATATTTAGAACAGGATAATATTTATTTAATTTAATAATAATATATTTGGAGTTCATTTTAAATAAATGCTAAATACTATTGTTATTTAAATTAATTAAATATGTTATCAATTAAATTCTAAAATAAATTAAAAAGTTGAAAGATATTAATTTATTAAGAATTCTAGATCGCATGATCTAAACATGAGTTAAATATAAGAATTAAATTAAAAGATTAAATTATAAAAATTAATACTGTTATTTTAATTTCTTAAAAGTGCACATAAGATTTAAAGTAATAAATTAATTAAGAATTGAAGTCAAGTGAAATTTTAAATAAAGTTATTTAATCATTCAACTTAATGTGCATGAAAGTTGAATGCAAAAGAATTAGAAAAGATAATAAAAGTTATTTTGGAGTTAACTGAGTTGTGCAAAGAGTCTTCTCGGGTAAACGCACAATTAGTGCCCCGAATTGAGGAGAATTTGCTTATCACAATGAGAGGGTTCATTTTTGAAGAGAGGATTAGAGACAACATTGGAGAGACGAATTTGGATGCGAATTTTGGGAGGCGAATCTTCTCACAATTCTTGGGTGTTTGTGTGTTAGCATCAGGTTCAGGTAGGGTCTTGTGTTTTGATCATTGCTTGAATTATGCAATTTGATATTTCTGTCTACTTCGTGATTGTAAGAACTTGTCTTCTCAAATTTCATTGTATGAATGTGTCAATTCTTCATTCTGGACCTTTTTGCTATTCATTTTCATCTGTAAATCCAGGTTTGAAAACCGTTTAGAAGACCTTATTCAACAGTTGAAATAAATAAGAATTAAATAAAGATTTGAGTTCGAATTAAATGGAATTTGAGAAATTTAATAAGGTTAGGGTTTTGAAATTGGATGAAGAAAACTCTAAGTTGGAAAATAAATATGATTGATTTATTTTATTTAAATTTTATGATTGATAAAATTTAATAAAATAAATTTACTTGAAATTGATTAATAATAATATATATGAATTTATTTAAAGAAAAGATTTACATTATAAATTTTAGGTATTTATAAAATCTGATTAGATGAATTAATTTAGTAAAATCAAATCAAATCAAATATCGAATTAAACATGTATGGGAGATTGGATGGTTTTAAATCAAATAACAAAATCTTAAAAAAAAATAATTATTCATATTAAATCGTGCCGAAAGGATTTTTGTGTTTCATTTATAAAATAAGTTTTACTAAAAAAAAAAAGAAGTTAAATATAACTTATATCTATTTATATTAACAAAAAAAATAAAAAAATTATATAAACAAAAACATATACAAAAGTACCCCCACATACTTCTCACCTACCTGTTTGGTGGCCTGGCGTGAATTAATATGTACCTTTGCTGACATAAGTCCGGTACACGCAGGCAGCGATTAAATATCGCTTTCCACAGCTCTTTTAAAAAAGGACGATTAGTATGTTTTTTTTTTAATAATTGGCAAAAGTTAATGTTTAAAGCTTTTTTTTAAATTTATAATCTTATTACGTATTCTTAAAAGTTATATAAGATAAAGTTATTAATAATAATAACTTTTTAATTATTATGATTTATAAATAAATTTAATTATTATTAATATTTTTTTTATTAATAGAGTTTAATATTAAATGTATTGTTAATTAATAATACTTTATTAACAAGTTTTATAATGTAAACTTATTATTATTTAATAATATTTAATTGATAGATTTTATTATTATTGTCAATTTAAATATTAATGCATTTTAATATAGTTTTTGTAATTATTAATTTGTTAATAGTTTTTGGTTAAATATTAATAAATTGATAAAGATATTAATACAAGTATTGAGATCAATAATTATTAATTAATTTAATTAAAAGTAGTTTAATTAAAGTTAATTAATAATAGATATTATTTGACAAAATTGTAGAATTATATTATTGATTTAAAACATGATTGGAGGGTAATTCTAATTTCATTCGAACAAGTGATTGTGTCAACTTGTAGGGTTATCTAGAAATATTTTGAACTTGAATCATACCTTGAAACTAAAACTGAAACATTACATTAACTCAATAGTATATTATCAATCAAACCAAAACTTGATACCTATGTTCTGTTTTATGTATGTTGTTTGTGTTTTAGGGTTCTTGGGGTTGTATTAGCTTGACCAGTCCTAGGTCGTTACCAGAGGTTGAGGGGTTTGTGATTGTGATATCATGATGATTTGGTCTCGATCTTTCTTAACCCGACCATGGTAATGTGATGAAGTGCTCTATGTCATGATTGTGTTTACTGTTTGTTATTGGTTTCCAGTTTCCTTGTGTGAAGCTGAGATGTATGTATTTGAGATACCTGACTTAACCATTTTCGAGTCTTGATCAGTTATATTTGATAACCATTTTTGAGTCTCGATCAGTTATACTTGGATTGATTTTCGGTCGCTTGAGAGGACTGAAGTGTGTGTTATGATTTTGATGATGTCATGTTTTGACTTGACCATTTTGGAGTCTTCGATCAGTATTGTAATTTACTATTGGGATACTTTCTGGTTGCTCATTGGAGAACCATTGGATTTTGTGATTTATCATTGATGCCTTCAGTTGCTGATAGAGAACTGTCGTGATCATATGATTAGTATTTGATATTATCTGTTGCTCATGAAGAACTGATGTAATTTTGTAGCTTATCTTTTATGATGTCTTTTCAGTTGCTCGTATAGGACTGAGGTGGTTTTATTATGATTCTTTGATTTATGATTTCATGAGCCTAGGGTAGGTTATCTATGTGTAGAGTCGGGAAGTGGCTTGCAATGGGGATCGGGGCCCTAAGAGGCTGCCTGGAGTAACCCATTGTAAGTTGTTTTTAATAAGTGAAAACATTTACACTAAATGAGAGAAAATGAACCTAACAAGATAATTCTATGTTCTCTCCCATGCCATGAGTGCTAGTACAGACTAGGATGGGGTAGAGAGGACGCTTGGTTACGACCTTGCATTCCATAGTATGCCTCGTCAGTACGAGAGGATACTAGTGGCCGCAGGATCAGTAGGGACCCGGGATTCCTAAGGGATTGCTCGGGTAACTTCTACATGACTTTTGTGATGACACTTTCCCGCTTGCATATTAGGTTTCCTACGTGTCTTGTGGTACCTCTGGGATTTAGATGTCAATTTTTTTAGGAACCCTTGAGTTAGCATACTTATAGGATTTCCTGGACTTAGAGAGTATTTATGATTATAGGTTTTGTTATCCTATTTGGGACTTGAGACTATCTCCTCAGCGCGGTGGGAGTGGACCATTTAGGTTCCACGCGGTCGGGTGGTAGTGCTTTTACTCTTACCATTGAGATCCGTTCCGTGGTCACCGTGGCTGGAGATTTCGTGATTGACATTTACCTTCACTATGTTCTTGGATTATTATGATGGATGGTTAGATTTTATGATAGATGTTTTATCATTATGGATGTATGGATGTATCATGTATGGTGAATAGTTTCATATATTTTTACTGTACTTTGTATCATGGATTTGAGGATGTTGTATCTTGATCTTTACATATGTATATTCTTTTAAGCCTTTCATACCCTGTGACATGTACAGTGGATGAATGAGCATTCCGAATTAATTTGCCAAGGAGCATTCGGAACAAATGTATATTATGGACATTGGAGTTTCTGATTATTCTTTTATATGTATGTGTTAGTTGTTAGACTTAGAATTAATTAAATTTAAACATGACTCAACGTCTTGGGATCTTTAAGAAATGTAACTTGCAATGTATGTTTGTCGATGATTACATGTTATTGCTTCCGCTACTATTTGTTTGATGTGTATGTCATACTTTCTTACTTTAAAAAAAAAAAAATGTTTAGCAAACTTAGTGAAACTTTAGGTTAATTCTTTTGGATCCCTTGGCGGGGCGTTACAGTGAGGGGGTGCATTCTGATTGGCTTTGGAGGATTCACCCTTTTCATGACTCATGAAGGGGTTCTTAAACACTGTATGGTCTTCATTACTACTAAGGTTGTTTACTTCGATGACCCCATCATTGATTAATTTTTGGATAGCCCCCTTAAGGGAAAAGATTATTTGTCAAATGCCCCCTATTTCGATGATAGGCACAAAAGTGTTTGTCATTCCACCACTTCAGTTTGACTTGGTGTTCATATGGTTTGGCCTTAGGAAGTACAATGAGCTCATCAGCTAGGAGGGTTTGCAAAGCACTTTTGTAAGACACCCCAATAGGAGTATAGTCCTTGGTATATCAGAAGATTGGTATCTACAGGGAGGAGGAACTTGATTGTATGTGAATTTTTGGTTGGACATCGAAGGAGTTTCTATATTACGTCAATAGAATGGACAAGCATTGTCTTACCAGGGTGTGTTTGGGTTGGTGTTGTTGATAATGGGATACGATTGGTTTAGATGGAATTGGGTTTGAGTTTTAACATGGTTGGCTTCGACCATCCCATCATTCACAATGTTCTTGTTGTTGTTTCTCCACCATGATTTTTGTTTATTGGTGGCCCAATCAGAGGAATTATGAGTCTGCATGGAGTTCTTTGAAAATTCCTTGCCATCTTCTGATAGTTTAATGATGTCATTATTTAGTAAGGTCTCTTCTACCTTAGTGGAATTTTCTAAGATAGTTTTGAAATCTTTGGGCCCTTGGATTTGGAGCCAATAATTCATCAGTTTGGAGAGTCTATTAATGAAGATGTCAATCCATGATACTTGGTGAACGTGTGTGTCCACCACTATAGGAAGGTCTTGAATGAATCATTGAGAAGTTGTTTTGTGTTGCATAAGTCGATCATTGTGACTTCCCTTTCAGTATTATAGGAATATTGGGAGATGAACACAGAAGCTAGTTGGTGAAAGGTTTTGATATTGGAGGGTAGCTTGGAGAACCACTCCATGGCTTGCCCTCTAAGGCTTCTAGGAAATAGTAACATCAGGTACATCGTGTCATGGATAAATTCCATACTCAGGGTATAGAATTGTCTAAGGTGGTCTTGTGGATTTGATGTGCCAAAATATTTATCATAATTTGGTATTTGTACATTTTGTGGGAAAGGCATGAAGGTAATGTTCTT
The DNA here is from genome assembly GCA_028749045.1 of Cupressus sempervirens. Taxonomy (NCBI): domain Eukaryota; kingdom Viridiplantae; phylum Streptophyta; class Pinopsida; order Cupressales; family Cupressaceae; genus Cupressus; species Cupressus sempervirens. Next base: position 435,490,423 of record CM053792.1, read on the forward strand.
ATCAAAGGGGAGAGGACACACCTTTTCAAGGCTGAATTCTGCGGGTTGCATTTTTCCTCTCTTCATTCTTTCCATTTACATTTGTAGGTCTTGTAGTTTTTGTGTGACAACATTCAAGGGTGACTCTTCTTCATCTCATTTTAAGTTGGTCACATCAAAGTCAGATAGCAATTTCACACCTTGTTGTGCTAATGCTAGTATGTAACGTTCCGTATGTTTTTTGAGTATCTTGTCCATGATGTTGGCAAGCTTGGGATTTTGTTGAAAATATTCGATCTTAGTTTCAATACTTCCATCATCCCATACGTTAGATGTGTAATACCCCAAAATTGGCACATTGCCATATTAACCAACTTTGGTTTATTCAACTATTCCTAAGTCCTATTTTACTAGGCAATTCTAATTCTAATAATCGCTACTTGACCTAGGTTTCAAATGCAGAAAACCATAATTTGTAGTAATCATATTATTTATTTAATTCCTAAATATCGACTCAAATTAGCTACACAAACCTATCAATTTAATTTAATTTAATTATAAGTGTTCTGCTTTAATTAAATTAAAATTACCTCTTTAGCTAATATACAAAGGAATTAAATACATTTAATTTAATAAGATATCTCCTCTTTTTAATTATTGAATTTAATTATTCAATTAGTTAAAGTTATCCATTTATGAGGTCATATTCTATTTTATTGAATTAAATATTCACTCAGAAAGGCAGTTAGTCAGCTCCTTTTATCACTCAAAAGGCAGTTAGTCAGCTCCTTTTATCACTCAAAAGGCACTCAGTTAACTCCTTTTATCACTCAAAAAGAACTTAGTTAACTCCTTTTATCACTCAAAAGGACTCAGTTAACTCCTTTTATCACTCAAAGGTAACCAGTTAACTCCCTTTTCATGAGGAAGTTACCTTTATGACTGGCTCTCTCTTCAATCTTGACCGTCCATTTCGGTTAATCTTGACCGTCGATCACCTCTTGGATTCTATAAAAGAAGCTCTCCATTCCTCATTGCAAAGGATGAATTTTGGAATTTGTGTCAAATTTATGCTGAAATTCTTACTCACTTTGCTCGCATTTGCATAGCTTTATTTCTTTCATTGTAATATCATTTAGATTTTAAATATGCATCCATTTAGCATACTATGCTTCTTCATTTCTTAGATTAATAATTGCATCTCTCATCCAGATTAATTGCACTTTCATTTAGTTGCATAAATCCTTCATTCTAGAGGTCTAGTTGCCTATTTCTTGTTCTAAGAGCAAAGGCATAATCCTTCTAGTTAGAAAGCAGTAGGTTGCTCCATTAGACTTTTTGAATAAACAATACAATGTTTCTTTCAGGATGATCTCACAGGTAATGACCATGTTGAAGTCTATGTGAGGATCAGAGGTCCCCAAATTTACATATACAAGATGAACCCATTGTGGTCACAGATTCTAAGTTCTCGTTGAACAAGGGTGACTTGTGAATAGCTATGTACTATGGGCAATTTGTTGTTGTAGTAGGCTTCAGGAGATTTAGAGGTTTTGTGCGCTTGATGGTTCGGTTAGGCATTCTAGCACTCACTCGTATAGGCGATCATTTTGGTTTTGTAGCTACATTGGTTTTATGTGGTGGCATGAGAAAAGAGTTGGATTTCTTTAATTCTTAGGCATTTTTGAAATGTGAGGGTTTTCATTGATTGCAATTTGTTTGTAGTAATAAGCTAGGTTGAACAAGGTGCTGCCAATGTTGATAAGATGAGTTTCACTTTTGCAAATTTAGGTAAGGGATGAATGTGTATCTCCAAATTTTTTTGTCTTGATGTGTGAAAGGAAATGATGATAACTATTGGGTTGATAATGGTGTTATTAGCTCTGCTTGTTTGAAAAAGATTTTTTCAATTAGATATGGAATTTCTCAGACTTTGTAAAATACCAGCAAGAAAAAGGGTATCCAAATAAGTTGTTTGTTCATAATTATTATGCATGTAGATGGCCTCTATTTTATATTTTTTGCTCAAATGCACTACAAGATCGGTAAGATGTACTGTTCAGTTGATCATATACACTGTTTAAATGCTCAGATGCACTATCTGAACTGTCATATGTTCTATTTTATGACTCAGATGTGATGTTTCAAGGTTTAGATGTGCTATTTCATAGGTATATGTGTTATAATAGAGATCATAAGCATTACAGGAATGTTCAAAAGTACTATTTTATGCAGTATATGCACTACTTTTAGGATTATTTAATAATGTTCTCATTTTGGGCTAGGGTTCTCGATACCAGTTTGAAGTTTGTCTTTCTAGAAGGATTATGATCCGCATTGGTGTTTATTATTAAATTTTAAAGCACTTCCAAGCACAATAGTAGTAAAACCAAAACAAAATGTAAAATTACACACACCTACAAAATGGAAGAAAATGGATTCCTAACAAGGTTATCTAAAGCTGATGACTAGTGGGTTTTAGTGTTTAAACAACTATGTTTGGATTTACCTCTCTTGTGATAGAGAGCTTCCCACTAATGCTAGAGAGGTTTGGTGCAATCCCTTACGAGAATACTAGAGGAAGGCTATGTTCTGAATATAGGTGGCTTTCATTCAATTGGGAATGCAAGATTGGGAGGCAATCACTCTCATCGGCCCTGCTAAGGCAACTCGAGAGGTAGCCTTTTGACGCAGTGCAAGGTAGGAGAATCCCCAAAGGAGATGTCCTAGCCCCCTGCTATATAACTATGCAGCAAAAACATAATAAAAAAAAGTAACAATGCAAGATTTGATACCAAATTATAATAATATATGCATAAAATATAACTGATTACATGCAATGTGCCAGGCTGTAAGGCCTTCCCAGTTATGGCCAAATACAAAGCAAGTAATAGTTCTACAAAATCCCTCAAGATCCAATCCCAAACCCTAGCTAGTCTAGATCCACACTCTAGTAGAAACCTCCAAGGAAGATCTTAACTTGTGCTCGCAAGCCCGCTAAGCAATCTCCTTGTTTTCCAAGCCGCAGCTACTAGCCCTTCTCAAAATTTGCTCTTCCAAGCTCCTCTACTTCTCCTCCATGGATGAATAATGCCTAAAGACTTCCCCACAACCCCTAATTATACTAATCTAAGCCACAGGTCAGCCCAGAACACAAATTAAATACAAATACATAAATTAAATGCCAAAGTCGGCCTCCTACAATAATTAAATTCCCAAAAATTGATGTCTTGGTAAAATTGTGATATCTCCTAGTTTCGGATGAATTAGAACTCGTGCTTTGAACCATATATAGAAATCTAAGCTCTCTTCAATTAGTGAAATTTTCATCCTCTAACTCATTATAAAAAATTAGTTACACAACTTGTAAAAAGAACCAAATTTCCAAACCATGCTGAGCTCCCAAGATTCACCAAGCTCCATAACCATTAACCAAAATCCCTCTCAAACATGCAGGATTGAAAGTGAACCCAAGATGCTCCTGCATCAGACACCCCAAGTTCGAAAAGATGTTCTAGTAACTAGAAGAACATCTTCTGAGATTCATCACATAAATCTCAAACTGGTTCTTCACATACATATCCTCTGAGTCTTTAACTTGTACACTCTTTCCTTTGTTTTTCTTCTGCACATCCACCACAGGTGTTCCACAGGTCTGATTTCCATGCTGATCCCTAACTTTCTCAGAATTTGCTAATTCAACTTGATTGCCAATACTCAAGTTCCTCCTACTAAGGTCTTCATTCTGCAAAGGAATCAAGGAAAACTTCCTACCACCTTTTTCAATTGTAAACAAATTCTTGACACAATCATGCACAACCCTACAATCATACTGCCAAGGTCTACCAAGCAACACATGACAACTATTCATATGCACAATATCACACAACACTTGATCCTTATATTGCCCAATCTGGAAATCAACAAGGCATTTCTCCCTCACTTCCAAAGCATGCTCACCCTGCAACCAGCCAATCCTATAAGGATAAGGATGCCTCATTCTCTTCAAACCAAGTTTCTAAACCATCTCTTTAGCAACAAGGTTATCAGTACTAGCACCATCCACAATCACTTTGTAGACTGTACCACCAGACTTACAATGAGTTTTGAACAAACTAGTCCTCTGACAAGAATCCAATGTCCTCTCACCAACCAATACTCGTCGATCCAACAAACTCTTTCATTGCTCAGGCTGACTCTCTTGGAATTCAACCTCATTCACAACAGTAGCTATCCTACCAATTGGACATTCAAAAGATCTATGCCCTTCTTGACCACACTTAAAACAATTACCTTTGTATCCACCTCCACTTGCCCTTCTTTTCTGTTCAACAAGTTTTGGTTCACCTTCTGCTTTTGGTTTAGCTTGTGTTGAACTATCCTGCTTCTCCTTCCCTTGGAAACCACCTTGATTCTTCCTCTTTAGCTTCTCCTCTGCTCTCCAAGCATACTGATAAGCATCCTCAACTAAAGAAATATTTAGCATACCAACCTCATCTTGAATATTGAATCTCAAACCATTAATGTACCGAGCTACCTTCTCTTTTGACAATTCTCTATGACCAAACTGAATAGTCAACTTGTAGAACTCCTCTGTATAATCCTTCACAGACATATCTTTCTGCTTCAGATTTTGCAATCTTTTAAAAAACTCAAGTTCATAATCAGCAAGAATGAACTTAGCCTTCAACTTAGTCACTATTAACCTCCATCTAGTGATCTTCATTTCACCTTCCTCTTCTCTGTCTCTTTGTAGTTCCTTCCACCAAAGAGCAGCATGTCCATTCAAATTTGTTTGTGCCAACCTCACTTTGAGTTGATCCTCAATATCCTCAAGCTCAAAGTAGTCTTCCAATTCACCAATCCAATCAATCAAGTCTTTAGGATTCAAAGTACCTGAGAAATTAGAAACCTCCATCTTATGCTTTAGCTTCAACTGAGAGCCAGGTCTAGCAAATTGACCAACCCTAGTTCCAATAGGTCTCTCCACATGATCAGTTCTATCCTCACCACTAGATCGAGCAACTTCAAAGTCCTTTGCAACTTCCCAATAATTGCCTTCAGTACCCACATGTCTACACCACCTAAAGCACTCACAATTTCAGCAATCATGTCACTCTTCATCAATGCTATCTGAGATCTAAACTTTGCCCTAACCTCCTCTATTTCAAATCTGAAATCTTCTTTAATTTTCTCTAAGAGCCTTTCTTCCACACCATCATCAATCTCCTTAGGGTCTGATCTTTTTGGAGGCATCTTCCAAATTATTAGAAAACCCTAAGCAACAAATCCACGACCAAAATCTACCTCTTCAACCCAAGTCCTGGTGCAAACTGCCTCAACTTTGGCTATCTGTCCACACACTCAGGAATAACCTTGGCTCTGATACCACCTGATGCAGTGCAAGGTAGGAGAATCCCCAAAGGAGATGTGCTAGCCCCCTTCTATATAACTATGCTGCAGAAACATAATAAATAAAAGTAACAATGCAAGATTTGATACCAAATCATAATAATATATTCATAAAATATAACTGCTTACATGCAATGTGCCAGGTTGTAAGGCCTTCCCAGTTATGGCCAAATACAAAGCAAGTAATATTTCTGCAAGATCCCTCAAGATCCAATCCCAAACCCTAGCTAGTCTAGATCCACACTCTGGTAGAAACCTCCAAGGAAGATCTCAACTTGTGCTCACAAGCCCACCAAGCAATCTCCTTGTTTTCCAAGCCGCAGCTACTAGCCCTTCTCAAAATTCGCTCTTCCAAGCTCCTCTACTTCTCCTCCATGGATGAATAATGCCTAAAGACTTCCCCACAACCCCTACTTATACCAATCTAAGCCACAGGTTGGCCCAGAACATAGATTAAATACAAATACATAAATTAAATGCCAAAGTCGATCGCCTACATAAATTAAATTCCCAAAAATTGATGTCTTAGTAAAATTGTGATATCTCCTAGCTCTAGAGGAAGTAGAACTCGTGCTTCGAACCATAGATAGAAATATAGGCTCTCTTCAATTCCTAAATTTTTTTATCCTCTAACTCATTATAGAAAATTATTTACGCGACTTGCAACAAGAACCAAATTTCTAGACCATGTTGGGCTCCCAAGATTCACCAAGCTCCATAACCATTAACCAAAATCCCTCTCAAACATGCAGGATTGCAAGTGAACCCAAGATGCTCCTACATCAGATACCCCAAGTTCAAAAAGATGTTCTAGTAACTGGAAGAACATCTTCTGGGATTCATCACATAAATCCCAAACTAGTTCTTCACATTCATATCCTCCGAGTCTTTAACTTGTACACTCTTTCCTTTGTTTTTCTTCTGCACATCCACCACAGGTGTTCCACAGGTCTGGTTTCCATGTTGATCCCTAACTTTCTTAGAATTTTCCAATTCAACTTGACTACCAATACTCAAGTTCCTCCTACTAAGGTCTTCATTCTGCAAAGGAATCAGGGAAAACTTCCTACCACCTTTTTCAATTGTAAACACATTCTTGACACAATCATGCACAACCCTGCAATCATACTGCCAAGGTCTACCAAGAAACACATGATGATTGTTCATATCCACTATATCACACAACACTTGATCCTTATACTGCCCAATCTGAAAATCAACAAGGCATTGCTCCCTCACTTCCAAAGCATGCTCACCCTGCAACCAGCCAATCCTATAAGGATAAGGATGCCTCATTCTCTTCAAACCAAGTTTTTGAACCATCTTTTTAGCAACAAGGTTATCAGTACTACCACCATCCACAATCACTTTGCAGACTTTACCACCAGACTTACAATGAGTTTTGAACAAACTAGTTCTTTGACAAGAATCCAATGTCCTCTCACCAACCAATACTCGTCAAGCCAACAAACTCTCTCCTTGCTCAGGGTGACTCTCCTGGACTTTAACCTCATTCACAACAGCAGCTATCCTACCAACTAGACATTCAAAAGATCTATGCCCTTCTTGACCACACTTAAAACAATTACCTCTGAATCCACCTCCACCTACCCTTCTTTTCTGTTCAACAGGTTTTGGTTCACCTTCTGCTTTTGGTTTAGCTTGTGCTGAACTATCCTGCTTCTCCTTCCCTCCAAAACCACCTTGATTATTCCTCTTTAGCTTCTCCTCTGCTCTCAAAGCGTACTGAAAAGCATCCTCAACTGAAGAAATATTTAGCATACCAACCTCATCTTGAATATTGAATCTCAAACCATTACTGTACCGAGCTACCTTCTCTTTTGACAATTCTCTATGACCAGATCGAATAGTCAACTTGTAGAACTCCTCTGTATAATCCTTCATAGACATATCTTTCTACTTCAGATTCTGCAATCTTTTAAACAACTCAAGTTCGTAATCAGTAGGAATCAACTTAGCCTTCAACTTAGTCACCATTAACCTCCATCTAGTGATCTTCATTTCACCTTCCTTTGCTTTGTCTCTTTGTAGTTCCTTCCACCAAAGAGTAGCATGTCCCTTCAACTTTGTTTGTGCCAACCTCACTTTGAGTGGATCCTCAATATCCTCAAGCTCAAAGTAGTCTTCCAATTCACCAATCCAATCAATCAAGTCTTCAGGATTCAAATTACCTAAGAAATTAGAAACCTCCATCTTATGCTTCAGCTTCAATTGAGATCCAGGTCTAGCAAACTGACCAACCCTAGTTCCAATAGGTCTCTCCACATGATCAGTTCTATCCTCACCACTAGATCTAGAAACTTCAAAGTCCTTTGCAACTTCCTCATAACTTCCTTTAGTACCCACATGTCTAGGTACACCACCTAAAGCACTCACAATTTCAGCAATCATGTCACTCTTCATCTATGCTATCTGAGATCTAAACTTTGCCCTAACCTCCTCTATTTCAAATCTGAAATCTTCTTTAATCTTCTCTAAGATCCTTTCTTCCACACCATCATCAATCTCCTTAGGGTCTGATCTTTTTGGAGGCATCTTCCAAATTATTAGAAAACCCTAAGCAACAAATCCACGACCAAAATCTACCTCTTTAACCCAAGTCCTGGTGCAAACACCCTCAACTTCGGCGATCTGTCCACACACTCAGGAACAACCTTGGCTCTGATACCACCTGATGCAATGCAAGGCAGGAGAATTCCCAAAGGAGATGTCCTAGCCCCCTGCTATATAACCATGTAGTGAAAACATAATAACAAAAAGTAACAATGCAAGATCTGATACCAAATCATAATAATATATTCATAAAATATAACTGATTACATGCAATGTGCCGGGCTATAAGGCCTTCCCGGTTATGGCCAAATACAAAGCAAGTAATAGTTCTGTAAGATCCCTCAAGATCCAATCCCAAACCCTAACTAGTCCAGATCCACACTCTGGTAGAAACCTCCAAGGAAGATCTCAACTTGTGCTCACAAGCCCACCAAGCACTCTCCTTGTTTTTCAAGATTCACCAAGCTCTATAACCATTAACCAAAATCCCTCTCAAACATGTAGGATTGCAAGCGAACCCAAGATGCTCCTACATCACCTTTCTATGGATAGATAATCCTACCTAGTGGAGAGTAGGAAATGAAAATCACAATAGGTCTGGGAGTTTGATCACTCAAGGAGAGTGAGAGCATATCCCTACTATTTTGAATTCCCAAACACAATAGACACAAAGTTTTATTTACCAGCCCTTATACTATTGAAGAAAGAGGGGCTCCTATTTAGGTTGTGTGTGGATTCTTTCCTCATTCAATTGTGACTAATCTTCACAGAAGGTTGGACATCCTAATCAACTTGAAGGAGTCGAGAGCATAAGCATACTTCTATTTTAGATTAGCAAGATCAAATGTTTCTATTAAGCTATGTTTGGAAATTAGAAATACCACACTTTAAATCAACTAGAGCCAAGGTCCATTTACCTGATTTAGAGCTAGCAAAGGCTAGGCACATTTATGAGGGTCTTCATTCCTATTGCATGCTATCTGCAATCTAAGAGCTTTTTTGTTAACTCATAAGGGACCTATAAGGAAACAATATTCAGACTTGGAAGTTAGATTCAAGAAACTATAATTTTTACCAGATGTGCTACATAAATGCTCATATGCATTACAAAAAGCCTCATATGTGCTATTTAAACTATCAAATACGCTATAATAAAATTAAATGCACTATAAAACACTTCATATGTACCTTAGAAATGATCAGATGCATTACAAAATTCTTCAAAAGTGCTATAGAAAGATGTAGATGCGTTACAGAACTATGTAAATGCATTATAGAACTATGTATATGCACTACAAAAAGATTAAATGCATTAAAAAAGAGTTCATAAGTGTTAGAATATCTCTTTGAAGTGTTAAAATAGAGCTCAAAAGCATCAAAAGATTTAGATCTGACCCTTGTGTGCTTGGGGAAGACTTTGGAACACTGTTCTTGCTTATATGAGGCCTCTTGAATGCTGTAGAACCTGTATTTGATCATATTTTTATAAGAGAATAGCAAGAAACATAGATCTACATTGGAAATGAAAGATTAGACTAAAAAATTTGAAAATAGAGAGGCTTTTAGTCAAGCCCCATGGTGGGTGCCATTTCGTACATGATGTAATCATGTATTCATGAAACTTTAATGTAAATGCAAATAGACTAATGATGAACTAAACTAAACCTAAGATATCATCATCATAATGTAATTTCTATGAGCATCTCATGTTTCCCTAACTACAACTGCTAAAATAGCTCTTAGACCAACATCTTAGTGATAGTTTTGGAATGGGTGTATGCTAAAAATGTAGATCTATGAGGATGCATGCAAGATCTAAGACTAAAAATGCAGACTATATGCTATCAAAATGGAGATGCAATAAGCTAACAAGTAATAAATGATGATAAATAATCATAAAAATAATGCTAAAATGCTATGAACTTGCTAAAATGCTAATGCTAAAATAATGAATCGAAATGTGCCTATAGTGCAGGTGTCTAGAACTTGGGTCCATTGCCTCTTGAATTTCTCTCAAGTATTTATAGGATTTCGGAAGGTGTTGGGGTAAGAATCAAGATTTTCACCTTTGACTAGTGGATAAAGGTGAAATTGAAAATATCTCATAAGAGACCAGGAGGAAGAGTCCAACAGACTTGGTTTTGAGGATAATTGAGGATATTTCTAATTCTTTTAAAATGAAAAAGGGAGATTTTCAATTTTGTAAGGATAAATGATTTTATTGATTTAATAAATGTCTTCAAAAATTTTTATTTTTCTTCCTCCTTTTTTGAATTTTATTTTATGAATTTGTATTATTTTTCTCCTCTTTTAAATTTGATTTAGGTCTTGTCGATTTGATAGATGATTAATGACCTGATGTGATTTTTAATTTGAAAGTCTGTTGTGTTTCTTCTGATTTTCTCTTTAGTTTGCATTGACTGATTAGAATTGTTTGATTTGGGTCTTTACCAATTTTTGGGTGTCTACACACCTCTAAGAAAAGTGGACCTGTGCACATTGGTGACAAGTTCCAAAATCCAAAAAGTCTTCTAAGTGTCAAAATTGAATTTCCAACATCTGGGTTTTCTTCCCCTTTATACCAAAATGATGTCTAGATGTTTGCCCTTGAACTTCTCTATTATGTCCCCTACTTCACTAGCCTTCAGTGAACCTAATGCATCATACTTATTCTTTACTACTTGCCACTAGTTTCTTACTTCTATCCTTGCCTCCACAAAATCCTCAAGCTTGGTGTTTAGTTCCAATAATGCTTCTTCCATTTTGAATGCTTGTCATTCATCATCTTTTGACAAAGAATTTTGGAATGTGTCTCTAAATTTTTGAACTATTAATTTCACTAAGGAAAGCTTGGTTTTTGACTCATCTTCAAAAATCTCAAGGCTAGTAGCATTATAGTACCTTTCCGCTTTCAAAAATTGCTCTTGAGCTTTATTCTCTATTTGTTGGATTCCCTCATGTAATCCCTTCATAGGCTTATTTTCCAAGGATATCTTCTCCATCTAATTGTTTAGCTTATCTAGCTCCTCCACCAAGTATACTTCCATCAAAATCTAGTACCTTTGATCCTTTATTGATTTGAGTACTTATAAATCATTGGCCCAGGTACACACTTTATCTATCAGCCCAAAATCTTGTTTTATAATGGAAACCAACTTGTCAACATTAGTCTAGATATAGTGCAATAGGTTCAAAATGCCCTATATTATTTACACTCCTCTTTCTGTAAATCTTTGATGTCATTGCTGACATGCATCCAAAAATTAATCCATTTGTAACCCTACTTGCTTCCTCCAAGTGAAACTCCAAGAATGATCTTAGGATTTTCTAGGTCAATAGGTCCCACCACTTCATTCAAGTAGCCTCTTAACAACTCATTCTACTTTCTTAACATTATTAACTCTGACTCATCCTAATCCATATGTTTAAAAACTTCCTTGAGGCCTGTGGTGATCAACACTTTAGTTGTGTCCACTGTGAGCTTGCCCAATATGATCTCCTTCATTTGGTAATCCTTAGGAGTCAGTTCTTCAGTGTTGGCATGAGAAGAAGGAATGGTGATATGGGCTAGAAGGTCCTTATCTTGATTCTTTATAATAAAGGCAAGTGTTCTAGCATCACCTTTAGTGGCTTCAACTTCTTTATTATTTTTATCAATTCCTCTATTCCTTACTCTTCTGTTAGCTCCATCTACTTCTTTTGTCAAAACATAACCTCCTTCTTTAGCCATGATAGTGTGGTCCCCATTGGAAACATATATTTGGCTGAAGAAATTGGTTTCGAAGCAGGATCCTTTCCCTTATTACTCCTTTCTTGAGTCTTCTCATGTTGAGGAAGTTCATTAGAGGGAGTTTATGTGCTTATTTGGGCTAAGGATCTAGCCTTTATATCTAATGGAGCTTGTTGAGTTTCTTATGCTATTTTCCTTTCTTCAGATACTTCATCTACATGAAGCTATTGATATTCTCCTTCCTTGGTGTCCTAACTTTTTTCTTCTACTTGGACTATCAAAGGAGGTGGAGTTACTAACCCTTTATCGATTATTGTGGCCATGTCATGTAGTGCTGGTGGTGGAATTCTAAGAGGTCCCTAAGGTAGAGGATGAAATTGATTCCAATCCTCCCCCAATGACTCTTTTTTTGGGGTATCGCTTCTTTTCTCACCCACTATCTTGGTGCCTATGACCATAAAGTCAAAATTTGAGAGGTCAAAAATATTGGTTCCCTCACTTTCAATCTCAACTATCCATTTTTGTTGTTTATCTTCTGAAGTTTTCGCTTGGATAGGTTCTCTAGGGGCAGATGGAGGTGTTTGAGTCGAGCTTCTCCTTCTTTCCTCCTTTATTTCCTTATCTAAGTAGGTTCTCTTATTTAAGGGGACAAATTTGATTTTTTGCCCTTCCTCATCCTCTTCTTTAGGAATGGTTTATGGAACCTGCAGGGAAGGAGTACTCTTCTCCTTCAACATCCTCTATTTGATACCTACCATAGTTGTTTCTATTTTGGCTTTCTTCAACATAGATGGGGAGGCTTCTTCATCTGAGGTCTTTGGTGGCATAACTCCTTGCTCTTTTGGTGCTTCCACTTCTTGATGTTTTGACTGTTTCTCTTATGGTTTCTCTATAAGTTGCTCCAATCGAGCTTGCTCTACTGGCTCTAACTCTGGTTGGGCTTCTATCACTAGTAATTTGACCCCATTTTTCAACCAATATTGGTCAAATTCGTCAAAGTTTTTCTCATCAAAATTTTGACCATTTTACTTGTTGGTTGAAATTTTGACCAATGCATTGGTTGAAAATATCCCAGAATCCTAGCGCAGTTTACACCAGGCTTTGGTCAAAATTTTGACCAATGCTTGGTTGAAAACGATAGACAGTGGTCAAAATTTTTGACCAATACTTGGTAGAAAACTTTTAGGTGTTGGTCAAAATTTTGACCAATGCCTAGTAGACAACTTTCAGGTATTGGTCAAAATTTTGACCAATGCCTAGTAGAAAACTTTTGGGTATTGGTCAAAATTTTGACCACTGTCTAGTAGAAACCTTTTAGGTATTGGTCAAAATTTTGAACAATGCTCAATCAAAAACTAGCAGCCATTGGTCAAAATTTTGAAAAATTCCTGGTAGAAAACTTTTGGGTTTGGGTAAATTTTGACCAATTCCTAGTAGAAATTTTTTAGGTATTGGTCAAAATTTCGACTAATGTTTGGTCAATATTTTTTTGAGGCATTCTATAAAATAGTTCACGTGCCTTGCTTATGATTTGACATTTTGCATGCATCCTACACTCTCTCATCTTGACGATGGATTATAGAGAGTGATATGAAATGATGATGCTAAAAAACACACATAATCAAATCTAAAATGAACTTGCATTACAAATGCATTATGGAAATCTGATATTTTTAATTTTGCATGCATGTCTACTAGGAAATCACAATTATATATGTTTAAGTTGTGATTGTCTTGGTAGACATGCATGCAAAATTAACAATATCATATTTCCATAATCCATTTGTAATGCAAGTTCATTTTGGATTTGATTGTGTGTTTTTTTTAGCATCATTGTTTTAGATCACTCTCTATAATCCATCATCAGGATGAGAGAGTGCACGAGACATGCAAAATGTCAAATCATAGGCAAGGCATGTGAACTATTTTATAGAATACCTCAAAGAAGCTAAGAATATTGAAATACTTACAAGGGACTATTCCATTGCTCTAAATATTATAGGCTTTTTTGTCTTCCAATCATAAGGATATTTATGTTTGTACACTTCTTCCATGATAAGACATGAGTGTTCATCTAAGATCTTGACAGTTGTCACATTTAAGTCTTAGGCCCCTCCTTAGCTTTCACGCTTTTGGGTAGGTACAAGTACCTTCCTAAGTATCAAGGCATGTTGGACATTGTTGGTTATAATTTTTTTCATTAACAATATAATGTTATCACTCTTAGCTATATTTAAGATACTTAGGTACTACTTTGAACATCTTTTATAACTACAGACTACCTACATACCCTATATCTCCAAAATTCGTGTTCACAACAAATGTCGACTCATATTTAGTGCACATGTTTAAAAACTTATGGATGTTTTGATTAAAAGGAAAAAACATGTTGAAACAGATTTGGATCTTGGGTTTTTTTTCTACCCAATTAGTATATTTTAGAGAGGAGGAAAAAAAGAGGGAGTTTGGAAAATTAATAAATTGCATGAATGGCAACAATATAGGAAGGAGATACCAGAAATCAAAGAACAAACCTAGATCTATATACCTGTTACATGTTTTTAGACTAGCAAGAAACACTCTATACATATCTAGGAATGATCAAAAAATGATTATCGCAAATCAATACTAACTTACAAGAATCCTCCAAGAGGAAGGCTACAAGTACATAGTTAAATTGAATTCCTAGACAAATAGTTCAATCGAACCCTCCTCTTGGAGGAAGGCTACAACAAATACATAATTCAATTTAATGGTCTATAGATACCATCAAGATCAACATTTTGAACAATCCATGGATGTTGTAAAAGTTTGTGTAAACGCAACCTCTTTGAGGAATCTTTTTGCAGTAGCTGCATAACCATGATAACTAAAAATTTATATAAGTAGTGATACAGACATATCTAACAAAATTGTCTTTAGAATATCAAGGAAACATATACTAACTTGAGATATTAGATCTTTAGTTGCAGTAGAAACAAGTGGCTTCAAAAGAAATTTCAAATCCACTTTCATGATCTTGCATAAAAAAGCTAGCCATGGTCAAATCCATGCTTGAAATAAGCAAATATAAGAACCCTTCAAGTATAAGGCCCAAAACAAAAAAAAATAATACTAACAACTAAAACATAGTATGGCTTCTCAGACTTTTTGTAAGTTTTTAAATGCTCCTTTTCTTCAAAAGGAGGAACCCCATAAAGAAATTCATAACACAAGATCCCCAAATTCCATATGTCTACCCCAAAATCATGCTCCCTGTTTTCTATTGGAATAGACATTTCCAAATATGTAAATAATCTAGAAGGTGGAAATGAAGAGAAAAGTAAATATTACACACTAACATACCCATTTTAGGAGGTAAGTAATCCAAGGTTCCACACATTGTTCGCCTTCTATCAAAAGTGTGCACAGACCAAGAAAAATTGGCAATTTTCAGCTCACCTTGACAAGTGAATTTGTTAATAATGTAATGATCATAAATACATCCTTTCAAGTTTAAATTGAGCATCATTAGAAATATATTCATCCTTGGCACTTACCTGTATGCCAATTAACAAGTTCTCGGGCTTGATATCCCAGTGTATGACATGCTTTTCATGGCAATATATCAAAGCTTTTGCAAGAGACACAATGTACTGTACAAAAAAGGAGTCAATAGTTCAGACTAAAAAAAGAAAAGTAGATTATAAGCCATTTCCAATTGTACTTATAGTAGCTAACTGCCTTTCATTGAAGCATTTACAATGTTGGAGCTCTTTGTAGAGCTCACCTTTTTGCAGCATATTCAAGAATAAGATAGAACCTACTCTGAATAAATTGATGAATCAAAGAATCAATTAAAGAAATACCAGGGAAGGCTTTGATGAAAAGTAAATGTCACCCAAAAGATTAGAACATTGTAGGATATGCACCTAATCATAAAAGTATCCAAAGAATCAAACTATATTTGGATGGTGTAAATGACTGAAATTTAATCTCCCTACGCAACTAGTGCTCTACCTGTGACTGCTAGAGCTGGTTCTTGAATAGAACTTTTAAAGCCACAACAAATTTGCTCTGTTCACACAAGTGAAAATAGCTGGTGAATCATTAAGTGATAGTTCTTTGATAAAAAAAATTATGCCATTCAAAATCTTACTTCTCTTACCATATGATAAATGGGAATCATGCATTAAACTTATCATGTCCCTTGGATGTAAATGGGAATCTCCCTATATATGTTAAAAGAAAATATAGGAAATATGTTTTATGGATACAAGAGAGAAAATATAACCCTAGGACTAGGATCCAAGCTATAGGGATGTCAGTGTCACGCTGTGGAGCACCCCTTAGGCATATTTCTAGAAGCATTTTTTTAAGCAAACAAACTAGGATCCAAGCTATAGGGATGTCATTGCAGATTGAGGGTTATGTGTTAGCCCAAGCCCCATTCTAATAAGATGGCCATGATCAACTCGTTAGAAAAATCTAAAGCCACTGAGGCTGAGGCCAGGTTTGAAACTCAATTTTTGTTGATTTCAACATGGGTATGGAATTGAGTTTTAGTTATGTGATAGCCTATACTAAATAAGATGGCCATGATCAACTTGTTAGGTAGAATCTTAAACCAATGAGCCTACTTGATTTCAAAGAAACATTCCCCATAGAATCATAGAAACACTAAAAGACACTAACCAGTTTTACCATTAGGTTTGTGATTTACATAATGTAGTCCAATTGATCGGATGTCAAGAGAAAAATGCATTGACAATAACTAAAAACTAAAAGTGAGCTAAAAATTTGACTATGGTTGAATTAATTAATTCTATGAAGAGATTCAAACATTCACTGACACTACAATTTCACCCACAAAAATAACTTGTTAGATAAAATCTAAAACCAATGATGCCATGTTTAAAACTCCATGCGATTTGCCTTTTCTTCTGTCAATGTCTACCTGGGTGGGGATTGAGTTATGTGTTAGCCCAGGCCCCTCATACCAATAAGATGGCCATCATCAACAGATTCCAAATGAGACAACATGCTTTACCTTAAAAACCTAAGGAGTGCACATCTAAGTATCGTAGAAAAGCTTGCATATCATCAATGAGCATAAGTACCAGTACCACACATAGATATGGACACCTGAGGAAACTTGATTTTGTAAAATACACCAATAATCCAGAACTAGTCTATAGGTTAGAAATAAAATTGGTTTTAACCCACATAAGGAAAAAACTAAACATTATTTCACTGATCAACCATCTGACTACAAAATCATGAGAGATCACAACACTACCAGTTAAGGCATACTATTTCCAACACAAAATTATAGTGTCAAGGCATGTTTAAATTGTAAACCCTCCTAAACCATAAAGAAATAAAAAACAAGAAACAAAACACCCAAATGTTAAAATTTCTTCATATCTCAGCTGTGAAAAGCTCTTTGTAGATTGAATTTTAACTTTCGTCTTTGGCTGGGCAAGATAATATTGGCATAAACAATAGATAGATGTGAAGACCAATACATGGATCTATTTGCACTATGTACTTGTTACAATAGAGATCATAAATAGATGTGAGAAATTATATTTACATAATATAATTGTTAACATTAGTGGATTGCTGCACAATCTTGTTTGCATTGTTATACATGCTACGACATAGATCATTTGTGAAGTATCTGACATCACAGATAGTTGAAAGCATTGTTACATGAATATCTTATGTTTTAGCTAAGAGTTTATTTGTAGATTGAGTTCACAAGCATATTCTTTACAATGCATGGTGGTCTTCAACTATTATATTTTGAAATGAATGTGCCAAAATTTGGTGTTAAATAGATTTTTATATTCATATCATCTTTTGTAATGTGCTCTTTAAGTTCCCGTCATAGAACCACATGCAAGAGACTATTAGTATTTAACTTGTTATTAAAAATTACTTTTCTAACAAATCATATATAAGATATTTGTCCCACTTCAAAGTTTTTTGACTTAATTTATAGTCTTTGAGCTGACCAAGCCTACTTAACCATACTCTTGAGCCAAGTCTCACCAAATCTTGGAGAGTACCTAGTTAAGTCTTGCTCCAAAACTTTTCAGTCTTAGACTTGTCCTAAGCCTTGAGATTGGACAATTTTGATACCTAAACATAAGAACCCTAGTGATTGAAATTTCAAATCTTGAGAGTTAAGGGTCATATGATATGAGTAAGATTTGAATTATATGACAAATTGATAGTCAAATTAGATTTTTATGTGCTCTAATTTCTTTCATTTCATCTCTATGCTTAATTATAGGGTTTTTGTTTTGTTGATTCAGTGTTGAGTTTTGATATCAATTCTATGTTGTGTCCTAAGTTTGAGTCATAAATTTGGAATAACAATCAGGTCCGAGTCCACATCTTCAAACTATGCCTTATTGTGCATTTCATATAATGAGATAATTTAAATATTTGATATTGAACAAAGATCTACTGATTTTTACCTCAAAATCTGTGGTTCAATCATGACTATGTCATGAGATAGTTTTACATATAGGTTCCAGTAAAAATTCTTGAGACAAATTGATGGAACCAAATTTCTTCATGCATTGACAATAAGGTGACTTAATGAAGAGAAGATGAATATTATCGTTATGTTTCATAAAAAAGACAACTAGTCAACAAATTTCCAATTATTTTCAAGACAAGAATTATAAGAAATAGAAGTTCTAAATAATGCATTTTTCTTTAACTGACAAGCTATGAAAGCCACATTTCTTTGAAATGAAGACAAAAACAGAGGAATGAATTTGCACAAAGAAAATATGGGAATCATATTTAAATTGGAAATAAAACACATTTCAGGCTTACGAATAAGAGATGCACCTTCAGCATTGTTATCATTTTTGCTATTATCCTGACTCTTTTCTATTGAAACTAATGAGGGAGTTTTAACATTTACATCTTTTGATCCAACTATGACCTTTATAACAATGTCTTGTTTTTAGCCTAGAAATGTAGTATGCATCACAACAACTCTTGCTGTTACATAACACTGGGTTATTGCTTCTTGATATATATTGCCCTACTAGGAACATAACTGGTTTTACCAAATAGTTGATCAAGTCTATTTATTTATTATATTTATTTTTAATTTATACATTTGAAAAATGGCTAAGAGATTCTTTCCTAAAATCTTAGAAGAATACCATGTTGCTCATTGATGAGGGTAGAATTAAACTAAAATATTTAATAAGCTGCCCATTAAGTCTGAATACTATGGGGAAGTTCAATGAATTGAGAGCAATGAGAAAAACATCCCAATTGTTTGCAAATTTTATAAATTCAAGAAGGAAGTAAATGCTGATTTTTTAAAATAAGAAACATAAAAAGAAGTGTACTCTTATAATACCTGTATTTCAGGAAGCATCCCTATATTATATGCGAAAACAAGATTTGTTGCAGTGACAATTGAGCTAAAAATTTTGGTTGCCTTTGTGCCATGAATCTTGTAATCCCTTGCTAGGCTATTGATACCTAAATATCAAGAGTAACAAAATATTCTTATAGATAATCCAAAGAGCCAATGATTCATATAGATAATCTAAATAAAACTACCATAATTCACCTCAAGAGTTTCCTTAGTTCTTAAGGCACCTTAGAACTTAAGATTATACACCAACATTGATTTGTTACAAAAGAAAGTATAAACAATTTGAATCAAACACAACACTTGATTTTTTTTTTTGTAGCTCCATCATGATTTTGTGTCCTTTTTGGTAGTCATTCTGGTTATGGGAAATTTAGTTTGCCAAATACCTGGACCACTTATTGTTTCCACATAAAAGACCACCTAAAAAAATACAATTAAAAAATAACTACTCAGCTAAATCGAATTTCAAGCCCTGTAAACTACAACTCACTAAGACTAGAAAATCACTAGTCAATTAGTCACCTATTATCCTAGACTTCTAACTAGTAATTGGGGATTTTAAGCTTATTAAGACCACAAAAAGTTAGTTAGACTTGTGTTCTCAAAAAAAGAAAACCTTTAGAAACAAATAAAAATGGAATGTAACTAGAAATAGTTCTAAAGGGAGAGAAGGAATACCAAGACAGAGAGAATCCAAATGACTGAGGTCAAAAGAGTAGACACAAATGAATAGACACATAAAATAGAAGAAAGAAGGATATTGTGTACAAGGTAAAGAGGGGGGCACTAGATTGGATAGTTTTTAGCTAGAATAAAACCACATTGACTATTTATGTGAAGCCCACTCCCAAAATGAACAGTTGAAAAGTAGTTGTGCAAGATTAATCCATTAAATTGTGGTCTCATTTATAAGAAAACAACTCAAGGAAAGTTAATCTAGCTCAGAAATGTTATGATTTAAGATGCATACCTACTTATTCGATGATCTTCCTCTTGATCGCCATGAAAATATGTGCCTCTTTTAATTAGGAGCTAAGCACAATCAACAACAACATACTAGTTTCTCTAGTTCAAAGAAATGGCCTGAACAACAAACAACAAAAGAACTATCAAATTTAGATCTTAACTGCTTATTACTCAAAAATTTAAGTCTAAAAGCTCAAAAAATCCCCAAAATAACTAAATCAATAGCCCAAATTACTGATTCAAAGTTTTCGCGAAGGAATTGTACTTGTTGTAGAATGATTTCAACTTGACTTTCCTCGACTTGAAACAGGTGATGAAGATTGAGTTGAACTCTTACAATCTACTTTCTTGCTACTATTTTTTACCTGTTGAAACTTTTTCTTGTGATGGGTTCTCCAAAAATTCTTGATTATATTGTTTGTCCTACCTGGTAAACTTTCTGCTATTCGAGACTACCCGAGCTTTGAGAAAGAGATGTATAAAATCATTCAATAATTTTATTAGAGGTCAAAATTAAGATTTATTATTATTATTATTTATTAAATTCAAATAGACTAGAATCGAAGACCTTTCATATAATAAATGTTGGAGTTGAGGAAAGCCAACTCTGAAGACGCCAACATCACTTGCATGCGAAACCTGTCAAAGAGAAGCCATAGAAGGGAAGAGCATGGAGCACGGGAAAAACCCTAAACGGACATGAGAGACACCATGAATGCAAACACAATAAGAAATGTATTTACAATAATGTGATGTTGTTGTTGTTCTATGTGAAAATACAAAGAGGAGAACTCGAATATAAAGAGCTCATGGAAGCTTGTAGAACAAGCTGGAAGGTGGTAGAAGATAAGTGTGACAACAAGAAGGGAACAAACTCCCGTGTTGTCAACAACTAACCACTACATGCATTAAATATGAAATATTAAATAAATGCATGACCTAAGTAAGCTTAAGTAATAGAATAAATAATTAGATATTAATTATTTACTCTAACACCCCCCCTTAAGTGCAACTTAGGGAAATGCCTTAAGCTCACAAAACAAAGATGAAATGCATAATGGGTCCCGGAAACGAGGCCATGTTAGGTACCCATGTACAATGCAAGAAAATGCAACCTCTGTAAGCGAGGAAAGAGAGAAAACCACGTGGGAAAAACCCTCCCCCAAAAAGAGGTAAGAACCCAGTGAAGAGCAGAAGAAGTCTCCAACTAGGGAAATTGTCCCCTAAAACAGGAACAAGAAGTGATCATGAAGAAGCAGCATCACTGAAGCATGAAGAAGCCACAAAACTGTCAAACTGCTGATCTGAAGAAACCTCCATGGAAGAAGAAGGCACGAACTGAGCATGTCTATATGGTAGATGATCCATCTCACCGAAATGCATAGGTAGCTAGCCACTGCAATCGCCTTGTATATAGGATCAACCACTGAATACATAGTTCACACTATCGAACCATCGAACCATGGATGCATTAGAACATAGCATAACCCCCCCTTAATGCAGACGGGGTGTGATGATAGGCAACTGAGAAGGTGAGCCAAAATCTCCTGCAAACGAACCAAGAACGAGGAAAGAGGAAAAGAGATACAGACACCGATAAAGACACGGTCTAACTGAATCTGCATGGGGCTAATGTCGTGGAAGGGACACTCACTTGACAAAGGGAGAATGCCTAAAACAACAAACAAATAATCCCCCCCATGGTGCTTTATGAAATAGTGCATGCACAGCTGACTCAAAACAACGTTCATGACTCCCAGAATGCAAAAGTGACAATTTATCTCAGTGCGAGAATAAAAAGTGCTTCAAAAAGATAGCTACAATGATCAAAACTGAAAAAGAGCTGAACCAAAAGAAAGTACAGCCTAAAAGAAAGCAAACCATGCCAGGAAAACGATCCTCGGGCCTAAAACACTCAAAATATCCACCATAGAGAAAAAATGCCAAAACTATGATAGAAAGAGCAAAGGCCAAAAAAAAAGAAAAAGGACTACTTTTCTGAAGAGTACACAGAACCAGCTTTCCAGAAATATAAAGTTTTCAAAAAACTGACATGGGATGTAAAAGATATGCATGCCGGAGTCAAAAAAAGGACTTCGGACTTCAACAGAAAAAACGAACAATAAAAAAACATCAAAACCAAAAAATACTTGCACCAAAATCTCCGTCTCAGAACTAGCTTTCCAGCGCTTCTTTTGGATCAGAAAAATACCTCCGTATGCAAGAGTTATGGCCAAAAAACCAAAGGTAGGTCCAAAAGCAATCGAGAGAGGTGCATGCAAGGGCTGATGCAGCGCTGACATCAGCAAGTCAGCCATTAAATTTGATGGTTTGGTGGCCGTCGCAGCAAAAAAGAGTGCCACGTGGCAGTACTGATGTGGCAGGGGTGACGTGGTGGGTCCACGTGGCAAGGTGCCACGTGGCGCCCATGCCACGTGTCACCCCCGCAGTGGCTACAGATGCTGACGGTGCTGCAGTGCTGTCGGGCTGAGCAGCTGGCGGGCGAAGGCGGCCGCAGGGGCGGTGGAACCGGGAGGAGGTGGCCGCAGGGTGGCGAAGACGGAGGAGCTGCCGGCGGAGGGCGACGGCCGGGAGGAGGCCAGGCCGCGGCGGAGCGCGGGCGGCGCTGCCTGCTGCGGCCGCTGCGGGCTGCACGCAGGTGGCGCGGCGGTGGCCCCGTGGTGGTGCGGCGGCGGCGCTGCAAAATTATTATTATTTTTTTTGTTTTTCTCAAGCCCTGGGTCCGTACGATCCGTATGGCAGCGACCCTGGAGGCCTCAAAAATTTGCCAAAATTGCCCTGTCTCCAAAAATGACAAGTTTTATATGAATCCTGACTGCAAACGGCCTCCCGGATCCAATGGTGATGTCTGTTTGGTCCCAAAGTGCTCTGAAAAATCGCTGATCCCCTGATTTGAAGAAAAATTGCACAAACAAACTAGGGTTTGTGACTCCAAATCACGGCTTCAAAATTTCTTCAACGAAGCAGCAGCAGGAAGGCTCTGATACCATGTTGGAGTTGAGGAAAGCCAACTCCGAAGATGCCAAGATCACCTGCATGCGAAATCTGTCAAAGAGAAGCCATAGAAGGGAAGAGCATGGAGCACGGGCAAAACCCTAAACGGACATGAGAGACACCATGAATGCAAACACAATAAGAAATGTATTTACAATAATGTGATGTTGTTGTTGTTCTATGTGAAAATACAAAGAGGAGAGCTCGAATATAAAGAGCTCATGGAAGCTTGTAGAACAAGCTGGAAGGTGGTAGAAGATAAGTGTGACAACAAGAAGCGAACAAACTCCCGTGTTGTCAACAACTAACCACTACATGCATTAAATATGAAATATTAAATAAATGCATGACCTAAGTAAGCTTAAGTAATAGAATAAATAATTAGATATTAATTATTTACTCTAACAATAAACTCTCAAATTAAGATTGTATTATAGACTAAAATGCAACCCTTAAATGTTTTACATTAAGAAATAAATTAAATTTGAAAAACAAATTAATAAACATAAGAAAAAATATTGAAACAGTTGCCAACAATTTTAACGAGTTAAGTTAATACTTGTTTCCCCATTGAGCATGAAGGTCAAGAATCAAATGTTCTTCCTATGGAGTTATATTGGTGTGGTTCAAATCAGGGTGAAGATAGTTAAGCCATCTTAGTTTGCAACTCCTACCACTTCTATTCAGGTCTGCCTCATTCTCTAAGAGATTAGATAAGAAAAATTCAAAGGGATATTGAAGAAATTTAAACAAAGATAGAAAAAAATTTCTTCAATATCATGCAACTCCATGCAAATAAGGAACTTATAGTTTTATCATTATACATTAATGCCATAGGACATGGGAGGAATTACAATAATACTCAAAGAGATATAGATAGATAAGGTTATGGCTTCACTTTACATACTTGAAGCTTTGGCTAGAAATTCCCAACTCCCTTCACCATGGAGAGTGATATAAGAAATGAGACGAATGTCCTCCTCAAAATTCTAGGGTCCTCTCTTTCTTTCATCTTTCATCAACCCACCACCACTTCTGTTGGCCATTATATTATGATTTTTTGCATATTTCACTAAATTAAAATTCATCTTTGCAGTTGATAAAGTTAAAATGACAATATTAAATAAAACAAATTATATATAAAATTAATATCTATATCCATCTATTAGCAACAAAAAAAATGGAGGATTAAAAGATTAAATGGTGGACAAAATTCATATTTTAAAAGAAAATCATTTGCTAGAAAACAAAGCTAATGTAATGTATATTAGTTTCTGCATTTTTTCTCTATGTTTATTTTTCACCTAGTCACACTCTATGATTTGTCATCACTATGATTTTTCAATTCATTTTAATGATGGATTACATGGTGTAATAAACAAAAAATTTTATGCAAAGAAAATGTCTACAATTAAATCCTTCAAAGTTCTGTATGTGAAGAATTATGTATTGAGTAGGGTTGGAGCTCCTAAAATTGCAGACTTATTGCTGGAGTTGTTTGAGTTGGTACTCATGTAAGATTGTGTAAGTTCATACTTATGGTGTATAAGAGTTGGAGTTCTCAAAGAGAGGGGTTATCACTCCTTAGGGTTGAAGCCCTTAAAAATTGTAATTGGATTGAAGATTTGTGAGACTAGATTAGGACAGTAGATCGTAGCAACTATTATCATCATTATTTTCTCCCTCATTGGGTTTCCACATCACATTATGGCATTTTGTGCTTATTGATTTCATAGTGTAATTTTCTATTGTTATGGTTAGTGCTCTAGAGTACAAAACTAATTATAGTGAAGAAGCTTGAATTTGATTATAAAGTTTGTTCACTACTAATTAACCCTCCTCCACAAGGCTGTCCCCCTCCTACCCCCCCCCACACACACACACACACTCTTAATAGTGAACCTATCTTCTAGGAGACTGGTAGAGGGCTTTGTGAGTTGCTTTTCATCCACTGTACACCAATGAAAGTGAGGGTGAGTCACTTATGACATGGATGATAATTTTGGTTTATAGCCTTACCATAACATTACAACTTCTCTACAAAATCAGAGCTGGGAATCCTTCAATAACCCATTGCTTGAGATGGAAGTTGAGCAGTCATACCATTATATGAGATAGGTGGAATATCACTTGGTTCTAGCATTACACTTAAAAGAGAATACATGGTATTAGCTTAGATAGATGACTCAAGCCACAGGTTGAAATATGATTGCAAACTTGAGGGTGATACCATTTAACATCATGGAATGATTAGTTACTCTCCAAGGACACCACCACTTGTGATATATGCAAATGAAGATGTAGACAAGGAGTGCATTGTGCTTGTTATGGTACTTGGGAATGTAGTTTCTTCATGTGATGCATTGGTCTTGGGGATCAATCTTGGTTGGGTGTAAATGTTGGGATTTCTCAACAAGAAGTGATGGAACTAGTTTGGATTCATTGGAGTGACCTTGGAAGATATAAGGATGAAAATTTCAGATATTTAGGTGTTATTCACCATTTTACCAATCACTTTGTGTCCCCATTTCATTTAGAGATTGATTGGGACAACATTCTCAATAAGGATTGGAACATTGATCAAATTGGTACACTTGAGATTGCTGCTTGGAATCCTTGGTGAAGGAAGGATCATTCCTTTAATTGTGAACTTATTGGTTGGTTGTAGATCAGCCACACCACTCTATGGTTTTCCCTAATACTAGAGAGTTGGCAAGTTCTTCTTGGCCAAGGTAGGTAGAGTTCATAGTCTTAGACTTGTGCAGGCTTCTTCCAGTCACTTCTGAGGCATTACTCAAAATTCATGCTAAGAATATAGGCCAATCCTATGCTTCAAATAGAGTGTTGTTAAGACTATTAGAATGTATTTCAAAAATTCATGTTATGGGCAGCACTAGTCCTGGATCCTTTTAGACCTACCACTTGAAAAGTGTCCATTTTATGTTAGTTTGAGCTTCACTTGGTTTCAAGAATACTATAATATTTTCTACTTAAAAAGGCCAACCACATGAAGGTGGAAGCTCATCTGGCCTCACCCCCCTCCCCCTAACATCAATCTAAATTACCCATTCTCAGCTAAATACATACTTCATTCATTCATTCATCCATTTATGAACTATAACATTCAATCAATACAATCACATAACATTCAATAATATGATATAAAATTCATTAATACAAAATACTAATCAAGACTTCATTAACACATAAAAATATTCATTAACATAAAAAAAGAATCAATATTAATAAGCATCATTCATAGATAATTACTTAAAACAAAGTTCTTTCATTATCCAACAAGGTTGATCAAAGAGCATTTTTAAAACATCATTTCTTCTTTTTGTTTTTCTTAGCTCTCTTAAGAAAAGTGCTCATAGGAGCATCCATATCTGCATCATTCTCCTCCTCTTCTGGCATGTGTAATGTCAATTTATGATGGCTCCTTCTCTTTGGAGGAGCAGGAGGTTGCTGCACTAAAGGGGGCTCTGTTGCAAGAACAAGTAAATAGGATAAATTGGCATACTCTTTTTCTTTTTTTAACTATTACAAGTCTATAATTAAGTACTAGTACAACATAACATGTATTTTTCTTACTTGACAATGCCACATCATGTACATTAACATTTTGATCCGCTACCACGTCAACATGTTGAACACTTGGAACATGCTCCACTCCTTCATCATGATGTTCAACATGCTCAAACATATTAAAAAAAAGGATACACATCAAATTGAAATTAAAGATGTTAAATTGTATTCATAATTACATAATTAATTTCCAATAGAAAATTAATACCTCCACCACTTTAATGCACATCATGGCCTTTGTCACGAGCAGATTTTGTGGTAGGATATGAAAGCTGTAGTAAAATGTCATGCACATTGTTATGCAGTCAATTTACATTCAAAACTAATACCAAAAAAGAATCTTCTTAACTATTCAATTTCATTTACTTTTCATCTAACCAATTTACCTATGATATATCATTTGTGTACTGGATTCTTGGGCAAGGCTTTCAAATTCTTCACATTGGCGTGCAACCATGACATTATAGCCTTCCTTCAAGAAATTTTTTCTATCTTCATCTATGAGATCCACATTGAATTCTGTGCCTTGTATTACCCCATGCTTTATTTTAAAATAATCAAATTCTTTTCACAAAGAACCTATGCAAGTAACTAGCCCAATATGACTCCTAACTCTCATGTAGCAAAGGACAGAGCCTATGGAAACTATAGAAGCTAATCCTCAGATTTTATTTGAAGGATAAATTAGTTGGGTTTTCACAGTAGTAAAATAAAGCAAACTATTTGACAAAATTTCTTAGAGTTCAGGTTACAAAAATTTCAATATGAAATAGCTCAGCGTCCTACACTAGTATCAAAGCACAAAACATCTTGCTAGCCCATGTGTAGTGTGTTGGCCTAGTTTTTCACCACCCTTTTTTGTTGTATTCAACAATGAAAAACCCTAAATGTGCAGTCCAAAGTAACTTGAAATTTGGTCAAAAGACCCTAGGCAAAAAATTCACCAAATAACCTTGTGCTTTGCCTTGTTTGGCCCTAGCCTATGAAAACCTTAGGAAGTATCATTTCAAATAAATTTTGGCAAGACATTTTAATCCTAAAAGTTTTATCTGTGCAAAGATGCCTTTACTAATCTTTTGATAAACTTTATGACGTTTGCCTAAATTGCATTATTTTGTTTTGAAAAAAGTCCTATGTAACAGTAAACTTTGGTGACTGTTGATCTTGATCAGATCAATGGCCATTGCATTCCCATAATTTAGAGCTGTAAGGTCTTTAAACATTGCGAGGAAGTACTTGTTCAACATGTAGCTCCTGCTGATGTTTTAACTTCAGTGCGCCAAAAAAATTTAGTGGCTGTCTGAGTTAGTCAGAACTTTTGCAGAACTCTTAGTGTTCCTTGTGCATGTTTTAAAATCCTTGCGATACCATTGGCCCTTTCTTTAATAAAGGTATTATTGTATAGCTCAGGGTTCCTGATCATTGATCTTGTGAAGAATCAAAGGCTAGCGCATGCTCGCATTTTGAAGTTGTGTAAGAGATAAATAATGCGGGCAAGTGATTTTTTGACATATGGCAAGGTGGGGTCGAGAATTTCTAACCATATACTACGAGGTGCCACACTATAAAATGTTTGCTGACATGTACTACTAGATGTGCCACTACAAAGGTTTGTTTTCTAAATGGAAGTGAAGCCTTGTTAGCCATAGATCTTTCAAAGATCGAGGGTTAGTGCAATCCCGCATTATGAAGTTGCTAGTTAGATAAGGAATGCAGGTATGCACCTTTGCGACACGTGTCATAGTGGGTCCAATGTATGGGAGCATACTCAGTCATGCCATGTGGTATGCCACTTATGCTTAGCTGGAAACACTTATGATGTGGGCGTGGAAAGTTTCAAAAATTAATGAAATGGTCAGATGAGTCAGAGCACGCAAATTAAAAGCAGTCACTTCATTGGCCCAAGTGGATGATGCAAGCATAAAATGCATAATTATTTTGCACTGTTGATCTTCCTGATCAACGAGGGGTGCTTGTCCGCATTAAGAACCTGAGTGAAATTTAAACAAAGTAGGAATGCGCCATGCAGACACGTGTCCATGATGACACCTAAAATTTTAACTCAGAAGCTCTAGTGGGTATAATCACTATCACCATTGATCTTTTGAAAATCAATGGTTGATGCAATCCCACAATAAGGAAATGCTTGATCAATAAGTAAAGAGGGAATGTGCTAGCTTGACACATGGAAAGAGTGATGTCAAGCACCTGCTTGCTTAGAAGAAGAAATGGGACCCGCTGGCATGGAAGTTGTCAGAAGGCACAAACTCATATAAAGGCTTCCTATTGGTCAATGTAGCTGACTGGACCTTATTCAAATATGAATTGATCAGATCATTGATCTTGTCTTGATCAACAAGTGGCACTTCCCCACAATTCTAAGGTGCAAGAAATTTAAGAAATGCGGGCAAGGGGTATTGTGATACGTAGCCTTGTTTTTTAAAGCCATAAAGCTTGTTTCCTTTTAAATCAGAGCCGTTTGATATGATGAAAATCTACGGATAGGATTCAAAATTGGTTGCAAATTGGAGGTAACGGTTATAGGATTTAATATGACTCAAATTTTCCTTCGTGTGACCTCAATGCACTAGTATAACATGAAAAATCACCATTATTGAAGCATACAATTGCAGATTTTCTTAGAGCGAAAAGGATTTCTAGAGCAAGGGCACAAAATTTCTCAAGGGTTTTAGTAAATTTGCAGAGAAAATTACAGAGAAATAAGGGCAAATTTAGCGGGTAAGTAATCTGTAATCTGTAAAAATCAAGAATTTGCTGTTGTAAGAGTGTGAATTTTTAAAATGCCTCCACGAAAGAAATTTTCTGGGCAAACTGATTATTTAAAAAGGGTTGTGCATGATAATTTCCTAGAACAATTTCCCTTATTAGTGAATGAAATAACTAAAGGGAGGGAACTCATTCCTAAGAACCCTAGGGTAGTTGTGGCTGAAGGTTTCTATGATAGGGAAAACTGGGTAAGAGACACCTAAGTCTCTATTGGGGGTTTGCAATTGTTCAAGAAATGGTTCTCAGAATGGAATTTAGATACCCCCATGAGCAATGTATGGGAACTCGACATTGGAAAATTAACAGTTCCTTCAGTCTTCTTCGATAGTGATCTATTGAACAACCTGGCAAAGAAATATGATCCTATTACAAGATGGGTGAAAAATCATTCTGAAGTCAATCTTTTTAGGGTTTTCCCTGAGCTATGCAGTGAAGTTTTCAACCTTAACCCTTACCATGTTGTACATGAAATCATTGATATGGATGATTTACAAGCACAATATGATGCACAAAAAATATACTTGAGGACAGGGCCATTGTTGGAGCATGCTTCTAAAGTTGGAACCTTGTCTGTGATTACTGCTAATACACCTAAGCCATCATTGAAAAGACATTTTAACCCTAGGGCTCAGGAATTATATACTTCTCTTTGCAAAATTTTTGGGATTGATGAAGCTGAGCAGATCCCAGGCTCAATTGTTCTCATAATGGCTCAAACTCTTCAATTTGGAATGAGTACTATTCTAGATTTTGCTACTTTCCTTGCAAAGGAGATTCATAATGGTTTGGTGGGAATAGCAAGGGGAAAAGTGAACAAACCATTATGTTGGTATTCATTGCTTATGCATGTATCCTTGTACAAGGGATCCACCTTCTTCTCCAAGGGTATAGAGCTGGAAACAACTAGGGATGGAGAGAGGAATCCAATACAGTTGTGGAGTGTGGATATGACCTCAGAAGCCACAGATGCCAGTTATGTGAGGTTTGATAGATATTTTGCATCAAAGCTTAGATTTCTTTTGAGAGGAGATAGCCCTAGAATTCCACAAGCACTGTTAGAATTGGTCAAATCCAAGGACCATGCACAAGGGCTACTGGTTAGTCATAACTAGGGGGATATATTCCCTTATAATGTCTCAACAGTTATAAGAGTATATGGCTTTTTGGGAAATCCTCACGTTCTACCTTTCCATGTGCCTTTGAAGATACGGATAGCTGAGCTCTTATGGTAGATAGGCACTATAGATGAGAGGGAATTATCTAAGAAGGGTACCTTCTTTCCAATTGTTACTATAGTGCATAATTTTATTTTTGTCAGGAAAGGATGGAAGCACCTTAATTTTTTTTTAGATAGATATAACATGGCAAAATCTCATGCCATATTTACTGACCCTGAAGGATTCTATGATCTTTGAAGAGAGAGAATAAAAGCTTCTCGCATGGTGCAACAAA
Source organism: Cupressus sempervirens (assembly GCA_028749045.1). NCBI lineage: Eukaryota > Viridiplantae > Streptophyta > Pinopsida > Cupressales > Cupressaceae > Cupressus > Cupressus sempervirens. The sequence goes on from CM053792.1 coordinate 435,521,322, forward strand.
TATGCTATCCAGAGGATGTGATAAAAAATGTTTTTACTTTGCAAGAGCAGGAATTGAGAAAGAAGAAGTGTATAGTATATAGCAAAACCCTAGAATTTATTAATGCCTTTGACCTCCATTATGATCCATTAAAAGAAAAGAAATATTGGGGAACCAAGATGCAAACATTAATGAATAATTTTGCTATGATAATACAAGCCATGAATGAGAAGATGGATGCATATGTCAAGGCATATCCAGACAAGGCTACATAAGTACAAAAGAAGATAAGTAGCAAAAATATAGTGGCTCCTAACCAGTATACATTGCAGAGAAGGGCAGGTTATTTCATGGTTCAAAGTGTGCAACAAGCACCCTTGCATCAGAGGCCAAGGTTAGGAAGTCCATTTGCAACCAACTCTCCAAAAAGGAAAAAATTAGAGCAGGGGTCTTCTTCCCAAGTGGAACAATATTCCCCAAGCCAGTCTCCAATCAGAATTAATGATGAAACATCTCTGAGAGAACAACTTAAAAAAATTGGTGGAGAGGGAGATGTGATTGTTACCTCCATAGATTTGGAGATTGGAGAGCCTCAGGAACCACCTATACCTTCCTTGGATTTAACTATTGCTGATTACCAAGGTAAGGAGATTGACCCTATAGTTGCCCAAGCCTCTGAGAGGTTTATTAATGATGAAAATTTTGTGAGGCCTAGAGCATTTGCACAATTTTTGTGGAGGCTAAATATAGGAGATTTTGAAAAGACTTGTGAAAAAATAAAGGTAGAACAACCTGATAAATCAGATTATGCTATTAAGGAGGAGGTAAAGTCTAAATTTTTGAATGATTTTTCTCAATTTACCCCTGGGGCTGAAAGGAAAATAATTAAACAGTTAGGAGTCCTTATTTTGCCAAAATGGGATATAGTGAACGCCATGGTTTTTGATTCAATTAGGAAGCAAAAGGACGTCTAGTTTAAAATTGAAGAAGAGGTATTACAGACTCATAGAGGAGTCAAATTTAGTGATGACCACTGAGCCCTTGTTATTTGGTCAATTGAAAAAAGAGACAAGACCAGAATGTAAGAACTTTCCACTGCAGAGCATATTGGTGCATTGACAATTTTTAGGGCTAGTGAGGTAGGTAGTAAACATATAATAGGAATGGCCTTAGAAATGCTAAAATTTGGTAGTGTTGTATCTGGCCAGGAAGAAGACAGATTTTCCCAACTCAATGCTAGGTTTGAAGAAGTTTTGAAAGCATATGAGGAAAGGGGTATGCAGATATAGTCATTAGAAAACAAAGTATCCCAAATGGAGAAGGTACTGGGGAAAAGAAAAATAGGAGAGACTAGTAAACCCAAGATTGCATACCCTCCTAGGCCACTTATTGAACCTTTCAAGTCCACTCCAATTATTGAGGTACCAGATACCCCTAAAAGGCCACAATTCTACACTGCAGAGGATTTTGAAGAAGAAAAGAATAAGTTGTATGCAATGCATGTAGAACTAAATAATCAATTTGAGGAGAAAATAAGGCAGGGTATAATGTATTTAGTAGATAGAATTGAGTGGTCATCATTTTTTGATTTATTGGCAAGGATTACATCCATCAAGGATGAATTAAAGAGAGATGAAGCTGCGTTCAGACCTCTTGTGCAGAAGGTGACAAAAAGAAATGAAGATATTACTACTATGTGTATATTTGTCATCTAGCTGCCCTATCATTAGATAGAAGGAATTTTTGATTTACTAAATAAGTTGCAAGGTTTTTACGATAAGAAAGATTCTTTCTATAGAAGATTAACTAATTGTTTTTCCAAGTATTTTGCGAAATTTTTTGATTTATTCCCTTGTGCTCTAAAGTCAGTTGATAAAATAAAGGAAAAGGAGGAATGGGAAAGGGAGTTAGATGAGATTTTCTGTGAGAGAATAAATAAAGTTATAAATGAAACTGGACACTTGTTATGGGCTATGACAAATGAGGAGTTGGTTAAAGTGTAGATATTCTATAACTCCATCAGAAAGGAATTAGTTGATGTGGAGGAAATTGCAAATTCCCTGATAACTATACAAAGAGAAGCCCTCAATTTTTATTAGCCAGAAGATATTACCTATAATAAGTGGAAAGAAGAGTTTTTGTCTTCAGAATAGATAGAAGGAGGTGATGAGATGGAGGATGACAAAAAAGAAGAGGGTACAAAAGTAGAAGCCACCTCTGCCACCGATGATAAAGACAAAGAGGATCCTCAGGCAGCAAGAGATGACTCATCATTGTCACATTTGATGGCTACCTATCCCAAGGAACCAGAGTGCTAAAGGAATCCAATCATAATATTTTGTCTTTCCAAAGGGAATAATAGAAGTGGGCCCACAAAGGAATGTTCAATGTACCAGTCTTTCTGTTATTCACAGTGTTGTCTTGTTGTGGTGGGTGTATGTAAAACTTTGTAAAAGACACCTGTCATTTTCTCTTAGCCTGAAGCTTGTTGCATCTCACACTATATAAGTGAGATTCAAAGGAGGGGTCCAAATTCTATTTTTTCTAAGTGATATACTTAGTCTGTTTTTGGTCCATTGTTTGGAGCAAGTTTGTGATGTATTTTCTCTGTTAGTTTCTGAGAATACATGAATAATAGAATGATCCCTGTGTTTACTCCTAAGGCCATTTTGAGTTTACTATAAATGTATACAATTTTCAAAGAAAATAAATAAAAATTATGAGCTATCCCCATATCAGTTCTTTCTAAATTTTGTCTCCTTTTGATTACTTGGTTATTTTGATATTGTATGAGTAAAGGCTTGTGCAATTGAATGCAATCTAGTTAGGTTGTATATCTTTTCATCACTGCTATTAGTTCAATGGATTAAGTACAAGCTTTGATGAATTTGATAAGGTTGTTGTAGTAGTGGAAAGGATTTTTTGGATGATGAATTCTGATAAGAATTACTGATAAAAATTGTTGTAAGGAAACAAATTAGATCTAAGAATTTATAGTAGACTTTGAACCCCAATGGATTAGGCACTGGTCAAATTGATTCAGTTGGAAGAGAAATGTGTCATAAATGGTTTTTAGATGTAGAATTATAATCAATTTTACTTTTATTTCTGAAGATTTTCAAAGTTGGCTTGTATTTGTTTGCATGGAATGTTTTAGCTTCAGTTAGCCACTATTGCTCAGAACACTTGCAAATCCATAGAAGAATTTTGGCTAGATATGTTATATGAGATGTGATTAGAAAATTGTCATGAATTATGCATGCATTTGAGGATTTGAGGTGAGAATCAGAATGAAACTAAAATAATCCTCATATAGTGTTTCCCAGTCTTGAATCATCGCTGGGTATACCCACCCTATTTTTGCAGATCTTGAAGAGTAGAAAACCACCCTTGGTTTTGTTGAAGTTGGGACCAAATGGTTTACACATACAATTGTTAATAAGATTTTGCTAGTTTTTAGATTGTGTGAGTAATGTCATCTTGGTATTGAGCATTTTGTTGCTTACTAGTTTTAAAACACCAACATAGTGATTCAGTATTGGAGATGGCTAATGTGGGAATAAGTCTTTTAAACAATTAAGTGTAATAAATTGTTCAGAGACGTTAAATCTATACCTTCAAATGAGGTTCTTGAAGTGAGTATTATGCTCTTCTGTTTGGGAACCTAGATGCTCTATACAAAAATAACTGGTGGTTTTGATCATCCCACAGGAATAGAGGCCCCAATATGTTAGTATGCAGAAAAAGTTTGAAATAATCCCAATTTCATTGCTTTAGTTTGAAGAAAATTAAATTTGGATTGAGAAATCTACCTAGCCCTTGTGTCAATATGACAAAACCTTGAGAAATTTTGTGTAGCCATCCTTTGAGAGGCCTTGTGAGGACAAATACTTTTAACTATCATTCCTATGTAAGTGGTAACATATGTGCTCCTCATAGCTACAAGATTGAGGCTTCTTCGAAACACAATATCTGCCACCCTCCTAAAAAAAGATGCTTCAAATCATTGTGTAAGCAACACTTGTAAATCATTAAACTTTAATTTATTTTCTTGGTCATTGTACTTGTATAAAAGAGACTATGTTCTTAACAATATAGGAAGGACTTTATAGCTTACATTGAAGTCTTCTTTCAAGAGTTTGGAGATAGAGTGAAACAATGGATCACTTTAAATGAACCTTATGCCTACATGGCTATGGAACCATTGAAACCATGAACCATGAAGCAAAATAGTCAATTATTCCTTTCACTCTCATACTTTGTAGGAACCATTGAAACCATTGAAGTCTGACAGTGAGTTATACTATTTAAACCATACTAAGCCACTATACAAGCATAAATCAATACAAATCACATTCAACAAACATTATCGGTGATAAGTATTAACTCTTGGGAAGGTAAAAGCTAATTTACATAATATAGCTTCTATTTAAAAAAAAAGATAGGAGCACATTTAATGATCCCCAGAGAGGTGTAATAGAAAAGGATTAGGTTTAACTAGCTCACTGAAGCTAGGCATAGTTCAAGAGGTAGTTACAATATTCCTCTAGTTTGATTCTTCCTAGTTTCAAATGCATTGCATGGGATGAATTTCACAGACTTGCATTTATATGTTTCAGTTGCTTTGCTATCTAACATCATACCTATGTAGATGACTAGTATCAACAGGTTAGGAAATTTGGTAGGCTGTAATGATAAAATATAGAACATATGGTAGGCTATAACAATAAAATATAAAGCATACTTTCATTCTTTGTAATTTTTCCTTAATGAGGTCCTAAAAAATGCATATCAAGACACAATTGATAAGGTATAGGCCCAATCGAGATTGTAATAGACTTGTTCAGGAGATAACTATTGAATACTACTATTAATTGTTCAGAAAGATCACTCTTGATTATTTGCTTATTCTCTTTTTATTTTATATTCAAGGTTTTCTTTTAATAATCAAGATTAAATAAAAAAGGGATAAGGCATTAATATTTATTGTTTTTCCCCAATAGTCATGTTTAGGGTTGAATCTGTTGAATATTGAGGATCATTTATATTTTCTATAGCCAGTTAATTCTTCAATTGGAAGAAAAGACACCGAGGACTTACAATATGTAGGTATTCACACATCATTAATCTTAGTTTATGTTTCAAAGTATTGATTATCAGCAAGTTATCCTTATAATATCCTTCTTTTTGTGTTGGCATAACAGGGTTAATGGAGGAACCTAATTGAGTTGTAGGATAAATATCAAGTAAAGACCATAAGTGACCAAGGCTACTAGCTGAAAGCTTTCATCTCTCAAATATAACTAAAATAAATCTATATTTTTAGGAATTTACTGTTCCTATTGATTGTAAACTTCTGAACACTTGGCTAATGAATGCAAAAGCTATTTGATTCCTGTTTAAATTATTCTCTTGTAATTTTCTTTTGAAAATGATTAAGATGGTTTTATTGCTACATAACATTTAAAGAGTTTAACATCTTTCAATAATTTTTGATATGGCATGGATATCATGATTCATAACAATGTTGTATCTACATGAAAAGGGCACTATTACAAAATAAATATTTTTGAGGTATAACTGCACATAATATCCAAACCATATCTCAGCTGTATCATGTCCACATCTATATCTGTTACAACAGAGAGGGGGTTGGCATATCATTTAACCTTGCTATTATCTCAACCTTAATTTAAATAGAGAAGATATTTTTCTAAAAAAATCTTTAAAATGAATATGAGATGTCTGTCTATTTAGCCAATTTCATATCTCTGATAATTTGGGATACTTTAGCATACATGATAAATTTTGCCACAATTTCTCCCATTTCTCTATGTATGGTATTATATTGCTACATAGTTTTTTAATTACATCTTGTTTATTTATTGCACCCTTTGTAACCAAAAAATGGAAATGTGTATAATTTTTTTTATAGAAAATTCCCCAGTGACCTTCAAGAAATAAAGAAGCGCAAGAATGTCTATGCAAAAAGTATAATATATTTGCATTGCCAAGAATTTTTGTACAAAAAGTGTAGAATACTTGCATAAAGAACTAAGTTTTTCTGCAAAGAATGACTACAAATACCTTGGAAGATCTAAAAAATCCAAGAAATGTCAAATAATGACTACAACAAATTTTTCAGGTGCAATGACAAGTAATACATCAACACATGCAAATACACTTAAAAATGCTATTAGGTTGTTCAAAACCTGAATTAGAGTGGGCTTTTGATAGCCTAAAATTTTGCATGCCCTCAATAATGGATGTGAAAGATTTAATTCAACAAATGAATTTGCACTAAAAGAAGCCCCTTCTAACGATGCAAAAAAATCATTCGAGCCTTTCCTATGACTTCCAATTTTTACAGCTTTAGTTTCAATATTCTCTTGACATGAAAAAGAAATAAAATTCAGCAAATTTATCCTCAATTAAAAGCTTTCTTAGTAGATGAAAAAATAATCAACACATTTCCAAAGAAAAGAAAAGATTTACAACTGGGAAATCACAAAAAAAATAGTAATCAAGACGTTCCTCTAAATTTCAAGTTATCAAATTGAACTATTTTGTGTACAATTACAAAAAATAGTAGATAAAAGGAAACAAAGCCAGAACACAAGAAAGACCTTTAAGACACAAAGAAACACAACAATAATGAAAGGGAAATGATTACTTCAAAGAAAAGCAACAAAATATTTTGCCCAAAAATTAAGATAAACAACAATAACCAAAATAAGAACTTTAAGAAACAAAGAAACACAACAATTTATCCTAGGAAACCCCTCGAGGCCACACCAAAAAATATCTCTTTTATTAAATAGAAGAAGTTTGAGTACAATGTTTTCAACTGAATACATGATTATCACACATGAGTACAATGTTATCAACTGAATACATGAGTACCATTTTCTTAAAAAGCTTATTCTAGAGCCAAACTCTTTCCTTACCTAATTGTTTGATCTTCATGTTTTCATATTTTTTCCTATTCTTGGAATTATGAAGCCAATATTGCAAATACATTTGCTTTGTGAGACTCTTATGCCTGTAATTGTATGCATTTAGATTATTTGAAATGGCGCATAATTGGCAACATCAAGCCAACTTTGTAAAAATCATTTAGAAGGATGGCAATATAGAGTCTCCCCATATTACTACTTCTATTGCAACATTTGAAGGATTATATAAAGCTACTCGTAAATTTAGTATATTTTTAGCCAGTAAACCAAATAAACCTTACTTGTGCAACAATTTTAGTGACAATAGAGAGATTTTAAATGATAAGCCAACAGTGAGCTATATTTTGCAATAAAGTGTCAACTGGGAGCTCAAGGTCAATGGCATTCTACACACTCCATTTAAGAAACTTGGTAGATTAGTGGAAAGGTTAAAATATCATATTGCAAACTCAATAATTTGGTCCTTGAATCATCAATTGCTTATCTATTCCATCACGATGCAAAATATAAACTAGAAGATATTGAGAAGTGCCTCGAAAAGTATCTAATGATGGGGTGATGTTTCATTTTCTTGGAACTATAAAAAAAATAGAATATCTTAAAAATTATAGGTAATGTCCAATAGATCAATGAGAAGCTCCATCCAGATGAGCATAAATCCTTTTTCTTATGTTTCTAGAATATTTGCCCCTGATTTTGTTATGGACATTGATTTTCAATGTGGTCATGTGCATTGTTCCACGAAGTACTATTTCTAGGCATCCATAAGGCATATATCCTACTTTATGATGGTAGATGCTTCCCTAGGTGTGTCATCTCTTACGCTACATTTCTTGGTGTGACAATGCAAAAAAGACATTGGCATGACTAGGCTCCAAGATCTCTTAGCTCTCCTTTAGCATACCTCCACAAGCTTTCCCTTTCACACATACCACTTGATACCTCCTAGTATACTTCACTTTCCCTCCCACCCTACCATCTACATGTTTGACCATCGTCAAACACATCACAACCTCTATTTTCAAACTGAGAAGATGTAGCATAGGAGATGACAAAATAAAGGATTTAAGTCAATATTTATCTTCATCAAGCAATAGGCATACACATGATAGTTTCTAAACTATAAATTGTGTTGTCTTCAATTAGAGGTTGATGTGGATTTTGTTTATGGATGCATAAAAATCATTAGAGTTGGCAACAAGAGGAAAGGAGGAGCTCAAGTAGTTCATATATAGGCTTTCATAGAAAAATTTCAGCATTAGATCCTTAGAGAGAAATATTAATTGAAAACAAATGGTAAATGATTGAGCTTTTAAAGAAAGAATCCAACTCTGAAACTAAGATCCAATTCTAGACACAATGAAGCCAAAACAAAAGGGACCAAATGAATTTGGTGCAAAAGACAACCCTTAATTATGGAAACAAAGCCAAGGGTGTGCTGTTTTCGTGGTCAAAAGAAGATCAATTAAAATTTTAAAAACAAAAACACATCTTGAAAATATCAATCTCTGGAGCATGATTTTAGGGTTCAAATCGTGAATTTAATATGGTAGCATCCTCCATGAATAAAGGTTGATTGCATCATGTGATCAAAAGATAAGTACATTTCCAGCTAGTTCATTTTAGCTCTCATGAGATGATTATGTTGCTTTTCCTGTCTATTTTGAAAACCTCACATTTTAGTTCTCCAGAGGCAAGTAGATTGATCCTCCTTATTCTAGACTAGTTCACTTTCCAATTCCACTCATTGCTTTGTATCATCTTCTATTATAATACTTTGTTTCTTGTTGAAATTATATGAATACAAGCTAGGCAAAATTGCCACGTCTTCATTCTTATAATCTGGTATTTATTTGAAATGAGTAGCTAAGAGTTACAAGTTGCTTCATACACATTTGTTATGTTTATATTATTATTCTACATTATTTTCTAATGAATAATACTAATCATTTGTGGATAAAAATGGGAAATACAGGTGTTGCAAGTGGATTGTTTAGTAGGATACAATTTGTGTATGCCATTTACTGGTTGTGTCATTGTAAGTCTACAAAACAAAATCAAAGGCTTAAGACCACTTGAAATCTTTATTTATTATATGAATACTCACTAATCCATCTCTGAAACATTCCCCTCAACTCCTTAATTATTGTACCTTTTCACCACACATATAAAAGTCACAAGGGGAACCAGTTGTGCTTGTAATTTCACAAGCCTCATCATAAAATATGAATATTTCTATATGCTTTATTCTTTGATTTAATTGTAGAAGCACTTTGACCAATGTATTGCAATGGGTTACTTGCCTTGGGCTTGCAGAGTCTGTGTTGTCCCCATACTTAAACCAATAATATTAAAGCAATTGTACACCTTTTGATTAAGGGGTGGCAGCTCTTGAACAATAATAGCAATAGAAGTTAGAATAATTAAAAGTATCTGCACATATATGTTAGTAGAAGAATAAGATGTGGAAAGTTGTGAAGTCTTAAAAATAAGATAGTTTCCTAAATTGCATTAGGAAGAATGAGGGTTAGTTCCATTTGATGATCCCCTTCAAGAAGGATGGTGAACATTCTATACATCTTCATTTTCATCAGCATCAGACACTCTATGTTGTATGGGTAAGCCTTGAAAAGGATAGTCAACATGACATCTTCAAACTAGTCATCATGTAAACTATAAATCAATAACCATCACAAGATTACACATGATCAAATGGTGAAGGATCCTCAACATGAAATCTAGTATTGAGTAATCATTCCTAGATGAAAGAAAGTACTCATATTAGAGATGCACAACTATGGATAAATTGTCATTTAGAACTATTTTCACTAGTAGCTAAAATATCAATCTGCATCATACATGGAAGAAGTTGAAGAGCAGTCAATACACATCAACATCATAAGAAGAAGTGATTTGGTTAATGAACTAATTACTAAACCAATATGGACTGATATAGAATAGAAAATGAGGAATTTGTAATGTGTATTCCAGTTCCCAAGTGCTGATAAGTATGATAGCTACTATGAAGACCAAAAATCAAGTAATAATTGATCAATGATCATATGCATATCCAATGCTGGTCCATGATTACTATGTAATAGGATGATACACAAATCAAGAGAAGCTATATCAATAAATATAAATAATCAAGAGGACATCAATCAACATATGACTAAGCAATAATAAGCATACAACACTCATAACCGGTACCAATATGGAGCAACAATAATTATGTTATGATAATGATTAAGTGAAAAAATGAAAAACTTTGAGATCTATTGAACCAATGAACCATATTATTATACTAGCTCATGCACACTGACTAGTGAGATTATTACTATTGGCATTTGATAAGGAGAATACTATAATCAATAACTAAAGGTTGATTAATTATTGAATGAAAGGATGCAAATCTAACAAGGAAAAGGTGCATCTATAAATGATCATGAAGGGATACAATCTTCATTATTAAAAAATGTTATACTAACTAATCTTATTGTTATAAGACTTGTAACGGAAAGGTGTGATTAGCAAAGGAAATGAAGGGACACGAGACATGTCCCATACAATGGCACTCCTCGCTCAAGGATGCAGATATAAGAAATCTTTTCCATTGATCATTCAAAAATACAACACAAATTAGACAAAACACAAAATAATTTAACACAAATGTCTTCTATTCATTTAAAGAGGTTCTTCTGAATCTATTTCTTCTTTTAGTCATTTTATCTTTATTATTCCTAGCTAAAAGAAATGAATATTTCTATGTTTTGAATCTACATGAACAATGCACAACTTTTATTCAACAGAGGCATGAAGAATACTTGTGATAGATAGTCATTGTTAGTATGCTCCAGAATACTGTCAGCTGGCTTGTTTTTATATGTTTTGATTGTCTCCAAGTAATGAGAACACTCTTCCACACTAAAATCTCCAAACAAAAATCCTAATCAAATACAAAAAAATTCTCCCATTTAAAAGAAAAAAATTGCACAGGTTATTTACAATAGGAATAAGGGCAATATATCCTCAAAAGGTGTGATTAAAAAAAGCACACATAATAAAATTCTTGCAACATCGACCTTATAGGATAAAAAAGATTACTTCAAGTTCAAAGTGATTAAAATTACAACAAAACTAGAAAATAAATCATCATAGTGTTGCACAATTGAGAAAGCCTCACCAAAAAGCAATCAATTATCAAACATGAAACAATTACAACAACACTTGAGCATTGTAGGAAAAAGCAGCTGACTTATAGGGATACAAATTATTTCATTGATGCAGAGTCTAAGATGGTAAAGTTGCCAGTAGAAAGCATTTCAAGTCAGGTCTAACATGAAAATAAACCAAATCTAATAAGCCTAACTCTACAAATGATGAATTCTATGAGTTTGGTGTTTGAGATAGTCATGTTTGCTTCCACCAGTGCACTCTGATTAGGATTAGTCAATAGTCCCTCACCAATTTTAGCATTCATATTTTTAGGGTTTTCCTTTGCATTTAGGGTTTTTAAAAGAAATGCATGGAGATGACAATAGGACACCTCTTTTCCCAGGAAACATCCCCCAGCTCACATTCTTGGTACCAAAGATAAGTCCCAGAGGATATGTGATCTAGTCTAAAAAATTAGATTCTCACAATTGTGCCAATTGATAGAGTCAAGACCTCTCCTGTGTGCCATTGCTACAACCTCCACTCATCCCCTTCAATACCTATTGTTCTTAATGAATCTTCTAACCACATTAATATTCGGTTAAGAATGAACAAATTTACTAACAAGAGTCAGAGCCATGGCCAAGATTGAGTGGTCTATGATGGAACCAGATATCAAAATAGAAAAAAACCCTTTGATAGGCTATGAAATGTTGTCTATATTAGGAAAAGTGGATTTACCAAATTGTTCAACCTTGATTCCTCACCTCTTCCTCAATTCTCACCTCTTCTCCTAAATTGCTTATTTGCAGCTCTCGCGGGCGTTAAACAAAACAATGAAATAGTCGTAACCCTTTTTCATTTGAACATGTTCAGCTCATGTTGGTCAAAATTTTGACCAACATGGGCATAGATTTAATTTTTTCTTTTTTACTTCCATATTCTGACCAATCTAAAACATTTCAATAGATGGTCACAAATTTTGGTCTAAAAATGGGGTCAAATGTACTAGTGTATTTCTTGAGCCTCAGCTGCTTGCTTCCTTGTCCTAGGGGCTTCCCTTTTCCTTTTACCTTTTCCCTTATCATCCTCAAAATACTCAATCTCCCACTCATGCTAGTGTACTATTTCTAGCCTCACTAGTGATTTAGCAAGGTAGGTTGGTATGGTGACTTTGGAACCTTTTCCTTTCTGAGGCCTAGAAATAACTTGTAAAGTTATCGCCTGTAGAATTGGATCCATCTGAAATGGCTTCCAGATCCATTCCTTCATTAGTTCCACTACATGTTTTCCCTGATGATCTATGTCATAATTCTCCTAGCACCCTATTTCTACATTTATAATAGGCTCATCATAGATTTTATCCCTATTATACAACGGATCCATTATGTCTGGGACATCCTTTTCTATGGATTTTAGGGGTATCTATTGGAATTCTTTAGAATAACTTGAGGGGGGGGGGGGGGAGGGGATGAATCAGTTTTCGAAGGTCCAAATGTACAAATACAACTTTTTAATTCTTAGTAGACCCATATCCATAAAACATCAACATGCATGCATCCATTAGATCATACAATCCTTAAACTTTGTAGGTTATTGTCCTATGTCAAAACAAGTTTGCAGAAATGTAAACATGAAACACCATAAGAACATTTACACAATTTGACACAATAAATTTACATGGAAATCCAATTTGGGGAAAAACCACCAGTAACATGCTACTAATTCTCACTCTTTTGAAGTGATGCATTGTGAAGGGCCAACCTTATTAAAGGTTACAATACACATTGTTAGATGTGACCTGGTTAAAGGATTTCAATCACCCTATTAGGAGTGAGCCTTGATAGAGGACTTTAGACCATTCCATTAGAATGTCACCCAATTAAAGGATTTACAAATGACTGTTAGGTAAACCTTAATCCAAAGGATTTTATCCACACTAGTACAATTATTAGAAAGTAACAATAGGAATTGATCTGATAAACACTTACTCGTAAATCACATATTAAAAATCTTTGTTTCAATCCTCCATTCTACTTGGCATTTATACTTTTTAAGCTTTGATAGCTTGTTCACCATTCAAGCATTCATCCTCTTAAGCCTTCTTGCTTTTCATGCCAACTGTAGTTACCTCTATTTGGCCATTGAATGAAGCAATACCCTATACTTCTTGTCTTCCTTTGGTTCTTGCACATAAAACCTTTGCTTCTGACCAACTATCTCTATAAATAGATAATTTATATCTTTTTCTGCTTAACCACAATAATCCATTTTAGGGTTAGGTAGGATTAGGTGGGATTCAATGAATCTACCCACTTTTCCATTTGGTTCCTCTAGAGACTTCCTTTACAATATTTCTTGAATTCACCTCAAAATGGTTTACCTTAAATTCTATGCCACTAGATCATCATAGTTATCTTCCACATGCTTCACATAATTCAAGAAAACAAAATAGTTAGCTCAAATTCATCGAATCTTTGATTTAACACTATTTGCTGTCACTTGACATCTATACTATTCTATCACTCAAAAAACACTGAAGTTTACTTATGATTGGAACCAACTAAAATTTACTTGGCATAAAATAACAGTTACTTGGCTTGTACTATTTTTCATCTTTTCTTAGCACCTCTTAATTTTCAGTTGGCTTCTATTTATTTCTGCTCGACTTGCACTGACTTCTTGACAAGGCTTGGTAGACACTTTTCTTACTTGATCTTCTTCTAGTCTTAACTTGAATAATCTTTCATTTCAAACTTTAAGTAGATAAATGATACACTATTGTATCAATGTCTTACTTGGTCTTAGTGCTTCTTTTACATACCAAATAACTCAACCTTTCTCTAGGTGTTATTGTTATCTCTTCTTTTTAAATCCTCTTCATCAATCAACTAAACGATAAATTTCAAAGAAAAAAGCAATTGTCTCACCAGAAAGTAGTAGGTTTGATATCATTGACAAAATAATTATTGTTCCATTATAGATTCTTTACTTCAAAATAATCTCATATCAACAATCTCCCTCTTTGACATTGATGGCAAACCAATACCAACAACATACCAAAAAGAAAATAATATCATTGAAATTTCTACCTTTGTTAGTATATGTCCTTCCTCTGTATAGGGTAATGTAATATTTATCATTCTCCTTTGATGTATCTCTCTTATATCTCCCTCTGTAGGTTATTTTCTTTATATATCTCCCTCACTTCCTAATATTCAAGAACTTACTTGACTCATCTCCCTCAATACTTATATATCACCCTCTTTGATAGCAATGCCAAAGACTTGTCATCTCTGTATGTAGGTATATCAAGGTCTCCCTCTATCACCTTGCATGTGACTACAAGTCTTCTAATTCAGCTCCTTCATTACTTTAGGTAGCACCTAAAGTAATATCCATGGATCAAGTTGTGAGATACAACATTTAGTTTAGATGATGTAGGGCACTACTTATACTTCTTAAGTAGCTTTGGATAGGGGTATCACCCCTAGTTTACCTCTAAGATATTCATTTGATTCCTTAGGTAAAGATTTTGTGAATATATCATCTATCTATTCTTTTGTATTCACATATTCCGTCCTTACTTCTTTGTCCTGAACCAACTCTCTCAAGTAATGATACTTGATTACAATGTGCTTAGTCTTTGTGTGCATCACAAGGTTATTTGATATGTTTATAACACTTGAATTATTGCAATAAAGTGCCATAGATTTAGTGATTTCCTCCTTCATACCTTTGAGTAGTTGTTTGATCCATACCACATTTGTACAATTTACTACAACAACCACATATTTAGCTTCAACAGTAGATTGAGATATACAATTTTATTTCTTATTGGTCTAGGTGACCAATGTCTTTCCTAAGAAAAATGCTCCACCACTTGTGCTCTTTTTTTCATTAATGTTTCTAATCCAATAAACATTTGTATAGACTCTTAACTCAAATTTTTCATTTTTCTTGTAGTATAGACCCTAATTTTCTATTTCTTTCAGATATCTCATTATTCTCTTAACAACCATCAAATGAATCTCCTTAGGATTTGCAAAAAATATAGCAACAATCCCAACAACTAATGCAATGTTAGGTCTACTATGTACTACATATTGTAGCTTTTGAATCATAGACCTATACAATGTTTGATTTACATCAGCATAATCATCATTCTTTGATAGTTTGCGTCCTATCACCATAGGAGTGCTAACTGGTTTTGAATCCTCTAAACCAAAAGTTTTCAATATTTCCTTCACATACTTA
The DNA here is from genome assembly GCA_028749045.1 of Cupressus sempervirens. Lineage (NCBI taxonomy): Eukaryota > Viridiplantae > Streptophyta > Pinopsida > Cupressales > Cupressaceae > Cupressus > Cupressus sempervirens. The sequence continues at coordinate 435,536,669 of CM053792.1, forward strand.
GACTGAGTGATGTATATACCATATTTCGTCTGATATACTTGCAAACCAACAAAGAACTTGATCTCTCCAAACATGGACATCTCAAATTCTTTCTTCATTTCATTTTCAAATACATTACATAAAGCATCTTGACCTCCAAATATGATATCATCAACAAAAACTTCAGCTAGTAAAATACCTTTACCTCCTTCTATCTTCAAGTATAGATTGCTATTATCATCAATCTTCTCAAAAACAATCTTCACAAGATAATTGTTAAGCCTTTCATACCATGATCTTGGGGCTTGCTTTAAACCATATAAAACCTTGTGTAGTATACATACCATGTTCTTGTTGTTTGGATTAGAAAATCCTTTAGGAAATTCTATGTAAACTTATTCTTCTAATATATGATTTAGAAATGCCAACTTCACATCCATTTGATAAACTTTGAAACCTCTGAATGTAGAGTAAGCATAAATTTCTTACTCCTTCCAATATTTCAACTAGGGCAAATTTTTCTCCATACTCAATCCCTTCTTCTTGTGCATACCCCTTGAAAACCATATAAAACCTTGTGTAGTATACATACCATGTTCTTGTTGTTTGGATTAGAAAATCCTTTAGGCAATTCTATGTAAACTTATTCTTCTAATATATGATTTAGAAATTGCAACTTCACATCCATTTGATAAACTTTGAAACCTCTGAATGTAGAGTAAGCATAAATTTCTTACTCCTTCCAATATTTCAACTAGGGCAAATGTTTCTCCATACTCAATCCCTTCTTCTTGTGCATACCCCTTGCAAACTAATCTTGGCTTATTTCTTGTGACTTCACCATTCTCATCTAACTTTTTTCTATACACCCACTTGGTTCAAATCACATTCTTGTCCATTGGTTTGAGAACTAGAGTCCATGTTTTATTTTTCTCAATCTGATCAATCTCTTCTTTTATGGATTTACTCTAGTCTTCATTCTCTAAGGCATCTTTCACTATCTTAGGCTCATGCATACTCAAAAAATATGTATCACTTCTCAACCTATTCCTTGTCATTGGTCTGACTTTTTTTATCTGCAACAATTTGTTTAGTAGGGTGATATCTTTTGACATACTTTGACAATCTTGGTTTTGCTCTTCTATCTTCAATGGGTTTGTCAACTTCTAAATCACTATGTACTTCTCTATTAGGTAGATTGACATTCCTTTCATGTGCACTTATCTCATAATCAGAATATACCTTAGCTTCTATATGTAACTCAGCTCCTAAAGGCAACTCAGTTCCTGAATGCAACTCGACATTCATTGTATGTGACTTGGTAGTCACCGAAACTTGCTGTTGATTTCCAACTTAGTTTACAACACCTTTATTATTAGACATAACTTCATAAAATTATATAAAATATTTGTACTCTTTAATTTCCTTCATAGGTTCAACTTCATGTACCTCTGTATATTCATTAAACTTCACATTTGTAATTTTCACAACTTTGTTAGTGTTAGTATTCAAACACTTATAAGATTTAGTTCTTGTGGAATAGACAAGGAATATACCTTATTCACTTTTAGTATCTAATTTACCATTCGTGAAATCCTTAAGAATGTAGCACTTTCTTTTGAATACCTTAAAATATTTTACATTGCGTGAGTAACCATACCATAGTTCAAAAGGTTTTGAATAAGTACCTTTCTTGACTTGTACATAGTTCAAGTTATAGACATTTGTACTTACAACTTATCTCTAGTATCTCAAAGAAACATTCTTCTCCATTATGAGTGTTCTAGCATAGTCCATTATAGACCTATTCCTTCTTTCAAAAATCCTATTTTGTGGAGGGGTCCTAGGTGTAGAAGTCCATATTTTGATTCCTCTATCATTATAGAACATCTCAAACTCATTTGATGTAAATTCTCCATCTTTTTCACATCTTAGACATTTCAAGCTTTTGCCTATCTCCTTTTCAACTCTAGCTAAGTACCACTTAAACATTTGGAAAACACCAGATTCCTATTTTAGAAACATAACTATTATCATCCTAGAATAATCATAAAAAAATAGGATAATGTACTTGTCACCTTTGTATCTTTGAACATTAATTGATCCACACAAATCAATATGAACTAATTCTAAAATTTCTTTAGAGGTGTGAGTCTTACTTTTAAAACTAGATTTTGTGATCTTGCCTAATTGACATTTTTTGCAAATCATATTTTTAGGTTTCTTCAGTTTAGGAAAACCTCTAACTTTGTTCATGTTACTGATACTAACTAAGTTATGAAATTTAACATGAAATAACCTCTTGTGCCATAGCCACACATCATCAAATTTTACAACAAGACAAGTAGCATCACTCATGTCAAGTTAAAATAGAGTACCTATAGTTTGATCACCTTTTTCAATTAGTTTCACATCAGTCTCATAGATCTTTGCTATCTTATTCTCAAACTCAACTTTGCAACCTGAACTTTTCAATTGTGACACACTCAAAAAGTTATAGTTAATTCCTTCTACATAATAAGCATTCTCACACATAATCTTTTCTATGATTTTGATTAATCCTTTTCCTTTTATCAGACAGGGTGCATCATTACCAAACCTTAGACTATTTCCATCATAATAATCAAGGGTAATGAACTTACTTTTATCTCCAGTCATGTGATGTGAACACCCATTGTTAGTAATCCATCTATCACTCTTGTTCACATAAGATACTAGTGTAGTTGCCTCATCCTTATCATAATCATCCTTTAATGCAACGTATACCACTTCATCATCATGGTCATCAGATCCATCTTTATTTTCCTCTTGAATAATGTAGCAATACTTCTTACCTTTATCTTTATAATCTTTGTTGTCCTCATCTCTTTTGCTTCTATATTTGTCTCCACTTCTATTGTGCTACTTTTCTAGACATCTAGCAGTAATATGACCAACCTTATTATAATTAAAGCACATGATAGGTAGCTTACCTTTGAATTTTCCTTTACCTTTGTGAAATCTCCTTTCCAACAATGCTTCAAGCTATTTTATATCCTCCTCATCTATATCACTATCACTAGAAACATATTTGACCTTTTTCCTTTTTCTCTTTAGGTTCCTTTAATGATAATTTAGCTTTGAAAATAAGATCAAAATTTTCAATTTTGAAATGATCAAAATTAGAGAGTTCAAAGGCAGTGAGCCTAAACCACTAAACCTTCAAGAGGCATGTTAGTACCTAGTATACATCTTAGTTCTTGTATGATAAAAACTCTAATAGAATAGATAGGTAGTAGTGTTCTCAGTACTTTTCTCATTACAATATCATCATCAATGATACCATTAGCTCCTCTAATAGAAGTAACAACATCTTTTATTCCAGAGCAATATTGACCAATGTTCTCACCTTCTTACATTCTCATGTCATCGAACTTCCCTCTTAGAATTTCAAATTTGGCTCTCAAAACATTTTTATCTCCTCCATAAATTATGTGTAAAGCATCCCACATCTTTTTTGCATTATCACAATCCTTGATGTCATAAAACTCAAAGTAACTTAGGGCAGAGGCAATCTCCAACATAGCTTGATTATGTTCTTTCTTCTTCTTTAGATCATTAATAGTTAGGGTTCCAACAAGATCAACATACTTAGTGGTGATGGTAGATTGTGCATGGTCTCCAAGAGCTCCTAAGTTTAGCTTCATCAAACTTTTCAATGCAGGAAATTTTTCCTTGTTAAGCTTGGGTACCTCTATTTTAGACATCTTCAATCTTTTGCTTTCAGTACTTTCAAATTGATCCTCTCAAGCACTATGGCTCTGATACCAATTGTTGGAATTATTTACAATAACTAAGAGTGGGGGGAGGTGAATCAGTTATCTAAGGTCCAAATGTACAAATAAAAATTTTCAATTCTTAGTAGACCCATATCCATAAAACATCAATATGCATGAATCCATTAGATCATACAATACTTATATTTTGTAGGTTACTATCCTAGGTCAAAACAACTTTGTAGAAATGTAAACATGAAACACCATAAGAAAATTTATACAATTCGACACAAGGATTTTATATGGAAACCCAATTTGGGGAAAACCACCAGTAACATGCTACTAATTCTCACTCTTCTAAAGTGATGTCTTGTGAAAGGCCAACCTTGTTAAAGGTTACAATACACACTATTAAATATGACCCAGTTAAAGGATTTCAATCACCTTGTTAGGAGTGAGCCTTATTAGAGGACTTTAGGCCATTCCATTAGAATCTCACCAAGTTAAAGGATTTACAAATGACTGTTAGGTCAACCTTAATCCAAAGAATTTTATCCACATTAGTACATTTATTAGAAAGTAATAGTAGGACTTGATTTGATAAATACTTACAACTCGATTGTAGATTACAAATCTCTATTTTAGTCCTCCATTCTCACACAAAATAAAGATAAAGAAGATGAGAGACCTATCACATTAATGAGTTGTCCATTAAAGAATGCCAAATTAAACTATTCTAATCTTGACAAACAATATTTTCCCTAATAAAGGCAATCAATAAATTTTGCCATTACATACTCAGGAGTAAGGTATATGCTATTTTGTCAAATCTTATAGTCAAATAATTACTAATGTAGAGTGAAATAGGTGAAAAAAGAGGAAAATGGATGACTATATTACAAGAGTTTAATTTAGAAATTCAACCAATGAATCTAGTGAGACAAAAAGGGTTGATCAACATGATAGATAACAATAACATCAACACAGACAATGAGATTAGAATTGACAATGAAGAAAAAATTACAATGTCTCAAGTGGACATTGATGAAGGGATAATCACTGATGTTTGGTATCAAGATATTGTGTATTATCTCTTGCAAAATCAATACCCTCAAAAGATGAATAGTTACCAACATATAGGACTCAAGATGAAATGTAAATCCTATATGCTTCAAGACAGGAAACTTTACGTGAAGAACTATGAGGGAATTTATTTGAAATGTTTGGGACATGAAGAAGCAAGGGAAGTATTGGAACAATATCATGACAATTATGGCACTAGACATGGATCAAAAGAGGCTATAACCCATCATATTTTGAGATCAAGTTATTTTTGGCCTACAATTTTCAAGGACACATTTGAACTTGTATTCTCTTGACATACATGTCAAATTAGTGCCAACAGGGCAAGAAACCCAACTATGCCACTACATCCAATATTAATGGTATGCTCTTTTTCCAAGTGGGGGCTAGACTTTATTGGACCAATAAACCCACCATCATCAAGGGGACATATGTTTGCCCTCACAACTACATATTAGTGCACACACTAGGCTGAAGATGAAACTTTCTAAAATTGTACAACCTTAGTGGTTGTTGATTTCTTGGAAGAGCACATTGTGACTAGGTTCAAAATACCATTCTTCCTGGCATGCGATATTGGGTTATCTTTTGCATCAATTTTCCTTACTCAATGGGCATTGGAAAATCAAGTTTTCATCTAATCATTATCCCTAAGGGAATGGTGTGGCTAAGTCCACTAATAAAAACTTGATTACTGTCATAAAATGCTTTCTCACATAGAATCCAAAATATTGGCACACTCAATTGAAATACGCATTGTGGACAGACAGAGTCAATATTAAAAACACCTTTGGAACATTCCAATATATACTCGTCTATAGACAAGAACTAGTATTCCCACTAAATCTTAAGATTCTAGTGTTGAAATTTATGAGGGTATGTTGAGGATGCTGACACAGTCCGTATTAGATTGATGAATCTCTTGGAATTGGATGAGAAAAGGACAACGACATTAGAGAAAATGTCAAAACATCATGTTGGTTCAACAAGCAAGGTACGATAAAATATTTTAGAATCCTAGACCTTGTTCTTGTGTAGGACCATCAAAAAGAAAAAATAGGCAATCATACCAAGTTTCAATGCTTTTGGATTGGTCCTTATTAGATTGCAAAGATTTTGGGAGAAAATACTTTTAGGCTAAGTTATTTACAAGGGGAATTGGTCCCATTTCTAGTCAATGACCAATTTCTGAAACATTATTTTGAAGCCTAAAATAGAAAACATTTCAAAAAACAATTTTACTTTATACAAGTGTATTTATTTTTTGCAAGTGTGTTTACTTTCAGTCATGTGTTTCTTTTAAAGTTGTGTCTATCTTTTCTTGTTAGTCTGGGGGTTAGTTGTGATCAAGATTATTTCTTGATGCATACAATAGATCATTTAATTTGGTTTCAACTTTAGGGAAGAGGTGTTTCTTTGTCAAAGCATTCAGATGATTTTTTTTCTTATACCAACTAAAAAAATAGGTGTTTCTTGTAGCCATAGAGGACTTCTAGTCTTAAAATCATAATCGAAGATTGATAGCTCTCAACACTTTACAAATTTAAGAATTGGTTATCAAGGTGATTTTTGAATCTAGGTTGATAGTAACAAGGGATAATTCAAAACTTGTAGATCCAGACAAAAGGTCTCTTCAAAGAACTCCTAAGATCATTATTTGGAATGAGAGTATCCTAAAAAATTCATTTAAAAGAGGAATGCAAGAGTTATCAAACTTAAGAACATATCTAGAAAGGAAGACCAATGCCTTGGACACATAGTCTAAGTGTGGTTAGGGAAGGAAAGAAAGAAAAGATAACCACAAAGGTGTTACATTTAAATAGTCTAGATGATTAGAAGTGGTAATCAAATATAGGGATATGAACTCCAAAATGACTAATCCTATTCTATATAATGAATGAAAAAGGCTTCAAGGAAGAATCAAGTGGAAGTATGCTAGCTCCATGAAGAAAGTTAAAGAAGATTAACAAAGACTCAAATGGAAAGAATTGGTAACTTGCCAAGAGACCTCAGAATGGATTCTCTCATCTAGTCATATAGTAATGGATAAATAGGTTTACAAGGATTCTCGATGACTTGACTAGTGTAACCAAAGATTTTCTTCAAATTGCTAGATACTCATGATAGATTACACCTTGAGACATCAAAGGAAATTGGAACACTTTAGCACACATTGAGCATGAATATTTGAGATTTTGAAGTTTCAACTTCTAAAGGACTTGAAAGCTGCTTGAAATATCTGAGACCTAGTTGTCACTTGACACATGTTAGAAGAATGCTTACTGATAAAGAAATATCTTTGTCATTGCTTCCCTTATTTTAGGGCTATTTATCGAGGTCCCACAATGCACACGCCATTTTAAGTGATAAAATGGGGACCCCCTAGTTTCAAAATTCTTTATGAGGCATCTAGTTTGAAGCCCCAAGCCTCAACCTATTAGTGTTAGATAGTTAGGTAGGGAGGAAAATCAAGTTTTTGATCTTTTAGTGCATAAAAGTGTGCACATGTGCATATGCACTAAGTGTACACATGTGTATGTGCTCTAAGTGCACACTTCACCTATTTTGAAGATGCATAGTAGCACATGTGCACATCCTTAGAGGTGCATGCAAGGCACCCCCCTTAGTGCCTACATAACTTCTTTGTCTGAATCCCCTTCTCCTCACTTGTCTATTGCCTCCAATATTTAGTGCACCATTACACCTTGAAGAGGTCCGCTACTCCGTTGTCTAGATCCCCTCTCCTAGACTAAAAGGTATAATACACACCAAACTCTTTGAGGTTGGTACATGTACATGTGTGCAACCTCAAGAGGTGTTCACCTCTACATAAGAAAAACACAAAAGATAGGCCAAATTCACCCCTTAGACTTCACAAAGTGCTAATGTGCACATGCACATCCTAGGCACCTTGCACAAGTGTGCTATGTGCACAACTATACATGTGACCATTCAAAAGGAAAAACATAGGTGTACTAGCACACTCTGTGTAGGTGTGCTAGTGTATAAAAAATGCTTTAGAGGAAGGAAATTCATAGTTTTGTTAGTTCTGACTAGTTTTGGCTTAATTTTTAGTTAGTTTGGGTCCTAGTTGAGTCCTTTTTTGGTCTTTCAACATTGAATTACTAATGTTTGTCTCTTTTATGTAGATATAATGACATCATCATTTCCCTCCATGATAGAGAAAATAACACCTAAATTTGTAGCATTCAAATACAAAGGAGCTCCCAAAAAGTCTAGATTCTAAGATGGACATGCAGAGATCTGGGATACCAAACTTAGCCATATTGATTAGAATGCTTTCTCGACAATATGCAAAAAACCAAAGGAGAGGTCAACAATGACCCCAAAAATTTGGAGTGGGTTGGTGAATGTCATGTCACACCGTACATCAGTTCAATCCTTATAACTGATCATCCCACTAGCTAAACACTACATGCTAGAAGATAAGGTCACCAAGAGTGTCACATGGGAGATAGTCCTTGACCTTCAACCAAGAAACATTGATATTTTTTTCCATCATTCAAGGGAAGACTAGTACCTTTAGATATCCTATGAAGGGGTAAAAAGCTAGTATAGAGAAAATGAGAAAGAAGCCAAGGAATTGGTACAATTCACATTCTTGATTGATAGGACACCCTTGGGTTGGAGAGTAGACAAGTTGTATATGAACTAGAGATACATGAAGGATGACATCAGGCATTTGATTATTCTCCTTAGTAGAGCAATGGGTATCCCTACATTAGGTCACCTACAAACATAGATGGTTCACTTTATTGAGACCATCATGACTGCAAAGATGCTTATTGATTGGGTCACCATCCTAAGTGACAACTTGGATGAGTAGTTAGCCTCAGTCAAGACATACCTAGGATGCTATATGGAATCCTATATGGTGTATCTACTAGTGAAGAAAAAACTCTCACTACAAAGTGTGGAATACAGGGTAGTGAATAATGGATTCATATTCGACATCATTAGGTTCATCTAGGGAGATTATGCCAAACAGATGTCAGTAGAGGCAGTGCAAGAATTGTTAAAGTAGGATCCTACTACATCTAGTTTAAGAAATTTACATATCTCCATGTAAGAATTTGGTATAGCTCTGATACCATGTAAGAATTTGCCTAAGGCAATAATTCAATACCAAGATCAAGAAGCTCAATAGATAGCATAAGAGAGACTAATGATGATCAAATGATAATGGATATCAGATGATTGGATATCAAATAATTGGATACCATATGATTGGATGAGTACATCATAGAAGTGCCTTGTATATAAAGGCAACTAGAATGACTAGGAGTTAGTAGAGAGATAAACATCACAACTAAGCACATGTCCACCAAGAGTTGATTATCCTCCATTGAGCATAGGAGTTTGTGTGATGATGAGAGGATAAGTTTACATAGGTGTATCTCATTAAGAGATTTTGTAGACACCATGTGCTCAATTAAGTTGCTAACTCCTATGTTTTCAACAAGACAGCTCATGTGACTAAACTTATTTAAAGTGTAATAATAATTAATTATTTACATTGACACCCCCCCTTAAGTGCAACTTAGGGGAATGCACTTAAGCTCATAAAGCGAAATGTAAGATGTAATGTGGGTCCTATCTATTAGGCCATGTTAGGTATCCATTTACAAATGCAATGCTCTACATACAATGTACTGCAATCTCTCTAGAAATGGAAAAAGAGGGAAAATCTCCTCCAAAAAGAGAGATGAAGAAATACAAGATGCATGCAAGGATGGAGTAATCAAGACCCCCCATACATCATGCATGTACAAGCATATATCCCCATAAGAAACAATACATGATGGTATCCCCCCATATTGAATAATCTCTTGCAAGGATGTCATGAAGACAAAAATGTATCCAATGCCTATAAATGAGATTTCTCCCTTTAGGAAGAAGATACACCAAGTATACTTCCCATTGTGGATAGGAACATGGATGAGGAATTCATATGTAGTATACTATGGATGCTAGCTCTGAAGTCTGCTCATATGTTAACAATTCCTTAATGAATGTAGATGCCATAAGCCAATCTGGTCGATGCCTAAAAGAAGGTGGCAAACAAGGTAACATGTCCATTTATGAAAGTGAATCAAACTCCAAATAAAATGAATCATCCTTATAAGAAGATATGTGAAGAGAAGCAATGTAGCCTCCCCTCAACGATGAATGCACACCCATGAAAGGAGCTCCTTGATGACTGAAGAAGCTACACCATGAAAACTAAATGATGTTCCTCCTTGTAGGAAGAAGTGGTGCCATAGATGTAGTAGAGAATGCTCCCTAACTAGTAGGAAGAATCCGCAAAAGATATGATGTCTGAGGAAACTGGAATACAATCTCCAAAGACTGATATGATGTCTGAGGAAACTAGAATACAATCTCCAAAGACTGATATGTCTCCTTTAAAGTAAAAGAGTCCTCCTCCAACTGCTGAAAAGAAGTGTCCACAATCATGTTAATCTCAAAAGAAAGATAAAGTGGTTGAGGGTGAGAGTGTTCCCTCGCAACAAGTGAAGAATAATTCTCTTCAACAAAGAGAATATGGATGTCATCAATAATTTCTCCCACATCTTCAATGTAAGACTCCACAAATAACACTACAATGTTTGGAAGGAAGTCATCCCATGAAGCTGAAATAGGAAGACATGATGTTTCCTACTACATTGAATTAGGAGCATCTATGGCTAGAATTGGATCAGTAGAAGCAACAAGAACATTAGGAGGTATGATCTCAACTAGAGTTTTAGGTACCGCATTTGGACTGACTGGAGGTAGAATGTCCTCTGGTAATAAAGGGACTCGTGGATCTCCATATGCTTCCCAAAGACACATCCAAATGTCATGAGGACTACTTGCCTTACTAAGAGGAGCAAAAGATTCCTTAGTCAAACTGTTATACATAAAGCAAAGAAGAAGAACAATATGTCCCCAATTAGTATTAGGTAGAAATATCTTCAAATATAGATAAGGAAACACTTCCTTATGTTCTCTTAGATGATCAATCATCAAAGAACTCCATTTTTTATAGTTCCTTTTTGTCAATTTGAATCTTAAACCAAAGTGACACTTTTGACATGAATCCATAAGATCAAATAATGTATGCACCCCCAAAATGAAAAAATAAATAAATCAAAGAACCCCAACCCACCCCCACACCAACCCCCCGCCACTTGTCGAAATGAACCAAAGTGGACTTCTAATTTTGTTGATTACAACAAAAAATATGAACCTATATTAGACTCAACAAGATAAGACACAAGACCTCTCAAGGATCTAATTAATTACAAGTTCCAATAGGCCAAAATGAGACCAAAATTTGAAAGTAATATATCTACTTAGAATTACTCCAAACTAATACCTGATCTGGAAAGTAGACAAAAAATATGCACTTTCAAAAAAATAGCACCTGAACATGTGTCTAGATGAGCCTGAACTAAGCCTTCGATGTTGCAAAAATTAGGATTTATGAGTTGTATTAAAATTCAGGAACAAAGATCTCAAACATCATGCACCAATGTGTAGATCACAAAATTCTACCTCAAAACAAAAAAAATTTCTCAAAAAAAGGAGTCCATATGAGGGAGATATCGTTGTTTGAAAATCACTTTTGTAATTATTTTTCCCGAATCCCTGCCATCGCACCTCCAAAAATCAAATGACTCTAGATTTCACCTCAAATGTCTAATTTTGATGAAACAAAAGTTGATTTGGGGCTTTTTTGACCTTTTGAATGTGATACTAATATCTGATTTGCACCAGAAAACTCCAATCTTGACTTGCAAAAAAAAACTCTCCAATGGCTATGTAATGAAACTCCTATGGCTCTAATACCATGTAAGAATTTAATATAGCTCTGATACCATGTAAGAATTTGGTATAGCTCTGATACCATGTAAAAATTTTCCTAAGGCAATAATTCAACACCAAGATCAAGAAGCTCCATAGATAACACAAGAGAGACTAATGATGATCAGATGATAACGGATATCAGATGATTGGATGTCAAATGATTGGATGAATACATCATAAAATTTCCTTGTATATAAAGGCAACTAGAATGACTAAGAGTTAACAAAGAGATAAACATCACAACTAAGCACATGTCTACCAAGAGTGGATTATCCTCCATTGAGCATAGGAGTTTGTGCAATAATGAGAGGATAAGTTTACATAGTTGTATCTCATAAAGAGATGTTGTAGACACCATGTGCTCAAACAAGTTGCTAACTCCTATATTGTCAACAAGACAACTCATATGACTATGCATATTCCCAAGTAAACTTAAGTAAAGCATAATAATAGTAAATTATTTACACTAACACTTCGGGTAGCTAGTACTCTTTTGTACCCCAAGAAGCTCCCAAGTTACCCTTCAAATTGACTTATACTTTTGCAAATAGCCCACCGACTTACTTCTGCATATGGCTTAGTGAGGAAATAACACAAGAAAACCTAGGTTATGCCAATCACTATTAGGGCATTCAAGATAAAGAAGAAACAAGAAATTACTACCTTCAACTTAGAGTGGGATCAATATCCCTTAGAATATTATTAGGCTCCCCTCCCATATTTTGATAATATTGGGATGGTTCAACATCTAGTGGGTAAGTAGTTTATGCATGAAGACACTCTTACAGACCATTGGATGAATGCAATAGATGACTATGGTGTCCACATTAGTGACTATTGTAGGGTGATTCTATATTTGGAAGAAAATGTGTTAAAAATAAAGATACTATTGATATGATATTGTTTTGAAGTGAAGAACCTGTAATGGAACAATCATTATTTTATCAATGATGTCAAACATGGAACTTGCTAGCGAGACAATTGCTTTTTGGTCTGAAAGATACCTTATGTCTAGGGCTTCAAATTATTCCATCAAGTCCCAAACTTCTTTTTGGTAAGCAAGTAGTATTCTATCATTGAAAGAGTAGATTGATTTAACCTATCTAATCACAAATTGTGAATCTCCTTCAATTATGAGACCTTTGACGTCTTTCTCTAATGCGAATAGAAGTCCATGGATCAAGCTTCATATTCTTCAACATTGTTAGTACACCTAAATTATAAATGATATGCAACGTAAAAGGACCTACCTTTGGGATTAATTAGTTCAATACTTGTGCCAACTCCTAATTTGCATTTAGAACCATCAAACTTGAGTGTCCATATCAGTTTTTCTTTCAGCTTCCTTGAGTTATGTTTATTCATTCAAATATTTTATTTTACTTGGACTTTGAAGGACTATTTCTTTGGGATCCATTGCCTTCTTTCACATGTTGGACTCGATGAGTTGCTATTGTTTTACCTTTGATACGGGGATCATCCCTTTATTTTTTTAATCTTGAATTTCCCTAATCAACTCTATGATTTTATTGATTTGTGGTTTAGGTCAAATGACCATCGAGGTCCATCTTTGACCTTTAACAAAGCATCTTCTTCTTAGGACTTTAATCATCCCTGGTGGAGGGGAAGACAAAGCTCCACCATTTGAAGAGGTGTCACTGTATGATGCATTTAGATATTATTTTTCCTCTTCATCATTATCCATGACTTTAGATATGCAAATGGGACTTGAATTTCCTTTTGGTACCTCACTTGGAGTTTGACCATTTTTCAAGTGCATTATTTGAGCTAATATGCAAGCAATCACTTCTTGGCAATTTGAGCACTCAAATTCTGAATGGCTTACTTTGTGCAACCTACAAAATCCTGGAAGGAGCAAAATGTTTGGGTCCACTTATTCTCCTAAGAATTAAAAAATTTCAACCATGGTATCTATGAATTGGGTCACGATCCTTTCCCATGGGCTAGGATTTAGTGATTCTTCATTCAGATCATCTGCTTTTCCAACTAAAGTTATGTCTAGAGCCATTACCTTGTAAGAACCTAAGTGTAATTGCAAGAATGTTGCTCAACATCTATCTTGATCTAATTATTCAACCCTTTCCAAGGCAGCCATAGTTGAGTAAAATTAGTTGAGAACCATCCTCTTAGGCATTGGGTCCATTCTCTACTTAGTAATAGGCCGTATGTTTCCAGAATCTCCACTACATGTATGTCTATGATATCTTGAATTCGAGGGTCTATAGTCAACTATATACCAACATCTTTCAATACCCAAATAACTTTTACTTCCATTTTATCAAGTTGAATCACTATCCAATTCATGGGTTATGAAATGACTCCTAACCTCTAAGATATCAAAAGTGGCATGACATTATAAGAAGCTTTTGAATCTATGAGACAACTATGACGGTTTCGTCCAAAAATTCTAAGACCGAGTAAGAAAAGGGGCACTTTGGCCTTGTCCTTATACATGGTAGGAATAACCTCATACATGTTAACCTATTGTGATACCCTCCTCTGATGTCCTGTGGTAGGTGTTGTCTTGGTATGATCAAGAGTCTTTAGCAGTGCTTCCCTCTAACTAGGGCATCTTTGTAACATATCAAACATGGAAATATTTGCGTTTGTTCTTTTCAAATCTTCAACTACACTGTTGTTTTTAGTTGACCAAGTAGGATTCTTAAATATCATAGGTATATTTCCTTGGTTTTGATTTTTTTGTCCAACATAGGGTGCTCTAATAAGTGTTGGATTGTTATTCACTCTTGAATCTAGAGGCATTGGTTGCAATGCGGGAGGAATCCCATCCATCATGGATTCCCTCTAATTCTGTAAGTTGTAAGTATTTTGATCATTGTTTTGAAAATCAAACATCTTTGCTGGTTTAGGATCTAATTTTTGATTGAAAGGAAAGATAAACTCTTCATTGACTTTTTCTACCATTTTAGAATTCTATGGAGAATCATAAGATTCTAACAACATAGTATTGAACTGCATGGGGGGCTCATTATTAGTATATTGTGAATTTTGGTTCACTTCTTGATTTTGATTGAAATATGAGCTATCATCATTGGGTATGTTTTGATTGGTGTCAAGTTGATTAATGTCCACAATTGAGCATTATTGTTGTTGTCTGCAGGGACACTTCCATTATTTGAATGAGTATTCCTTTTCTGATTATGTCTTTGGAAACCACTGTTGCAATCTGGATGGTTGAAATCATTTTCTACATTTTTATTTCTGCTAAAATTCTTCTTGTGATTTTGACCATAGTTGTTATTGTAAGGGCTTGCATTTTTTCTTTGGAAATTATTAATTTTCCCTTGTGACAACCTCAAATGGGTTAGCTCATTGGCTATCTAAGACATAGTCTTCTTCATTTGACCTAACTTATTTTTGACGTTATTTTCTACCTTAGTGGATGGTGTTTCCTTTTGCTTAAAGAAAGAAGCTATTGGAGGTTCATACCCTAGGTAGGTCATGGATGGAGCTAGTACAATAGGCACTTGTTGTAGTGGAATTGGAGTCAATGGAATGAATTTACTAGGAATTACTTGTGCTCCACTAAGATATGTTGGTATTGTGGTACTGACAAGAGTTGGAACCATCAACCCACCCCCATTAGGATTGGCCAGTTTAGTAAAGGTAATTGCTTCTTTGAAGACTTTGTCCAATGTATCAATATTTGTAAAAAATAATCTCCTTAGGAAGATAACAATGAGGTGGTCCAAGCATTAAGATAAATCTGGTTTACAACTTCAACTGGTATGGTGTAGGGTGGTTCCAACTTGTAGTATGCCATGTGAAAGTGATGATTGAAACATGAATGGTCTCCACTAGATCCCTTTTGATTGATATAAACTAATGGTTTATCATGAACAGTTTGATGAATATTTTGAATTGATCTAGGAATTTTTTTTCAAAGGCCACCTAGTTTTGGGTACATCCTGGTGGCAAATTTATGCACCAGTTAAAGGTAACCTCTCTAAATGTGTATTTGAATAAATGGAGGATCACGTTCTCTTGTTAAACCTATTTTAAATTGTATATTTCTTTGAAAACCTTGATGTGGTCCTTGGTTGTCCATGTTTCTTAGTAGATGAACCTTGGGAAAAATTTCTCAAGGTTCTTGGGGAGGTCATTGAGTGTACCTTGCAAATCGATTGGTGAATCTACTACATTTGTGAAGAAGGCCATTGGTGAAGGATTAGGAAGAACAATAGGTGGATGTAAATTTGGAGGTGAAACTAAGGAGATGATGGAATTTGGAATGGAAGTGGTAGAATTCATGGTATCCCCTAATCACTGTGAGGCTTTTGAAAATGACCAATTTCTAGGAACTCATGTCCATCGGGTGAAGACCTTAAAGCTTACTAAATGTAGATGGTGGATCAGGATCTTCTAGTTTGTGTTAAATATGTAAAAGTGCACCTTTGAAAAGTCCACCTCTCCAATAAGAGCACTTGCACAGCTGCTGACCTTTTGATAGTGACAGACTTGGAAATTTTTTTGAATGTCCAAAAACTGTAGAATTTTTGAACAACTTGGATTTTTGAGTATAATGGTTATAGGCCCTCCTTCTAGCACCACTTCTATTGAGCTATCATCAGGGATAACTTTAAGAAACCCCTCCTGAGAAAATATGTAAAATGCTAGCCAATGCAATATTAAATATGCAAGAAAAATTTCTAATTAAGAGTGATTTTTTCATTTGAGGCAAGGGAGAAAATTATTCTTTATTGGCAAAATTTTCCTTTCTATATCAAAATTTAATAATAACTATGGTGAATTAATTATTTTTTTGATACACAAATAAATGCAATCAATTTTTTTGTTGATCATAAATATTTTCATAATCTAAGAGGTGAATTAATTATTTCATATAACACAAAATATTAATATATTTGGATAATATGTTAGTTTCCAAAGAGAGATTATTTAATTTTTTGGTGAATTTATAGAGTCATAAGTGGTCAATGACCCACATGCCAAATGTATATTGTATAGTGTACTTCTAGTATGTCAATCCATTAAGATTCAATTAATAATATGCCCTTTTTTATTGCCAACTTGGTCATCATCACTTTTAGGGCCCATTTGGTAACTGGAATTAGAATGGAATTGGCATTCAAAATTCTAAAAAATTCTAATCCATTGTTTGGGTC
Organism: Cupressus sempervirens; assembly: GCA_028749045.1. Lineage (NCBI taxonomy): Eukaryota > Viridiplantae > Streptophyta > Pinopsida > Cupressales > Cupressaceae > Cupressus > Cupressus sempervirens. The sequence goes on from CM053792.1 coordinate 435,553,527, forward strand.
CGCACAATCAGAATTGGAATTGGGAAAAAGTGGAATCATATCCCCATTTGACCTCCAAAACAAGGATTCCAAATTCCTTCAAAATACTTGTTATTTTGAATTCCCTTTTTAATTCTGATTTTAAATCCCATTTTTTGAAAATGAAGATTTCAACTAAAGTAAAATTTAATTGGGTTTGACTTTCGGATGCCCATTTGGGGGCACTTTTTTTGCACTAATTTTTGAAATTTATTTTTTTTTAAATGGGGGAAAATTTTCCGCTATTACTTGCTCATATATTTGCTACTGTTGAGTAATTTATCAGGCTTTTTCTGCCTATCCGCCTCAGTAGTTACTGCAAAAAAGTTTGGTGAAATAACTTTTTCACATACATTGTTTCTCAGTTAAATGAATCGTATGCAGGACAAAAACAATCTACTCTGTTGATTTTTTTCTGGTGTAAAAGTGTTTCTAGGTAAGATTTCATAAAATTTTAATATAAACATTTAGACTTTGCACCTGTGAGTTTGAATGTTGTGATGATCAATTTTTTTATTGGATCTCTACAAATATATATTTTTTAATGGGATATTTTTGACTCTTATTTCATCAATTCTTGTGATTTAGATTCATTCAACAAGACTTGAACAATATACATATTTCATATTAGTAATTATGTGAATTATAATCAATGGTATTTTCTTTATAGAGCAAGAGTCATAAAAGTTTTAGTATACATTAGTACAATCTTGTCCTCATCCCTTATGATAATGTTTACTTTCAACATGACTTAATCTTTTTCTACTTGTTAAAAATGTTTGGACTTCAACAAACCAAATAAGTATTGAATTTTTTTGCATGATGATAATGCTATAGCTGGATGATAATATTTTGCATGTTATTTTGGCTAGTATTCCAATTCCACAATGTGCAACCAAATAGAGTAAATCTATATTCTCACAATGAATTCTTGGTCAACCAAACAGTCCCAAATTGGATTCCCTACTCATAATCTGGATTCCAAGTTCCAGAATCCCAAAGCCAGCATTTCGAATGCCAATGCTTAATTTATATTCCAGCAACCAAACAAGCCCTTAATGTTGTCATTTTATGGTGAAAGGAATTAATTTGGACCATTGATGTAATATAGATCAATGGCTTCAGCTTTATTTTGGGCCTAATTTTAAATGGCATACCATAAAATCTAAATCTTCCCAAAATTAGGACACGTGTCCCAAAGACTAAAAAATGAAATAGTTGGCTAAACGGCAATAATTATTAGTTAGACACACATGTTAGTAAAATGGTAGGTGATGCTCAACCTGAGGGATAAAATTATTTTATTTTTGGTTGAAATAAAATTTTCCAATAAGAAAACATTAGGGAAACATTGGCAAATTTTTTAAAATAATTGTGTTCTAAATGTAGATTACATTGGCGATTGGACCGGGATTTGGGACCAATTATGTGTAAACTAATAAGCGATTAGCCTTAGATTTTGACCAAAATTATTTAATATCTCAGTGACATGGTTGACCCCATATGTAGGTTTTATTCACCAAATTAAAATTTCCCAAAGAGACGGAATAGCCAATTGGCAAAGATTTGCCTCTAAAAAATCACTGGCTATTATTTTGCATGATGCTGAATGAAAGAGATCCTTTCACATCTCTCTCATAAAAAGCTAATTAATGACCAACTCCAAGGTTCCAGATGACTATTTTTCAAACTGTCGGGTAACAATTGAAGATAAATGTGTATGCTCATGAGGAGGCCTTTGCTAGTTCCAACCAATTTGCACAACCTGTTGCTGAGAGATAACCACAAAGAGATATATTTTTTGTATTTTTTGTTTTATAATGAATGCAATTTATCAATGCAACTATATGAATTCCTATTTTAACCATGTGTTTGAAAATCAAATAATAGAGATAGAGTAATAAGAGATTAAAAAAATTGCTAAAAGAGAAATTCCCAATAGATATAAGCCAAAGTAACAACACATCTGCAAATTAAATTATCGAAAGGATCTAGTAGGAAACTAATGAAATTAGGGGCAACACTTCCTCAAATACATTGATGCAATCTTCAATGGGAACTTCAATAATAACCAAAAGATATTTCATTTTTCATCGAATTGCAAGGCCATGAAAAGTGCACTCACACTAGACAAAGCACTATGCAAGAACAAAGTGTTGGACTAATCACCAACATTATCCTTTGAGATTAATGACATGGCCTAATTTCCCCTTGTGTTCTATAAGTCTAGTGGTTATATCAGGCATTAACATGTTGATCTTTTGGCGTAACAACAACCATAGGTTATAACAAGTGGTATCCGAGCTTGGTCAGAGGTTTGAATCTCCTTGGGTAACACTGAGGGGGGCATTTTTGGACTAACCGCCAATGTTCCCATTCAAGATTCATGACATGGATTAACCACCTCTTATGTTCTATAAGTCTAGTGGTTGTATCGGGCATTAATAGGTTGATCTTTTGGTGCAAAAACAACCCTAGCTTGTAACACAAAGATGACCCTTTCTCCAATTCATCACAACAAAAAAATTCATTAACACAAGGAAAACACCAAAACTAAAAGATCACACAATCATAATAAAATAATAAAACCATTGGCTCCATTATTATTTATGAACATGTATTGAAAAAATAACACACCCTAATAAGAATAACTACACATAGAATGAGAGCACCTATATCATATATTATTGCATCAAAATAATGACCTGGAGTAAATATTACATCCATGTATTTAAAAGAAATCCTCTCCTTTAGGAGTGACAGCTCTTTAAATGCAAACTTATGCTAAAATATTATTTAAAAAAATCTAATTATATACTAATTGACTCTCTAAATGGTGCTAAGTAGGTCCCCACCCTTGTTTATATCCATTATTGGGTGCATGAGGCTTTACATGACACAAATGAATAAAAGAATGAGAAGATAAGAAGATAGAAACTGTGAGATGAGGTGGAAGTCTTTGGGACCTCTAAAAATAGAATCTCAACCTTCTTTAGGCCTTTCTAGGAGTTGAACTATCATAAAAATGCATTTTTGATGTATGAAATGCTCTAAAATAGCAAGTAGCAGTTAACTATTGGTGCACTGCTTCTTTTCAAAATTGTCGGTGCACCTATGAGAAAAGTGCATCTATGCACCTATACACCTTGGTGATAGGTTCCAAAAATCTAAAAAATCTTCTAAGTATCATAACTAAATTTCTAGCATCTAGTTTTTCTTCCCCTTTATACCAAAATAATGTTTGGATATTTGCCGTTGAACTTCTCTATTATCTTCACTACTTCACTAGCCTCTAGAAAATCTAATGCATCATACTTATTCTTTACTACTTGCTGGTAGTTGCTTAGTTCTATGCTTGTCTCCACAAAATCCTCAAGCTTGGTGTCTAGTTACAATAATGCTTCTTCCATTTTGAATGCTTGTCATACATTATCTTTTAACAAAGCATTTTTGGATGTATCTCTAAATGTTTGAACTATCGATTGCACCAAGGAAAGCTTGGTTTTTGACTCATCTTAAAATATCTCAAGGCTAGCAACATTATAGTACCTTTTTGCTACCAAAAATTTCCCTTTAGCTTTATTCTTTATTTGTTGGATTCCCTCATGTAATACCTCCATAGCCTCATTTCTTGAGGATATCTTCTCTATCAAATTGTATAGCTTACCTATCTCCTCCACTAAGTATATTTCCATCAACGTCTAGTACCTTTGACCCTTTATCGATCTGAGTGCTTGTAAATCATTGACCCAAGTGCACACTTCATCCATCAGCCTAAAATCTTGGTTTACAATGGAATCCAACTTGTTGACATTAGTCTAGATATGGTGCAACAAGTTCAAATTGTCATATATTATTTGCACTCCTCTTTCTTCAAAAATTTGACACCATTGCTAACATGCATCCAAAAATGAATTCATTGGTAACCCTACTTGCTTCCTTCTAAGTGTAGCTCCAAGAGTGATCTTAGGATTTTCTAGGTCCATAGGTCCCACCACTTCATTCAGGTAGTGTCTTAATAGCTCATTATTCTTTTGCAATGTTATCAACTCTAACTCATCCTAATCCATATGTTTAAACACTTCCTTGAGGCCTATGGTGATCAACAGTTTAATTGTGTCCACAGTTGGCTTTCCCAATATGATCTGCTTCATTTGATAATCCTTAGGAGTTAGTTCTTTGGCATTGAAATGAGGAGGAGGAAGGATGATGTGGGTTAGAAGGTCCTTATCTTGATTCTTCATAATGAAGGCAAGTGTTCTAATATCATTCTTAGGTGGCTCAGGATTTTTTATTACTTCTATCAATTCCTTCCTTCCTTCATTCCTTCCTCTTTTGGTAGCTCCATCTACTTCTTCTTTTGAAACATGACCTCCTTCTTCATCCATGATGGTATGGTCCCCATTCATGACATATATTTGGCTAAAGAAATTGGTTTTGAAGTAGGTTCCTTTCCCTTATTACTCCTTTATGGAGTCTTCTCATGTCAAGGAAGTTCTTCAGAGGGATTTTTTATGCTTAGCTGGGCTAAGGATTTGGCCTTTGTATCTAAGGGAGATTGTTGAGTTTTTTTTTGCTATTTTCCCTTCTTCTGATACTTCATTAGAATGAAGCTATTGATATTATCCTTCCTCAATGTCTTGACTTTCTAAATCTACTTGGGTTATTAGAGGAGGTGGAGATATTGACCCTTTATCCATTATTGTGGCCATGTCCTATGGTGGTGGTAGTGGAATGTCAAGAGGTCCCTAAGAAAGAGGAGGCAATTGATTCCAATTCTCTCTCAAAAGCTCATTTTTTGGGGTATCCCTAATCTTCTCACCCACCATCTCAATGCCTATGAGAATGAAGTAAAAATTTGAGAGGTCAAAAATATCAGTTCCATCACTTTCCATCTCAACTATCCATTTCTATTGTTCATCTTCTAAAGTTTCCACTTGGATAGGCTCTCTAGTAGCAGATGGAGATGTTTGAGTTGAGACTCTCCTTATTTTCTCCTTTGCCACCTTAGATGAGTAGGTTCTCTTATTTAATGGGATAAATTTGATTTGTTCCCCTTCTTCCTCATCCTCTTCTTAAGAAATGGTTTTTGGAACCTATGGGAATGGAATAATCTTCTTTTTCAATCTCATCCTTCTGACACCTACCATAGTTGTTTCCATTCTAGCTCTCTTTGGCATAGATAGGGAGGCTTCTTCCTTTGAGGTCCTTCATGGCAAAGCTCCTTGCTCTTCTGGTGCTTCCACTTTCTGTTGCTCCAATTGTTGCTCTTGTGGTTTCTCTAGAAGTTGCTTCAATTGAGCTTTCTCTACTAGCTCTGGCTCTGGTTGGACTTCTATTGCTTGAGCCTTAGTCACTTGCTTCCTTTCCCTAGGGGCTGCCCTTTTCCTTTTACCTTTTCCCTCATCAGCCTTGAAATACTCAACCTCCAACTGATGTTGTGTACCATTTTTGACCTCACTCATGATTTAACAAGGTAGGTTGGTATGGTGACCTTGGCACCTTATCCTTTCTGAGGCTTGATAGTAGCTTGTAAAGGTATAGTCCAGGGAACTAGATCCATTTGAAATGGCTTCCAGATCGATTCCTTCATTAGTTCCACTATATGTCTATCTTGATGATCTATTTTATCATTCTCCTTGTGCCCCATTTTTGTGTTCATAATACAACTATTGTAGATTTTATCCCTATTATACAAAAGATCCATTACCTCTGGGTCATCCTTTTTTATGGATTTTAGGGGTATCCTCATTTTTAGCACATTTTTGGCTAAATGTAGACTCATCCTACAATAGTCCCTAATGTGGACATCTTAATCATCTATCACATTCATCTAATGGTCTTTGAGGGCCTCTTCATGCATAAACTACTTCCCCACTAGATGCTAAACCATCCCAATATTATCAAAATATGGGCGAGGAGCCCAATAATCTTCCCAGGGATATTGACCCCACTCAGAGTCAAAGGTAGAAATGTCTTGTTTCTACTTTATGTCAAATGCCCCAATAGTGAAATGTTAGCCCTAAGTCTTGTTGTGTTATTTCTTCACTTTGTCATATGCACAAATGAGTTGGTAGGATATTTCCAAAAGTATAAGCTGATATGAAGGGTACCTTAGGAGCTTTTGGGGCATAAAAGAGTACTAGCTACCTAGAGATATGTAAATGTCTTAAATTGGATGTAGTAGGCTTTTACTTCAATTATTCTCACCACTGGTACTACTAACATTTGTTTGGCATAATCTCCCTCGATGAACCTAATGATGGTGAATATGAATCCATTATTCAATACCTTATATTCCACACTTTGTAGTTGGAGCTTCTTCTTCACTAGTTGTGGGTAAACCACATAGGGCCAAGCATTTATGTCTTGCATGCATCATTTCTTGTACAACCCTAGGTAGTCTTTGGTTCTTGTTGCCAATAGATACACCATATAATATGTCATATAGAAGGATGGATCTTTCTTGATTGAGACTAACTACTCATCCAAGTTGCCACTTAGGATGGTGGCACAATCAATAGACATATTTGCAGTCTCGATGGTCTCAATGAAGTGAACCATCTATGTTTGTACGTGACCTAATATAGGAGGCCCATTGCTCTGCTAAGGAGAACAATTGAATACCTAATGTCATACTTCATGTATCCTTGGGTCATGTCCAAGTTGCCCACTTTTTGACCCAGGGGTGTCTTGTCAATCAAGAATGTAGATTTTACCAATTCATTGGCCTCTTTCTACTTTTCTTTATACCACCTTTTAGCCCCTTTGTAGGATATTTGAAGGTATATGACTACTCTCAGAAGGTGTAAAAATTTCTCAATGTTTCTTGGTCAAAGGTCAAGGACTATCTCTCCTATGACACTCTTGACAACTTTCTCTTCTAGTACGTAGTGTTCAGCTAGTGTCATGATCAGTTCCAAGGATTGAATTGATGTAGGTGTGACACGATGTTCACCAACCCTCTCTAAATCAATGTTGGGGTCATTTCTGACCTCTATTTTAGTTTGTTGTAGATTTCCAAGAAAGCTTTCTAGTCAATGTGGCTGATTTTGATATCTCGAATCTCTGTATGTCCATCTTGGAATATAGACTTTTTGGAGCTCCCTAGTATTTGAATACTACTGGTTTAGATGATATTTTCTTTGTCATGGATGATGATGATGATGCCATTATATTTTCATAAAAGAGGCAAACATTAGTAATCTAATGTCGCAAGACCAAAAAAGGGCTAAACTAGGACCTAGACTGATAAACAATTGAAACTGACAAAACTATGAATTCCCCTCCTCAAAAGCCTATTTTATGCACTACCACACTTATGTAGGTGTGTAGGGTGTGCTAGTGTGCCTCTATTTTACCTTTTGAATGACAACATAAGCACTTGCATAGGTGCATGAGGTGCACATGTACGCATCAACACTTTGTGTAGTCAGAGGGGGAAACTTGGTCTATAGTTTTTATTTTGCTTATGTAGAGGTGTGCACCTCTTGAGGGTACACACATGCACATGCATGCACCTCCAAGAGGTTGGTGTGGTTTATACCTTGGAGTGTAGGAGAGGGGATCTAGACAATAGAGTAGCAGATCTTTTCAAGGTGAGATGGTGTACTAAATATTGGAGGTGAGAGACAAGTGAGGAGAAGAGGATCTAGATGATGGAGCTATGTAGGCCCTGAGGGGTAGGGGGTGTCTTGTGTACACCTTTGAGGGTGCGTACATGCACTACTGTGCATGTGTGCATCCTCAAAAGAGGTGAAAATGCATATTTGTGCACTTAGTGCACATGCACATGTACACAAGTGCCCACTTTTATGCACTAAAAGCTCAAAAACTTGATTTTCCTGCTTGCTTGACTATATGAAGTTGATCAGTTGAGGTTTGGGGTTTGACCTAGACCTAGGTGAGGGTCCTAAATTACCAAGGCTTTAGACTAGATGCCTTATAGAGAATATTAAAACTAGGGGGTCCCCATTTTGTGACTCAAAATGGGGCGTGCATTGTGGCACCACAACAATACTGGCATTTGTCTTTTGTGCAGATAAAATTGTGTCATCTTCATATTTTATGGCTAAAAAGATTTCACTCAAACTGATAGCTTTCAAATATCAAGGAGCACCAAGAAGTCCATATTTGAAGACAAAAATTTAGCAATCTGAGATACTGAGTTAGGTCACATCAATTGGAATGCATTTCTACTACTATGCAAAAAACCCAAGGAACAATCAACAATGGTGTCAACATTGAACAAGAATAGGCTAGTGAATGCAACTTCCCATTTGGTATCCATCTAGTCATCTAAATTGATATCAACTTTAACACATCACTATGTACCAGTAGAGAAGTTAGTTAAGAGTGTAACAAGAGAAATTGTGTTGGAAATAAGGCTATGAAACATTGAGGTCTTCCATCTACTAAGAGTGGATCAATATTTATAGATCACTCATGACATGGTAAACTGATAGTATAGGGAGAATGAGTTAGTGAAAGGGAGTTGGCATAGGGGAAGTACCTCATCACTAGGTCACCATTAAACTGAAGAGATGGGAAGGCCAACATGATCCAAGGATGCATGATCAACAATATTGGATACTCTATAGTCCTTTTGAGTAGAGCCATGGGCCTCCTTGTAATAAGTCACCTAGAGACCTGGATGGTAAATTTCATAGAAACCATTAGGATAGAAAGGATGCCAATTGATTAGGTTACAATCCTTAGGGGAAAATTGGATGAACATCTCATCTTGATGAAGAATGACCCATGATTCTACATGACCTCCTATTTCATGTACCTCTTAGCCACAAGAACAATGAATAATCTTGATTTGGTTAAGAGAGGGAGCGTGCAATATGAAATATGTGGCCATGCATACTCTACTACCAACTCATGAAAAAGAAAATTCCTTTTAAAATCCTTGAAAATGGATTGGTGAATGAAAGATTCATCTTTTCTATTATTTGGTTTGTTGAAGGGGATTATGCTAAGAGAATGTTAGTAGAAGAAACATCCCAAATATCACAAGTAGGAGATTATTTCATATAGTTCCACACATTCACTTAGATTTAGGTAGATGGTACCCTTGCATGCCCAAAAAAGCTCCATCATTATCTATTAGATAGATTGTTACTATTGGAGATAGAAAGGAACTAGGCCTCAACTTATGACAAAGTGTGGAAACAATAAAAAAAGACTTGGGTCTAGCCAATCATCATTGGAGCCTTTAAGTCAAAAAAAAAATATACCATGAAAACTTTTGATTCTGAATTGGATCCATACCCCTTAGAAGATTATCCAACACCTCACCCCTTGATGTAGGGAGGAACAATGGAAACTAAGACCAATGGAACACCCAACTAACAAAGCCACCTGCAAGAGTAAACACAATGGAGAATAGAACACATAGAACAACAACCAAAGGAGGTAGAAGAGAAAATACTTTATTGATCCTTATGTAGAGAGGAACAATGGAACTATGGCCAAAGGCACACCCTTCTATCAAAGGCACCTGCAAGAGTAAATACAATAGAAAACACAACGTAGAGAACAACAACCAAAGGAGATAGAAGATAAAATACTTTATGGATTAATTGAAATACCAAATGCATGCCCGACTGTGAGGCCTTCTAGGTTACAACCAACATTATAATTTAGACTTGATCTTCAATGTTGATCTTCACAACTATTGACTCTTCTTTTAATGATCATTGTTCCTTTTTGCTATCGAGCTCTTAGTAGTTTTTGAGTTCTCTGTTACTGTCGATTTCTCTATTGTTTCTGAGTTCTCTATTTCTATTGAGTTCATGGTTGATGCTAAGTTTGTAGTTGATGCCAAGTTCTTAGTTGATGCTGAGCTTATAGCTAATGCTAAGTTCATGGTTGATGTGGAGTTCATGTATGTGCCAAGCATTGTTGAGTTACACTATTTTCCTTGGTCCTTCACCGATAGAGTTTTTTGTGTTTAGTTCTAGTTTGAGCCAACATTGTACGTACTTAATTTCATATTTGTATTTAATATTTGTTGAGAGCTAACTTGTGGCTTGGTTATGCATTCAATATAAGGGTTTATTTAGTTGGTAATTTGTAATAGGCCAACCTATGCCATGCAACTATTTAAGGGGTTCTTGGATAGAGTCTTAGGTAGGATGATTATTATGGTCATTCAAAGAAGATTTAGTAGTGGTTAGAATGTGAAGATCAACATTGAAGATCAAGTCTGAATTTTAATATTGGCTATAACCTAGAAGGCCTTACAACTGGGCATGTATTTGGTATTTTGATGAATTAATAAACCACTTTCTCTTCTATCTCCTTTGGTTGTTGTTCTCTGTGTTTTATTTATTGCTGTGTTTAATTTTGTAGGTGGCTTTGGTAGCTAAGTGTGCCTTTGGCCCTAGTTTGCATTGTTCGTCCTTGTGTTAGGTGATATGAGAGCTTAAGGTTCAATCTTATGGAGATTGGATCATGTAGAAACCTCAATTGATTTGGTTATAGGGTAGTAGATCTGAGGATTTGACCTACAATTTGCAAATGGTTATGATCTTGTAAGAACCTGATTGTAAAGATGGTTTGAAGTAGAGGAAATGCTTACAATGTCATATTGGATACATTGAGACAAATTGCAGCAAGATTAGATGTTGTAGATGTTGGAAATATATGATAGGCTAAGTTATTGAGAGGGCAGGGGTGACTTAGTAACCAATAAAACTTAATATTTATTAACTAATTAATCCTTCACATGTATTCTAATCTAATTGTATGCATGAGAAATTGAAAGCATTAAAACATTCATAACACTTTGACACACAATATGATGACCCAGAAACCTTCCAAATAGAAAGTAAAACTAGGGTGGGGATGATACCCACAAGCTTTAGCACTATAGTATAAAGTTGGCCTATTAAGGCTTACAATAATCACTTTTGATGATCTAACCTATTAGGAGCAATAAGGATTGCTAGGTCCACCTTGTAAAAGGTTTTACAAACATACAATGGAGTATGCACTCAATAAATAGATTTACAAAAGACTGTTAAGTCTACCTTGTGAAAGGTTTTAACTATTCCACTTGTTAGAATGAACTAGTGGCTAATCTCTGATCTACAATGATTTTTTGAATGAGATACCCTTTGAGTGTAATGATCACTTTGCTGTGATAGATAAATCTTTGCTACTCCTTATACTGTTGTAGCCTTATACTTCACAGTTTTGCTCTTTTCTATTTGTTACATTTCATACATTGGATGTGATACAATACATTACATATATATACCAATCTAATTTACAATTCATCAAAGTTGGCTACAATACAAGTTTCACCAAAATACACAAAGTCGACCCAACTACAGGAACTTAGGTTTTGAAGAGAAACTCAATGAGGTTCTAATATTTGGCTTCCATTATCAATGCTCAACATTGTCATGCAATTGGTAGATGTAGAAGCTTGGTCCATACTAATCACTTCCACGTAGTTAGAACTCATTTTGCACTAGTGACTTAGTGAATACTATAAAACTCAATATATAAACGAAATCACTTGATTCAATTGCATAGCTCAATCAATTCTATCACTATGAGCTTGGTACAAACTAAATCACTTGGTTGACATTACATAGCTCAATCAACACTGGATTCACATCACTAAAACTATGAACTTGATAACCACTATAGAACTCATTTTGTACTAAGAAACTTGGTAAACACTAAGAAGTTTAGTTTAAACTAATAATCACCAACCTAGTAGAAATTGTGCCGTGAAAACTAAATACTATTCTTGATACTCGGTAGTAATTGTAGAACTTGGTAGAGCCTAAATTACTTGGTCAACATTGTTAAATATATAATAAGATCGATAAATACTAACCATCTAAATAAGTGTGTCACTAATAAAAAATATTGATTGAAATGTCAACAGTAGAGACAACCCAGAGGAGAGGAACACATTTTGATGATGTAAGTGACGATGAAGTAGTATCACCAAACCCTAATTTAGAACCTAAAGAAGATCAAGATGAAGCAAGATTGTTGAGAGTATTGTCTAGGGAAAATTCAAAGCTTGCTATAAAAGTTGTTCAATTTTGGACTAGATTGTAGATATGGATAATTTCTTTGAGTATGAAAACACTCTTGATAATAGGAAGGTGAAAATTATAGTTTCTAGGTGTTGTAATTTCACAACTCACACCCCATTTCTCTTAGAAATGGGACCCCCTATTTTTTTAATTTCTTATTGTTTTCCTTGACCCCTAGTTTGAGGTCTGAGTCATTTTTGGGACTCTACCTAGAGTCTGGGTCCTACTTCATCCTCTAACTAAAAAACCTAGTTGTCAAAATTGAGGGTTTGAGGGTTAAAATATGATTTTAGTGCTAAAAGGTGCACTAGCACACCTAGTGCACATGCACACCTATCCAAGGTGCATACATGCACATTTCCTATTATTTTGGTGTTATGGGTCTAATTTTTTAGTAATTAGGGTTTGTTTAGTGTTCAATTTTTAACTTTCTAGACTAATAATTTTCTCTTATGTGCAAATAAAATGGCTTCCTCATCATCCTGGCTTCTAGAAAAGATTTCTTTGAAACTCGTTGTTTTCAAGTTTCAATGTGTACCAAAGAAATCTAATTTTCAAGATAATCATTCAGAGTGAGTTGGGACACATTGACTGGAACACATCCCTTGTACTCTAAAATAAGCCCAAGGAGAGGTCCCTGATAGTGTCAGCATTTATAAGATCAAGGTTTGTGAATGTTGCATCACATCCCACATTCATGCAGTCTTCTAAGCTTATCATGACTCTAGCTAAGAACTATTTGTTTGAAGAAAGAGTAGTCAAAAGTGTCATAGGGGAGATAGTCTTGGACCTAAGACTGAGGAACATTGATAATGTTTTCCATCTTCCAAGAGTGGATCAATATGTAGAGATAATTTATCATTAAGTAGAAATATGGTATAGGGAGAATGAGAAGAAGGCCACATAGATAATACAATCATCATTTTTGATTGATAAAACACCACTAGGATGTAGAGATGGAAAGGTAGATATGACTAGAGGATATATGAAGGACAATATCAATTATGCCATTGTACTTTTGAGTATAATTATGGGTCTACCAATAGTTGGGCATCTTCACATGTGGATGGTACATTTCATAGATACCATTTGAACAACTAAAATGCCAATTGATTGGGCCATAATACTAAGTGAAAACTTAGATGAACAATTGGTAAGAGTTAAAGCTGATCCCAAATTTTACATGACATCATATTTGGTGTACTTATTGGTAACAAGGACCACTAACTATCTAGGACCGTACAAAAAGGGAAACATGCAAGATGCCAATGCTTGGCCCTATGTGGTGTATCCTTGGTTGGTAAAGAAGAAGCTCTCAAATCAGAGAAAAGAATTTTGCATAGTGAATGATGCTTTCATATTTGCAATCATCCATTTCATAGAGGGTGATTATGCTAAGAGGATGTCAGTATAGGCAATAACAAGGATTACAGAGATTGACGCCTATTACATCCAATTTAAAACATTCACTTAACTAAGGGTAGTTGGTACAATGGTGAATCTGAATAAACTCTTGAGATATCCATCAGATAGGCTCATTCTATTGGAGATTACAAGACAACTCATATCTGCATATGATAGAGTGAGAAAAAAACATAAGAAGACATTGGTATGGCCTATAACTATAGGTGCATTAGAGGTAAAGTAGAAGTAGGATATCTTGAATTTTGACTTAGAGTGAGATCAATATCCCTTGGAAGATTACAACTCCCCTCTTCCCTATTTTGATAATATTGGTAGAGTTTATTATTTAGTAGGGAAATAATTTGTATGTGAAGATGCCATTGAAGATAATTGGATGAATGCAATCTATGACTATGATACCCAAATAAGGGATTATTGTAGGATGATTCTATATTTGGCAAGGAGAACCTTAAAGATAAAGGTTTTTATCAAGGCGATTTAGCAAGACACTCAAGATGTCTTGGATCCCTTGTATAACAAAGACAAGATATATGATAGGCCAATTATGAATATGGAGATCGACAGGGATGAAAATGCAAGTATAAACCATAGGGCTAGGCACATGATTTAGTTGACAAGGGATTGGATCAAGAAGCCTTTTAACCTTGACCTAGTTCCATATATTGTCACCTTTCAAGCCACAACACACCTAGTTAAGGAAAAAGGTACAAAAGTTACAATACCAACATTCCCTGCTCAATCTCTAGTTAGGCCATAAATGGTATATCAACATGATAGGGATGTTGGATACTTTAGAGTAGATAAAGGAAAGAATAAGAGGAAATGAGATTCCCCAAAGCAAGTCAAGCCTAAATCAAAAGCTTTTCAAGAAGAGGAGGCTTAAGCACTTGAGAATGAAGAGCCTCAAGATAAAGAAGCAACTCAGGCTCAAGATAATACACAAGTACCTCCATTTGAATAAGAACAAGAACAAGAAGCTAAAAAGGTGATACCACCTACTCAAGAGGAAGAAGCCTCTCCTTCAGCTGCTAAGAAGGCTAAGGTCAGACCTACTATGAAAAGGTCATGAAGGGTGACATTACAAAAAAAGATTATTCCCATCCCTTAGGTGCCTGAAACCATCCTTGAGGCAAATGAAGAAGAAGAAGAAGAAGATAATCTCCCTTTAAGTTAAAGGACTCATTTAGCTAAGGCTACAATAGAAGAAAGAAGAAGGAGCTTGACCATAAAACCGCCATCCATTCCCAAGGAACCTATTTAGGTTACCATTTCTAAAGATGAGCAGTATTAGTGGATTGATGAGTAGGAAGGGAAAGAAACAAATGTCTTCAACAAATTTGATTTCAATTTTATGCCCATGGGAACTGAAATGGTGGGTGATAAGATACGAGATACACCTACAAACCAACCTTTAGGAGAGGATTGGAACCAAATGCCACCTCAATCACAAGGGTTTCTAGATATGTCATCCCCACCATTTTAGGACTTGTCTTTCTTGGACAAAGGTTCAGCCACTCCTCTTCCTCTTGTCATGGAAGAGCAAGAAAAAGTAGTACAAGGAGAGGAGCTAGAACAAAGGCCATCTGATGAAGTATTAGAGGAGGGGCAAATACATTAAGAACCTTAGCAAACTTCCCAAGATACAAAGGCAAGAACCATAGCTACAATAGATACAAAAACTCCAAATGTAGATCTCTCACAGAAGGAGAAGAATCCAGAAAGGAATGATAAGGGAAAAGAATTTGCAAGTCAAACCCCCTCTTCAACCAAATACATGTCTCCTATGGGAACTACATTAGCTTGGTTGAAGAGGGAGGTTATGGTTAGACAAAAGAGGTAGTTGAACCTGAATGAAGAGGAGAGTATGGATGAGTTAGTAGAAGCCATCAAGAAGCCTCAACCACCTACAGGTGATGCATGAACATTGGCCTTCATAATGAAGAACCAAGATTAGGACTTTTTTGCACATATTGCCATCCCTCCTCTACATGTTGACATTGAGGATTTGACTCCTAGTGATTACAAGATCAAGGAGATCCTCTTAGGAAAGCCCATAGTAGACACTACTAAAGGTGTGAAGGAGGTTTTTAAATAGGTAGATAGGTATGAGTCAGGGTTGGTGATGTTGAGGAAGAAAAATGAGCTCTTAAGAGGCTATTTGCATGAAGTTGTGGGCCCTACTCACTAGAAAATCCAAAGATCACTCTTGTTGCAGCATTAGAGAGGAGAGATAAGTAAAGTGTATAGTTAGATTCATTTTTGGGAACATGTTAGAAATGGTGTGATAATTTTGAGGATAAAGGTGTACAAATTATACAAGCTAATTTGAACCTATTACACCATGTTCAAACTAATGCGGATAAACTGGTATCCATAATGGACTAGGATTTTGGGTTGATAGATGAGGTACATACCTAGGGAAAAGACCTTCAAGAACTTTAAAAAAAAAAGGGTCAAAGGTATCATACACTCATAGAGGTGTATACAATGGATAAGATTGATAAACTAGAAGATTGGATAAAAAAGATAGCTACCAAGAATAAGGTAATGGAAAGATTTCATGAAGATATTCAAAAGTTGAAAGATCAAACACAAGAGCAGATTTTGGAAGTTGTAAAGTATTACAGTGATGCTTGCATTGATATTTTTGAAGATGAGTCAAGAACTAAATTCATTCTAGTACAATCAGTGGTTCAACAGTTCTAACAAACCTTTAAAGATGCTTCATCAAAAGAAGGTATTAGACAAGCATTCAGGATGGAAGAGGTACTGTTGGAGTTAGATACTAAACTAAATGCTTTTTTGGACATTCATATGGAGATTAGTAACTACTAATAGAAAGTTAAAGAAAAGTATAAAGAATTGGATTTATAGAAAGCTTCCCAAGTGGCAAAGATTATAGAGAAATTTTGATGCAGTAGTATCTTGGGTTTCCTTGTAATCCTATACTTTTTTGTTCATTCTTCCAGTTGCTGCCGAGTTCCAGTTACTGTCAAGTGCCAGTTGCTACCAAGTTCTAGTTGCTATTGAGTGCCAATTGCTGCCAAGTTCCAATTATTGCCAAGTGCTAATTGCTATCGAGTTCTAGTTACTAGCAAGTGCCAGTTTCTGCTGAGTGCTTGTTGCTACCAAGTTTTAGTTGTTGCAGAGTTCAAGTTATTATTGAGTTCCAATTTTTAGTTGTTACTGAGTTCCAGTTTCTACCAAGTTCTAGTTGTATTGAGTTACCCACTATATGCTAAGTGACTCTTCATGTGCCAAGTTACCTAATGTATGCTGAGTGATTCTTCATGTGCCAAGTTACCCCATGTGTGCTAAGTGACACTTTATTTGTCGAGTTTTCCTATTTATGCTGAGTGTTAGCATTTGGACATGATTTCTATGAGTTGACTTGTGGGATTTATTTTGATCACAACATTTATGTTAAGATCTTTTCTTGGAATATGTCCAGACCATTTTTGGCTCAACCTTCCTCTTATGTAATGTTCTAGAATGATCTATAAGCCATTTTGGCAAGTGTATATAGAGTGTTTAGGCTTAGAGTTAGGAAATATTTGGAAGAGGATTGGAGAGCAAAACTGGAAAGTACGAATTTTCTATTGGATCTTTGAATATTAATGTATTTGTATTTGGACATAACCTAGAAGACCTTATAGCTGGGTATTTATGATGATATTTTGATGAATCAATAAAAGTATTTCACTCTTCTTCCTCCTTTGGTTGTTATTCTTTGTGTTTGCTTCTATTGTGTTAACTCTTGCAAGGTGGTTTAGATAGCTAGGTGAGCCTTTGGCCCTAGTTATCCCTACCTTTGCCTACATCAGGTGGTATCAAAGCTTGAGGCTTATCCTTGTGGAGATTGGATCATGTAGAACCCTAATTTGGATTTGATTACAGGCTGGCAGATCTACAGATTTGACTTGTAACTTGCAAAGGGTTACAATATTGTAGGAACCTAATTTGTAAAGATGGTTTGTGGTAGAGGAAATGCTGATAATGCCATACTAGATCATTTGAGACAAATTGCAACCATATTAGATGCTATGGAGATGGCCCAATGGAGAGGAGCACATCTTGATGATGTAAGTGATGATGAGGCAGTAGCACCAAACCATAATCCATAACTTGAAGATGATCAAGGTGAGGAAAGATTGTTGCAAGTGTTGTCTAGGCAAATTTCAAAACCTACTGTAGAAGTTGTTCCTTATGATGGAAAATTAGATACCAATGCTTTATTGGATTAGATCTTAGATATGGAGAAGTTCTTTGAGTATGAAAACCCTCCTGATAATAGAAAGGTGAAGATTGTAGTCACCAGGTTGAAAGGTCATGCATCACTATGGTTGGAACATTTACAAACTAATAAACAAAGGAGAGGAAAGGAGAAGATTAGAACTTGGCTAAAGATGGTGAACAAGGTAATTTTTTTTCTTCCTGCTAATTACCAAGTTAGCTTGTTGAGAAAGATGCAATATTTGAAACAAAAGGACATGACTACGAAATAGTATACCAAAGAATTCTATAGATTGGACATCAGATCTAGACATGTGGATGATGATGATGTTGAGAAAATTGCATGTACATAAATGGATTGAGATCTAGAATTCAAGATGAAATAAGTTTTGTGAAGTTGGAAAGTGTTGAAGAAGCATATCAATATGCCTTGAAAGCTAAGGAGATCTTAGCAAAGAAGCATGAACAAAGACAAAGAGGTAGAGGTGGTAAATTTCAGAGAGGCAGAGGTAGATCTTATGGTGAAGGTGGCAGATTTGAAAGTTTTGTGCAAGATAAAGGCAAATCTAAATGGAAGAATGATGACAAAGGCAAGACCAAATGGAAAAGTGGTAATTCTTACTAATGAGTTACTAATTCTTATCGAGGAAGAGGTAATTTTTATTCTAGAAGTGGATTTCATGGTAATTGTTTCAGATGTGGTAAAGAGGGACATAGATATTTTCAATCTAGATCTTATGAAAGTGGGCAAGGTAACAGAAATGCTGTGATTCAAGGAGATGATGAGAGTTTACCAAGTGGACCTGAGGTTGGAGAAAATTTGATGGTGAGAAAAACCTTATGTAATAAGGGAAGTGATGAGGAACCTATTTTAAGGAGAAGTCTTTTCAAGACAAGATGTAAGATGGCTAAAAAATGCTATAAAGTGATCATTGACTGTGGAAGTTCTACAAATTTGGAATTAGAAGAGCTAGTTACAAAGTTGCAATTATAGAGGTTGAAGCATCCTAAACCCTATCATGTCTCATGGATCAAAGATGAGCATAAGATATTGGTAAGTGAGAAATGCCTTGTGAAGTTCAAGATTGGACATTACTTTGATGAAGTTTTGTGTGATATAATGCTCATGGATTATTGTCATATTTTGTTGGGTAGACCTTGGTAATATGATAGATATGCTATGCATGATGGAAGATTGAATCAATACAATCTTTGGGTAAATAGGAAGAAACAAACATTGCTGCCTTTGATTGAAAGTCCATATGAGGTTAGTTGTACTGCAATAAAATTTTGTATGGTTAATGGAAAGCAATTTGAAAAAGAAGCAAAGAATAATCAAGTTTGTTTTTTCATAGTTCCTAGAGGACCAAGTGTTGGTAGTAATAACCAAGTGACAATAGATAGTGATAGCTGAGCACTAGTAGAAATTACTAAATTGCTGAATGAGTATAAGGATATTGTTGCTAAGTATATTCCTAATGGTTTACCACCAATTAGAAGCATAAGTCATTGTATGGATCTGATTCTTGGAGATAGTTTTCTAAACAAAGGACCATACAGATTGACACCTATATAAAATGAAGAATTTAATAGACAAGTGCATGAGTTGCTGTAGAAAGGTTTGATCAGAGAAATCTTCAGCCCATGTGCTATACTTGCTACATTAGCATCTAAAAAGAATGGAGAATGGAGAATGTGTATTGATTCCAGAGCTATTAACAAGATAAAAGTGAAGTATAGGTTTCTTATGCCAAGGATGGATGAAATAATGGATTGTCTAAGTGGAGCAAAGTATTTTACCAAGATTGATTTGAAGAGTGGCTATCATCAGATTAGAATTAGAGAAGATTTTTGGGTAAGTTTGTGATTGTTTATTTGGATGATATTCTGATATTCAGTAAAACTAAGGAAGAACATCTTGAGCATATTAGACAAGTATTGTAGAGTTTGAAAGAGGAAAAGTTTCTAATTAATTTGAAAAAGTGTTCTTTTATGCAAGAAAAGATTGTGTATTTGGGATTTGTGATTTCAGCTGATGGATTGAAGATGGATCCTGAGAAGGTTAAAGCAATTTTTGAATGGCCTACACCTATAATGTGGGTGAGGTAAGATCATTTCATGGTCTAGCTAGTTTTTATAGAAATTTTATAAAGAATTTCAGTGCTATTTGTAATGCTATGACTAAGATAATGAGGGGAGATAAAAAGGAATTCAAGTGGACAAATGGAGTTGATAAGAGTTTTGAAACTTTGAAACAAAAGGTTGCTGAATTACTTGTATTGGCTTTGCCTAATTTTAACAAAGTATTTCAAGTTGAATGTGATGCAAATGGTAATGCAATCAAAGCTATATTAAGTCAAGAAGGTAAACCTATTGCTTTCTTTAGTGAAAAGTTGAATGATACTAAAAGAAAATATTCTGTGAATGATCAAATGTTTTATGCTATTGTTCAAGCCTTGAAGAAGTGGAGACATTATTTGATTCCTAAGGAGTTTGTTCTATATAATGATCATAAAGCTTTACAATACTTGAGAAGTCAACATAAATTAAATCAGTGACATATGAAGTGGGTTGAGTAGTTGCAGAGTTTCACATTTGTTATTAAGCACAAGAGTGAAGTTACTAATAGAGTTGCTGATGAATTGAGTAGAAGACATTCTTTGTTGACTGAAATGAAGGTTGAAGTTCTTAGTTTTGATGAAATGAAAGATTTGTATGATGCTAATCTTGGTTTTTATGAGGCATGGAAAGAGCGTGGAGCACTAAATCTAACAGATCACATAAGTAAGTATGATGAGTATTTCATTAAAGAAGGTATGTTGTTCAAAGGCATTCAGTTGTGTATTCCTAGAAGTTCTATGAGGTTGAATCTGATTAAGGAAAAACATAGTGGTGGATTGCCAAGACATTTTGGAATTGATAAGAAATTGAGTTTGCTGAAGGATAAGTATTATTAGCCACAAATGTATAAGGATGTTCAAAAATTTGTAAAGAGTTGTGGAGTGTGTCAAATTGAAAAAGGAGTAAGTCAAAATACTAGTTTGTATACACCTATTACTGCTCTTGAGAAACTTTTGAGTGACATTAGTATGGATTTTGTTCTTGGATTACCTAAGACAGTGAAGGGGTATGATTCCATATTTGTTGTAGTGAACAAATTTTCTAAGATGGCTCATTTCATACCATGTAAGAGGACATCAAATGTTGAGCATGTTGCTGAATTTTTCTTTAAAGAGACTATGAGATTGCATGGATTACCAAGAAGCATTATTTTTGATAGAGATAGTAACTTTGTTGGCTATTTTTGGAAGACTATGGAAGAAGATGGGTACTGAATTGGTTCTATATTCCATCCACAAATAGATGGATAGAAGCTTGGGTAATTTGCTAAGATGTTTAGTGGGAGATAAGCCAAGCAATTGGGAAATAGTGTTAGCACAAGTTGAGTTTGCATATAATAATTTAGTGAATAGGAGTACAAGAAAAAAACCTTTTGAGATTGTTACAGGAATACATCCTAGAGGAGTATCAGATTTAAGGGATGTTGCTAGTGAAGAGAAGTGTTGTAGGAGAAGAATTTTCTAATTTTATGGATTCTTTACATAAGGAAGTGAAGTTGAGGTTGGAACAAAGTAGTTAGAAGTATAAGGAGAATGCTGATAAGTCTAGAAGACATCATGATTTTCAAGTTGGTGATGAGGTGATGGTTCATTTGAAGAAAGAAAGATTTCCTGTTGGAACATACAGTAAGTTGAAGATGAAGAAATTTGGACCTTGTAAGAACTTGAAGAAGTTTGGCAGTGGTAATGCTTATGAAGTTGAGTAACCTGATGACATGGATAGATCTCTTATATTCAATATTGCTGATTTATATAAATATCATGAGTCAAATGATGAAGTTTTTGTATCAAAGGATTATCTTAAGAAGTAGATTAAAGAAGTTGAACAAATATTGGATCAGAGAGTTGGCAAGAGCACAAGAGGATATTTGGTGAAGTGGAAGAAAAAACCTATTGAGATGCTTCATGAATTTCTCAATTTTAATTGGATTCAACTTAGGTTGTGACATCACAATGATTTAGGAGAATCATTTCTTTCAACCCTAGTTGTTTGATGCAAGAGCATCTTGGGTTTCCTTGTAATCCTGCACTTTTTTGTTCATTTTGCTAGTTGCTACCGAGTTCCAATTGCTGTCGAGTTATAGTTGCTATCGAGTTTTAGTTGTTGCCAAGTTTCAATTACTATTGAGTGCTAGTTGCTGCCAAGTTCTAGCTATTATTGAGTGCTAGTTGCTGCTAAGTTCCAGTTATTACCAAGTTCTAGTTTCTAGTTGCTATCAAGTTCCAGTTGCTACTGAGTTTCAGTTGTGTTGAATTATCCAATGTATCCCGAGTGACTCTTCATGTGCCAAGTTACCTAGTGTATGCCAAGTGATTTTTCATGTGTTGAGTTACCTAGTGTGTGCTGAGTGACCCTTCATGTGCTAAGTTTTCCTATTTATGCCAAGTGTTAGTATTTGGACGTGATTTCTACGAGTTGACTTGCAAGATTTATTTTGATCAGAACATTTATGTTAAGATCTTTTCTTAGGATATGTCCAAACCATTTTTGGGTTGGCCTTCCTCTTATGTGATGTTCTAGAATGATCTATAAGCCATTTTGGCAAGTATATATAGAGTGTTTAGGTTTAGAGTTAGGCAGTTTTTGGAAGAGGATTGGAGAACAAAACTGGAAAGTGCAAATTTTTTGTTGGATCTTTGAATGTGAATGTATTTGTATTTAGTTGTAACCTAGAAGGCCTTATAGCTGGGCATGTATGAAGATATTTTGATGAATCGATAAAATTATTTCATTCTTCTTCCTCCTTTGGTTGTTGTTCTTTGTGTTTTCTTTCGTTGTGTTAACTCTTGTAGGTTGGTTTGGATAGATGGGTGAGCCTTTGGCCCTAGTTATCCCTACCTTTTCTACATCAAATTCAAGAGCAAACATCTAGATATAACTTTGGTATAAAGGGGAAGAAAACCCATAAGCTAGAAATTCAGTTTTGACACTTGGGAAAATTTTGAATTTTTTTAGCCTACCACCAAGGTGTGCAAGGTGCACTATTCTAGAGATGCACCAATAGTTAACTACCAGTTCCAAATTTAGAGTTTTCCATGTACTGGAAATGCATTCTGATGGTAGTTCAACTCCTAGAAACACTTAGATAAGGTCAAGCTTCTATTTTTAGAGCTTCTAGTGACTCTCAGATCCTCTTACAACTTCCTTCTTCTTATCTACTATTTTTTTTAAAGACATGTAAAGGCTCATGCACCCATTAATTGATAAAACAAAGTGTGGAGTCCTACTCAACACAATTTGAGAGTTAGTTTGTACATAATTAGATTTGTTTTATTAGTTTAGAAGCATATGTTTGCATTAAGAGATCTCTCATTCTCAACACAAATTGAGGAGAAGGTTTCTAATAAATTCAAGAATGTAACATATATTCCAAGTTTTTATTTTGATGCAATAATATATGCTATTGGTGCTCTCATTCTGAGTGTAGTTATTCTTGTCAGAGTGTGTTCTTTTTTTGTGAATTCTTTTTCATGATAATAATGGAGCCAATAGTTTTGTTGTGTTAATTTGATTGCATGATATTTTAGTTCTAGTATTTTCTATGTGTTGACAAATTTTGCTGATGTATTGAGTTAAAGAAGAGATCACCCTATTGTTCCTACATAACTTCTTGTCTTGCATGATCACACTTTTTGTGGCCCTGCAATTTGATAAGTAAACCATCTTTCATTTTTACTAAATTCCCATCAACTATTGCATCACTGGCTTTTAGGAAGCATTGCTCCTATTTTCATTTGTCTTCTACCTGATCTTTTCAATGATTTAACTCATAGACATGTTGTCACCATGGTTTATGTCCATTAGGAATTTCTCTTTCATGCTATTTTCTTTCATCTCTCATTACCTTATCTTCATTATTTTCTTTGCTAACCATTGCTTAAATTAGGAATTCATATAGTTACATTATTAGATTGCATTCTATTTTAAAAATAGAAAATACCAAAAAAAAATCTCTTTTGTGGTTAATTTTGAAACAACAAGTAGATTGAACATCTTATCCAAAATTGGTGAAAACCAAAAAAGGCCTCCCTATGAACAAACACATTTATCTTCAACTAAGTAGATTCCAGTAGATCACAAGATTGCTCGAAACCTTGGAGTTGATCCCAAATTACATTTTCAAGAGAAGAGTTCAAATAGATTCCTACCATTAAGCATCATGCAAAATGACAACTCAACACTTAGTTCAAGGGTCATGCCTCATTGTGCTGGGAGCATTTGCAAATTAATAGACAAAGAAGAGGAAAGGAGAAGATCAAGACTTGGTCAAAAATCTTCAACAAGGTGAAGAAAATGTTCTTTCTTGTTGATTACCAAGTTTACTTGTTGAGAAATATGCAAGATTTGAGACAAAGAGACATGAATGTGATGGAGTATATTGAAGAATTCTATAGATTGGACATCAAATCTAGACATGTGGATGATGATGTTGAGAAAATTGCAAGGTACATAAATGGATTAAGATCTGGGATTCAAAATGAGATAATTTTTATGAAATTCGAAAGTGTGGAGAAAGCATATCAATATTCCTTAAAAGCTGAGGAGATCTTGACAAAGAAGCATGAATAAAGACAAAGAGGTAGAGGTGGTAGATTCTAGAGAGCTAGAGGTAGATCTTATGGAGAAGGTGGTAGATCTAACAATTTTGTGCAAGACAAGGGAAAATCTAAATGGAAGAGTGATGACAAAAGTAAGACTAGGTGGAAAGGTGGTGATTCTTACTAAGGAGGTACTAGTTCTTATCAAGGTAGAGGTAATTCTTATTCTAGAGGTTTTTTTTTGTGGTGATTATTTTAGATGTGGTAAAGAAGGGAATAGATCCTTTGAGTTTAGATCCTATGAAAATGGGAAAGGTAACAAAAATGTTGTGGTTCAAAGAGACATTGAGGGTTCACAAAGTTGACTTGAGGCTAGAGAAAATCTGATGGTGAGAAGAACCTTATCTAATAAGGGAAGTGATGAAGAACCTATCCTAAGGAGAAGTCTTTTCAAGACAAGATGTAAGATGAATGCAAAATGTTGCAAGGTGATCATTGACAGTGGAAGTTCAAAACATTTGGCATCAAAAGGTCTAGTTACAAATTTGCACTTGCAAAGGCTAAAGTATCTTAAACCCCAACATGTTTCATGGATCAAAGATGAGCATAAGATATTGGTAAGTGAATTATGCATTGTGAAGTTCAAGATTGGACATTATTTTGATGAAATTTTATGTGATATTATTCCTATGGATTATTGTCATATTTTGTTGGCTAGACCTTAGTAATATGATAGATATGCTATACATGATGGAAGATTGAATTGATATACACTTTGGGTGAATGGGAGAAAGCAAATATTATTTCTTTTAATTAAAAGTCTGGATGAGGTTAATTGCACTACTATGAGAATTTGCATGGTTAATGGAAAACAATTTGAAAAATAAATGAAGAATCAAGTCTACTTTGCTATAATTCCTAGGAGACCAAGTTGTACTAGTAGCAACCAAGTGACAGAAAATAGTGGTGATTGAGCAACAACTAGTGATGACCAAGCAACATAAATTAGTAGAAGTTGAGTACCAACAAAAATTGAAAATTTTCTGAATGAGTATAAAGATATTGTTGCAAAAGATATTTTTGATAGCTTGTCGCTAGTAAGAATTATAAGTCATTGTATGGATATGATTCTTGGAGCTAGTTTTCTGTATAAAGCACCATATAGATTAATACCTACTGAGAATGAAGAACTTAATAGACAAGTGCATGAGATGATATAGAAAGGTATTATCAAAGAAAGTTTGAGTCCATGTATTGTACCTATTTTATTAGCACCTAAGAAGAATAGAGAATGAAGAATGTGTACTTATTCCAGAGCTATTAACAAGATCTTAGTGAAATATAGATTTCCTATGTCAAGGATGGATGGCATAATATATTGTTTGAGTGGAGAAAAATATTTTACCAAGATTGATTTGAATAGTGGTTATCATTAGATCAAAATAAGAGAAGGTGATGAATGGAGGATTGCTTTTGAGAAAAAATATGGTTAATATGAATGGGTGGCAATGCCTTTTAGTTTGACTAGTGCACCTAGTACTTTCATGAGGTTGATGAATGAAGTTCTCAAAGTATTTTTGGGTAAGTTTTTGATTATTTATTTGGATGATATTATGATATTTAGTAAGACTAAGGAAGAAAATCTTGAGCATATTAGACAAGTATTGCAAAGACTGAAATAGGAGAAGTTGATGATTAACTTTAAAAAGTGTTATTTTATGCAAGAGGAGATTGTGTATTTAGGATTTATGATTTCAGATGATGGTTTGAGAATGGACCCTAAGAAGGCTAAAACAATTTTGGAATGGCCTACACCTATAAATGAGGGTGAGGTAAGATCATTTCATGGTTTGGCTAGTTTTTACAGAAAGTTTATAAATAATTTTAGTTCTATTTGTAATGGTATGAATAAGACAATGAGAGGAGACAAAAAGGATTTCAAGTGGACACATGGAGTTGATAACAGTTTTGAGACTTTGAAACAAAAGGTTGTTGAGTTACTTATATTGGCTTTTCATGATTTCTGTAAGAATTTGGCTTAGGCCATAATTCACCCAAGAACTAAAGAACTCAACACAAGCACACAGTAGACCAAAATAGACAGAGTATGATCAGAATGGTGATATTCATTCAATAACTAGTTGAGAGTACACTAGGAGTGCCTAAATATAAAGGCCTCAAGAGAGCTTCTAGAATGCATAGAAGTCAGCATCATGATATGTCATACAACCAGACACATGTCCACCAAATATGGGTTATCCTCCATTGAGCATGGGATTAAGTGCGATGATGTGAGGATAAGCCTACAATGGTGTAGCATGCAAATCAGTGGTGTAGACAACATGTGCTAAATGAGGAGTGCAGATAATTGTGTTGTCATCATGACAACTCAATGAATGATGCATACTCTTGTTTTGTAGACACCATGTGCATAATTAGAGTTGCGTAACTCAATGAGAGTACACAAACTCCTAAGTGTCTAAACTTAAGTAAGTGTAATAAGTAAATACTTATTTACACCAACACCCCCCCTTAAGTGTAACTTAGGGGAATGCTCTTAAGCTTACGAAATCTAGGATAAAATGTAATATGGGTCCTAGCTACTAGGCCATGTTAGGTACCCATGTACATAATGATATGAAAATCTCTCATAAAGCAGGGAAAGAGGGAAAACCTCATGGGAAGAACCCTCCCCCAAAAAGAGAGATAAATAGGGATGCATGGATGGATGGAGTAATCAAGACCCCCCCATTACGACATACATCTAGTATATACATAAGAGAATGATGAGAAGAGGAAGAGAGACAGGATGGGCTCCCCCCCAAAAGAAGAATGCCAAATAGTGACTGCTCCGATGAAGAAGCTGATCGAAGACTGCAGAATGGTGTTCCTCCCCTTAGGAAGAAACAATGCCAAGGGTACAAATGAGATGCTTCCACTATGCATGGAAGGAATCCCATGGATAAGTGATGTCTCTGAAACTTGCTCAATTGGCTAAAGAACCTATCCCAAAAAACTATCTGTCTCTGTAATTGATGAAGAACCCTGTAGCAACTGTTGATCATAAGTATCCACAATCACTTCAACTTGTGAGAATCAATCATGTAGAGAATGAGAAAGAGAGTCTTATCGAACCCTTGTAACAACTAAAGAAGGTATTTTCGCATCAAGAAAAAGAGGTAGATTATGAATATTATCCCCCAAATCTATCATTGAACCTATATCTAGAAGACTGAATGTACCTTGCTATTCTAGTCCTATCACTGTGGTGATGTATGCATGTGGACTGAATTGATGAAGTGACCTCTCACTATAACTGTCGATAGAACCCCACATGTCTGAAGCTATTGAAGCACCATCGCTGGTGTCACTATCAATATCCACACTGTATGATGTGTGAAGAGGAGTAGAGGACAAGCTGGATGAACTTTCCTCAAAATGTACATCCTTCACAAATATCTGATGTGTCTTAGGATCTAGAAGTCTATATGCCTTCACACTATCCTCATAACCAATGAAGGTACAAGGCTGAGATGACTATTCCTTGTAACCCCTAGAAGATCTCTTTGCCCATGCAGGACAACCAAAGACTCTGAAGTGTGTCACAATAGGTTTTCTACCGCACCATGCCTCAAAAGGAGTTTTTTCGTCTAAGGTTGGATGAGGAGAATGATTAAGAATGTGAGTGGCATTGAAGATTGCTTCGACTTCTAATGATGGATCTAGAGACTTGGCATGAATCATGCAACTTTCCATAGACTTAAGAGTGCAGATCCTCAAAGCTACAATATCTATCTTATGTGGACTGAATACTGAAGGAGTCTGAAGATCAATGCCCTCATGTCTACAAAAGTCCTTAAGTCTCCTATTCACATCCATGTTTCCATTGTCCATGTGGAGTAATTTGATGGCTTTCTTGGATTTTCTGTTCTACATGAGCCTTGAAGTCTAGAAATGTGTCCAACACTTTATTCTTGTTATGAAGAAAGTAGACCCAAGTGAACCTTGAAAAGTCATCAACAAAAGTGAGTATGTAGCGACCCTGGTTGAATGCAAAAGGACTTGCTAATACCATGTGAACCATTTGTAGAACACTTGTTACTCTTGAAGACTTCCCTCTTTGTAACTTCCCCTCTAGATGCATATCCACTAAATCTATTGAACATTCACCCTTATAAAAGTTGATTTGAGGTAGACCTTTCACCATGTGGTATGTGCAAAGTTGCTAAAGATAGCGGTAGTCAAGATGACCATATCGCTCATGCCATAATCGCATGTTTGAATGTGATTGAGATAACAAGGCCTTTGAAGGAGACTCAACTCTATGTCCATCTCCAAGGTGAGTGATTTGGTAGATTGATAGGAGATTCAAACTTAGGTTTGGAACATAGAGAACCTCTTGAAACTCTCCATTTTCCATCTCCACATTTCCTTTCCCTTCAACTTCCATTTTGCTATCATTCCCCATGAAGATGTGTAGTACCTTTGAGTGATTCAATGAAGAAAAATCCTCCTTTGAATAACCCATGTGATATGAGACACTTGAGTCAAATATCCATTCCTTTGAAGAGTTTGAATTAGCCATGAGTGCTTTCCCTTTGCCCTTAGAATTTGAAGATGACCCTTTATCCTTGTAAGCATTAGGCAATGGAACATTATGTTTCTTCATGATGTTGGTTAATTCATCAATCCTTTTAAGATAACACTCATGCTCTTCATGACCTAATTTCTTGCAATATGCTCACTTCTTCTTCTCCTTATTGTTTTTGTCCCCTTTCTTGTTCAAATTTGAGGACTTGCCTTGTTGATTGGATTGTGGTGTTTCCTTTTCTGCATCCTCAGATTTATCTTTCTTCCATTTCTTCTTACCCTTTCCTTTATTTGAAGACTATACAACTAAATTTTGAGAACCCTCATTGGCCACCAATGCTTTGGACTGAGGTGTTTTGAGAATCTCCATCGATTTCAACTTCTTTTCTTGATCATCCAATAGTTTAGCATATTCATCAAAAGTGATTTTCTTGTAGGCAGACCCTAAGGTAGTCTTTGATGTGTTAAAAGAAGATACAAATGTGGAATATTTTGATGGCAGCTTGTAATGTATGAGATAGATCAGTCTGTCATCTTTGATAGAACTTCGACAATCTGTAAGCTTCGTCCTTAATTCATTCACCTTAATGATGAAGTCCTATATTGAGTCATATGACTTAGGATCTAAGGAGACAAGCTCATCTTCAATTTTGAACACATCCTCTTTAGACACTTTACCATATAGGCTTTTGAGGGTATCCCAAGCTTCCTTGGATGTAGTACATTTCTTGATTTGATACATGATTTTATCATATACCCCCAAACATATATCACCTAGGGCTTTTCTATCCATGGCTACCCAATTAGAAATTTCACTTATTGATACATTATCACCTGTTGGTTTAGGAAGAGTACCATCTACAAATTGTGAAACTCCATTATGCATTAAGTGATACAACATTTTGATTGACCATGAAGCATAGTTATTAGGATTTAATTTAGGAAACTTAAAGTTGCCCATAATGTAGAAAATGAAAGAAAAGTACAGAAAAGAGAGAACACAACACCAAGAACACCCCCCCTTTTCACTAAATCAAGAAACCCTCCCAAAATAGATGCTTTGGGCACTTTATCAGTAGTGTGATTACAATGGGCCACTTGCCAATTTTGGCTTTTGTGGAATTTTTATTTTGCTTGTTACAAGCTCTTATTAGAGTACAAAACTGAAATTTTAGAATGTGCTACAATACTAAAGCATTACAAAGCAAAGAAAGGCCCTATTGCTGAAAGTGACAATTTTGTCCACATAACACTACAATCTAATGCTAGATCTAGAAAGTAGATGAAAAAATACACACTTAAAAAAAAAATAGAACCTTTTTTTTTGACTCCAGATGTGCCCCTACGGAGCTTTTGAAGTTGTAAAATGTAGGATTATCCAGGTATAGTCATCAAAAATTCAAATTTTGACCAATCCATGCACCAAAACCAAAAAATAGCTGCACCATTGAAAAATTTAGAAAATTTTACCCAATTTCAAAAAAAATTGCACTTGATTTGAAGGTTGGATGTCTGAGTTATGGCCTCCCAAAGTTGGACTGCAAAAACTAAAATGAATCTGGAGAGGGGTTGCATCAGTGAATCGTGGGGTTAAATTTGATGGTCATACGGTCATCTTAGCAGTTATAATTTTCCCTATTTTGACGTCTAGATGGGCATCAATTTTAATACTATGGATTGATGACATCAGCAAGAAAATTTGACCCACTTGATGATGTGGCAATTGACGTGGCCTACCATATTGTACAGATATGTATGGAATGTATGAAACAATCTGACTAGGTAGGGTGAGGTGGTGGAAGACGTGTTTCTAACTATATCCTATACGATCACTGATGTGTCTTCCATGTGTGCACTATCGTAATCGCTGATGTGTCTGACTGGGTGATTCAACTGATGGCATGTTTCAAAGCTGTGAGGGGTGGGTAGTATAGTGTTGCGTTGTTCTGCCTACGTAGGTTGGTTTGCCAAATTTTAGATCCTGGCTCACAAAATATTCTAAGCATTGCCAGAATCCCTTTTAGTTAGTCCCACATGCGTGGGAATTTTGTTTCATAGACCTTTTAAAAGACTCACACTGTGAATAGAGGTATAACAAAGTAGCCCACCGAAAAAGGGCTTGCTCACCATGTAGTGTATTGTAGTCGCCAACGTGGGAGATAGGTAGTCAGGTATTTATTTGACTTTGTCAAATATTGTGTGTGCGTAAAATATATACACTCACTGCATTGCAAGTTGCAGTACAACCCAAATTGTTGATGGCACAAAATAATTTAATACCCTGCAAATTAAATTCTCGAATATCCACCAACCAAAATCACAAAGCCGAGCTAGTGAATTTTCTCTACCTAACTGATTAAAAATATCTAAAAATACTGGTTCAAAAAATAAATTGTAGAGAAGAAATTGACTTTAGATCTAAAAAATTAATTAAATAGATCCGAAAATGACCATACTCGAATTGCAAATCAGTTCCTTTATGTGCCAATTTGCAAATTTTTTTTGCCTCATGATCAACTTTAGCTGAAGATAGCCAAATTTATAGTCAATCTTCACCAAATCGATGCTCCAAATGCAACAGTGAGGTCAGCTCTGGCTCTAGATGCTCCCAATTTTTATGGATCCTTTAGATTTGTGTCGAGGTGCTAAAGCATGAACGGTCTCAAACAACTACATGATGAGAATCTCCCTTAGCTCTGATACCATGTAAGAATTTGGCTTAGGCCAAAATTCACCCAAGAACTAAAGAACATAACACAAGCACACAATAGACCAAAACAGATAGAGTATGATTAGAATGATGATATTCATTCAATAACTGGTTGAGAGTACACTAGGAGTGCCTAAATATAAAGGCCTCAAGAGAGCTTCTAGAATGCATAGAATTCAGCATCATGATATGTCATACAACTAAGCACATGTCCACCAGATATGGGTTATCCTCCATTGAGCATGGGATTAAGTGCGATGATGTGAGGATAAGCCTACAATGGTGTAGCATGCAAATCAATGGTGTAGACAACATGTGCTAAATGAGGAGTGCGGATAACTGTGTTGTCATCATGACAACTTAGTGAATGATGCATACTCCTATGTTGTAGACACCATGTGCATAATTAGAGTTGCGTAACTCAATGAGATTACACAAACTCCTAAGTGTCTCACCTAAAATAATAATAAAATAATGCAAAATAATTAAATAATGCATTAACCTATGTAAAACTTAAGTGTAGTAAGTAAACTAAAACTTAAGTGTAATAAGTAAATACTTATTTACACCAAAAATTTCAATAAAGTAATTCAAGTTGAATCTGATGCAAGTGGTAGTGAAATAGGAGCTGTATTACATCAAGAAGGTAAATATGTTTCTTTCTTTATTTAGAAGTTGAATGATGCTAGAAGGAAGTACTCTATGTATGATCAAGAGTTTTATGCTATTGTTCAAACCTTGAAGAAGTGGAGACATTATTTGATTCCTAAGGAGTTTTTATTGTTTAGTGATCACAAAGATTTAAAATATTTGGGAAGTCAACATAAATTGAATCAAAGACATATGAAGTGGGTTGAGTACTTGCAGAGTTTTACATTTTTGATTAAGAATAAAAGTGGAGTCACTAACTAAGTTTCTAATACATTAAGCATAAGATTCTCTTTGTTGACCAAGATGAAGGTTGAAGTTCTTGGTTTTAATGAAATGAAAGAGATGTATGATACTGATCCTAGTTTTTCTGAGGCATGGATAGAGTGCAAAGCACCAAATCTATTAGTTCACATTAGTAAGTATGATGAGTATTCTAGTCAAGAAGGTATGTTTTTTAAAGGAATTCGGATGTGTATACCTAGAAGTTCTATGAGAGTTAATTTGATAAAGGAAAAATATAGTGGTGGATTGGTTGGACATTTTGGAATTGATAAGACATTGAGTTTTCTAAAGGAGAAGTATTATTGGCCATAGATCTATAAGGATGTTTAGAAATCTATGAAGACTTGTGGAGTTTGTGAAGTTGTAAAAGGAGTAAGTCAGAATATTGGTTTGTATACACCTATTTTTGTTCTTGAGAAACCTTGGAGTGATATCAATATGGATTTTGTTCTTGGATTACCTAAGATAGTAAAGGGGTATGATTCTATATTTGTTGTTGTGGATAGATTTTCTAATATGGCTGATTTCATATCATATAAGAAGACATTAGATGCTGAGCATGTTGTTGAGATTTTCTTTAAAGAGATTGCTAGATTGCATGGATTACTAAGAAATATTATTTTTGATAGAGATAGTAAGTTTGTTGGTTACTTTTGGAAGACTTTGTGGAAGAAGAAGGTTACTGAGTTGAAGTTTAGTTCTACATTCCATCCATAGATAGATGGATAGATAAAGGTTGTGAATGAAAGCTTGGGTAATTTGCTGAGATGTTTAGTTGGAGATAAACCACATAATTGGGAGTTGGTGTTGACACAAGTTGAATTTTTATATAATAATTTTGTGAATAGGAGTACAAGGAAAACACCTTTTGAGATCATTATTGGAATGTAGCCTAGAGGAATATCATATTTGAGGGATGTTGCTAGTGAAGAAAAGATAAGTGTTGCAAGGGTAGAATTTACTAATTTTATGGATTCTTTGCATAAGGAAGTGAAGTTGAGGTTAGAAAAAAGTAATCATAAGTATAAGAAAAATGGTGATATGTCTATAAGACATCATGATTTTGAAGTTGGTGATGAGGTAATGGTTCATCTAAAGAAAGGTAGATTTCCTAG
Organism: Cupressus sempervirens; assembly: GCA_028749045.1. Lineage (NCBI taxonomy): Eukaryota > Viridiplantae > Streptophyta > Pinopsida > Cupressales > Cupressaceae > Cupressus > Cupressus sempervirens. Next base: position 435,587,278 of record CM053792.1, read on the forward strand.
TGGAACATATAATATGCTGACAGTGGGAAGATCTTGAGGAAGTTTGATAGTGGTAATGCTTATGAAGTTGAGTTACATAATGACATGGATATATATATCCTATATTCAATATTGCTAATTTGTATAAGTACCATGAGTCAGATGATGTTGTTGTTGTATTAGATGATTATCCTAAGAAGAAGATTGAAGAGATTAAGCAAATATTGGAGCAGAGAGTTGGTAAAAGCACAAGAGGAAAATATTAATATGAGTGTCAGGTGAAGTAGAAGAACATACCAGTTGAAGATGCTAAATGGATTTCTTAATTTGAGTTAGATTCAGCCGAGGTTGTGACACTTGCATGATTTAGGAGAATCATTTCTTTCAACACCAATTGTTTAATGCATGAGCATCCAGGGTTGGATTAGTATCCTACATGTTGTTTTGTGTTCCTTGTTGCTTCCAAGCTCTTAGTTGTTGTTGAGTTCTTTGTTACTACCAAGTTCTCTATTGCTACCAAGTTTTTTGTTGCTTTCAATTTTATGGTTGATTTTGAGTTCATATTTGATGTCGAGCACATAGTTGATGTCGAGTTCTTGTTTGATGCCAAGTTTGTGTATGTGTCAAGTGTTTTTGAGTGCCAATGTTTGCCTTGTCCCTTCATCAAACAAGATTTCTATGTCTAATTCTAGTTTGAGCTAACCTTGCATGTATTTAATTTTTTATTTGCATTTAATATTTTTTGAGAGCCAACTTGTGGCTTGGTTATGCATATAATGTAAGGGTTTATTTAGTTGGTAACTTGTAATAGGCCGACTTGTGGCCATGCAAGTATTTAAGGGGGTCCTAGGTAGAGTCTTAGGCAGGAGGATTATTAAGATCATTCAAAGAAGAGTTAGTAGTGGTTAGAATGTGAATATCAACATTGAAGATCAAGTCTGAATTATAATCTTGGCTGTAACCCATAAGCCCTCATAGCCATGCATGTATTTGGTATTTTGATGAATCAATAAAGTATTTTCTCTTTTATCTCCCTTGATTTTTTTTCTCTATATTGTGTTTTCCATTGTGTTTACTCTTGCAAGAAACTTTTGTAGTTGGGTGTGCCTTTGACCCTAGTTTCCCTTGTTCTATAAGGAAACTCAGGTGCAGAAATAATTTCATACACTAATATCTTAAGGAAAGTATTGTGCAAATTCTTTTAAAATTGTTACAATTATAGATTCAATATTATGTAAATAATAATATTGTAATCAACCATGAATACATAAAATAGATAGAGAAATAATAACACATAAACAAAAAGATATGTTGGCAGGAAAAAACCTTTCAGTAAAACAACCCCACCCCTCCAAAAGTTGCATATGTATTATCTTCAACTCAAAGGTTACAACACACTTACAATGCAAGCTATTTTAGGACATAGAAGACTTATCCATCAACAACCAACAATACACTACTCACACACTCACTATCTACAACCATCAAAGTACTTATATAATGCACTTTCCATTTTTAGGGAATCTTCCAAAGATAGCTCTTACGTATCATATGAATCTATCATAACCATTTCAGTCATGATTTCTTTACACACAATTAAATATTTCAAAGATAGCTCTTATGCATCATAGTAATCTATCATAGGAATTTTTCATAACCATTTCAGTCATGATTTCCTTACACACAATTCAAGATGTTGACACATGCAAGTGGAGTTACACATCAACATGCCAACTAGACATGTGCACTCACACTTAATTACATTATTTATAAAAAATACATTTACAAAAAAAAAATAAGAATAAGAATTATCCAAGGTTGAGACACATTATTCCTAACATTCTCCTACTTGTCTAACACCTTGTAAGAGTAACAAGAACATAACAAGAACTAATTGCTATAGGCCAAAAGACTCATAAATTTCAAACACTATTTGAACTTCTCTGTGCCCTTTTGGTTTCATTAATGCATCTGCAACATTCTTTATAGTATCTAGCTTCTCCAAATTTACCTTTCCATCTTCCAACATATCTCTCATAAAGTGAAACTGCACATCAATGTGCTTTGTTCTAGCAAGGAAAGTTGGTTTCTTTGCATGGAAAATAACACTCTAAATATCACAACAAATAGTAATCTGTCCTACATCAACACCAATATCAGAACACAATCTCCTAAGCCAAATGACTTCCTTACAAGCATGAGTATCAACCATGTACTCAACTTCTATAGTGGACAAAGCAACCACAAGTTGTTTCTTACTCATCCAAGTGATGGCCCCACCAAACATAGTGAACACATAAGCATTGGTGGATCTCCTACTATTAATATCACTTACCTAATCTGAATCCACAAACCCATGAATACAAACTAAATGCAAAGCTCTACAAGAGTTACCATGATAAAAAAATGGAGTAATCTAATGTACTCCTCAAATATCTAAATACTCACTTAACTGCATCCCAATGTACCTATCTAGAATTAGCCATAAACTAGCTCATAACTCCCACTACTTGGGAAATGTCTAGTCTAGTACAGACCATAGCATACATAAGACTACCAACTGTACTAGCATAAGGTACTCTATTCATGTCCTCCACCTCACTAGGAGATTTTTGAAAATCATTGAAAAATAACTTTGTTCCCATAGAAATAGGAACACACAATGGTTTACAATTTGCCATGCTGAAATTTTCCAACACAGACATCACATACTTACTCTGACTCAACCAAAGTTTTCTGTTAGACCTATCTCTACTAATTTCGATATCCAAGATGTAAATTTTTACCCCAAGATCTTTCATCTCAAAATGTGCTAACAACTAAGACTTAAAACAGAAATCATATTCTTGCCCTTCCCAAATAGCAACATATCATCAATATATAATGCAACAATAAGAAGGTGATCATTTTCAAATCTGAAAGATACACAATGATCTAATTTTGATCTTACAAATCCAATTGACAACACAAAGGCATCAAAATTAAGATACCACATTTTAGGAGATTGTTTCAAACCATACAAAGACTTATTTAATATGAAAACCAAAGATTCTTTACCTTTAACAATGTAGTGCTTAGGATGTGATATATAAATCTCTCCCTCCAAATCACCATAAAGGAAAGCTATCTTCACATCCATTTGTTCTATCTCTAAATCATATGATGTAGTAAGAGATAACAAAAATACAATGGATGCCAACTTTTCAATAGGAGAGAATATTTCACCATAATCTATTCCTCTACCTATGAATACCCCTTTGCAACCAATCTAACTTTGTACCTTTCAACACTGCCACCTACACATAATTTATTCTTGAACACCCATTTGCTACCAATAGGTTTTCATCCTTTAGGAAAAGGTACAAGGTCCCAAGTTTTGTTTTTATCCAATGAATCCATCTCATCATCCATGGCCTCAATCTAGGAACTTGCATCTTTCATACCCAAAGCCTGTTTCACAGATCTAGGCTCATTAGCGTTAGCAATCAAAGCAAAGGCACAACTAGAGTCTAGCATAGAATAACCAAACCTTTCTAGTTTCTTCCTTACTATTAAGGATCTCCTCAAGGGCTGAGGTTGAGGTTGTTCTTCCACTTCTTTTGAACTATCAGAGCCACTAGAGCTCTCCTCATCATTAGACCCAATATGGTCTTTCTATTTAGTCTTCTCAAGGGTAGGAGGCAACTGAACAATATCTTCCTTCTTTTATTTTTCATCTAGTTGTAGCACAATAGGATAAGATGTTAGCTCTCTAAAAATAACATTTCTTCTATACAACACCTTATGAGTCATAGGGTCCCAAAGCTTGTATCCTTTCATACCAACTCCATATTCAATGAAAATACATTTTACAACTTAGATATTTTCTCCTTTGGAACATGTGAATAAGCTTCACAACCAAAAGAAAAAAGATGTCTAATTGAAGGATTCTTTCTAGACCACACCTCCATTGGTGTCTTACCAATAAGAGCTGATGTAGGAGATCTATTAACAAAATAGCAAGCAGTGGCCACAACTTCAACCCAAAATCATTATCCAAGACCAACTCCACTAAGCATACTCCTAGCTTTCTCCATCAATGTCTTATTCATTCTTTTTGCAACTCCATTTTTCTGTGAGGTATAAGGAGTTTTCTTATGCCTCTTGATACCTCGTTGTTTACACTATTCAATCTCTACTAAGAAAAACTCAACACTATTGTTAGTTCTCACACACTTAATCTTCTTACTAGTCTAATTCTCTATAAGGGCTTTAAATTCCTTGAATTAACTAAAGACTTGTGTCTTACTTTTCAAGAAATAAATCCATGTCATTCTACTGTAATCATCTATGAAAGATACAAAAAATACATGGTTGGAGATCAAAGGAACTTTTATAGGACCAAATACACCAAAATGAATAAGATCCAAAACATTAGAAGATTTGTGAGAACTAGAATAAAATTGAATAGGATTTTGTTTACCATAGACACAATGTTTGTAGAAGTCAAACATGAGATTACAATCATTTAACCCCTAAATGAGGTTCTTGTTCTTTAGGGTTCTGAGACCCTTCTCACCAAGTTGGCCAAATCTCATATATCACAACATTGTCTTTTTTGCAAGAAGATTTTCTTCCAATGTGTTTTCACCCTTAGGTATACATGTTGCACTGCCATCAAAACCAATAACCGTAGTCTTCTTTGCTACTCATTTAGATGGTGGAGATGAAGTGATAGTTTCTCTCTTCTTTGAAACAAAAGAACTATTGCACTAAGAAATGCATGCATCAAGCTGAAACAAAGTACCTCTCTTAGTACCCTTAGCAAGAAACATAGCTCCTCTCATCATCTTGCATTCATATTTAGTAAAAACAAACTGCACACCTACATCATTCAACATACTTACAGATAATATATTTCATGCCAAACCAAGGATGCACATTACCCCATTGATCCCCTTTACTTGTCCATCAGGGAATCTAATAGTGACCCGTCATTGTCCAACTATCTTTAGGTGAGAATCATCACCCAAGTACACCTTTCCACCATTGAAAGTTTCATACTTTGAAAACCCACTTCAATGAGAGGTCATGTGGAAAAAAGCACCTAAGTCTATCAACCACACATCATCAGATGAATGGGCTATCAAGGCTGCAATGAAAGCATTGCCATCTTCTCAAGATTTTTCTAAACTTGAATATGAGGCTTTCTTCATCTTCTTTGGCTTGATACACTCTTTATGGAAATGCCTAGTCTTATCATAGTTCTAGCATTTTGCCTTAGACTTTCTAGGAGTCTTTGAATTTCCATAGAATTTGGATCTACCCTTTCTAGACTTGTCATTTTGCTTGCCTCTATCATTGGATCTACTATGAACAACAAGAGCCTTTTTAGCTGAATCTAATGACTTTCTCCTCATCTCCTCAAATAATAATGAAGACATCACATCATCCATTCTGAAAGTGACTAAAGTACTTTCAAGATCCATCACAAGATGGTCCCATGAATCTGGAAAGAACATAATAGGGTCATACATTGATCCTCCTTCTCTATCTTGACATCAGTTGATGTCAACTGTGTAATTAGTAAATTAAAAACATTTAGATGAACTATAATATATTCTCCTTCCTCCATTCTTAGAGAATACAACTTCTTCCTCAGGAACAACTTGTTCACTAGAGATCTGGCCTGATACATAGAACCAAGCCGTGTCCACAAACTATTTGGGGTCTTCTCATCAAGAACATTCAAGAGGATTGAATCAACTAGATAGAGTCTAATGAGACCCTTAGCTTTCCAATCCTTGAGATCCCAATCTACTTGAGATATTGTTGTGGGTCTCACATTAACTGAAGTCACCTCCCATAGATCATGATCTTCAAGCAAGTTTTCCATCTTGATTTTTCATAAATCAAAATTATTGCCATTAAATTTCTACACCTCCATTTTTATGTATGATGAAATAGCCATCTCAATCTACAAATAAGATTCAGAATGCTCTACACAAAAGTTCCACTCAACTTGAGATTAGCTCAAAAAAACCTACCCAACAACTGGGATCAAAAGTTGATCAAGCTTTGATACCACTTGTAAGGAAACTTAGGTGCATAAATAGCTTCCTACACTAATTTGTTAAAGAAAGTATTGTGCAAATTCTTTTAAAATCCTAACAATTACAGATTCAATATTACGTAAATAATAATATTGCAGTCAACCATGAATACAAAAAACATATAGAGAAATAATAACATATAAACACAAAGATATGCCAGTACGGAAAAACCTTTTGGTAAAACAACCCCACCCCTCCAAAACCTACACAATGTATTATCGTCAACTCAAAGGTTACAACACACTTATAGTGCAAGCTCTTTTAGGACATGGAAGACTTATCCAGTAGCAACCAACAATACACTACTCACACACTCACTATTTACAACCCTTAGAGTGCTTACATAATATGCTTTCCATTTTTAGGGCATCTTCCAAAGATAGCTCTTACGGGTCATAGGAATCTGCCATAACCATTTCAATCATGGTTTCCTTACATATAATTAAATATTCCAAAGATAGATCTTACGCATCATAAGAATCTATCATAGGAATCCGTCATAGGAATGCATCATAGGAATATGTCATAACCATTTCAATCAGGATTTCCTTACACACAATTCAAGATGCCGACATGTGCAAGTGGAGTGATACATCAATATGCCAACTAGACATGTACACTAACACTTAATTACATTATTTTCAAAAAATATGCTTACAAAAATAATAATAAAAATAAGAATTATCTAAGGTTGAGACACCTTATTCCTAACATGTTCCTCCTTATGTTAGGATCAATAAAGTATTTTCTCTTCTATCTCACTTTTGTTGTTGGTCTTTGTATTGTGTTTTCCATTGTGTTTACTCTTGCAGGTGGCTTTGGTAGTTGGGTGTGCCTTTGGCCCTAGTTTCGATTGTTCCTCCCTGCATCACCCCTACTTCAACAATATTGGGATGGTATAACATCTTGTAGGAAAAAACTTCATACCAAACATGGCAATTGAAGAACATTGCATGAACTATGCAGATGAATATGATCTCCAGATTAGGGACTATTGTAGGATGAGTCTACCATTGGTAGAAAAGGTACTTAATTAGGAGGTACCCATAAAGGTGTGAAACAAGGATTCTCCTGATGTAATGGACCCATTATAAAACAACAACAAGATCTATGAGTGGTCCATTATGAATGCAAAGATTGGTCTAGAGGAGAATGATGATATCCATCACAAGGCCTGATATGTTATGCAATTAACTAGGTAGTCAGTCAAGAAACCTTTTTACTTGGATTTAGTTCCCCATGCTCCAACTTTACAAGAAATCAACTGACCAAAAAATTGTAAAGGAACAAAGGTCACAATTCTTATATATCTCACAAAGTCACTAGTAAGGTCCAAGATAATACATTAGTATGAGTGGGAAGTTGAGTATTTTCAAACCAAGAGGGTAAATAAAAAGAGGAAAAGGATTACTTGATAAAGAACCCAACAAAAAGAAGCCCAAAAAGAATAGGCCTAGCCATAACCATACCAATAAGAATTGTCTCAAACCAAGTAAGAAGAGACTCTAGGAGAAGAATCCTAGTAGCCCAAGAATAGGCAACCTCGTCAGTACCAAAAAGAGCACAAACTAAGATAATAATGGTGGGAGAGAAAAGGAGAAAGTTGAAGAAGAAAAGTACTCTATCCCCATAGGTTTTGGAGACCATACTTGAGGCTTAGAATGAGGAAGAAGGGGATGAAATTGAGTATATCCCAATCAATAGGAGAACCCAACTGGGAAGAGCCACAAAAGAAGAAAGAAGGAAGAGTTTAACCCAAATGTTGCCTTCCATCCTAGAATACCCAATTCAAATAGAAGTCTCATATAAAAACACAAAAGGATGGACTAACGAGGTGGGAGGAGATCAAACTAATGTTTTTGAAGTTTAGAATTTTATTTCATACTAATGGGCACATAGATGGTAGGGGAAATGATACTAGATACCCCTCAGAATGAATTACTAGAAAAAGATTGGGAGAAGTTTCCTCCCTTACCTAAATGGCCACTTGGTATACCTCTTCCAACATTAGAGAACCTTCCATCTATACCTCATCCTCAATAAGAACATGAAGTAGTTGTGATACCTCATCTAGTAATAGAGTTAGAGATAAAAATGATGAAGGGAGATGAGTATGTCTAGTTACATGCAGATGAATTATTAGAACAAGGACAAATTATTGAGGAAGAGAAAAAAATTCTTCCTAGAGTGGAGACTAGATCCTTGCAATAGGTAGAAAAAAAATCTCAATCAACAATCCTTCTACAACATGAGAAGATATTGGAATGAGGTGATAAAGGAAAAGAGCCAACTATAGAATCTAGATCATCTACTTAGTACATGTCCCCCACGAAAACTACTCTAGTGTGGTTGAAAAAGGAAGTTTTAAATTGACAAAAGAGATATATGGAATACATGGAGGAGGAGGGTATGACTTAGTTGATAAAGGTAGTCAATGTACAAGAACCTATTAAATGTGATGCTAAAACACTAGCCTTGATCATAAAGAACTAGGATGAAGATCTATTGGCACACATTTCCAACCCACCTCCCCATGCCGATATTGAAGATATATCTCCAAAAGAGTATTAGATGAAGGAGATAGTGCTAGGAAGGCTCACAATTGATGTGAAAAAGGTTCTACTCACCCCAGGCCTCAATTAAGTGTTTACATGCTTAAATTAGGGCTAGTTAGAGATTTTGATATTAAGAAAGAAAAATGAGTTGCTAAAGGGATTTGTTAATGAAATAGTTGGCTCAGTTAACCCTAATCATCTAGAGGTTTCCTTAGGCATTGCTATGGAGAAGACAAAGTGATGAAAAGTTATAGAAAAAAGTGATTCATTTTTGGTTTCTTGCAAAAGGTGGCATCATAGTTTTGAAGATAAAGGGGTATATATAATTAAGGGTAATTTGAACCTTCTACACAACATCCAGGATAATGCTGATAAATTGGTCATAGTAATAAACCAAGATTTTGGGCCAATAGATGAAGTACATACCTAGGCTAATGATTTGGAAGCATTAAAGACATCAAATGTCAAAGATATCAGATGTTGATGGAAGTATAACAAGAGAAGAATTAGATAAAATATATAATTGGATAGAGAAGGTATCAACCATGTTGATGTGTAGTATCTGTAGTTGGATAAACCTATATATAACTATCTATGAGATATAATTATATAAATTATTATTATTATATGAGATAAATTAAAATAATAATAATATAACTATGGTTATATTTATTATAATATAAATTATTAATTAATAAATAGACATGTCCCTTAAAGGGACATGTCTATTCATAATTTATGATTATTAACATGAGGAGAGCTTCATTTGAAAAGTATATACCTAATAAGATAATGCTATTGCATCTACATTTATCCTTAGAAATTTCAACATGGTATCACAACAAGTTGTAGATGTAAGAAGAGATTGGACATTTAAAATTTTGAAGGATTGAAGGAAAGTAGTGTAGAGAAAAAAATTTGTAAGGATTTGATAGGGTTGTAGACCTTCTTGTAAATAATCCATGGCCGATCTTGTTATGTTGTCTCATAGATCCACAAGCATCAGTACTCTTAGCTTCAAGCAAAGTGTCTCACTTGTGCCTTGCTCTCCTCTTTAACTAAAGAACGTGACCAATATAAACCTAAGCTATAGGATCCATTAGAGAAGGGTGAACAAAATCATATGTAATTAGGATGAGCAGATATAAGAAGCTGACTCAATAACCCATCCATTGAGAATCTTGTGGCATTAAGAAAAACATGAGTTTAGTCCACTAGTGCAACACTAAACCAACATTTAACTATTGTAATTTTGAAACACCCAACCCTTGGTGGCAAGTTTAGTTTGCAAAAATGGCAGCAAAGACCTATTCTAGATGAGTCAAAACTATTTGTGACTAGTTTTTGACACTGCTACTCCATGAGCACCAGTGTAGACAAGAAATTCACTACCATGAGAGTCGGCGTAGACAAAAAATAGAAAAATGAAATATTCATATACTTCAATATAACCATTTTACAATGAATACCATTATACACCAAGAAAACAAGGACAAACGACAAGTGTGAAGTCTAGTTGTGTATTTTAACAAGACAGGTGAAATAAAGTGATACTTCCATCACATAAGTAATATTTAAAATTGACAACTTACCTTAATAAAAAATATATGGAAATATGATAAAAACCAAATGATTCTAGTTTATGTAGATCAGAGGAGATGAATAGTTTTCAATGAAACCCTTCGTTGGATTGGTCAACAGAAAGACAATTCACTTGGGATCAATGGCTACCTACCTGGATGATTGATATCAGTGGCTACCTACCTGGATAATTAATACTTGAATAATACAAGATTAAAATAAAATAAAATGGAGTCCTTTCCTCAAAATTGGAGACCATCTAACATGGATTGATCACCTATGACATGGATGAGGTAAGATTGACAAATAATCATTCTTAGTTAACCAAAGAAATTCTCTCATACATGTGGGGACTTTCGATAAACATATAATTAAATATCACTTTCCTTAACAATGGATGGTTAAGATAAATCCATAAAAATATTTATGTGTATTATGTGAGAAAATATAAAGTATGCATTTGGAAGAAGTTGACAGATTTAGAGTGGAAGTTTAATATAATTGAATAAAATAATATGAGGGCTAGGAAGTAAATAATAATATAAGTGAGTAATTGAAGAAATGTGAGAAGTAGAAAATAAGTCATTTGGAGCCTATTATCCTTTGACTATATAAGAAAAGTACTCTTGTTTGATATTTTTTAAAATTATTATAGTAATCTCTTTTTTATTTGTATTTCTATACATACTATAAGAGCTATGTGTCTTGACCTTTTCCTCTGAGAATTTTATTGCAAGTAAAAAAGGGAGATTGATATTAAGAGGGAGGTTGATATTTTAGGAAACCTTGAAAGAGAGGGAGTAGATAGATGATATGATTCAGTCAACCTTCATTTATTTTGATCATATTGATTTAGAGAGAGTAAACCACATTGTGATGGATTCTGCAGTGATGAATAAATTGTGGCAGTCAAGAGGGCTGTGATACATGAATATACATCGTGACCATGTGATTTTAATAAGCCTACCTCTTGTTTACATTATGAGGAAGTGATGACTTCTAAATGATCATCACTTGTATTTGGAGAAGTTTTTATAAGGTGATAATCTTATAATGAATTGTATTATGAGATCAAAGAAATTGAGTAAATGGTGAATGTCTTACATCTCAATATTCTAGAAGACCATTACTCAGAGTATTTAGTGAATATCATTGATATTCTAGGAGGCCAATAATCTTGATATCAGATTTGATATCAAAACTTATTTTGAGTAATTAGTGAATATCATATGATATTTTGGGAGACCAATACTCGTGATATTACACCTTATTTGAGTACTTGGTGAATATTGGATGTCTATATTCTGGGAGACTAATACTCTTGATATTAGATGTGATATCAAAACCCCATTTGAGTAATTTGTGAACATCATATGTTGATATTCTATAAGACCAATACCCATGATATCTAATGTGTTATAAAAAAAATTGAATATCTTTTGATCAAATATATCCTTATATTGAGGTAATGTATGATCATGTGTTTATCCATCCTAGCTAAGAGAGAGTGTTGATGTGTAGTAGCTATAGTTGGATAAACCTATATATAACTATCTATCACACACACACACACACACACACACACACACACACACACACACACACACACACACACACATGTTTATTATTAAATGAGATAAATTAATATAATAATAAGATAACTATGGGTATATTTATTATAATAAAAATTATTAGTTAACAAATAGACATGTCCCTTAAAGGGACATGTCTATTAATGACTTATGCTTATTAATATGAGGAGAACTTCATTTGAAAAATGTATACCTTATAAGATAATGTTTTTACATCTACAATGATCCTTAGGAATTTCAACAAATCAACAATAGGGTTATGGTAGGGTTATATGAAGATAGTCAAGAAATGAAGAATAAAGCTAAAAGAATTTTTTTAGAGATAGATAAGCACTAGAGATTTTTGGGAATGATTCAAGAACTCAACTTTATTTAGTAGAAATAGTAGTACAATAGTTCATAGAACTATTTGAGACAACTTCCTCCAAAGATGATCTTAGATAAATCTTCAAAATTGAAGAAGCACTATTGGAGTTAGATTCTAGGTTGGAAGATTTTGTAGATAGTAGGTCGAAGATTAGTAATTATCATCAAGTGGTGCATAGTAAGTATGGTTAGTATTTAAAGAGATAGAAATAATAATAACATGAAAATATAACCAATATTAGAAAATAATAAATCAAATAGAAGAGAGAACAAGATACAAAGATTTAATGTGGTTCACCCAATCCTTGGGCTACGTCCACCAACAATGAGTCCAATATTTTATTAACCACTAATTACAACTTGATTATAATCTATAATTGCTTAGAACTCAATACCACTACAAGAAGCTATTATCACATCACACATTATTTTATCTATAAACCTAAGCTATTTTATAGAAGTATTTTTTCCACATTAGGGTTTAAATTAGTAACAACATGTTGGCCCAAAAATATTGCTAAAATAGCACCCAAAATTATGGAACATGGAGTATGTACAATACTTCCATGATCAGTCAGCACAAACTAAAAAGTATGAGTCCTATATTTTTTGGGAACTTAAGAAATCATGACCATAATTCAAAAGTTTACAATAGCACATCTAGACATCATTTTGGTCCAGAGGGAAGAAAACCCAGATACTGGAAATTGGTTTTCAACACTTAGAATTTTTAAAACAATTTTGGTTCTATCACTGAGAGGTGTGCTATTCACAAGGTGTGCTTTCACATGGTTCACTTTTTAGAAGGTCCACTAAATAAAGAGTTTCACTAACAATTTTGAACATGAAGTAGTGCACCAATAGTTAATTGTTAATTGCTATTTTTGAGTATTCCATGCACTAGAAACACATTTTGACGATAGTTCAACTCCTAGAAACACCTAGAGAAGGCCAAGCTTGTATATTTTTTAGAAGTCTTAGTGACTCCCAGATTATCTCATGGCTTCTGTCTTCTTATCTTCTTCTTCTTTTATTATTTTAAGCCATGTAACATCTCATGCACTCATTAACTGATATAAACAAGGGTGGAGACCTACTTAGCACCATTTAGAGAGTCAATTTGTATATAATTAGCTTTATTTTATTAGTTTTTAGCATAGTATTTGAATTAGAGGAGGTCTCACTATTGGAAATATAGATGGAGTAACTAAGAGTGGGGGGGGGGGGGGGGGTGACTCAGTTACCACAAAAACAAATCCATCCATAGATCCATTAGATGTCGAATAAAACTAGTTACTACTGTCACTTGGTAAACATATAAAAAATGCTGTAACTTGATAGATGTAGTATATTAACTTTAGTAGATCTTAAACATTCATAATGATTAACATGCATGCATAAAAGAAATAACATGAACACATGGGACACCAGACTTAACATGGAAACCTAATATGGAAAAAACCACCAAGTAACTAGCTACTGATTTTCACTCTTCTAAAGTGAGCCCTGTTAGGAGCTAACCCTGTTAAAGGTTATAAAACACACTGCTAGGTGTGACCTTGTTAGAGAATTTAATCACCCTATTAGGAGTGGCCTTGCAAAAGGTCTTTAGAACAATTCAATAGAACTATCACCTTGTTAGAGGATTTACAAATAGCTGTTAAACCAACTTTGTTAAGAGATTTGGGAATCACTGCTACAATGGTGAGAAAGTAACAATGAAGTGACCTAAATGAGATGCAACTGAATTACTGATACAAATCTCTATTCTACTTCACTAGATCCTCTCTGATTGAATAAATCTTTGTTACTCCTCAAGGATATCTGACAATCCTTCAAAGTTTTCTCACACTTTCTTCTTCAAACAATCAATACACTTGCATGCTCGCTCATTATGCTTTAGAATTCTCAACTTGACCTTTTATTTATACTTTAAAAATTAGCAAGTCGACTCATTTACAAGTTACAATTTTCAATAATCATTACCTCAGTCGGCTACAATCATTAGTAAAAACAATTACACTTTATTTCTCAAAATAGAAAAATTCTTCATTGACCGACCCTACTCGGTAAACATTGCTCTAGAATTAATTTCCAATGTTAACCAACTAAAGCTTAGTTAACATTGTGAACATTACAAAATCCTTTGGAGACTGAGTGATCTTGGTAACCACTGACTTCTGCTACAAAATCCTTTGACGCTCGAGTGAGCTCGGTAGACACTGTTTCCACAGAGTAATTTCTAGGAATGCTCGGTAGACTCTGGAATTTTCTTTGCTGACCAATTGAGCTTGGTAGATACTGTCTGCCAACTAATATGATATTTTTGTAACATCAAATATAACACACAATTAAAAAATTGTATCCAACAATCTCCCTCTTTGGCATTGATGGCAAAACAACATGTCATAGCACAGTGAAATTTGAAAACAAGTCTTTTTCTAACAAAAATTTCTCCCTCTTAGATTTTATGCCACATAGTACATTAATCTCTCTTTGTGAAGGAATTACATAATTTTTTCAAATGGAAAACTCTTCCTCAAACAAATTCACAAATTCAAATTTCAGAAAGATATGACAGTAAACTCTCCCTCTTTGACAACACATGCCAAAGACAACACATACCAAATGAGTAATAATGTACCTTGAGTACTGATTCATATGCAATGTGTCCATGACCATGCTATATAAACTGGTAGATCTTCAACTTGGTTCCTATTGATGCATCACTAAAACTTTATTTTAGTGAGCTTTAGATAGGGGAATGACTGCTAACTTACCTCCTAGATACAAGAATGCATCCTTAGGTAATGGCTTGGTGAATATGTCAGCAATTTGTTCTTTTGTATGGACATATTCCAATTTGATCTCCTTATCCTGCACCAATTATCTAACAAAGTGATACTTTATAACAATGTGATTGGTTTTGGAATGAATTACTGGATTCTTTGATATGCTGATTGCACTTGTATTATCACAAAACATAATGATGGGAACACAACCCAAGCACAGAATGGACACAACAAGAAAGGGAAAATTTTATTAACTATGAAAATATTTTAGTACACTTAGTGTAGAGAAAGAAAACTCCAAAACATGCCCTATGGGCTTACAATAGCATAAATTTGGAGATAATTTCAAACTCCACTCCGAACTGCCTTTTACAATGCCAAAAATGTCCTTAAATAGACCCCAAAGGGTTAAGGATTAGGAATACATTCTAGAAAGTGCTAGTTGGCATCCACTACCAAAATGGAAGGCTCTAGAAGTCACTTTAGAAGTTGGTACAAAATTAGAAGAATCCAAAAATGGTAGCCGAACTTCTGGGAGGCATAACTTTTGAACCGTAGCTCTGATCGACAAACCGTTTACATTTTTGAAAAGCTCTTATAATGCTCTATAGCCTTATGGACAAGTTTTGATTGTCTCCCATTTTTTGACCCTATACAAGGTCATTTAATGCCTCAAACTTGACTTTGAAGCATTCTTAGGAGGTCTCCAAAAATTGAAAAACTATGATAACTTTCAAACCGTACAAACTTTTGACTTGATTCTTTTTCTGGAATGTTCTAAATTACAATTTTAATCCTTCCTCAAATTTACACTTTTTGATTCACCATAATTATGGCTCAATTACATAGTTCTATTTTTTTGGCATTTACACGTATCCCAAGGTGCTTAAATACTCTAACCCAAAACACTGATAGTGGAACTGTGAGAGTTGGAACCTTTATTTGACCCAAATGGGTATCCAAAAATAAAAACACATGAAATAGAAACTATGTCTAGGTACATTTTTTTTGGGTGACACAAGATTGCCCTTATACCTCTGGATGCTCCTACATCAGACACCCAGGGTAGATTGAAAAGTGACTTTGTCACTTTATGGATGGTAGAGGAAATCCCAAATGGAAAACCTCAGCTACTGATATCCAAGTTGAGTCCTCGAACGGTTAGCCTTTCCACTTAACCAAATACTCTTCATACTGCCTATTTCTAGTACACCTGCCCACACACTGATCCAGAATGTCTTCTATCTCCTCCTTCTTAGAAGCAGGAATTGGACATGGCTCTAACATCAACTCCTCATCTACACCAACATCATGATACTCTGTTAAGTCTGCAATGTTGAAGATAGGAGAAATGTGAATTCCATCCGACAAGTCCACCTCATATGCATTTTCTGAGTCATGTTTCTTCAAAATTTTGTAGGGGCCAAATTTCTTCATCTTCAGCTTGTTGTAAGTACCCACTGGAAATATTTCCTTTCTTAAGTGTACCATGACTAGATCCCCTACTTGGAACTCCTTATGTCTTCCCCTTTGATCAGCCCTAGCTTTATATTGTTGATTCATCTTGATAATGTTTGCTTAGACCTCTTCATGTTGGTGTTTGATATGTTTAGAAAACTCTTCTAATTTAGCACTTTTCCTCTCCCCTTGCTCCATCTTCCTCAATTTTGATGCAGTCCTTGGGCTACTTCCATATACAATTTGGAATGGTGATTTACTAGTACTCCTATTTATAGAGTTATTGTAAGCCAATTTCACTTGCGGTAGAATTGAATCTCATCCCTTGGGCTTATCCCCAACTAAAAATCTCAACAAATTGCCTAGACTTTTGTTTACCACTTCTGTCTGATCGTTAGTCTGCAGATGATGTGTGGAACTGAATTTCAAGTCTATTCTCAACTTCTTCCACAATGTTGTCTAGAAATACCCCACAAATTTAGTGTCTCTATCAGAAACTATACTCTTTGGGAGGCCATGTAGTCTTACCATCTCTTTGAAAAACAAGTCTGCAATATGGACAACATCATGAGTTTTATGGCATGGAATGAAATGTGCCATTTTGGAGAACATATCAACCACCACAAATATTGAGTCATTACCCCTTTGTGTCCTCCACAATCCAAGAACAAAATCCATACTTATGTCCTCCCATGGCTTTGATGGAACAGGCAATGGTTGATAAAGTCTAGTATTGTGACTAAATCCCTTGGCCACTTGACAAACTTGACAACTTTGTACAAACTTCTTCACATCCTGTGAAATCTGAGGCCAAAAATAATGTTCTCTAAGAATGGCAATGGTCTTATCTCGACCAAAATTTCCTACCATCCCTCCACTATGTTTATCCTCAATCAAATTTTTCCTCATGGAACTCCTTGGAATTCACAATTGACTGCCCTTGAACAACATACCATCTTGAATCAAATAGTCTAACCACTTAGTTCTATCTACAGCAACAGGTTCTTTACAAGCTTTCCATGCTTTAGTAAAATCAGGATCCTTAGGTAAAGATTCTTGAGTTCATCAAACCCAACTACTTCAACCTGCATTACTGTAAGCAAAAATTGTCTCCTACTTAATGCATCTACAACCCTATTAGATTTTCCACTTCTATGCTTCAACACAAATGTATAGCTCTGCAAGAACTCTACCCACTTCATATGCCTCTGATTCAATTTACCTTGGCTATTTAGATACTGTAATGCATGGTGATCAGTATATAAAACAAATTCGTTTGGCAATAAATAGTGCCTCCATTTCTTTAAGGCCTAAACTATTGCATAGAACTTTTGATCATAAACATAGTACTTCTTTTTCGCATCATTCAATTTTTCATTAAAATATGCAATAGGCTTACCTTCTTGGCTTAATACAACCCTAATAGTGCTGCCACTAGCAGCACAATCCACCTAGAACACCTTGCTAAAATTAGGAAGTGCCAAAATAGGTTGTTCTATCACCTTCTTCTTCAGAAATTCAAAACTTCTTGCAGCTGCCACAGTCCATTTGAACTCTTTTCTATCCCCTCTTATTGTTTCAGTTAGGGGTGCACATATGCCACTGAAATTCCTAATGAATTTCCTGTAGAAACTAACCAGACCATGAAATGATCTTACCTCAGTAGTAGACCTTAGAGTAGGCCATTCCAAGATGGATTTTACCTTCTCTGGATCCATTTTGAGACCTTTAGGTGATACAAAAAACCCCAAGTAGACTAACTCCTTTTTAGCAAAGATACACTTCTTCAGATTAATTAACAGTTTCTCTTCCCTTAACCTTTCAAGGACACTATGAATATGCAATAAATGTTCTTCCATAGTCTTACTAAAAATTAAAATATCATCCAAATAGACAACAACAAATTTTTCCAAGAACTTCTTAAGTACCTCATTCATAAGCTGCATGACGGTGCTTGGGGCGTTTATCAATTCAAAGGACATGACTAGCCACTCATAAAGACCCTCCTTGGTCTTGAAGGAAGTTTTTCACTCATCTCCTTCTCATATCTGTATTTGGTGATAGCCACTCTTGAGGTCTATCTTTGTGAAGTACTGAGCTCCACTCAAGCAATCCATAAGATCATCCATTATTGACAAAGGAAATTGATACTTGATGGTTATCCTATTTATAGCTCAAGAGTCCATAGAAATTCTCCACTCTCCATCTTTCTTTGGTGCCAGTGCTGCAGGTACTACACATGGACTCAGGCTCTCTCGAATCAAACCTTTCTTCAATAGCTCCTGAACCTATCTGTTTAGCTCCTCAGTTTTAGTAAGAGTCATCCTATGAGCAGCCTTGTTAGGCAAACTAGCTCCAGGGATTAAATCTATCTAATGACTGATTGGTCTTACTAGTGGCAATCCTTCTAGGACATTATCAAAAATGATATCTCCAAACTCACTTAATAAATCTAAAACTTCAAGTGGTATTTCACTACTACCTTCCTTATCTTTTCTAGGAATCAAAGCATAGCACATACACTAATGTTTCATGCCATCTAAAAACTTTCTTCCATCAACAAGATAGATCCTAGCACTGTTGCATACCTTTTCACCTTCCTTTACCATGGGCTTCAGTTTGTGGAAAAATCTATCCTTTCTTAGAGAGTATGTGTTTGCATGAGCATCATGTACTACATGCCTACCAAATTGCCACGGTCTTCCCAAAAATAGATGGTAGACATCCAATGGAATAATATCATAGAGAATTTCATCATGGTAACTCCCAATTTTGAACTTCTCTAAACATTTTTCACTTACCAAGACCTTATGATCATCCTTCACCCAAGTGATCCGATAGGGCTAGGGGTGTTTCTCCCTCTTGAGCTTCAGCTTAGAGACCATCTCTTCTGACACCAAGTTGTCAGTGCTAGCACCATCAATGATCACATCACAACATTTATTCTCACATTTGCACTTGGTACGAAATAGACTCCTCCTTTGTCCTAGTTCAATCTCACCACTTAGTAGGACCCTTTCATTTACTAAAGTCTCTCCTCTTTCTGCATCCTCTAAATGTGATGACTGTGCATCCTCATCCACATGAGAAACCCTAGCTTGGCCCTCAGCTCTCCTATCTGTTCTTCCTTGTCATTGAGGGCATTCAAAGGCATGATGACCTTGTTCATTGCAATGGAAATAGGTACCATAGAAACTTCCTCTTCCTGAACCTTATCCACATCCTCTACCTCTTCCTCTCCGATCTCCAAAGTTTTGATCATGGGAGTGGTTGAAATCCTCATTCCTCTGATTCTTGCTAGTACCCACATCATTTTTCCTTTGGGTCTCATTTCAACCTCCAGATGACCTACCACTACCCCTTCCTCCTTGATCGAGCCCTCTTTATCTCCCTTGAAACTTTTTATTTAGCTTCTCTTCAACTCGTAGGGAAAACTATTATGCCTCTTCAATGCTGGTCATTCTTACTAGACTTAATTCCTCCTGGATGCTAGGTCGTAACCCACTGATATAAGGAGAAACCTTCTCCTTATTGTCTTCTACATGCCCTCCTCTAATCAGAAGTTGGTAAAACTTCTCTATATATTCCTAGACTGATTTTCCTGCTTGCTTTAACCCATGCATCTTCTTAAACAAATCAAGCTCGTAGTTAATAGGAATGAACTACTTCGTTAGTTTGTCCACCATGCAATCCCACCTTGTGATCTTCTCCTTTCCTCTTCTATTTCTTTCCAATTGAACCTCTTGCCACCAAATTTTGGCATCGCCTTTTAGTTTGGCCTTTGCAAAATTAACCCTATCTAGATCCCTGATATCCTCATACTCAAAGTACTCTTCCAGTTCATTAATCCAGTCGATCAACTCATCTGGTTTTAGATTTCCTGAAAATACACCCACATCAATTGTAGGTCTTTTCTCAAACTTAGTAATGGCTCTAAAAAGCCTCTCCTTTGCTTGATTTAGAACTTCCCCTTCAACTTCCCCTTCTGGTCCAATTTCTTCTTCTTCATTGTCGTGCTCACTTTCATCACCTGCAACAACATTTATTCCTCTACAAAGCTCCTCCTACAATGCTTGAACTTGTCTTTGGAGGGCTCTAACCTCCTCAAGATTAACAGATTTGGCCCTTCCACCATGCTCTCTTTGTGGAGGCATCTTCTTAACTCAATCACACAACCACATAGTCTTGGTGCAAACTGCCTCATAGTCGTCGCTATGTCTATACACTCAGGAAAACTCTCTAATACCACTTGATGGGGACACAACCCAAGCACAAAATGGAAACAACAGGAAAAGAAATTTTTTATTAACTATGAAAATATGCTAGTACACTTAGTGCAGAGAAAACAGACTCCAAAACATGCCCTATGGGCTTACAATAGCATACATCTGGAGATAATTTCTTCTCCCACTACCTTCTCTTAAACTCCACTCTGAACTGCCTTTTACAATGCCAAAAATGTCCTTAAATAGACCCCAAAGGGTTAAGGATTAGGAATAAATTCTAGAAAGTGCTAGTTGGCATCCACTGCCAAAATGGAAGGCTCTAGAAGTCACTCTAGAAGTTGGTACAAAATTAGAAGAACCTAGAAATGGTAGCTGAACTTCCGGTAGGCATAACTTTTGAACCATAGCTCCGATCGACAAACCGTTTATATTTTCAGAAAGATCTTAGAGTGCTCTATAGTCCTATGGAAAAGCTTCAATAGTCCCCCATTTTTTGACCCTATACAAGGTCATTTAATGCCTTGAACCTGAATTTGAAGCATTCTTAGGAGGTCTCCAGAAATCAAAAAACTGTGAG
Organism: Cupressus sempervirens; assembly: GCA_028749045.1. Classification (NCBI taxonomy): domain Eukaryota; kingdom Viridiplantae; phylum Streptophyta; class Pinopsida; order Cupressales; family Cupressaceae; genus Cupressus; species Cupressus sempervirens. Next base: position 435,608,496 of record CM053792.1, read on the forward strand.
AACTTTCAAATTGTACAACCTTTTGACCTAATTCTTTTTTTGGAATGTTCTAAATTACAATTTTAATCCTCCCTCCAATTTACACTTTTTGATTCACCATAATTATGGCTCAATTACATAGTCCTATTTTTTTGGCATTTACACATATCCCAAGGTGCTTAAATACTCTAACCCAAAACATTGATAGTGGAACTGTGAGAGTTGGAACCTTTATTTGATCCAAATGAGTATCCAAAAATGAAAACATGTGAAACTGAAACTATGTCTAGGTACCTTTTTTTTGGGTGACACAAGATTGCCCTTATACCTCTGGATGCTCCTGTATCACATAACAACTAGTTCTTTGATCTCAACCTTCATGCCTTCCAACAACTATTTAAACCAAACAATATTGGAACAGTTCACTATTTCTGCAACATACTCTGCTTCAGCTATAGATTGGGAGGTGTAATTTTTCTTTTTACTTGTCCAAGACACCAACCTCTTTCCAAGAAAGAATGCTCACCACTTGTAATCTTTCTATCATCAATGTTTCCTGCCCAATCAGCATCAGTAAACACCTTCAAGTCCAAATTTTCTCCAAATTTATACCACAATCCATAATCTTCAATCTCTTTCAAGTATCTCAAGATCCTTTTGATTTCCATCATGTGATTCTCTCTGGGTTTTTCCGAAAATCTTGCCACTATACCAACTGCAAGAGCAATATTAGGCCTTATATGAACTACATACTACAATTTTCCAATCATTGATCTGTATAAGGTTTGAGCTACCTCTTTTGAATCATCACCTTTGGTAAGCTTTAGTCTAGTACACATGGGAGTTCCAATTGGTTTTGAATCTTCATACTAAACTTCTTAAGTATCTCCTTGATATACTTAGATTGAGTGATGTAGATACCATTCTTGCTCTGCTAAATTTGAACACCAATAAAGAATTTAATTTCACCAAACATAGACATTTCAAATTCCTTGTTCATTTGCTTTAAAAATTCTTTGCATAGATCATCATTCCCTATGAATAAAGTATCATCCACAAATATTTATACCAAAACAATCTTGTTATCTAGTCCTTCCTTGATATACAAACTACTATTATCATTAGTTCTCTAGAAACCAATCTGAATAAGTTAGTTATGCAATCTTTCATACCATGCTTTAGGAGCTTATTTCATACCATATAATGCTTTGTGTAATTTTTAGACCATGTCCTTCTTATCTGGGTCAACAAAACCTTCAAGTTTCTCAATGTAGACTTCTTCATCTAGAATACCATTGAGAAATGTAGATTTGACATCCATCTAATATACCTTAAATCTTTTATGTGCAACATATGCAAGTAGGGTCCTGACACCTTCTAGTCTTGCAAAAAGAGCAAAAGTCTCTCCATAATCAATTCCTTCCTCTTGAGAGTAGCCTTTACATACCAATCTAGCTTTGTTTCTTGATACCATACCATCTTCATTCAACTTATTTCTAAATACCCACTTAGTTTCAATCACATTTTTATCTTTTGGCCTAGGTACAAGAGTCCATGTTTTGTTCTTCTTTATTTTCTCTATCTGTTCATTCATAGTCTCAATCCAACTTTCATTTTCTAATGCATCTTTGACATTTCTAGGTTCAAAATTAGCAAGTAAACAAGTACCTTTTAGCTTACTTCTTGTCATAGTACCTTTAGATTTATCTCCAATAATTTGATTTGGTGCATGATGCCTCCTTACATACTTGGCCAATGCGAGTTCCTTTCCTTTTGAATGAATTGTGTTGTCATTCTCTTACACTTAAACTTTAGGTTTTGGCTACTCTAGCTTAGTAGGCATTGGCTCGATAGATTTAGAATGTGACTCAGGTTCCTACAACTTGGTTTGAACTTCTTGCAACTCAGTGACTAATGAAGACTCAGGAGTAGAAGTTTCTTGATTGATAGATGTGTCTAGCACTATATCAAGTTCAATAAAAATAAATCTCCTATAATCTTCTAGTTCCTTTTTTCTTTCTTCTTCAGTCCTTTCTGCAAACTCATCAACTTTCACATGTGCACTTTCTATGACTTTGTGAGTAGACAAATTCAAACATCTATATGTCTTACTTTTGCAAGAATATCCAAAAAATATTCCTTCATCACCCTTCACCTCAAATTTTCCTTTTATATATTCTTTCAAGATGTAACATTTACTTCCAAATACTTTTAGGTAACTTACATTGAGTTTATAGCCATACCATAACTCATAGGGGTTTTTGAATGAATCCTTCTTCAACTATACTCAGTTCAAGGTATGAACTGTAGTGCTGATAGCTTCCTTCTAGTATTTGATAGAAATGTTCTTTTCAATCATTAGAGTCCTTGCACAATCCATGATATATCTATTCCTTCTTTCAACTATTCCATTTTTTTTGAGTGTTCCAGGAGTTGATACCTGTCTTTTGGTTCCTCTTTCAATGAAAAAGTTATTGAATTCATGGGAGATGAATTCACCACCTCTGTTTGATCTCAAATATTTTAGTCTTTTCCCTGTTTCCTTCTTTACTCTGGCCAAATACCATTTGAACTTCTCAAATGTTTTTGATTTCTCTCTCAGATACATGATAGTCATCATTCTAGAGTATTCATTAACAAAAAGAATGAAGAACTTTTCTCCAATATAGCTCTCAATTTCAATAGGTCCACACAAATCAGTATGCACAATTTCCAAAATTTCTTTAGATTGATAGTTTATACTTTTAAAGCTATTCTTTCCCATCTTACCAATTTGACAATTCTTGCATAGACCAACATCAGGTTTCTTTATACTAGGGATGCCTCTTACTTCTCTAAAATTTCTTATTTTCACTAGATTATCAAAATTCACATGACATAACCTTTTGTGCCATAACTAAATTTCTTCAACTTGAGAAATAAAACATGAGCATTCACCAAGTTCAAGATAAAACAAGTTACCTTTCATTTGTACACCTGATCCAATTAGCTTTCCTTTCTCATCCAATAGTTTTGCCTTTGCATGCTTGATACCACCTTGAATCCAATACTGATTAGTTGTGCCACACTCAATAGATTATGTTTTAGTCCTTCAACCCAATAGAAATTATCACATACAAGCTCTTTGGTTAGTGACATTCTTCCTCTTCCTTTTATGCAACAAGTTTCATTATTACCAAACCTCACACTACCACCATCATAGTCTTCAAATTGTTCAAACTTTGTTTTGTCACCAATCATATGATGAGAGCAACCACTATCTATGATCCATGTATCATTTTTTCTCACATGAGAGATAAGTGCCATCTTATCTTCCTCATCATTATCAAATTCATCTTTCATAGCAATGTAAACAATTTCATCCTCACTATTATCAAAATCCTTAGAGTCCTTAGCCATAAAACATGTTTTCTTACCTTTGTCCTTGAATGATTTGAAATCTTTCTTTCCATTGCACTTGTGGCCTTTCTTCTCATCCTTGTTTTTCTTGTTTGGATACCTAGCTACAATATGACCAATTTCCTTACATGAAAAATAGATAAGAGGAACATTACCTTTGTATTTTCATTCGTCTCTAGAATATTTCCTTGCAAGTAGAACTTCAACCACTTCAAGATCACTGTTAGAACTCTCCTCTGATTCTTCTTCACTTTTTGACTAAGAGTCCTTTATCTTCTTGCCTTTTTCCTTGAGTGAAAGTTTGGCTTCAAATGCTGATTCAATGTTCTTGGAAGCTGGAACACAATTATCATAGTTATCAAGCTCAAATGTAGTTAATCTTCCTACTATGGCCTCCAAATTTATCTTATGATTTGCTTCACATCTTCTTTCTTGAATTGTAGATACTCTAATTTCATAAATGGGAAGTAGAGTTCTAAGAACTTTACCTCAAACTGTTTCCTCCTTGATATCTCCTCCAGAAGCCTTGATTGCACTAACACTTACTTTGACTCTTTCAACATATTTGGCAATATTTTATCCTCTCTCATCCTCATTTGATCAAATTGTCCTCTGAGACTTTTTGCTTTGGATCTCCTCACATTTTCATCACCTCCATAGATAACTTTCAGCTTGTTCCACATAGCAAAGGAAATTTTGTAGTCCTTGATATCATCAAATTCTTCATAGCTTAGGGCAAATGCAATGTCTATCATCATGATGTTATGAGTCTTCTTCTCAGAAATGTCATTGATAGATAATGTACTAGTAGGAGTTGTACATTCTTCATCAAGATACTTCAATCTTGTATCTCCAATGGAAGCCAAATGGAGTCTCATGAGACCTTGCAATGATGAAAAGTTATCCCTATTAAGCCTTGGAATTTCCCTCTTATAAGACATCTTGATCTTTAGCTTAGATCTTTGAAATCCTTCTTGCAAGCACCAAAAGCTCTAATACCAATTGTTGAAAATATAGATGGAGTAACTGAGAGGGGGGGGGGGGGGGGGGTTGAATCAGTTATAACAAAAACAAATCCACAGATCCCTTAGATGTCTGATAAAACTAGTTACTGTTGTTACTCGATAAACATATAGAAAAATGTTGTAACTTGGTAGATGTAGTATATTAACTTTAGCAGATCTTAAAAATTCACAGTGATTAACATGCATGCGTAAAAGAAATTACATGAACACATGGGACACCAGATTTAATGTGGACACCCAATATGGAAAAAAACACCAGGTAACTAGCTATTGATTTTCACTCTTCTGAAGTGAGCCCTGTTAGGAGCCAACCCTGTTAAAGGTTACAAAACACACTGCTAGGTGTGACCTTATTAGAGGATTTAATCACCCTATTAGGAGTGGCCTTGCAAAAGGTCTTTAAAAAAATTCAATAGAATTGTCACCTTGTTAGAGGATTTACAAATGGCTATTAAACCAACTTTGTTAAGAGATTTGGGAATCACTACTACAATGGTGAGAAAGTAACAATGAAGTGACCTGAATGAGTTACAACTGAATTGTTGATACAGATCTCTATTCTACTTCACTAGATCCTCTTTGATTGAATAAATCTTTGCTTCTCCTCAAGGATATTTGGCCATCCTTCAAAGTTTGCTCACACTTTCTTCTTCACACAATAAATACAATTGCATGCTCACACATTACAGTTTAGAATTCTTAACTTGAACTTTTATTTATACCTTAAAAATTTTCAAGTTGGCTCATTTAGAAGTTACAATTGTCAATAATCATTACCTTAGTCAGCTACAATCATTACTAAAAACAATTAAACTTTATTTCTCAAAATAAAAAAATTATTCATTGGCTAAACTTGCTGGATAAACACTACTCCAGAACTAATTTCTAGTGTTAACCAACTGAAGCTCGGTTAACACTACAAACTCTACAAAATGCTTTGGAGATCGAGTGATCTCGATAATCACTAACTTCTGGTACAAAATCCTTCAATGCCTAAGTGAGCTCGGTAGACATTGTTTCCACAAAGTAATTTTCAAGAATGCTTGGTAGACTCTGAAATTTTCTTTTTTGACCAATTGAGCTCAGTAGATACTATCTGCCAACTGATATGATATTTGTGTAACATCAAAGACAACACACAATTAAATAGTTGTATCCAACACTCACTCCTACCACAAAATAAGGAGAGGGTTTCTTATAAATACATGGATGTAATATGTACTTTAGGCCAATATTTTGATGCACTAATAAATGCTATTGGTTCTCTTATTTTAAGAGTAATACATCTTGTTGGAGTGTGTTATTTTTGTGAATTTATTTTCATGAATAATAATAGATCTAATGGTTTTATTGTGTTCTTATAATTGTACGATCTTTTACTTCTAGTGTTTGCCTTTTATTAACAAATTTTGCTGTTGTGACCAATTAGAGAAATGATCATTATTTTTATTGTATAGCATTTTGTCTCATGTGCGTGCACTTTTTATAACTACACAATTTGATGAATTGTGAAACATCTTTTGGTTTTCACTAAAATTCCCATCGACGATTGCATCAATGGAGTTGAGGAAGCACTGTTCCTAATTTCATTGGTTTCCTACCATGTCCTTTCAATAATTTAATTCATAGACATGTTTTTTCTTTGGCTTACATCCATTAGGATTTTTTCTTTAGTAATTTTCTCAAATATATCATTACTCTATCTTTTTTATTTTCTTTCAAATATGTGGTTAAAATATGAATTCATATATTTGCATTGATAAGAAATTGCATTCATCATAAAATAGAAAATACATAAATATATTGGTTTTGTGGTTAAGTTTCAACAAAGTTTTGCAAAATTGGTAGATACCAAAAAAGGCCTCCTTGTGAAAATTCACATTTATCTTTGATTGAGCTACCCAACAAGTTGAAAAACAACCATCCAGAACCTTGGACTTGGTCATTAATCAACTTTTCAAGACAGAGATTTGAGAGAATTTACACCATTAACATCATGCCAAATGATCACTCAATAGTAAGGAAATGTATCTTCCTTGTTTGAGCTCTCTATCATTTTGTCGAGGGCTAATATAAACTTTTTCTTTCCCAAGTAAAATGGTGTCTTTTAAAGCCTAGACCAATAGTATCATTAGGTCTTCTAGACTTTTCCTCAATGGGATCTATGAAACCCTTGTTATTTTTACCAAAATAACATTCTCCTTTGTATCCCATTCTTATCATTATCTTGTATCCCTTACCATTTTTGTTTGAAAACATGTCACAGTGTGATACATCTTTGTCATCATTTTCTTCCTTAAATAGACAAGCCAAAACAACTCACTCTTTATCTTTATCTGCTACGGGTACTTTTGTTTGTATGAAGGTACCATCATGGACAATTCTAGATTTTTCCTTTTAAGGTTTGGTAATTTCAAAAGGCTTTCCATAAGTTCAAGGAGATAGAGGTGGTGATGTTAAAGACAACACTAGTAGTGAATAATTTACCATTCTAGTATCCTTTAATTTTAGAGACTTTTCCATATCTTTTAGCTTAGCCTCATAATTTACAATATGTTCCCTATTATATGGTACTAAAGTGTCACCACATTATCTCAATGTATTACATGCAATGCTTGAGTCAACAAGCACAGATACCTCTATTCCATTATGAGAAATTTTCATGCATTGATGATATATTGAAGGTACACCTTGCATTTCATGTATCCAAGGATGTCCCAACAAGATGTTGTAGGAATTAAATGGTGTATCTAAAACTTTACAAGTTATATCCTTTTTTGTTGTTCCTATTCTAATTGGAAGCACTACAAGTCCTTTTAAGGCCCTCTCTTCTTCATCATATGCTTTGATTGTTATCTTTCTTCGAGGATCTATATCATGTTTAGAGATGCCAAGTTGTCAGACTAGATTGTAGGAATAGATGTTAAGACCTACTCCTCCATAAATTAGCATATGCTTGACATGAGACTTGTGGATCATGACTTCAATATGCAAGGCTTGATTATGTGGGTGACTCAGTGAGTTATCATCTTCTTCAGAGAAGGAAAGGTAATGTGGTGAAGTTAGTTGTCCTACCATAAATTGAAACCCATCCAAGTCTAAGTCTTTAGGCACATTTTCTTTTGTGAGGTCATTATACAAGATTTCCTATGTTGAGAAGAGATTTTCAGTAGTTCCAAGATAGTGATTTTCACATCAGTACATTGTAATTGCTGAAGGAAATTATAATTGTTTCCTCTAGAGGATGATGGATATCTCAAAGTTTTAGTTGTAGTTATAGTAGTCAATTTATCCTTTGGAACTTGATTAGTTGATGAAGGTCCAATGCGTTTGAGAATAATATTTTCTTTTGATCGAGTTATAATATTTGGTACTTCAAAATCTTATTTGGGTCCTTTTAAAAAATCATGTTATAATAATCCATTTGAAAATGTTCTACTATGTGAATCACATTGTCGTCATTAGAGTACATGTAATTGATCTTTGAATTGTTCATGGATTTAGACCCTTCCCCTATCTCATACTTAGAAAAAGGTTCTTTAAAAACAATATGATCAATGTTTGCATTATGTCCATCAACTACCACCTCTCCAAATTCTATGAGATCCTAGAATGTTTGTTTAAGGTATATTCATTTTCTAGTCTTATGCCCTTTGTTTTGGTGAAATTAACATTAATCATTCTCATTCCATCAACATGGTTTCTCTTCTAGATCATAGGGTCTTGAGTTATCAGGTAAAATTATGACATTGTTTTGCAATAGTATTTTGAAAACCACTTCGAGAGGTTCACCTAACACTACAATAATTAGGGTCAAATTGTGATGACAATTTGTGACAACAATGTAATTTGTGGTTATTTTCATTTTGTTTTGCAATTTTCCCCAAAGCCATCGCAATACCAACATTTAAATTGTAATTACAATTCCCTCACAAGAATAAAACAAAAAAAAAAAAGAAAACATGAAAAACATTTTCCCAGTTGTTTTGATTTTGGAGAGCTATTCATGAAAGAGATGGAGAGCTCCAAATGAGGGTAGAGAGTTGTGAACATTATCGTGGCCCTTATGATCAGTGTATTTGGTTGCTACACTGTTGTGATCTCTAAAGTTCATTTTTGTGCCCTTGCTTTTTGATTTCATTTTTGTGTTGTACCCTTGTGATCTACATGTCCTAGCTCTGCAATTTTCTTCAAGGGTGAGAAGAGGTACATATGTAAATATTTTTCCTTTTCCTTGTAAATATGTATGTCTTTATATTTCCTTCTAAATATGTATCTCTTTATATATTCAGATAGATCTTTTTCAAGGTGCTTATTACATATATGATCTAGCTGCATAAATATTCTAGAATCCAAATAATAAAATAATAAAAATCACTCAACCCATGCTAAGTGATTTACCTCAAGATCCTTCACAAAAATAATGTAGACCATGGAAAATGGGCTGAGTTTACAAGAAATTTTACAAAACTGTATCATAGCAGATATTTTTAGAGAGAAACAAGCCATAACCAGTTAAATGGGTCTAGCTATTGATTAGTTGGATTGATATATACATATATATAATTGGGTTATGGCTTCTGCAAGGGAATGAGCCTCCTGATTATGCATATGTGCTTGGTGCATTTAGTTCCTGTGATATATCTGTGCATTTCATTTTTGTGACCTTTATCTACAATTTGGTTGCCATGCCCTTATGATCCTTACATTTTGTTTCCATGCCCTTGCTCTACAATTTTGGTACTGCACCCTTGCTCTATGATTTTGTTGCCATGCCATGCCCTTGCTCTGTGATTTCATTATCATGTTGTGCCCTTGCTCTATGATTTTTTTGCCATGCCCTGGCTCTGCAATTTTCTTCACGGATATAAAAATATTGGTTTATTTTCCTTCTAAACATATCTCTTTATATCTCCTTTTGAACATGTATATTTAGAGATCTTTTTCAAGGTGCTTATTACATCTTAGCTACACAATAGAAAAATTGATCCAACTACATACATATTCTAGAATCCAAATAAAAAATAAATAAAACTCATTCAAACCATGCTAAGTGACTTACCTCAAGATCCTCCACAAGAATAATGTAGACTAGGAACAATGGGTAGAGTTCACAGAAAATTTTACAAAAACATATCAGAGAAGATATTTTTAGAAAGAGACCAGCCATAACCAATTAAATGGATCTAGTTTCTGATTAGTCGGGTTGATTGCAAATTCCTTTAGAAGTGTCATTAGATTAGGTACAATAAAATGAGCAATCAGTTGTTTCCAGTTAGCAGGATCAAATATAGTTTTCCAAGGTGATAAAATTGCATATGCAAGAAATTGAACAATAACTTCAATGAAGATTTGAGTGTAAGGAGTTGAAGAAGAAAGTTCTACTTCTATGTAAATGCCATGATCACAAGGCTCATCCCCTTACATAAGCCTCAACAACAATGAAATTACCTCTAAACCATGCAAAGGATGTTGAAGTGGTTCCCAACCTTGAAACACTCTTATAAGCATTTGATACTTGGGATCATCACAGGGAGACTGTGCCAATACTTGAAACACTCTTATAAGCATTTAATATTTGGACTATAAATTCTCAAACACACTTGCAAGTGATTCCAATATCATAGTACCTACCACAACACTTTCCTCGATTCTATCTGGTGGCTCCCATAATTATCTCTATGTTGTCTAGCTATTGTTTTTGCTAGGCAAATCTTTCTAAAGCCACTCATTTACCTTTGCTCTTGTGCCTTAAATTTTGATTATCAAACTTATGAATATTTTCCTTTACCTTATTTAAAATCAACTTCACAGTGTGTTGTAACTCTGGCAATGTGTTTGATTAGCGATAACTTTCATTCCAACATTCAAGTTTTTAAGATTGTTCAACACCCTCACTTCCAGACCTCTCATGTCAAGCACTTTTTGTACTGTTTCAATACAATGTTTTTTCTTCTGAGGTAACAGTTCTTTAGATGCATTTTCTTATAAAATATTAATTTTGTTGAACGATTGTAAAATCTTAGAAAGTGCATTGTTGTTTTCATGTATGTATGTATATATCTATGTATGTATATATGTATGTATATGTATGTATGTATGTATGTATATATGTATGTATATATATATGTATGTATGTATGTATGTATGTATGTATGTACGTATGCATATATACAGAGAGATCTTGTGGATTGTGGATTATAAACAAAAAAGAAGAAGAAAACATGACACTAATCATACCCCATTTGTTTTGATTGATTGTGGAAAGCTATGCACTAAAGAGGGTGGAAAGCTCCAAAAAAGGGTGGCGAGCTTTGAATGTTGGTGGAAATCAGTGGATATCTAGGATTTTATTGTCATTGCCTCATGATCTTCGTGCCCTTGCTCTATGATTTTCTCTAAGGGGAGAAGAGGTACCTATGTAAATGTTCTTTTCTATTCTTTCTAAACATGTATCTATTGTTCATATATAATAGCTTTGGTCAAATTCAAGGATAACTGATTATGATGATTGTATGCATATGTGCATGTACAGATGTAAATGAATTCACTATGTGAACTGCTTTACATGCATACATACACACTTGTATAGTACTTGTGCTAAATTAAATTAATCATTCATGTCTTGAATTTACATAAGAAATTATCTTTGCATTCAATCAAATTTATTCATACCAAACTAAGTATGCAAAAAATTGTACTTAGAGATTATATTATCTCTTGGTGATTGAGTAAAGATCTTGGGGATAATATCATCTAGGTAATGATCAGATGCATTCACATTAAGTCATAATAGGATCAAGTAGATGATCCATTTATGTTACTTCATACTTGTTTTATTGAACATTTTTTTATAAACATAATCAATAATACTAGAATTATACAGCTACAACTAGTACTCTTGTTTATTTTATTTAATCATATACATTTAAGACTATTATTTTTCTTAAAATTAGACTATATATATATATTATCACTAAAACACAAATATAGATCTTTGATAGTCAACTTTTTTAACTTCAAGATCTACATATTTAACATGAAGAGTTTCCACTACTAGGCAACAAAATAGCCACAATGTGGAGCCATAAAGCTCATGGTGTTTTCCACCAAATTATATTTTTATTATATTTTTTCCTTAAAAATTATTATTGGTGAATGTTCTTATGATTTTTCATATATTTAATAATTTATCGCTTATCATTTGAAGTAATTTTCTATTATGAGATAGAGATATCTATCATAAGGATGGACATACCAATTTTGATCATCCCACTTTCAAAGCTGATTCCCTTATCTAATTAATGAAACTACTTGCAATTGACACCTTGATCTTTTGCAACTTGCCCAATCGACCATTCACACAAATCAATCATTGCATATCCATAAAAACATCTAATCTTTTTTAAGTCTCTCTCCTCTAAAGATCCAATACATGGAGCCATTACAATCATGAGTAGACTCATTGTTCTTAGATGAATTCAATCAAAAAACTATTCATACCAAACTAAGTATGCAAAAATATTTACTTACAAATTATATTATCTCTTGGTGATTGAGTAAAGATCAAATATAGTTTTCCAAGGTGATAAAATTGCATATGTAGATGTATGTATGTATGTATGTATCTTTGCATCTCATTTCCATGCCCTTGTGATCTCTATATATGTATGTTTGTATATACATATATATACATATGTATATGTATATATATGTGTATACATACATACATACACACGTCTGTATATGATTGTATATATACACATACATACACATTTAAAGAGAAGCTTCTATAATCACCTACTTGGAGAAATATAAAGAGATAAATGTTTAGAAGGAAAATAAAATAATATTTACATAGGTACCTCTTCTCCCCTTGAATATAATCACAGAGCAAGAACTACTACATTTGAGCCTAAACATCACAAATTACATCGTCATTACAAATTTCCATCATAATTTGAATCCAAATGTTGTAGTGTTGCAAAGGGAACAAAGATCACAAGGGCACGACACAACAACAAAATCATAGAGAAAGGGCATGGAGATAAGAAAGGCATGAAAATGAAATGTAGAGATCACAAGGGCACAACAATGAAATCCTATATCTCCACTGATCTGAACCAAGGACATGAAAAAAAAATGTAGAGATCATAAGGGCACAACAATGAAATGCAATGATCACAAGGGAATGACAATGAAATCTCCACCAACATTCAAAAGTCTCCACCCTTGTTCAGAGCTCTCCACCCTCTTTCGCACACAACTCTCCATAGTCAAAACAAATGGGGAATGATTTATGTCATGTTTTTTTTTGTTTATATCTAAAATCAACTTCACATTGTATTGTAACTCTGCCATAGGTGTTTGATCCTTGATAGCTTTCATTTCAATATTTCAACATTCAAGTTTTCAAGTTTCCTCTTCATTATATAGTCCTTTCCACCCTAAAAACCACTTTGTTACTTTATTAAAATAAGGAGTTGAACAAAGCCAATAATAAAACAAAGCCCATATCCCAAAATCCAAATAATAAAACAATAAAACTCACTCAACTTGTTCTAATTTATTTAGCTCAATGTCTTGCACAAAAATAATGTAGACTAGGTAAAATGGGCAAGAAATTTTAGAAAAGCATATCATAGCCAATATTTTTAGAAAGAAATAAGGCATAACCTAGTTAAATTGGTCCAATTTCTGATTAGTTGGGTTGATTTCATATTGTTGTAGAACTATCATTAGATTAGGTACAATAAAATGAACAATCAACTATTCCCAGCTAGCATGATCAAATACAGTTTTTCAAGGTGATAAAATTGCATATGTAGATGTATGTATGTATGTGTAAATAAATATATAGTTATATGTATGTATATGTATGCATGTATGCATATATATATATATATATATATATATATATATATATATATATATATATATATATATATATATATATATATATATATATATATATATATATATATATATATATATATAAAGAGAGAGAGAGAGAGAGAGAGAGAGAGAGAGAGATCTTTTGGATTGTGGAGATCAACGGAGATCTAGGATTTTGTTGCCATGCCCTTGTGATCTCTGCATCTCATTGTTGTGCCCTTGTGATCTTTGTGTATGTATGTATGTATGTACATACATGCATACATACATACATACATGTATATAATATATGTATGTATATATATGTGTATATGTATGTATGTATGTATGCATACAAACAAAGAGATCTTGGCACAACATAAAAATAAAACAAATCCCTCAATAGGTAGCATGGCCACATATATTCTCACAAGATTTTAAACATAACTATATAAGGAGTGAGTTAAGAAGTATATAGGTTAACCTTAAATTAACAATAAAACACAACACAAAGGTTGCACCAAGGTATTACAATATTGTAATTACAAAAAATTGGCTAATTTTCTCGAGTGGGTGTATGATGGTGAAGAGTTGTATTAGGTGAGTAAAGCTCACTAATGGCAATAGGAATACAACTACATCAAAAAAATTAAAAACTAGAACAATATATTTGTTAGAGTGAGTTGTTCAAGATATGTACCTAGTGTACTTGGCTTTTGAAAATAGAAGGATAAACTCTGCATTTTAGCATTAACTTGAATGGTCTATTTAGACCCATTGATTATTGTCATAAGATTTTAAACATAACTATATAAGGAGTAAGTTAGGATGTATATAGGTTAACCTTACATTAATTGTAAACTACAACACAAAGGTTACACTAGGGTATTATAGTAGTATAATTATAGAAAACCTCCTGATTCACCTGAGTGGATGTATGAAATGTCCCTTTTATGATTTTATATGATATCTCAAGCCTCTAATCAGATATTTAAGATCAAATAACCAATATTTCAAAGATCCACCAATTTCTCAATAAACCCCAAATCGGGTATGTCGGAAATAGTGCCAAAAACTTCACAGCTTCACATATTATTAATAAATCTGAAAGTGCAATTTTTTATAGAAATTTAAGCAGCATAACAGCCTAAAAAATGACATTTCCAGATCTGTATAACATTTACACAACAGCTCCCAAACGGAGGACAAAAACAATGCTCGTCGAGCTCCCTAAAACAACATAAAATAGCCAGAAACACCACAAAAGCACTGATAATCTATCATAGAAGTATAATCATGAAAAAATAAATATATTCAGCTCTATTTTAACATCTTAATGTATGATATATAGAAGCAACCCAAACTGATATGAAATACTCAACCAGAAACACCAAACTCTTACAAAAAACACACTCGAAAACCCACAAATCTGCACTGTTCAGCACAAAGGCAAACTCTGCATGAGCATGCACATGGAATGGCTTCAAAAACCTATCCTTAGCCTTCCTAGAAACCTAAAAACTCCCATTCTTGGGTCTCCTTCTCCATAGGTTTGGCAGCCTCTGAAGAACAACAAAGAAATGAGCAAAAATCAAGTTCTGAAATCAGCCCAAAATGCTTCCAAACCCCTTAAAAGAGGGCATAACCCTAAATCACATCCAAGAGGGGTTAATAAAACATATTTGAATAATAATCTTCATTTATTAGTCCATTAGCTTCCAAAGATTATCCCCTTTTTCTGAAACTTCACCTTTTTGGGCCTGCCTGCCTTAGCAAAGATTATTATTTTTAATTATTTGAGAAGGGGACATGACAAGTCCTCCCCTTCCAAATATTGCTTGTCCTCAAGCAATGGCTAAAAAATAAACCAATCAATCCACCTGGATCCCAAATGTAGTCATGAACTATACTATTGTCAATTAACATAGGCTCCTGCAATATCCTCTGTAATATAACCAAGAGGAATCTATAATCAAACTAACAATTACAACTCAACCAAACTCCAAAGTCACAAATTTCATAGTCAGAAACCCATGAGGACAAATCAAACTGCCAACACAGTAAATACCATCAACGCATCCCACTGGCCTATACGAAATGTACAATCCAACTCTGCAACAATGGTGAATGCTCCCGAATGAAACTGTACCAAGTATGGAGAATCCACAAACAGTACAAATCCTACACTCAACACAACTTTGCAAATCACCAGCCACTATCTCATAACCATAACTCCCATGCACCCCTGATGGTGAAAAGCCATCACAAGATAAACAGCAAGAAATGGAACCCAAACCAAATTTGCCATGAACAAGTGATAAAACCCACTGTGACTAATCACAAGCTAAGTGAGGAGATGTCATAGCCAAAGGAGTAGAATCAATAACAACACCCACTAAAGCATCACTCCAAAACTCCTGCTCTAAGTCATGTATTATCAAGCTATCAACTATAGAACCTATCACCATGTTGTGCCCATTACAACTCTCATCCCGAGGCATCAAACTATCCCATAACTGATGAGTAGCACTAGGAACCAAAGTACATCTCTGTATCATCATCTCACCAACATGGTCATCAAAGGTAAATTGATGAGCATACCTCATAATGTAATGTCGATAGAATGCACCAATCTCAGTCAGTGGCTTAGACTGCAATCCAAATATAACTAACTGCAATCGATCACTAATCAAGTTGGAACTGACTACTATCTCTGAAGACATCACCAAAAGAGTAGTATTACTAGCAAGAACCATGCCAACTGTTGGCTCACCAACATCACACATGGTCTTTGATACAACATCTCTAGTCTTCGTGCCATTAGTACTAGAGGTCACCACCGTGTCAGGCATACCACAACAATCTGCTGTAGCACCCAACTCAACTAATCCTGACTCTAGTGGGGATGAACCCGATATGCCAATGTTAGTATCAAGGATGGATGCATCCCCATCTCCACTTTCTTTGACAATATCGACCATGGACATCCTCAGATCACCAGACATCACAGCTTGTGACTGTACAGAATCTGGTAAAGACTGTAGTTGCTCTAGCTCCATGGTCACCTTAGCCAAATGAAACTGTGACTCCTTGAAAGCCAACTGTGTACTCTCAAGAATCTTAGAAGTTACCTCAAGCTGCTGAGTAAGCTCACTCACCTCATCTTCCTTGGCCAACAATGCATCGTATGTTGTATTGCCCCACTCCATAAGATAATCTCTATCGGCTACCAACTGCATATAATCCTATCTAAAAATCTGGAAAGCATCCCATAAAGAGTGGAACTCTATCAAGGAAAGATAACTGCCTCCCTGCTCATCACTAGTAGGAGAACCCCATCCATAAACTGCTAACAATTGACGAACATCATCAAAATGTTGGCAAGCAATACCAATGTCTTGCTCACAAACTCTCCACTAATTAGACACATGATGGCACTGGCTAGACTGTCTCCTATAAACCTCCTTTGATGCACTATCTAAAGGAGTATCCTCAAAGTTACTAGTCTCTAGAGTATTACCATCCATATCTATGAATCAACTCCAAAGCTCATATCAACATACGAACTATCAAAAATTGTAGCACTGCTGTCCAACTCCTCTATACCAAAAGAAACTCCAAAGAAAACTAAGTCTTCAAAACTGCCCACTGCATCCTCCTAGATGTCATCAATGCCAATATGATCCTGGGACTCATCTGTGCACACTGCCAAATATAAAAGATCATCAACACATTCCAGCAAGTATGGTCAACTAGATATATGAACAAAGCCCAACAGCGGTGTGTAAAAACTAATAACAACATCGGATAAGCTGCTAGCACAAGAAAAGACAACACTGTGCAATCTGCTAATTAAATCCATGATAGCACCCAAAAAAACACTGCTACCAAAAAGTGTTAAAGATCTCCAGTCAACTGAATCCCAAATGCCAATATAAAAATATCAAGTCCATATCCGTAAACTAGAATCAGCTGGTAACTCAAGAAAACTCTTCACCTGAGTAATATGACCAATATCAACTAACTCCACATACCTGTCATGATGAGATAATGAAGTCACAATACTGTCTCTGTTCACCTTCAGCTAGCTGGACAAATCATGTGAAGTACTACCTTGCCTCAACCTCATGTGATGAAGCATCTAACTGTGCCTGGTACTCTTTCTCAGCAAAGTCATGAATGCTCAATGTCTACTCATCTCTACCAGGTATCTCACCATCATGCACAACAACATCCTCATAATCATCATCTAAACCCACTACCTCCTGTGGCAGAGTAGAATCTGAGACCTCTGCCTAGCTATAAGCTAGTTTCTCAAACTCCTCATGCAAGTTCTTGGTAATTGTGTCATCTACCCTGTGAGAAAATATTGTAAGAACAATTTTGCCAAAAGTGCTAAAAAAACATGATTGGTGCACAATAATCATCTTTTTATGCTCTTTTTGGTACAATTGTTCTTACATTTTATGATTTATGGTGAGAACAAAATTCCAAACTAATCAAGTAGGTGATAAGACCCATGTCTTTTGATAAGACATGTTTCTTTATTTAATAACAATGATATGAAAACATAGATTATAATTCTATATTGATTTTTTAATTATTAAATGCAAGTATACCACATAGACAACATGTAATCTTTCTTGACCCAAGTGCATTATGAGATCTTCTAGAAGTGTTTCACATTGTGACCAAAGAGATTCTTGAATTGATATTTCTTACCCCTAGAATACCATGAAACATAGATTAATCAACATATTTCATTATGAATGAGCATTGCAAGTTGACAACAAGCATCAACTATTTGAAGGAGAAAAGATTATCCAAATTATAAACAACTACCTTGTCAAAATTAAGATTATAAGAGATCAGATATAAAGAAGAACATAAAGATAAATTAAGAAAGTTTAGATGTTTTTGATCTTGTACAATGCCAATCAATGTGGATTAAGTGAAATGGGTGGTCAATATTTTATACACATTCTGATTGTTGATGCCCATTTAATTTATTAGAGCTGAAAACTGCTTTCCCAGCCAAAAATAGGAACTCTATTCATTCCCTTCTTTTTTCTATCAATTTCAAGCACAGTATAAATTTTTTGACAATATTGCTTTGAATTATTTATTAAGATGCATTTGATTTCTCTCCAAAGAGGAAACCCCATTAGATAATTTTTAGCCTAATAAGCCGAGACCAAGTTTTGACAATGTAGGAACAAATGATATTTTCAACGATATGGAAAAATTGAGTTGATTTTTATTTGGTTTTGGCTAATACAAACTTTTATTTCAAATCTATGTTTTTTTCCCCCCAAATTCCATGATTTTTAATGAGAAAATCTAGATGAAATATTGTATAGAAATTGTAGAATATATCTAATTTTGTTAAGGGAAAATTTGTTCAACTTTTTCAAGAGTATCTATATCTAATGATTGCTTTCTTTTGCAATGGGGTTTGAAATATGTTTACTTTTTTGCACCTCTTAATTATAACTATGTTTTATATGTGCTCAAGAAATATAAGTTTTTGAAATTCCAATTTGAATTCAATTAGATTTAGGAAACTTAGCTAAGACAGGGTGCTGGGACTCAAAATTGCATCCCTGATTTTAGTACCATTTTAAACTTTTGAGTCACATTTGAGCTTCTAGAAGCACATTTAATGCATGTGTACCTGGTTGTCCTTTTGAGGCCTAAGAGGTATTTTATGTTTCTAACACTTTGAATTCAGTGTATCCATGCATCCTATAATGATAAATTGCCATTTCAAGTCATTCAGTGAAGTTTCATTTTGAGCATTGCTTAAATCTGCATTTTAGCCTACGTGTCAAAAAGTGACAGGAAGCTTAGTTTGCATTAGGATATCTTGCACCTAGTTAAGTTTCATGACTCTCTACTTTAGGAGTGTTTAGTATAGATATCAAAGAACCTATGTTTCATTTTTTGACTTGTTTCAATATCTTTTGACTAGGTTTTGAATCCCTCAATGTTGGTT
Source organism: Cupressus sempervirens (assembly GCA_028749045.1). NCBI lineage: Eukaryota > Viridiplantae > Streptophyta > Pinopsida > Cupressales > Cupressaceae > Cupressus > Cupressus sempervirens. The sequence continues at coordinate 435,627,768 of CM053792.1, forward strand.
GTTTATTGTTGTCACGATGATGCATTTTTTTAGAATTTTGGGAAGCCTTGTTTGACTAATTATCAATTTGACCTAGTTTACCAAAATGAGAAATTTACTTTTGCATTGCATTCTAGGGGTCAGACACTTGTTATGTTCCAAATTTGAGCCTATGACAAATCCATTAGACTAGTTTTCAAATGCGATTCGAAATGCACTTTGTGAAGTTTTACTGGTGTCAAAAAACATAGATTGATTAGTACCCCTATTTGGGATGTCATAACTCTAATTCCATGATTGTCTAAACTAAATGGATTTTAATACTACATTATAATCTAAAAATTCTTTAAGTGTTTCAGTTTTCAAATCTTGACGAATCCTGTTGCACACTTTTCTAGGTCCATTCTGTTTGAGAAAATCACTTTTCTACCAGTGTTCCTAGTTCTGCAAATCCAAGTACCCCAGTTTGATGAGTTGAAAAATGTGCCCATTTATTCATCATGAGCCCAAATCACAAATTTATACTCTCCTCATAACAATGAACTAATGCCCCAATTTTTAAGTCCTCAAGTGTTAGTTTAACTTATTTTCAAAGCCAAAACCAAATGCATTTTGTGGTTTTCTATAATGTTTGTTTGCAGGTATTTTTAAGAAGGAAAATTTAATGGTAAATATATTTTGACCTGGATGTCATCATGAGGCTAAATCTGACAAGGTACAATAATGTGGAGCAGAGAATCAGTATGCAAGGTTTCAGGGCTCAGTCACTTTTTAAAGCTAGTTTATAGGCCTTCCTATCATAAAGTTATAGTTTGAAAAATAGGGAAAAATGAGTTTTAAATGGTCAATTATTGGTCAATTTTGATCTAGATCAAATCCACTCAGATCAAGGAGTCAAATTAGTGGATACTAGGAGTCGGGTGTTTCATTTTGAATTTTTTTTAGTTGGACCCACTTTGGGGCCTGACTAATTCCATCAGATCAATATAAACACCATGGATAACAAAGGTATATTAAAGGTCCTCATAATTGTAATCATTAAAGGTTTTGGTATAATTGGAAGTCAAGTGGGCTTGAAGAATTATACACATAGTAAAAGGGGATTATACACAATCATAATGATATATATGGTTTACTTGTGTGCAGAAACTAAAAAACCTAAAAGGCATCTATTTTCATGGAAGCTATGAGAAACCTCCAATCAATCTTAATGATCACCATGTCAAGTGTACCATCTAGTCTTTTGATCTCTAGCTCCTACAACTGGGTCACCATAGTTAGATGGGGCCATTGGCCTATAGATAAGAGAGAGAGTTTGCGGGGCTATACTATATAGTAGTTGTAGTTCCCCCTTGTCCTCCTCCAAGTATCATTGGCTAGCTATACCCATCCACCTGACTCTATATATATGGCTCATCAGTTATACTATCTATTTGATGGATGCCTAACTCCTAACCGATGTTCTTCAATAGGGCATCATTGAAAGAAAAGTCCAAGAGGTGAAGGAGTTGAAAAAATAGGTGGTTGGGGAACATTTTTTACCAAAAAGAAAAACATCTTTTTGGAGGAAAGAAGTGCCTAGGTCTATACCAAGTGTCTTATGGCTTCTGTTCTCAAAATTTGTTAAACATTTTGCTCATATAGAAGGGGTGATGGTTGAGCTATCAAAAAAGTTATAAAATAAAAGACACTGGGGCTCTACTCATGTCTAGAGGCATGTAAGTGAAAGATCATGGAATAACAAGTTTGTGTGACTAGGTTAATGAAAGACCTTTTTAGACTGGTGCAAATATATGAAGGAAAGCATTGTGGTATGCAAAACAAGCAATATAAGAGGGGCCCTTGTGCTTTCTACCATGCTTGATTAATAAAAATGTGAAATCAGTTAATCCAATTGTATAAATGGCCTTAGGATGGCCTTAAACCTATGGGAATAGTATAGGTCTAGTCTGAATGCCATAAGAGTTTAGAAGTGTGACTCTGTTGCAAGAGATGTTTGTTAATGTTTCAAGCCCTTCACCAAAAATGGAAATACTGAATGTGGACATCAAAAATTCATTTGCTATACACCAGTGAAAATTTGCTAAGTTAATTGAATGAATTTCCTTTTAGAAACATGAAGATAGTAGTGGCAGTAGGAAGGGCTAATAGATTAGTCAATGCCTTCGCATGGTAAATGAGATTTTTAGAATATGCTATTTTGGTAATGACTTCTAAAATATTGCCCTGTGAGATGTGAATGATATCTTTTCCTAAGATGAGACCAAATTTGGAAGGGTAGATCATGATCATGTGTCCAGATGGATGGGATAAGTCTGTAGGAGGTTTGAAATGTGACCAAAGGCCATACCAATGTAGAAGTGATCAAACCCAAAACTAGTTTCAAATGAAATCTCATAGTTCATGCATAGTCTTAGAGAAAAGTTCAACTTTTTTTGTCCCACATTCACAAGGCTAGGTAAATTTTTTGTATTTATCTACCCAAACACTTGAAGGCTAGCTATCTTAAGGCTCACCCTTATGGACAAATGAGATAGCTCACGTGGGGCCCACAACCAGTTGGAGGGAGGAAGGAAATTTTGAACCAGAACACATGAACCAAGATGTTGATGTGGAGTCTGGATGGATGACCTAGAAATTGACAAGTAGATCCAAGTGGCCCAATCTAACAATGACATGTGATAGACACCTTTAGATCTTGGCACACAAAACAAGGTGATGACGTGGTGAGTTAGGACAAGTGTCACAATATCACTATGTTGCTAGTGATATGGTGATTGTTGACTATGATAGTGACATAGAAATAGGCCAATACATGGAAACGGTGATGAGGTGGATTTGGTGATGTGGTGCTGATGACGAGGTAGGTGATGTGGATTGAGGTGCCACATGTTACGATGTCGCTATGTTGTGATGACATGGCAAAGTGCTAACTTGGACAATGACATGGCAATGTAATCTAGGAGCAACACATGGTGGTCAATGCTGAGGTGGTGGTTGCAAAATGAATGCACTAGATTAGGCCACATGGCACAAAATCAATGGTCATCTATATGTCACCAATGAAAGATGCTCACTAGTTAAGGATGATGACATGATGACACAATCAGAGGCTGCCACCTGGCAGTGGGTCTGGTTAGATGTGGTAGTCTGTAGATCAATGGGGTGGCACCACATGGAACCTAGGTGGCAAAGGTACTGATAGGACAGATGATTTAGTAGGTGTAGACCAATCATATCATGCTATGCATCACTAGCTCAGTCAAACAGGTTTGACTCGGAAGAAAATAAGAGGGGAAAATTCAAAGTTGAGAAAATTTAATTTTTTATTATTACTTTCCTTCTAAAAACATGTACATGGCCTTTTAAATTAAAAGGTGTTATATTCTAAAGTATTAACTTTAGAAAATGGTTAAATATTTGGAAAATGTAGACCTATAAGTTAGTTTAGGAACTTGATTTTTCACAAGGACGTTTTGGGCATCTTTGATAAGAAAAAATAGGACTATCATATACTGATAGAAAGATTTTGGAATGAAATTTCTAGATTTATAGTTTGTTTTTACACAAGAAGTAGTATATTAGAGATATTCAGGGTTTTGTCCCAACTACTTATTTTTCAACTAAATTCTGGTAGGGTCAAACTTGGTTTTTGGCAAAATGGTGAACTGGGTGTGTGCCAAAATTATTAAGGATTTAGTAGGTGATATTTTTTTACCTCTAAATTAGTTTAGTGAAGATTTTATTATCATTTCAAAAGAATACCTAATGTGTTTATTAGAACACGAGTTTCTCATTAATTGGAGAAGATATTTTTAGTTTGTTGAAGCTTAATGATGAGATTCCTTTTAGATTTTGGTTGTAGAGAGAAGAGAGATTCTTTGTAGTAGAAAGGGATAGAGATTAAAGTGGACATGTGTCACTTCCAGATCAGATCTAAGATTTCCTTTCTCTCTCTCTCTCTTTCTCTCTCTCTCTAGGGTTATTCGTTACAATTCTTGGATGTTTGTCACTATTGTGATACCACAAGGATGGTTCCAATTAAGTTGAAATTTCTTTCATAACTATGATTCCACCATTCTTTAACATTTCTCTCATGTAATAAACAACAAGTAATGAGAATACAAATAGTTCTAGTTTATTTAGCAGTTTTATAATTCAATTTTATGCATCCTTTATGTATTTGTTTCAAGGAAATGAATAAAAATGCAACAAAAAGTTTATCTTCAGTCTAATTTCTTGTCTCCTATTCATGTTATTAGTAATCTTTTGTGCTTTGTGAACAAAGAACATAAGTCTAGTTGCAATTTGTTTTAGGTTGTATGTTGTGGTATGCTTTCTTATGATTCAAGGAGTCATGTAAATTCTTGATTTACCATAATGGGGTTGCATATTTCATAAAGGGATAGGTCAAGTATGAGATTCAAAGTGATGTAGATCCTTGATTCACAAGGTGAATGGATAGATTTAGAAGTCTTGATACATGAAATTTGTCAGTGATCTCCAAGGATGTATGTCAATGATTTGTGGAATTTTTCAATAAGGTACCGATCAGCTATAGGATTGATATGTTTTGTTGTTCATGTCTTGGTTATGTTGAAATCAAAATCCTTTTCCCTTTTTATTAAAGAGTTGAAAAGTATTACCCTCACTTAGCTTATCTATTTTGTATGTCATGATTCTAGCTATTTCATGTCCATGTTGTTTGCATAAGCATAAAAGATTCAGGGGTATTATTTTCTATATAGATTCAATTATATGCTTTGACATTGGTATGATACAAAGAATCTAACATTCACCCACCTAGGTTTTATAGAGCCTAAAGTAGAAGAAGGAATATAGCCTTATAGTTGGCTTTGATATTTGAATAGGTATGTTGTAGATGATAATTAACTACCCTTAGATGTATTTTGTTCTCATCATTAGGCTTTTGAAACCTGAACATTTTGAAACACCAACATAGAGTATTAACAATGTAGGAAAATGTTGGGAAACTTAGTGGACTATGTTATTATTTTTTCTATATTTGCTAGTATATTTAACTGGAATGTCTGGATCTAGCAAACTTGGTATTTTATGCCTATCTTATTAAAGGTTTAAAAAGTATTCTAGATAAATAACTTGATTTAAATTCTACGGGTTTTAAATTGTATTGGCATGCTCTCCCTATGAAGATCCCAAGTATCTACTACTGTTAATTTAGTCTAGTTATTGATTAGCTAGGTTGATTAGAAATTCCTATAGAATTGTCATCAAATTAGGTACAATAAAATGAACAGTCAATTGTTCCTAGCTACCAAGACCAAATATAGTTTTCCAAGGTAATAAAATATCGTATCTAGATGCATCACTTGAATGCTAGGCATGAAGTACATTCCCCAATTTATAACAAATGGTTGGATATAAAGGCTCCATATTCTGGCCCAACAATGGAAGCCAAGGATGTAACCATGCATGTATTGGCACACTCGCCTTGTGAGGATCCCAAATATATAATGTTGTTGTTAATTTGGGCATCACTATATGATCTAGAATATAATGAAGTACTAAAGCCAGTAGTAACTTCTCCCATGTCTCCAGAGAATGTAGCATAGGTTTAGGGTCCCTTGGCTCCTAGGAATTTGTAGGAGCTATTCTCATAGTTAGAAGAATAACTTCAATTAAGAGTTGACTATAACGAGTTGAAGAAGCAAGTTTTTCTTCTGTGTAAATACCATAATCATGAGGCTCATTCCCTTGTAGAAGCCATAACCTAGTTAAATATACTTATATATACAAGCCATAACCTAGTTAAATGGGTCTAGTTGCTGATTACCTAGGTTGATTACAAATTCTTGTGGAATTGTCATCAGATTAGGTACCATAAAAGGAAAAATCAACATTGCTTTTGTGTAGGATCTCAAGCCAAGTCACTTAGCATGGGTTGAGTGAGTTTTATTGTTTAATTATTTAGATTCTAGAATATGTATGTAGCTGGATCAATTTTTTGTTGTGCAAAGATGTAATAATCACCTTAAAAAAGATCTCTCTATATACATATATACATACATACATACATGTATATGTATGTATATGTATATGTATGTATGTATATATGTATGTATGTATGTATGATTATACCATGTGGATATCTAGGATTTCGTTGTCGTGCCCTTGTGATTGTTGCATTTCATTGTCATGCCCTTGTGATCTCTACATCTCATCATTGTGCCCTTCTGATCTCTACATCTCGTTCATTTTATTGTACCTAATATGATGACAATTCTATATGAATTTGTTGTCATGCCTTTGTGATCTCTGCATCCAAAGTATCTACTACTACTATTAATTTGGGCATCATTATATGATCCAGAATGTTATGAAGTACTGAAGCCAGTAGTAATTTCTCCCATGTCTCTAGAAAATGTAGCATATGTTCAGGGTCCCTTGGCTCTGAGGAATTTGTAGCAGCTATTCTCACTGTTGGAAAAATAACTTCAATGAAGAGTTGAGTGTAAGGAGTTGAAGAAGCAAGTTCATTTTCTATGTAAATACCATAATCATGAGGCTCATTCCCTTATAGAAGCCATAACCTAGGTAAATATATGTATATATCAACCCAACTAATCAACAACTAGACTCATTTAACTGGGTTATGGCTTGTTTTTTTCTAAAAATATTTGCTATGATATGTTTTTGTAAAATTTCTTACGAACTCTGTCCATTTTTCCTAGTTTACATTATTTTTGTGGACGATCTTGAGGTAAGTCACTTAGCACCTTAAAAAAGATCTCTTTGCATATATACATACATATGTATGTATGCATGTATATATGTATGTATGTATGTATGTATGTGTATATATGTATGTATATATATGTATGCATGTGCCCTTGTGATCACTGCATTTCATTGCCATGCTCTTGTGACCTCTACATCTTGTTGTTGTGTTCTTGTGATCTCTGTATATGTATGTATGTACATATATATACATGCATATATGTATTTATGTATGTATATAAACAAAGAGATCTTGACACAACAAAAAAATAATAAAACTCACTCAATAGGTAGCATGTCCATAGATGCAATAGAAACACCTATTGGTAAGTAGATTCCTCTTTCTTTCTCTCATTTTTGCATGTGTTTATTTCACTTGAACTATTATTTCTTAGGGGGCATATTCTAATGTTCAATTGATTTTATGTAGGAGGCAACAAGGACATTCTTGGATGTACTCATGTGATGAATTGCTCGTGAACAATGAAGATGGACTTCCCCTAAGAGTAATAGGAGGTGATGAGGACATTCTGGGTACTTTAAATATTGATCCTTTATTCAATATTTTAGATGTTAATGAGGAATTTAGATATTGGGGGGGGGGGGGGGGGGGGGGTGGGGGGGGTGCTCAAATTAGCTTTCACCTTCACGTGGTTAGCCCTGATTAGTAGAGAATATTAAAATATTTTTAAAACCAAGTGAAGCTCAACAATAACCTATGATTGTATGACAACTAATTGTATGAATCTCTTGGTTTCATGCATTGTAGAAGGATGCCATAGTTCAATATGAAATGTCAATTCATATGCATAAGACATTAGGTGGAGCTAAACAATGCAATAGGTTTGCATTTTTGTTAGAGGTCTTTAATTAGGTATTTTAAGTTATAGATCATCATGAACATTGTTCATGATGATGGTATATAATTTTAAAAACTTAATAGACCTATTAAATAAATGTAATCATGTTGTATTTTATCAGCTCCACTTGTTGTCCATGCATTTGAATGTAGCTGCACATACATTCTCGATTTAGAGTGATAGAATCTTATTTTGGATGCGACAAAAAAATGACATGCACCAAAAGATGAGAAACTAATGTCACTTTTATAGGTGTGGAACCTTTTTTGTACTTTAAACATTGATCATTTCTTAAAGATTTTAGATGTTAATGAGGAATTTAGATGTTGGGGGGGGGGGGGACGTGCAGCGAAATGTGCTTCCACCTTCACATGGCTGGCCTTGATTAGTAGTTCTCAAAACCAAGTGACGCTCAATATTAACCTATGATTGCATCATAGCTATTCAATGTTTTTCACCAATTTTTTATTTATTAATATAACACACCATCATAATTTTGATAGTTGGCCATCAATCCCACAATATTTATACTACATGCCTATCCCAATTGTGATGGAGGTTTTCGATGGCTTGTTGTGGGACCCATAGCATTTCTATTGCATAGATGTCATAATTGCTAGATAAACCTCCTAATTGGCTGAAGATGTCCCTGAAGACTTCTCATTTGACTAATATTATGAGGAGGTGGCATATCTATTATGGCTTGGACCTTTTAAGGGTCAACTTCAATTCCTTGGAATAAATGGCGTGTCTAAGTAACTTTCCTAAAGTGATACCAAATGAACATTTCTTTGGATTTAGTCAAAGCTAGAATTATATTGTACAGACTAGAATTACTACCATATCTTCAAGATGCATATCTATTTTCTTAGACTTTGTGAGCATATCATCCACATAATTTTCCATACACATATGCATCATATCATGAAAGATTGTTTTCATAGCTCTTTGGTAAGTTTCTCCATCATTTTTTAATCCAAATGGCATGGCATTCCAAAAAAGGTTCCCCATGCACATGTGAAAGATATATTTTCTTGATACTTATGAGATAACTTAGTCTGATTATACCCTAGAAGCTCATCCCTAAGAGAGTACATTTTTTAGCCCACTATCATATGCACTAGCATATCTATATTTGGAAGTGGAAATTCATTCTTTGGGCATTCTTTATTTAAGCCTTGAAAGTTTGTACATACAAAAATTATTTTTTCATGTTTTCATACTAGTATGCTATTTGATATCTATTTGACATAGTCAATAGCTCTAATAGATAATGAGCCTGAATTGGTTAAGGAAGAGGAAGTAGTAATGATAAAGAAAGTGATTAATTTGCTAAAGAAATGAGGAATGAGTTTGAGATGAGTATGATAGGAGAAATGAATTTTTTCTTAGGATTGAAGATTATGTAGAATAGTGATGGCATTTTAATTTCACAAGCTAAGTACCTAAAAGACTTGCTGAAAAGGTTTGGATTAGGAAGTTGTAAACCTATTGGTACACCTATGATAATTGGTCACAATTTATCCAACAAAGATGAGACACATGTAGTAGAACATAAGAAGTACATATCCATGATTGGAGGTTTGCAATATCTGAATCACACCATACCAGATATAGCAAATGTAGTTGAGATTGTGGCTAGATTTCAAGCTGATCCTAAGGAGTATCATTTTGCACCAGTAAAGAGAATATTCAAATATTTGAAGGGAACTATAGAATTTAATATGATAGATTGAGTGATTTCACTCTATGTGTATATGCTGATGTAGATTGGGTAGGCAATATGGGTGATAGAAAGAGCACCAGTGGTGAGGCATTCTTTCTTGGAGGAAGATTGGTTTCTTGGCTAAGCAAGAAGCAAGCTTATATTTCATAGAGTATAGCTAAGGCAGAGTATGTTGTAGCATCATATAACTATAATCAAGTTATGTGGATGAAGAAAATGTTGAAGGATATTATAATTGAGTTTGAAGAACTTGTTATCATTTATTGTGATAACACAAGTATAGTAAGTATGTCTAAGAATCCTATATTCCATTCTAAGAATAAGAATATATCTATTATGTAGCACGTATTGAGAGAGAAAGCAATAGAAAAGGAGATTATATTGGAGTATTTGAGTATTAAAGACTAGATTGTAGATATCTTTACAAAGCCTTTTCCTAAAGATACATTTGAGTACTTGAGAGGTATGCTTGGGGTTATGCCCCTACCTACTTCTGAGTAGATGATGTAGTAAGTGCATTAGTCTAGTGGTACAAAGCACTAATGTTGATGCTTCCCATATGGGGGAGTATCTAAGATAACTAATTCATTAAGGACTCTTGGTATTTAGTCTTGAATAGTGTCTTTGGACACTCGAGCTAGTTGAAGACTTGGAGTAGTATCTTAGCAATTGGTATTTTTTAATATTGAGGCCTTTGACATTAATGTCAATGGGGGAGAAGAACTCCTAAGTATGAATGGGGGAGAGATATCTCTTTACGGAGATTTAGAAAGATTCATGTAAGGAAGTAGGAATATGCACTTGATGTATTGTGAGTTGTTTAGTGTAAAGTGAACAACTTTTTCGGATCCTAAAGAAGAAGAAGAAGAATAGATCAATCTTATGTAAGGAAGTAGGAATATGCACCTATTGCATTGATAATTATTTAGCATGTGAATAATTGATGCTGGTCAGCAGCAACAACAGAATATTGTTTTGGTATTCTTGGAACTTAGATGGTTTTTTTTCATTCTTGGACCTTTTGATCACATCACCTAGGTTGGGCCAAAAATTAGTGAGTTTAAGTCTCTTATGTAGTCCATAAGTTTATTTGGGTGCGATATGTCTTTAGGATTTCCCCTGATGAGAAGAAAAGTCAAATTGAAAGATGTAGTCACCATTCTAGGACAAGACTTTAGGATTGCTTATACATTAGTCAAAGAATTTTTAAAATTGCTTTGACTTTGTGTGTGCAAAAATTATGTTAGTCATGAAAGGTGTAATGCCCCACTCAGAGATCCTTGGAACAAGGATTCAATACAAGCCAAGATATATATATATATATATATATATATATATATATATATATATATATATATATATATATATATATATATATATATATATATATATATATATATATATATATATATATATATATATATATATATATATATATATATATATATATATGACAACATCATACATGGATCACAAAGATCGCAACAAAAGACTTCACCACAATGCTGAGAACCAACGAATCTCTAAATGCCACTACCAAACTAACACATGCAAACAAAAGCCAACAAAAACAATGCTCAAGATGAGGGCTCGAAGAAACAAACGCAAATCAACAAAACACCAAGCTGGGATAGAACGCAAAATCTTGAAATTTGACTAAGTCTAAAATCCTAAAGCCCTAAAAATTGGCTAAGTTTAGATTTCTGAAGCCCTAAAATTTTCTAAAATCTTTATCTTATCTCCGAGAAGTTTGAAACCTATCTCAAAAGATTCGTTGCATATATTAAAATATATCTTAAGTATACGTCAACTTATACTTAAATGATATATTTTAAAACCCAAGAGACAAACTACAGAAACACACACAACTTAAATAAAAATGTGACACCATAGGGTTGAAGAACATCGAAGAAGGTATCGAAATCAAATCTTAAAAAGTTTGAACCAGACCAAAAAGTGACCACTTCCCACTCGCATAGGTTTTTACAAAAAACTAGGCAATACTTTAATATAGCATAGAAAAGTATCGTGCAACATTTCTAAAAAAGGAGGGCGACACTTTCAGGGATTGGGCGATACTTCTCCCAAAGGCCTACAACATTTTAAGGTGTCATACAAAATTTCTTACAAGGAGGTGTGATACTTTCCAGTATTGTGCGATATTTCTCCAAGAGGTGTGTGATAGAATCAGGGGATGCACTAAAGAGTTTCAATGGGCGCATGATACATTTTTGTGTCACACCATGTTGATAAAATGTCACCCATAGAAACACAAAAACACTAAAGGAAAACAAAAAAATGGGAAAAATGAAGAAAAAATGAGTTCAAAACCTCCACACTAGGGAGTATTGGATCCATATAGATCAAGGAGCGAACACTCGAGAGCATAATCAACAATATACCAAGGAACAAGAAAGAGGAACATCTATCCATCTAAATCATAAAAATAATAGAATGTACTGAAAACAACATTGTAGTGACTAAACAACTAACTAAGTATGCAATTCCTCCCAATCGTCAATGGCATCATAAGACCATCGTGAGCCCTAGCTATCCCCCACACATAACATCCCAAGCCATCGATCAAATTGCCAATACTGTCATAATAGGGACATCACTACTAAACATGCTAATAACCAAAAGCATAAGGAAATCTAACATGCTAGTAGTACAATAGAAGATAAACTTGCAAGTAGATAACATCACCTATCACATATTAATCATCATAATAAGGAATGCATCAAAATTAAGATCACTAAACATGATAAAAAACATCCCAATGAAAGAATAAATTACAAGAAAGCATACTTCGGAACCTGAAGTACCAAGAGAACACATCTAGCCATGGTCGTTCTAGGATATAAGATTGTCTTTGTACACCAGTCCCTAGTAGTGGTAGAGGTAGCTATGCCTCCTAACCACATGACACCCGTAGGTCCACACCTGTCATGCTGATGGAGATAATGATCCAGCCAAAAAAACACAAAACAACATCCATGGCTAACACACATGCCAAGTAGTATGATGGCTATAACCAAGAACCTAAGACAATGCAAGGAGTATAGGTCTTGGTTAGACACTCAATAGGCTACTAAGTAGGGACTAACATCATGGAGAGTCACTTGGCATCAACAAGCCCAAGCTCGGATCATGTGTTTCAACTCCTCAACGGAGGGCCCTGCAAACATATTTTATTATCTGAAATTTTATTACCACCCAATGTTTTATTTAATTATCACTTACTTAAAACTTCTTCATGCCAACCCTATGGGACAAGGTCACCAGGCTGTGAGATAGAAGCCCCCTCCATATGCTACCCTACCCTACCCATGCTTATCCTACGACAAGTGCCTGTGGGCATGCATACTCCCATGCCAACCCCAATGATCATAACTTCTAGAAGTACCACGAAAGATTGGGATTCACAAGTCAACTAACAAATGTACGTGCATGTACTTGTGTGTGATGCACCACCATCATGAGGATCATAACACAAGGACATGATGAGAACATAATGCAAAAAAAAAAACCCAATTGAAAGCAACTCAAGAGGATGGATTCTACACAAATCCCAAAGCCAATAAAACCATACATCATGAAATCACTCTACAGGCCTCAATCCAAGAGTATGGATTCTACATGAATCCCAATGATGCAACAAGACCAAACATCATGAACTTACTCGATTGGCCTCAATTTGAGAGTATGGATTCTACTCGAATCTTAGCATCCAAAAAACAAAAGCAAAGGTCTAAAAGAAATAATAACATCAGGTATAAAATCACTCAACTGAACACAACGTTGGGAGTAAAAATGTGACACGCATCCCAAAGAAACATAAAAGTGTAATAAAGGTTTGACTGATATCCAAACGAATAATCCAAGTCCACAACCCAACTTGTGCCAAGGAAACTTGAGAAAATAGGGGGCAACACGCAAAATAGGGCAAAAATCCCAAATTTTGGAAAAATTTCAAAATTAAAACCCATTTGACCTTTGGGCACAAAAACCCCAAAAATCAAAAAATAAAGGAGTTCAGACACAGTATGAAAAATGGCTAGCATAATGGCATAAAAACCCCAAACTCTCAGCCCAAAAAATAGGAAAATGTTCATACCCGCTCAACGAACACTAGTTCTCAACCTCCAAACAAATGGCTACCAAAAATAGTAGAAAAAATGGTGCAGAAACAATAAAATAGGAAAGCCCTACCTCATAGCCAAAAGGGCAAACTAGGAATCTGAACCATAAAATAAATAGCTTGCAGAAGTAGCTAAAAATCATGGCAATCCAAGGTTTCCCCGAGCTGGATCCAATGAGCCCACCCTTGCAATGATCCCACACTTGTAGCTGCCACAACGAATAAAATAGTAAATCCTCATGAAGAGGATTTTGGGTTTTACTCTCCAACTTTCTAATTCAAAAGTGAGAAGTGAGGAATTAAATTCTTTTTTGGATATTTGTTCACTTTTCAAGTGAATAATCGATTAGGGCAATTAACTAGCCAACCTAGTTAAACCTCGAATTGACCCAAATAAAAATAGGTTGTTCTTAGAAATAGGAATTCAACTATGGAAAAGCTGCCATAAATTAAAATAAATTAATTAAAAAGCCCAAAAACCCAAAAACACGTAAATTTTCTTAACAACTTTCACAAGAATGCAAACTTCTAAATGCATAGACACGATTACTGGTCTAATCACATGATGCAAATGAGTTTGGATTTAATAATCACCAAAAGGTTTAATTAAATAATTAAAATAAGGATTTGTCGACCATACAAAGATGAAATTGGTAAAATATGAATGGCTGAATCACTAACTCCATGTGCCACTGCCAGGGATATAAATCTTGTAAACTAAACAACACAATCAAGTGCAATTGCATACAATAACATAGCCGAAGCAATAAATGCATGAAATCACCTAAATTTTACATTTATTTAATTATATTAAAATAATCTATTTACATCACTCACATTTTCATAAAGCATAACAATGCAAGAATGAAGTAAATAACCATAGCATTAAATTCATCACATAACATAATCAAAGGTATGTCCAAATACCAGATAACCAGTTATCATCATAAAACACACTGTCATCTCAAAATGGCATCGTCATGCAATATGATCAACTGAACAACATAGTAGTCTAAAATCTATGATACTGAAATCAAAGTATAACATCTCACCCCCAGGCGCTCTCAAATGTAAAACATAACATAAGTAATAGATATCTCTCAGATCAAAATATAACAAGGTAAATGTCCACAACACATAACCAAATAATCCAAATGGGCAATCCATTTCTAATTATTTAAGCATTTAATAATGGTTTTTTAAACAACAACAACAAAGGCACTTAAAACACATAAGCGAATAGAGTCACAAACATGACTAACCACTACTACATGAGCCTGGTCTAGTATAGCATGGCAATAGTGCATAGTGCAATCTTTGCACACATCTTAGGGTAATCATGAAACAACATCATGATACCACATCGATCCAAATAACCACTACCAAAAATCCCAATGAATCACAAATCACATAATAATCTCATAACTCAGCCATAAGCATAATCAAAGTAATTAATAAAGAAACATTCATCAAATCACCTCAACGGTGTAGACCACTCATGGTCACAATCATGATCCATCACAATAAAAGAGCAGCAAGATTGCATCCATTAGGATGACTTACAAAAGTCAAATGGGAGAGGCACTACAAAAGGTTAAGATAGTATGCAAGAATATCCTATGGAGATTTCCTTGGTACACAACATAGTTTTGGAAAATAGTGAGAGAGTTGTGACTCTACATATAATGAACAAGGTATACGATGTGGTGCATTAAAGACAAAACATGTTGAAGGTGTGTAGAAGTATATTTTAAGAAAAGTGTCTCTCCTTGTATGAAACCAAAGGTAAATAGAAAGAGCTTAAAGCCAAATCCTATGGGAAAATAGACAAGTGACTTCCTCATGATTCTCACTTCATCAAGAGAGAGAATTAAAGGAAAATTTGAGGTTTTACATAATTAAAGGGAACCACTTGTTGAAAATAATTATGAAAGTTGAATGTTGTCTTTGATGTTACACAAAATGTCAAGCCTTACTGAGTAATCAGTGATAGCCAATCTTACTCGGGCATCAAAGGTTGTCTCTTGTGTATGTCAAGCATTTAGTTACAAAGATAGTTTTAACTAAGTTCACTTGGTTACCAAAGGAAAGTTAGTATTGACTAAGTTGGATCAGTTAATGAAGGAATTGTCAGTATTGACCAAGTACTCAATCCTATATTAGCTAACTGTTAATATATTATGTTTGATAAATTTATTGGTTAATTCAAGCTGAATTAAGGGTTAATATTGATTGATTAAAAGAATATTCAAGCTAACTTGACAAGGTAAATCATATATATGAAAGGTCAAGTTGAGGATTGAAATATGGAATTGAAGAAGATGAATTAAGGAAGCGAGTTTCAAGGATATCTATAAAAGGAAGAGCATCCAAGTTGATCAAGCTACAAAGAACATTATGATCAAGGAGGATCAAGTAATCAAGCCATAAATGAGATCTGAATCAGTAAAGTAAGTTGCATTAACAATTAGGTTAAGTCATTATTACTCTTTAATAATTGTAGCAGTGAATCAAATCTCTTAATAGAGATAACCTAACAACTATTTTGTAAATCCTCTAAAAATGTGGATTTTCTAGATTGAAGTGTCTAAAGACCTCTAAAAAGGCCACTTCTAACAAGGTGAATTAAATCCTTTAATAGGGTTACACCTAACAGTTTTTTTTGTAACCTTTATTAGGGTTGGCTCCTAATAAGGCTCACTTCAAAAGAGTGAAAAGCAATAACTAGTTACAATTGGTGGTTTTCCCAATTTGGGTTTCCATGTTAAATCTTGGTGTCTCTTGTGTTCATGCTATTTCTTTTATGTTTCAACAACTAAGTTAATAAAGGTTAATCACATTAATATCATAAAGATATTTGTGTTAACTGAGTGATAGTAATACATTTAGTGTTAATTGAGTTACATCAAAATATTTAGTGTTAACCAAGTTAGAACAATCTATTGGTTTTAAATTGTGTTGACATCTTAAAGGGACATTTGGATTTATTTTTTGTAGTTACTGATTCACCCCTTTGCTCTTAGCTACTCATTTCCATTTCCAAAAATTGGTATTAGAGATCTGGTGCTTACAAATAAGGTTTCAAGGACGTAATTTAAAGATAAAGATGTCTTATAGAAGGGAGATTCCTAAATTGAATAGAGATAAATTCCAAGCATGACAAGAACTCATGAAGCTACATTTGGAAACCATTGTAGACATAGGCCTGAAATATCTGGATAAAAAATATGTGGCACCTTCTAGACCTTTGTCTATGGATGAAATTATGAAAGAGAAGAATCATAATATGATGATGATTGATATTGCCTGTACTCTAAATTATGCTAAATTTGATGAAGTTAAATATTGTCCTACTACTCATGAAATGTGGAACAAGATTAAAAAAATATATGGAGGAGATGGAAATGTGAGGAGAGCTAAGGTAGAAAGTCTAAGAGGTCAATTTGATTAGATGAAGATGAGAGAAGATTAAAACATTGCACGATACAGTGAAAGAATAAAAGCAAGTGTAAGTGCAATTAGAGCCTGAAGAGGGAAAATAGATGACATTAAAATAGTTAGCAAGGTACAAAAGTCTTCTTCCTAGAGTGTCAGCTATTCAAGAGATGAGATATGATCCTAAAAATAATATAACTTTGGATGCACTAGTGGGAAGGTTGACAACCTTTGAGTTAGATAACTTTGATAACTATGTTCCTAAGTTTAGTAGCATTGAGTTTGCATTTCAAGCTAAACTATCATTCAAGAAGAAAGGTAGAAATTCTAAAAGAAAAAAGTATGATAGTGAAGATGAAGACAATTTTGATGATGACCTAGAAGTCATTAAAGCCCTACTTGCAAGAAGATTCCCTAAAGGAAAAGGAAACTAAAAATGTAAAATACCTCTAATTCATTTTTCTTGTGAAGAAGTTGGTCATGTTGTTGCAAGGTGTCCAAACCAAGAAGGAAAAGAAGAAAAGAAGCATGACAAGTTCAAAGGAAAGAAATATTTCAAAAGCTATAAATACTACAAGTATAAAGGTAAGAAATATTGTTACATGGCCAAAGAATTTGATAGTAGTGATGAAGATGAAATGATTTATATTGCTATAAAAGATGAATCAAATGATGAAAATGATAAGATGGCCTTCATTTCTCATATTAGTAAAAATGACATATGGATTATTGATAGTGATTGTTCTCACCACATGATTGATGATAAATCTAAATTTGAGTACTTGGAACACTATGATGGTGGGAGTGTCAGATTTGGAAATGATGAACCTTTTTATGTAAAAGGAAAAGGTTTCATTACATTGATTGATGAGCTCAGGTGTGACAACACTTACTAGGTTGACGGACTAAAACAAAATCTACTTAGTGTGGCACAGTTGAAAAATATTGGATTCAAGGTAGAATTCATGAATGGCAAGGCCAAGCTACTAGATGGGAAAGGAAATCTAGTTGGGATTGGAAATTAAACAAAAGGTAATCTATTCTATCTAGATCTAACTAAAAGTTTAGGTTTCCTTGCTTAAGTAGAGGAAAGTTGGTTATGGCATAAAAGGTTGTGTCATTTAAATTTTGATAATTTGGTCAACATAAGAAGGAACAAAAGAGTGAGAGATATTCCTAGTTAAAGAAACCTAATATGGGCATGCAAAAGAATTGTCAAATTGGAAAAAATGGGAAATACAAGTTTCAAAAGCAAGAACTATCACTTTGAAGAAGTTCTAGAGCTAGTTCATACAGATCTTTATGGATCCACTAGCATAGAAAGCTACTATGGAGGTAAGTACTTTATTTTATTTATTGATGATTATTCTAAGATTATGATAGTTATGTACCCAAAAGATAAATTTGAAGCCTTTCATAAATTCAAGTGGTATCTAGCTAGAGTGGAGAAAGAAACATGAAATAAACTAAAGTTCCTAAGGTTAGATATAGGAGGAAATTTTATCTCAAATGAATTCAATGAATTCTACAATGAAAAATGAATGAAAAGACAGGTATCTGCACCTAGCACACCTCAATGGAATGACATAGTAGAAAGAAAAAATAGATCCATTATGGATTGTGCAAGAACACTGTTGATAGAGAAAAATGTGGCAATCAAATAATGGAAGGAAGCAATAAACACAACAATATATAGCTTAAACTGAGTTCAACTGAATAAGGACTCAAATCAAACACCTTATGAATTATGGTATGGCTATAAACTTAATTTTAATTATTTCAAAGTATTTAGAAGCAAATTTTATATCTTGAAAGAATCTAGGAAAGGAAAATTTGATTTCAAAAGTGATGAAGGAATATTCTTGGGATACTCTGACAAGTGAAAAGCATATAAATGTCCAAATCTTTCCACTCACAAAGTCATAGAAAGTGCACATGTGAAAATTGACAAGTTTATAGAAAAGAGTGAAGAATAAAGTTGAATAGAACCTGAAAACTATAGAAACTTTGTCTAGTTTGAACCTAATACTATAATTGAGATTCAAGAAAATACAATTGGAAATTAACAATATTCACCACCCAAGTCCCCTAAATGATCAGTTCAACTTGAGTTGTAGCTACTGCAATCCGAGTCATAGTATGAAGGACTAGAGTTTCAGCAAGTGAAAACTAAGTCATAGTCTAATAGACTTGAGTTACAGATAGTGGGACCCTAGCATGATTCTACACATGATGAATATAATTAAGAAAGTTATAAATCTAAGGAGAAGGTACCTGTACTAGATAGATACGATAGAAGGCATCATGCTCCTGAGCAAATCATTAGAGATTAGTCAAAAGACACATTGCCAAGGAAAAAATTAAAAGGTACATGTTTTCTTATGAAGTTTGAACCTAGAACTATTAAAGAGGCATTAGAAAATGAAAGCTATATTGAGTCAATGAATGAAGAGATTGATTAGATTAAAAGGAACAAACTTGATCTCTTTTTCCTAGACTCAAGGAAAAAAATGTAATTGACACAAAATGGGTATTCAAAAATAAGTTGAATGAAAATGGAGAAGTTTCAAGAAAAAAGGCAAGATTAGTATGCAAAGGTTATGCTCAAGAAGAAGGTATTGATTATGGAGAGAATTTTTATTCTATTACAAGACTAGAAGGTGTTAGAACACCACTTTCTTATGCTTTTCATAAAGGATTCAAAGTATATCAGATGGATGTAAAGTCATCATTCTATATTGAGAAAATTTAAGGTTTTATAGATCCCAACAAAAGTGATATGGTTTGAAAACTACACAAATATTTATCTGGTCTCAAACAAGCCCCTAGAGCCTGGTATGAAAGATTGCACATTCATCTGCTAAAGATTGGTTTTCAAAGGATAAATGACAACATCAACATATACATCAGGGAAGGACCAAATAAGAAGATAGTGCTAGCAAAAATATTTGTAGATGATACATTATTCATTGGACATGATGATTTATGCAAATATTTTTATGAGAAAATGAGTAAAGAATTTGAAATGTCAATGTTTGGAGAAACTAAATTCTATGTTGGCTTGTAAATTCAACATAAGAAATATGGTATCTACATTACTTGATCAAAGTATATCAAGGAGATATTGAAGAAATTTGGAATGGAAGATTCCAAAAGATTTGGAACACCTATGTCTACTAGACATAAGCTTTCCAAAAATGATGATTCCAACGAGGTAGATAAGACTACATACAAATCAATGATTGGAAAACTTTAGTATGTGGTACACACAAGACCTGATGTTACATTAGCAATTGGTATGGTGGCAAGTTTCTCTGCTAATCCAAAGGATAACCATATGATGGATATAAAAAGAATTATGAGGTTAACACTGTGCAAGGCAGGAGTATCCCCAAAGGAGATGTCCTAGCCCCCAACTATACAAACATGCAGTGGAAACACAACATTAAGAAGTAATAATGCAAGATTTAATACCAAATCACAACTCTTTATTTATAAAATTACTATTACATGGAATGTGCTAGGCTGTAAGGCCTTCCCAATTATGACAAAATACAATAGGAATTACAATAATAGTTCTACAAGATCCCTCAAGATCCAATCCAAATCTTGGCTAGTCCAGATCCAAACTTTGGTAGAAACCTGCAAGGAAGATCTCAACTTGTGCTTGCAAGCCTCTAAGAAACCTCCTTGTTTTCCAAGCCGCAACTACTAGCTCTTCTCCAAATTCACTCTTTCAAGCTCCTCCACTTCTCCACCATGGATGAATAATGACTAAAGACTTTACCCCAACCCCTACTTATACTAATCTAAGCCACAAGTCAGCCTAGAACACAAATTAAATAAAAATACATAAATTAAATGCCACAAGTCATCCAACAACAACAATTAAATTCTCAAAATTGATGTCTTATAAAAATAATGATATCTTCTAGCTCTGAATGAATTAGAACTTGTGCTTCAAATCATAGGAAGAAGTCTAGGCCCTCTTTAATCAATGAAATTTTCATCCTCTAACTCATTGTGGAAAATTAGTTATATATCCTAAAATAGAAACCAAATTCCCAGACCATGCCAAGCAACCAAAGACCATGCCAAGTAACCAAAGAACATACCGAGTCCCAAGACCATGTCGAAAAATCATAGACCATGTCAAGCTCCAAAGACCATGCCAAGCTCCAAGACCATGCCAAGCTCCATAGACCATACCAAGCTCTCAAGACCATGTTGAGCTCCTAGACCATGTTGAGCTCCTAGTGTATGCTGAGCACTAGTATTCACCAAGTTCCATAATCATTAACCAAAATCCCTCCAAACATGCATGATTGCAAGTGAACCCAAGATGCTCCTACATCAGATACCCCAAGTTTAAAAAGATGTTCCAGTAACTAAAAGAACATCTTCTAGGATTTAGCATATAAATCCCAAACTAGTTCTTCGCATATATATCCTCTGAGTCTTCAACTTATACTCTCTTTCCCTTGTTTTTCTTCTTCTTCACATCCACCATAGGTGTTCCATTGGTTTTCTTTCCATGCTAATCTCCAACCCTCTCAAAATCTACCAACTCAATGTGACTACCAATACTCAGGTTCTTTCTACCAAGCTCTTTATTCTGGAAAGGAATCAGGGAAAACTTTCTACCACCTTTCTCAACTGTAAAGACATTCCTAACAGAATCATGCATAGCCCTGCAATCATACTACCAAGGTCTACCAAGATACACATGACAACTATTCATATCCACAATATCACACAACACTTGATCCTTATATTGCCCAATCTAGAAATCAACAAGGCATTGCTCCCTTACTTCCAAAGCATGCTCACCTTGCAACTGGCCAATCCTATAAGGATAAGGATGTCTCATTCTCTTTAAACCAAGTTTCTAAACCATCTCTTCAACAACAAGGGTATCAGTACTACTACCATTCACAATCACTTTGAAAACTTTACCACCAAACTTACAATGAGTTTTGAACAAACTAGTCCTCTGACAAGAATCCAATGTCCTCTCACCAACCAGTACTCGTCGAGCCAACAAACTCTCTCCTTGCTCGGGTTGATTGTCCTGGACTTCAAACACATTCACAATAGCAATTGTCCTACCAATTGGACATTCAAAAGATCTATGCCCCTCTTGACCACAGTCAAAATAGGTTTTGGTTCACCTTCTTCTTTTGTTTTAGCTTGTGCTGAACTATCGTACTTCTCCTTCCTTTGGAAACTACCTTGATTCTTCCTCTTTAGCTTCTCCTCTACTCTCAAAGCATACTAATAAGCATCCTCAACTAAAGAAATATTTAACATACCAACCTCATCCTGAATATTGAATCTCAAACCACTAATATATCGTGCTACCTTCTCTTTTGACAATTCTCAATGCCAGACCGAATAGTCAACTTGTAGAATTCCTCTATATAATCTTTCAGAGTCATATCCTTCTGCTTCAGTTTCTACAACCTTTTAAACAACTCAATTTCATAATCAATAGGAATGAACTTAGCCTTCAAATTAGTCACCATCAATTTCCATCCAGTGATCTTCATTTCACCTTCCTCTTCTCTATCTCTTTGTAGTTCTTTCCACCAAAGAGTAGCATGTCCCTTCAGCTTAGTCTGTGCCAACCTTACTTTGAGTGGATCCTCAATATCCTTAAGCTCAAAGTAGTCTTCCAATTCACCAATCCAATCAATAAAGTCTTCAAGATTCAAAGTACCTAAAAAATTAGAAACATTCATCTTATGCTTTAGCTTCAACTGAGATCTATGTTGAGTAAATTGACTAGCCCTAATTCCAATAGGGCTTGCCACATGATCAAATCTATCCTCACCACCAAATCTAGTAACTTCAAAGTCTTTAGCAACTTCCTCATAACTACCTTCAGTACCCACATGCCTAGGTACACCACCTAAAGCACTCACAATTTCAGCAATCATGTCACTCTTCATTGATGCTATCTTTGCTCTAACATCCTCAAACTCAGATCTGATATCTTCTTTAACCTTTTTTGAAATCCATTCTTCTATAGCATCAGTAAGATCAGAAATTGTCCTAGGGTCCAATCTTTTTGGAGGCATCTTTCCAAAATTTTAGCAAACCCTAAGTAACAAATCCACCAACCAAAAGATCAATCAACCACAAGATCAACCTTTGTCAACCCGTCTAGGTGCAAATTGCCTCAGCTTCAACGATCTGTCTACACACTTAGTAACAACCTTTTCTCTAATACCACATGATGTAGTGTAAGGCAAGAGTATCCCCAAAGGATATGTCCTAGCCCCAAAAAATACAACCATGCAATAGAAACACAACAAGAAGAAGTAATAATGCAAGATTTGATACCAAATCACAAATCTTTATTTATAAAATAACTATTACATGCAATGTACTGGGCTGTAAGGCCTTCCTAGTTATGGCCAAATACAATAGAAATTACAATAATAGTTCTGCAAGATCCCTCAAGATCCAATCCAAACTCTAGCTAATCTAGATCCACACTCTGGTAGAAACCCACAAAGAAGATCTCAACTTGTGCTTGCAAGCCTCCAAGCAACCTCCTTGTTTTCCAAGCTGCAGCTACTAGCTCTTCTCCAAATTCACTCTTCCAAGCTTCTCCAATTCTCCACCATGGATGAATAATGACTAAAGACTTCCCCCCAACCCCTACTTATACCAATATAAGCAACAAGTCAGCCTATAATACAAATTAAATACAAATACATAAATTAAATGCCACAAATCGGCCACCAACAACAACTAAATTCTCAAAATTGATGTCTTATAAAAATCATGATATCCCCTAGCTCCAAATGAATTAGAACTTGTGTTTTAAACCAAAGGAAGAAATCTAGACCCTCTTCAATTGCTAAAATTTTCATTCTCTAACTCATTCTAAAAAATTAGTTATATATCTTGAAATAGACACAAAATTCCCAGACCATGCCGAGTCCCAAGACCATGCTAAGCAATCATAGACCATGCCGAGCTCCAAAGACCAGGTTGAGCTCCAAGACCATGCTAAGCTCCATAGACCATGTCAAGATCCTAGGACCATGTGCAAATCCTAGACTATGTTGAGCTCCTAGTGTATGCTGAGCACCAGTATTCACCAAGCTCCATAACCATTAACCAAAATCCCTCCAAACATGTAGGATTGCAAGCGAACCCAAGATGCTCCTACATCAAAGGTATCTAAAAGGTACTAAAGATTATGGTTTGTGGTATAAGAAAGGAGGAAAATTTGAATTGAATGACTTCACTGACGTTGATTGGGAAGGAATTATTGATGATAGGAAAAGCACTAGTGGTGAAGCATTCTATCTTGGAAAGAGGCTTGTGTCTTGGACAAGCAAGAAAAAAAATTGCATCTCTTAGTCTATAGAAGAAGCATAATATGTTTCAAAAATAGTTAATTGTTCCAACATCATTTGGTTCAAACAACTATTTTAGGAATAAAGGAAGAAATCAAGGATCCAAGAGTTATCTTCTGTGATAACACTAGTGCAATTAACATATCTAAGAACCCAGTGATGCATACTGAGACAAAGCACATTGCACTAATGAATCATTTTATGAGAAAATTAGTGCAAAAAGAAGAAGTGAGATTGGAATATGTGAATACAAAAGAACATATTGCAGACATATTCACCAAACCATTGCCTAAGGATTCATTTTTGTATCTAAGAGGCAAGCTATAGGTCATCCTCCTATCTAAAGCTCACTAATTAGATTTTAGTGGTGCATCAACCAAACATTTTTAAAGATTAGACAAGTTGATGTAGTATTGTCAGAGAAGATTGCATATGAACTAGTACATTAGGTACATAGAAAACACATTGATTATTTTATTTGGCATGAGATGTCAAAGAGGGAGAGTTTTTTGTCATATCAAAGAAATTTGGTAGAAAGGGAGAGTTTTCCTAGATAGTTTGCTATCTTCAACAAGTTCATGTCAGAGAAAATCATTCTAGAGGGAGAGATTAATGTTAGAAGGAGTTCTCACTAATAGAGGGAGTTCTTATGGATGTGAATCAAACTAAAACTAAGGATATTATCCTTACTTCTATTTTTCTCTAAAATTTCTTTATATTATGACATTTTGTGTTTCCATCATTGCCAAAGAGGTAGATTGTTGAAAACAATTATGCAAATTGTATGTCATCTTTGACAAAACATTTTAAGCCTTACCAAGTAATTAGTGATAGTCAAGCTTAGTCGGGCATCAAAGATAGACTCCTATATATGCTGAGCATTTAGTTACAGAGACAATTTTAACTGAGTTCACTTGGTTACCAAAGAAAAGTTAGCATTAAGTTAGTATTGATTGAGTTGGGTTGGTTAATGAAGGAATTCTTAGTATTGACCAAGTACTCAATCTTGTATTAGCCAATGCCCAATACATTATGTTTGATAAATTTATTGGTTAATTCAAGATAACTTAAGGGTTAATAGTTGACTGATTAAAAGAATATTCAAGACGACTTGACAAGGTAAATCATATATATGAAAGGTCAAGTTAAGGATTAAAATATGGAATTGAAGAAGATGAATTAAGAAAGTAAGTTTGAAGGATATATGTAAAGGGAAGAGCATCCGAGTACATTGAGCTGCAAAGAACATTATGATCAAACAGGATCAAGTAATCAAGCTAGAAATGAGATATGAATCAGCAAAGTTAGTTGCATAAACAATCAAGTCAAGTCATTGTTACTCTCTAATAATTGTAGTACTGAATCAAATCTCTTAACAAATTTTGCCTAATAGCTATTTTGTAAATCCTCTAACAAGGTGATATTTCTAGATTGAAGTGTCTAAAGACCTCTAACATGACCACTCCTAATAGGGTAAAGTAAATATTTTAATAGGGTCACACCTAATATTGTGTTTTGTAAAATTTAATAGGGTTGTCTCCTAATAAGGCCCACTTTAGAAGAGTGAAAAATAGTAACTATTTGTTATCTTAAATCTTGGTGTCTCTTGTGTTTATGTTATTTCCTTTATGTTTTAGAAACTAATTTAATAAAGATTAATCACATTAATATCTTAAATATCTCTATGTTAATTGAGTGACAATATATTAAGTGTTAACCGAGTTACAACAAAATATTTAGTGTTAATTGAGTTACAATAAAATATTTAGTGTTAACCAAGTTACAAAATGTTATTAGTTTTATATTGTGTTGAAATCTTAAAGGGACTTTTGGATTTGTTTTTTGTAGTGACTTATTCACCCGTCCCCTCTCAATTACCCCTTTCCATTTCCAAGACCACCAACTTAGAATCCAAAACTAAGGTTCAAAGAAATTGAAGATTCATTACCCTCGTGATTGAAGTAGAGTGATGAGGAAATATAATTGTCTGAGATGTGAAAAGTCAAGTGATGAGATGTACTGATGTCATTTTCCAATCGTTATCCATTAGGAAATAATTTCAAATATGATTGTTAACATAAGATGTCACTTGTTTTTTGGTTCATGAGGTTATCCACTCTCTTGAGGAGGGAAAAAAGGAAGGTTTCCTTCTTAAGCTAGACCTGTCAAAAGCTTATGACAGGGTTGACTGGAAGTTCCTCTTTGTTGTTCTTCGTTCCTTTGGCCTCAATGATCAGGTTTACAAGCTCATCTCCCAGCTTGTGTCTTCACCCTCTTTGTCGGTTCTGGTCAACGGCCATCCCTCTCCTTTCTTCTCCCCCTCTAGGGGTCTAAGGCAAGGAGACCCCATCTCATCAGTCCTATTTGTTATCATGGCAGAATGCCTTGGCAGACTCATCCAGAAGAAGATCAGGGATAGGTGTTTAGTGGGTTTGAGGCCTTCTTCGGGTCCATCCACTTTCACTCATCAGCAATTTGTGGATGACACGATTTTGGGGGGTGAAGCTTCAGTTCGGGAGGCCAGGACCTTCAAAAGCATTCTTAATTCCTACACCAGGGGTACTGGACAAGCTATTAACTTAGACAAGAGCTCTGTCTTCATCCTCAACACTCCTCTAGAGAGGTAGAGGAAAATTGTTCAAATTTTGGGTTGTGGCATTGGGTCCCTGCCGACGACTTATCTTGGGCTTCCTCTAGGATCCAAACCCCCAGAATCCTTTTGGACAAGCATTATCGACAACTTCATCAAGAAACTTGCTGGTTGGAAAGGGGCCACCCTCAGTCAGGCAGGTAAATGCACCTTGGTTAACTGGATTCTCCAGAACCTCCCCACCTATGCCCTCAGTCTCTTTGGGATTTTGGTTAAGTTTGCAAACAGAATGGAAAGGATTCAGAGGGACTTTCTTTGGACTAGAACTGATGACCACAAGAGATACCACCTGGTAGCCTGGGACCAAGTTTGCTTGCCCAAAAGCCAGCATGGTCTTGGAATTAGGAAAATTTCTCACCTCAATCAATCCCTCTTAGCTAAACTCCCTTGGCGCATCTTTCAAGGCACAAGGGGATTGGAGGACATCTTGGCTGAGAAGTACCTGGGAGGCTTGTCTTTCTCCTCCATTTTCCAGGGGGCTGAGCTGCCGATGGGTTCTAACATTTGGAATGGTATCTTGAAGGCCCTTCCCCTTGCTAAATCTAGGGCCAAATGGAAAGCTAGAATGGGAGACAAAATCCTATTTTGGCAGGACAGCTGGCTTTTTTAGGAACCTCTCAATAACCATCCTTCATTCGGCAAGTGGGCTGATTAGGCTATAGGAAGATATGGTATGTTAGTTAGGAACTATAGAAATGGGAATGAATGGCACAATCTGGCAGAGCTTTCATAGGATCTCGAGCCTTTGATGGCCTCTTTGAACGCTATCAACATCAACCAGATAGGCGATGCCTTAGTCTGGGGAGACTCTTCTAGAGGCCATTATACTGTAGCCTCAGGCTATCTTTCCCTTGTGGGCATAGGGGAGAAACCTATTTGGGCCAAGGCCTGGAGCCCTAGTTTAACACCCAAAATCAACATTTTCTTTTGGCTCCTCTTGCTAGACAAAATCTTTACCCTAGATAATTTAGCCAAGAGAGGCCAAATTATTCCTAGCAGATGCTACCTCTGTAAGCATGACCTGGAAATGGTTAATCACATTTTCATTCACTGCCCCTTTTCCTCTAGAGTTTGGAGTCTTCTGACTTCCAATATGAACTTCTACTGGTGCCTGCCTGCCAGTATCCAAGATTTCTTCATACAATGGAGTAGCAACCACAAAGGCCTGGAATCCAAAATTTTGAGTTCTTGGATTATCCCACACTTTTTTTGGGGAATCTAGAAGGAGTGCAACAATAGGATATTCAGAGATAGAGAAGCTCCTAAGGGTATTATAGCAGAGAAAATTGATGGCCTCATGAAAGAGAACTATTCCACAACTAGAGATGGAAACATAAAGGATGAAGTGAAAATTAAGACCAGGAAAGAAGACAGGATCAAAAGAAGACAGCAGGCTACTTGGTCCTTCCTCCCCCCCCGAAAATTGGCATAAAGCCAATTTCGATGGAGTGGCTAAGAGGAACCCTGGTCTCGTTAGATGCGGTGGAATCATAAGAAACAGCTTGGGAGGGGGCATTGCTGCTATCTCCTCCCCTATTGGTCACCAAACCAACCATTTGGCTAAAGCCAGTGCGGCCAGACTCATTGTTAAGCTGGCCCTGGACTCAGGGATCGAACAACTATGGCTTGAAGGAGACTCCCTAAATATAATAAATTGTATTTTAGGAGTAACCAAACCATCATGGACCATTGAAAGCATAATTGAGGACCTAAAAATGGACTTGAACAAATTTAAAAATTACCACGTCAGCCATGTCTACCATGAAGCTAACGTGGTTGCTGATTGGTTCACAAATGCAGCAGTCACTTTCAATTTGGTGATGACGTGGGGAAACAATAATCATTTTTTGGTGCCGGCTATGGAGCTCATCCAAAAGGAGCAACTCAAAATCTTTTTATGATGATAACACATGCTAAATCATGTTTTAAAAAGGGGATCACTTGGAGTTATGCGAAACCCCCATCGTTTCATAATAATGTGTACGAATTACATGAGCAAAAGAAAGCCATAGTTAAACCCAATAATATGCGCATTAAAGCTCTCATCCTTAGCGATTTTTTATCTTTGAAATTTGCAATTCTATTAGGGGTTTAGGGTTAGTGAGGCATAATTTTGCAATGGTGGGAGAAAGGATTAGAAGAGAGCCATGTGGAGAAATAGAGAGCTGGAAAGAAAAAGGGAAGATTTGGAAAAAACTCCAAAAGGGCGGCATAACCAGCTTCATGGAGAGGCTCCATGTTTTGATGTGGGGGTTACCAAGATTATGGTTGAAACTTGGCACAACGAAAAGGTCAAAATTGATGGTGTCTCCCACCAAATCACAGAGGGTCTCATTACGGAGGTGACAGGCTTCTCCCAGGAAGGCATGTGCTTCTTCAGGGATAAGAAGATGTCCGCCAATGTTGTCAACACTTTCATCAAGAATGACAAGGAGAAAAGAAAACTGGTAAAGATTGACACCTACTATGACATTGAGTCCATCAAGAAGTTCTGGGGGCTTGTTCTAAGGATCATCATAGAGTATGTCACTTTGGAGCCCAGGTTTCATAGAGTTAGGACCCATCATTTTGTTTTGCTTAATCATTTTAGACATAAAGTGAAAATCTCCTTTCCTTTCTATATTTTTACTTCTATGACTAAGAATATAGAGAGTTACAAGAAATGTCCTATCAAGAACCCTGCCCTTCATGAAGGTCTTCTACTCCTCATTTTTGAGTTTCTGAAAACCCAAACAAGAGTCAAGTCCATTGGGGTTTCGGGTGGCTCCTCGGAGGACACTGCCAGCTCTGACTCTGGGGAAGTGTGCATTGTGAAATCTGTCAAGTTTGAAACCCCAAAAGCCAATCCCTCTCCCTGCTTCCCTAGCAGGAAGAGCCCCAGGTGCCCTCCCCCTAACCCCCCTAACCCCCCTACCCCTCATCCTAAGGAGTCTAGTGATGAGTCAGATACGGAGTCGGAGGAGGCGGATTTGGTGGCAGAGAAGGAAAGTGAGTTGGAAGATGACAAGGAGAAAGATAATGACAAGAAGGAGGAGACCCCCTTGGTAACCTAGGATAACCCCAAGAAAAGAAAATTGGACCAGACTCCAACCCATGATCATCTTAGTGACCATGATGATTTGCCCCCCAACCCTACTACGCCCACCTCCCCCTTGGAGGTCCCCATTTCACCACTAGATGAGATGATAGAAATCATGGTTGAAAAGGGGGGGAGGCCATTAGGAAAAATAAGAGAAGAGCTTGGAGAAACTTTAATATGGATAGTGTCAGTATGGGCATTGTTAGAGAACCTACTAAAATTCAGGTATTGGGGGATCTCGATAGTAGCACCCACTATGACGAGCTCCTTGAGCTGACTCTTCTGGTTCTCTCTAACAATGTCCATGAAACAGGTTTCAACCTTCTCAACAATGCAAAGAACAACCTGATTGAAAATTTCTACTCCATTAAGTGGCTATTTCAGGAAATTGAGACTCTGAAGGACAGGTTCAACCAGACCAACAATAGGAGGGATGTCAAGGATCATGAGGCCAGAGGTAGCAAAGACTAGGTGGGAAGCTAGGAAAAAGATAGAAGCCAGGACCCTAGAGACAATCAGGAGGACAGAATCACTCAGCTCGAGCAAAAGGTCCAAAGTTTGGATTCTATCCACCAGGTTGTGACTAAACAGATTATGGATACCCTCCATACCTTGAATGAAAACATTGTTAATCTGGGGGACTATCTGACCAATGCTGATCTTGTGGGGAACATGGAGCAGAGTATAGAGCATGAAACCAGCCAGGAAGATCCTTAGAAAGAGACTGAAATCCAAGAAAGTCAGGGGGACCAGATGCATTTCCTCCCCATGATCCAGGAGGAAGAGGCCAACCAGAAGGAAAGTGATGCTGCAGAAACCCTACAAGCAATGGAAAAGAAGGGACACTAGTCTGCCCGCCAAGCTCTATTCTTGGCCTTTGTTTCTCAAGCTTCGAGCCTTTTTGTTTCTAGCCTTTTGAGGCAGCTTTATTCTATCTTTTTTTCCGTAAACTTTTGGGTTTCAGGATCCCTATAAAACCTGTTTTCCTAATAAAAAACATAAGAGGTCACTTGAAATTTAATGTAAACACTCCTTACTCATATGGCATGGGAATATCCAACCAATGGTCATAGAAGGAATTTTTATTAAATACATTTAGAAATATCACCATTGCAACTCTTAAAATTAGCATTTTGTATTCTCAAAATAGGGAAAGTCTATCACAACCTATTATAAATTCTAAGCCATGACAACCAAGATTATAGGATATGATAGTTTGAATGTGATCAATTGTGGATTGGAAAGTGTATGTGACACTTAGATGAGGTTCTTTGATCTCAAAGATTTACATAGTATATTGAATTCCAAATCCTTACATCCAATTAATCAAAAGATGAAAGGAAGTGGTCTCATGGAGGTCATGTGATTCCTAGTGGCAATTCAAGCTCCAGAGTTGATATTGGAATGAATCTCCTAGTACAATCCATCTACCTAGAAAATGAAAATTCCCAACAACAATGAGTTACCCATCATAGATAGAAACACTATATGAAATTTCTTTTGGCTACCTATTCATGTAGTGTTCAATGAAATGGATTTTTGGAACTCCTTATCTAGTTATAATGAGAAGAAATTTGTGAACAAAGGGAACCTATTAGTAACATGGTCCTATATGCCTAAGGGAACCAAGAGAAAACTACCAAAGACCCTATGATGAAAAATTAAAATATATATTTAGATTAGAAACCTAACATACATTTCTATTCCACAACCAAATCAATTTCCAAGAAATATCCAAGA
The DNA here is from genome assembly GCA_028749045.1 of Cupressus sempervirens. Classification (NCBI taxonomy): domain Eukaryota; kingdom Viridiplantae; phylum Streptophyta; class Pinopsida; order Cupressales; family Cupressaceae; genus Cupressus; species Cupressus sempervirens. Next base: position 435,659,510 of record CM053792.1, read on the forward strand.
AAACTGAGTGGCATGTAAAATGAGGTGATGTAAAAACCACTCAAAAATCAATGTTGTCAAAAATTGACCAAATTAAAATCTATTATCCAAATGGTTTCCAAACTCCCAAAACTCATATAAAAATTGTGTTCCAAGCTGTTACACAAAAATGGTCAGCTTAACAACATGAAACTTCAAATTAAAACCCTAAAAAAAAAAATGTTCTTACCCACCCAACCGGGTAGAACTAGCATACCAAAGTGGAGTGAAACACTAGTTCTCAACTTCCAACCAATTTACTATGAAAATGAGAACTAAAATGAGAAGGCCCTACCTCACAACCAAAAGGGAAAATATAGGGATTGACAACAAAAAAAAACAAAGGTACCAAAGTCAATGAACCAGTCATCAAAAGAGGAGTTCCCCACTCTAAATCCAATGGGCCTATTCTTGTAGCAATCCCATGAGCACAACTCACCCATTGAACAAAACACTAAAAATCTCACAAGGGGTTTTGGAGGAATTGCTCCATATATCAAAAATTAAAATATGAGAAGTGAGAACAAACTCACTTTTAGCTAATATATGCACTTTTACAAACTGACATATAAATTAGATTATTCAAATTATATAATCTAATTATCTTTCTATACCTAAATAAGATCAGGTAATTCTAATTAAATTAGAATTCAACTACAATAAATTAGCAAGTACATAAAATAAATAAACAATTAAATAAGATCCTTCTAACCCATTAAATCAACATTTGATTAATATTTTATGCAACAATTACAAATTCCTAAATGCATAGACACAATCATAGGTCTAATCACATAATGCATTATGAATCAGAATTTACCAATTACCAGAGGATTAAAATAACAATATAAAGATACATCACACATACAGGGATGATATTGGCTCAACATGAAAAAAGTCTTGTAACTAACTCCATGTGCTACATCCAAGTATATAAGTCTTGCGTAATAAATGAACATAATTAAGTGTAGATGCACAATAATAATAGCCGAAGCAACAAATCACATTATCAAAGCATCTAATTAATTTTATTTAAATAACCCATTTGCATAAAGTACTAAAATAAACAAGTTAAATATATGTAGCACATAATTTGATGAATCTAATATTGATAGCTCATTTTCTAATTATTTTAGCATAGAATAATGGAAGTAATAATAGTTACCCAACAATGTAAGTGACACTATAAACATATAAGTCAACATGGTCAAACACATGAGTAAATACTATTGCAACAATATTGTGATACCCTATCAGTCTAGGAAACTATTGTCACAAACCTAAGTGTAGCCATTAATTACATCATGATCTCAAAAATTAGGCATAAGCATAAGTTAATCTTGTTCATCAAATAACATATTTAAATCACCCCAAGGGCATAGACCACTCACGGGGCCCAATCATAATCACTCACAAGGTAAGATCACACGGTTGCATCCTTTAGGAAGACTTACATAAATCAAATGGGAGAGGCACTTAAGTTTTCATTCATTTTGTAGTTCATGTTCTATGATCTCATATTCAGTGTTCTCACAAAATCTTGATGTTGTTTGAATTATACATGAAGTAACTGAGAAGGGGGGTCAATCAGTTACCACAAAAACAAATCTTGATCCCTTAATGTCTTAAATAACTAGTTACTACTGTCACTCAGTAATCACATCACAAAATACTATAACTCGATAGATTAACTTGTTACTGATTTCTAAGCATTCATAATTATTAGTAAGCATGAAAAAGTAAATAACATGATCACAAGAGACACCAGATTTAACATGAAAACCCAATATGGGAAAAACTACCAAGTAACTAGCTACCAATTTTCACTCTTCTAAAGTGAGCTCTGTTAGGAGCCAACCCTATTAAAGGTTACAATACACACTATTAGGGGTGACCCTATTAGCGGATTTAATCACCCTATTAGGAGTGGCCTTGCTAGAGGTCTTTAGAACAATTCAATTGAACTGTCACATTGTTAGAGGGTTTACAAAATGGCTGTTAAACCAACTCTGTTAAGAGATTTGGAATCACTGCCACAATGATTAGAAAGTAACAATGAATTGACCTGAATAAGATGCAATTAAATTTTTTGATTATAGATCTCTATTCTGCACCATTAGATCCTCCTCAATCTCCTCAATGATCTTTGATCATTGTTCAAAATTTGCTTCCACAATAATCAGTCCTCCGTCATATTCATATCACATCAAATTCATTACCACACTTGGAATTTGCAACTTGACCTCTTACATATATCATTTAGATTATCAAGTCAGCTCATTCACACATTACATTTACCAATAAACCATACACCAGTTGGCTACAAATATTACATTAAACAAATAAACTTTATTTCACAAAATAATGAAATCCTTCACTAGCCCACCCTGCTCGGTAAACACTATTTCCATAAATAATTTTTTGAGTTAACCATCTCAACTCGGTTAACACTAAAAAATCTGCAAAATCCTTTGGCTACTAAGTTAACTTAGTAAGAACTAAATTTCCTTCACTGTCCATAAGAGCTCGATAAGAACTGTCTCCTGCACTATTTTCTGTTGATGACCGAGTGAACTTGGTAACAACTAAATTTCCTTTGCAAACCTTGAAAGCTCGGTAACAACTACTGTACAAGGTAAAGCCTGAGAATGCTTGGTAGACACTGTAAACCTTCTTTGCTAACCTTCTGAGCTTAGTGGACTCTGTCTTATGATTGATATGATATTTGTGTAACATCAAAGACAACACTCAATTGAACAATTGTATCCAACAGATGTATGTCCCAAATTATCACAAATATGATATGCTATCACATTGTTTCTATTAGAGTAAAGGGTTAATTTAATTTAATTTATTGAATTACCTTTACTCCCTTCTTAAGATTTCACTTTATGCACATTCATTTTCATTTAATAATTAAATATTAAATGTCATTTACCTTTTAGGGTTTCCCTATCAAGGTTTTTCGATATCCTTTATTAGGATTGATCCTTTGTATTTTCATTCATTATTTTAGTCTGATAGTATATTCTTCCATATTTTCAAAGCCAAACCCTTGCCTTCTCTTTGTCTTTGCTTCTCTATTACAATTACATGCAAGTGTTCTTCTAGTTTTTTGGATTTGTATTGCTCAAATCCTTCATGGTATCAGAGTCAGATCTATTGTAGCTAGTTCTTATTAGAAAAAAAGAGGAATAAGGGTTTGACAGAATAAATTTGGTTATTTGTAGGTAATTTTTTTTTTGTAAAAATAGAAGGTCTCTAAATTTTGGAGCACTTTGAGGTCAAACAAATCTCATGGTTGGCTTTAGAGGATGTCAAAACCCCTATTTTCATATAAAATTCATTGATTTTGGACAACATTGACTAGGGAGGAAAATTGTTTTTGCATACTAGGGTTGTATGACCCTAGCACACATTTCAAGTGATTTAAAAAAAAAGTATTTTAAGAAAATGTGCATGATTATAAAATAACTGCACCACCTCCCAACCATTTTCATACCACCAACCAACCTTCGCCGTGCCACTATTGCACATGTCCACTGCCAACACTCAACCTCCCTGCCAGTGTGCACCACCTGCATGCCACCCACACATAGTCGTAGCTAGGTGCCCCACCCAAGGTCCACTCCCACTCTTCTAGCCCTCTTGCAATTATGTGGAGGGCTTGAGGGCTAATTTTTAGCTCCTTTGGTAATTTGAAGGGGTTTCAAATTTTTTGTATTGCACTTCCTTTTTGGTTTTTGGCTCTAACTTGAGCATACAGAGGCATTTTTGGGCAAACAAGATATCGTCGAAAAGATGATTCCAAGACGGACGTGATGGTGAATGTATTTTTTAAGGAAAATTTTCAATTTTTGTACATATTTTTTGCTCAAAGTCATAGGATGCTTTCCACCTTCTAGGGGGCATAACTTGCTCATTTTAGCTCTATTTTCTGATCCAAAAAAAAGTGCTAGAAAGCTCTTCTCAATGACTTTCCAGAGTCTTTATTATTTCACTAGTATTTTTTCCAGGTACTTGCGAGACTCAATTGAAGCTTTTTTGCTCTTTTTTTTTATACATATTCCTTCTAGCAGCTAGGGTTTGGTTTTTTGAATTGTAGGGGGGGGGGGGGGTGTTTTTTCAATTATTTACTATTACAATATCAATATATCAAAAAAATTCAAACACTTTCTTAAAATAATGGCCGAAACCTCTTCTTGTCTACATCTTCTAAACTCACATAACTATCACACATGGACATATGTTATGCAATAACTTCTCTATTCAAAGGGTTTTTGGTCTTGTTTAGATACAATGCAACTAGTTTTTTAGAGTCAATGTCAGACTTTGTAGCACATGAATAAGATGGATGAAGCCATGGATTTGATTTCTTTGAGTGTTTTAGAAAACTCATAGTTTCATCTTGATGAGTGCACTACTACTCAAGAAATGTGAGACAAGTTCAAGGACTTGTTTGGTACCATCAATGAGTTTAGAGTACTTTAGATTGAGGCAACACTAACTTCACTTGTTCCATATGGCTTTCCCTCTATTAAGGACTTTATGATGAGGTTCAAACAACAATGAACATTGTTACATGGGTGTGGGAAAGTGAAGACAAATAATGAGTGCATCTATTTGATTATTTCAAAGCTTCAAGGAAACTTTAAGATTTTCTCTTCTACCTTCCATTCCACTATGGATTCTTTCTGTCCTAGATTCAACATGCCCATTTTTGAGGTTTTTAGTGATCAATTTACTAGAGAGAAGTCCAAGCTTACACATTTGGATACTCTCAAATGATCAATGACCCAAGCATTAGTTTCTCAAACATCTATAGGGAAGCAAAAGATGAAACTAATGCCCAAGCTAGATTCAACAGGTAGTAGGAATTCCTCCAAGCCTACACCTAATTTAGATGTTCAAAAATCCACTCTAAAGGGTAAATCTTCTAAGTCTAGTGAGCCTTCCTCCAAGACTAAGAAGTTTATAGGTAATCGTTGTAGTTTTTTTGGAAAGGAAGGACATCTAGTTTCTAGGTGTTGGAAACATCTTGAGCCATTAGAGGAGGCCATGTAGTAGCATAGTATTGCTTCTTTGAAGCCACCACCTCCTCCTTCATGGAAGGGACATGCTCTTTTTGCACAAGCATTTTATTTATCAACTACTTGGATTCTTGATTCAGGTCCTTCCCACCATATGAAACACTCAGCTAATTTGGTTACCTCACTTGCTAAGAGTGTTACTACACAAAGTGTAGTTAGTGACTTTGCATAGCTCTCACCTTTAGGTTTAGGCACTATCTCTTTTGAGGGTGGTTCACTATATGATGTTCTTTTGGTTCTAACCATTTGTACAAACCTCTTGTATGCCTGTCAGATTTTTCATTGTAGCTCTGGTAAAACAATTGATTTCTCACCACATAATGTGGTTATTTGAGATCTTCATGATCCTGACTTACTTGTTGCTACTAGTAGTGTTGATCTTCAATCTTACTAATATCAATTTGATGGCTTTGAGAGCTCTGATTCTATAGGTGTTTCTCTTATTGCTCATGTAGACATAGTGAGAAATCTTTGGCATGATTTGTTTAGCTATGTCAACTACAAATATCTACAATAGATGACTACACAAGAGCTAGTAATTGGGCTACCTCAGATCTCTTGTATTGACCATGTTTGACAAGGTTGTGCACTTGGAAAACATCACAAAGATCCATTTCTAACATGTAGATCCACATGTGCTAAGGTATCACTAGAGTTGATAAATAGTGATCTTATTTTATTTCCCACCCCATCCTTTTTAGGTGCTTGATATGTGCTTATTCATAGATGACTTGTCTAGATGCACATGAGTGTACTTTTTGAAGTATAAGGTTTATTTCTTTGATTCATTTTGAATCTTTAGGATATTTGTGGAGAAGTGGTCTCGTCTTTCTATCAGGTGTATACACCCTAAAAATGGTAGGGAATATGTGAATCAATCTTTTAGGGATTTTTACATTGAGCATGGTTTACAACATTAGTTCATAGTTCCCCATACCACTTAGTAGAATGAGGTTGTAGAGAGAAAGAATAGGACATTATGGGAGATGGCTAATTGTATGATACACTCTTGAGCTATGAGTTCTTCATTTTTGGCTAAGACTATCAATTGTGCCAACTATATTTAGAATCATATGCCTCACAAAGCATTATGAAATTTGACTCCCAAGGAGGCTTGGACTCATGTCAAGCCCAATTCTTCTAAATTCCATATTTTTGGTAGTGAGGCATGGACATGTATTCTAGATGTTCAATGGAAAGCCATAGAGAGGAAGAGTCAGCCACTCATCTTTCTTGGCTAATATGAGGATGTGAAGGTGTATAGATTATTTGATCCTAATTTTTAGAGATTTCTTGTTTGGGTGAGATGTCCAATTTGATAAGCATTATCCTTAGATGGAGCCTCCATCACTAGCTTCTCCCTCGCTACATAGTACTTCCTCTTCTTCTCCACATGAGTATGTATCCTCTAAGGAAGATCTTGATGTTGATCCCCCTTCACCACCTCCACAAAATTTTTAGCAAGTGCCCAAGTGGGCTCATGATATTATTGATGCAACATGACCTATGGAAGGTGATCCTTCAGATTCTCATCACATTCATTCTCAGACTTCTAGTACTAGATTTTATTGAGTCATTCCATTTTAGATGATCCAAAAAAAATTTCATAGATGACAAGACACTTAGAGTGGGATAGTGCTATGGATGAGGAGTACTCTTCTTTGACAAAGAATCACATATGGGATCTTTTTCCTCTTTTGAAAGGAACAAAGTTGATTCAGTGCCAGTTGGTGTACCATACCAAGTATGTTGTAGATGGTTCTATTGATAGGTATAAGGCATGTCTTGTTATGAAGGGATTTTAATAGGTTGAGGGTATTGATTACTATGAAAACTTTTCTCTTGTTGCCAAGATAAATTCTATTTGCCTTGTACTCTCTCTTGCAACTTCTAGGGGATTGATAGTATTTCAGATGGATGTGAAGAGTTCCTTTTTATCATGGAAACCTACATGAGAAGATCTATATGGAGAAACATCATAATTTTGTGGAGGACTCTTCTTTGGTATACATGATTTGAAGGTCTTTATATGGTCTCAAACAACCCCCTCAAGCTTGGTCTAATAAGATGGATTCCTTCTTGTTTGCTTCATAGTTCACTCGGTGTCATTCTAATCCTACCATGTACATTCAACATGATGATGCTGGCTTATTGATACTTGTGCTTTATGTAGATGACCTAATCATTATAGGTAGATCATCCTCTATGATTCAGAGTTTTCTATGGGTTTTGAGAGAGAAATTCGAGATGATAGACCTTGGACTTCTACACTATTTTTTGGGCCTACAGGTTGTTCAATCTTTGGATGGGATAGCCATACTCCAACATGATTATGCTCTTGATATGCTTAAGATTTTCAAAATTATTGATTGAAATCCTACTCCCACACCTTTTTAGTTGGGTGTTGTTTTATCTACCACCTACACTACTCCTATAGTGGATTCCACTTTATATAGATAACTTGTGGGTAATTTGTTGTACCTAACACACACATCTTGATATTTCCTTCATGGTTGGGCTTGTGCCTATATTCTCACATGATCCACATGAGATTCATTAGAAAGATTCCAAATGTATCTTGAGGTACATCTAGGGTACTAAATGTTATGACATTTACTACACATTAGGGGATCCTCACATTGTTCGTTATATAGACTTAGATTGGATTGGTGATAATAATGATTGAAAGTCTACTTTTGGTTTTTTTTTTTTGTCTTGGTTTTGGTCCTATCACATGGCCTTTCAAGAAGCAACATTCTCACCCATTATCATCTATAGAGGTAGAGTACAAGGAAAATGTGCTAGCTAGTTAGGAGGTTTTATGGCTTTGATAGTTGATGATAGAGTTTGGATTTCATCCTGATGGTTCCACCTTTCTTTTGCATGACAATTAGAGTGTTATAAAAAGTTTGTATAACCCAATTAATCATTAGAGGAATAAGTACATTGAGATTCACATGAACTTCATTAGGCATCTAATTTAGGATGGCTCTCTTAGCTTGGAGTACATTCCCACTACTAAGTAGGTTGCAAACATCTTCACTTAACCTTTTACATCTCCATAGTATCTTTGGCTCTATTCTATGGTTGGGGTGAAGGAAGTTTTCCTTTGGGGGTCTTAGTGGTGATTCCTTCCTTCCTTCTTTTCTTTCTTTTTAGCTTCATCTATCTTTTTTGGAGTAGGGTTTTTCCCATATAGTTTTCCTTATTTCTCCAATTTTTAGAGATTTGGTTGTGTTGGGTAACTCATCAGGCCATGTTGCTAGGACCCATTTATGCTTTTAGCATTTTAGTATCCTTTTTTTTTTCTTTTTTTATAGCTACATTATTTCTCATCTTAAGGGTTAATTTAGTTTAATTTATTAAACTACCTTTAGTCTCTTATTAAGAATTCACTTTATGCACATGAATTTTCATTTAATAATTAAATATTAATTATTAAATGTCATTTACCTTTTAGGGTTTCCCTATTAGGGTTTTATGATCTCCTTTATTAGGATTCATCTTTTGTATTTTCATTCATTCAGATAATATATTCTTCCATATTTTTAGAGCCAAACCCTTGCCTTCTCTTTGTCTATGCTTCTCTATGATAGGTTCTTGCATGCAAACATTCTTTGGGTTTTGTGGATTTGTATTACTCAAATCTTTCAATTTTTATATCTAGGTCCAAAATGATTAGTCTGTAATTTTCTATCCTTAGCAATATGTCCAAAATTGTTGTACTTATAACATATAATTCCATTTCTTATGATATTTTTTGCTCCAATAGGTATACTAGATATAGGGTTGGTACTTTGATACATTCCATTATTATTATTATGATATCAAGATTTCCTACATTCATTATCTCTATGTCCATCAAAAAAGAAATTGTAACACTAACCAGAAAAAGGGTTTAGTATACTTACGTGTAAAACCCTTCTTCATATCACCAAGTTCATTGAATGAAAAATATCATCCATATAATGGTTTCTTTAGATCTTTAGGTTTCTCAACTTTCTTAGTTACTTCTTTAGTTTGATCTTCACATTGATTAGGTTCTTTCTTGTTCATATATTCTTATTTTTCTATCTTTGGTTTACTAAATCTACTTCCTCAATAACTTTAGATCCTTTAGATGATTCTCCTTTAGCATATTCAATCCATGTCTTGTCATAAATAGGTCTTTGTGCAATAGTCTTCTCATAAATATTTTGAGTGGTGGAATAAAACTTCTCAAGATGTTTATTTCTTTGTGTAAGCTCTCCTTTAATAATATTGTTATACTTTTCAAGTTTTGTATATTGTAACTTTGTAGTCTCAACTTTAGATGCACCTTGGTAAGTTTTTATTTTAGATACACATTCTTAGATCTTAAATCTGATTGAATTTTCTTCTCATCTTCCATCATACTCATCTTAAGATTGGTGATGTTAAGTTTGTGTTTTGGAACCCCATTCTTCTTCCTAAGATTAGAAACTACATCACTATCCTTGATATGGTCATTTGACTATTTCTTCATGGACTTAGTTGATTTAATCTACTCTTTCAACTTTTGAATGAAATCTGTTGCATTTTTATGCTTGATCTTTATTTTGTTTCTATCTTTTGTGACTACATCAAGTTCTTCAAGATCTTCCTCTAGTATCTTCTATAATTGATTGATAGCCATAGAGATCTTACTCAAGTTGTTAAGCCTCCTTTGAGTAACTATGGTCTAATACAAATTGTTTGAAATAGGGAATACTGAGAGAAGGGGTCAATCATTATTCCAAAATTTTTCTCCCAACTATAGATGTTATTAACAATATTTAAACTTGCATAAATGATCAAACTAAAAAGCAAACATAACAACAAAACAATGCAACTCATAATGCCATTATTTGTTAACTAGGGAAACTATGGCCAAGGAAAAACCCTGGTGGTGATGGTACCCACAAAATAATCCACTAATCAAAAGTATCTTGTGTAAGATATTGACTCTATTAGGAGTCTATTACATGCATATAATGTCTTAGTCCTTGTTAGAGGACTAGGCCTTTTTAGAAGCCTCAACCATGTCAGGAGTTGTATATAAATTATAGAAATACAAGTTGAGCCCACTATCTAAAAATTTATATATATAGTAATACAAAATATACACAAGGTATAGCTACAAAAACCTTGATGACAATGTTGATATCTTCAATATCTAATTTTTCCCTTGATGTACTTCTTTACTATAATTTGCATATACTACCTCTTCTCTTCTCTAACATAAAGTTCACATTATATAAATAAAAATATTACAATTCAATAGCATTACAATACTTTGTGTACAAAATCATTTCCTTTATATTCAATTTTTTTGTCTAGTTGGCCTTCAAGTCTTCACATGTGTCATCAAAATCAAAATGCCCTTTTTCCCAATTAGGTTAACATCTAGGATGTCATCCCATAATTGTTAAGTAATTATTTTGGTCCACAAAAATAATTCCTTAACTCAATTTACTCTATTCTTCTCTCTACCTTGTTCTATTTGTACAGACCTATGATTGGCAAAACCTTAATAACTTTGTTCATACAACTCCAAATATCAATCACACTTGTACACAATCCAAAACATTGATACTATACACACTCTATTTTAGTGATACTTAGACAATTTTTCTCAGTCCACAACATCAAAATATATCCTGGCATTTTCCTTACTTATCATAGCATATATGCTTCCATAAATGATAACCCTAAAACATCTACGCATCTGTATTTCCAACAACATGCCCTAGAATTTTAGACTGAGATTTGGGGGGGGTGGCATGGAACATTTGAAGTGGAATTCTATAGCATGGTAGTCTTTGTGTTTTTTGGTGTTATGTTTCCCTTGTATTTTTCTCTTTGTTATATGTTTTGTTTAGATTGGTTTTAAACCCCTTTAGTCGTGACCATTATAGGTAGATTTTGGAGATAGTATAAGTACACTTGGTGTTAGCCACAAATGATAATGTTGATAATGTATGTGAAAGAGTCATATTAGTTGTTATGTTTTCATTGATGTCAAGCCTAAATTTGGAAGACACTGTGCTAATTTAGTAAAGTGCCATATCATTTGATTGATGAAGAGGATTTGATTAATGGAGAGGATTTGAAGAAAGTAAAATGATGAAGAATGTATTCGTTAGTGTATGGATTTCAATGGGAATTGATGATTATAAGTTGATAGTATAAAGTTGGTTTGATTAATTTTTTGGATTGTTTATAAGCAAGTCATGATGTGGGAAGATAAATAATTATCAAGTTGCAATATAGAGCTAGACAATTTGGTTGGTGAATGCAAAAGTCATGGTCACCAAGAATTCATAATTGTTACCGAGCACATGATGAGGAAGTACATGGTAAGTAGTAATAATCAAGAAGTAAGAGTGTTAACTGAATGTAGTATTGACCAAGCAAGCATAGTGTTAACCAATAAATGAAAACAAGAACAATTTCTAGAAGAATCAATTAAAGGCCAAGATTTGATAAAAATAAGGATTAATCAAAAAGTTGCAATGATAAGAATGAAGTTTGTTAAGAGATATGTGGATGGAGATTTTTAAAAAAATCTAATGAAGGAGATTTAAAGATTTAAAATTAAGTACAAAGATCAAGGTGAAAGTGTGATACTTGAGTGTGTAGATTCAATGAAATTGAAGTGGATAAATATCATATGATTGTGATTTAGTAGAAAAACATTAGAGAATATGGTGAAGTGTAAATAAGTTGTATATTTAAGGGATGAATAAGATATTTATTATTTCTAATCAAGTTAAAGTTGAAGATTGATAGCCATAGGATAACTGAGCAAACTTGCATTGTGAGATCTGGCAAGTGAAGTGTGAAGTTGATGTGTATGTAATTGGACTAGCCAAAAGGAAGAAAGAGGAAAAAAATAGGACAAAGAATGAGAAGAAATGAGATATAAAATATCTAAGGTAGTTGCATTATTTCTTATACAATTTCATTGTTACTCTCTAACAATTATATCGAAAAATATCTTAACCAAGTGTACTTAACAGTCTTATTTGTAAATTCATTTGTATGGTGATATTCAATTGAATATTTGTAAGTCATTTAGAGTAGGCCACTTTATTAAGGATTAATAAGGCCTGTAGAATATTTGATGTAAATCCTCTAACAAGGTCACATTAACAAAAGTATGTAACCATTAACAAAGTTATATCCTAAGAGAGCTCACTTCAAAAGAGTGAGGGTTACAAGTTTCTAGGTGGTTTTTTCCTTAACAAGGTTTCCACAATAAAGGTTTTTTCCTTAGAAAGAAATAACCTAAAGACTACAATAGATTTTTCCTTTTTTAGGAAGGAGCACCTGATACTTTACTCAAGCACTAAACAAAGCCATAGTAGAGTATAACTAAACTACAAAAGAGAGTCATGGAGAAATCGTGTATAGTACCCAAGACATAGATAGAGCAGACCAAGCATAATGTTGAGCCTCAACTGAGTAATGAAAATATTGGACATCATAGAACCATGCCTATTTTAGCTAAATATGTTAGAAGGATTCATTCAGAGTATCAAATTATTGGATATAAGAATGCTAGATTCATGACTAGAAGTAAGTTAAGAGATAACACATACTTATTTAATGAGTTTGAACCTAGAACTATAAAATATGCACTTGAAAATGAAGAATGAAGATTGGATCAATGTAATGAATGTAGAGACAAATCAAATTTAGAATAATAACAAGTGGACACTAGTACCAAGACCTAAAGAAAAAAATGTGATCGAGAAAAAATGGATATTCAGGAAAAAGTTGAATGAAAAAAGAGAAGTTGTAAGAAACAAAATAGACTTGTATGTAATGTTTATGAACAAGAAGAAATAATTGAGTATGATGAAACCTTTGCCCCTGTTGCTAGATTGGAAGGAGTGAGAATACTATTGGCATAAGCTTCATATGAGAGATTCAAGGTCTACCAAATGGATGTTAAGTCTATATTTATAAATGGAATTATGGAGGAAGAGGTTTATACTGAAAAACTTGAAGGATTTGTAGAGGCAAATCAAAGACATATGGTATGTAAAATGAAGAAATCTTTATATGGATTAAAGCAAACATAGATAACATGGTATGAAATATTACATTCCTATTTGATCTGAATTGGTTATGTTAGAACTACTGATAACACTAACCTATACTTGAAGAGTGAAGTTGAATATAAGGTCTAAATAGAGATATTTGTTGATGAAATAATATTTGGAGGTAATGAATTTATGTGTAAGTCATTTATTGATGGAATGAGGAAAGAGTTTGAGGTGTTAATTCTTGTAGAGATAAAATTCTTTATTGGTTTACAAGTATATCAAGAAAAATGAGGAATACATATTGCTCAGTATAAATACATAAAGAAATTATTGAAAACATTTGGCATGGACGAGTCTAGACTAGTAGGCACCCTTATGGTCACTGGATGTAAATGGTCTAAGGAAGGTAACTCGACATAAGTGAATGAAACATTGTACAAATACATGATTGGGGAATTAAAATACATAGCTCATAGAAGATCTGATATTACACATGTTCTTGGGATAGTTGCAGGATTTTTAGCCATTCCTAAAGAGACACATATGACTATAGTGAAAAGAATGTTTAGATATCTAAAAGGGACTAAATTTTATGGATTATGGTATAATAAATAAAGTGAATCTGAGCTAATATTCTACTAATGATACCTAGACAAAAAATTTTGATGATAAAAAGAGTTCTAGTGGAGAACCTTTGTTTTTAAGAGAAAGATTAGTAAAATGGATAAAAATGAAACAAAGTTGTATCTCTCAATTTAGTGTTGAATTTTAATATGTAACTACTACAATTAATTTTTCACACATTGTATGCATAAAATAACTATTGGAGGGTATCCAAGAAGAATTCATACAACATGTAACTATATTAGTGAAAATACTAGTGCTATTAACATATCAAAGAATTTGGTGATGTATACAAAGATCAAGCACATATGCATCAAATACCACTACCTAAGGGAGAAAGTTCAAGAAAAACAAGTTAGATTAGATTATGTAAAGTCAAAAGAGAAAATAGAAGATATATTTACCAAGCCATTTCCTAAGGATGATTTTGAGTATATAAGAGGTAAATTAGGGGTCCTTTCCTTGTCCCATATGTACTAAGTGAAGATGCATGTTGTATCAATTCATGAATGATCAAAATATCTATATAAATTTGATGAAGGAGTTCAATCTTCAATGACTCTCCTAGAGTTGTGAAAATTATTGTAAAGTAGAATATATAATTAATACATGAAAGGTACAAGGTATAACTACAAGGTTTTATAAGTTTATACTTACAACTTATAGTTACATTTGGCATTTCTATTAAGGGGAAGAGAGTAAGTAAATTGTAGTATTGATATTGATAATTTGAATGTGAATGATGTAATGTATGTAGAAAGGGGGAAAAAAAAGTAAAGGAATAGAATAGAATCATAGATGAGCAGTAAAAGAGATGATGTAGGATCAGTCAAAGGGGAAGTATAAAGATAATGTATAAATAATAAAGTATATCCCAAGGGAGATCATATGAAGTTCATGAATGAAGTCATAAGTTTATGATGTAGAGAAGAGGTAGTAGAGAACCTAATGTGGAGTAGAAAATTCATCAAACTAGATAAGCTTGTTTAATAATGAAGAGAATCTAATAACGTGTTGCCATCAATGCAAAAATGGGAGATTTTTAGGCCCAACTGATAATATTGATAATGCATGTGAAAGAGTGACATGTGTTTTTGTGTTTTCATTGATGTCAAGCTTGAATTGGTAAGACATTATGCCAATTTAGTAAAGTGCTATATCATTTAATTGATGAAGTAGATTTGAAAAAAGTATTGATAAGTGTATGGATTTTGATGGGCACTTTATGAGTCATAATTTGACAGTATAAAGTTTATTTGATTGTTTTAAATGATTTGATTAAGTATTTAGATCATGTATAAGAAAGTCATGAAGTGAGAAGACAAAGAATTAACAAGTTTCACCAAGATAGATAGTTTGGTTGGTGAATGAAGAACTAATAGTCACTGAGCATTTATAGTTACCGATGAGTAAATGATAACAAAGTAAAGGATAATAATTATTAATTGAGAAAGAATAATGTTACTTGAGCATATTATTGACTAAGCAAGTATAGTGTTAACCGAGAAAGGAAAAGAAAAACAATTTCTAAAAGATTCAAATGAAGGATGACATTTGATGAAAATAAGGATTGATCAAGAGGTTTCAAAGATAAGAATGAAGTTTTTTTATTAGATCAATGGTTGGAGAAATTAAAAGAAGATCTAATGAAGGATATTTAATGATTTGAAATGAAGTACAAAGTTCAAGATGAATGCGTAATACTCAAGTGTCTAGATTCAATGAATCAAAGTTGGATGAAAATAAAATGATTGTGATTAAGTGGAAAAACTTTGAAGAATACAAGGAAGATAAATTCATAAGTAGGAGATATTTTCCACAATAAGTCAAATTGTGATATTGCTACCAAGATTCAACCATGTAGTTTTGAGTCAAACTCATTGATCCATATATTATGAGTAGTGATTTACACATGAACCCATCTCTCATGAGAATAAATGGAACACTTGGAACTCAATGGATCTAGGTGATGTTCATAGAGGTGAAATGCTAGGACTTCCTAGGATCATCTTTTATAAATTTCTTAGAATTCTAATTTATTATCATGATTTCAATATTGGTTGGAGTTCTAATCTAAACTCCAACCTATTGTTCTTTACCTATATGTATGTGAGTGTTTTTACTTCTAGATGAGGGGAAGTAGTCACAGTCACTCCTTTGGGAGATCTACATGATTTTGTACTCCTCTTTCATTGCATCTCAGTGTTTGTATATATGCATACGTATTCTATCTTGTCAATTAGTGATGTAGGTGTGTGCAAGCATAAGACATTCAATCCATTTGACTACATAGATTTGAGAAATCCTTAAACTAGTTGTTAAAAGGGAGATGGAACCATGATCACGATAGGAATATTTATCCTTAAAAATTAAATAATAAGTTAGTCACCTAGTTTGAGGGTTATGGTTTTTTATCATTTTTTTGATAGCGTGATCGGAGGATAATAGTGTTTAAAATTATGTGTTCATAATCTATATATTTGATTCTCATGTGAATTATCTATGATATATTCTTAACATATTTATATGAGAATATATGGGTGCACACATATGTCTGTATAAATATATATTGGCATAGTTAATGTATTTAATTATTTGTGCATGTTGTAAATTGTATGTGAGTGATTAATTAATAAACTTAGATCTAAAATGAATAAGTATTTAAAAGAGGAGTAAACTATATAACATACAAAGGATGGTTATAAAATGAATTCAAAGATAAAAAGATATATGTAATCTATGTTACCCATGTGGAAGAATAGGAGAGAACATAAATACAATGACACAAATTTAAAAATGGGCTAAAAAGAAATAGAAAGGGTATTTGTAGTCAGAAGGACCCGAGTTTCACCAAGACAAAACTGAGTCACAGCCAGAAGGACCCAAGTCACAGACAGTAGGACATGAGCATGATTCAAAAGATCATTTTGAGCATGGTGAACCAAGTGAATTCAAAAAGAAGATACTTGTACTTGCTAGATATGTTAGAAGGCATCATGCACCCAAGAAAATCATTGGAGATTAGTCCAAAGGAATAATGACAAGGAACAAATTAAAAGTTACATGTTTTCTTACTGAGTTTGAACCTAGAACTATTAACAATGCATTAAAAAATGAAAGGTGGATTGAGGAAATTAATGAAGAGATTGATCAAACTGAAAGGAAAAAAACTTAGACTCTTGTTCCTAGATCCAAGGATAAAAATGTAATTGGCACAAAATGGGTATTCAGAAACAAGTTGAATGGAAATTGAGAGGTTTTAAGAAACAAGGCAAGATTAATATGCAAAGGTTATGATCAAGAATAAGGTATTGATTATGGAGAGAATTTTGCTCCTGTTGCAAGACTAGAAGGTGTTAGAAAATTACTTTCTTATGCTGCTCATAAAGGATTCAAAGTATATCAGATGGATGTAAAGTCGACTTTCTTCAATGGAATCCTAGAAGAAGAAGTCTACATTGAGCAATCTGAAGGTTTCATAGATCCTAACAAAATGGTTATGGTTTGGAAACTACACAAAGATTTATATGGTCTCAAACCATCTCCTAGAGCTTGGTCTGAAAGATTGCATAGTCATCTAGTAAATATTAGCTTTTAAAGGATAAAAGACAATAGTAGTTTATACATCAAGGAAGGACTAGATACGAAGATAGTGATGGCATAAATCTTTGTGGATGATACATTATTTACTAGATATGATGATTTATGCAAATCATTTTCTGAGGAAATAAATAAAGAATTTGAAATGTCAATGTTTGGAGAGATTAAATTCTTTGTTGACTTACAAATGCAACATAAGAAAGATGGTATCTACATTACTCAATCAAAGTACATCAAGGAGATATTGAAGAAATTTGGATTGAAAGATTACAAGCTAGTTGGAACACCTATGTCTATTGGACATAAGCTTTCCAAAAATTATGATTCCAAAGAGGTAGATCGAAGTACATACAGATCAATGATTGGAAAATTTTTGTATATGGTACACACAAGACTTGATATCACATTAGTAGCTAGTATGGTGTAGGAAAGATTCCATGCTAATCCAAAGGAAAACCATATGATGACAATAAAAATAATAATGAGGTATCTAAAAGGTCTTGAATATTATGGTTTATGGTATAATAAAGGAGGAAACTTTGAATTGAAAGCCTTCACTGATGTTGATTGAGTAGGAAGTATTGATGATAGGAAAAACACTAGTGGTGGAGCATGCTTTCTTGGAAAGAGGATAGTGTCTTGGACAAACAAGAAACAAAATTACATCTCTCAGTCAACAACAAAAGAAGAATATGTTGCAGCAGTAATTAATTTTTCCAACATTATTTGGTTTAAGCATTTGTTGATAGGAATAAAGGAAGAAATCAAGGATCCAATAGTTATCTTTTGTGATAACACCTGTGCAACTAACATTTCCAAGAATCCTATGATGCATACCAAGACAAAGCATATTGCAATAAAATATCATTTTCTAAGAGAAATAGTGCAAGAAAAGGAGGTGCAATTGGAATATGTCAATACAAAGGAAGAAATTGTAGACATATTCACCAAGCCATTACCTAAGGATTCATTTTTGTATCTAAGAGGTAAGATAGGGGTCATTCCCCTATGTGAAGCTCACTAATCATATTTCAGTGATGCATCAACTAAGCATTTTGAAGATTAGACAAGTTGATACAATATTGTTAGAAAAAATTGCATATGAATTAGTACACCAGGAACATGAAAAACAAATTGATTGTTGTCTTTGGCATGAGCTATCAAAGAGGGAGAGCTTGTTGTCATATCAAATAAATTTTGTATTAGTAAAGAAGGAGAAATTGCATTCAGAGAAATTAGAAATTCATTTCAAAGGTAGAGATTGATGTCAGAGGGAGTTATCATTAATAGAGGAAGTTCTCATGGATGAGAATTAGAATGAAACTAATGATATTATCATTACTTTTGTTTTTCTCTAAAATTTTATTATACTATGACATGTTGTGTTTCCATCAATGCCAATGTGGGAGATTATTGAAAACAATTATGCAATTGTATGTTGTCTTTAATGTTAAAGAAAATATCAAGCCTTATTGAGTAAGTCAGTGATTACCAAGCTCACTCAGGCATTGAAAACATTTTCTTGTGTATGCCAAGTGTTCTAGTTATGACCAAGTTTAGAGTTAGTTCTTACTGAGCTCACTCAGGCATTGAAGGAAGATCCTGTGTTAACCGAGTTCACTCAGTTACCAAAGGAAAGTTGGCATGGATCCCATGTTGACCAAGTTCACTTAGTTAAAGTTTAGAATTAGTATTGACCGAGTTGAGTTGGTTAATGAAGAGTTTCTCTGAGTTGACTGAGTACTCAATTCTATATTAGCTGACCGACAACATATTGAGTCTAATAGATTTATTGGTTAATTCAAGCCGACTTGACTAGTCTATTCATATAAGTATAAAGTAAAGTTGAGGAGTGAAATGAGAAAGAATGGAATTGAAGAATATAAATTAAAGAAGCAAATTGGAAGGATGTCAAAGTATTCAAGTTGACCAAGCTACAAAGAACATTCTAATCTAGGAGGATCAAGTATTCAAGTTAGAATAGAGATCTCAAATTAGAAAACACATTTACATTAGCAATCAGGTCAAGTCATTGTTACTCTCTAATAATTGTAGTAGTGAATCAAATCTCTCCTAATAGAGTTATCCTAACAACTATTTGCCAAATCCTCTAACAAGGTGACATTTCTAGATTGAAGTGTCTAAAGACCTCTAACAAGGCCACTTCTAATAGGGTGAATTAAATCCTCTAACAAGGTCATACCTAAAAGTATGTTTTGTAACCTTTAACTAGGTTGGCTCCTAATAGGAACCACTTTAGAATAGTGAAAAATAGTAACTAGTTGCAATTGGTGGTTTTCTCATATTGGGTTTCCATGTTAAATGCTGGTGTCTCATGTGTTCATTTTATTTGCTTTATGTTTTTGTGACTAAGTTAATAAAGGCTAATCACATTTAATATCTTAAGGTCTGCATATTCAGTGCTAATTGAGTGATAGTAATATATTCAATGTTAATTGGGTTACAATAGAATATTCAGTGTTAACCAAGTTACAAGTTATTAGTTTTATATTGTGTTGACATCTTAAAGGGACTTTTGGATTTGTTGTTATGGTAACTAATTTACCTCTCCCCTCTCAGTTACTCCTTTCCATTTCCAACATTTTTATAATTGTTGGACTATTGATACATTATATACCCCTAAAATAGCCTTAATATACCCTTGATATGCCTAAACAACTTATAAAATGGTAGCTAATTATATAAACTAAGGTAATTTCAGATTTTGAAATCATTTTTATTCAAAAGGGTGGTGTATTTTCACCTAAAGGGGTATGAAAGCTATTTAAGAACATACATATGTGGTGTAAAATGTAAACATGTGAGTGAGGGTTGTGAGTATATTTCTTTAAGGATTTGTAAGTGTCTTTCCCTCTTAGGGAGAGAGTTATATGTGAGAGTTTCAAGGGCTAAGTGAGGGAGTTATTATTGTGGAATCACTTCTTCTTCTACCATGGATATTTTTGAAATTAGAATAGGTTTGAATGATGCATCTCAAGTTGGATTTATTAAATTTTTAGAAGTATATATGCTTCACTTAGGGTTTTTGAACTAGTTTGACCTCTTACTTGGTTTTTCATGCTCCTAATTATTGTTTAAAATACTAGAGGCATTTAAAATTGTTATGTGATGTATAATATGTATAATTAGCATTGAAAATTAATGTAAAGAAGTATGCGTATAATCTTTGTGCCTTATGGTTTTTTATGTATTATGATGTTTATATGAGGAGTTAGGGTCTTATTTAAACTAGGGGTATGGGACCCTAGGAATGTTGTTTCCTAAACTCTTCTATATATATGTTTTTGGTTTTGGGAACTCACATTAACTAAGATAATAAGGATGTATTGTTGGAGTACTTAGATAGAAGATGCTCTATGCAGTAGGATAGTCTTTGAATCAGGGGAATGATCCTAACACTACAAGACCATACATATCTTGTTGGAGTACTTAAGGAGAAGACATTTTGTAGAACAAGGTGGTATTTGGATCAAGGGAAGGATCCCAACACTATAGGAATGTATGATGGCTCTCACCTAGATGAACCCCCTAGTCTTCTTTTTTTCTCTAGTTGTCTATTTTCTTTGTGTTTTCATTTTGGGAATTATGCTTTTATGTGGCCTTATGTTACCTTTGTACTTTGATTTAAGGATATAAGCCTTACTATTACTTTGAAAATTATCTCCTAGTATAGGGAGTGCACCATTTATGGCTCCATATGGTTGGGTGGTAAATTATTTTTGAGGTACTATTTGATTTATTGTTGATGGATTTATGTTGATCCTTGCTATGTAACTATTAAAGATTATTTTTTATGCTACATTTCCTTGGAAGAAAACCCTGTAATATTATGATGTGAATTTTTTTATGGGTTATGTGGAAATGGTTATATTTTTTGTTGCAAGTTTCCTTATGAGTGGTATTAGAGCTATGGTTTTGTTGTTATAACTCTAGATTGAATCCATGGGAATGCATGAGAGAATATAAGAAAGTGCAAGATATATGAGTTATTTATTGCAAATATGAGGTTTTTGAGTTTGTTGTTATGATGGGATTTTGGTAGATTTTGGGCATGTGAAATTTTTGGTCAAAAAGATTTTTTGGATGTTTCATTTAAATGAGGGTTTTAGGGGTTAGCTTGTAGAAATGATCTCCTAGGCAAAAATATACCTCACCATTGGACTTAGGTTGAAATTTCCATATATTTTGCCCTAGTTTGGCCATGATGAGAGAAAAATACAAAGGTTTTTAGTTTCAGCCTATGATGGTCATCAAATTTAATCTTGTTAGAATTTTTGTCACAAAAAAAATGAAAGAGAAAATTGTAAATAGGCACTTTGGTAAAATGACCACAACTTTCTCTCAAAATATCAGATTTTGGACTTCTTATAGTCATTGAAAAGTTAATTTAGAGCACTATAACTTGGTACATGTTTGGTTTGTTATTTTGACTTTTTTAAGGTTTTAAGAGCTTAGAAATTAGATGTTATTTATTTTTGAGCATAGATTTCAGCATAACTTGGGTATACAAAGTCAGATTTTGAACTTCAATTAGTCAACATAAAGCTCTTGGAGAGCTTTATACATTGATTTGGATTTGGTGCAAGTTTGGCATGGTTTATTTGGTGATATATTGATCTAAACAATTTATGACATATATTGGCTATGGTTTGTTAGTTTTTGGTGACTAATCAGGAAAGTACTGTACATACTTCATAAATTCTTTGGTAAAAATACTTGTATAAAAGAGCTTAGGGTTAGGAATTGTTACATTATGGTGATGCAAAAATTGGTTCTTGTGACATTATTTAGCTATAAAGTATTACAGATTGTATTAGGTTGTAATCACTAAATCGTAATACTATCAGACTTGTTGTTTGGTGGATGTAGCCTAGGGATTGGTTGAACCATGTTAAATCTTGGTTTCTTGTGTTCTTTTTTGTGTGATCTATTATTTTATTATATTATTTATATTTGCATGTAATTGTTATTTCTATTCATAGTTTAATCCTAATATGGTAACATTGTGAGTTTGACATTGTATATTTTGGAGATTTGAGATTTGATGTCATTATATACTTAGTTTTTATTTTAGATTAGTCTCATAATGATATGGTTATTAGTATTTATTTTAGATATGTATGATGACTTATTGGAACTATAAGTTGTGTGGCATTGTAAGCAGTCTATACTTACATGTTGCATTTATGGCTTGGATATGGGTTGCCTTTTTCCATTGATATTTCATTATTGATGAATATTCAAATTGGTAGCTTGAATTTGGGCTATCTAATCCCTTGGTCACATGATTTTTTGACCTATGTTCATGTAAAAGGGATGAGAGTTTGTTACTAGTTATAGTCATGGCAAAGGATTGTGGTTGACTATTTTATGTTGACAGGTTCGACACATTGATAGTTAGTTTCTTAATTCATGGGTGTGATCATGGTGCCATAGATTTTGGCATGATATGATTGGATATAGAGGCACATCCTTGATTTTCATTGGTTTGGATTTCTGATTTGGTTATGGTAGTATATATCTTCTTGGTTGAGGATCACATTTATTTAATTTCTTTTGAGGAGCTCATGATGTGCACTTTGAATTATTTGATGGTTTGATGCCTTGGTTGGTTCTTATGATTAAAGGATGCTTTTTCATCATGATGTCATGGATATCTTAGATACATGGTTTAGTCAAATCTTATGACAATGATGAGGTGGCAGTACATAATTAATTCCTAGTTTAGTTTGTATCCTTTTGGTTTAGAGATCTTAGTTTCACTTGGTACTAATGTTGGAATATTCAAATGTGAAGAATACTTCTAAGAGGGGGGTGAATTAGAAGTATTGCACTTTAATTTTTCAAATCCTTTAAAACAAATAACTGAAAGTAAACTACATGCATGCAAACATATTAAATAAACATAAAGTAAACACATGCATCAACACACAAAATCACTACATCAATAATTGTTTGACCACTTTTGATGGTCTTCCCTGTTAAATGCTTTACATTGTGTCAATAGTGACCTGGTTAAAGGGTTTTAAAAACTTTACATGAAGTGTCACCCTGTTAAAGGATTTAGTAACCTCTCTAAAAGATCTACAAAATAGTTGTTAAGCTAACCTATCAACATAGGATTTACTACTATCTAATACAATTGCTAGAAAGTATTAGAAATCTTTTGACCTGATTGCTTACAATCTTAAATTGCTAATTTTAGGTACTTGATCTACTCATTTTGATGTGATCCTTACTTGATCTAATAGCTGATCATAGCCCTTGTTATGTTCTAATCAACTGAATGTGTAATTGTTGTTCAATTCACTAAGTCTATGATATCCCTACTCCTTATCCTATTCTGCAATTTTGCTATTTGCTTAGCAACTTCCTTTTCTTTTTCTTAGCTATTCCTTGGAAACTTGAAATTATGGGGTCTAAGCCTTCTTATAAAGACCTCATAGACTTAGGGTTTGCAATGAAATCACAAACTCAAATTTCCCACTCAAATCCTTAGATTTAACCTATTGGTTGCATGTTGTCTCCAATTTTTTGATTGGTTGCATGCTGATAACATAGGTAAAAAAAAAAGATTCAATCTTGTCTTCTAATCTCTTCATGAATCATCCAAAAATGGTTTTGCATGTAAGTTTGTAAAGGCACAAACTTGTATGTTGATTATGTGTTACTCAGCACATATTGGATTACTAGTGCTCAACACATGTTTGATCTTGGTTTGTTTGACACCTATTACATTCTATCTTGCTTGGCACGCGCATAGTTCTAGCTTACTTGGCACATGAAGCATTCTAACTTGCTCAACATCAACTATGAATCGACACCTATATCACTCAACACTTGTATAATGCTTGGCACTTGAAGTCACTTGGCACCTATTGGAATTTTGGCTCAGCACATACTAGAGCTCAACATATGTAATGTACTCAACTTCTATGTAGAAAGTGGTTAAGTGTGTTGACACTCAAATTTCAAAACCATTATGAGACCAACAATCTCCCCCTTTGACTTGAGTGTCAAAAACACTTAACTAAACATTATGTATTTGATCATTCTTCTCTACATATGTACAAAATTTCAAAATTTGTTCAACTAACCTTATAACTCCCCCTGAGTTGATTATACCTTGTCTATTCTTGTAATCAAAATTCTATACTAAATGTACCTGATATTCTTTGCCTTTGTCCTATTTCTGTAATCTATACCTGTGTTGAGTTGTTCTATCTTTTGGCTATCTACAATCTTTCCCCCTTTATTCTTCAAAAGAATGAATGAAAGAAACTAATCAAAATGCTTAGTATTCTCCCCCAAAACATTTTATATATATATATATATATATATATATATATATATCTTATCTCCCTTATTTTTATTTCTCCCCCATTTTTAACATTTATGTCAAAGGGTTCTAAGAAGTAATATCATATTTAGCCAAAAATGTACTGTTTATCTCCATTATCATTTTTAGAGCTGCATCCCAGTAATTTCAAGTGACTTATGCTAAATGGCAGTCTCTATAGCAAGATGTACAATCCCATCAAGTGTAGAAAGATTGGGATCTTTCTTGAGAACATTCCCTACATAAACTTGCTCTTTATGGAGGACCTCCAAATGTGATATTATGGAGGATTGAATCTACATTAATTTGGCCTTAATATTGGCCTCTTCACTTGTAAGTGCAGCTAACTCCTTTTGAGTGTGAAGTGATTGAGCAAAATGCTTCTCACTTTGAGTTGGATCTCTTGGTAATTGCATGCTAGAAATCTTAAGATTTCTCTCCAAGCTCAATATCCTCTGGCCTTTTTCTTGTGTGTAATTGGAAAAATCACATAGCTTTTTGTACAGTGAGAAAATGTTCTCAAATATAGTTTTGACCTTTTAAATTTTCTTGGCCAACTCTACCTATACAATTGCTATTTCACTTGATATTTTCTCATTCACCTTTCCTTGAAATTTCCTTTCAAACCACTCCATAAGCTTGACATTTGTGTCCTGGTCTTCGCTTGTCACTTGGTCAACTATATCTAATAATTGTTCCATTATAGGCTTTGACTCATTTGGTGACTGCAAGCTAAAGGCATCCATAAAGATGTCCTTTATCTCAAGTAGTGCCTACTTGTGCTTATACTCCTTTTTGAGTACTTCTTGCTTCTTTCTTCTGTTCAATGCATTCAACATCTCTATAATTTGTTCAATACTAATAGTATTAGAGTCATAAGAAGTTATGACTATCTCTTCATCTAACTTAGGGTCTCCATAGTGAAGTGCCCTGATAACCTTTGTGGAGCTCAAGTCTGGTGTGGAGATTTGCAAAGGTATCATCTCAATGCTTGGCTTCTGAAGAGTTTTGGTAGGAGTGCCTATTTTTGGTAATTCTATAAATGTTTGAATGGCAGCTTGCTCCTCATCTTTTGATTTATCCTCCTTTTCCTCATTAGACTTCCCTTGATCAATAATAACAAACTAAGGTGAACTTGTTGATTGTACTATATGATCAAATGTAGCAATCTATCCTATTTTCTTTGTTGTTATGTCTTTTCCATCTTCTGCACTCGGCATCTAAATGGTGTTAACAATTACTATTGCAATTGGTGGTGGGAGCATTAGGATTTTAGTGCTAGTAGCTATAGAGATAGAAGGTGATTCTTGTGGATTCACCTTATCTCTTGATGGGTTAGCTACTACCTTTTGTAGCTCATCTACACTAACCAATATAGGATTTGTCAATAACTTAGCTTGATATGTTGATTGGTCAAGGATCTTGGAGAGATCCTCTGTAGTTAGGGGATTGATGTTCTGACATGATTTGTTAGTAACATCCTTGATTGTTATAGTGTCTGCAGGTGTGATGGTTACATGAGGAGGCTATGAGGTGGCATTTGTGTGTCTTGCACACTTTTTTATTCTTACTACTACTGCTCAGCTATTGCCATATCTTCTCTTTTTTGTGTCTCCTCCTCCTCTTTTTCCTTATCCTCTTCCTCTTTCTTCTCTTCTTCTCCTTTTTTTGTTTTCTCCTCTTCTACCTTCTCTTCTATTTTCTTTTCCTCCTCCACTACTTTGGCTTCCTTTTCCTTTTCATTAGATTTAGCCTTATTTAAATCCTTATCCTATCCCTCTTCTTCATCTTTATCATTAGTCAATTTGTATATTGACTTCCAAAATTTTGTGGATTTATTTACTACATCCTCAATCTTATTTTGTAGGATGTTGAAGGTTCTATATTTAGGTACAAATTTTTTGTCATGTTTCTTATTAGCCTTACTTATTTGACCTCTTTTCAAGTTAGGCATCACTTGTGATAAGGTAGATTCTCTAATCTCCTTCTCCATTTTGAGACAATAATGCTATTTATTTTCAACTATCTCATATAACTCCCTAGGCATGGTATTGTCTAGCTCTAGAGGTGTGATCTTAAATTTAGCCATCATGGCATATACAGATTCCTCTATTTTGTTTTTTTCTTCTCTACTTAACTTGTTAAATTCAAGGCTTTTCAAATTTGTCAAATCTGCATTCTTAATATTTTCACAAGTTTTATCTATGGTAGATTTGGGAGGATGGCTTACCACTCTGAATTGGCTGATATCCTCTGATTCTATTCTCTCCTCATCATTATAATATACCTATGCAACATACTTTCTTCTTTTCTTTTGCACTTTACCAATCCATTTAGTGGCCTTATTTTTCTCTTTTTCTTGCTCCTTGGCCTTTTGAGTAGAGACCCTTGTGGTAGCTCTTGTTACTAGTGCTAGCTTGGCTTGAGTTGTTTATGTAGCCTTCTTTTTCTCTTTTGGCTGGGCTAGAGGCTAAGTTTTAGCCTTTCTTTTCTTAGATTCAGCTTGTGTTGGTGCTTCCTTAGCTTCTTCTTCCTCTGTACCTTCCTCCTTATTTTCTCCTAAGCCCTGAGTGAGTTCCATTGGGCCTTGCCCTTGCTCTTCTTCTTCACTCTCACCTTCTTCTTCTTCCTCCTCTTCAACACTTGCTACCTCTTCAATTTTTGCAACAAATTTCTTCTTTATCTTCTTTACTAGTTTATCCTTCTTCTTTAAGGTGGAGGTTGTTTTTAGTTCCATATCTACCTTGGAATGCACAATATCAGATGTTCCAAAGTGAGGAGCCTCCTTATTAATCTCTTCTACAAGTAATGCATTGATTGTTGTTGATGCTTGATCCACATCTAGTTCATAACCTAATGGCCTTAGCCAACTCACTCTTGGAATTGCTTCTTGGATATAAGTGTAGTCAATGCCTACTAGGAAGCATATGTCATTGATATGTTTTTCCACTAGGGAAACTAGTATCCTAACCCTTTGCTTCATGGATTTCTTAAAATCCTCAAAATAGCTTGTAATTTGTGCTTCAAAGTTGTCACCCATCTGTTCAATGTACTCATTGATTTGAGTAATTACAGTTTTTCTTGGATTCCAATTCACTTTCCCAATTGAAGGAAACTCTTCTATGACATAGAAAAATATGCAGACAAGGATTGAACCAAACTTGGATTGATTTCCTTTTGACCTTCTTATTGCTCCTAGGTTCTCATTTATCTACTACAACACTAGTTTTGACAAATCATATGTATGATCTTTCTTCACAAGTTTGTAGGCTACATCCACAACAATACATGGTATATTGTTTAATTTACTAGATTGATAGAACTTATGAGAAATGATTCTCAAAAAAAATTCCAGAAGGGGTTCTATGATTGTGTCAATTGTCATGCCCCTTTTATTCCATTTAGCCCTTGTATTCTTTTCAATGGGCTCTTTTGAATCACTTCTCAAGGTCTTAGGTCGATCTAGGGTTGGGAAACTTGTAACCCTATGTAATATCCTCTTGGTAATCTTAATTGGTCCTATTTCTAGCCACAGATAGCCATTATGTATTCTACTCAAGACAAGTTGTATCCATTCTATTTTGAATACCGTGGGAAAAACTAGGGCATTTGTTAAACCCTTCTTCTCAATTATCTGAAACTCATCCTTCAAAATCTTATTGCCACACAGCTTGTTATAGGCTTGGAATATCTCAAGGTCACCTATAGCCCCTACCTTGTAGTTGTAACACTTCCTTACATCCTTCACCATAACAACCTTGGTTGGAATTATGGACAATGCACCGATAGGGTCATTCTTGTAGGCTACCTCAGGAATGGGTCTAAACTTACATTGTTTTACTTCATTACTAACCAATTGGACCTCATGACTTTCCTTTCCCTTGGGGTTCTTTGAACTAGAAGCCATTATACTGATCTAGGGTTTCAATATATTAAAAATTTAACACTATGTAGCTCGACACTTGATAAATACCTTAGATCGACAACATTTCTATTGAATCATTGTTGAAATTGGTGCAAAAGGCTTTAAGGTTGTTATTTGATCACTTTTTCACTCTTCTCATCTTTTCTTTGCATTCAAATGACATAAAAATGATCAAAATTTGACCTTATACCCCTTAAAACCTAGCATTAAATGCATAATGCATATAGCTGTACACTTGGCACTTCAAGGTTTTAGCATGACTTGGCTTCCATTGGATTTTGTTCACTTGACTTCCACTAGATTTCCACTTCACTCGGCTTCCATTAACATTTCTCAACTTAGCATCAACCATCAACTCAATCACTACTAGCAACTCAGCATGCACTGGAGCTTTACTCGGCATCTGAGGACAATTCAGAAGTATTTACAAAAACATCAAATTTTGACTTGGCATCTTTGCTCATGTTGATATCTTCTTTGCAATACTTCTTTGTCTTGGGACTAATGTATGATATAACTTTGTATATCAGTCCCATACACCTATCCTTTCTTAGTTGGATGAGATGTGACCACTTGACCTCTTGGGTGAAGTGATCCCTCCATTTTATGTGTTGCACTCATCTTTCTTCTTCCAAGCCTTGTTCATTTGCCATCTGATGTGTTCCACATCAACATTCTCTTTTCCTTTGTTGACTTCTAACTTGGGTGCTTTTGACTTTGTTGGGAAATTCCTATTGATATGACAAGTCTTCAAGCAACTAAAACATGTGGTTTAACTCAACCGCCTACTGTAGTTCCCTCTAAAATGTGTTCTTATACAGTTCTCAAGAACATGCCCATACTCCTAACAGTAATGATAGCTCTACCTGGTATTGTAATCCCAATTGTAGTGGTGTGCATTGTTGTTTCTCTTTGTAGTCTAATTAGGTGTCCACATAGGCTTTGATCTACACTCAAAAGCTCTATATCCATATTTTTTGTAGTTGTAGTAGTGACCATAAAATCTTGGTGTCCTCATGGTCTTAGTCCTGTATTCATGTGCTTGATGTCCTTTCTTTTTGCACTTGTGACAAAAGTTTTTATTTTTAGGCTTATCATGTTGATGGCCATCCTTGCTCCTACAAACATTAGAGGTATGTCCCTTTTTACCACAAAAATGAAAAGTAGGTTTAGTGTTTTTACCTTTGTTACTCCTTTCTTCTACAGTCTTGGATGATTTTCCTTGTTCAGTGCTAGTGTAACCAAGTCCTAAAGTATCATTACTGATCCTTGTTGATTTTAGTAGCTACTCAAAGTACTTGATATCCTCATTAGGTTTTTTGAAGCTTTCTACTATCTCCTTCTCTCTCCTTAATTCATTCTACAATTGTTCATTTTACATTCTCAAGGTGGTGATCTCAATGTCCTTCATGTTTAGCTCATGATGAGCATTCATCATTTGGCTAAGGGCATCTAACTACATGTTGGAGACTTTTGCAAGCTTTGTGGACTTTTCCTCCAGTCTATTTGCAAGGTTTCTTTTGCAATCTTCAAGCATGGCCCTATCCTCAATGACTCTTTTGTTTTGTTCAGTTATCTCACATAGCATCATGGCTTGTGACTCTTGCACAATTTTAAGAGAGCTTATCTCTTCTACTTGAGCTCTATTCTTTTCCATTAATTCAGCTATTGCTGCATCAAATTCCTTGGAATATCCATTGGAAAATACTTGTGTGGTGTCAATCTCCTTGTAGTGTGTGTCATTTTCAGCTATGGCTATATCCTTTGTTCTTTTCAAGGACTTTCTCAATTCTTCTCTAGCTTCCTTCAATTTGTGTAGAGAAAGGTGTACATCAATCACCTAATTGTCTATGATCTTCCCAAGTTTGAAGACTTCCATCTTCAGATCTTTTCTCTAAGTTATTAGGCTTTTCCTTGTTAGTACCTTGCTCTGATACCAATTGTTGGAATATTCAAATGGAAAGAGTACTTTTGAGAGTGGAGGGGTGAATTAGAAGTACCACACTTCAATCTTTTCAAAGCCTTTAAAAAAAATAACTAAAAGTAAACTACATGCATGTAAACATATTAAATAAACATAAAGTAAACACATGCATCAACACACATAACACTAGAATTTTGGTAACCCAGAAACCCTCTAGGAATAAGAAGGTAAAACTGGGGTGGGGATGATACCCACAAAATCACTACAACAATAATTGTATGACCACTTTTGATGGTCTGCCCTGTTAAAAGCCTACCTTATTAAAGGCTTTACATCATGTCAATAGTGATCTGGTTAAAGGATTTAAAACACTTTACATGAAGTGTCACCCTATTAAAGGATTTAGTCACCTTTTCAAAGGATCTACAAAATAGTTATTAAGCTAACCTATCAACATAGGATTTACCACTATCTAACACAATTGGTAGAAAGTATTAGAAATCTTTTGACTTGATTGCTTACAATCTTCAATTGCTAATTTCAAGAACTTGATCTGCTCATTCGGATGTGATCCTTACTTGATCTGATATCTAATTGTAGCCCTTGTTCTATTCTAATCAACTAAATGTGTAATTTTTGTTCAATTCACTAAGTCTATGATACCCCTGCTACTTGCCTTGTTCTGCAATTTCACTATCTGCTTAGCAACTTCATTTTCTTTTTCTTAGCTATTCCTTGGAAAATTGAAATTATGGGGTCTAAGACTTCTTATAAAGAATTTTTAGACTTAGGGTTTGCAATGAAATCATGAACTCAAATTTCCTGCTCAAATACTTAGATTTAGCCTATTGGTTGCATGCTATCTCCAATTTTCTGATTAGCTACATGCTGATAACATAGGTAAAATAAAAGATTTGATCTTATCTTCTAATCCCTTCATGAATCATCCAAAAATGGTTTTACATCTAAGTTTGTAAAGACACAAAATTCTATGTTGATTTTGTGTTACTTGACACATATTGGATTACTGGTGCTTGGCACATGTTTGATCCTGGTTTGCTCAACACCTATTACATTCTGTCTTGCTCGACACATGCATAGTTCTAGCTTACTCGGTACATGAAGTTTTCTAACTTTCTCGGCATCAAATGTGACTCAACACTTATATATCACTTGACACCTGTATAATGCTTGGCACCTGAAGTCACTCAACACCCATTGGAATTCTGGCTCAACACATACTATAGCTCAGTATATGTAGTGTACTTGGCTTCTATGTAGAAAATGGTTAAGTGTGTTGACACTCAAATGTTAAAACCATTATGAGACCAACAACTAAAACTTTGGTTGTGTTTTTAGAGTTGGAGGATCTTCATGTAGGAGATATATGTTATGATGCCATGGGTTATTTTGTACCACAATTGAGTGGGAGTTATTCGTATTTTTATATTTATCGAGTATTTTCAAATATTGGTGTTTTGTCCTAGATCATGTTGCTACAAAAGCATCTTGACATTTTTATGGTACACTTTATTCTTCATGGTTTATGGAGATGGTTTTCCTTCATGTAGTGTGCAAAAGGTTACATTTTGAGGACTCATGGGGTTCTTGGTAGAGGTGTGGTTTATGCTTTCATTTAACATATTATCCTTGGTGTTAGGATAGTTTAATTATTATGTCATGGTATACTCTTGATATGAATTTATAGTTGTGACATATTATGGTATGTTCATATGGAGCATGTTATCTCTTTAGTTGAGATGGTCAGATCATGTTGTTATGTTTATGTTCCTAAGAACATGGTTTGAACTTTGGCATTGATCTTGGTATAGTTTCTTTGTATTGAGTATATTCATCATTTTTTGGATACTTTATGATATTGCTATATTGTATTTGGAGTTGAATAGCCATTAGAAAGTGTTTTTAATGCATGGAAAGCTCTAAATTTAGAACTAGTAGTTAACTATTGGTGCACCTCTGACTTCTTAAAAAAAATTCTAGCACACCTCTGAAAAAATGCACTTGAACACCTAGCACACCTATGCACCTCGGAAGAAGGTTTTAAAAAATGAAAAATTTCACGAAGTGTCAAAACTAAAATTTTAGCTTCTAGGTTTTGTTCACCTTCACACCAAAGCTATTTCTAGGTATTTTCTCTTGGATTTCTTAATAATCTTGGTGATTTGAGTCACATCTAACAAATCTAAGGCTTCATATTTGTCCTTCACTTTCTACCCATAATTGCCCACTTCAATGTAAGTCTCTGCAAAATCTTCTTGTTTCACATCCAACTCCAATAATTCTTCTTTAGTTTTGAAGGCTTGTCTAATATCATCATCATTAGAAGTTTCTTCAAAAGTTTTTCAAACTATTCAACAAGTACTTCTACAACTATCAATTAATCTCTTGAATCATCTTCAAAAATATCTAAGCACACATCACTATAATGTTTCTCTGCCTCCAAAATTTTCTCTTGAGTTTGATCCTTGAGCTTATGAATATCTACATTTAATGTCTCCATTACTTTATTGTCATCCAAAATATTCTCTATCTAATCATCAATCTTATCTAACTCTTCTACTATGAATAACTCCATTAACATCTGATAACTTTGACCCTTAATCAATTGTAGTGCTTGTAGGTCCTTGCCCCAGGTATGTATTTCATCCATCAAACCAAAATATTGATTCAAAATGGCCCCAAGCTTATCTACATTATTCTACATATGGTGTAGCAACTTAAGATTCCCCTATATAATCTATACACCTTTTTCTTCCAAACTTTCTTGCCATTGCTGACAAGCTTTCAAAAATGGGTCAAGTTGTATTGCCTCCTTATCTTGTTTCTCCAATGCTACATTCAAAGTTTCCTTAGGATTTTTAAGATCTAGGGGACAAACAACTTCATTTAGATATCCTTTTAGGATCTCATTCTAATTCTAAAGTGTTATCAATTCTGTCTCATCCTGTTCTAAGTGCCTAAACACTTATTTAATTCTAGTTGTCACCATCAACTTAGTAGTATCCAACGTGAGTTTCCCAAGCATAATATCCTTTACCTAATAATCTCTTGGAGTTAATTCCTCAACATCTACATGTAGAAGAGGGATAACAACATGAGAAAATAAGTCTTGGTTCTTATCACTCATAATGAAGGCCAATGTCTATGCATCTTTTGGCGATGACTTAGGTTTTTTGAGAACTTTAATCAATTCTATCATATCATGTTCCTCAGTAGTGAATTGTTGCCTTTTGTTTCTAATCACTTCTTTCCTCAACCATCTTGGAACATGCTTGATTAGAGATTTTCATTTGGATGAAAAAGGAGTTTTCTCTACTATGCTCTTCCCCTTATCCCTCCTCCTCAGAGTCTTCTCCTTTTATGAGAGATCCATCGTAGGAGTCTCTATATCCATAGAGTCAAGAATTCTCACCTCTTTGACTTGGGAAGCTTGTTGAGGATATTCACATATTATCCCTTCCTCTAAAATTTCATCGACAATTATTTGTTGTGGCTCTTCCTCCTATTCTACTTGGACTTGTTCTTCTTTATTATTTGGAGGAAGAGGAGTATCTGAACCTTCGTCCACACAAAATTTAACTTGAATTGGTGATGATGGAGCTACTTCAAGTTCTTATGGCTCAAGTGGAAATTGACTCCAATCCTCCTATTGAGGTTGATTAGTTGGAGTATTCCTTATTTTGTCTCCCACCAATTTAGTGCCAACTAACATGAAATCAAAATCTAACATCTTGAAGACATCAGTCCCTTCATCCTCTTTCTCATCAATCCATTACTACAATTCATCTTCTCAAATGGTAGACTGAATAGGCTACTTAAGAATGGATGGTGGTGTAATCGTGGAGCTTCTTCTCCATTATTTCTCTATAGCTCTAGAAAGATGAGTTCTTCAATTCAAAGAAAGGTTATCTTCTTTTTCCTCATCATCCTCATCTTCCTCTCCTTCTGGGCTAACTTATAGGACTAATGGGAAAGGAATAACTCTCCTAATCACTTTTTGTCTCCTCTTGACCAGAGCCTTGATATCTCTTCTCTTAGGAGTGGATGGAGAGGCTTGTACCTCTTGTTGAGGTGGAGCTACTTCTTATACTTCTATTTCAACTTCTCCTTACCCTTGTTCTATCGGTGATACTTGAGGATTATTCTAGGTTTGTGTAGCTTCTACATTCTCTACCCCTTCTTGTGGCAATGCTTGAATCAATTCCTCTTCTAGCTTGACTTGTTTGGGAGAAGTCCTCTTCCTCATGCCTTTACCATTTTGAGGCCTATAATATCCAACTTCTCTATCAAGTTGGTGCATTATTTTTGGCCTCACTGGGGACTAAGTTGTACAAGTGGGTACTATTACCTTAGCTCCTTGAACATTTATTGGGTGGGTTGTAGCATGGAAAACTACCACTTGAGGAGTTGGATCCAATTCGAAAGCTCTATTAATCTAATCCTTGGTCAATTTGGTGACATGCCTAGCCCTATGATTAATATCAGAGTTTTCTTCCTTATAAATCTCAGCATTCATAATGGGTCAATCACCAATCTTGTCCCTATTGAACAATAGATCAAGGATATATTCAATATCTTATTGCACAACCTTTAAAGGAACCTTGATATTTAAAGAATTGGTTCCCAAACATCCTATAATAATCCCTTATTTGGATATGACAGTCATCTACTATATTCATCCAATGATCCTCAATTGTATCTTCATGTTGAAATGTCTTGCTAGCTAAGTATTATACTCTTTTGATGTTATCAAAATAGGGCCAAGGATAATTATATTCATCAAAAGGATATTGATCCCACTCAAACTCAAAAGATGGAATACCTTGTCTCCAAACCATACTCAATGGTCCTATAGTAATGGGCCACACCCAGGTTAGCTTATGTTGCTTCCTAACTTTTTCATATGTAGACAAGAGTTGTTGAGTGATTTTCAACAATATAAGTCTATCACTTGGATATCTGGGGAGATTCTTGGGATTGATAGTGATACCCGCTACCCTCAAATAAGTGAATTTTTGATATTGGATGTAGTAGGCTCTAACTTTTGAAATCTTTTTTGTTGCCTCCTCTGACATCCTCTTTACATAATCCCTTTCAATGAACCAAATAATTGTGAATATAAATTCATCATTCACTATCATGTATTCTTTGTTGTGCTCTAGAATTTTTTTCTTCACCAATTGGGGATAAACTATATATGGCCATGCATTTGCATCTTGCATACTACCCTTTTTAAACAATCCTAATTAGTCTATTGTACATATAGCTAATAGGTATAGCAAATAAGATTTCATTTAGAACTTACAGTTATTCTTAATTGCCACCAGTTGCTCACCCAAGTTCTCACTAAGAATAGAAGCCCAATCAATTGGCATCTCCACTATTTTGATAGTCTTAATAAAATGCACCATCCATATGTTCAAGTGTCCTGATGATGGCAACCCCATGACTCTACTCAAGAGTATTATAGAATACCTGATATTTGTCATGTCCACTTTGCTTTCTTTATACCCTAGAGGAGTCTTCTCAATGAGGTATGAAGATTGGATGATTTTAGACGCGTCCTCTACATGTTCCCTGTACCATCTTTCTACTTGTTGATAGGTTAACCTGGTGAACTAATCTACCCTTGGAAGATGGAACACCTTATCTATGTTCTTGGGTTAGAGATCAAGTATGAGCTCTCCAGTTATACTCTTGATGACCCTTTCTTCAGAGACAGTTCTCTGCTAGTGTCATGATCAACTCCAAGGACTATATTGATACTAGATGTGATGTTACACTTGACTAGTCCTGATCAAATAAGAGAAAATATCATCGGGAACCTTTTTGTAGGTTTGATGCACAATACTAGGAATGATTTCTAGTGCATGACCAAGTTTGATGTCTCGAATCTCTAAATAATCATCTTGAAAGTGTGACTTTGTTGAAACACCCTAAAACTTGAACACCACTAGCTTAGGGACCATCTTTGTAGTAAGGGAAGGCAATGAAGAAGCCATTGAATGTGCATAAAATAAACATCTATTAGTCTAGATTTGAAGGAAAATCAATTATAACCAACCCTAATGTTGACATGAAAAAAAAACTAGAAACAATGAGTGATGAAAACATATAAAAGACTCAATTTTACCCTAACATGAAAAAAAGGACACACCTGGCACACCTCTAAGGTGTATGAGGTGTGCCTTAATCCCATGTTAAGATTTAATATATAAGGGTGTGCACTAGTGCACCTCATGGGGTACACTTGGTGTGCACCCTTATATTATATTAGTATAAAAAAGGGTGCGCATTTAGCACACCTCATGGGGTGCACCAATTGTGCACCCTTTTCTTTCTAAGAGATACTAAAGGTGCTTAGTTGCACACCTTAACTAGGGTGTAAGATGTTTTTTTAAAAGTTTTTAAGGTTTAAGTTTGTTAAATGTTTTTTTTTCCAAAATAAAAAGGTAAGCAACTGTGAACCTTTTTAGGTGTCTTAAAAGTTATTTATTATTTGTGTACAAGTGAAGGTGTTAGAATAGTAGCACACCTATTAGAGCTACATAGGTGTGAGAAGCAATTCTTGAGGGAGGAAATGAAGTAAGGAGGAGAGCAGGTCCCTAGGTTTGAAAGACCCAAGACTCAGTGCACCTCTTTGAGGTGCACAACTGCCCTACTATGTACTTCAAAGAGGAAATGATTTCCTTGGTTTGTTTAGCACACTAGTACACCTAATGAGGTGTGCTAGTGTATTATTTTCTTGCAAAATATGACAGCCTCTCAAATGATGATTTCCAAAATTTGGGTTTTCAAACCACGACCCAAATTTGACCAAAAATCCTAAAAAAGACTCAAGCCGCACATTAGGGATCTAGAAAACTAAAAAATTAAGTAGGGGGTCTCCATTTCTAGCTGAAATAGGGCATGCAATGTGAAACCAAAAAAAATAGCCCCAACAAAAAGGAAGAAATGATAAAGGAATTTCTTCATCAACAAACATTTCCTCGACATGTGACCAACACCAACTGAATCCTAAATATTCCAAGCATAATTCGATTTCTTTATAGTCAAAACCTTAGAATCTTGAATCTCCAAGTTTAGTGTGTGTCAAGTGTATCCATTTCCTTTGACATCTTAGAATGTAGTCTATCAATTTTTTTTAACAACTCAAAAACAATCTTCTACCCCTTTCGATCCATGCATTGGGAATTTTCATGAAATTTGTTTATCAATCCTTTGTCTTATCAAATGAGAGAATCAGTTTTGAGGGCTCTTAGTGGTTTATCACTTTTTCATTTGACATCCCAGGTAACCTTTTGAATACCTACACATATCTCATAATGTCACCATTTGATTCTTCGATGAAGCAATGATTTTGATACTACATAGCTCATTTAGAGTGCATATCCCTATAGTCAGATTACCTATCTCAAACTTTATAGAATCCTTCATTCTTAACACCTTTTTTCCTATTTTATTTTCTTTCTATACCCCGACCATGCTTAGACTGTGTGGTCAAGTACATTGGTGTTAATTCTTAGATTTGATCTTTTGTGAACATCCTTGCATTTCTCTCTTAAGAAGTTTTTAGAAACTCTCACACCAAACAACAATCTTAGCAATTCCTTCAAGAAGATCCTTCTGTTTGAACCAGTGGGGTTTGGACTATCCCTTGTTTCCTTCAAGCTTGGTTCAAAAATATGTAAGATAATCAATCTCTAAATTTGCAAAGTGTTGAGAACTAGTTAATCTATGAATTCAAGACTGAAAGTCCCCTATTACTGCGAGCAACATCCATTCCTCAGTTGGTTTAAGAAACAAAATCATAAAAATTATTTGACAAAGAAATACCTCTTCCCAAAAATTAGAACCAAAAGAGTGGTTAGTAAGATAAGTCAAGATAAAATCTTGAATGTACCTATGCCCTTGGACTGACAGAACTTTGAAAACAAACACACAACTAAAAGAAAACATGCAATTGAAACGAAACACACTTGCAAAAATAAAGTTTTTAAATTTTTTTATTTTATTTTATAAATCTATCTTTTCATCTTTGAAGTAATGTTTTAGAAATTTCCCATTGACTGGCAATGAAACCAATTCCCCCTATAAGGAACTCAACCTAAAAGTGTTTTCTCCCAAAATTTTCATGATCTGATAAGGACCAATCCAAAAATGTTGAAACTTAATGTGGTTTCCTAGCTTTTCTTTTGCCTTGTCCTCTTGTCAAACCACTCTTGATGATAGCTTGATGTTTCACCATTTTCTCCAAAGCTGTTGTCTACTTTTCATCCATCTCTAAAAGATTCATCAATCTAATTTGTACTCTATCAGAATCTTAACCATACCCACTCATGAATTTTAAAATAGGAATCCTAAGCTTAAGTAGAAATATTGGTTCTTGTCCATAGATGAGCAAATATGTAGATTTTCCCAAAGCATTATTGACCCTCACTCAATTTGTCCATAGTACATATTTGAGTTGAGTGTGCCAATCCCTATGATTTTCCTTCAACAAACATCTTATTACTGTGATCAACTTCCTATTTGTAGACTTAGCCACACCATTTTCTTGTGGGTAATAATTTGAAGAGAATTTGATAATAACTTGATTTTCTAGTGCCCATTGATTGAGTTAGGAATACTGATGCAAAAGATGATTCATTATCATACACTAGGGAGAATGACATCCCAAACCTAGTAAGAAGATGTTCTTCCAAGAAATCTATAACCACCTTAGTTGTGTAAGTTTTGAACATCTTTGCTTCTGTCCAATGCGTATAGTAATCAGAAGCCATGAGAATAAAAGTGTGTTCAGTTAACGAATGTTTGTTCACTAGACCAATAAAATCCAGCCCCCACTTTGCGAAGGGGTGTACCTCAAACATTGCTTGTAATGGTATTATAGGATGTCTTTCTTTGTTAGCACTAATCTAAAAAATATGGCAAGTATGCACATGTTTAAAAGCATCTTTGAATATTGTTGGCCAGAAAAAAATTAATCTTAAAATCATAAGAGTAGTTGCTTCTATTGAACCATGTCCTATACCATATTTATCGTGAAACTATTCCAAAACCTATTTTACTTCCTTACATCCCAAGCATTTTAGATAAATCCCTTCATAGTTCCTTTTGTATAATTTTCCATTATGCAACATGTGTGATCACACTTCATTTTTAGTCCCCTACACTGTGAACTATTCATTCAATTAGGATACTAATTTTTTAAAAGATAATAAACAATATCCTGGTACCAAACATCTATTATTATACCTTGGTCAATATCATCTTGAGATGCTATAATCTTCTTTTGATCTCCCACATCTACTTCACCATTAAATCTGAACTTCTTTTCATCCTCAATTTGGTTATCTACTATCATTTTTGATAATCCTTAGCCTCTTAATAACTTCATGGGTTGAATCTCTAAATCAAATTCTTGGAGGATTTCCATTCATTTTCCTCATCTTTCACCAATTTTATTTTGCATCAATAATGTCTTCACCATTGGATAAGGTACAATGGCATATACCTTGCTCCCTAGTATATAATGGCAAAATTTCTTTACCACTTTTATTAAAGCAAAAGACTATTTGTCAAGGTTAGAATAGTTTAACTCAACATTTTTCAAAGGGCATCTCATAAAGGCAATGGGCCTTTCATCTTCTTTTTCCTTCTTCTACATAAGAATCCTAACACATGAATGTTTTCAAGAAAAAGAGTATATTTTGAAAGGTAGTTCATAATCCAAACTCACTAGTACTAGGGCCTTGAAAATGGCCACTTTGATATCCTCAAATGATTTCTTAATCTCTAGAACCCATTCTATTTTTCTCCTTTTTTGAGTAAATCATCAAGGGGACAAACTATCTCTACAAATCCTCTTATGAATTTTCGCACAAAATTAATCTTCCCAAGAAAGACTTAAGTTATTTTTGACTATGATGAGGCAATAATTTCAAAATAGATTTAATTATATCACGATTAATGGAGATTCCATCTTCAAAGATGATATGGACAAGGAACTTTCCTTTAGTAACCCCAAATGAACATTTCTTGGGATTGAGGGGAATGTTGTATTTACGACATCTATTGAATACCAGTCTTAGATTAGAAATGTGAGTACTTTGATCCTTTGAAAAGATAGTCAAATCATCCATGCAGATGACTATACACTTGTTTATCAATCCCTTAAAAGCTTTGCCCATGGCTTTTTGAAATATAGACCCTGCATTAATCAACCCAAAATGCATTCTTCTAATCTCTCCAGTCTTTTTCCATATAGGAACCAAGTTAGCCACCCACATAGAATGAAAAATGGGGAAGATGATCTTGGCATCATACAACTTCTTAACTTCCTTCATTATCAGTGGTTTAATGATAGGATTAATAGGCCTTTTCCTTTGATAGAAAGGTTTTGCATCTAGTTTCAATGGAGTGTCATGCATAATAATCTTGGGATCATATGTTTTTAACTCTTCACAACTACAAGCAATGACATCCTTATACTCTGTAAATAATTTGAGCATATCTTCCCTTTCTTGTGCATTGCACACCTTTCCAATCCTTACCATTCTAGGATCTTCATCAGTGCCCAAATTGTATGAATCACATTCCTCAATCCACTTTTCTTTGATCATTCTTCTATTAAGTGTTGATTCATCATGATAAAAAATGCATTCCAACTCAACCAATCCCTTAGGAATAGTGTTGGTTTTAAGTTCAGGATCCCATCTTCATCTTCAAGTTCATCGTCTTAAGGTTTTCCATCTGGAGTGTCATCAGTTGCTTGCCCTTTAAAGTGGCTATTTCACATGATAAATTTGAATATATTTTGATCGTCCTAAAAAACTTGGAAGTTTGTAATATTGTCTATGATAGATGGAGCAACAACCAATTTTACTGAAAATATTTTCAATTTAGTTCTCTCGACTAGTTGTAATGTGCTCATTGAAATAGTGAGAGCATCTGCTACCATCTTTTTTCTCCTTGGTATGGACTTTATGTTCAAATCTTCAAAATAATCCATTAAATCCCATACTCTTTTCCTATAAGCAAGCAACCTCCTCTCATGACAAGAATATACTGATTTCACTTGTCTTATTACCAAGTGAGAATCTCCCTTGACTATGAGAGTAGTGGT
This sequence comes from Cupressus sempervirens, assembly GCA_028749045.1. Classification (NCBI taxonomy): domain Eukaryota; kingdom Viridiplantae; phylum Streptophyta; class Pinopsida; order Cupressales; family Cupressaceae; genus Cupressus; species Cupressus sempervirens. The sequence continues at coordinate 435,701,251 of CM053792.1, forward strand.
TCCTTTCTCCAATGTGAAAAGAAGTCCTCAAATCAATGCTTCACACTCCACAACATTATTAGTACATCTAAACTATAATTAGTAGGCTATGTAGAAAGACTTACCTTTTGGGTTGATTAACTCAATACCTACATTGGCTCCTAATTTTCATTTGGAGCCATCAAAGCAAAGTGTCTAGATTGGATCTTCTTTGGGTTTCCTAACCTTATGCTTATTTTTCCTTAGCTTTTCTTTCACTTGGTCTTGAAAGGATTGTTTCTTGGGGATCCACTGTAGTCTTTCGCGAGGCAGACTTGATGATTTTTCATTATTAGTCCTTGATATAGGTAGTGTATTTTTTTCTTATTTTTCCTAAATTTCCCCTATTAATTCTATAATTTCATCCACTTTGAGTTTAGGACAGATGACTACTGAAGTCCATCCTTGACCCTTCACATATCATCTTCTTCTTTGAACTTTGATCATTCCTGGTGGAGGAGAAGACAAACCTCCACCATCTAAAGAGGTATAACTGTATGATGCATTTGGATCTTTAATTTCCTCTTCAAACTTTTCCATAGATTCAAATATGTTTATAGGACTTTGATTTTTTGTGGGTTCATCTTTTGGAAAGTTACCACTCTTCACTTCCATCATTTGTGTTAATACCTTAGTGAGTACTTCTTGACATAATGAATATTCAAACTCTGAATGACTAACTTTATGTAATTGGAAAAATCCTAGGAGATGTAAGATACTAGGGTCAGCTTCTTCTCCTAAACATTGTAAATTAGCCACCATGTTGTCTATGAAGTGTGTTAAAATCTCCTATTTTGGGACTAAAATCTTGGATCTTTCATTTTGATCATCTGATATTTTGGTTGAAGTTGTATCAAAAGCCATCACTTTGTAAGAGCCCAAATCTACTTGTACAAATGCAACCTCATTAGGTGCATTATATTCTGTAATCATTTTTTAAAGCTTTGGTCTGCATTATCTTGATTTGATTGTTCAACCTTTTCCATGGTAACCATAATTGAGTAAAATCTATAAAAAACCATCCTCTTAGACATTTTGTCCATTCTCTACTTAGTAGTAGTCTGTATGTTTCGTGAATATCAACCACATGTATATCAATGATGTCTTGAATTTGGGGATCAACTATCAACTGTATCTGAACATCTTTCAACACACCAATTACTTTCACCTCTATTTTAACCAATTGTATTACTATGCGATTAGAAGGCTAAGGAGTGACTCCCAACTTTGTGCTATTGATAGTAGCATAATAGTACAAGAGGCTCCTAAATCAATTAGGAAATTATGAAGATTCTTCCCATATATCCTAATGCTAAGCAGAAATAGGGGCATCTCAACTTTGTCTTTAGACATAGTTGGCATTGCCTTTGAAGCATTGACTTGTTGAGATACTATATTTTGAGGAACAACATTCATATTATGAGGTACCTTTGTATCATCAAGAGTCTTCATTAGTGCCTCTTATTGATGAGGATAGTTTTGCAGTATGTCAAACATGGAAATGTTGGCCTTTGTTCATTTCAAATCTTCTACCGCACTATATTTTTCAGTAGACCAGGCGAGATTTTTCAAGATTGTTGGAACATTTCCTTGATTCTAATTTTTTTTTCCTCCATACGAGGGCCTAATTGGTATTGGATTATTACTCACTCTTGGATTAGGAGGATTTGGTTGTAATGCTGGAGGAATCCTGTCTATTATAGATTCTTTTCTACTTTGTAGATTGTACATATTTTAATTGTCATTGTGAAAGGCAAGCATCTCTTGAGGCTGAATGCCCAATTTTGGACTAAATGGAAATGAGAATTCTTCATTGGCTAGTTGTTCCATCTATGCATTTTGTGTAGAATCTTAGGATTCTAGTAGCATAGCATTAAATTGTATAGGAGGCACATTGTCATTAACTTGTGAATTCTGAGTCATGTCTTGATTTCTATTGTAATATGAACCATCATTGTTAGATGCATTTTGACCATTTCCATACTGGTTAATGTCTACATACTAAACATTATTGTAATTGTTATCTGCAAGAATGCTTCCATTATTTGGAGGAGTTTTTCATTGTCAATTTTTTCTTTGGAAGCCATTGTTACAATCAAGAGGATTGAAGTTGTTTCCTCCATTATTATTTCTTGCATTGTTGTTTTCATTGAAATTCCTATTGTAGTTTTGACTATAATTACTATTGTTATAAGGACCAACATTGTTTCTTTGGAAGTTGTTATTCTATCCTTGTGACAACCTCAAGCGAGTCAACTCATTGTTCATTTGTGACATGGTCTTCTTCATGTGACCAAAATTAGAGGAAAAATTGTTGTCTGCCTTGATGAACATTGCTACCTTTTGTTCAAAGAAAGCAACTTTTGGACGTTCATATCCTGGATATGTTATAGTTAGGTTTTGCAGATTGAGTACCTATTGTAATCAAACTAGATTGATAGGTATGAATTGGCTAGGCATCACAGGTTCTCTGATAGGATATGTTAGCAACATCATAATAGCTTGAGCTAGAAGCATCAATCCTCCTCCATTAGGATTGGCTTGCTTAGTAAAGGTAATCACTTCCAAGAAGACTTTTTCCAATGTATCGATATTTGTTGTAGGAAATCTTCTTAGAAAAATAGTAGTGCAATGATCCATAGCATTCATGTAAATTTGAATTGTAGCTACCACTGGATGGTGTATGGCATTTCCAACTTACAATATGCCATATGAAAGTGATGGTTGAAGCATGAAACCATCTCAGCTGGGTCCCTTTTGATTGATATGAATTGTTGATGTATCACAACTAGATTGATGAAGGTTTTGAATTGTTCCAAGAATATTTTTTTGATAGTATCCCAGTCTCCAATATATCCAGGTGACAAATTAACATACCAATTAAAGGAAACTTCCCCTAAAGAGTAGGGGAATAAGAAAAGAACCACATTCTCATTAGTAATCTACTTTCAGTTGCAAATTTCCTTGAATACCTTGATGTGATCTTTAGCAATTTGTGCCTCTCGATAGATGAACCTTGGGGAAAAATTCTTAGGATTCTTAGGAAGGCCATTGAGTACACCTATCAAGTTAATTAGTGACTCTACAAAATTTGTGAAAAGGTCATCAGAGAATTTGTTGAACCGATGGGTGGATGTTGTGGAGGTGGAACTATTAGAGGATTTGGTGGAATGATAGGTACCTATTGTGGAGGAAAAACTAAAGAAGATGATGAAATGTTGAATGGGAGTGGTGGAATTCAAGGGAATCCTTTGTCACTGTGAGGCTTACAAAAATGGCTAAGCTTAGGGAACTCATGAACACTGGGTGAAGATATTAAAGCTTATTGAAATGGAGATGATGGATCAAAGTCCTCCTATTTGCATCAATTTTGGGAAAATTTTACCTCTACAGAAGTACACTTTCAAAAGCTCATAAATTTTTTTGAACTTGTAAAAAAATGAAATTTTTTGAAATTACAAGTTTTTTTTATATATTCTAAATGTTAAGGGGCCCTCCTTCTAGCACCACTTCTATTGAGCTGTCATTTTGCATGATGCTTAATGGCAGGAATCCTTTTGAATTCCTTTCTTGAAAACTCAATCTAAGATCAACTCCAAGGTTCCAAGAAATCTTGCAACCTATTGGAATTTTCTTAGTTGAAGATAAAAAGTATTTGTTCACATCAAGGCCTTTGTTGGTTTGAACAATTCAGATAAGATATAGAATCTATTTGCTAGCTCAAAAGAATAAAACACACCAAAAGAAACATATGTTTTTTATGAATGCAATCTAACAATGAAACTATATGAATTCCTAAATTAACCAAGTGCTTATAAAATAAAATAACGAAGATAGGGTAACTAGAAGTTTAAGAAAATAACTTTGAAAAGTAAATTCCTAACGGACATAAACTATGAAAACAACACATTTGTGAGTTAAGCCTTTGAAAAGATCAGGAGGTAACCAATGAAAATAGAAGCAGTGCTTCCTTAATTCCACTAATGCAATTGTTGATGGGAATTTAGTAACCATAAGATATTTCACTTTTCATCAAATTGAAAGGCCACAGAAAGTGCACTCGTGCAAGACAAATAGCTATGCAAGAACAAGACAGATGATCTCTTCTCAAACTAAGTACATTAGTCAAATTTATAGACCCATAGCAAACAATAGAATTAAAAGATCACACAACCAAAATAACACAATAAAACTATTGGCTCAATTACACTTCATGAACATCCATTCACAAAATATAACACACTTGGCAAGAATGACTGCACGCCAAATGAGAGAACCAAAAGCATAGATTATTGCATCAAAATAATAGTGTCTTGGAATACATATTGCATTCCTAAATTTATAAGAAATCTTCTCCTCAGTTTGTGTTGAGAGTGAGAGATATCTTTATGCAAACATATGCTCCTAAACTAATAAAAAAAAATCTAATTATGTACAAACTAACTATCTAACTAGTGCTAAGTAGGATTCCATCTATATTTATATCATGAAATGGATGCATGCACCTTTACATGTCTAAAAATAAAGAAACCATGATAAAATAAGAAGAAAGTTTTTAGATCATGTAGGAGTGTCTAGAAGTGCTGAAAATAGAAGCTCCATGTTCACTAGGCATCTATAGGAGTTAAACTGCCTTTAGAATGCATTTCTAATGCATGGAAAGCTCTATATTTAGAACTAGTAGTTAACTATTGGCACACCTATGACTTCTTCAAAAATTTCTAGCACACCTTTGAAAAAGTGCACCTGTGCACCTAGCACACTTACACACCTCAGAAGTAGATTCAAAAAATGCAAAATTTCACCAAGTGTCAAAACTGAAATTCTAGCTTCTGGGTTTTGTTCCCCATCACACCAAAGCTATGTTTTGGTATTTGATCTTTAATTTCTAATAATCTCAGTGAATTGAGTCACATATGGAAAATATAAGGGTTCAAATTTGTCCTTCACTTTCTGCCTATAATTACCCACTTCAATGTGAGTCTCTACAAAATCTCTAAGTTTCACATCCAAATCTAGTACTATCCATTTATCTCATTAATCATCTACAAAAATTTCTAAACACACATCACTATAATGTTTCTCTGCCTCCAAAATTTTCTCTTGGGTTTGATCCTTGAGCTTATAAATATCTGAGTGTAATGTCTCCATTACTTTATTGCCATCGGTAATCTTCTCTATCAATCATCAATATTATCTAACTCTTCTACTCTGAATACCTCCATTAACATCCAATACCTTTGACCCTTAATTTATTGTAGTGCTTGTAGGTCCTTGCCCTAGGTATGTACTTCATCCATCAAACCAAAATCCTAATTTAAAATGGCCACAAGCTTATCTACATTATTTTGCAAATGGTGTAGTAACTTAAGATTCTCCTGTATAATATGTACACCTTTTTCTTCAAAACTTTCTTCCCATTACTGACAAGCTTTCAAAAATGGGTCAAGTTGTACTATCTCCTTATCCCTTTTCTCCAATGTTGCATTCAAATTTTCTTCAAGACTTTTAGGATTTAGGGGGCCAACAACTTCATTTAGATATCCTTTTAGGATCTCATTCTATCTCTAAAGTGTTATCAATTCTACCTCATCTTGTTCTAAGTGCCTAAACACTTATTTAATTCCAATTGTCATTATCAACTTAGTAGTATCCAATGTGGGTTTCCCAAGCATAATCTCCTTTACCTAATAATCTCTTGGAGTTATTTACTCAACATCTACATGTGGAAGAGGAATAGCAACATGAGAAAATAAGTCCTAGTTATGATCACTCATAATGAAGGCAAATGCCTATGCATCTTTTGGCGATGACTCAGGTTTTTTGAGAACTTCAATTAATTCTATCATATCCTCTTCCTCGGTAGTGAATTGTTTCCTTTTTTTCTAATCACTTCTTTCCTCAACCATCTTGGAACATGCTTAATCAAAGATTTTTCTTTTTATGATGAAGTAGTTTGCTTTGCTATGCTCTTCCCCTTATCACTCTTCTGTGAAGTCTTCTCCTTTTGTGAGAGATCCACATTGGGAGTCTCTATGTCTATGGAGTCCACAATTCTCACCTCTATGTCTTGGGAAGCCTATTGAGGATATTCACATATTTTCCCTTTTTCTGACACTTCATTGGTGGGTATTTTTTGTGGCTCTTCCTCTTGTTCTGCTTGGACTTGTTCTTATTCATTATTTGGAGGAATAGGAGTAGCCCAACCTTTATCCACATTAAATGTAACTTGAATTGGTGATAGTTGAGCTACTTTAGGTCCTTGTGCCTCAAGTGGAAACTGACTCCAATCCTCCTATTGATATTGATTAGTTGTAGTATCCCTTATTTTATCTCCCACCAATTCAGTGCCAACCAACATAAAAATCAAAATCTGACATCTTGAAGACATTAGTCCCTTCACCCTCCTGCTCATAAATCCATTGCTACAATTCATCTTCTGATGTGGTAGACTGAATAGGCTTCTCAGGAATGGATGGTGGCATAATTGTGGAGCTTCTTCTCTATTCTTGCTCTATAGTTTTGGAAAGATGAGTTCTCCAATTGAAAGGAAGGTTATCTTCTTCATCTTCATCATCCTCTTCTTCCTCTCCTTCTAGGATAACTTTGAGAATTGATGGGAAAGGAATAATTCTCCTAATCTCTTTTTGTCTCCTCTTGATTGGAGTCTCAATCTTTCTTCTCTTAGGGGTAGATGGGGATGCTTGTATCTCTTATTTAGGTGTACTTCTATTTCAACTTCTCCTTGCCCTTGTTTTGCCAATGGTACTTGAGGATTATCCTTGGCTTGTATAGCTTCCACATTCTCTAATCCTTCAACATTCTCTACCCTTTCTTGTGGCATTTCTTGAATTTGTTCCTCTTCTTGCTCAGCTTGTTTGGGAGAAGTCCTCTTCCTCTTTCTTTTACCCTTTTGAGCCCTATAATATCCAACTTCTCTATCAAGTTGGTGCACTATTTCTGGCCTTAGTGGAGAATGAGCTATAAAAGTGGGTATTGTTACCTTAGCTCCTCAACCTCTTGCTAGATGGGTTGTAGTGTGAAAGACTACTGCTAGAGGAATTAGATCCAATTTTAAAGGTCTCTTAATCTAATCCTTGGTCAATTTGATGATACTCATAGCCCTATGATTAATATCTGAGTTTTCTTCCTTATCAACGTCAACATTCATAATGGGTTGATCACCAATCTTGTCCCTATTGAACAATGAAACAATGACATCTTTAGTATCTTATTGCACAAACTTTAAAGGAACCTTAATCTTCAAAGAATTGGTTGCCAGATAGAGAGTCATCCTACAATAATCCCTTATTCGGATATCGTAGTCATCTACTACATTCAACTAATGATCCTCAATTGCATCTTCATTTTGAAATGTCTTGCCAGCTAAGTATTGTACTCTTTTGATGTTATCAAGATAGGACCAAGGAGAGTTACATTCATCCAAAGGATATTGATCCTACTCATACTCAAAAGGTGGCATATCTTGTCTTTGGACCATACTAAATGGTCTGATAATAATGGGCCAAACCTAGGTTATCTTATGCTACTTCCTAACTCTGTCATATGTGGACAAGAGTTTTCAAATGATTTCTAGCAATATAAGTTTGTCACTTGAATATCTAGGGAGCTTCTTGGGATTTATAGTGTTATCTTCCTATAATCACCTAATAGTCTAGATGAGAAGGGGGCTAATAGTCTAGATGACCATTTTTATGTGATTACATTTTCCCCTCTTTGACTAATGTGCGATCAATCTTAGGAAAATGAACAACACCAATTTGCATGGAAACTTAATTCATGCTCTTGGACATAAGTTGATTCCTTATATGACATATTGGCCATTTCAAAAATGGGCCTTTGAATTGGTAGGAAAAATTCAACCAAGTTTATCTAGTAGCCACAAGTTCATCATTACAACAACTAAATATTTCACTAAATGGGTTGAAGGTGTGCCACTATCTACTGCTACAGGAAAACATGTTTCCCTATTTATACTGAATCACATCATTTTTTGTTATGGTATCCCTTCCTCCATTTTTACTAATAATGGAGGAAAGTTCAAGAATAAGGAGCTCAAACACCTATGCAAGAAATTTCAAATAAAAAAACATTGGTCCTCTATTTACTATCCTTAAGGGAATGACCAAGCTAAGGCCTCTAACAAAACATTGTTGAAAATCTTACACTACATAGTTCATAAGTCTGGGAAAGATTGGCATCTATAAATAAATCTAGCACTTTGGGCTTATAGAACTACCATTCGTACTCCTATAGGGGCCACACCCTTTTCTCTAGTCTATGGCTCAGAGGTTGTCCTCCCATTAGAAGTTGAGATCCCTTCCTTGTGAGTCTCATTACATGGGTTGATAACTGATGAAGACCATAGAGGTATGTGAGTACAAGAATTAGATACTCTTGATGAACATCGTAAGGCTGCTTTTGACCACATCCAGGTTTATCAGAAGTGCATGTCTACTCAGTATAACAAGAAAGTTCACCCATGTGAGTTTCAAATCAATGAACTTGTGCTTAGAGAGAATCCCAAAAATCAATAGCATAAGGGAAAGTTTGAAACTAACTAGTTAGGCCCATACATTATCATAATAGTATTTGAGTTTTGTGCTTATCAACTATCTACTCCTAAAGGTGAAGAACTTGCAAAGCCTATCAATGTCCTACACTTGAAGAAGTTCTATTCTTAGAGGCTCACTACTTAGCTAGCTTGTACATATCTATGATCCTAAAAAAACCCTAAAAAGCAGAAAATGTCCTAAAAAAATGATCATCTTAGTAAAAACCTAGCAATAGATGCTTTGATGCATCACTAAAAAAATTTTAAAAATTAAAAAATACAAAAAAAAATTGAAAAAGTCCTGGAAAAATTTGCCAAATAGTGAAAACTTGGAATTAGGCACTACTTGAAACCCTTGCATGTATGTCTATCAGTCTCAATCACCCATTTCACTACACATTTCCTAGCTTGGAATTGTTTCTTGTCCTCATCTTGGGGGCACTGCTACTTAACCTATTGTAGTATTCTTGTACATTAAGCTTTCTTTGATAACTCACAAAATATTTTTTCTCAACACTACCCCCAACTTGACATCAAGTGTTTCTCAACACTTTTCAAATAGTTAACCTATGGACTTTGATGTCACGATATTTCTCACTATCAGAATTAAGTCTTGAAGAAATGGCCAAGTGACTTACACACAAGAACTTAAACATTTGAACAACTAAGCTATGATGATCTTTATGTACTTTGTGTGCTATCTATGATGATTTCTTTACTATTTGTTCCCTCCCTAATAGCCTTTCAAGGATGTCATTGACTCGAAGACTGGGGGCATGGGGCATGTTTTCTTGATTTTTGCTTGTGGATATACTTTGTTTGTCTAAAGGTGTTTTTGAGCATTTAGGCTTGTTCTATTTGACACTTTGACTTACAAATGTATCATCCTTGATTATTTTCACAAGACCACACTTGTAGGTTATCCTAGCACTTATGCCTTGATATAGGTGTAATCTTGCTATACTAAACTTAGGGAATCTAATGCATCGTCATCTTGACTTATATGTCTTTGATGCTTAGATTTGATTTCCACATACCTATCTGATATTGATCATATTCACATCTTCATAGTTATACTAGTGATGTTTGTATGATCTCATGATGTCCCTAATAAATGCTCAATTATGAAATAAGAGTCTAATGTTATGTGTTCCTTGTTGGTAAACCACTTTGCATATTAGCTTGCATTATAGATTCATTTCCTAGCTTAGTTTTGCATTCATGCATATGGGGAGAGCTCTCTCATCATCTTTCACTGACATATCAATAAATTGCTTTAGTATCTTTCTTGCTTTCTTCTTGATCATGTCTTTTCATCTTCTTGATCTTCTGCTTCCTCTCTTTGCAATCCTATTATCACATCTATATAACCTTTTGACCCCTGGCTAATTTCAACATCCTAGATCCATTTTTGGGATCAAAATTAAAATATAAGTTCATCTTGATAGTCAAAATTGCATTTAAAAAATTCTACCTTCTTCTGAGCAATTAATTGATCTTCTTTGGTTTGATCTTTGAATCATCACCGGGGCATCTTCATTTCTTCATGTCTTCATCTCCTCTATGCTTCATATCTACTCAAGTTCACCCTTTCATGTTTAGAATCATCGTTCTACTTGATTTGACCTAATTTTTTTGCTATATCATTCATGGTCAACTCTGGTCAAACTGGGGCATTATGTAATTCCTTAATAGTCACTCTTTGCTTCTAATCACCTATCTGCATTTTGAAAATTGCTATATTCTAATTTACTCATATCACTCTTGTTTCTTCATCACCTTACCTCATTTCAATTTTAATCCTGAGGGGGTAGAAATACTCTATCATCGCTTGCTACAACTATCTATTTCTTAGGAGCATTTGTTTGATCTTTTCACTTACTCTCAATCTATCAGCTTAGCTAGGTGTTAGCATTCTTCTTGAATTCTGACATCATTCTTTCCCTAGTGTTTAGTACTACCACTATCAGGCTGTATGCTTAGGATGTGCTATCTCTTTTTGCATTTTGTTCTTTGAAATCAAATATCTATATCTATCATTGCCTACTTGGCTTCTGTTTTCTTTGACGTAATATATTCCTAGATTGATCAGACATTAGTCAAATAGGGGAGAATTTAATCACCTAAAAATGGCCATATAGACTATTAGCCCCCTTCTTGCAAGGCCCACACTCATATCCTATTATAAATATTAAGGAATGAATGTGATTAGGAGATAAATTAAATCATGATTGACGTTTTCGCTATGAGATTCTTTCGGAGATTGATCTAGATTTTAGATTATCATAATGTTGATACCCTATCCAATAAAAATAGGTCAATAAGATACTACCACATGAAAATGAGATTCAAAATGTTCAAGCTAAGAACCTGGCCATGAGATACTAGGGATGATCTACCAGGCAATTAGGAAAGATAAAATAACATTCATTCTACTAAGAACAACTATGAGCATAGGTTATGATGACAATAAGACATATGGATATGTTTGGAAATTGGTTCTAAATTATTATGACATAATTATTGAAACATTCTATCAGTCTAAGGAGTTAACCCTTGAAAATCACACAAACCCTTCATAATGGATAAAGGGATATTGCTAGGAATGTCACTATACCTAACTTGATTGAAAGGTACTAGTTAACTAGTCTGCACATTAGCGATTTTCACTTAGGACATATATGTTAAGATTCATTTTATATGTTTTCATGATTTACTAAAGAGGACTTAGAGTTTCATTGTTATGTTAGAAAGAGTTGTGATAATATTCAGAATGATAATGAGCTATACTAAGAAAGATTATTGTTGATACACATATTTGATATTTCAATATTTTGAATATTTTTTGAGGATTATTAGATGGAAGCTAATTGCATATATTATGCAAATTATGTGATATTAGATTATTTTTCATTTATTTGTATTTGTTTTCATATTATTTTATTGAGCTACTAATGTTTATGTTGAGTGTGAAGGAAGAGGAACCATGGAAATTTAACAGGGAAACAAGGTATAGACACAAGTTTAAATGACCCTGCCAAGGTGAATCTCTGTAAGATTCATAAACCTCATTGTGATGTGCTTATTTCATAAACATGAGATGTATGTGTGTGGTATGTGTTCATGTGTAGATCTTGAACATGTCATGTGTGATGTTTAGTGCAATTTGTGTGTCACTTGACACTTGTGCTCGTTGTGTGAAATAACATGTTTATTGGTGATGGGTCATGTGGCCAACTTATTCTGAATTAAATGCTTTAATTGATAAATTCAATTTGTAACTCTGAATTAGTAAGAGATCAAGGTCATAACCATGGGAAGAGTTTGAAAATTGAATTACCTAGTATTAGGAGAGCCATAAAGTAACTCTAGGGTGAATTGTGACAAAAATAAACCCTACCCATGTTAACACTATAAGTTAGCAAGCTAATAATGACCCCTAAGGTGTCTAGTAAGCCTAAGAGACCTCATACAAGTTGCATTCTTTATGGAATCCGAAAATGAGAGGTTATATAGGGAGGTATGGCTAAATTGGAAGCTCACTTGGCCACTCTCTACCTATAGTGCCTACCCTCATTCACATTTTTTCTTGATACATTGTTGCTATCATGGTCAAACTCTATTAGACTAGTTTTATGTTGATGGTTAGTAGTATTGTTTTGAGACTATTAGATATTGTGATATGGATTTAGTTGATATATGATGAGATTACTTAGACTCTACATTTCATGTATGCATGATGATTATTACATTGCTTCAGTTATTGATGATAATTAGTTAGATGGTTTATTATCACATGTGTTTTCTTATGGATACTTACCCCATACTTGCATGTGTATGGTGTGCGTGTTTGTTCTCTTATTGTATGGCATTTTTTATGTGGTTAAGGAAGGGAGTCATAGTCACATGCTAGTTGGGATCTACACGATGCACCACTTCTGGCCATTGCCTATTTAGCTTAGCATATATATTGTATGTACATGCATGGTTTTTATGTAGGTTGCAGGTACGAAGTATCAACTTTCCTAAATTGCCAAGATGAGCATACCCTCTCGCACTATCTCAATGATAAGAGAGGGGAGATAAATTCTCAAGTCGAAATCCTAAACCCTTAAACCTTTTTTTCCTAGAAAGATAGGACAAGTATCTGAGATATTTTACCTTCCAAATGTGTCAGATGACATAATTTGTGATTTTAACTCTTTTGACTGATTTTGTATGGATTGTCCTATGATGGGTTTTCATATTTTATCTTGGAGGTCTATGGTGAATTTTCTATTAATTAAGTCTAAAATTAAAAGAATTAATTAATAATTTAATTATTTTGGGAAAAATTAATATAATATCATGATCTTTAGATATTTTGATTTTAATTAATTAAATGGGAATTAATTGAGAAAAAGAATTAAATAAAAGAAATTTAAAAAAATTAATAATAATAAAATAATAAATAAATAATAATACTAGAAAAGATAAAAGAAATTAAAATAAAAGTTATAAGTCTACCTAGGAGTAAACGCACCTCTTGATTGCACATATGTCTACAACACAGGATTTAGTGCACAAATTAAGCACATGGTGTCTACAACCTTGTGACTCATCTAGAAGGTTGGAAAGACTCATGCTTAGTTGTCAACACCTTCTGGTTGTTTCTAGAGACATTTTAGGTGCTTCTTGAGAGTTCTTTATATTTAAGCACTCCTAGAAGCTCGGGGAGTGTGTTTGGAGGACCCGGGAACATTGGAGAAGGAAGGAGCTTGCTCTGTGGATTTTGAGGAGAAGGGAATTAGCATCAGTGTTCAGGTAGACACTTGTAAATTTTGCAAATGATAATTCACTTCTGCACTTCTTGTCTTCTTTGTGTCTTCTAAATGCTTTCTGAGGATTTCATGTGTTGAAAATCTTGGTTATATGTATTCTTGTTATGGGTAGTTAAATTCTATATGAGAAAATCCCACATGCGTAGATCTAAGGAATCTATGGGGTTAGGGTTTTCAGATGCATACGGAAAAACCTATTAGATGGATTAATTGGTAAATTTAGAGAACAATTATTTTAAAAAGAAAATTCTTAACTTATAGTATTAGAAAGCCCTATTTGTTTAAAAAACTATGTATGTGTTCTCTTTTCAAATTATGTAAATCTGCGCGCACACACACACACACACACACACACACACATGTTTATTATTAAAAATGTTGTAATATTTAGTAATAATTTATGTGTATATATATATATACACACATATACATACATACATACATATATATGTGTGTGTGTGTGTGTGTGTGTGTGTGTGTGTTAAAACATTCATTAAATCGTAGTCGAAAAGTAATATTATTAAAATCCAAATTTGCATATGGGAAAAAATGTTTTAGAGGAACATTTAAAAAATATATATATATAATAAAATGATTTAAAAGTGAGGGGGACAAAACCCATGCCCTCGTACCCACTGTGATCGCAGTGTACCTACAGTCATAGGTACTGTGATGGCAAGGGTACTTTGTACCTGCTGACGTTGCAGGCCCTGTGACTACAAGGTTCTGTGTACCGTGACAACGGATACATATATGTGAAATGTGTTTTGTTTTAAATTTTTTTTATATGTGATAAATTTTTTTTTTATGATATATATGAAATCGATTTTAATATTTCAATTTTTTTATAATTAATATTATTAAATATTAATAAATTTTAAATATTAAATATTTTATTATTAATAATTAATAATTATTATATTTATTAATATTACATATTAATAATTTATAATTATTAAATCTTATATAAATTGTTAATGATATTTTATTTCATTTGATTATTAAGATATCAAATAAAGATGTAGTTATAATTAAATATTAGAATAAATTAGAATTAACTTAAGAGATATGGGGATGTTATATAAATGATTGAGATTATAAAATTAGCTATTTGAAATGATAAATGATTTAAATAGATAATTCTTCTTAGAGTAATTTAGACGAAATTGATCGGTTAAAAGGTGGGAACATTTATCAATATAGAGATTAAGTAAAACATTCTTAAAGCACTTTAGAAAACTATTTAAAAGAGTCATGGGAGGGGGCTAATACTTGATCTATCAAACAAATATATGAGTTAGAGAAAAAAACGTATAAACAGTCCCTCATTTGAAAACTGGAACCCCATACTTAATTCAATTATAATATTTTAATGAACCCAAACTTGTGCTTGCATCTTGTATATTCTCTATGCTTCTTGTTTTGGGTTTCTGGGTTGACTAGTTTGTTGACTAGTTATAGGACGTCTACCAAAGGCTCAAGGGTTATGATTTTGATATCATGATGATGTCTTTTGATCTTGATCTTTAAAACTCAACCATGGTTATGTGATGACATGCTGATTGATATTGTCTTCAGTCTACTTGTGTAACCTGTGATATATGTAACCTTTTTATGAGTTATCGATCAGTTGTATTTCGCTACTTTCCAATCACTTGATGGAATTGAATTGTTTATCTAATCTTGATGATGTCATGTTGTGACATGTTTTGATTCAACCATTTTGGATTTTCAGTATTACTTTGAGATACTTTTTGGTTGCTTGTTAAGAACCAATGATTATTGTGATTATTAGTGATACCTTCAGTTGCCAATAGAGAACTGTTGTGGTCATGATTATCTATGGATTCTTTTCAATTGCTTATGGAGATTTAATGCTTTTAATATGTATTATTCTATGGTATTTTTCCGATCACTTGTATAGGATTATGGTGATTTTGTGATTTATGATTCCATGAGCTTAGGGTAGGTTATCTACATGTAGTGTCGAGAAGTGGCTTGCAATGGGGGTCGAGGCTCTAAGAGGCTACTAGGGTAACTCATTGTAAGTTGTTTTAATAAGTGAAAACATTACACCTAATACTAACTTAAATGGACTTAATAAGATAAATGTTTGTTCTTGCCCATGCCTCGAGTGCTAGTACAGGCTAGGATGAGAGTAGAGAGAATGCTTGGTTGCAACCTTGCATTCTGTAGTATGCCTCATCTGTATGAAAGGATACTAGTGGCTGCATAGGGATCACTAGGGGGCCGAGGTCTATAGATAGACTACCAAGGTAACTCTAGCATGATCCGTGCGATGACACTTTCCTGCTTACATAGTAGGTTCCTACATGTCTTTGTCATGCCTCTAGGATTAGATGTCAGTTTGTGATTGGAACTTTTGAGTTAGTATACTTTTAGGATTCCTGGACTTATAGAGTATTTGTGTTATGTGATTTGATAACCTATTTGGGACTTGAGATTATCTCCTCAGCGTGGTGGGAGTGGACCATTTAGGTTCCACGCGGTTGGGTGGTAGTGCTTTTTCACTCTTACCATATGAGATCTGTCTAAGACACTATGGCTGATGCATTCTTTGTTGTCATCTATCTTCATTGTATTCATGGATTATGATAGTGGACACATATTCTTACATTGATGATTGCATATGTTAGATGATGTTATCTTATGCTTTATTTTGCATGTTAGATTTCTTTTCTGCATATGATGTAGTATGATTTAGGAGTGACATTCCTACTATGATAATATTGATTATCTCTTCGATGATTTGGGATGTTATGCATGGAGGGATGGCTAGGGCCCACGATGGTCTAATGATGCTATTTACGGTTGGGAGGAACCATGCACTTAGTTAATTATGTTTGTGATAAATGGTTATCCTTTATGATGAATGTTTATATCTTTTATGATGATGTATCATGTATGACATGTGATTACATTTACTTTATTGCATCATGGAATAGTATAGGATGATTATGTACTTTATTTTCACATATGTATATTCTTTTAAGCCTTTCATACCCTATGGCATGTATAGTGGATGATCGAGCAATCAAAAATGTAAATTAAGAATGTTGGACTTTTCATTATTATTTCATGTAGTATTGGATGGAATCATTAATATTAGTTGATTTAGATGTAATTCAATGTTAAGAGATCCTTAAAGAATGAAACATGTTATGTATGTTTATGTTTACTTTCAATTGAATGATGTTATTGCTTTCGCTACTATGTTATGAATGGTTTTACTTTCATGTTTCAAAAAAAAATTTAAAAAATAAAAATGCTACCAAATTTAGTGAAACTTTAGGTTAATTCTTTGGATCCCTTGGCGGGGCATTACACTAACTTTAGAGACTAATAGGGTTTGAAAGAAGAGGGGGGGAACTCTACTACAACTATTCATTTCCTTTCTTGGAGGAAGGTTGGTACCATGATCCATGAAGTTTCTCTATTGTGCATGTAGATTAGTAATGGTGTTCTTCATTTCATGATGGGATTTTGGTGTATTGTGGTGTGTTGTGAGTAAAGATCTTTGTAGTGTTTTGCATGTGATTAGCTTTGTGTGAATCTTTCCTTATTTCTTGTTATGTGTTTTAGTGAAATGGGTGTGAAGCATCACTCACCCTTGGGAGGGAAGAGATGCTTGGGTGAAGGGGTTAGTTGGGCTCACACATGTAGTTGAGGAAACACTCCCATGTGTGGAGATGGATGTATATGTGCAATGGAGTGTGTTATCTTGCCCACTTGCATTTTAGGAGGTATAAGGAGGTGTGTGGAAGGGAAGATATTGTATGCCCCGAAAGGGCATGTTGATAATGTGAAGAATATGTATATATTGTGAATATTGGCTTTGGAAATCCTCCTCATGGTGAGAGCCCACCTTCACCCATTATTTGATTCATGTGATGAATCTTTGTGCAAGCCTTTGGAAGGGTTGTGATGTAATTATTTGTGTAAATCTGTCATTTTTTTGTCTTTATGCATGGCATGTGA
This sequence comes from Cupressus sempervirens, assembly GCA_028749045.1. NCBI lineage: Eukaryota > Viridiplantae > Streptophyta > Pinopsida > Cupressales > Cupressaceae > Cupressus > Cupressus sempervirens. The sequence continues at coordinate 435,718,663 of CM053792.1, forward strand.
AAGTGTAGCATGGAACCATTTATGCCTTGTTTCCCCAAGCTTGGTGGGTGGCCTCCTTGAGGCCTAGGTTCGGAGGTGAGCCTCCATGGTTCCCATTTTGTCTTTCTTTTTCAAGTTTTCACTTGAAGAGTTTGAAAGTTGATGGTCATGAATTTCATTACTTGCATAGAAGAAGACCCCTTTTATGTTGGTGTTGAAATGGAGAAGTGAACTCCATCTTATGAAAAGCATTATTTGTGTAGCAATGTGTTGTCAGTGGTCTCATGTAGAGAGATTTTGAGACATCTTGTTGTGAGATTCTCCATGGTGTATTTTGAGTAATGTCTCCACCACCTTGTGTTTAGTTGATATGGTGTTGATGTTGTTTTATGATTGCTTAAATTTGGTATGTGTTGAGAAAAGAAATTGTATCATGTTATATCATGGAGAATGGATTGAGCATTATTATTTGATATATTTATCTTTTCAGAATTGCATGAGAATCAATTAGTTGTAGATATTCAATACTGAAAGTAAAATTAATTGTAAGATATGCATTGAATAGAATGGAATTTTTGATAGTATATTTGTTGAGATTAGATGATATTAAAGTTTTCTTGATGTATATTTGATGCTCTGAAAATTAGTTTCAAGGAATCTTGAGTTCTTTATTGCAAATTTGTTTATTTGATCACAACATAATGGTTACTTCATGATAAATTGCTAATCAAACTAGAAGATGATAAGGTGTAATGCACTATTATACCATCACAAATTTAGTCTTAATATTCATTAAGAAGGTTTAAAGGGAACTAATTGAATGAACTTGGGCATGAAGTGTAACTAAAATTCAGTCCTGTAGGTGCAAATTTTACATTCTGGAAAATGTATGGACTAGACAAAAAAAAAGAATTCCTTTTTATTACAGAGCTAGAATTAAATAGACTTAAAAAAATAATAATACATAATTGATAATAATATTGGTGGGTAGTAAATAAGCTTCCTCACCACCCTTCATTAATAAGGTGGAAGACATAAGTCAAGAAATTGATGGGACCATGTGCAAATAAAAGAAATTTTCAAAAGAAATTTAATAGAAAAGAATACATACATGAATATAATTATATGGTTTCCCCTTGTTTTTAAAATTTTCAACTCATGAACTGAGTAGGTGTCCAATCCTTGTCAGCAATTAAACACTAAACAATGATAATTGTATCCTCCTCTGACATGTGTCAGTCCTCTCATTTGGTGCCCACCTCTTGAGAAGGCAAAGACAAAGCATAAGTCAACTCATGCTTACATCAATCCATGCCTTGGGAAGAACAAGGAGATCCTTGTTTGGCACCTAAAAAGGAAGTTTGATTGCCTTGTCTAATGTCATGATTTTTGCATTAAAGGAACCCTTAAGTTTGCATGGTCAACTTGCAATGGAAAAAGGATTTGTGAGTTTGAGCATTTAATTGGGAATATAACGCAACCTCTAATAAATCCAATGGAGATCTTGCCCAACTCGCATGAAGGAGTGTTGGGGCACGTGTCTAGCCTCCAAGAAAATTTGCATGGGCAGATGGTAGGTTAAATTCGCATTGGTAGACGATAGGTTAAAGTCTCAAAAGTAGATTTGATATTTAATTTATGTTTTTTTTATATATGCAAAGCTTGTTAAAAGGTAATGGAGTGATTAGGATGTAGATTGAGTAAGAGGATAAGGTGGGTATACCCATTGTGATATAAAGTGGGTAGTGTATGTGTTTTAGGACATGAAATTTAGGAGTAGGAGGAAATTTGATAAAGTTATTAAATAAATTTTGGGGTTAATTCTAATATGTATATTATTTTAAAGATAATTTAATTAAGTTATAAATTAATCGTGGATATTTGAGGGGGTGTATTTCAAATAATAATTATAATAGAATTGAATAATAATAATAATGGAAATAAAAATTAAAGAAAATAAATAATAATAATAAAATAAAATAAAATAGACTTGATATTAATAAAAATTAAAATGGTAAAATTGATATAGCATCTTCTTGATATAATCTTGGGACTTTCAATAATACAAAATTGGAAACCACCTATGTAATCGAAATGTCTCATATAGGGTACAAAAAGGGTAAGAGCTCACAACCATTTCACCTTGCATAATTTTGCAATCAGTTTAGTAAATGGGTAACCACCACAAGAGGATCTCAAGATCCAGTTCCGAGTGAACAACTTTGTACCTCTAGCATTCCACATTCCCTCTTGGTTCAAGGATTGATTGTGTTCTTACCATTACTCTTCTCATCAAAAAATGAAAAAAAAATTTATTGGTTGTGTTTTTGTCTTGTAGAAATGTGGCATGACACTTCTCAGCATTTTGGCTAATTTAATTAATCATTTACCTAGACCAAATTGCTAATAATCAATTAATTTGATTATAACCTATAGTTTGACTATTCTATCCTAAGTTCATTATTTGATTAAAAGAACATGTCCCTTTTTAATTAAATAAAAGACTCCATTCTTCTAACCCACTTAAAGTGCACACATAAAGTCCTTTTCAAATTTTCAAATTAAAAGAAAATCTTTGTGACTTTTGTCTTATATGACAAGTCAACTTATATTCTATTGGTTGACTTGTGTGTGCACATGGATCAATCCTCTTTTTGAATTTCACCGTTGATCATCCACCATCTTAATCTTGATCTTTACCATCCGTATGACTTTAAAAGGGAGAGAGCTTTCCCCCTCAAAGGATTCATCCTCATTTCAATATTGTTATGCTACAAGTTTTCTAATAGATTTCCTTGGAGCTTTGTGGAGAATTCTCATATCTTGTCTCATTCTCTCATGCCATAACATTTTAGCTTAGAATCATGTTGCATGTTAGTTTAGCTTCTGTTTTGAAATAATCTAGATCACATAGCTTAATAGTTGGATTTGTAACACTCTCATCCATTCTTAGCATAGCTTCACTTTGCATACTCATTCTAGTCTAGTCTTCATACTTGCATTGCATCCTTGAGGGATTCATTGTAGACACTTGCATTGTTGCTCTTGTCTCAAAGAACCTCCTATTGCATGATTTACTAGCAAGAAGTGTATCTCTAAGGCTTGGTTGAGAGCCTTCATACTTGAAAGATACCTTCTTGCACGTTGTGGATAGGGAGCCCTAAGCTGGAATCCAAGCATTCTAAACTCATGCAATCGTTTGGATAGAAGGGTTTAGAGTGTGACTCTTTTTGAGTGTACATTTTTGGTGCCCATTATGGGGGTTGAATCAAGTTTCTAGCTCCATTTACTTTCATTTCTCATTTTTAGTTTTTTATAGTAGTATATTGGATCTAATCAAGTGGTTTTGTAGAGTTCTCACTTTGGTTTTAAGGCTAACCCATATTCAAATTGGTTTGAAGGCCAAAACCTTAGGTTTTTGAAGATTTGATCATATCTCCTAAAAAACTTGGAGTTTGGTTCTGATTTTTTTTTCAAGTTGATTATGTGTCTAAGATGTCCCAATCAAATTTTTAGATAATTTTGACTTGATTTTTATTATTTATGAATTTTTCTTTTTTTCATAAAAAATCATTTCTGGTCACAAATCAATAACTTTTTCAAAAAAAACTTACATTTTTAGAAAGGGTTTTGAGTTCTAAAAAGGGTACTTTCTTTTTGTTTTGCATTTTGAGGTCATATTTAGGATCAAAAACTCAATTTGATAAATTTGGTCTATTTTGACAAAATGGGCCCCTAGGACACAAATGAAGAGATATTTTTGAATTTCTTGTAATTTTTAAAAATCTCTCTAGTTTTTAGTAGGAGTCTCTTCTTTTCATTTCTATTTTTTGGATCCAAAATCATAGGAAAAAAGTCCAATCTTGTTGACTAGGTCAAAAGCAAAGAGTAAAACTGAGAGCATTTGTGATTAGCTTGCACTTTCTTTGCATACACTTGGTTGGAAGATAACCTGGATCTTTAAGGCAACTAACCACTTTTTGTTGCAGGTCTTACTTTGTTTTTATTCCAAAACCTTGGTTTCTTTGTAGGGATTTTCTCATTTCATTGCTAAAAAGAATGCATATCAAAGCTTCAAATGCACAAGGGCTACTAACACTTGTTTGCAGGGCTGCCCAATACATAAAAACCTAAAAACTTGATTTTTAAAAAAATTTCATTTACAACATCTATTAGTTGTTTTCTTTTTGTAGGCACATTAAAATTGAAATTGGGATTCCTTGGTGATAGGAGAGTATGCTCTTCACCCTTGTGGTGAATCAAAAATCTTGACTTACCTTTGGATTTCGAGAGCAAGTGGATAATTGAAGCTTCTTGGTGTGTTTGGGGAAAACAATTTTTTTTTTCAAAATTGTGTTGCACTTTAGTTGTAAAGTCTATCATGTGATATATTATGCTATCCTACTTTCACCTAGTTTTTTAGAAAGTATCACTTCAGAATATTTACTACCAAAATAGGGTTTGTGTTTTGGTTTTTTGATCTAGGGTCTTGTCACTTCCATCTTTCCTAGTCTTGGTTGCACATTTGTGTGTTAAGAAGTTGTCCTAAGTTGAAAACATGGGTTTATTCTATCAGATGTGAGTCTTGAAATGTCATTGATGAATCACTTGTCAAAATTTGGTTACCAATCTATTTTAGCTATTTGCTATTGAGTTTCTTGCTTTCTCTCTCGGCTCAAGTCATGAGTGTTGTAAGTTCATGAGCACTGTTTAACAAGCCATTTGTTATACTTTGAAAAGTGACTAATCTTGATTGTAAGAGTTTCAAATGTAATATACTTTTCTTGTTCTATTAAGCAAAGAAAAATCTTTACATGCCAGTCATAACTAGACATCAAGTTGGTAACGGTAACCATACCCCTTTTATTTTCAAGAAATTGGAGACACCACCTAGACATCCTCACAAACAACCTTGTGTAGAAGATCCTAAATCTACTCAAACACAAATAGCTAACATTTGGCACAATCTACTTTACAACTTTGAGAACCCATTTGGTACACCCTTTGAAACACCTAATGGTAAAAATAGTTTGAGCACTATGGTGCACCCCGATGAGGTCCAACATCACTTAGAAGAGAAAGTGCATGAAAATCAAAGGATCTTGGAAGCAATATATGCTAGGGAAAGAGAAAATCAACAAGCTAAAACTAACAATTGTGCACACCATGAGGGGAATAGAGGAACCTATTCTAGAAATCCTTTTGAGGGCAATGATGGTAGTGATGGCAACAAAATGCCTCCAAGAAATCCTAGAGTTGCTATAGGTGCATGTTCTTCACCACATAGACATTCCCATCATGAAAGTGATGAAGTAACTAGTGAAGATGTTAAAAAATTTCAACAAGATAGTTTTTCTCAAAAATTGATGCTTAGAGCCTTAGAGGAAAATAGAGACCAATACTTCCACTACATGGCAGCAAGGGGATGGAAACTCCCTCAAGGTTTTGATGTTGAATGCATAATCCACAAATGAGAGCCTACTAAGGCTGAAATCTTAAGGGAAGAAATACAAGAACGAAGGAAACAATTTGCACAATTGCAAACATCAAAAGAGCCACCTAAAACTTCATTTGTTGAATCAATATGTGCTCTTCCATTTGATAGGAGTCTATACATGTTACCATTTCCTAAGGATATAGAGGTTCCTAAGTATGACAAATATGATGGAAATGGTGATCCTCATGATCATGTGAGGCATTTTTATGCTATTAGCATGGAATTTGAAGACACCTTTCTTATGCATATGTTTCCTAGAAGTCTAAGAGGGTAAGCCATGGAATGGTTCACAAAATTGAGTCCCCCTCTTAAATAATTTGATGAACTTGCACAATGTTTTATCCAAAAATACTCCTAAAACATTTAACATCATGCCATTGTGTTGGAATCAACATCAAACAAAAATTGGGAGAACCTTTTGCAATATACCTTCAATGATGGAGATCCTTATACTCTCAGTACCCTCAGCAAGTTCTTGAGGCTGAAAAAATTAACATTTTTGTCAATACACTTGTACTTGAGTTATACTTTGATCTAAGAAAATAGTTATTCACATCCTTCAACACCATGGTTGAGAGTGCCTATTGCATTGAGGATGTTGCTATCAAAAAGGGTGACATTTATATAAACAAAGACAAAAATAACAATGGAAATGGTAAAGATAAAGGAAAACCTTGGAATAAAAACAAGTACATTGTCAATGATGGAGTAGTGGACACTCCTAAGACCAAGGAGCTTGCATTTAACCCTTCTAATACCATTTATGATACAAAGCAACAAGAAGGTTCCAAACCAAAAACATTTGACAAGAGATCTAAGTTTACTAAAAAATGGCATGTTTATACACCAATGGTTGAGTCTTATGAAGTGGTTTTAAAAACCTTAATTGAAAACAAGTTGGTTACTTTACTAGATAATTATTGACCATATGACCCACCCATCAAACCCTCATAATGGAGAGAGGAACATATCTATAGTTATCATCGAAGCAAGGGTCACAACACTGAAAATTGTTTCAACCTCAAAAACATAATTCAAGACCTCATTAAGGATGGTAGAGTTGTCACAGATGGCCTCATAAAAAATGTTGACCATAAAGCCTTTGGACAACCCTTGCTAGAATACAAAAAAGGTGAAACCTCCAAAGCTTCTAAAAATAATCATGATGCCAAGATCAGCTATGCCTATGCTGATATAGACAAGGTTATAGGCATGATCAAGCCCACTCAATATTTATGCATGGCAAGTTCTAAAGATGACAACCAAATTGAGGATGCACAACTCAAAGTTATCCTAAAAATGCACAATGTTCCCCAACACCATAATAACACTAGACCTAAGGTGGTACTTTGAGTAGCTGGATCTTCCCCTTAATGTTGTCACTAGGGTCCAATCTAAGCTTGTCTTAAAAGTTTCTCATGATCTTAAGAATGCTTCATCATCTAAACAACCAACTACTTCAAAGATCTCCAACTATGACCTTGTCAACCAATTGTAATGTATGCCAGCTCAAATTTCCATTTTTAAATTGTTAGAATTATCCCCTTTGCACAAGGATATCCTCAAAAAAGCTTTACATTCTGCCAACATTCCCACATATATTGATGTGCAACAATTCCAAGCCATGGTGAACCATATCTCTTCACCTCATTGTCTTACCTTTTCTCGAAGAAGATGACCAAGCTCTCAATCATCCCCAAAACCTTTCTCTCCATGTCAAAGTCCAAATCTTTTCCATTCACATTCATCAAGACTTGATAGACAATGGTGCAGGGTTAAACATCATTTCGTTCAATGTGATCCAATAGTTAGGCATGTTTGAATTTTTGATTGACCCTAGATGCAAGATCACTATAAAATCCTATGATGAGGTTGAAAGGCCTTCTAAGGGTCTAATTGTGCTTCCAATAAGAGTTGGTTCATTTGAGAAGAATGTCATTTTCTAGGTCCTAGACATACCATGCACATACAATTTGTTGCTGGGATGACCATGAGTTCATGACATATAAGAAATACCTTCTACGTACCATTAATGCATCAAGTTCCCTATTAATGGTATTGAAATAGTTTTCCCCATTGATAACTCAATGTCTATCAACATGTTATCTACTGCTAAAACACTAGTTCCACATACTCGCTTTTCTCATGAGTAGACACCATCCTTTACAGAGTGTGAATAGAAATTGAAAATAATGAGCCTTGGTATGGGTGAATACACTCTAGACTCTATTTCTGCTCTACTTGTTTCCCCTTAGTTTTGTGGGAATTTTTCTACCAAAAAGAAGCCTTCGGCTTCTGCCATGACTCTTTTAGGCACTTTTGTCTAGTCCTCAGTTCCCCTAGAAGTAGAGAAAGAAGAACAAGCTATTAAAGATTGGATCTATAGGGAAGAGGAAGACAAGGAGGAAGTCATAGTCACTACTCCACTTTCTTCTAAACATTATGGTAAAGGTTATAAAATTCTTGCAAACATGGGCTATTAGGGCCATGGGTTCTTAATTGGTAATAAAAAAGTTCTCATTGAACCTTTGAGTCATACTCAAGGTTGTGATACTCAAGATACCAGTGGCCTAGGTTTTGAGTTAGAGGATGATATACCAACATTTAATAGTACACCCACGTGTAGCAACTCAGAGGATGATGATCCTCCCTTTGTTGTTGTCACTTTGCAAGAGGACTTCATGCCTATGACTTCTCTCCTTTGGGGAGAAGAATCTCTAATCACCAATAATGATGTTAAAGCTTCCACTTCTCAAAAAATAGAACTAGATGAATCTGACCATGAAGACATGAATAGAGGCTGGATTAGACAAAATATTGTTCATCTAGTTGCTAAAGAACAAAGTATAGACTCTCACAAGTATGAATGGGAAAGCTTGTCAAACGAATCTTGTGAATTATGAGTGGATATTATTCATGCCTATGCCACCCAACCAAATGTAGTAGATGAGTTTAGTATAGGTTTAGACGAGTTTAGCTCACAACATGCTTTAGTGGATCATGTTGGTCACTCTAGGTTTATTCCTAATATAGACTCCTTTGTAACATTCACTATAGGTTCAACTTTACATGTCACTAGAGATGACTCTTTTCATGTTAACAACCTTGAAGCTTCCACCTCACTCTCTTTGATCCACCCTGATCTCATATATTGGTGCCCTTAACTTCAAAGACTTGAAATATAATCTGTTCAAAATGATTGTGAGATCACTTGTTACCTAAATGCCATTAGACCCATCACTTCTTCCACAAGTGAACCCAAGGTTAACATGATAGAATCAGATATCAAGTAAGTTAGTCATAATTTTAAAAGAAAAAACAAATGGTCAGAAGGCAAAAATCAGATTGTGGCAATATTTAAACCTAAAAATAGTTTAAAAAAAGATGTATCTAATGGTGAAAACCTCCCTGAGGCACCTATGGACGAGGTACTTTGTAGTCTACCAAGCTATTTTTAGGATGGATCTTCGATTGTCATTGAACCTACATAGCCTATCAACTTGGGATAGAGGAATCTCCTAAAATTATTCATGTAGCTCAATCATTTTCAACTAAGGAGAAAGAACATTTTGCCAAATTCTTTCAAGACAAGAAGATCAATTTCACATGGACATACTCAGATATGCTAGGGCTTGAAATAGATCTTATCATGCATCATTTGTCTATCACTCATGATATCAAGCTAGTTAAAGAAAAATTGAGAAAGATACATCCACATGTAGCCTTGTGGGTTAAAGAAAAGTTGGAAAAACTCTTGAGTGCAAACATTATCAGAGCTATTGACTATGCAAAATAGATTTCCAACATTGTACCTATCTCTAAACATGATAAATCTATCTGAGTTCATACGAATTTTAGAGACCTTAACAAAGCATGCCCCAAGGATGATTTTTCACTATCAAACATCGATATGATAGTGGACATGCCTGCGAGTTATGAAATATATTCTTTCATGGATGGGTTTTCTGGGTATAACCAAGTTAAAATAGCTCTAGCTGATCAAGAGAAGACAACCTTTACTTTTGCAAGGGGTACTTTCTACTAGAATGTCATGCCTTTTGGGTTCGAAAATGCTGGTGCTACCTATCACAGAGAAATGACCACCATCTTCCATGATATGATACATAAAAATATGTAACACTGTGTTGATGACACACTGGCAAAATTTAGAAAATGAGACACATCTCGAAGACCTTAGTTTGATATTGGACTGTATGGAATGATTTCAACTTAGGTACAAACCCCAAAAAGTATGCCTTTGGTGTCACTTCTAGAAAATTTCTAGGCTACATCATCTTAGCAAAAGGTATTGAGGTTGACCCTGAAAAGGTCCAGGCTATCATGGAAATGCCTCCTCCAAGAAATATCAGTCAACTTAGAAGTCTACAAGGACATCTACAATCCATAAGAAGATTCATTTCTCAATTGGCTAATAAAGCTCAAGCTTTTAACAAGAATTTTCATAAAGGATATACTCATATCTAGAACAATGACTATCAATAAAGTCTAGGCCAAATCAAAGGATACTTGGCAAAATCTCCAGTTTTGATGCCACCCATTTTGGGAAAACCTTTGATCTTGTATATCTTAGCTACAACTTCTTCTCTAGGAGCACTACTATCCCAAAGTGATGAAACAAGTAAAGAAAGGACTATATATTATATTAGTTGTTGTTTATGAAATGAACTACACTAGTATAGAGAAAGCATGTCTTACAGTGGTCTTTGCTTCTCAAAAACTCTGATAGTACATGTCGGCACATACAATTCACCTAATTGCCAAATTGATCCCTTGAAATATTTGTTGAGAAAAGTTGTTCCTACTAGTTGCCTAGGTAAATGGATGATGATTCTTTCAGAATTTGACATTCAATATGTCAAATGTAAAGCCATCAAGGGTAGGCCATAGCTAACCAATTGGTTGATTTTTGACTAGAGGATAAAACACCCATGCAAATTGAATTTCTAGATGCCTCAATTATGTACATCACTAAGGGAATTTGGAAAATATTTTTTGATGGTTCTCATACAGAGAATGGAGCTGGAGTAGGTGTCTTGTTTGTTTCCACTCATGAATATACAATCCCAAAATCTTACAAACTCTTATTCCCTTGTACAAACAACTTTGCAGAATATGAGGCACTCACAAATGGAATTAAAATGGCTCTTGAATGGAGAATAACTAAATTACACATATATGGTGATTCTCAACTTGTTATAAGTCAAGTAGATAATGAATATCAAACAAAGGATGACAAGTTGATCCCTTACAAGAAGTTGATAGATGCTCTAAGAAACTATTTCACTTTTGTGACATTCCAACAAATTCCTAGAGCAGAAAATAAGGCTGCCAATGCTATGGCCACTCTAGCTTCTATCCTCCAACTACAAGAACATGAATCATGATTTGAGTTCCTGGTGGAAGAACTATGTCATCCCACCTATGATTCCTCAGATAATCAAGTGATCTGCATTATTGTAGGTCATGATTCTTCCTACTATGTGGATATCTTCTCTTACCTGTGTGATCAGGTTATTCCCAAAACCCTCATGCACAACCAATAATGCCAACTCCTTCACAATGATTCATATTACACTTTGGTCTCTAGTGACTTGTATAGGAAGAGTTTAGACAGAACGTTGCTTAGGTGTTTAGAGCTAGAAGAGTTTGAAAAGGCACTCACCAAAGTCCATGATGGCATTGTGGGGCATATTCTAATGGCCTTGCACTTTCTTGAAAATTTATTAGGATGGGTTATTACTGGCCTACCATGCAAGTTGATTGTTCATTATGTTGAGTCTTGTTAGAAATGTTAGCTTCATGGGAACTTAATTCATGCTCCTAGACATGAGTTGATTCTGTTTGTGACATATTGGCCCTTTCAATAATGGGCCTTTGATTTGGTAGGAAAAATTCACCCAAGTTCTTCTAGTGGCCACAAGTTCATCATTACTCAACTAAATATTTCACCAAATGGGTTGAAGCTATGCTATTATCTGCTGCTACAAGTAGACATGTTGCCTTGTTTATACTAAATCACATCATTTGTCATTATGGTATCCCTTTCTCCATTGTTCTAATAATCAAGGATAGTTCAAGAATAAAGACCTCAAACACTTGTGCAAGAAATTTCAAATAGAAAAACATTGGTCCTCTATTTACTATCCTCAAGGGAATGACCAAGTTGAGGCCTCTAACAAAACATTGCTGAAAATCTTACACCACAAAGTTCATAAGTCTAGGAAAGATTGGCATCTATAGATAAATTTGGCACTTTGGGCCTTTAGAACTACCATTTTTACTCCTACATGGGCCACACCCTTTTCTCTAGTCTATGGCTCAGAGGTCATCCTCCCATTAGAAGTTGAGATTTCCTCCTTGTGAGTCTCCTTACATGGGTTGATAACTGATGAAGATCATAGAGCTATGTGAGCACAAGAACTAGAGATTCTTGATGAACACTATAAGGCTAATTTTGATCATATGTAGGCTTATTAGAAGTGCATGTCTACTCATTATAAAAAGAAAGTTCACCCATGTGAGTTTCAAGTCAGTGAACTTGTGCTTAGAGAGAATCCCTAAAATCAATAGCATAGAGAGTAGAAGGGAAAGTTTGAACCTAACTGGTTAGGCCCATACATTATCACAATAGTATTCAATTCTGGTGCTTATCAACTATCTACTCCTGAAGGCAAAGAACTTGTAAAGCCTATCAATGTCCTACATAGAAGTTCTATGCGTAGAGGCTCAATACTCAACTAGCTTGTATATATCTATCGTCTTGAAAAAAATCCTAACAAGCAAAAAATGTCCTAAAAAATGATCATCTTAGTGAGAACCTAGCAATAGGTACTTTAATGCATCACCAAAAAAATAAAAAATGCAAAAACAAATTCAAAAAAAGTCTTGAGAACATTTGCCAAGTGGTGAAAACTTGGAAACAGGTGCTGCTTGAAACCCTTGCACCTATGTCTATTAGTCTCAATCACCCATTTCGCTACACATATCCTAGCTTGGGATTATTTCTTGTCCTCATCTTGGGGGAACCATTGCTTAGCCTATTGAAGTATTCTTGTGCATTAGGATTTCTTTGACAACTCACAAAACAATGTTTCTCAACACTTCTCCCAACTTGACATCAAGTGTTTCTCAACACTTTTTAGATAGTTTACATATGGTCTACAATGTTGCGATATTTCTCACTAACAAAATCAAGTCTTGAAGAAATGGCCAAGTGACTTACACACACACACACACACACACACACACTTAAACATTTGAACGAATGAGCTATGATGATCTTTATCTATTTTGTGTGCCATCAATGACAATTTCTTTACTATATGTTCCCTCCCTAATAGTCTTTCAAGGATGTCATTGAATAGAAGACTGGGGGCATGGGGCATGTTTTCTTGATTTTTGCTTGTGGGTATACTTTGTTTGTCTAAAGGTTTTTTGAGCATTTAGGCTTGTCCTATCTGACACTTTGACTTACAAACATATCATCCTTGATTGTTTTCACAAGACTACACTTGAGGGTTATCTTGGCACTTATGCCATGATACCGTTGTAATCTTGCTATAATAAACTTAGGGAATCTAATCACATATTCATCTTGACTTATATGTCTTTGATGCTTAGATTGGATTTCCACATACCTATCTGATATTGATCATATTCATATCCTCATATTTATACTAGTGATGGTTGTATGATCTCATGATGTCCCAAATAAATGCTTAATGATGAAATAAGAGTCTAAATTTTATGTGTTTCTTGTTAGTAAACAACTTTGAATATTATCTTACATTTCCTAGCTTAGTTTTGCATTCGTGCATATGGGGAGAGCTCTCTCTTCATCTTTTCATGGATATATTGGCTAACTACTTTCATATCTTTTTTGCTTTCTTCTTGATCATGTCTTTTCATCTTCTTGATCGTCTGCTTCATCTCTTTGCTATCCTATCATCACATCTATTTAACCTTTTGATCCCTAGCTAATTTTGATGACCTAGATCCATTTTTGGGATCAAAATCAAAATCTGAGTTCATCTTGATAGTCAAAATTGTATTTTAAAAATTCTACCTTCTTTTGAGCAGTTAGATGATCTTCTTTGGTCTGATCTCTGAATCATCACTGGGACATCTTCATTTCTTCATGCCTTCATCACCTCTATGCTTCATATCTACTCAAATTCACCCTTTCATGTCTAGAATCATCTTTCTACCCGATTTGAACTAATTTTTATGTTGTATCCTTCATGGTCAACTCTGGTCAAATTGGGGCATTCTGTCATTCCTTAATAGTCACTCTTTGGTTCTAATCACCTATCTACATCTTGGACATTGCTATATTCCAATTTATTCATATCGTGCTTGTTTCTTCATCCCCTTACCTCATTTTGATTTTGATCCTAAGGGAGTAGGAATACTCTATTATCACTTGCTACAACTATCTATTTCTTAGGAGCATTTGTTTCATCTTTTCACTTGCTCTCAATCTATCTGCTTTGTGTTTGCATTCATCTTGAATTCTAACATTTTTCTTTTCCTAGTGTTTAGTACTACTGCTATTAGGCTGTATACTCAGGATATGCTATCTCTTTATGCATTTCATTCTTTGGAATCAAATATCTATATCTATCATTGGCTACTTGGCTTTTGTTTTCTTTGACATAATGTGTTCCCAGATTGATCACACATTAGTGATCACCTAAAAATGGTCATCTAGACTATTAGCCCCCTTCTCAGCATTTTGGCTAATTTAATTAATCATTTACCTAGACCAAATTGCTAATAATCAATTAATTTGATTATAACCCATAGTTTGACTATGCTATCCTAAGTTCATTATTTGATTAAAAGAACATGCCTTTTAATTAAATAAAAGACCCCATTCTTCTAACCCACTTAAAGTGCACACATAAAGTCCTTTTCTAATTTTCAAATTAAAAGAAAAGGTTTTGTGACTTTTTTCTTATATGATAAGTGAACTTATATTCTATTGGTTGACTTGTGTGTGCACATGGATCACTCCTCTTTTTGAATTCCATCGTTGATCATCCACCATCTTCATCTCGATCTCTATTGTTCATATGAATTTAAAAGGGAGAGAGCTTTCCCCCTCAAAGGATCCATCCTCATTTGAATATTGTTATGCTGTAGGTTTTCTAATAGATTTCCTTGGAGCTTTGTGGAGAACTTCTCATAGCTTGTCTCATTCTCTCATGCCATAGCATTTCAGCTTAGAATCATGTTGCATGTTAGTTTAGCTTCTATTTTACCATAATCTAGATCACATATCTTAATAATTGGATTTGTAACACTCTCATACAAGCTTAGCATAGCTGCACTTTGCATACTCATTCTAGTGTAGTCTTCATACTTGCATTGCATCCTTGAGGGATTCATTGTAGACACTTACATTCTTGTTCTTGCCTCAAAGAACCTCCCATTGCATGGTTTAATAGCAAAAAGCATATCTCTAAGGCTTGGTTGAGAGCCTTCATACTTGAAAAATACCTTCTTACACTCTGTAGATAGGGAACTCTAAGCTGGCATCCAAGCATTTTGAACTCATGGAATCATTTGGATAGAAGGGTTTAGACTGTGGCTCTTTTTGAGTGTACACTGCTACCCTCAAATAAGTAAATGTTCGATATTGGATGTAGTAGGCTCTGGCTTCTAAAATCTTTTTTGTTGCCTCCTTTGATACCCTCTTCGCATAATCCCCTTCAATAAACTAGATAATAGTGAATATAAATGCATCATTCACTATCTTATATTCCTTGTTATGCCTTGGAAAATTTTTCTTCACCAACTAGGGATAAACTATATATGGCCATGCATTTGCATCTTGCATGTTTCCCTTTTTAAACAATCTTGGATAGTCTATTGCATTTGTAGATAATAGGTACACCAAATAAGATGTCATGTAGAAGTTACAGTTATTCTTAACTGCTACCAGCTGCTCACCATTCTCACTAAGAATTGAAGCCCAATCAATTGGCATCTATGTTGTTTTGATAGTTTGAATAAAATGAACCATCCATATGTTCAGGTGTCCTAATGTTGGCAACCCATGACTCTACTCAAGAGTACTATAGAATACCCGATATCCTCTTTCATGTAACCTCTTGTCATGTCCAATTTTCCTACTTTAAGCCCTAGAGGAGTCTTCTCAATGAGAAATGAAGACTAGATGATTTTAGTCACTTCCTCTACATGTTCCTTGTACCATTTTTCTACTTGGTGATAGGTTAATCTAATGAACGGATCTACCCTTGGCAGATGGAACACCTTCTCTATGTTCTTAAGTCAAAGATCAAGTATGATCTCTCTAGTTATACTCTTGATGACCCTTTCTTCAGAGACATAGTTCTCTGCTAGTGTCATGATCAACTCCAAGGACTATACTAATACTAGATGTGATGTTGCACTTAACTAGTCCTGATTAGATAAGAGTGGATATCATCAAGGACCTTTGTGTAGGTTTTTTGCACAATACTAGGAATGCTTTCCAGTTAGTATGACCAATTTCAGTGTCCCTAGTATTTGAATAATCATCTTGAAAGCATGAATTTGTCAAAACATGCTAAAACTTGAACACCACTAGCTTAGGGACCATCTTTTGTAGCAAGGGAAGATGATGAAGAAGCCATTGAATCTACACAAATAAATGTTTATTAGTCTAGAGTCAAAGAAAAATCAATTAAATTTAACCCTAATGATGACACGAAAAAAAACCAAAAACCCGAAGTGATGAAAACATATAAAAAAAACTCAATCTTACCCCTAAAATGCAAAAAAGGGTGCACCTAGTGCACCTCTAATGTGTGTTAGGTGCACCTTAATCCCATGTTAAGCTTTAATATATAAGAGTGCACACCAATGCACCTCATGGGTTGTGCTTGGTGTGCACCCTTATATTACATTAGTGAAAAAAAGGGTGTGTATTTAGTGCACATCATGAGGTGTGCTAAATACACACCCAACATCACCTGCTTATGATTGAATAAAGTCTCAATCAATAAATAAGCATGCTATATGATTTTTTTTCAAGATACTCCCACTCTCTTAAAATACTCAAAATTACAAAATATGTCTTTATGAAACAAAAATGTATCTTTGCAACACACCAAATAGTATATGAAAATAGTTGAAGCTAATCACAATAGATAAATACCCAAATAGCTCACCATACACTCACAAATACACATATCTCTTTCTTGTTCCTTTATAACACAAAAAACAAAGAATGGCACATGATACAATACCCAATACCATAGATGCATGAAGGTTAACCAACACCTAACAATTTTAATATGCATTGCCATATGAAGAATATGAAGGTGCATAGCTATGCACATTAACCAAGGTGTAAGGCATGTTTTTTAAAAAAATTTAAGGTTTAAGTTTGTTAAATGTTTTTTTTACAAAATAAAAAGGTGTGCAGCTATGCACCTTTTAGGCATCTTAAAGTTTTTTTATTATTTGTGTGTAGGTGAAGGTGTTAGCATGATAACACACCTATTAAAGTTGCATAGGTGTAGGAATTAATGCTTGAGGGAAGAAATGAAGTGAGGAGGAGAGGGGGTCCCCAAGTTTTATAGACCCAGGACCTAGTGCACCTCTTTGAGGTGCACAGTTGTGCAGCTATGCACTTCAAAGAGGAAGTTCTTTCCTTGGTTTGGTTGGTGCACTAGCATAGCTAATGAGGTGTGCTAGTGCACTATTTTCTTGTGAAAATATGACTTAGCCTCTCAGATGATCATTTCCAATATATGGCTTTTCAAACTGGGACCTAGATTTGACCAAAAAACCTAAAAAAGACTCCGACCCTAGACAAGGGATCCAAAAAACTAAAAAATAAAGTCGGGGGTCCTCATTTCTAGGAAAAATGGGGTATGCATTATGAAACCACAATAATTATGAGAGATAATTCTATGTATTTGGCATATACAGTCAATGTTGAAGGAGAAAGGATAAGTTTTGAAGAATTTATGTAAGTTTTGGTGATGTCTATTCTAAGATAGAGTTTACAGAGCCATGTTCTAGTAAACTTGTTATATCTCTTAGCAGAGTTGATATCTTGAGGATTGAGGTTGAGGATATGGAGAAGACATGTTGAGAATGATAGGGCTAAGCTTACCCATCATAATATTTCATGTGCAAAAACTTATTCAAGTTGCAAGGTGGAAGATTAATGTTATTGCTAAGTGTAACGTGTTCTTAATAAAGTCCTATAATAATTAATTGAGAAGGACTAACAACCAACTTAGAGAATTTTTCTATGAACTTGATATAAAGGAAGGACATTTTCCTTTATCATGGAATGTCTGAATTTAGATTTTGAATCTTTGATAAGTAGTAGAGATGTGGAATGCAAATTTGAGTAGAGTAGTGCAGAAGTGAAGGAAACTTCATTGTTGAGGTTTTGTTGAGTGATCTGAGGTTTGATATTTGGATCTAAGGTTCATGACCTAGTCTACAAGGTTTGATAGTGATTGGTCTAGTTTATAGGATAGAGGAAATGATAGAGGAAAGAACATAATAGTGAATTACTTGTTTGAGCAGTGAGCTCTTCTTGTAGTTGAAATTGCATGTTTGGGTAGTGGGCTCTTCTTGCATACATTGTACCATAACTGCTAATAGGGTCCATCCTCTAACAAGGAATATTTATATTAGTACATCATCTTGTGGGCATCATTCACACTAGGGTTTTCTATTTGATCAAGGGTTTCTCTAGTCAACATATCTGATGTAATTGTCTGTGAGCATTTTATTATGGTTGTTATTTACTTTGGTTGAATGGTTAAGTTTGTTTATAGAAGATGAATTTTTCAATTTTTTGATAACTAATTCACCCCCCACCCCCCTACCCCCCCCCCCCCCCCCCCCCCCCCCCCCCCCCCCCACCCCAGTTATCTTGGTGGGCTATTGTTTCTAACATAGAGTGCCTACTCTTAAAAATAGAAAATTTTATCAAGTTAACATAATGCATGTAGGTAGTCACCACATCATACCACCTACAACCAATATACAAGTTATCCTTGTATTATTGTAAATTTTTGGCTTGATTCACTTTATATTTGGCATCCAATTTGCTTCCATTGGCCATGGTATGGGTGCATGAGGATAAATGATATGGAGAGCTTATGGATAAAATTATGTAGGGTGAAAATTGGAAAGAATTCAAGGATGTGTTCCTTTGTTGATCTTTATTGGGTATATGAAGGGATGAAGTGTGTAAATTGGATATGGTGGATGATATGTAAGGAACCAAAATGGATAGAAGGGATAAAGGGCTTGTATTTGGGACATAATGAGCTAAAATGGATGGATGTGAGAAAGGAATGAGAATATGGATATAAGGGCCCAAGGTGGATTTGGAATATGGGTGATGGGGACATTTAGATTTGGATGGAGGAACTTTGTATTTGGAAGAAGTGGAAGGTTTACCAACATCTTGAGACATTATTTATTCAATAGGGTACTTATTAGTTTCAACACAAGATGTGAGTCCATGTATATGGGGTTCATGAGTGGATTGGATAGGTATGGAAAGATCTTGTGGAGAATTAGGATCATGAGGGGAATTACAGTGATAATAGGATCTTGAGATGGATTGGAATCATAAAATGTAAATGAAAGGGTACTTTTATCTTGACTTATAAGAAGCTTGTGCAGTGTAATGGAAGTAACATTAGATGGAATAAAATCATATATAATGGAGGGGATGGAGTATAACCATGACATGAGTGATTTCATCTTGACGTGGAGGATAATTAGTGGATGGAGTGGAAGGAACATCTTCATGAAGTGGAGGATTGATGGATGTTAACTCTTGAGATTGAAGGGAATCAATAATGTGTGGGGTAGAGGGAACATATGGATCTTGATTAGGAAGGGGATCATGAGATGGATTAAGATGGATAAATAGATCTTGAGGGATAAGGGAATTATGTGATGGATGAATGCTTGGATCTAGAGGAGAAGAGGAATCCATGGTGGTGTACTTTGGAACAAGATATTAACATGGTGGTGGGTGAGTGACTTTAGGTGTTTGATAAACTTTATTTTGAGTTTTGAATTTAGAAAACCTTTTATCACTTTATCTCATTTATAGTCACACTTCTTATAATGTGGGGATGATGTAGATTTTGGAGGATTAGGATTGTGTAAAGGTTGAGGATTAGGTATGCGATTGGGATGATGGTTTTGGATATTAAGCTTAAAGTGTGGGGGATTGTATTGAATATTTGGGTTATATTAAATATGGGGATTATGGACTTGGGTAAATGAAGGGGGAGGACATAGTTTTGGAAAGGTGTGTGATTGTTTTTGACCCCCATTAGCTGGTCAAATTATTGGAATTTATTTTAATGTTTGATGAATTATGTGGTTGATGTAGGGAATCATATGTAGGTGAAGGATAACAAGGTAGAGGAAGAATATTAAATGTGATATGGATTAGGATTGGATATAAATTTTTGATTTGGTATGGGGGTTAGATGGGAGGCATGTCTCCATATTTCATTTGAAGGTCCTCAACAATTTAGTTAATCCAATTTTGATCCATGAAGCTTGGGTGAGGTGTTTTGATTTGGTATTATAAGAAAGGTTTAATGGTGGATGAAATATGAACTTAGGAATAGGAGGACATTTGGAATTTTCTTTGGATTTTTTTAATTTTTATATTGGATGAAGGTTTTATAACCTTGATGGGGATATAGACCTTATGATATTGTAAACAAATTGGATGTTGAATTTGGATGATAATATCTTCTTCCACTTCAAGATGGAAAAATGATCCCAAGTTGGAATAGGATACAAAATAGAGGACTCAATACTTTGTGATGTACAAATGATCCAAAGAGAGAGAGTGAAACTATGACAATGTTTTCTAAGGATGAATTTATAACATCATACTTTCTCAAATGAACCATGACTTCATCTCTAGTTTGAAATTCCTTATATATCCTTTTCACATTTTCCTTAGCTTTATATTATGTATACATCATTATGATGTGCATCCTCACCTCCTCTTGGATGTTCTTCAAATGTTCAACAAAATCTTCTATTTTTGCACTACTTATCTATCCTTTATCCAACTACCTTTCTTCAGAAGCATTTCTAGGACTACTCCCATATACAATCTAGAATGGTTATTTACTAGTACTCCTATTGAAAAAATTATTATATGAAAATTCTACCTATGGTAAAATCATATCCCATCCTTTTGGTTAATCTCCAACCAAGCATCTCAACAAATTTCCCAAACTGCGATTCGCAGTTTCTGTCTCTCCATCAGTCTGTGGATGATGTGATGAACTAAACTTCAAATCTATCTTAAACTTTCTCCATAATGTATGCTAGAAATACCCAAAAAAATTGGTATCTCGATTTGAAATTATACTCTTTGGTAGACCATGTAATCTCACCACTTCTCTAAAAAACAACTTTTCTACATAAACAACACCACTAGTCTTCTTGCAAGGAATAAAATGTGCCATCTTTGAAAACCTATAAACCACCACAAAAATAGAATCATGCCCGCACTGTGTCCTTGGTAATCCAAGAACAAAATCCATGTTGATATCTTCCCACGATTTCTTGGGCACAAGTAATGGCTAATACAAGCCTATATTTTTCTTCACTGCTTTTGTCATTTGACATACTCTACAACTTTGTACAAACTTCATTACATCTTGTTGCAACTGTGGCCAGTAGTAATTTTTAGCAACCAAAGCTATGGTTTTATCTCTACCAAAATGTCCAACCAATCCTCCACTATGCTTCTCGCTGATAAGATTCTCTCTCATTGAACTTTTGGGAATGCACAATTGGCTTCCTTCAAACAACATATTATCCTAGATCTTGAAATCGAACTACTTTTTTATATCAAGTGTAACAAGTTCAGTACATGCCTTCCATGCTTCACCAAAATCAGGATCATCTGGATACAATGTACTAGGTTCCTTGAACCCAACCACCTCTATCTTCATTTTTGTTAGCAAAATTTGTCATCTACTAAGAGCATCTGCAATTTTTTTAGACTTCCCATTCATGAGTTTAAAATAAATTTATAACTTTGCAAAAACCAACCCACTTTAAATGCCTTTGGTTCAATTTTCCTTGACTATTTGAATATTGCAAAGCTTGATGATTAGTATATAAAACAGACTCCTTAGGAAGAAGATAGTGTCCCCAATTCTTCAATGCTTGAACCATAGCATAAAATTCTTGATCATAAACATAATATTTTCTTTTTGCATCATTCAACTTCTCACTAAAATAAGCAACTGGTCTACCTTCTTGGCTCAAAAAGGCTCCTATTGCAGTACCAATAGCATCATAGTCTACTTGAAACACCTTGTTAAAATCAATAAGTACTAAAATAGGTTTCTTAGTAACTTTCTATCTCAACAGACTAAAACTCTTATCTACTCATAAAGTCTAATTAAAC
Organism: Cupressus sempervirens; assembly: GCA_028749045.1. Classification (NCBI taxonomy): domain Eukaryota; kingdom Viridiplantae; phylum Streptophyta; class Pinopsida; order Cupressales; family Cupressaceae; genus Cupressus; species Cupressus sempervirens. Next base: position 435,740,607 of record CM053792.1, read on the forward strand.
TCTTTCCTATCCCCTCTCATTGTTTTAGTGAGGGGTCCACAAATACTGCTAAAACTTCTTATGAACTTTCTATAAAATGTAGCCAGTCCATGAAAAGATTTACCTCTATCACACTCCTTGGAGTAAGCCATTCAAGGATAGCCTTCACTTTATCTGGGTCCATTTTCAGACCTTCTCCTAAGACTACACATCCTAGGTACACCAACTCTTTCTTTATAAAGTTGCACTTCTTCAAGTTTATTAGCAACTTTTCTTCCCTCAACTTATCAAACACCTTATGAATATGAATCAAATGCTCCTCCAATGTCTTACTAAAGATCAATATATCACCTAGGTAAACAATGACAAACTTACCCAAAAACTCCTTCATTACATCATTCATGAGGCTCATGAAAGTGCTTGGTGCATTGGTTAGCTCAAAAGGCATGAGTAACCACTCATATAGTCTTACCCTTTTCTTGAAAGTAGTCCTTCACTCATCACCTTCTCTGATACGAATCTGATGGTACCCACTCTTCAGATCTATCTTTGTGATATACTTACCTCCACTCAAACAATCCATAATATCATCCATCTTTGGCAATGGAAATCTATACTTTATTGTGATCTTGTTGATAGCATGAGAATTTGTGTACATCCTCCATTCTCTATTCTTCTTTGGTGCCAATATTGCTAGTACAACACATGGACTCAAACTCTCATGAATTAACCCCTTCTACAAGACCTCATGAACTTACCTGTTCAATTCTTCACTTTTTATTGGTGTCATTCTATGTGCTACCTTGTTTGGAAAATTGGCTCTTGGAACCAAATTCATCTAGTGATTGATCTTCCTCATTGGGGGCAATCCATCAAGTACATTATCTGATACAATATCAAAAAACTCTTCCAACATATCTGCAACTTCTATAGGTACCTCCTCTACTTCTTCTTTACTATCTTTGAAATTATAAAAAAACACATATGGTCATGTTTCATACCTTTAGGAAACTCTTTTCCATCAAAAAAACATATTTTGGCAACACTACATACCTTTTCTTCTTTATCCTTCAATGGCTTCAACTTATGTTTCACTCCATCCTTAGTTAGAGTGTAGGTATTTTCGTGCCCATCATGTACAACATGCTTGTCAAACTGTCACGACCTACCCAACAAAATATGACATATGTCCATTAGCATGATATCACATAGTACCTGACCCTGGTAACTTCCAATCTTGAACTTTACTAAGCACTACTCATTGACCATGACCTTGTGGTCATCTTGCACCCATGCAATATTGTATGGATGCGAGTGTTTCTACCTCTTCAATTTCAACTTGGTCACCATCATTTCTAACACCAGATTGTTAGTACTTCCACCATCAATGATCACATCATAAAACTTATCTTCACATTTTCACCTTGTGTGAAACAAGCTCCTTCTTTGTTCAAGTTCATTCTCACCACTTAGCAAAACTCTCCAGTTAACTAGGAATTCTCCTCTTTCAACATCTTTAGAATATGAGGATCTAGCATCCTCATGAACATGTGCAACTCTGGCCTAGCCTTCTATTCTTTGATCTGTCCTTCCCTAGCATTGGGTACATTCAAACACTCTATGGCATTCTTCTCCATAGTGAAAACATTTCCCATGGAAGCCTCCTCTTCTAGATACTTGTCCTTTGCCTCTTCCTCTTTGATCTCTATTATTTTGATCATGGAAATGGTTGAAATTGTTTCCCCTCTAGTTTTGACTGCTACTTCCAACCTCATCATTGTTCTTTTGATCATCATTACAACCACCATAAGATTGTCCACCAGATCTTCCACCATGACCCCTTCCACTATTCTTATTGTCAAATTTCTTGCTTAGTTTCTCCTCAACTCTTAGGGAAAACTAGTATGCCTCCTCAATACAATTCATTTGAACCAGAGTCAACTCATCCTGAATGCTTGGCACTAACCCATTAAAATAATGGGTGACTTTCTCCTTATCAGCTTCTACATGGCCTATTCTAATGAGAACTCGGTAGAACTCTTTAGTATACTCTTAAATAGATTTTTTTGCTTGCTTCAACCCTTGCATTTTCTTCAACATATCAAGTTCATAATTCATGAGAATGAATTGTTGCTTTAGTTTATCTTTCATCTAATCCCATTTGGTGATTTTGTCCTTTCCCTTTCTACTTCACTCCAACTAAACTTCTTGCCACCAACTATTTGCATGTCCCTTTAGTTTTTCCTTCACAAACTTGACCCTATTAGGATCATCAATGTCTTCATACTCAAAGTACTCCTCCAGTTCATTGATCCAATCAATCAGCTTCTCTAGGTTAATGTTTCTTAAAAATTTGGGAACCTCAAACTTAGGTCTTTTTCTAATCTTGGAGATGGCCCTAAAAAGCATCTCTTCCTCTAGGTTTAGAGCTACCTCTTCTCTTGCATTTTCTTCTACTTTGTCCTCATCTTCACTTTCATCTCTTATAGGAAGATTTATTCCTCTTCACATTTGTTCTTCCAATGCTTGCATTTTCCTTTGGTGGACTTAGAAACCCTCAAGTGTAACACTTACAACTCTTCTACCATGCTCTCTTTGTGGAGGCATTTTCATGCTTCTGTTGAAACCCTAGTGTAAACTACCTCACAATTTGTAATTGTCTACACACTTAGCCCAAACCATGGTCCTGGTGTGAACTACCTCATGATTGATGATCTATACACACACACTCAAGAAATCTAGCTCTAATACCACTTGATGTATGGTTCTCCCCTTAATACCATAAACTCATAACATAAATAAAGAAACAATAGCAAATGTGAGAACAAAATATGGAATTCTTATTTGTGCCACAAATGCAGAATTATAGAATTCATAAGTACAATATGCTAACCCACATGGGTGCCTTCAGTATAATAAGTTGCAAGACAAGTTGCGAACTATCACCCAGAGCTGCCCTAGACAATGTTCACGCCTTTCTTAAATAGGCAATTTTATGATGCCTGGGAAGGTTCTAGACACTTAAACTTAATACCTAGGGCGACAAACCCTTACAATACACATAGAGTTGGAAAAATACATTTTTGACAATTATTTTAGATATTTTGGGTAGCCCAACTTTGAAAGGCCATAACTCACAAACCATTGCTCTGATTGGCTATTATAACCACTTTTTAGAAATGCTAGCTCTTGATCTACAAGGTTGAAACCATGCTAGTGCCCTTCCACCAAGTTTTCGGACCTCATCTGGCCACTCTAATGTCTCCAAAAGTGAGCCTAAAGATTTTTCTACAAATTTTTCCACCAAAAATCTGCAACAACTTCTTTGATACTTATGCTTAAGAAATGAGATTTTTATGGTAGGCTTACAACTCTAAAATGAACCTTCCTATAGAAAATGAGAACATTCCAAGCTCATGTGACAAACTTACTAAAAATAGTAAGTTCTCATAAAAAGTAACCACCCTACCTACTAATCCTTATTAAAATAGAAAAGACTAAAAATAAAATATTTTTGGGTGATGCAAGATTTCCCTTACACTTAGGATGCTCCTACATCACTAATATTGAATTGAATCTTGATGGAGAAGAAAGAGGATTGATGATATTGATTTGAGTTAATATTGACTATGGTTGGATTTAATTCAATCAAGAGAACTATCATTAAAGTCCAAAGATGATTATGGTGCTCCTAAGTCCAAAGTAGAAAACTTGATGAAAAACTTGATTTAGAAGAGGGTTTATAAATAGATGAAGAAGAAAATTTATTTATTAGGACTTGAGGGGAAAGAAACAAATTTCACAAGGGACTGGATTAGAATGATGACTTGAAATATTTGATTAAAGATTAATGATGAGATTGGATGGGGGAATCAAATCTTGATGTAGATTATGAAAAATTGATTAGGATGAAAAATAGGACTTTGATTGAATTATTAGGAAGATGAGGAAATGATTAGGATGATTATGATTTTGAGGATTGATTTGAATGATGAAGAAGGTGATTAGGACAAGAGATTTGTAATGATGAGAAAATGGATAGACAAAAATAGTTGTGTAAATTATGTGGATAAGTTGACTAAGTGAGCTTAAAATAAAATAAAAAATTATTGTTTTTGAAAGGTTTTGAATTTTGAATTTCTATGATGTTTTTTGACTTCTATGTTTTATGATGTAATTGATTTTTCAAAATTTTATGCTTTTTTTTTGGGTTTTGATTTTTTTATGTTGTTTTTGGATTTTTGAAGTTTTACATTATTTTTATATTTTTAAAAAATTGAAATACAAATAAAATAATGAAATATATACAAGACACACTTCTAAGGTTCAATTTGGATGGTGTGTCCCCTTTTGATACAAATGGGCAAGGTTTTAAATACTCAAGCACGTCAAACACACCAAAAATACTATCAAGCTTCAAGTACAATATACAAGCTCAACTAGGGGATGACCTCAATATATGCAAGGTATATGAGGCTCGAATCCATATATGAAAGAGAATAATGTCACATAGCTAGGAGTAGATAATAACCCAAATCTCCACCTTCACTTCCCAAATGTATAAATTTCTTTGTGCCCTAGCCAAAAGTGACAAAATTCTACTTCCAAGAAAGGTTTCTTTGGATTCACCTTCCTCTATTTATACTTTGTTGGAACACATGAGTTGAGGTCGTCCCTTTAGGTGATGAAATCACAAAGAGGGTCTCCTAAGGAAAAGAAAATCAAGACCACTTATTTCTCATGCACTCAAGATCACCCAAAGGTAAAATAGTAGAGAATACATTAAGTGGCATTAGGGTTTAAAATACACTTTTTCATTTTAAATCCAAACCCAAATGTGTATGGTTAGTTTTAAGCTTCAATATATAAATGTGTGGAAAATACTTCAAGTAGACTAATCAAAGGCTAAAACTAATTCCAAAAATAAATTCCTTGAATTTTTATAATAACTTTAAAAGAAACACTAAAAAATGTTTTCTATTGTAAAAGTTATGAACATTTTAAGATTGCAAAGAAAGAGTTACTTTGAATGAATGCACCTAATTTTTAGGAATGAATTTGATAAATTATCTTGTACATTTGGATAGAGGGATGAATCAACTATCTGACGCTTTTCAAATTGTCCAAAACATAGCTTGTATACATAAGTAAAAACCATTTTTTTGAAGTTTACTTCTTAAGTGTTTGCAAAGAAGAAGGGCTAAGTTTGAGACCTTAATTCTAAACGAAGTGTTGCTTTTAAGTTTTTAATGCTTTCTATTTTGACTAAATAATTACCAATGCCATTTTTATTTGGGTGGACATTAGTTTTATTTGGGTGCCTATTTTTTTAGGGAGGTGGTACATTTTTTCAAGAGGAAGTGATGTGGTCATCGAACTATAGAGAAAATTGTGGAACCATAGTGTCGATTGTGGTATTCATAGCCACAGGGGTTGGGTTTCCCATAACCATGTAGATTGTGGTTAGTACATATTTTTACCCATCCTTTTTTTATTTGGTATTTTTTTTTTCTGTTATGTGTAATATATATGGTCTATTTATATATACATATACACACATATACATATATATACACATATACATATATATGCATATACATATATACATATATATACATGTATGTGTATATATGTGTGTGTATCTATATCTATATATATATATGTGTGTGTGTGTGTGTGTATATATCTATATCTATATATGTACATGTGTGTATATAGATATATCTATATATACACTATATATATATATATATATATTTGTTATTTTGTTTTAATGTCTCATTGTGATTCTTTTATCTCTATTTTGTATTCAATATATAGAAACTAAAAATATATATTTTAAATTTATATATGTTAAAATATATCTATTTTATAACAACAAATAAATTATTCTAAATGATTTGGTAAGAAAGGAAAATCAAATATTTTTCATTCTAGAAAAACTAATGAAGTATATTCGATGTATATATAAACTTAAAACTTGAAAATAGAGAATAAGCGATATTAGAGTGTTATGTGTCTAAAAAATTCTCTCGTGCACTTTAAGCATAATGGTGATGTTATTTTTGTGATTTGAGACTCCTTTTGAAACTTGACTCCAAATTCAAGCCTTCAACCTACAAGTTTAAACTCAAAAAATACACACAAACACACATTAGAAGTTTAGTTTGAACCCATGAAGTGGGTCCTACTGGATGTGCCCAAATGTAACTAAGGAATGAATAATTGTTAGAAACAATAGTCCACCAAGATAAGTAAGAGACCAAGGGGTAAATTGGTTATCCAATAATTAAAACATTTATCCACCTTAAATAATCTTAACCATTCAAACAAAGTAAACAAAAACCATACAAAGATGCACATACACAATTACACTAGATATGTTAACTAGGAAAACTCTAGTGGGAAAGATGCCCACAATATGATGTACTAATAAAAATATTCATTATTAGAGGATGGATCGTACTAGGAGTCTATTAGAACATTTAGTACATATGAGTCCCTATTAGGAGACTTTGAATCCTTGTTAAAATATTCCAACCCTATTAGGAGTTGTAGAAGGCACAAGGTTGCACTATCCAAATAGCTTATGGGGCAAGATCACTGAACTCACTATCCAATTGATCTCTCAAATATTCCTTGCAGAATAATTGTATGTATTTTACTTTAGCTTCTTTCCCCTATCTTGTCAACCAGACCAATCACTATTTGATCTTGTAGGCTAGGTCACGAATGTAAGATCCAAGTATCAAACTTTAGATACACAATAAAATCTTGACAAAAAAGTTTCCTTCACCTTCACTCTACTCTACTTAACTTCACATTCTACTCTTTAGGCTACTTAAAATCATTCACTTTCATCCATACATAATAAAGGAAAATGTCCTTTCTTTATACTAAATCCATAAAACAATTCCTTGAGTTAGCTATTACACCTTTTCAATTAATTATTATAGGACCACATCAAGAACATGTTACACGTAGGGATAATATTAATCTTCCTCATTGTAACTTGAATATCTTTCTGTAGACATATCATTATGACAAGTGAGCTTAGCTATGTCATCTCTAGAGTGTCTTCTTCACATTTTTAACTTCAGTTTCTCAAAATAACAAATTTGCTAATAGATATAACAAGTTTACCAAAATAGTCTTGACCAAAACTTGCATAACTTCTTCCAGAATTAATAACTTGTGCTTTTGAGGTTAGTTGAATATATTAGACATTTATTAGTATCTCCCTTTAACCTTGCTTAGTAAAAATGCTCAACTGTCTATCTATACCAAATTGATCTTTCCATTGTTCTTTTGTCAAATACCACAGAAAACTGCTATTTTGACATCAATGACAAACACGGTCATGAATGTAACATATCATTATGATAATGATCTAATCATGTTTCTACAATACTCCCCAATAGGAACATCATCAACATTCATGCTTCCAACAATTTTCCCCTTCGGCATTGATGGCTACATAGATGAAAAACATCTAATTCCAAGAATACTAACTAGAAAAGATGATTAGCATTTCTTTTCAAATCCTCTTCATCAATCATTCTTGCATGTTGTACTTCTCCCAAACTATTTTCTATGCTAAATTATCTTAACATTTCCAAACTATTTTTCATACTAAACTATCTTACTATTTTCAAACTTGTTATAGTGGGGTTGATGTTGCACCAAAAGATCGATCTATTAATACTAGATACAACCACTCAACTTATAGTACATAGGAGGTGGTTAAGACCTTGTCACAAATCCCAAGGAAAGTGCTAAAAAATTCTATCAATCTCCCCCTTAGTGTTACCTGAGGGTTTGAGGATTCAAACATGTGACTAAGTTCTGATACCACTTGTTAGAGGGGGTTTTCCATTGCACCAAAAGACTAATCTATCAATACATGATAGAACCACTCAACTTATAGTATACAAAAGGTTGTTAATTCCTTGTCATAAATCTTGATGGGAGTTTTAAACAAATTTCTAACAATCTGTTAGAGTGGGGTTGTTGTTGCACCAAAAGACCGATCTATCAATGCCTGATACAACCACTCAACTTATAGCACAAGGAGGAAATTAAGCCCTTGTCACAAATCTTGAGGGGAGCATTGAAAAAATTTCCAACAATCTCCCCCTTAGTGTTACCTAAGGTTCTAAGGATTCGAACCTATGACCAAGCTCTAATACCACTTGTTAGAGTGGAATTTATGTTGCACCAAAAGACTGGTCTGTTAATGCCTGATACAATCACTCAACTTATAGTGCAAGGAGGTGGTTGAGCCCTTATCATGAATCTCCAGGGGACCACTGAACAAATTTCCAACATAAACAAAATAATTCCTTTACCTTTAATTTTGTTGTTCTATTTCACTAGTAAAAAATGAATATCTCTTTTTTGTACTATCTGTACTAATGTCTGAGGTTATACACATCATCATCAACATGTGTACTCTCTCCATCTAACTTTGCTAGTCATAATATGATATCAAAAAAAATTTACATATAAAATAATGTAATGTTGTAAACCAATTTTATACTTAGATAATTTTCTGAATACCAAAAGCTATGTATCTTTATTTATGAAGTTTACCACAAGTATGTACATCATGTGTTGCCATTAATGACAAAAATTACATTACTAAATATAGCTAATTGTCAACAATCTTCCCCTTTGGCATTGATGAAAATAAAGTGAGGAAAATTGGCTAAGTGAAAAAATCTTTAAAAAAAATTACAATACTTTCATCATTCATATTATAAATGCTCAATTACTTAATTGTTCCCCCTTTGAATATGACTGCTACATCCATAACTTAATATACAATTTTCTTCTTCAACTTTGATTATTGGAAGCATGAATGTTGATGATATCTCTATGGGGGAGTATTATAGAAACATGATTAGATCATTATCATGATGATATGTTACATTCATGACTGTGTTTGTCATTGATGTCAACGTAATAGTTTTCTATGGTGTCTGACAGAAGAACATCAGAAAGATCAAGTTGGTATGGATAGATAGTTGAGAATTTTCACTAAGAGAGATTAAAGGAAGATATTACTAAGTGTCTAGTATATGAAACTAATCTTGGAAGCATAAGATATTAAGTCTGGAAGAAGTTATGCAAGTTTTAGTGAAGATTGTTATGAGATAGAGTTTATAGAGGCATGTTCTGGTAAACTTGTTATATCTCTTAACAGATTTATTATTCTGAGAAGTCAAAGTTAAAGATGTGAAAAAGACACTCTAAAGATGACATGGCTAATCTCACTCATTATAATGTTTCTTTTTTAGAAATATATTCAAGTTATAAGGTGGAAGATTAATGTTATCGCTAAGTGTAACATGCTCTTAATGTGGTCCTATAATAATTAATTAAGAAGGTGTAATAATCGACTCAGGAAATTGTTTCATTGATTTGATATAAAGGAAGGAAATTTTCCTTTATCATGTATGGATGAAAGTGAATGATTGTAAGTAGCATAAAAAGTGGAATGTGAAGTTAATTATAGTAGAGAAAAGGTGAAGGAAGTTTTATTGCCAAGGTTTTATTGTGTGATCCAAAGTTTGATACTTGGATCTAAGGGTTGTGACCTAGTCTACAAGGTTAGATAGTGATTGGTCTAGTTGACAGGATAGAGAAAAAAATTTAAAGTACAATACATATAATTATTTTGCAAGGAATAGTTGAGAGATCAATTAGACAGTGAATTTAGTGATCTTTCCCCATAAGTTGTTTAGATGGTGGGTCCTTCTATCTTCTACAACTCCTAATAGGATTGGAATCTTCTAACAAGGATTCAAAGTCTCCTAATAGAGACTCATATGTACTAAATATTGTAATAGACTACTAACAAGGTCCATCCTCTAACAAAGAATATTTATATTAGTACATCATCTTATGGGCATTATTCCCACTGGATTTTTCCCTATAATCAAGGGTTTTCCTAGTTAACATATCTAGTGTATGTGCATCATTTTATGGTTGTTGTTTATGTTGGTTGAATAGTTAAGATTATTTTTAAGGTGGATAAATATTTTAATTATTGGATAATTGATTCACCCCCCCACCCCCCTCTTAGTTATCTTGGTGGGCTATTATTTCTAACAATTGTTATCAAAGCATCAGGTCCTTGAAGATAAACTTTAACAACTTTGGGAGATCTATGGAAAACATATTTAGAAATGATAGTCTAAAGTTTGATTGAAAATAATATGATAGTTGGAAAGAAAAGATGACACATTTTTTGTGTATGGGTCTAGGATATTGGATTTTGACAAAATCATAAACGACAGTCATTTATGAAAAGGATTTAGAAACTTGTACAAAGGAACAAAGGGAACTCTTCATGTACGACATGAAAACTAGAGAAGCACTAATATCTGCACTTCTTGAAATTAAATACAACTAGGTAAAGTCACTTGTTACTTCTCATATGATTTGTAAAGCTTGGGAAAATAGTTCTAAAGGTGATGAACATTCTAAGAAATTAAGGTCACAAAGCTGGATTTGTGTATTTCAAGATGCTAAAATGATGGAAGATGAATCTATAAGGACATATGTAGGCAAGATATCAAAAATTACTACAGTTATCAAATCTCAAGAAGGAACCAAAGAAGATGATGAGGTGATATGGAAGATATTAAAGAGCTTAACACCACCATTTAAGCCAGTAGTTCAAATGATACAATTATTGATCTCTTGTACCAAATATTTCATAAAGGAAACATTACTTGCAAGACTTAAAGCAATTGATAATGGGCTTAAACAGTCTATAGAATTGACTAGAACAGGAAAAAAACTTTTAGTGCCTTAAATATTCAACCTAGTCTATCAAGGAGCAGAAGTGCTAGAGGAGAGTTTTCTAGAAGTAGCAGATCTGATGAGGACATAAAGATAGAAGGAGTAGCCCTTCAGGTAAGAAGAGAAAAGGATGGTAAGAAAATATTTAAATGTTGGACTTGTAATGAATTTGGTTATTATGCATCTAAGTATCCTAAAAGAGAGAAAAAGTATAGAGAAAATTTCAAACCTAGAAAAGATAGAGAATCTTTGTATGTGAATGAAGAAGATGATTCTAATTAACAAGGAGTAAGTGCTAGTGGTGATGAAATTGGATTTGTAGCTATTAAAGAAGAAACTCTAGAGAAAATGTCTTTGGTATCATAGGTTGAAAATAAATTAGATTGGATAATTGACAATGGTTGTTCACATCATATGACTGGTGATATAAACAAATTTGTTAACTTCAAAAGTCATAATGGAGGCATTGTCAAAGTTGGAAATAATGCAACATGCCAAGTTAAAGGTATTGGATTTGTAACTCTTGATGGTAAGACTAACACTAAAGATGTATATTTTGTTGATTGTTAAAAGTGCAATCTTTTGAGTGTTGGACTAGTGGATAAAGGTTATCAATTACAGTTCATAGAGAAGACATGCATAATCAAAGACAAATATGGAAAGGTAATTGGAATAGGAATCAGATCTAGAGGTAATGTATTTCAATTGAATCCTACTAAAATGACATGTTTGGTTGTAATGGTAGATGACAGTTGGTTATGGCATAAGAGATTTTGTCATATAAACTTTGATAGCATTGTGAAGACTAGTAATATGTTTATAGTTAGAGATTTTCCTAAGATTAGAAAGCCTACTAAGACAATTTGCGAGTGTATATTGGAAAAGCATAAAAAAACTTCCCAGAAAGAAGTTTACTACTAAAAAAAAATTGAAGATTATACATATAGATCTTAGTGCTCCTATGAATACTAAAGGATTCTATGGTGAAAGGTATTTCATGATTCTGGTTGATGACTTTTCTAGAATGATGTGGGTTACATTTCTTAAAGAAAAATATGAGACATTTGATAAGTTCAAGATATCCAAGAATAGAGTTAAGAATGAATTATATATGAATATCAAATGTTTAAGATTGAATAGAGGAGGAGAATTTACTTCAAATGAGTTTAACATCTTTTGTGAAGCTAATGGAATCAAAAGATAGTTATTAGCTCTGAGAACCCCTAAACAGAATGACATTGGAAAAAGAAAAATAGATCAATAATAGAACTAGCAAGAGCTACGTTAGTTGAGAATGATGTATCCAAGATGTTTTAGAGAGAAGCTATGAATACAATAGTCTACACTATGAATAGAGTGCAAGTCAGGAAAGACACAAATAAGACCCCTTGTGAACTATGGTTTGGTCACTCACCTATTGTCAAGTATTTTAGAATTTTTTGGTAGTAAGTGTTATTTCAAAAGAGATGATGATATTGGTAAGTTTGATGCTAGAAGTGATGAAGGTATGCTTCTTGGTTATTCACTAAGAAACAAGTCTTGTAGATGTTATAATCTAAGAACTAAGACTATTATGGGAAGTCCAAATGTGAGAGTTGAGGAGAAATACAAGATACAAGAAAGAATAGTTGACTATAACTCAGATGATGAGAATGTTGTTACTATACCAAGGAATGATGAAGTATTCTTTGAGACTAGCAATGGTTTGTAGAATGAAGGAGATCCAAGGCAGGAACAAAGCTTGAAACCTTCAATAGAGCTAAGAGTTGAGATAACAACTCCTACTTCGGGTAAGAGTCTGACAAAGAATCATCCACCTGAGAATATCATTAGAAGCAAAGATAAAGGTGTGATGACAAGAAGTAGAATCAATGAAGAACTATGTTTGATATCCCAAGTTGAACCAGAGAATGTAGATGAAGAATGTAAAGATAACTATTGAAAACAAGTTGTGAAAGAGGAATTGGATCAGATAGTAAAGAATGAGACATGGGAACTAGTCCCTAGACCAGAAAACAAGAATGTGATAGGAACAAAATGGGTATTCTAGAATAAAATGAATAAACAAGGTGAAATTGTAAGGAACAAACTAAGATTGATACGTAAAAGTTACTCACAATAAGAAGCAATAGACTATGATGAGACCTAGTCTCCTTGACAAGAAAAGAAGAAGTAAGGTTATTCTTAGCATATGCAACACATAAGAAATTCAAAGTATATTTGATGGATGTCAAGTCAACATTTCTGAATGGAGAATTTGAAAAAGTATAAATAGAATAGCTTGAAGATTGCCCTTTGATAGATGACAAGGACATAGTATGTAGACTAAAGAAAGCATTGTATGGCTTGAAGCAAGAACCCAAAACCTGGTATGCAAGGTTGGACGAGCATTTGACAAAGCTTAGATATAACAAAGGTATAAAAAATAGTAATCTATATTGGAAAGAAATTGATGATGGATTGATGATCTTGGTAATATTTTTTAATAATATCATATTTGGAGGAAATAATGATGGAAGTGACAATTTTGTAGAAGAAATGAAGAAGGAATTTGAAATGAGCATGATAGGATAAATGAAATATTTGCTTGGATTACATTGTCCGGGACAAAGAAGGAATAATTATTTCTTAAAGTAAGTATTTGAAAGAATTATTGAAAAGGTTTGGTTTGGAAACATTTAAACCTATGGGAACACCTATGGTAACTAGACACAAGTTATCTACAAAGGACGAGACACCTATTTTTGAACAAAAGAAGTACATATCTATGATTGGAGGATTGCAATATCTAACTCACACAAGGCTAGATATAGAAAATGCAGTTGGAATTGTTGCAATATTTCAAGCTAACTCTAGAGAAGCACACTATGCAATAGTTAAAAGGATATTTAGATATCTAAAAGGAACACTTGAGTTTGGATTGTGTATGATAGATCTAATGATTTCACTCTATTTTCTTATACTAATGCTGATTGGGTAGGTAGTATGGATGACAAAAGAGCACTAATGGTGGAGTCTTCTTTCTTTGAGGAAGATTGGTTTCTTGGCTAAGAAAGAAGCATAACTATACCTCACAAAATATAGTAGAAGCAAAATATGTTGCAACAACAAACAATTATAATCAAGTTGTTTGGATGAAGCAGATGTTGAAGGATATAAGGATACAATTCAATGAACCTATTGTCATACATTGTGACAATACAAGCATAGTAATGTTGAGATTTGATTGAAAAGATATTTATTGAGAGAGATTATTAAAAGAGAGTGATTTTTGAAGAAGACTATGTGTTTCAATCATTATTTTGTCACTGATGTCAAACTTGTTATTTGTGGGTAAGACAATTGCTTATAAGATTCAAGTACTATCACTTAGTTGATTGATGAAGAGGATTTGATCAATAAAATATAACAAAAACACCTAAAGGAAAGGTTGATTTATGATTATGTAACGAAGTACAAGGATCAGTTAAGATAGTGATGACATGATGTATTGATAATCTACTTAAGGTTACAAATATTGGCTACACTAATAAAGTTTAGAAGAACAAGTTACACAAAGTTTTTCTTCCAAGCTTGACCAAGTGGACAATACATGTTAAGTAGTTAGTGCAAGCCAAGCAAAAAGTTAGTTGGAGTCGAGTAAAAGAAAATTCTAGTGGATGTTCAACAAGAAAGTTGATGCCAAGTAAAGTTTAGTTGATTTTGACTCCGTAATGGCATATTAAGCAAGAAGGCTTAAGGAGATGAATGCTTGAAGGGTGAACAAGTTATCAAAGCTAAAAAGTATAAAAGCCAAGTAGAATTGAGGACTGAATAGAGATCTATAATCTGCAAGAGAAGTTGTAAGTTGTATCTATTCAAAGCTCTATTTTTACTCTCTAATAATTGTATTAGTCTAGGGTAAATCCTTTAGATTAAGGTTTACCTAATAGTCATTTGTAAATCCTTTAACTGGGTGGAATTCCAATTGAATGGCCTAAAGTCCTCTAATAAGGCTCACTTCTAACATGGTGATTGAAATCCCTTAACTAGGTCACATTTAACAATGTGTATTGTAACCTTTAATAGGGTTGACCTTTCACAGGGCAACACTTTGGAAGATTGAAAAGGAGTAGCATGTTACTAATGGTTTTTTCCAAATTGGGTTTCCACATAAATCATTAAGTCAAGTGTGTTGATGAATCTTTTATGTTTCATTATTTACATTTTTACAAGTTGATTTGATAGTACCTACAAGTTCTAATGGTTGCATAATCTTAAGGATGCATGCATGGATATGAATATTTTATGAGTTCACTAAGTTGTGAAAAGTTTTATTTATACATCTAGACCTTGGATAATTGTTTCACCCCCTCCTGCCCTCTTTGTTATTCTAAAGTATTCCAACAATTGATATTAGAGCCATCTACTTAAGAGGACTAGTTTCAAAGTAATAGAAGCACAAAGATCAAGATGTTAAAAAGAGAAGTACCCAAGCTCAATAGAGATAACTTTCCTACATGGTAAAGTTTGATGAAGCTATACCTTGGAGGAATTAGAGATCATGCACAATGTACCATTTTTGTGGAACATGTTGATCTAGTTGGAGCCCTAACTATTGAAGACATGAAGAAGAAGAAAGAACATAATCATATGATGTTGGAAATTTCCTCTACCCTAAGCTATGTCAAATTTGATAATATCAAAGGTCTTGATAGCACAAAGAAAATGTGGGATGCCCTAGCCACCATCTATGGAGGAGACAAAAATGTTCAAAGAACCAAATCTAAGAGTCTTCGAGGTAAGTTTGATGATATGAGAATGAAAGAAGGTGAGAATATTGCTCAATATGTTGCTAGGATAAAATAAGTTAGAGCAATAAAAGGAGCTATTGGTCATATAGATGATGATATTGTGAAAAGTAAAGTCTTGAGAACACTAGTACCTATTTATACTATTAGAGTTTCTACAATTCAAGAATTGAGATGTATTCCAGGAAATGATTTAACCCTTGAAGGTCTAGTAGGTAGACTCACTACTTTTGAGCTATCTAACTTTGATAATTACAAATCTAAGAGTCTTGAATCTGCTTTCAATGATAAGTTGTTATTCAAGGACTTTGATGAAGTGAAGTAGAATAAGAAGAAGAGAAAGATAAAATATGTATCTAGTGACAGTGATACATATGAGGAGGATGTTGAGCAATTGGAAGTACTACGGGAAAAAAATTTCACAAAGGTAAAGGTAAGTTAGCCATCATTTGTTTCAATTACAATGAGGTTGGTCATATTGCTACAAGATGTACAAAAAAGAAAAACTACAAAGGTGGTGACAAGTACAAGATCAACAGAGAAGATGCTAGCAAAGATTACAAAGATAAGGGCAAGAAGTCATGCTACATTGCTAAAGAGGAAAAAAGGGATTATTTTGATGAAAATGATGATGAAGTGGTGTATGTTTCAATAAAAGACAAATATGATGAAGATGAGGCAACTACACTTGTGACTTGTGTGAACAAAAATGATAGATGGATCATTGACAGTAGATGCTCACATCACATCAGTAGAGATAAAAGTAAGTTCATTACCTTGAATTGTTATGATGGAAACAATGTAAGATTTGGTAATGATGGACCATGCTTAATAAAATGAGAAAGTTCTATCAAACTCACAGATAAGATTTCATGTGACAATGCTTACTATGTTGAAGGACTAAACTATAACTCGTTGAGTGTGTCACAATTGAATAATTTAATATGCAAGGTTAAATTTGGAAATAAGACTGCTAAGATGTTGTTGGAATTATAGATGGAGTAACTGGGGGGGTGAATCAATTACCACAAAAACAAATCTTGATCCCTTAGATGTCTTTAAATAACTAGTTACTCCTGTCACTCAGTAAACATTCACAAAAATGTTGTAACTTGGTTGATTAGCTTGTTATTGATCCTTAATTAGTCACAATTATTAACATGCATGCAAAAGTAAATAACATGAACACAAGAGACACCAAATCTAACATGGAAACCCAATATGGGAAAACCCACCAAGTAACTAGCTACCAATTTTCACTCTTTTGAAGTGAGCCCTATTAAGAGCCAACCCTGTTAAAGGTTATAAAACACACTATTACGTGTGACCCTGATAAAGGATTTAATCACCCTGTTAGGAGTGGCCTTGCTAGAGGTCTTTAGAACAATTCAACTGAATTGTCCACCTTGTTAGAGGATTTACAAAATTGCTATTAAACCAACTTTGTTAAGAGATTTAGGAAATATTGCTACAATGGTGAGAAAGTAACAATAAGTGACCTAAATGAGATGCAACTAAACTTTGATGATACAGATATCTACTTTGCTTCAATAGATCCTGGTTGATCAAATACAACTCTACTTCTCCTTAAGATATCTGATCCTTCTTCAAAATTTTCTTACACTACCTCTTCACACAATCAGCTCATTGCATACTCATTCCTTTTCTAGTTAGGATCCACAATTTGACCTTTTATTTATATAATAAAAATTGTCAAGTTAGCCCAATTACAAGTTACATTTACCAATAAACCATACATCAGTCGAATACAAATATTACATTAAAAAAACAAACTTTATTTCCCAAAATAATAAAATCCTTCATTGGTTGACCCTACTTGCTAAACACTGCTCCAAAAAAAATTTCTTGAGTTAACCATCTCAACTCGATTAACACTGCAAGTTCTACAAAAACCTATGGTTATTGAGTGAACTCAGTAAGAACTAAATTTCCTTCACTAACCATGAGAGCTCGGTAAGAACTATTTTTTGCCACATTTTCTTTTGATGACCAAATTAGCTTAGTAGACACTGAATTTCCTTTGTTAACCTTAAAAGCTTGATAACAACTGTCTGCACAAGGTAAAATATGAGAATGCTTGATTGACATTGTAAATCTTCTTGCAAACCTTCTCAGCTCGGTAGACTCTGACTAATAACTGATATGACATTTGTGTCACATCAAAGACAACACACAATTGAATAATTGTATCCAACAATCTCCCTCTTTGGCATTGATGGCAACACAACATGTCATAGTAGAATGAAATTTGAAAACAAGTCTTTTCTAATAGAATGCTTCTCCCTCTTACATTTCATTCCACAAAACTCCTCAAATACAGTAATCTCCTTTTTTCATAGTATTCTCTCCCTCTTCCATAGACTCTCTTTTTCTTGCAAATTTTAGAATGATATGACAGAAAACTCTCCCTCTTTGACAACACATGCCAAAGACAACACAACTCAAATGAAATTTAATGTACCTTAAGTACTTATTCATATGCAACGTCTTCATTACTTTGCTGCACCAACTGATAGATCTTCAATTTTGTTCCTATTGATGCATCACTAAAATTGTATTTTAGTGAGCTTCAGATAGGGGAATGACCCCTAACTTACCTCTTAGATACAAGAATGCATCCTTAGGTAAAGGCTTTGTGAATATGTTAGAAATTTGTTCCTTTGTATGGAGATATTCCAATCTGATCTCCTTATCCTACACCAATTCTCTGACAAAGTGATACTTTATAGCAATATGCTTAGTTTTTGAATACATCACTAGATTCTTGGATATGTTAATTACACTTGTATTGTCACAAAACATAACAACAGGTTATTTGATTTCTTTGTTCATACTTTTCAACAATTGTTTAAACCAAACAATGTTTGAACAATTTACTACTGCTGCAACATAGTCTACCTTTGCTGTGGACTGGGATGTACAATTTTTCTTTTTACTTGTCCAAGAAACCAACCTCTTTTCAAGAAAGAAAGCTCCTCCACTTATACACTTTTTGTCATCAATGTTTCTAGCCCAATCTGCATCAGTAAACACTTTTAAATTTAGATTTCCTCCAAGTTTATACCATAATCCATAATCTTCAATTCCTTTTAGATATCTCATGATCCTTTTGATTGCCATAATGTGATTTTATTTTGATTTTGTTGAAAATCTTGCTAGAATACCAACTACAAGGGCAATGTTTGGTCTTGTGTGCACTACATAATGCAACTTTCCAATCATAGATCTATACAATGTCTGATCCACTTCTTTTGATTCATCATCTTTGGTAAGTTTTAATCTAGTACACATAGGAGTCCTAACTAGTTTGCAATCTTCCATACCAAACTTTTTCAGTATCTCCTTGATGTATTTTGATTGAGTGATGTAGATGTCATTCTTATTCTACTAAATTTGAAGACCAACAAAGAATTTGATCTCACCAAACATTGACATTTCAAATTCCTTGTTCATTTGTTCTGAGAATTCTTTGCAAAGATCATCATTTCCTATGAACAAAGTATCATCCACAAATATTTTTGCCAAAAAAATCTTATTATTTGGTCCTTCCTTAATATACAAGCTACTATTATCATTATTTCTTTAAAAACCAATCTAAATAAGATAGTTATGCAATCTCTCATACCATGCTCTAGGGGCTTGCTTTAGACCATACAATATTTTATGTAATTTGTAGACCATGTCCTTCTTGTCTGGATCAACAAAACCTTTAGGTTGTTCAATGTAAACCTCTTCATCCAGTATACCATTGAGGAATGTTGACTTGACATCTATCAGATGAACTTTGAATCATTTGTATGCAGCATATGCAAGTAAGGTCTTGACACCTTCCAATCTTGCAACAGGAGCAAAAATTTCTCCATAGTCTATACCTTCTTCTTGAGAGTATCCTTTGCATACTAGCCTAGCTTTGTTTCTTGATACCTTACCATCTTCATTTAGCTTATTTCTAAATACCCACTTAGTTCCAATCACATTTTTGTCTTTAGGCCTGGGTACAAGAGTCCTTTTTTTTTTCTCTATATGCTCTATCTCTTCATTCATAGCCTCAATCCAACTTTCATTTTCTAGTGCATCTTTGACACTTCTAGGTTCAAAATCAGCAAGTAGACAAGTACCTTTTAACTTACTTCTTGTCATAGTTCCTTTAGATTTATCTCCAATGATCTGATATGGTGCATGATTTCTTCTAACATACTTGGATAACATAGGCTCCTTGTCTTTTGAATGACTTGCATTGTTCTCTTCTTGTGTTTCAACTTTTGGTTCTAGTTGCTCGAGCTCAATAGCTGTTGATTTGATAGCTTCTATTTGCAACTCAGTAGGCATTAGCTTGGTTTGAACTTCCCACAACTTGGTTACAAAAGACTCTAGAGTAGAATATTTTTTATTTATAGGTGTACCTAGCACTATATTAGGTTCAATGAAAAAAAATCTCCTGTAGTCTTTTGGTTCTATTTTTCTTTCTTCTTCAATTATTTCTGCAAACTCATCTACTTTCACATGTGCACTTTCTATGAATTTTTGAATAGATAAATTCAAACATCTATATGCTTTACTCTTGCAAGAATAATTCAAAAATATTCCTTCATCACCTTTCACATCAAATTTACCTTTTCTATATTCTTTCAAAATGTAACATTTTCTTCAAAATACTTTTAGGTAACTTACGTTGGGTTTGTAGCCATACCATAACTCATAGGGGGTTTTGAAGGATTCATTCTTTAGTTGTACTCAGTTCAAGGTATGAATTGCAGTGCTGATAGCTTCCTTCTAGTATTTGATAGGAATGTTCTTTTCAATCATTAAGGTTCTTGCATAGTCCATGATAAATCTGTTCCTTCTTTCAGCTATTCCATTTTGTTCAGGAGTTCTAGGTGTTGAAACCTACCTTTTGATTCCCTTTTCAATGCAAAATTTATTGAACTCATGTGAAATGAATTCACCACCTCTGTCTGACCTCAATAATTTCTGTCTTTTTCCTATTTCCTTCTCTACTCTGGCCAAATACCATTTGAACTTCTCAAATGCTTTTGATTTCTTTCTTAGGTACATGACAGTCATCATTCTTGAGTAATTATCAATAAAAAGAATGAAGAACTTTTCACTAGTATAACTTTCAATTCCAATAGGTCCATACAAATTAGTATGCACAATTTCTAAAACTTCTTCAGACTAATAGTTCTTACTTTTAAAGCTAGTCTTTTCCATCTTGCCAATTTGAAAATTCTTGCATAAACCAACCTCAGGTTTCTTTATGTTAGGAATGCCTCTTACTTTCCTGAATTTACTTATTTTCACTAAGTTTTCAAAGTTCACATGACACAACCTTCTATGCCATAACCAACTTTCTTCAACTTGAGCAATAAAACATGAACATTCACCAAGTTCAAGATAAAACAAGTTAACTTTTGTTTGAGTGCCTGATCCAATCAGCTTTCCTTTGCCATCCAGCAATCTTGCTTTTCCATGCATGAATTCCACTTTGAATCCATTATTGACTAGTTGTGCCACACTCAACAGATTGTGTTTTAGTCCTTCTACCCAATATGCATTATCACCAACAAGTTCTTTGGTTAGTGAGATTCTTCCTTTTCCTTTTATGTAACAAGGTTCATTATTACAAAACCTCACCCTGCCACCATCATAGTCTTCAAAATGTTCAAACTTAGTTTTATCACTAGTCATGTGATGAGAACAACCACTATCTATAATCCATGTATCATTTTTTCTCACATGAGAAATAAGTGTCATTTCCTCATCATTATTAGACTCATCCTTTATAGCAATGTAAACAATTTCATCTTCTTCTTCATCATCAAAATCATTAGAATCCTTAGCCATGAAACATGTTTTCTTACCTTTGTCTTTGAATGACTTGAAGTCTTTCTTGTCATTGCACTTGTCACCTGTCTTCTCATCCTTGTTCTATTTATTTGGGCACCCAGTAGCAATATGTCCAATTTCTTCACAAGAAAAATAGATTAGAGGAACCTTACCTTTATATTTCCCTTTGCCTCTTGAATATTTCCTTGCTAGTAGAGCTTCAACCACCTCAAGATCACTGTCTAAACTTTGTTCTGATTCTTCATCACTGTCTGACTGAGAATCCTTTATCTTCTTGCATTTCTCCTTGAGTGAAAGCTTGGCTTCAAATGTTGATTCAATTTTCTTGGTAGCTGGAACATAATTATCATAGTTGTCTAGCTTGAATGTAGTCAATCTTCCAACTATGGCCTCTAAATTTATCTTATGGTTTTTTTAACATCGTGTTTCTTGAATTGTAGAAACTCTGATTGCATAAATGGGAAGTAATGTTCTAAAAAATTTACTTATAATTGTTTCCTCCTTGATATCTCCTCCAGATGCTTTGATTGCACTAACACTTGCTTTAACTCTTTCAACATATTTTGTAATGTTTTCATCTTCTCTCATCCTCATTTGATCAAATTGTCCTCTTAAACTTTATGCTTTGGCTCTTCTCATATTATCATCACCTCCATAGATTTCCTTTAGCTTGTTCCACATTTCAAAAGTAGTTTTGCAATCCTTGATATAATCAAATTCTTCATAACTTAGGGTAGATGCAATATCTATCATCATATTGTTGTGAGTCTTCTTTTCAGCAATATCATTGATAGATAATGTGCCAGAAGGTTCTGCATATTTTTCATCAAGGTACTTCAGCCCTGTATCATCAATAGAAGCTAGATGAAGTCTCATCAATCCCTACCATGCTGAGAAGTTGTCCCTGTCAAGTCTTAAAATTTCCCTCTTGTAAGACATCTTGATCTTTAGCTTAGATCCTTGAAATATTTTCCTACAAGCACCAAAAGCTTTGTTACCAATTGTTGCAATTATAGATGGAGTAACTGGGGGGGGGGGGAGGGGGGTGAATCAGTTACCACAAAAAAAATCCTGATCCCTTAGATTTTTTTAAATAAGTAGTTACTGTTATCACTCAATAACATTCACAAAAATGATGTAACTCAGTTGATTAGCTTGTTACTAATCCTTAATCATTCACAATTATTAACATGCATGCAAAAGTAAATAACATGAACACAAGAGACACCAGATTTAACATGGAAACTCAATATGGGAAAAACCACCAAGTAACTAGCTACCAATTTTCACTCTTTTGAAGTGAGCCCTATTAGGAGCCAACCCTATTAAAGGTTACAAAACACATTGTTAGGTGTGACCCTATTAGAGGATTTAATCACCCTATTAGGAATGGCCTTGCTAGAGGTCTTTAGAAAAATTCAACTGAACTGTCCACCTTGTTAGAGGATTTACAAAATGGTTTTTAAACCAACTTTGTTAAGAGATTTAGGAAATATTGCTACAATGGTGAGAAAGTAACAATAAGTGACCTGAATGAGATGCAACTAAAATTTGCTGATACAGATCTCTACTTTACTTCATTAGATCCTTGTTGATCAAATACAACTCTGCTTCTCCTTAAGATATATGGTCCTTCTTCAAAATTTTCTTACACTGCCTCTTCACACAATCAGATCATTACATACTCGTTCCTTTTCTAATTAGGATCCACAACTTGACCTTTTATTTAGACAACACAAATTGTCAAGTCATCCCAATTACAAGTTACATTTACCAATAAACCATACATCAGTCAGCTACAAATATTACATTAAAAAAAAAAACTTTATTTCCCAAAATAATGAAATCCTTCATTGGTTGACCTTGCTCGATAAACATTGCTCCAAAAATAATATCCTGAGTTAACCATCTCAACTCAATTAACACTACAAATTCTATGAAAACCTATGGCTACTGAGTGAACTTGGTAAGAACTGAATTTCTTTCACTAACCATGAGACCTCAGTAAGAACTATTTTCTGCCACATTTTATTTTGATGATTGAGTTAGCTTGGTAGACACTGAATTTTCTTTATTAGCTTTGAAAGCTTGGTAACAACTATTTGCACAAGGTAAAGTATGAGAATGCTCGGTAGACATTGTAAATATTCTTGCAAACCTTCTGAGCTTGGTAGACTCTAACTAATAACTAATATGACATTTGTGTAACATCAAAGACAACACATAATTGAACAATTGTATCCAAAAAGATATATGACCCAAATGGAAAATTGATTAGAAAAGGTGATCAAACTAGAAGTAATCTATTCTATCTTGATATAGAGGATGCTACTTATCTTGATGTAAAATTTGATGATATATGGCTTTGGCACTGTAATGTCCCCATTTTAGCAGTTGACCAAGTGTGTGTGCGTTAGCCTTGTTCTACATGGTCCCGAGGGCTAACGAAGGGTTCAATGGGATCTTGGAGTGTTTTGGCCTAGTCATTTCCAGTTTGGGCCAAAACGAAGTTGATTTACTTAGTTTTAGGCATACTTACTATTTTTAGTAAGTCGGTAGGACACAGTGCAGGTCAATTTTGGTGATTGGATTCGATACTCCTCGGTGAGAGCTTTTCGATGAGCTATCACTCGCATTATTCGGAGTCCGATTGCTAATACATTTTAATGCCTGAAGTTTTATTAAAGTAACGTCTAATTTAATTGTAAAATATTAAAGTGTTACTTTAATATTTATTTTATGGTGATGTGTACCCAAGGGAGACATAAGGGGTATTTTAATATATGTTTTATATTACACATCTTTATCCCACATTGCCCATATGAGTTGAGCGGACCCGTGGGAATAGAATAAAAGGAAGCATTTGTAGCTTCATTAGACAGGTTGAATATGAGAAGAAATTGGTGTATGAGTTGCAGCTTTGTTCTTGGCATTTGAGGACATCTATCCTCTCTTGTAACATTCTAGACGTCATTCCCTTGGGGTTTGGCCTTTGGAATTCTTTCTTATTGGCTTCATTATCGAGCAGTTCAGTTGCATTTCCGGCTACAGGCAGATTTGATATTTTGCTCATATCTTCTTCACTACTTGTCCGATGCTTATGTCGCTTGGAGGGAATGGTATTATGAAGGTAGTGGACTGATTGAAGGACAAATTATTGTAGCAGCAAGTTCGTAAGCATGGGCTAGAGTATTATGAAAATATTGCTGAAGTAATTAGTGAGTTGATAAATCTGCCATGTATTTGGTTTTATGAATTCTGAAAATAACATTTTATTAGCAGCAGTTCATTTCCACTTTGCATATTGTTGTAGTTTCTTTCTTGTTTATGTTGTATGATACCAATTCCATGCACGAAACACAACAAACAAATAAACGTTTGATTTCCAGAGTTATAAGGGGTTTTAAGAAGTTGAATGCAAACTGTTTGACATAATTCCTTTCAGAAATTTGGTTTAGTTTTTGGGACATTCAGGGGTGCCCATTACAGGCACAAAAGGTTATGGCATGTTAATTTTGATAACCTGGTTAGTATTAGTAACATGAAGAAAGTTAAAGGTTTGCCTAAGTTGAAGAAACATAGCAATGTAGTCTGTAAACAATGTCAGCTAGGCAAAATGACTAAGTCAAGCTTTAAGAATAAAGCTTATACCTCTAAAGAAATACTAGAGATTGTTCATACTGATTTGTGTGGACCAATTAAAGAAGAAAGATTCAAGGGAGATAAGTACATAATGTTATTTGTTGATGATTATTCTAGGATGATGATAGTTATATTTTTGAAACAAAAATATGATGCTTTTCAAATGTTTAAGTGGTACTTAGCAAGAGTTGAGAAAGAAATAGGTAAGAGTCTAAAATGTTTGAGATCAGACAGAGGAGGATAATTCATGTCAAATGAGTTTGAGATGTTCTATAATAATAGAGGAATCAAAAGATAGACATCTACCCCCAAGACCCCTCCACAAAATGGAATAGCTGAAAGGAGAAATAGATCTATAATGGACTATGCTAAAAAACTCATGATGGAGAAGAATGTTGCTCTGAAATACTGAAGAGAAGCTATTAGTACTATTGTATATACCCTAAATCATATGCAAATCAAGAAAGGTATTCATTCAACACCTTTTGAACTATGGTGTGGATATCCACCCAATGTAAAATACTTTAAGGTATTTGGAAGTAAATGTTACATTCTCAAAGATGTTAGGAATGGTAAGCTTGATGCAAAAAGTGAAGAAGGTATATTCCTTGGCTACTTCACAAAAAGTAAAGCTTATAAGTGTTTGAATACTAACACTAACAAAAATGTGGAGAGTGCAAATGTGAATTTTGATGAATATATAGAAGTACATGAGGTTGAACCTATGAAAGAACCAAAAGAATACAAATCATTTGTATACTTTTATGAAGGTATGCTTACAAAAGAAGATGTTGTAAATCAAGCTGCAAACCAACAACACGTTTCAGTGACTATCGAGTCACATCCTGTGAATGCTTAGTTGCATTCAGGAACTAAGCTACATTCAAATGCCAAGTTACAGAATGAAGTGGGTGCACATTCTAGTTCTAAAATTAGTACACACAAAGGAAATGTTGAGATACCTCACAAAGATATACACAGTGATTCTAAAGCTAGAAGACAAAATGAAGAAACAAAAGTTGAGCCAAGATTGTCAAAATATGTCAAAAGACATCATCCTACTATTCAAACCATTAGAGATAAAGATGTGAGGCCAATGACAAGAAATAGATTGAGAAGTGAATAATGTCTATTGAGCATGAAGGAACCCAAAATAATGAAAGATGAACTTGAAGATGTTGACTGGTACAAAGCCATGGAAGAAGAGATTGAACAAATAGAGAAGAACAAAACATGGAGTCTAGTTCCTAGACTAGAAGATAAGAATGTGATTGGCACCAAGTGGGTATTCAAAAACAAGCTAGATGAAAATGGTGAAGTCACAAGAAATAAAGAAAGATTAATTTGCAAGGGATATGCACAAGAAGAAGGAATTGACTATGAGGAGACATTTTCCCCTATTGCAAGAATGGAAAGAGTTAGAACTCTAGTTGCTTATGTTGCATAAAAAGGTTTCAAAGTTAAATCTACATTTCTGAATGACATATTAGAGGAAGAATTTTACATAGATTAGCCATAAGATTTTGTTGATGTTAACAATAAAAATATGATTTGTAGACTACTCAAAGCTCTATATGGTTTGAAACAAGCACCAAGAGCATGGTATGAGAGACTTCATAATTATCTTGTGAAGATTGGATTTGAAAGGATTGATGATAACAACAACCTATACATAAAGACAGAGAAAAGAAAAGGTATTTTGTTGTCTAAAATATTTGTTGACAATATCATATTTGGAGATCAAGATGCTCTATGTAAAGATTTTGCAAATTAGATGAACAATAATTTGAAATTTCTATGTTTGGAGAGATCAATTTCTTTATGGGTTTGCAAGTCTATCAGATGAAGTATGGTATATACATCACTCAATCAAAGTATGTCAAAGAAATATTGAAGACTTTTGGATTAGGGATTCCAAACCAGGTACACCTATGGTGACAGGACACAAGTTGTCAAAGAATGATGATTTTGCTAAGGTGAATCAAATATTATATACATCTATGATTGGAAAATTGCAATATGTAGTACATGGCAGACCTAATATTGCATTATCTATATGGATAGTTGCAAGATTCTCTACTAATCTCAAAGAGAATCACTTAATGGCTGTAAAAAGAATAATGAGATATCTGAAAGGAACAGAAGAGTTTGGTCTATACTACAAGAAGAATGAAAAGTTTTAATTGAGAGCCTAAACTGATGTTGATTAGACTAGAAACATTGATGACAGAAAGAGCACCATTGGAGGAGCATTTTTCTTAGGCAAAAGACTAGTTACATGGACTAGCAAGAAACAAAGTTGTATTTCGCAATCTATTGTTGAAGTTGAATATGTTGTTGTTGCTATAAATTGCACAAATATTGTACGGATCAAGTAGCTACTCAAAGGAATGAAGGAGGAAATCATAGAACCAGTAATACTTTATTGTGATAATACAAGTTCTATTAATAAATAAAGAATCTAGTGATATACACAAAGACTAAGTACATTACAATCAAGTATCATTACTTGAGAGAGTTAGTTCAAATAAAGAGGTGAAGATGGAATATGTCAACACAAAGGAGAAAATTGTTGATATCTTCACAAAACCATTACCTAAGGATGCTCATGAATATCTATGAGGTAAATTAGGGGTGATACCCCTACCAAAGGTTGTCTAAGTAACAAGAGAAGCCCTACATCAAACAAGTTGATGTTCATATGTTACACATTAATGCAAAGGAACTTACTTTAGGAGCTACCTAAAGTAATCACAAAGTTGAAACTTCAAATCAATCACAAGCAAGGGGATAGAGGGGGAAATTGAAGAAACTACAAAAGCTTATATCTGCATGTTTTAAGATGACAAGTTTTTGGTATATGTCTTTGGCATTGTTTTCAAAGAGGGATAAATTACATTAAAATGATCATCATCAAAGTAAGAAAATTATCATAAAAAGATATCAAGAGATTGTTGCTCAAAAAGCTAGAGAGTGTTATTGATCTTGGAGACCAAATAATTATTGATGTTGTTGATTAGAAGAGGACACATGTATTATGAGGGAGATAGAGAAGAATGTAAGAAAGAGGGAGAAGTCTGAATCTACCTATTAAGAGGGAGATACAAGAAGGAACTCAAAGGGAGTTATAAGAAAGAGTTTTGCAACCAAATCAGAAGATGGGAGTTGCTAATAGAGGGAGAAGTTTTCATACAAGTTGAGGAAGAAGTCCTCTATTAGATCCCAAAGGAGAGGAATTTTTCTTTCTTAGGTCTAGAAGATACACTCATATGGGATGGTTCTAAGACTACTAAATACAATGCCAAGGATGGTTACAATTATATTTCATCTCTCAAATTAAACTGTAAGGTGGAACTACCATACTCTTTGTGTTGGTATGCCTTATGTCTCCCAAAAGCTAGGGCTTTCTCTAGGATAGCTCTTCAAAATTGCATCCTTATCATAATTAGAAGGATTGGTTTCATTGGCCCTTCATGATGCTCTTCTTGTTATTTCTCTTAGGAAAATGTGGATCATCTCCTTCTTACTTTCCCTTATGCTTCAAAAATATGGTATTGGCTCTATGGTAAATCAAACTTCAAGTTGGCTTTGCCTAACTTAGTTTTGTCTCTTATGCTCTCATGGCCAAGGTTAAACTCTAAAAGTATATATAATGGTTAGTGGATTATCTCCCCTTCCATAATTATTTGGGAATTATGGAAGGAATGCAATAGGTGGATCTTTAAAAACTCCATTATGTCTTGGGGTTATCTTACTCTTAAAATTGAGACTTTCATCATTAAAACCCTTAACTATAAAATTCTTAACTCCAATGGAACTTCAAATTTTATGTCGATTTAGGACACCAAAATGTGCCTTTCTTGGCTTGTTCTAAAACTCCCAGCTTTATATGGTAAAGGGAAAGAGGATAATAAAAAGAGTAGGGCTTAGCATAAATGGTCTCCCCTTGCTACTAATTGGGTCAAACTCAACTTTGATGGGGCTTCTATAGGCAACCTAGGCACTGCCAGGATCAATTGTATCTCCAATGATCATGGGGATATTTTTGCTAAATACATGAAACTAATTGGTAAGGTCACAAATAATGAATCAAAACTTAAAGCCCTTATTGAAGGACTATGGCTTTTTATAAAATTGAATCTCAATCATGTAGAAATAGAAGGGGATTCTACTATTGTGGTCAATGTTTTTAGAAGCAAATCTATCCCTAGATTCTCCATAGGATTTGCAAAAAATCTTGCAAAAATCCCAATAGCCAATACATGTCATGTCTGCTATGTACTACATATAGAGCTAAAGGAGCCAACACAAATTGATGAGGATGCTACAACCTCAGATGCAGGGTTGGTTGGTGTTAGTTTTGTGAAGCTTGACCATAAGGAGTCCACTAGTTCTAGTGATGAAGAATTTAGGGATGATCAAATGTCTCCATTCACTACATTTTGATCCTTTGTACATAACTAATATCATGCTACTCACAGTAATCATCTTTATGATATTTTCAATAAAATAGAAATATAAAACTCATTATTTTTATTTCTTAAATTTCATTTAATATTCAAGTATTTAAAATTTTAGTATCCAATATTTGCAATTTTTTATTTTACTAATTTGCCAATGTTTCATATGAAATGTAATTTCTATACATCTTTTGATAACTAGTTCTCCAACTACTATATGGATATCAATGGTGTCATCAACCTGCCTTTACCTAATTATCTCCAAACTTAGGCCCTTGTTCCATGTCCTGCTATCATTAAAGATCCATGGAACACTAAGAAAAAATATAGATGGTTATTACATTATGTTTATTATGTCACTATCTTACTAATGAAATTCCCTCTTGGGACCACCTTGTAAAGGTGTCAACTCCTAACTTTGCTCATTTTTATAGCTTTTGTGTCTTTTCCAACTTGATCTAAGTTTTAGACTTGCATTGCCACCAGTATAGAGCTATTATCACTTCAACACACATTCTTTCTTGTCGTTGTCTCTTTCTCATCTCTTATTTGTCATTTTGGACAAGTTTCACCACTATAATGCACAATTCAAACTTAGAGCAACTTTGGAATGTATTTTTCACCTTAGGTGTTTTTGCATTGTGATATTCTCACTCAAACTATGCACTTTTCTTAGACTCACCCTTCTTTTCTTGAACAAAGTATTGGAGAAATTTATTAAACAATTCACCAATCTTGTCCTTAACTTACAATTTTCATCATTGTACCATCTCAAAAACACTTGTGAGTAATCATCCCTAATAAAATTTGATTCCTCTATGTTTACCATTCCTTATCCACAAACAATCTACAAAACATTTTGGTGGAAAAACTAGGCCACCATCTAAAAACTTGATAATTGACAAGAGTTAAATTTAGTTAATATAACAAGTGGTCAAAATCCAAAGTAAAATGTTAGCATTTAGTCGATCTATGGAGGAAAGCCATTGCTCAGCTCTAGAACAACATTATGGACTAATTTTCCAGGTTCTATTATTGTGAACCTAATTGTTGATATTAAACATAAAATTGTTGGATAGCTATATTTGGACTTATAAGGATTTTACATCTGTAACTATTTAGGAATAACTTTTGTTACATTAAATTTTTTTTAAACATGTCACTGCCGATGAAAAGATATTGTACATGTACATAAGTTTCAAATTTTGAGTCAATTCATGATTGTAGTAAGGGATCTTTGATTTTGTCTACAACCCTTTTAATGAAATGTAGTCACCCAAGTTTCTTCTAATACGCATATCACCTATGTTTCTTTGAAGGTTCCACTTGTTCAAGATGATGATGTTGGGATTATGTTGTCCGATGATTTCAAGGATACATGTTTAGAAGGAAAAGAAAAGAAAATTTACATACCTCTTCTACCCTTAAAGAAAATCATAGAGCTACAAAGGCATGAACATTTCAATGGCACGATAACAAGATCACAAGGGTACAACAATGAAATGCACTGATCACAAGGGCACAACAATTTTTAGAGTGGTCCACCCTCATTTGTAGCTCTCCACCTCTTTTGCATGCAACTCCACAATCGATCAAAAGAAATGGGTAATGATGTCATTTTTTTAAAATTTTATAGTAATGTTGACATTGCAATTACAATGCTAACATTAGTATTGTGATGACATTGTGAATAATTGGAAAAAAAACATGAAAATCACCCACAAATTGCACTACCATTACAAATTACAATCACAATTTGACCTCAAATGTTGTAGTGAAATGAGAGATTGATGGCTTGATCAACCAAGACATTTGATAATAAGGTTGTGGACAAAGTTTCAACAACTATTGCCAAGAAAAAAGTTCAATTGCAAGAATGTGTACAAAATAAAGAGGAGTTTATATAGGAAGTACAACATTTGTACACTATTTTGTGTGATGGTCCAAGATTCACCAGTGATCTTTAGGTAAAAATCCAACAAATTTAGACTGATATGTAGAAAACATGTAGCATCATTTCACAGTCAAAAGAATCTGGCTCACAATATTATAATAAGTTATTGTTTGCTCAAGTTAAATTGGTCAAGCTTCAGATAGCTGATAGTAGCATGAGGTCAAAAATGATCTCCATCTAATCTACGTTGATACCTCATTTGGAGGTTATGTAGTGAGAGTTGAAATCAACACAAGAACTTATTCATGAAAATCATAATCTTTTTGTTGCTAAAAGTTTGATTGAATGGCACCTATATTGGAGTTTTAGAATCATATTTTGGAATCAGAAAGAACCACTTGGGATCATACATACATATTATTAGAGCTCCCTGCTTTAATGATTTCTCATTGTCTCTCGATACATTTTTCATACTCTTCAATAGTTGAGTTCTCACCAACTCACACAGATCATATACCACATCACTTTTCACAAGTTGGTAAGCAATGTGAATGACATTGCTAGGTATCTTATTTGTTTAGCTCTACTAGTATACTCTATAACCTATTTCCATCAAGGAAAAATAAACTTATCTATCTAAAATCTCCTCAATTTGCATGGCTCTTGCATCATATCTTGATTTAGTTAGGCTAGTAATCAAATTGGCTACTATGTGACTCAAGATACATTGTTTGCCTTATGAATAGGACCCTGTGACCTTGTGGATTATGGTCTTTGACAACATATGTAGTTTAACCAACCACATGAACTTGACTTAGCATGAATCTTATCTAATCTAGGTGAAACTTGGTAGGAATGTCCACTACATAAGATAAACCATTGGTTTGCAAATTTTTGTGCTCCTCTTTCAACACTCCATCTATACACAAGTATTTGAATTCTATCTTGATTACTTCTACTCCAAATTCTTCAATCTTGTAGTGGATATAATCTTGAACATTTTTAATATGCATTACTCCTAATGGAATAATGGCTAATGCACCAAACATGTCCACTCTGATCATTCTCTCTAATCAGGTTTTTTATTTTGGTTGTTTCTCCTCTTCATTGTTGATCAAAGTAATTGTCTCAACATTATTTTCCTTAATTATTGACTAAAATCATGTGTTAGCAAACAAAAAGACTAAACTAGTTACTCATCATAGACCAATTAGAGCTCACAATGACATGATGTCACTCTTTCACAAATCTCAATCCATGTTGCAATCAATTACTTGATAATGCTCAATATAGCTCTAAAATATAAAAATGAAAGTAAATGTGTGAAATGAATTATATTTCCCCTATGAAATTAATCCTTAAGTGTGATGATCAATTAAAGGGAACATATGAGCTTATAAATGTCCACTCCTAGTCCATAAAACATGGTTGCATGTTTGATTGTATGTCTCCTCTTTGTTTTCAAGTTTATACATATTGCATTTGGTTGAATATTTCTAATCTGAGCTGAGAATTTATAATATCATTCATAATAAATTATAAATATTCTACCACTAAATCATTGTATCTACTATTTCCATGTTAAATATCGGTGTCAAAGTGTTATTTACATGTGTGGATGTTATCTTTATGCATGCTATTTTTATAGTAGTTTATTTTACTAGCAGTTGGCATATATAAGTAATAAAGAGTTAAGAAATTGCATGAAAATTTAAATTTCTAATGATATGCTATAGAGACCAAGCTAATTTATGAGATTCATTAAGTTGTGTGAAGATTTTTGAAAGTTGAAATGGTATATCTAGACCTTAGGATAACTAATATACCTCATCTCTTAGTTATTCTAAATTATTATAACTATTTCAAGACTTAATCTTCTCTTTACATGATACTTTACTTTATCCTTTTGGAGCTTTTATTATTGCTACATCTCTACAATATTTTCATCTTTCTTCTAAAGGTGCCACAACTTCAACTTATTTCTAGGAAATTTCTTGCTGACCGATAATGCCAACAATTTGAATTTCTGCTTTAATGGTTGGTGTCTCCTCCACACTTTGTTTTTCATTATGTTGTACCTGATTGGGAATATCTTGAAATACATCACCAATTATTTCTTTAAACATGAATCTATCATCCAAATGAATAGTTGTGCACTAATATTTCCTCTCTTTCTCAATCTTCAGAATCTTCTTCCACAATTCAATTATTTCATCATGTAAACTTCATGTATCACTTGCAATAATTCTTGTCACTATTTTTTAAACCAAATACCTTCTTGTAATATCAATATATTATTTTTGCATCTTTAGGGCTTAAGTCTAGTTGAACCTCCATTAGATATTTCTCTATAATTTTTTGTCCATTTGTATGAAAGATGACCATTTGGCTTCTATCAGTTGTTACAACTCATATGGAACCATATTATGTAATTCTAGAGGTGTTTTCTTGAATCTATGAAGATGTTGTACTACAAAATCTTCAATATATCTCTTATCTTCCTAGCTTCCAATGGTGTACCTTCTCTTAACTATTTCTAATATATTAACTTGTATTATACCTTTCACAATTTGATTTATTGTACATTCTTTACTTTTCATTCCTCTTTTTCTTCAGTTCAACAAACCCCTTATCAAACTTTTTTATCTCGTCTTCTTCTTCACATTTTATCCTTTATCATTTTTCCTCTTTCTTGAAATATTATTTGTAGCTTGACTTCTTATCTTCACTATTTAAAACTTATTTGGTTGTGGATCAAGTATGATTTCTCTTCACTCTCATCTATGTAGATGCATTTTTTTTTATGGGTCTTCTATCACTATTATTGAAGTTCCTAATGATCTTGCCTCCTACACTTGATTGGTTGATGTCCTTCTAGTCTTCCTTTCTATCACTGATGTCTTCATTTATTTCTGTGTACTTACAAGAATTTCATCAAAGGTTCCAAACCTTTCTACCTTTCTTTTCACTAGTTCAGATAATAATATATTTTTATGTTGACTCACATTTGTCAAACTCATAATCCATCGGTGGAAACCAATGGGTTTTGGGTACTACAACCTACAATATGCATGAATATGTATTCACTAGGAAATAAATGGAATTGTATACCTTTCTACAATGTTATATGGAATCCTTTCTCATTTATGCATTTCAAATTGAGATTTTCTAAATTAATTCCATAAAGAAACATTGAAAATCTCACCTTGCTCTCTTATGAATGCACTTATTTGAGTGGTCATCGGTCTGTCTTTAGCCCACACAACCTTTCCTCTACTTGGAAAATAATTTTTGATATAATAAAATACATACTATTAGAGCTTCCTACTTTAATGATTTCTCATTGTCTCTCTTTACCCTTTTCATACTCTTTAGTAGTTGTGTTCTCATTGACTCACATAGATCATATACTACATCACTCTTCACAAGTGGGTAAGCAATGTAAATGATACTACTAGGTATATATTTATTTAGCTAGACTGGTATACTCTATAACCTATTTTGATTGAGGCAAAATGAACTTCTCTATCTACAATCTCCTCAATTTTCATGACTATTCCATCATATATTGATTTAGTTAGTCTAGTAATCAAATTAGCTAGTATGTGTCTCAATATGCATCATTTTCCTTATACTCAGAACCTTGTGACCTTGTGGATTATGGTCTTTAACAACCTGTGTGGTTCATCCAACTGCATGTACTAGTCATGAACTTGACACTCCTCTTTCAAAAATGATTGTACCCTTACAAATTATTCACTTCAAAAAAACTCCATATCAACAATCTCCCTCTTTGACATTGATGAAAAACCAATATCAACAAAAATACCAAAAAGAAAATAATTCCTTGTATTCAAATCTCTCCCTCTAATGACAACTTTCATCTTCTGTATGGGCTAAAAAAATCTATTTTGATCAATAGACAATCAACTCTTCCTTATGACTCCCTTCATCTGTCATATTGCAGGGTTTCTCCTTCCAACTTTCTCTAATCACTCCCTCTTTCTAATACATGGGTATCTATCTCTCTGTTTGCTCAGTTCTTATATCTCCCTCAGTACTTTCTCCCTCTATTTGGTAACCTTTATTTCTTTATCTCCCTCTTTGAAAACAATGCCAATGCAAATGTTAAAAATTTTAATTTCTCCCTCTATCACGTAACTTGTGATTGATCTTCTATTCCAGCTCTTTGATTACTTTAGGCATCTCCTAAAGTAAGATCCACTACATAAAGTTGTAACATACAATATTTAGCTTGGTATATGCAGGGCACTACTCATGCTTCTTAACAAGCTTTAGATAGGGGTATCACCCCTAGTTTACCTCTTAGATACTCATGAACATTCTTAGGTAATGCTTTTGTGAAGATATCAACTATTTGCTCCTTTGCATTCACATATTCTATTTTCACTTCTTTGTCTTGAACTAACTCTCTCAAGTAATGATACTTGATTGCAATGTGCTTAGTCTTTTTGTGCATTAGAAGGTTCTTTAATATATTTATAAAACTTGTATTATCACAATAAAGTATCATAGGTTCAATGATTTCTTCCTTCATACCTTTGAGTAGTTGTTTGATCCATACAATGTTTGTACAATTTACTACAACAGCCACATATTTAGCTTCAACAATAGATTGAGATATGCAATTTTATATCTTGTTGGTCCAAGTGACCAATCTCTTTCCTAAGAAAAATGCTCCTCCATTAGTGCTCTTTCTGTCATTAATTCTACCAGCCCAATCAACATCAGTGTAGGCTCTCAACTCAAACTTTTCATTTTTCTTATAATATAGACCATAGTCTTTTGTTCCTTTTAGATATCTTATTATTCTCTTAGCAACCATCAAATGATTCTCCTTAGGGTTAGCAAAGAATCTTGCAACAATTCTAATAGATAATGCAATGTCGGGTCTATTATGTACTACATATTGCAATTTTCCAATCATAGACCTATATAATGTTTGATTCACATTAGTTGAATCATCATTCTTTGACAACTTGTGTCCTATCACCATAGGTGTGCTAACTAGTTTTGAATCTTCCAATCTAAAAGTTTTCAATATTTCCTTCACATACTTAGATTGAGTGATGTATATACCATACTTCATCTAATATAATTGCAAACCAACAAAGAACTTGATCTCTCCAAACATAGACATCTCAAATTCTTTCTTTATTTTATTTGCAAATGCCTTACATAATCCATCTTGACATTAAAATATGATATCATCAAAAAAAATTTCAGCTATTAAAATACCTTTACCTCATTCTATTTTCAAGTATAGATTTTTGTTATCATTAGTCTTCTCAAATCCAATCTTCACAAAATAGTTGTGAAGCCTTTCATACCATGCTCTTGGTTCTTGCTTTAATCCATATAGAGCTTTGTGTAGTCTACATACCATGTTCTTGTTGGTTTCAATCAACAAATCCTTCTAGTTGTTTTATATAGATCTCTTCTTCTAATATGCCATTCAAAAATGTTGACTTCACATCCATTTGATAAACTTTGAAACCTTTGTATACAAAGTAAGAAAGCAGAGTTCTTACTCCTTGCAATCTTGCAATAGGGGCAAAATTTTCTCTATAGTCTATTCCTTCTTCTTGTGCATACCCCTTGCAAACTAATATTGCCTTATTCATTGTGACATCACGATTTTCATCTAACTTGTTTCTGTACATCTAATTGGTTCCAATCACATTCTTATCTTTTGGTCTAGGAACTAGAGTCCATGTCTTGTTCTTCTCAATTTGTTCATTCTCTTCTTTCATGGCTTTTCTCCAATCCACATTTTCTAAGGCATCTTTCATTGTATTAGGCTCATGTATGCTCAAAAAACATGGATCACTTCTCATCATGTTCCTTGACATTGGTCTAACATCTTTGTCTCCAATAATTTGTTTAGCAGGGTGATGTCTTTCGACATAGTTTGACAATCTTGGTTCTGCTCTACTTTCCTCATTAGGTCTATCAACTTTTGAATCACTATGCACTTCTCTATTTGGTAATTCAAAATTTCTTTCATGTACACTAATCTTAGAATCAGAATGTGTCTTATCTTTTGTTTCCAACTCAACACTTGACTGCAACTTGGTTCTCGAATGCAACCCGACATTCATTATATGTTACTCGATAGTCACTGAAACTTGTTGTTGATTTTCAACTTGATTTATAACCTCTTCATCTATAGGCATACCTTCATAAAATTATACAAAATATTTGTATTCCTCTATTTTCTTCATAGGTTCAGCATTGTGTACCTCTGTATACTCATCAAACTTCACATTTACACTTTCCACAACTTTGTTAATGTTAGTATTTAAACACTTATAAGCTTTACTTATTGTGGAATAGCCAAGTAATATACCTTCTTCACTTTTAGCATCTAATTTACAATTCCTAAAATCTTTAAGAATGTAGCACTTGCTTCCAAATATCTTAAAATATTTTACATTGGGTGAGTATCTATACCATAATTCAAAAGGTGTTGAATGAGTACTTTTCTTAACTTGCACATAGTTTACGGTATAGTGTAATGTCCCCAATTTTTTAATGTAATATTTTAATTTAAGTAATAAATTAACTGGTCCTTGAATTTAAATTATATAAAAGGACCTTTAATTAGTTACTTTACTTAATTAATATGGGCCCAAGTTAATATTTGTATTTGTGGTTTTGATTGATTTAGGACATCTTGGACCTATTTTAATTTTTAGTTTTCATTGGTAAGTGTTGTCGTTGGCAATCTTTGTACACCCTTGAAAAGGTTTCCCCAACAAGTATTTAAGTATGACATTTAGGTAGTGGTTGGTATGCAATTTGGATTATTTTCTTTTTTCTACAAACTCCTGTTGGAGTTCTCTATTGTTCTCCATTTCCAAAGTGAAAGATCTTCCCTACTTGTCTTTCCAGTTTCAGTGGGATTCAACCCTCACCCTATTCCGTTGCCTATAATACTTCATTTAGATTTGACAAATCAGAGCACCATCTTTTTTTATGAGTATTAATTAGAGAATATTGGTACTCACTATCTATTCATGCTTGGCATTTATTTGATGGAGTTGCATTCTAATATTATTTGCATATGAGTTTGTATGCTCTTTCCAATTTATGTACACTACCTGACATACTCCTCCAGCCACCTCCCTCTGTACCTCTCCCTCCAATTGTACTCCTTCTATACTCCTCCCTCCATTTGTACACCTCCTCCATCCGTACTCCTCCCTCCATCCATACTCCTCCCTCCATCTATTGTACTACATCCCTCCATCTATACTCCTCCCTCCATTTGCCATACCACCTACCTCCATCTGTACTCCTCCATCCATCCATACTTCACCCAACATATTTTGTACTACCTCCTTCCATCTGTACTCCCTCCATCTAACCCTTCCCCTCCATCTGTTGTATTACCCCCTCCATGTGTACTCCTCCCTCCATTTGTCATTTTTACTACCCCCCTTTGTACTTCATATACTTCCATATTTTTCATTTCATATTCCATTAATTTCCATTCCCTTCATACTTCAATTTTGATCTTCCACTACCAACCACCATACTAGGTCATCTTCATCATATGTACGCCACAATTCATATATCCCTTCGTATTCACAAAAAGTTTGACATATGGTCTTGTATCCACTACCTCTTTGTCTGAAAAAGGGACTGTACAGTGGTATCAAAGCATGTGATATTTCCAACCTATTGGGAGAATGGAGAGCTTTGACTTGGATTACACTATGACTTAGTTTCAAGCCAATTGGAGGGCACATCTGTTAGTCGAATACTCCAAGAATACTTTTGTGTGCCAATTTTTGGATGGTCAAGTGCAAGATGACAA
Organism: Cupressus sempervirens; assembly: GCA_028749045.1. Lineage (NCBI taxonomy): Eukaryota > Viridiplantae > Streptophyta > Pinopsida > Cupressales > Cupressaceae > Cupressus > Cupressus sempervirens. Next base: position 435,779,892 of record CM053792.1, read on the forward strand.
GTACAAGGTGGTTGGCAATGTCATTTACCACAAAGATAGAATCTATTTGGTACCCAAATTGAAGATGAAGGAAATTATTGTGGAAGAAGGTACTTTCACAAATAACATTAAACCAATGCTCAACGATCAACTTGATGGAACTTTGGGTTCTACTAGTGACCCTCCAAATAAGAAAGCTCTATTGATAGTTGCTCAACCTCCTAGTGATGTGGATTTGATCAAGGATTATTTGTGGTAGAAATCTTTATAGTTGGCTAATTATGAAATCTATTCCCCAGAGGCAATCATGATGGATTACACAAATGAATTTCAAGTCTGGGATCTTGGTGACTCAAGACAGAATAATATTTATATCAGAGTGGCATAGTGGAGCCTGAATGATGATCTACTCATCTTAATTGAATTTAATTATGCACATGTGATCCTAAAGAAGCATGGAGTTTTCAATAATCTACATCCACACATGGTTTGGGATTCTAGAGTTTGTGTATTGCTTAAGCACAGTAAATCTTTGGCTGGCAAGGATTTGTAATGTCCCCAATTTTTTAATGTAATAATTTAATTTATTTAATTAATTAATTAATTGGTCCTAGAATTTAAATAATATAAAAGACCTTTAATTAGTTACTTTAATTAATTAATTTGGGCCCAAGTTAATATTTGTATTTGTGGTTTCGATTGATTTATTATATCTCAGACCTATTTTAGTTTTTAGTTTCTATTGGTAAGTGTTGTCATTAGCTATCTTTATACACCCTCAGAAAGGTTTCCCCAATGGGTATTTAAGCACGGCTTGTAGGTAGTAGTTGGTATGCAATTTGAATTATTTTCTTTGTGTTGCAAATTCTTGTTGGAGTTCTCTATTGTTCACCATTTTGGAAGTGAAAGATATTCCCTACTTGGCTTTCCAGTTTCAGTGGGATTCAACCCTCACCCTATTCCATTGCCTATAATACTTCACTTGGATTTGAAAAATTGGAGCGCCATCTTTGTTTATGAGTGTTAATTGGAGAATATCGATACTTAATATCTATTCATATTTGGAATTTATTTGATGGAGTTGTGTTCTAATATTACTTGCATATGAGTTTGTATGCTCTTTCCAATTTCTATACAATACCCAATGTACTCCTCCATCCACCTCCCTCTTTACCTCTCCCTCCATCCATACCCCTCCATCCACCTCCCTTTGTACCTCTTCCTCCAATTGTACTCCTTCATCTGAACTCCTCCCTCCATCTGTACTCCTCCTCCATCTGTACTCCTCCCTCCATCTATACTCCTCCATCTATACTCCTCCCTCCATTCGTACTCCTCCCTCCATCTATTGTACTACATCCCTCCATCTATACTCCTCCCTCTATTTCTCATACTACCTCCCTCCATTTGTACTCCTCCATTCATCCATACTTCTCCCAACATCTTTTGTACTACCTCCTTCCATTTGTACTCCTCCCTCCATCTGTACCTTCCCCTCCATCCACCGTACTACCTCCTCCATTTGTACTCCTCCCTCCATCTATCATTCATACTACCCCCCCCCCTCCATACTCCTCCAAACACTTCCATATTCTACATTGAATATTCCATACATTTCCATTCCCTTCGTACTTCAACTTTTATCTTCCACTACCAACCACCATACTAGGGTCCTCTTTACCATGCATATGCCACAGTTCATATATCCCTTTGTATTCAAAAATAGTTTGACATACAGTCTTGTATCCACCCCCTCTTTTTCTGAAAAAGGGACTGTATAGTGGTATCAAAGCATGTGATTTTTTCAGCCTATTGGGAGAATGGAGAGCTTTGACTTGAATTACATTATGACTTAGTTTCAAGCTGATTAGAGGGCACATCTGTTAGTCAAATACTCCAAGAATACTTTTGCATGCCAATTGTTGGATGGTCAAGTGCAGGATGACAAGTACAAGGTGGTTGGCAATGTCATTTACCACAAGGATAGAATCTATTTGGTACCTGAATCAAAGATGAAGGAAATGATTATGGAAGAAGGTACTTGCACAAATAACATTAAACCAATGCTCAATGATCAACTTGATGGAACTTTGGGTTCTACCAGTGACCCTCCAAATAAGAAAGCTCTACTGATAGTTGCTCAACCTCTTGGTGATGTAGATTTGATCAAGGATTATTTGTACGAGGAATCTTTACAGTTGGCTAATTATGAAATCTATTCCTCAGTAGCAATCATGATGGATTACACAAATGAATTTCAAGTCTAGGATCTTGGTGACTTAGGATGAACAATATTTATATCAGAGTGGCATAGTGGAGCCTAAATGATGGTCTACTCATCTTAATTGAATTCAATTATGCACATGTGATCCTAAAGAAGCATGGATTTTTCAACAATCTGCATTTGCACATGGTTTGGGATCCTAGAGTTTGTGTATTACTTAAGGACAACAAATCTTTGGTTGACAAGGATTTGTAATGTCCCCAATTTTTTAATGTAATAATTAAATTTAATTAATTGGTCCCAAAATTTAAATAATATAAAAATACCTTTAATTAGTTACTTTAATTAATTAATATGGGCCCAAGTTAATACTTGTATTTATGGTTTTGATTGATTTAGCATATCTCAAACCTATTTTAGTTTTTAGTTTCCATTGGTAAGTGTTGTCATCAGCTATCATTGTACACCCTCAGAAAGCTTTCCCCAGTTGGTATTTAAGCCATGGCTTGTAGGTAGTAGTTGGTGTGTGATTTGGATTATTTTCTTTGTGCTACGAATTCCTATTGGAGTTCTCTATTGTTTGCCATTTTGGAAGTGAAAGATCTTCCCTACTTGGCTTTTTAGTTTTAGTGGGATTCAACCCTCACCCTATTCCATTTCCTATAATACTTCACTTAGATTTGACAAATTAGAGCACCATCATTGTTTGTGAGACATTGGAGAATATCGGTACGCAATATCTATTCATGTTTGGCATTTATTTGATGGAGTTGTGTTCTAATATTACTTATGAGTTTGTATGCTCTTTCCAATTTCTATACAATATCCAATGTACTCCTCCATCCACCTCCCTTTGTACCTCTCCCTCCATCTATACTCCTCCATCCATACTCCTCCCTCTATTTATACTCCTCCTCTATCTGTACTCCTCCCTCCATTAGTACTCCTCCATCTATTGTACTACCTCCCTCCATCAGTATTCCTCCTCCATCTGTTGTACTACCTCCCTCTATCCATACTCCTCCCTCCATTTGTACTCCTCCCTCTATCTACCATACTACCTCCCTCCATCCGTACTCCTCAATCCATCCATACTTCCCCCAATATTTTCCATACTACCTCCTTCCATCTATACTCCTCCCTCAATCCATACCTCCCCCTCCATCTATTATACTACCCCCTCCATTTGTAATCCTCCCTCCATCTATCATTCATACTACCCCTCGTACTCCTCCATACACTTCCATATTGTACATTTCATATTCCATACATTTCCATTCCCTTCGTACTTCAATTTTGATCTTCCACTAGCAACCATCATACTAGGGTCCTCTTCACCATAAGTTCACCATAGTTCATATATCCATCCATATTCACAAAAGGTTTGATGTACAATCTTGTATCCGCTACCTCTTTGTTTGGACAAGGGACAATATATATAAACAATTGTACTTACAACCTCTCTTGATTATTTCAAAGAAACATTCTTCTCCATCATTAGTGTCCTAGCACAATCCATTACAGATATGTTCCTCCTTTCAAAAATTCCATTATATGGAGGGGTCCTAGGTGTAGATGTCTACCTTTTGATTCCTTTGTCATTACAAAACATCTCGAACTCATTTGATGTAAATTCTCCTCCTCTGTCAGATCTCAAATATTTTAGGCTTTTTCTTGTCTCCTTCTCAACTCTTGCTAAGTACCACTCAAACATTTGAAAATTATTTCCATCATAATAATCCAAGGTAATGAACTTACTTTTATCTCCAATCATGTGATTTGAACACCCACTATCAATGATCCATTTGTCACTCTTTTTCACATAGAATAGTAGTGTAGTTGCCTTGTCCTCATCAGATTCATCCTTCATTGAAACATACACCACTTCATCATCAAGATCATTAGATCCATCTCTGGTTTCCTCCTCTGCAATGTAGTAAGACTTCTTTCCTTTATCTTTATAATATTTTTTGTCCTCGTCTCTTTTACTTGTGTATTTATCTCCAATTATATTGTTCTTCTTCTTTGGATATCTAGCAACAATATGACCAATCTCATTGCAATTAAAACACATGATAGGTAACTTAACTTAAAATTTTCCTTTGCCTCTATGAAATATCCTTGCTAGTAGTGCTTCAAGTTGTTCTACATCCTCCTCATCTGTATCACTTTCACTAGAAACATATTTAACCTTTTTCTTCTTCTTCTTAGGTTCCTTTAATGATAGCTTAGCTTTCCAAGCATATTCCACATTGTCAAATTTGAAGTTATCAAAATTAGAGAGCTCAAAGGTAGTGATCCTACCTACCAAACCTTCTAGAGTCAAATTTGAACCTGGTATACATCTCAATTCTTGCATGGTAGAAGCTCTAATAGCATATATGGGTATCATTGTTCTTAATGCTTTACTCAATATAATATCATCATTAATAATACCATTAGCTCCTCTTATAGAATTAATAACATCTTTTATTCTAGAGCAATACTGAGCAATGTTCTCACCTTCTTGCATCCTCATATCATCGAACTTAACTCTAAGACTTTCAAATTTGGCTCTTAAAATATTTTTGTCTCCTCCATAGATAGTGTACCGAGTATCCCACATCTTTTTTCTAGAATCATAATCCTTGATGTTATCAAACTCAGAATAACTTAGGGAAAAGGAAATCTCCAACATTGCCTAATTGTGTTCTTTCTTCTTTTTCATATCATCAATAGTTAGGGCTCCATCAAGATCAACATGCTCAATGATGATGGTAGATTGTGCATGATCTCTAAGACCTCCTAGGTGAAGCTTCATTAGAATTTTTCATGTAGAAAAGTTCTCCTTGTTAAGCTTGTGTACCTCTCTTGTTGACATCTTGATCTTCTGCTTCTAATACCTTCAAACTAGTCCTCTTAAGCAGATAACTCTAATACCAATTGTTGGAATTGTTTAGAATAAAGGGGGGGGATTAGTTATCCAAGGTGTAGATGTACAAATAAAACTTTTCATAGCTTAGTGAACCCATATGCATAAAAATTAATTATGCATCCATCCATTAGATCATATAATTCTTAAACTTTGTAGATTACTATCCTAGGTCAAAACAATTTTGTAGAAATATAAACATGAAACATAAAAGATTCAATAGCACATTTGGCACATGGATTTTACGTGGAAACCCAATTTAGGAAAAACTACCAGTAACATGCTACTAATTTTCACTCTTCTGAATTGATGCCTTGTGGAAGGCCAACCCTATTAAAGGGTATAATACACACTTTTAAATGTGACTTGGTTAGAGATTTAAATAACCCTATTAGTAGTGAGCCTTGTTAGAGGACTTTAGATCGTTCGCTTGGAATGTCACTTGGTCAAAGGATTTACAAATGACTATTAGGTCAACCTTAATCCAAAGGATTTACCCTAGATTGATACAATGATTAGAAAGTAATAGTAAGGCTTGATCTTATAACAAACTACAACTCACTTGCAAATTATAGATCTCTATTTCAATCCTCCATTCTTCTTCACTTTCATACACTTCACCTCTGATAACTTGCTCACCCATCAAGCATTCATACTCTTAAGCCTTCTTTCTTTATATGTCATTTGAAATCTCTTATGTTTAGCCACTGAATGAAGCAATACCCTAGACTCCTTGTCTTCCTTAAATTCTCGCACATGACAACCTTTGCTTCTGACCATCTCTCTCTATAAATAGAGATTTAAGATCTTATGTCATTTAACTATAATTTTCCATCTTAGGGTTAGGTAGGATTAGGTAGGATCCAATGAATCTACACACTTTTCGATTTGGTTCCTCTAGAAACTTCTTCCTCAATCCTCTTTGAGTTCACCACAAAATGAGTTACCTTGAGTTCTATGCCACCAACTCATCATAGTTATCTTCCACAAGCTTCACATAGTTTTAGAAAACAAAATAGTCTACTCATATTCATCAAATCTATGATTTAACATGAATACTAGCACTTAGAATCAATATGTTGTCACTCAGCATCCATACTATTCTTGCACTCATCTTCCACTAGTTTACTTAGTGAACATTAAAGTTTACTGATGGTTGGCACCAACTAAACTTTATTCAGCTTACACTATATTCACTTGACATACACTAAATATTTACTTAGCTTGGCTCCAACTGATTTTCTTCTTGTCTTGCACTAATGTTGCTCAACACCTACTATGCACTCAGTCAATCTTGGCAAACTCAATTCTTCTTACTTGTTCTTCAAGACTTAATCAATGTATCCAACCTTTGTAGCCTTAATTAGATAAATAATACACTATATCATTACTATTTTAACTAGTCTTTATACTCCCATTTCATACCATAACTCAACCTTTCCTCTAGGTTCTCTTGTTATCTTATTTGATCAAATACTCTTCATCAATCAAACAAATTTTAGTCCTCACATCAACTAAGCAGTTATCTTACCAACAAGTAGTAGGTTTGACATCAATGATAAAAAAAATGATTGTTCCCTTATAGATTCTTCACTTCAAAACAATCTTATATCAACAATATCCATGAATTTGTATCCATTAGGAAACAAATGTCATTTTTATACCTTTCTACAATGTTATATGAAATCCTTTCTCATTTATAAATTTTAAATTGAAATTTTCTAAATTAATTCCATAAAACAACATTGAAATTCTCACCTTTCTCTCTTATGAATGCACTTATTTGAATGATCATTGGTCTATCTTTAGCCCACACAACCTTTCCTCTACCTAGAAAATAGTTTTGGATATAACAAAATACATACTATTAGAGCTCCCTACTTTAATGATTACTCATTGTCTCTCTTTACCCTTTTCATACTCTTCAATAATTGAGTTCTCAACAACTCACACATATCATATACCACATCACTTTTGATGAGTTGGTAAGCAACATGAATGACACTGCTAGGTATGTTATTTGTTAAGCTAGACTAGTATACTCTATTAGCTATTGTCGTCAAGGAAAAATGAACTTCTCTATCTTCAATCTCCTCAATTTTCTTATGGCTCATCCATCATATCTTTATTTAGTTAGTTTAGTAATCAAATTGGCTACTATGTATCTCAACATGCATTGTTCACCTTGTGCTCAAAACCTTGTGACCTTGTGAATTATGGTCTTTTGAAACCTATGTAGTTCATCCAACCACATGTACTAATCATGAACTTGACACAACATGAATCTTATTCAATCTAAGTGAAAATTAGTAGGAATGTCCACTAAATAAGATAAATCATTAGTTTGCAAATTTTTTGTGCTCCTCTTTTACTACTCCATCTATACACAAGTATTTGTATTCTATATTAATTACATCAACTTCCAATTCTTCAATCTTGTAGTGGAAATAAGCTTGAACATTTCAATATGCAATACTCCTAATGGAATAGTGGATAAAGCACCAAACATGTCCACTCTCATCATTCTCTCTAATCAAGGTTTGTATTTTGGTTGTTCCTCCTCTTAATTTTTTATCAAAGTAATTGTCTCAACATTCATTTCCTTAATTATTGACTAGAATGGTGTGTTGGCAAATAGACAAATAGACTAAACTATTTACTCATGATAGACCAATTAGAACTCACAATGACATGATATCACTCTTTTACAAATCTCAATTCATGTTGCAATCAATCACTTGATAATGCTCAATATACCTCTCAATTATACAAATGAAAGTAAATATGTGAAACGAATCATATTTCCCCTATGAAATTAATCCTTAAGTTTGATGATCAATTAAAGGGAACACATGATCTTATGTATGTCCACTCCCTGTACATAAACCATGGTTGCATGTTTAATTGCATGTCTCCTCTTTGTTTTCAAGTTTATACATATTGAATTTGGTTGTATATTTCTAATTTGAGCAAAGAATTTGTAAAATCATTTATAAATTATTATAAATATTCTACCACTAAATCATTGTATTCCATGAAATAACAATCAATTATGTCATACTATTTCCATGCTAAATCATGGTGTCAAAGTGTTATTTACATATGTGGATGTTATCTTTATGCATGTTATTTTTATAGTAGTTTATTTTACTTGCAATTGGCATATATAGGAAATAAAGAGTTAAGAAATTACATGAAAAGTTAAATTGCTAATGATATGTTATAGGGGTTGAACTGATTTATGAGATTGATTAAGTTGTGTGAAGATACTAAAAATTGAATTGGTATATCTAGACCTTAGTATAACTAATATAACTCATCTCTTAATTATTCTAAATCATTATAAAAATTTGAAGACTTAATCTCCTCTTTACATGATACTCTTCTTTAGCCTTTTTGTGCCTTTATTATTGCTATGTCTCTGTAATATTTTCATCTTTCTTCTTAGGTGCCACAACTTCAACTTATTTCTAGGGAATTTCTTGTTGACTGATTTGGCCAATAGTTTTAATTTATGCTTTACTAGTTGGTGTCTTCTCCACACTTTATTTTTCAATATATTTTACCCAATTGGGAATATCTTGAACTATATCACCAATTTTTTTTTGGATGGGTCTCCTATCACTATTGTTGAAGTTCTTGATGAACTTGCCTCCTACAATTGATTGGTTGATGTCCTTCTAGTCTTCCTTTTATTATTGATGTCTTCATTTCTATCTACGTACCTACAAGAATTTCATCAAAGGTTCCAAACCTTTCTACCTTTTTGTCCACTAGTTTGAGAAATAATATATTTGTATGTTGACTCACATATGTCAACCTCATAATCCATCTAGGTATAACAGCCTACAATATGCATGAATTTGTATCCACTAGGAAACAAATGCCATTTTTATACCTTTCTACAATATTAGATGGAATCGTTTCTCATTTATTCATTTTAAATTAAATTTATTTAAATTAATTCCATTAAAAAAACATTAAAATTCTAACCTTGCTCTCTTATGAATGCACTTATTTGAGTGATCATTGGCCTATTTTTAGCCCACACAACCTTTCCTCTACCTGGAAAATGGTTTTGGATGTAATAAAATACATATTATTGGAGCTCCCTAATTTAATGATTACTCTTTGTCTCTTTTTATCCTTTTCATATTCTTCAATATTCTCACCAACTCACACAAATCATATACCACATCACTTTTCACAAGTTGGTAAGCAACATGAATGACACTACTAGGTATGCTATTTGTTTAGCTACACTTTCATCTATTGATGTTGATGTCAACCAGTATACTCTATAACCTATCACCATCGAGGAAAAATGAACTTCTCTATCTTCTATCTCCTCAATTTTCATGGCTCTTCCATCATATCTTTATTTATATAGGATAGTAATCAAATTGGCTACTAAGTGTCTCAACATGCATTGTACGCCTTTTTCTCAGAACCCTGTAACCTTTTGAATTATGGTCTTTGACAACTTGTGTGGTTCTTCCAACCACATGTACCAATCATGAACTTGAATCTTCATGAATCTTATCCAATCTAGGTGAAACTTAGTAGGAATGCCCACTGCATAAGATAAACCATTGGTTTGCAAGTTTTTGTGCTCCTCTTTCAACACTCCATCTATGCACAAGTATTTGTATTGTATCTTAATTACTTCAAATCCTAATTATTCAATCTTGTAGTGGATATAAGCTAGAAAATTCTCATTATGCAATACTCCTAATGGAATAGTGGATAAAACACGTGCATATCCACTCTAGTCATTCTATCTAATCAAGGTTTGTATTTTGTTTGTTCGTACTCTTCACTACTGATCAAAGTAATTGTCTCAACATTATCTTCCTTAATTATTGACTATAATGATGTGTTAGCAAACAAATAGACTAAACTAGCTACTCATGATAGTCTAATTAGAGCTCACAACCACATGATATCACTCTTTCAAAAATCTCAATTCATGTTGAAATCAATCACTTGGTAAACTTTTATATAGCTCTCAAATGTACAAATGAAAATATATATGTTAAATGAATCAAAATTCCTCTATGAAATTAATCCTTAAGTGTGATGATCAATTACATAATCTTATAAATTTCCACTCCTAGTCCATAAACCATGATTGCATGTTTAATTGTATGTCTCCTCTCTTTTTTTCAAGTTTATACATATTGCATTTGTTGAATATTTCTCATTTGAGCCAAGAAATTGTAAAATCATTTATAATAAATTATAAATATTCTATCATTGAATCATTGTATTCCATGAAATAAAAATTAGTTATATCATAATATTTCCATGTCAAATCCTAGTGTTAAAGTGTTATTTACATGTGTGGATGTTATCTTTATGCTTTCTATTTTTACAATAGTTTAATTTACTGACAGTTGACATATATAGGAAATAAAGAGTTAAGAAATTACATAAAAGGTTAAATTGCTAATGATATGCTATAGAGACCAAGCTCATTTATGAGATTTATTAAGTTGTGTGAAGATAACTAGTATATCTGGACCTCAGGATAATTGATATACCTCATCTCTCAGTTATTCTAAATCATTATAACAATTCAAAGACTTAATCTCCTCCTTACATGATACTTTTCTTTAGCCTTTTTGTGCCTTTATTATTGATACATATCTATAATATTTTCATCTTTTTTCTTAGGTGCCACAACTTCAACTTATTTCTAGAGATTTTCTTGCTGACAGATTATGCCAAAAATTTCAATTTCATCTTTACTGGTTGGTGTCTTCTCCACACTTTGTTATTCAATATGTTGTACATGATTGATAATATCTTGAACTACATTGCCAATTATTTCTTCAACCATGAATATATCATCCATGTGAATAGGTGTGAACTTATATTTCCTCTCTTTCTCAATCTTCAGAATCTTCTTCCACAAGTCAACTATTTCATCATGTAAACTTCATGTATCACTTACAAGAATTATAGTCACTCTTTACATCAAATCCCTTCTTGTGATATCCTTTTTTCTTGCATCTTTAGGGCTTAACTCTAGTTGAACCTCCATTATATATTCTCAATAATTTCCTTGTGCATTTGTATAAAAGATGACCATTTGGCTTCTATCAGTTGTTACAACTCATCTAGAATCATAGAATGTAATTTTAGAGGTGATCTCCTGAATCTATGAAGATGTTGTACTACAAAATCTTCAAGCTTTCTCTTATCTTCCTAACTTCCAATGGTGTACCTTCTATTAACTATTTCTAAGCCACCACTTGTATTATACCTTTCACAATTTCATTTATTATAGGTGCTTTACTTTCCATTCCTCTCTTCTTCAGTTCAACAAACTCCTTATCAAACTATTTTATCTCATCTTCTTCCTCACATCTTGTCTTTTATCACTTTTCCTCTTTCTTGAAATATTATCTATAGATTGACTTCTTATCTTCACTATTTGAAACATTTTTGGTTGTGGATCAAGTATGCTTACTATTCACTCTCATGTATGTAGATGGAAATTTTTTTATGGATCTTCTATCACTATTTTTGAAGTTCCTAATGAACTTGCCTCCTACACTTGATTGGTTGATGTCCTTCTAGTCTTCATTTCTATTACTAATATCTTCATTTCTTTATATGTACCTAAAAGAATTTCATCAAAGGTTTCAAACCTTTCTACCTTTTTGTTTACTAGTCAACCTCATAATCCATTAGTAGAAACCAATGGGTTTTTGGTACTATATGTATATGAGCAATGTTAGTATGCTAATAGAAACCAAATTTAAATAAAGCTTCTACAAACTAAACAAAATTCATAAACTTCAAGATAGACTAAGATGAGCTCTCAATTGAAAATATGAGCCATTAATGGGCTCTCTCAATGAGAAGCTCTCTTGTTGAGTAGCTTTGTCTAAATAGATAAGATGTATGCTCAAGCTTTTATGCTTCAAAAAGGGCTTCAAATGGAGTTGGAATTTGGGTGTGAGTGTATGGTTTTGATGTAAAATGGCTTCTCAAAATGGCATTATGACTTTACTTCATGGATTGTGTTAAAATGACTTGGGAGAGGATTCCTTAAATAGGCAAAGGGCTTGAGGGATCAAGGGCTAGGATGCAAGGATGTGAAAAAGCTTATAGAAGGCTCAGATTGCATGAGAGGAGAGCACATGATTGTGCTTCCTTACAACCAATCAGGGAGTGACACATGTCACATGGTGAGAGGATGGAGGAAAGGGGAAGGATGAGTCAACAAAGGAGGCTCAAGGGATAAAATCTTCATAAAGACCCTCATAATGACTTGTAAGAGCAATAAAAGGGCTTGTAAGAGTCATTTATGACCTAGTGGACTTCATAAAGTTTTATGGTTAAGATATTTTGAGGGTGATGAGAGCAATTTCGACTTGGACTTGATTAGGAAGGTTTTAAGCTTTCTTAGGCTTGTACAAATGATTAGAGGATGGATTAGGATGGTTTAGGATTAGCTTAGGGATAGGCAAGTGGATGGCATTTAATGAGGGTGGGTGAAGGAGGAGATATTTGTTAACTTTGGCTTGAGTTAGCAAGTCTTAACCCATGTTTAGGGAATGTGACAAGGTTAGGAGGGGATTAGGATTAGGGTTAAAGACATCTTCTAGAAGAGTCTAGGCTTTGGATGAGGATGAAGACTTTCTAGAAGAGTCTAGAACTTCCTAGGATAAGATTTTATGAAATAAATAAAGTTTTATTTATTTCAAGGGTTTGGGTTGAGGAGATATTTATTAAAATATTTTTAATAAACATGAGGATTAATGTTTAATCTTGATTAAATATTTTGAGTTGGGATTAGGGGTAGGAAATGATGAGATTAGCCTTTAATCGAAATTAAAGAAGGATTAGAAGATTTTGGAAGAGGTTATTGGTCTTAAGGAAATTGGCCAACTTTTGGGCAAAAAATAAATTTTTTATTTATTTTGGGTTTTTTGGTCAATTTATTAATTAAATAATTAATAAATAAGGATATAATGTTTAAATAAGATTTAAACATTTTTGGGAGGAATTTCTTAATTAAATATTTTTAATTAAGATAAAGGGATTTAATGGCATAAAAATAAATAAATAAATAAAATAATTAATTAATTAATAAATGATGATGTCATCAGGAATTTTTTAGAAAATAAAAATACTTTATTTTCTAAAGGTTTTTTAGGTGTCTACACTATAGACTATAATATGCATGAATCTATATCCACTAGGAAATAAATATCATTTTTATACCTTTCTACAATGTTAGATGGAATCCTTTCTCACTTATGTATTTTAAATTGAAATTTTCTAAATTAATTCCACAAAACAACATTGAAATTCTCACCTTTCTCTCTTATGAATGCACTTATTTGAGTGATCATTGGGTTGCATTTAGCCCACACAACCTTTCCTCTACCTGGAAAATAGTTTTTGATATAATAAAATACATACTATTGGAGCTCCCTACTGTAATGATTGCTAATTGTCTCTCTTTACCCTTTTCATACTCTTTAGTAGTTGAGCTCTCACCAACTCACACACATCATATGCCACCACACTTTTCAAAAGTTGGTAAGTAACATGAATAACACTGCTAGGTATATTATTTGTTTAGCTAGATTGGTATACTCTATAACCTATCACCATCAAGCAAAAATGAACTTCTATATCTTCAATCTCCTTAATTTTCATGGCTCTTCCATCATATATTGATTTAGTTTGGCTAGTAATCAAACTAGAAAGTATGTGTCTCAACATGAATTGTTTTCCTTGTGCTCAAAACCTTGTGACCTTGTGGATTATGGACTTTGACAAGCTATGTGGTTCATCCAACCACATCTACTAATCATGAACTTGAATCAACATGAATATAATCCAATCTAGGTGAAACTTGGTAGGAATGTCCACTGCATAAGATAAACCATTGGTTTGCAAATATTTGTGAGCCTCTTTCAACACTTTATCTATACACAGGTATTATTCTATCTTAATTACTTCAACTCCCAATTTTTCAATCTTGTAGTGGATATAAGCTTGAACGTTTTCAATATGCAATACTCTTAATGAAATAATGGATAAAGCACTAGACATGTCCACTCTGATCATTCTCTCTAATCAAGATTTGTATTTTAGTTTTTCCTCCTCTTCATTGCTGATCAAAGTAATTGTTTCAACATTATTTTCCTTAATTATTGACTAGAATGATGTGTCAGCAAACAAATAGACTAAACTAGTTACTCATGATAGACCAGTTAGAGCTCACAATGACATTATATCACTCTTTCACAAATCTCAATTCATGTTGCAATCAATCACTTGATAAAGCTCAATATAGCTCTCAAATGTTGAATGAAATTAAATTTGTGAAATGGTTGTTCCCTATCTTGGAAAATGCTTGTGATCTAAATCATCATGCTCAAGTCTCTTACAACAATTGATGATATTGTATTTCATTAAATATATTTTGTGCATGACCTATAAGTATTTTTATCAAATGATACATGTATAAAAATGATTATTGAAATTATTTTCATTTTCATTTTGAAAAAAAAAAGTTTTTCCTACCAGACTCTGATCAGAGGACTTATTGTCTAGTCAAAATTGCTTTGCATTGTTCTACTATTAAGTTTTCACATTGCTGCCCTGACTCTATCTTTTCCAACTACGATGGTTGAATTCTTCTCCTATTCACCTTGTGAAAATTAATTATATCTATTCTACTCTCACTTCCAATATTTTTTTTATAGACCATCTAAACTCCTATTGGAACATATCCCTTGAGCCTTCTATCAAGAAGAATTACTGTGTCATCATGTGGTCCATATCAATAGAGCCCAAAATTTCTTGCTTCCTGTGGATATTGTTACTTCATAAACTTCATTTTGAGAAGGCTAGGAGGATTAAAACATATTCTATGTGTGCAAACAAAAATTGTTCACAATTTCTTCTTCTACTTCTTTTTCCTGGGAAGTCTAGAACTTGTTTGGGCTTCCTCTTGACATTAACTTTTCTTTAGGAAATATTATTTCTGGTAGAATTAGTAGAAGAAACAAATGACCTAATGTTTTCTCACCTATTTTTTCTTCTATCCTACTTTGATTTCTTTGAAATTAGAGGAATAATGATTTATTTAAGGGTAAAGCTAGGTGCCTAATTGGGTTTCTAAGAAGACTCATTTTCTCTCATGTTGTCTTTTATGTTAAAACAATCTTCAAACTAAAGGAGATTAAGTTCCTACAGATGTTACAAGATGGGAGAGACATGTTGGAAAGGAATGACCTTGTACATGGTTACAGGAAAGCCAAGGACATTTATGAATTTAATATTACCCATGCAAAATTTATTCAAAATCTCAAAGAGGAAGGAAAATGGAAGAATAAAACAAGAAGGAGATGTTCCAACAAATCTCTCCATGTCCTCCCCAATGCACTTTACTACCTCTAACTCTAGTAGTGAAGAACAAGTTTCTAACTTTCTATAGTTACTATATATTATTGTTAAAGCTCTCCATGGACATTCAATGATGACTGATAATTTTTTGTATTATGGGTGGGTAGTTCTTATGTTGTAGCAATATTGGGTAACTATCAAAACATTGTAAGCTCTTTCAACAATATTTTTAATGTGTAATAGTGAAAAATAATATAATTATAAATTATTTTATTAATATTTTAACTAATATAGAAAACTCATATTTTTTATAGAAATTTTTTTTTTTTTACACATTTAAATTATAACTATAATTTCCTATTATCTTACTCCTTGAACGTCCCTAGGTAGAAGTACTAGTATTACTTTACATTAGATTGTCTAATAGAATCAATCAAAAGTAATTATCATTTTTTGAAATAAACTTGTACAAATATTTATACATTATAAAATATAATAAACTTGTTTAATAATGAGATAGTCCAATATAATTGAACAAGAGAAATTTTTAAAAAACTACGATAAGTTTGATTGATTTATTTTTAATTTCACCAGTTACTAAAATCATAAGAATAAACATCAATAACAACCTAAATCAAGAGAAACAAAATAATGTTTGAATTTACTTTTGTGATGATAGAGAGCTTCCCACCAACATGAAGGAGGTTTGGTGCAATCTCTTGTGAGAAGACTAGAGGAAGGCTATGTTTTGAACATGATTGACTTGTATTCAATTAGTAATACAAGATGGAAGGCTTTCCCTCTCACCAACCCTAGTAAGGAAAATCTCGGGAGGTATCCTTTCTATGGTTGAATAATCTACCTAGTGAAAAGTAGGAGAAACAAAAATTGGAAGCAGGTTTGGGAATTTGATCACCCTAAAAGAGTGAGAGCATATTCCTACTACTCTAATGTCTCAAACATGACAAATAGGATTGTTCAATTATGAGCCTTAACTATGGAAAACAAGAGGCTCCTATTTAATCTACTTGTTTGTCCATTTCCAGGTTAATTACTATTGACCCATTTTAGAAGGTTTGGCATTCTGATCAACTCAGTGATTTGAGATCATAGGACTATTTCCTAAAAAATAAGAGGAATCAAACTCCTTACTTAAGCTAGGTTATGAACTTTGAAATACTGCAATCTAATTGACAAGGGTTTAGGCCTACCTGATTTGATGCTAGCAAAGACTAGGCATAGTTTTTACTATCTTCATTCCCTTCTCGCAATTTTAGTGGCCTAGGAGTTCTTGTCTAGTCTAGAATAGCCAACAATCATATTTTCAAGTTAGATATGGTAGTTTATAGCTCTAACTAGATGTTCTATAGAAAATGGCATATGTGTTACAAAAATGTGCAAATGCATTATAATATTAGTCAAAGTGTTAATTGAACATGTATATAAGATTTGATAAATGCACTGTAAAACAATGTAAATGCATTACAAAAAACTTCAAACATGTTAGAAAACATTTCAAATGTGTTAGAAAATAAGGTGGAAGCATTGAAATAGTGTTTAGAAGTGTTAAAACATTAGAGAAATCTCAGATTCGGTATTCATGAGCCTGGGAATATCTTCAAAAGGTTGTTGCTCTTGTTATCAGTTTTCCAAAGCATTGTAAAACCTATAACAAGTCAAATATATATAAGAAACTAGATTAATACACAGATCTACAAGAAAAACCAAAGATTAGAAAGAAAATTTAAAGAACAAATGAGGCTCTACAACAAAGCCCCATGGTGGGTGCCAATTTGTACTTGGTGGAATCACGTATTCATGAGACCTTAGTGTAGAGTGAAACCAAAATAATAATGAGCTAATCTAGAACCATGAAATCACTATTAAATAAAGACTCCATGAATATCTCATGTTTCCCTAATTACAATTGCTAAAATTGCTCTTAGACCTGGATCTTAGTGATAGTTCTAGAGCAGGAGTATGCTATTAATGTAGATCTAGGTAAGTCTATAGGAGATCCATATGAAATCCCAATTATCTGAAGATAATAAAAATAAATTATATGAAGATAAAAAAACTAAAATTCTATGATATTTGCATGCATAAGACTAAAAAAATGCTAAATAGATATCAAAATGATGCTAAAATAAAGCTAACATGACATTAATTCTCAACAACAATGATGCTAAATGATATCTCTAAATGCCTATAATATGGATGCCTACAAACTTGGGTCCCTTTGCTCTTGATTTTCCCTCCTATTGATAGGATTTTAGGAGGGGTTTGGGGTAAGGATTAGGATTTTACTTTTCACCAGAGGTTAATGGTGAAACTAAAAATATCTCATAAGGCACTAAGAGGAAAAGTCCAATGGACTTAGGTTGTGAGGATAAATGAGGATTTTTCAATTCTTTTAATTTCAAAAAGGAGGATTTTCACTTTTGAGAGGTGCTAGCCATTTTAGCCCCCCCACCCTGTTTCCCTTGTTGCCATCATTGAAATCTAATCAGAGATATCTATTCATGGCATCAAGTTTGCACAATGTGTCAGGCATGTGGCTAAAACCTAACTAAAACCCTAGTTATCCCCTTCAATGATATAATTTTGTATTACCTTTTTGAAGGGTTGGATTACCCATGTGTCAGTTAAGTTGGGTCCCCTTGTTAGGTTTATTCACTCTAAGTGTTGACCCCTACACCCTATTCATTCAGATTGAATCATGCATTTGTTGCATGTTTTCCTTAAGTCCATTTTTAGTGGGACCCGGTGATGGTGATGTAGCATTGGATAGGTGTCAACATTTTGGGAGATCTCAATGGATCAAATGAAGAAATGTCTCATAGGGCCCAAAATCAATCATGGTTATTGATCTGGAAGCAGATCCATGCTTGTCATATTCTCTCTTTTTGAAGTTGCATGAAGGATAGCCAAAGTGAGAAAGCAAGTGTGTGACACATAGAAATTGTGGGGTTAGGCACATAAACATAAAGAATTATTCCACATGGAAATCAAAACTTATGATATTATGATATGTTTTTGATTGCAAGATTGCAGGAGCAAGTAATAAAGGTCTTTGATGCCACAAGGTGAAGGCTATTGAAGGATTGTGAAGTGATTTATGGGTCTCTCGATGTTACGATAGTCAGTGTTATCATAGCATCATAAGGGTTTGTGATGAAGGTTTGCAATCTTAGGGTCATCCCATATCGTGTCATCATAAGTGTTTTTATGGCAAATGGCAAGTGATACGGTGTTACGACAAACAATTAGTGTATGACCATAAAGGCTCAATAGGGATCTCTCACCCATACCAAAGCAAAGGAATTGTAAGATTGTAAGACATAAAGTGAAAAGGTTGCAAAGGGTTTCGAACTTATGATGAATGAAGGATGTATAAGTGTAAAGGCTTAAAAGGGAACCTGTGACCATATGAGAGTAGGGGATCGTAAGATATGAATAAGTAGGAATTATTAAAGCTGAGTGGGGCCAAGCACATAGGTGTAACAGAAATATGCACATGTCAATAAAGTCTCCCAAGAATATGAAAGTTAGTGGATCATATGATCACAAGAGAAAACCATGATAGCTTCTAAAGCTATGAGGCTAAAATTAGCATATGATCATAAGGATAATATAAAGTGAGTTCAAGAGTGTTTGAGATTATGACAAAGAGGAGATAACAGCCAGTGTATGATTGAAAGGTATAGGCAACGATTAAGAGATAGCTTCTGAAGTCATGAAAAGAGTTGGTTGACTACAATTGTGAGATCATAAAATAGGAAAAGATGAGGCCCGATGTTACACAAAGCTAGGATCATAAGATCAAAAAATATTTGAAGGGAACCCTCGACCACATGATAAGTAAGTGATCATAAGATCATAAAATCCAAGCTCCTTGATTAAGAAGATACGAAGGGTTTGAATGCTAAATTCGATTGTAAGATTGTAGGCCCTAAAGTAAGACATGAAAACTCTTTCTCCCTTTTTTTGAGCTGGAAACAAGATGATCTAGAGGAACACTTCAATGATAAAGGGCCATGAGGCAGGGTTGACAATTGATTTTCTATTGGTTGGTGATGTGGCATTGTTTCAACACTATCAAAGTGACTCATTAATGGTGAACAAATCCTTTGATCTTCTAAAACCACCTTTTAGTGTCCTTGACACGTAATAAATGCAAAAGACATTCCTTCAACACCATGATAATCCATCTACCAGTCAGAGCAGTTATGGTTGTCATTTCTATCTCTTCAGAGCATGAGCTGCACACAAAAATTAGATTTTCCATGTTGGGATGTGCATCTGATAAAATCTTTCTCTAATTAGTAGTTATTGCTCTTCTGTAACTTGAATTTAGTGGTTGAGTTTAGGGTTTTAGTGAGATATTTGAGTTTTTCATGAACTCCATAAAAGGTAGTTGTAAATATGTTTTTAAGGTTCTTCTCAATTCTATTATGTTTACTTGCAGTAACCTAGTGCCTTGCAATTGTATTCCTTGCCTTCCATTAATGAAATAGTTGGTTTCTTGCCTCTTCTTACCATTCATTAGTCTTTTAATGTTCCTTGTCTCTCCTTGAATATTTCTTTTTTGTTTCCCTTGATTTTGCATGTTGTGTTTTATCTATAGATAAGGGTTGTATTGTGAAGATTTCTTCCTTTCAATGTTTTTATTAACTTTTGACCTTCATGCGATTCTTTGGGAGTAGAATAGAGTTAAGACCTATTTATTTGGTCTTTTCATTGATGTATTATGCATGTAAGGGTATAGATGTAACCATTTCAATTAGGTGCATCAGCCCCTTTCCCTTTCAACAATTTACTTTCTTGCATCTCCTTCTCCCTTTCCCCCTCAAGCAGTAGTTAGGTGCATCCTGATTGTAAGGAAGTTAGCCTTCTCCAGAGACTCAATCTCATAGTTCAAGTCCCATAGCTTGGGATTGTTTCCATGTTTCACAAGGTTGCCTTTAGGTCAAACTTCAAGCCAGTGTGCAAACTTTTGTGACAAAAAGAGGATAAATGGATTTTGCTAATTTATTAAATGTTGCATTTACTTTCAACCTTTTTCTTTACCTTTTTCCTTTTTTATTTCATTTTATAATTTTATGAATTGTTTTTCCTCTTTTTTAAGTGATTTTGGTACTTTTAGATATGATAGGTGATTTATTGATTTAATAGTTCGAATGACTTGATGTTACCATTGATTTGAAATTATATTATTTTCCTTCGTTACCTAATTTTATTCTTAATTTTCATTTCTTGATCAAAATTCTCATTGTTTTAGGTCTTTGGCAATTTTAGAGTGTCTACACTTATATTACAATAGAGAGATATTTGTGTATTTTTTTGATAACAGGCCACACCACCCGTACCAACTCACAACCAAAAATGCAATAATATGGAGACAAGAGAGATGACAAAATGCTTCATAAAACTTCCATTAATACTTGAAATTCATTAGAATATTCTCCAAATGGAAAAACTCCAAATTCTTACAATATAAGAGAGATTGCTCGCTAAGAGCTTCTACAAGAAATTACATCCGAAGAGCTTCTACTTGAAGAGCTTGTCTTGAAGAGCTTCTATTTCTCCAACTTCCATTAGAAGAGCTTCCATTTCTTCAACTTGATTACAAATGATAATAAGCCTTGCTTAAATAGGAACTTCTAACCCAAGACATTACAAACACAACCAATGTGGGATAAAAGGTAAATACAACTACCTTTAAATAAATATTAAATTCCCACCCAAATACAACTAAGCACCCAACAAATATTAAATGCATGATTTAAGGAACTTTCCACAAACTTCTAAGATGCCACCTACACACCTCAATTAATGGAATGGCAACTATTTTTATTATTTTCTATTTATGCCACCCATGCACCTTGAAAATAGAGATTCCTCTTTTCTCCACTTTTCCTATTTTCTATTTTAAATTATTTTCCTTCCATTTTCGTCACTTTCTCTCTCCTCCAATTTTTTTTTTTTTTTTCCCCCTTTTTTTTTCTCTTTTTTTTTTCTTCTAATAATTTAATTTTTCGATGCAAGATGCTCCTGCATCAGACTCCCTTGGTAGATAGAAAAGTGTGTCTCACACTTTGATGTCAAAAGAAAGATATAGAACCATTTTCATCTTCACCACAAGCTTCCACCTCAATAGGGACAAGAAAACCAACATGCAAATCTTCCACATTTTTTTTTTCTGCTGATGCACGATGCTCCTGCATCCGACTCCCATGGTAGAAATTTTTTTTGTGAATATGGAGTCACAAAATGAAGTAGCCATTGTTGACATAATTTTTTTCCTCTTCCTCCAACACATAGCTGGAACAAGTATCCGATGCTGAAATTTCTCCTTTGCAATGAACTCTATCCAATCATAAATCTCATCCTCATTCAATCTTGTTGAATTAATCACACTTGTAATAAATCCAGCAACACCATACCAATCTTCCTTTGCATACCACACATGACTAACAAGATCCTCATGCAAAAAATCATCAATATCTTTTAAACTCATATCAAATACAACATCCCATGATTCATAAGAATTTACCTGTTTGACATCTTCATCTTTGCTTGCCTCTTTTATGTCATCAACAATGCACGTAACTACTCCACTTGCTTGATCTCCAACTAAGGCACTATACTTCTCCTCCATTGCTGCAATCTTCAAATCATCTTGATCTACTTCAGGTTCGTAAGTCTTGTCGTCTTTATGTTCTTCCTCTTCTCGTTCATCTTCTTCAACTTTAGGTTCGCAAATGATTTCCTCTTCATCCACTTGCTCTTCCACTGGATCATCTTTCTTTTCCACATCCAAGGAATTATCAACATCTCTTTTCTGGTGACATGCTCTTTGTTTCCACAACTCAGCTTCTAATTCATCACTTGCTTCTTCAAATCAACTAGCAATGATTGTTGATTTCTTGCTCTAAATTTCTCAAGTCGAGGAATCCTCAGAATCCATCCAATCACAAAAGTCATCTTCTTCTTTCTCTTCTCCATAATCAAGTCTTTAGAAGACAAATCTCATACAACACAAGAACCTTGTGCAAACTTCCTCACAATCGGCGATCTATCTACACAATCAAGAACTTGACAAACTTCAACCAACTCAAGGTCCTGGTGCAAACTGCCTCACGTTCGGCAATCTGTCTACACTCTCAGGAACTCCTGCTCTGATACCATTGATGATGGGCCACACCACCCATACCAACTCACAACCAAAAATGCAATAATATGGAGATAAGAGAGATGACAAAATGCTTCATAAAACTTCCATTAATACTTGAAATTCATTAGAATATTCTCCAAATGGAAAAACTCCAAATTCTTACAATATAAGAGAGATTGCTCGCTAAGAGCTTCTACAAGAAATTACATCCGAAGAGCTTCTACTTGAAGAGCTTTTCTTGAAGAGCTTCTATTTCTCCAACTTCCATTAGAAGAGCTTCCATTTCTTCAACTTGATTACAAATGATAATAAGCCTTGCTTAAATAGGAACTTCTAACCCAAGACATTACAAACACAACCAATGTGGGATAAAAGGTAAATAAAACTACCTTTAAATAAATATTAAATTCCCACCCAAATACAACTAAGCACCCAACAAATATTAAATGCATGATTTAAGAAACTTTTCACAAACTTCTAAGATGCCACCTACACACCTCGATTAATGGAATGACAACTATTTTTATTATTTTCTATTTATGCCACCCATGCACCTTGAAAATAGAGATTCCTCTTTTCTCCACTTTTCCTATTTTCTATTTTAAATTATTTTCCTTCCATTTTCGTCACTTTCTCTCTCCTCCACAAATTTTTTTTTTTCTTCTTTTTTTCCCCTTTTTTTTTCTCTCTTTTTTTTTTTTTTTTCTAATAATTTAATTTTCCCATGCAAGATGCTCCTGCATCATTTTTTGGTTCTTTGGCTCTGTAAGAAGTCTACATATGAAGTTGTTTCACTTTCATAGTTTGCATACATTATAGTATTTTCCAATCCTTTAAATTGTACCTCATTTATTGTCATTATTTTATATGATCAACCTTATTGCATTATCTTGAATTCTCAAGGGTGAATATTTTAAATAAGGCCTTTAGTATGTTAATATCATAGAGGCATCCATTAATGTTTTGGGGCACCTTATATTATCTTTTGAAAGTCAAATTGTATGCCTTGCTAGCTGTATAAAATAACCTCTCTACATTGGGTGTCTTTTCATTTGGTTTTCTGTAACATTACTCTATCAACTGAGTATTAAACTACGAATGAAAGATTAAAAAGAATTAATTTGAATAAGATACATACTTGTATCTACATCTTCCATATAGCATTGAATTGAGGCTAGAATCCTTGTAACCACCAAAAATTCCATATAGTGTCATATCCTGTGAAGTTAGGATGATTTGTATAGTTGCTTATTAATAATTTTACTATCTACTTATTGTTAAGAAGATTCATCTCCCTAATTTCACTATATATATATATATATATATATATATATATATATATATATATATATATATATACACAGAAACACAACAAAATACCTCTCATGTTTTCACTCTATTCCATGGTTATTTTGACCTAAGATATACTCTAATGGATTTAATATGTTTATTGGCATATTAGGATGCTTCAAGGATTGTACACTATTTTTAATACTAGTATCATAGTCGCTAGATATTAGATGTGTTACTATTTAGTTTGATCATATATGCATGATGGTGCTAGTGATGTAACATGATGCCTTATGATGGTCTCTAGTCTATTTTGTATTCAGACATGGACTATGATTTTTGAGTTATCAAATGGATATTATTGGATTCATTTCTAGTGTGTTTTGTGTTGTGGGTGTATGTTTGTTACCTTCAATGAATATATTATCAATTATTAATATAGATTATTTAAATATTGTATTATATGATTATATGTTGGTATGTTGTACTACACCACTAATAGACGTGGATTTTACATTGGTGCTAGTAAGAAATGGGAATAGAGTTGTAGTCACTTTCTTGTGACATCTATAGTCTCCTATTCTCCTTCACATGGTTATGTATCTTTGCGTTCTTAAGCTATTATATATTGAGCATCTACACTTGATATTTTCTTGCTTACTAAGTAGGTACTAGGTACATTCACCCTGAGTTTAGCATCTAAGTATGTACCTAAATCCCTGATAGTAACACTATGATATAATGACTTTAATTGTTCATGCTGAGCCAATGTCATCATTTTAAGGGCAATATATCCATATATTTGTTATTATTAACCCTTCGATAATTGGTAAATCTGAATTCATGATGTAATATGTGATAAGACATGTGAGCTCATCTGTGCATTTAGGGTCCCACAATTGTCATGATAATCACCATTAAAATGTTGATTTAATTTTGGGAGAAATTTTGTAATTGATTTAATTTTACTTATTTATAGATTAATTTGTCATAATTAAGTTCTAATTACTTGGAATTTCTTGATTTAAATTTGGGAAAAGGGGCCAATTAGTTTACTAAGTATGTAAATATTCTAATTTATAAGTTACTTTGATAAAAGTTCGTATATTGGCAAAAATGAGTTTTAATTCTTACTTATCACATGTTGTTTCATGGTTTTTGGAGAAATTCATCCAAACCCACTTTTGTCATTTTCGCAATTTGTTTGTTGTTGTAGTTTGGCTCAACAAATGGTCACAAGGATAGGCTTGTTGGATTTGTAGATGGAATCTCCTTCTTTTTTTATCATTTCATTGCATTTATGAGTTGTTTGTTTCATGGTTGCAATCCCCAGTTTTGAGCTTTTTGTGTGAGCTAGGGCTTTCTAGTTTCTTTGGTTTTATTCTATTTCAACTTCTTTTTTTATTACTAATTGGTTGGAGGCTGAAACCTAGTGATCTCATCTATTTTCATGCATTAATTTGACCCAATTGGATGAGAATGAGAAATTGATGGTTTATGTGATTTTAATTTGTAAGTTTAATGAAGTTATGCTATTGGATTTTCCATGTGGTCTTGTAGCTCAACTTTTATTTGATTTTTAGATGTTTGACCTCATTTTAGAGGTGTGTTTAAAATTTTGTTGAATTCTAAAAGGTTTAATTTTTGGTTATTTTTTGTTGCCTCATTTTATGTGCCACCTAGATTTTGTGGCATAAATTTGGTTATAGAGATGAAATGTATGATAAGTTTCCAACCTTTCCATTATTTTTCTTTATGAACATTGAGATTATGTCAAATCCATATTCTCAACAAGATGCCCAGTTAAGTGAGTTATTCACACAAGTGTTTTTTAATTTCATTTCTCATATCCAACCCATGCATTGGTTTTTTTAATTATCTTGTGGGGTTGGTTGTGCCCACCCATGAGTATGTGCACATGCGTATGGTGGGATCTCATAAGACTCAAACTCCCAAATTTAGGTCAATTGAATGATTATTCATTTGGGGGTAGGGTTGGGAACTTGCATTGCCTATAGACACTTTTTGTGTGGCAAGCATGGGTATGTAGGGTAGACTTGTGGAGTGGCTTCTCTCATGTAGCCTAGTTTGGAAGTGGTTGACAAGGTAAAGTATAGAAGTTATAATAAGTGAAAAACAATTAAACATAGGGGATAATAAAACTTAAAATAAGATATGAGATCTACCCATCTAGATGGTAGTCAAGCATCCCTAGAGAGTTGGTGCATGGGTGGTGTATTCAGATAGTACTCAGTCTTCTACAAAAGTTGGTGCAAGGTTACAATGTAAGGCCTCTTATTGTATTTGAGTTACCACACTAGGTATTAGCCCTCCCAAGGGTGTGAGTTACCATACCACATACACCTTGGGGCAGTTGGTGCTAAGTGACTACACTCCACTAGAGTTCCTACAATGTTATCTTATAGCATGTTTGGCTAGTGACCTATTGTACTGCATTGTCTTGATGATCATCAATTTTTCATCATGCACTGGTTAACATGAGTGTAAGCCTTGTATGCTTTTTCTTATGTGACTTTGGTTGGGTTTACATCCCTATGATCATGATGGGGTGGGTTTTAGGGTTCTACATAGTTAGGAGGCATTTTTATGTATGTCATTGCGAGGGATTAGACTACTCACTTGGATTCTTTGGTGTTATATATTATGAAGTATTTTACTTATGATTTATGCTTTTACTTGATACATATGCTATATCATGATGTTATATTGTCATTGTGATGGGTTAGAGTTATATTTGGTAGAATAACATGTTAGATGTTATATTAAATTGGTGTATGTATGATATTGAGTTTTCATTCCTTGAGATACATATATCCAATATTCTCTAGTGTTGGGGTTTGGTTTACATTATTTATTAGATTGGTTTTTTGTTTTAAATTCATGTACTTAGTCATATCCCTTATTATAAAAAGTCATACAATGAAATGATAAGCTTACATTTCATTGCATGTAGTTGGGAGTTATATCACACTACTTTTATAGTTGTATCATGTGCAATACAAAATTTTATCACTCCTACTTTATATTTTCATCATATGAGTATCTTTTGTTATTCACCAATTTATTGCATGCCTTCTAGAGTTTTACCATACTATGTTGATATAAAAATATCATTCCTCAAACAACATGCATTTATATACTTGTTTAGAGGATGCAACCTAGTCCTTCTCCCCAAGTTGATATAGATCACTTATTGGTTGCTTTGGGATAATTATTTTATGTAATTGTATTCCATCCACATTTTAGTCCAAATAATGAACTTTTATGGCTTAATGACTTAGGAACTTGTGTTTGGGATTTAAAATGAATATCTAATCTAATATTAATATGTTATTTAGGAAACTTGCAACAAAAAATATAACCATGTCCACATAACCCATAATAGATATGAAATAAATATGCAATTGAAATCCACATGAAAGCAAATAGACAAAATACCCACAAAAAATGTGACACAATGTTAGGATTAACCATAGATAGAAATAACAATTACATGAAAACATAACCAATAAAAATAATAATAAATTGCACAAAAGAGAACACATGAAACCAAGATTTAGCATGGTTCACCTAATCCTTGTGCTATATCCACCAAACAAAAAGTCCAGTATTATTACTATCCAGTGATTACAACCTGATTACAATTTGTAATCCCTTACAACTCAATACTACCGTAAGAAGAAATTATCACATCACACATTATGAAATCTCTAATCCTAAGCCTTTTATACAATATTCTTGTTGCTTTAGGGTTACAATTAATTACAACATGCCAGCCCAAAATTATCAATAAAATAGGCCCAATGTTTTTTGGGAGTGATGCCTTGAACCCCAAAGAATTATGAAAAGTGTATAGTACATTCCTGATTAGTCACCACATCAACAATCTCCCACTTGGAGATTGATCAGGCTCCACACTATAAAACAAACTCTCGCTTGAAGACTAATCCTATCACAAATACCGCTACCACATGGGGCTTCTACTGGATCAAACCACCTTGGACTCAACTATTCTTTTATCTTGTTTAGTTGAGAAGGTCAACTAAAGTTGTAGAGGAGTTCAAATTCTCCCTTGTCACTACCTTTGTAAACACATTGCTAGATTTTTGTCTGTATTTATCTTGTCCAACTTTAACTGGATCCATCATCCAAAACTGGTCAAATGAAATGGTACCACGACTATATGTGTTTTGTCTTTGAATGCAAAGCATAATTCTTTGCAAGATGAATGACACTCTAGTGATTTGTAAAAATATAAATATCCCCCTATGGGTGTCCCAATTCTTCTAGGAATAACTAAAGCCATATCATCTTCGTGGTTGCCTCTATAACAACAAGATACTATGCCTCTATGGTGGATAAGACATTAACCTCCTGTAATTGAGAAACCCAACTCACTGCTACCCCACCAATAGTAAATACATAACCTATAGTACTCTACCTAGTATCAATATCCCCTACCAAATCTAAGTCAACATAGCCTTGTAAGTCAGTAGTAGAGCCCCTAAAGTGTAAACACTTATTGTATGTTCCTCTCAAATATCTGAGAATCTATTTGACTTCATTCCAATGCTCAATTTTGGGATGACTCATATACTTGCTAACAACTCCCATTGCATGTGCAATATCTAGCCTTGTACATAACATAGCATACATCAAGCCTCCTACAGCTGAAGCATAAGGTACATTGGATATCTTATCCTCCTCTTCTTGGGTATTAGGACACATCTCCTTAGTCAACTTCAAATGACTAGGTAAAAGTGTGCTAACAACTTTAGCATTCTTCATAGAGAAATTTTGCAACACCTTCTCAATATAGTCAGCCTGAGATAATGTCAATTTTCTATTCTTCTTATCTCTATAAATTTTCATACCAAGGATTTTTTTTCTTTCCCTAAATCCTTCATAGCAAATGAATGTGCCAACTGTTCTTTTAATCCCTTAATGTGATTCGTGTTAGACCTAGCTACAAGCATATCATCAACATATAAACATAAAGTAATGTAGAAATTATCATAAAACCTCTTAAAATAAATGCAATGATCTGAATGACACCTACTATATCTATGCTCATGCATAAAACTATCAAATTTTAGATACAATTGTTAAGGTGTTGGGTTCAAGCCATATAAATTTTTCTACAATCTGCACACTAAGTTCTCCTTACCTATGACCTCAAATCCATGTGGTTGTGCCATATATATCTCTTCATCAAAATAACCATAAAGAAAGGCTATTTTAACATCAAGCTACTCCAAATGAAAATCTTCAGCAGCCACAATACTTAAAATAGTGCGAATAGAAGTCATTTTAACAACAAGAGAGAATATCTCATCAAAATCAATGCCCTTTTTTTTGTGTAAATTTTTTTACAACTAACCTGACTTTAAATATTTTCTTACCTCCATCTTCTTCTTTCAACCTATAAACCCATATATTCTATAAAGTTGTTTTACCTATAGGCAACTTACATAAATCCCAAGTCTTATTTTTCATCAAAGAGTCCATTTCTTCTTTCATGGCAGAATCTCACTGAATCTTTGTACCCACCTGTACAACTTCATCATAACATTTGGGTTCACTAGCATCAGTTAGTAAAATAGAGTACAAAGAGGAAAAAAATCTTTCTAGAGGTCTACCTAGCCATGTTAACTGTCTAACATTCACTAGGGTGTTTGGTATTTGTTGTTGTGGTTGTTGTAGATCATGATGAACTACTGGAACATCATCTTTTGGAGTATCATCCAACACTACATAATCATTTATTTTTTCTCATGCTTCTACAACATATCTTTGTACAACACTTTCTCATTGAATATGATATCCCTACTTCTCACAAATTTATGATTTTCAAAATCCCCAAGCCTATAGCCAAATCCATCAACTCCATATCCAACAAATATACATTTCTTTGACTTATCTTCCAACTTGGTTCTATTTTTAGAATCTATATGTGAAAATGCTTCACAACCAAAGGTTTTGAGAAAAGAATAACTCACCTTCTTACCACTCCATGCTTCCTCTAGAATACCATAGCCCAAAGGAGTAGAGGGACCCCTATTAATCAAATATACAATAGTATTGACAGATTCTATCCACATTTTTAAGAGTAACCCAACATGCAACCTCATGCTCGTTACACACTCCATTATTGTCCTATTCATAGGTTTAGCCACTCCATTTTCTTGTGGAGTCATTAGAACAATTTTCTATCTGTGAATATCATTAGTGGAGAAATAATCTTCAAATTCATGACTACAATACTCACCACCATTATTAGATCTAACACATTTTAATCTCTTACTAGTCTCATTTCCAACCAAGCATTTCCATTTTTTTTCAAGTTACAAATACATCAAATTTCTATCTAAGGAAATAAAACCATACTTTTCTAGTCACATCATCAATTAATGTAACATAATAATGAGAGCCACCAAGGGAAGATACCTGAGCTGGTCCCCATAAATCTGTATGCACAAGCTCTAATTTCTCATATTCCTTTTCCTTCCCACTCTTCACAAAACTTACTCTCTTTTATTTTCTATGCACACAACTTTTAGAGAAATCCATATTGATACATTTTAGACTTGATAAAATTTTCTTTGAATGAATTAATTTCATACCTTTCTCACTCATGTGCCCAAGTTTTTAGTGCCATAGCATTGTATCATAATCTATAGCAAATGTTTGTTCTCCCTACTCAATTGCAATAACTATTCCTAAACATTTATTTTTCTCTAAAATAATCAAAGTAGAAGGAACTATATGACCTATACAAATATAAAAGGTAGCTACTTTACCACCTTTTGCTACTACAAGGAAACCCTTTGAAACCTTCCAATTTTTATCATTAAAAGTAACTACATAACCCTCATAACTGAGTTTCCCTGCTAAAATTAAGTTCCTACTTAGCCTTGAAACATGTCTTATCTCATGTAGTAGCCAATGATTCCCATTCTGCAACTCAATCTTAATTTTTTCCTTTCCAACAATCTAATAGAGTTCATTATCCCCCAAATAAACATGCCCAAAATCCCCTTGGACATAATCAATAAAATAACCTCTATGGGGTGTAGCATGAAATGAAGCCCTAAATTATAAAACCCAAGAATCATCAACACTTTCTAAGGAAAGAAGCAAAGCATCCTCTTTCAATTTTTTACTTACCACATTTGTCTCCTTATTTCCATCTTGTTTGTTCTTTTGAGTCCATAAATATTTCTTCTTGTGCTCTAGTTTTCCACACTATCAACAATCTCTCAGTCCTCTAGATTGAGACCTCTTCCCCTTTGATTTTCTTCTTGATTTCTCACAATTTCTTGAATTATTTCCTCTCTCAATCATTTTGCCTCTTCTTTGTGCATTCAAAGCACTTCATGATGTAGATCCACCTGAGATTTTTGTACAAGTTCCCTCACTCAAAATAACACCAATCACATCATCAAATTTTAGGGTGTTAGATCCAAAAATAGAATTGCTCATATCCATTACCAAGCCATTCCAACTTTCTGACAAAGAACAGAAAATCAAGAGTGCCCTAATTTCTTCATCAAAATTGACATTCACAGAAGATAAATAACTAGTAATAGTATTAAACTCATTTAAATGATTTATGACAAATCCACCTTCTATCATTTTCATATTAAATAAATGCTTCATGAGAAATACCTTATTTGAAGTGGAGGGTTTTTCATACAATTTCACTAGGGTTTGCATCAACTCTTCTGTCATCTTTTCTTTTGTAATGTTAAATGTCACCAATAGTGCCATGCATAATCAAATGCTTCCAAGTGCCTTTTTTTCTAAAATCTCCCACTACTCTTCTGCCATAGTTCCATTTTCTTGGTTTTTCCTTCCAATGGCTCCCATGAATTCTTTTGATAAAGATAGTCCTCCATTTTTATTTTTCGTAGCAAAATTTTTTGCTCATTAAATTTCTCAACCTTCATCTTGCCCTTGTCTTCCATCACTCCCGCTCAACCATGAGACTTTCTTGTAGAGGATAACTAAAAAGGCAACCAAGCTCTGATACCACTTGTTAGGATTAACCACAGACATAAATAATGATTACATGCAAATATAACCAATATCAAAAAATAATTAATTGCATAGAAGAGAACACAAGGCACCAAGATTTAATGTGGTTCATCTAATCACTAGGCTACGTCCACCAAACAATGAGTCCAATATTATTACTATCTAGTGATTGCAACCTGATTACAATCTATAATCCCTTGCAACTCAATACCACTGCAAGAAGCAATTATCATATCACACCTTATGAAATCCCTAACCCTAAGCCTTTTTTATAAAAGATTTTTACCGCTTTAGGGTTACAACAAATTACAACATGTCAACCCAAAATTACCAATAAAATAGGCCCAATTTTTTTTTTTTTTTTTTTTGGGGGGGGGGGGGGTGCGCAATGCCTTGAACCCCCAAAGAATTATGAAAAGTATATAGTACATTCCTGATTAGTCACCACATATCAGCACACAAGATATACCCTAGGAAACCCTCATTGAGAGAAAAAACTCAGTGTATATCTTGTGTCACATTTTTTTGTGGGTATGTTGTCTATTCTTTTGCATGTGAATTTCAATTGCGTATTTATTTCAGATCTATTATAGGTTATGTAGAAATAGTTGTATTTTTTATTGGAAGTTTCCTTACAAGTGGTATCAGAGCTATGGTTTTGTTGTTGTAACCCTAGATTGAATCCATGGGAATGCATGAGAGGATAAAAGAGAGGGCAAGACATATGGGTTTTTTAAGTTGTTTATTGTAGATCTAAGTGTCTTTTTATTTTCTATTATGATGGGATGTTGGTAGATTTTGGGCATGTGGAATTGTTGGTCAAAAGAGATTAAATTGGATATTCTATTTAAATGAGAGTTTTAGGGGGTATTTCACATAAATGACCTTCTGGACAAAAATAGACCTCACCATTGGATCTAGATTGACATTTCCATAAATTTTGATATACAATATGCCCTAGTTTGGCTATGTTGAGAGAAAATACAAAAGGTTTATAGTTTTAGCCTGTTTGAGATAATGGATAATCAATGCATGCACATGTATTTGTTAATACTATGGTTTGAGATATTGAATGATCAATGCATACACATGTATTTGTTAAGTACTAAAAAATTTTATCTGTACATTTGGATCTTGGAGAACTGATTCACCCCCCGCTCATTTATTCTAAAGTATTCCAACAATTGGTATCAAAGCATTTGGTGCTTGTGGAGGAAACAATTTGAAGGTACTTGAAGCTAAAGATCAAGATGTACAAAAAGGAGGTCCCTAAGTTAAACAAGGAAAACTTTACTGCATGGAAAATTTTGATGAAGGTGCTTCTATGAGGACTTGAAGATTATATACAAACAACTATCACCACTAAACATGTTGAAGTAGTTGGAGCCCTAACTGCCGAACAATTCAAACAAAAGAAAGAACACAATCAGGCAATGTTGGAGATTGTATATGCCCTAAGCTATTTAGAGTTTGAAGACATCAAAACATGTACCACTTCTAAAGGAACATGGGATGCCCTACATAAGATCTATAGAGGAGGCAAGAATGTGCTGAGAGCCAAAGTAGATAGTCTAAGAGGAAAATTTGATGAAATGAGAATGCAAGAAGGTGAGACTATAGTACAGTATTGTGCAAGAATCAAAGATTTTGTAAATGCAATCAAAGGAGAAAATTGAATTATTGAAGATGGGATTGTGATTAGAAAAGTGTTGAGAACCCTGTTTCCTATCTATGGTATTAGAGTCTCTTCTATACAAGAACTGAGATGTACTCCAGGTAGTAATCTAACCCTTGAAGGATAGGTTGGCAGACTCGCTACTTTTGAACTTTCAAATCTTAATAATTTCAAATATGATAATATTGATTATGCTTTCAAACCTAAGATGACACTGAAAGAACCTAAAGGAAAGAAAAAGGTCAAGCATGTTGCTAGTGATAGTGACACACATGATGAAGATCTAGAAGAATTGGAAGCACTATTAGCTAGGAGATTTTACAAAGTAAAGGAAAATATGAAGGTAAGTTACCCATCATATGATTTAATTATAATTAAGTTGGTCATATTGTAGCAAGGTATCCTTAGAAGAAAAACAACAAAAATGAAGACAAATCTAGAAGTAAAAAAGATGAGAGTAACAAAGGCTATAAAGATGAGGGGAAAAAAGCTTGTTACATTTCTAAAGAAGAATCTAATGATAAATTAGATGATACTGACGATGAAGTTGTGTTTGTTTCTATAAAAGATGATTCAAATGAAGATGAGGCAACTACATTAGTATCCTATGTAACCAAAGGTGAAAGATGGACCATTGGCAGTGGATGTTCTCATCACATGACTGGTGATAAAAGTAAGTTCATTACCCTTGAGCATTACAATGGAAATAGTGTTAGATTTGGTAATGATGCACCCTATTGAGTGAAAGGTAAAGGATCAATAAGATTGACAAACACGATCATGTGTGGCAATGCTTACTATGGGGAAAGTCTTAACTATAATTTGTTGAGTGTGTCACAATTGAATAGTTTAGGATAGAATGTTGAATATGAACACAAGAAGGATAGGTTCTATGATGTTGATGGAGAACTCATTGGAAGTGGAGATTAGAGTATAGGTAATCTATTTTATATTGACATGAATGAAGCTACTTTTCTTGTTGTACAATTTGATGATGTGTGGCTATGGCACAAAATATTATGTCATGTAAATTTTGACAACTTGGTTAGTATTAGTAAGATGAAAAGAGTCACAAGTTTGCCAAAATTGAAGAAAACTGATAATGTGATCTACAAATAATATTAGTTAGGCAAGATGAAAAAATCTAGTTTTAAGAGTAAGACTCATACTTAAAGAGAAATTTTGGAATTAGTTCATACTAATCTATGTGATACAATTGATGTGCAAAGATACAAAGGTGACAAGTATTTTATTTTATTTTTTGATGATTACTCAAGAATGATGACAGTTATGTTTTTGAAAGAAAAATGTGATGCTTTTCAAATATTAAAGTGGTATCTAGAAAAATTTAAAAAGGAAACTGGTAAAATTTTGAAATGTTTGAGATCTAATAGAGATGGAGAGTTTACATCAAATAAATTCAATAACTTTTGCAATGATAGAGGAATTAGATGACAAACTTCTACACCTAGGACCCCTTCAAAATGGGATAGCTGAAAAGAGGAACACATATATGATGGATTGTGTCAGAACACTGCTGATGGAGAAGAATATTGCTTTAAAATATTGGAGAGAAGCTATCAGTACAACTATCTATACCTTGAACCAAGTAGAAGTCAAGAAAGCTAGAAATTTCACACCTTATGAATTATGGTATGGATACTCAACAAATTTCAAATATATTAAGGTATTTGGAAGAAAGTGTTACATTCTCAAGGACAATAGAAATGGTAAACATGATACAAAAAGTGAAGAAGGTATATTCCTAGGTCATTCCACAACAAGTAAAGCTTATAAGTGTTTAAATACTAACACTAAAAAAGTTGTGGAAAGTGCAAATGTAAAATTTGATGAATCTATAGAAATACATGAAGATGAACAAAATAAGGAACCTAAGAATTACAAAACCTTTATGTTCTAATATGAAGACATGCATGCTAATGTTGATGGTACTGTGAACCAAGCTGCTAATCAACAAGAATTAGTGACTATCGAGTCACATACAATAGATGTCGAGTTGCATTTAGGAGCCAAAAAATAATCAGAAGCCAAGGTACATTATGATACCAAGATCAGTCTACATGAAAGGAATGTCAAGTTACATAATAGAGAAGTACATAGTAAACCTAGGATTGAAATTCATGAATGACCTATTGTTGAAAGAAGAACAGAGCCAAGATTATCAAAATATGTCAAAGGACATCATCCTACTAAATAAATCATTGAAGAAAAAGAGGTTGGGCCAATGACAAGAAATAGATTAAGAAATCAAACATGTTTTTAAGCATACATGAACCTAAATTAGTGAAGGATGCATTAGAGAATGAAGACTAGAGTCAAGCAATGAAAGAAGAAATTGATCAAATTGAGAAGAACAAAACATAGACACTGGTACCAAGACCAGAGGATAAGAATGTTATTGGAAGAAAGTGGGTGTACAAAAACAAATTGTATGAGAATGGTGAAGTGACAAGGAATAAGGCAAGGTTAGTATGCAAAGGTTATGCACAAGAAGAGGGAATTGACTATAGAGAGACATTTGCCCTAGTTGTAAGATTGGAAGAAGTAAAAACTCGGTTTTCTTATTTTGCCTATAAAGGATTCAAATTTTATCAAATGGATGTTAAGTTAACATTTCTTAATGATATGCTAGAAGAGGAGGTTTACAGTGAACAACCTTAAGGTTGATCCAAACAACAAAGACATGGTATGTAGATTGCAAAAAGATTTATATGATTTAAAGCAAGCTCCTAGAGCATGGTATGAAAGACTGTACAACTATCTCATGAAGATTGGTTTTGAGAAGATTGATGACAACATCAATCTATATGTGAAGACAAAAGGAGATAAAGGAATTTTACGAGCTGAAATATTTGTTGATGATATCATATTTGGAGGAAAAAATGCATTGTGTAAGATATTTGCAAATAAAATGATGAAAGAATTTGAGATGTCTATGTTTGGAGTAATAAATTTCTTTGTTGGATTGCAAAATTATCAGATGAAATATGGTATTTACATTACTCATTCCAAGTATGTAAAGGAAATCTTGAAGACTTTTGGTATGGAAGATTCAAGACCAGTTAGTATTCCCATGGTGACAAGACATAAACTATCTAAAAATGATGAATCTATTAAGGTAAATCAAACAAATGTTGTACAGGTCTATGATTAGAAAATTGCAATTTGTAGTTCATAGCGGACCTGACATTGCACTACATGTTGGGATTGTTGCAAGATTTTCTACAAATCCTAAGGAGAATCACTTAATGGTTGTTTGAAGGATTATGACATAATTGAAAGGTATAGAAGACTATGGTCTATACTACAAGAAGAATGACAAGTCTAAATTGAGAGCCTATATAGATGTTGATTGGGCTGAAAACAATGATGATAGAAAAAGTACAAATGGTTGAGCATTTTTCTCAGGAAAAAGATTGGTTACCTTGACTAGAAAGAAACAGATTTGTATTTCACAATCTATTGTTGAATCTGAATATGTGGCTACTACATTGAATTGCACAAATGTGGTGTGAATCAAATAGTTACTCAAAGGAATGAAGGAAGAAATCACTGAACCTATGGAACTCTACTATGACAATACAAGTGCTATAAACATATCTAAGAACCCTATAATGCATGAAAAGACAAAGAACATTGCAATCAAGTATCATTACTTGAGAGAGTTGGTTCAAGAAAAAGAAGTGAGAATGGAATATGCAAATACAAAGGAACATATAGATGATATATTCACAAAGCCTTTACCTAAGGATGCACATGAATATCTTAGAGGTAAGCTAGGGGTGATACCCCTATCCAAAGCTACTTAAGAAGAAAGAGTAGTGCCCTACATCAACTAAGTTGAATGACATATTTTACAACTTGATTTTCTTGTTGTCATCTCCTCTTAGTTTGAAAATGGCATTTCCCCCAACCCCCTTTTCCAATTGCATATCTCCTTTTTAAACTACCACTCTCCATAAAAATGTATCAATCAATGATGTTAATTTTTGCTCGCATTTTTTTATGTAGGATTTTGAATTTATAATTGTGTGTTTTCCCCTTCGTTCATTACAAAATGTCGAGTTATTATTGGTTTAGGTTTTTTTTAATACAAATTGTTGCTTAATAATATGACCAAGATTTAACATAAAATGGCACAAACCTCACTTATGATATAGACCGGATGCAACTAAAAAAAGGTTAACTTAATGGGCAAGTGAATTTTTTTTTCTTGTTTTTGTTTACCTATGAACACGGTTAATGGTTCAATCTTTGTCTAGGGTGCAAGAAAGGGGGATGTTCTATTACTATTTTTTCAAGAATATTTTGAACTAATTTTGCAAATCTTAAATTTTTTTTCTTTACTCGAAGGAAAATTTGATATATTCTCATAATTCAAAGGTGTGATGTTTCTATTGCATTACTACTTTCAATTTTTGTAAAAAAAATTATGGATAATATTGTGTATCATTTGCAATGGCATACCACATTGTGTTTTTCAATAGGTGGCCCTAGGCCCTAGCACTTTGAAAAATATTTTTTGGGTTTAAATTGCAGTACCTAAGAGCTTATTTATTTATTGTTCTACACTTTAATCTCATTTCCTATTTTTTGGGGGGTTTCTCAAATAATAAATAGCTACTTTTAATTTTGAGGACTAAAACCTCATAGTCACCAGCCTTAGTTAACCATTGTCAAGAAGTCATTTCTTTTTTTATAGGTTTGTGGATTGAATATCTCATTTTCTTTTCATTGTTGTGATTGGATGTGCTTGTTTAATACATGTTAGTGAACTTTAGACTACAACCCTTTCAAGCCAATTCAAATGCAACTACAAACCAAAACTAAACCAAACACAAACATTGTTGTATACCCTAGAATAATGCATTAAATACTTAAAGTAGTGCATCTAATTACTTATGTAGTGCATTTGAATCCTATACTAGTGTATTTGGTAAGTGAAATAGTGCATTTGAACAATAAAATAATGCATCTGCATATATAACAGTGCTTGCATGCTATAGAACAACACTAGGCACACCATGAAATGATGCATATAAGAACTTAATAGCACATTTGAAGATTATTGTAGCACATTTGTGAGCCTAATCAAAATAGAGGCTATGTATGCACAGAATATCCATAAACAAACAACAAATTTAGATACCATTTTCCTTCATTAACATTCTGCAAAACCAAGGAATCCTAAAAATGACCAACATCTTTAAAGAAAGAAATGTTCCAACCCTACATAAGGATTCTTATCCAATATCCATCATTACCTCAACTTCATACATCAATTTAGACATGAAAAAAAACACTCATATGTCCCTTACCTGACTTTACAGAATTGGGTCTTATCATCGTCAACATCACTAAACACTTTTTTGAAATATAGCTTGATGTTCCAATACATTTTGGTCTAAAAAACATCCTCATACCATTTAAATGCAAAAGAATTAAAGGTGTCTCATCTATGTTTCATGCCACTACATAAAACTAGTGTAGTTGCAAAACAAAAGGAACCTAAAAGATCGCCCACACAGGTAAGTGCCAGAATAGCGAAATGAACTATCAAATCTATGAAATATTTAAATATCATTGAGCCTATTACACCTATAGACTACTTATCAACTACCATTTCAAATTAATCACCTTTGTTTAAATAATAGAACTTAGAACCCACCAACGAAATGGGCTCATCTCAAATATGGGGTGAAGATAGCCTTGAAACAATGATTGGAAAATTTCAACAAAACCCATAACTTGTTGACATAATGGAAAAATACTCAAATGACACAAAGAACATTACTTTCTATCATTGGCACAACAAGATGTGAAATTACCATGTGACTTTGATAGATCAAACCTTAGGAGAGATCAAGAAGAGTCACCCCTAGAGGTCATCACTCAAAAACTTCAAGACCTACAATTGGAAATAGAGAGAATGAAATAGGGAAAAGTAAAACCAGCTAAATTTAGTCTTGAGAAGGTCCTCCTCCCATTTGACAAAAACATCACCTTGACATCTTTTCCACATAACATGCAAATACAAGAATATGACAAGTATGTTGGCATGTCAGATCCTCAAGATCATCTCCAACAATTCTATGCTTTAAGTATGGAATTCATTCATGACTCGACCTCCCTTATCTGGTTATTCCATAAGAGTTTGCGAGGACAAGCCATGGAGTGGTTCTTAAAACTCCCCTCTGTTTAGATAATGGGTGTTGCACACATTGCATAATATTGTTATTTTATTTTTATTATGTAATGTTGTACCTAGATGGACGTGCAACATGTAAAGATTCCCATGGAATATTCTTGATGAGTTGTATTGTAACATTGTGAAAATATTTTATGTAATTATTTAATATTGGGGAAAAGAATTAAATGCCCAATATTAAATGTGGGGTCAGTGGGTTAGGTAGCACATGGTTTTAGCACATGGTTTATGTAATACCACTTGGTGGTTTTGTGGGACTTGCTACTATATAAGCAGCCACAAGGGTAGTTGTTGTAGAGAGAAAGAGTGACAAGGAGAAGAGAAAGGCAAGAGTCGAGTGGGACAAGGCTTGGCAGGTTAGCCAAGGGAGCATTTGTGAAGGTTGAAAGCATGGCATGGGATGTGTGGATTCATGCTTGTTCACATAGTTTGCTTGATTGTGGCTATGGCTATGAAGGCTTCCATGGTTGTATGGAAATGGTATTTTTTGCTGAATAATACATGGTGATGGATGCTTTTGGAGGCTGGGTTTTTTCCCTCAATGAGGGTTTCCCAGGGTATATCTTGTGTCACAATTTTGTGGGTATGTTGTCTATTCTCTTGCATGTGGATTTTTTAATTTTGTGTTTATTTCAAATCTATTATGGGTTATGTGGAAATGGTTATATTCGTTGTTGCCAAGTTTCCTTACAAGTGGTATCAGAGCTTGGTTTTGGCCTGGTCATGGGTTCAAATCTCCTCGGTGCCTTCCCGACCTGCGTAAGCACCTAGTATGCGTGTCGAGGGGGAGATTGTTGGGTGATGCGATGCACTTCCCTGCCCACAGGTGGTTAATTATGTGGTGTTCCATGTTCACTAACAGTCATGGCTTTTGGTGCAATGGAAAATGGGCCCCACACCCTCCAATATCAAGTCATTTGACTTGCTAGCTTTAGTTTTCATCACACAATACTCATACAACATTGAAAGGGATCTTACCATGACCAACTTATGCAATAAAAAACAACTCCCAGGAGAGTCCTTCAAGGTATTTTTATAAAGATGGAGACATACCTTCTCTAAATATCATCAAGACATTATGGACAAAGAGAAGATGAATATCTTCATCAATAGCCTTTCCAAACCTATGAACTAATAGCTACAACTAAAAGGTCCAAAATACTTTAAAACCACATTGGAGAACATAGCCAAGGTAGAAGAGACCTTGCTAAGTAATGACATCATTAAGATATCAAAAGAAGCTCCTCACAATCACTCAAATCATCTAACTAGTCAAATGACAAACAAAAATCATGGTGGAGGAACAATAATAAAAACATAGTAAATGATAGGGTGGTAGAAGCCAATCATGTTAAACCACAACCTCACCCTTATCCAAATCAAACATACCCAACTATCAATAACACTGACATACATACTCACCAAAATCCCCAAAAATAAGATAATGTTCATCCA
Source organism: Cupressus sempervirens (assembly GCA_028749045.1). NCBI lineage: Eukaryota > Viridiplantae > Streptophyta > Pinopsida > Cupressales > Cupressaceae > Cupressus > Cupressus sempervirens. The sequence continues at coordinate 435,821,267 of CM053792.1, forward strand.
TTTTACCAATGAAATACAACTACACCTCCAACATTGAACAATTCCAATCAACAAGTAGCATACAACCAAGCTCCCCCCCTAAGAGGATACAAGTCTACCAACATACCCAAGGTATACACACCCATTGACAAGATGTATGAAAGAGCTTTAAAAATGCTCTTAGTTGATGAGCTCATCATATAACTAGAATCTAAGCCTTATGAGCCACAAGTCAAATTGTCGTGGTGGAATGAAAAGTATTTTTGTGCTTATCATCAGAACTAAGGACATCTCAGAAATAATTGTTAGGCTCTTAAAGGATCCATTCAAAAACTAATTGATGATGAGACAATTGAAGTACACCATCTTTGAAATAATGAGGATTACATGACCTTAAAAAATCCTTTCATGAATCATGATAAAGGCGAATCTTCCAAAAGTAACTAGCCTACATCCTCTAATGATAAAGTCAACTAAACTCATAATTATGACAACATAATTAATATGATCTTAGGATTTGATGACACTGTTAATGTCATCATGGTCAAAGATAAACATAAGAAAAAAGCCTTGAACATCATCACCCAAGATCAAGCCTCTAAAGTGGTTCTATTAAGGGCAACCACCAGTTCAGACCAAGCCATAACAAGTTCCACCATACCCAAATATAGTTTGGTCAACTAGCTATTAAAAACTCCTGCCTATATTTCCATTTTTGAATTGTTGCAAATATCCCTAGAGCACAAGGAGATACTCACTAAAGCTTTAGTTCCCAATGATCTTGATGTAAATAGATTCCAAAACATGATGAGAAACCTTATCACCCCTCACTGTGTATCCTTTTTAGTGCAAGATGATATGTCCTTCACTCATCTGCAAAACTCCCCATTACACATTGAAGTCTTCATACATGGGAATAGAGTGGAGAGAGCCTTGATTGATAGTGGGGATAGTTTAAATATTTTCATGTTAAACCTAGTAAAACCACTAGGATATATAGAGGATGTTGTTAATCTCAAGAAAAAGATCACAATCAAGGCTTATGATGATGAAGAGAGATACTCTAAAGGCATGGTCATCTTACCAATAAGAGTTGGCCTAGTCATAAAAGAAATCATTTTTCAAGTCCTCAACTTGAAACTAACTTACAACATCTTATTAGGTAGACCATGGTTCCATGACATGCAAGTAGTCTCTTCAACTTATCATCAATATCTAAAGTTTCCATACATGGGTCAAGAGATAACTATACCCAGGGATCAAAACTACATGCAATATTGCAACTCCCTTGTTCCTCACAATAGGGAAGAAGTCCCCATCTCAACAAGTAATGCCAGCTAGCCTACATTAGTAGAAACCTCAAGCTCCACCAGCCAAAACAACCACTTTTCCACAACAACCAAGGGAAAAGAGAAAGTGGGTTTTTCTAATTCTTCTACCTCATCATCATTAATACCTAGAGACTCAAATCAAACACATTATGAGGAAATGAGTCATTTAATGAGGGAATTTGATTGAAAATGAAAACTATAATGCAAGGGCATAGGTGAATATTTCTTTTCATTGTTTGACCCGCCATCATCTCCCAAATCGCATGGCAAACTGCCTACTAAGAACACTTACAATGGACACTTTATTAAAGAAAGTGGTAGCACAATAGAAGAAGAAAATGAGAAAATATGACATGCTTATATATCCCCCCACCTTTTTAGAAAGGGTTATGAGTTGATGAAAAAAATGAGTTACCAGGGGGATGGTCCTTTAGGAAAAGGCAAAGGTATTGTCAAATCGCTAAAAATATAGTTTAGACCCAACAAACTAAAAACATGAATGGGCTATTCAGAACAGGAAAAGGAAGGTTTCCCACCTTATCTTAAGCCACCATACCTTGATAAGCCACAACATAGACACAAATATTCCTCCTCCACTTTGGTTTGGGTACCAAAAGAGAAGGACATTGTAGATCAGAGTGCATCCCATCTAAAGAATATAAACCTATCTATCCCTGATCTACATGTTGTAGAAGAAACATTTATGGATGTCATTAATGATGAAGATGATGATGACTCTACCAAATTGGAATTTGATTTTTTATCTAAGGAATCTACTTATGATAAAGAATGTGATGTAATTCACATTATTACATAAAGCAATGTCATAGCACAAGAGTCTACCTCTAGCTCAAACTCCCCTTCACCACATAGAGCCAATTCATGAAAGAGTAATGTAGAAGCAGATATGAAACAGAAACCCAGTCTCACTCCCTAGAGTGATGATGCATCAAATGAACAATTCCAATTCCAAACCCTATTTCTGGATCTCTTTCTGGTAGAAATTGAAAATTAGGACAATGAGTAGTATGACACCTCTAGTTTCCTAGATAACTTAGAAGAGGTGCACATTATAGACTTGATAGGTACAATGTATGCGTCACCAAATGAGGTTCTATCCTTAAACCAAGTCAAACCATATCCATATCCTAAGTCATTATCCTTGATCCATCCTAAGCTTATTGATTGGGATACAACTGAGTCTCATACATTCCAAACTTTGAAACTGACTGCGATAGTTGTGTATACCTTAATGCAATTGAACCATCTTCAAAACTAAGCCCAAAAGAAATGCCTATGGAGGAGTTAGACATCAATCATCTTATTCACATGAGAACAAGTCAAACATATCAAGAAACTAATAACCCAAACCACATTGTGGCCAATCTTGACAAAAAAATAGAAACAAATAAAAGTGATGCATCTAATGGTGAAAACCAAAATACAACACCCACGGATGAGATAATTGATCCCTTACCCAAATATTCAGAGGAGTGGTCATCAATCCTAATTTAGCTCACATAGAAAGTTAAAATTGGAAAAGAGAAAGAACCTAGAATCATCCACTTGGCATAGTCATTAACTCTAGAAGAAAGAAGTGAATTCATTCACTTCTTTAAAGATAGACAAATTAATTTTACATGGTCCTATGCTAACATGCCAAGGTTAGATTCTAATCTAATCCTTCATCATCTCAAAATTTCTATGGATTCCAAGCCAATCAAATAGAAACTTAGAAAAATATATTCATATATGGCATTATTGGTCAAAATATAGCTGGAAAAGTTACTTCGTACCAACTTCATTAAGTGATTGGCCTATGCTTCATAGATCTCAAAAATTGTGCCCATTTCCAAAAAAGATGGTAGCATATAGATCTACATTGACTTCTATGATGTCAAAAAAGCATGTCCTGAAGACAACTTCACCTTACCAAACATTAACACCATTGTGGACCTAACAGTGGGGCATTCTATCTTCTCTCTCATGGATGGTTTTTCAGGTTATAACCAAATCAAAATAGCACCTGAAGATCAAGAGAAAAAAAACATTCACTTGTGCATGGGGAACATTTTGTTGGAACATCATGCCCTTCAGCCTTAAAAATGTAAGAGCTACTTACTAGTGGGCTATGACCACCATATTCCATGATATGATGCATACCTTTATGGATGATTATGTAGATGACCTTTTGTAAAAATCTCATACTTGTGAAGACCATTTTTCAATTTTAGATAAGATATTCACATGCATGGAATCCTTTAAAGTCAAAATAAATCCTAAGAAATGTGCTTTTGGCATAAAATCTAGAAAGCTGCTAGGTTATATTGTCTCTGCAAAAGGGATAGAAGTAGATTCCACAAAAGTGCAAGATATTGTCAACATGCAACCTCCCAAGAACCTAAGCTAGCTACACTCCCTCCAGGGGAGATTTTAGTTAGTTCATAGATTCATATCTCAGCTAGCCAAGAAGTGTGTTAATTTTACCCATCTCCTTCACAAAGATATAGTTTTTAAGTGGGACAATTAGTGTCAAATAGCTTTTGAGCTTCTCAAGAATTATCTAATGAATCCACCTGCCTTGGTGCCTCCTATGCCACACAAACCTTTATTATCATATATCTCCTTGACAAAAAAATCAATCGAAGCCCTCCTGGCATAGAAAAATGACTACGAAAAGAAATGAATCATCTACTACATTAGTCAAACCTTTGTTAACTATGAACTCAATTACACTTCCATTGAGAAGGCATGTCTAGTAGTAGTTTTTTCTTCCCAAAAATTATGCCACTGCCTCTTAACACACAGAGTGAAACTCATAGCCAAAATTGATCCTCTCAAGTATCTCCTTAGAAAAAAATATTAATAGGATGGCTAGCCAAATGGGTGATGATTTTAAGTGAGTTTGACATTGAGTATGTTGATAGGAAGGCCATAAAAGGACAAGCCATTGTGGATCAGTTGGTCGAGGCACCCCTAGAAAGCACAAATCCTATCTTAGAAAATTTTCTAGATACACACATTCTTCAAACAAAGCTAGTTAAATGGAATTTTTATTTTGATGGATCATATACACACTATGGTTCAAGCATAGGGATTCTATTCATTGCGCCTTTAGGCATGACCATACCAAAATCATACAAACTATTGTTCCCATGCATAAATAATATGGCAGAATATGAAGCTTTAGTTCTTGGTCTTAAATTAACCTTAGAATGGAAATTGACTACAGTAGAGCTCTATGGAGATTTCCATCTTTTCATCAACCAGGTGAATGACACATATCAAATTGTTAGGATTAACATTAAAAAAAAAAATAGTTACATGCAAATATAACCAATATCAAAAAATAATAGATCACACATAAGAGAACACAAAGTACCAAGATTTAACGTGGTTCACCCAATCCCTAGGCTACGTCCACCAACAACAAGTCCAATGTTATTATTATCCAGTGATTACAACCTAATTACAATCCATAATCCCTTGCAACTCAATACTATTGCAAGAACCAATTTTTGCATCACACATTATGAAAATCCCTAACCCTAAGCCTTTTTATACAATCTTTTTGCCACTTACAAAATTAGGGCCATAATAATAGAAAAATAGTAGCTAACACCTTTTACAATAAAAGGTCATTTTTGGCTTCGAGGGTGCTACCCTCAAAAACCCCCATGGGGGCATTGCCCCTTGATCCCACCCTATACTATGACAGGGAGTGCACCTCGGGAGCTACTCCAAGACCCCATCAGGGTGCTGTCCCTTGACCCCATCTTGAACCCCCATAGAAATAATCTGGATGGAAACCACATCGAATAAACCTTTGAGTGTGATTAGGCTCCACATTATGGAGATTCCTAGCTAGTCATCAATCAAGTGAATGCCACATATCAAACCAAAGATGAAAAATTGCTACCTTACAAAAACTTGGTTGATAATCTCAAGGCATGCTTTTTTCAGATCACATTTGAACAGATTCCCAAAGACAAGAATAGCGCAGTTGATGCTATGGCTATTTTGGCCTCTCTACTCTAGTTACCAGATTAATAAGAAAGATATGAGTTCTTAGTAGAGGAGATGATTCAACCTACATTTACTCAACCAAAATCCCACATCACTTTCCTTTTAGACACTCTTGACTCTGCTTGGTATGATTCCATTCCCACGTACTTAAGAAATGACATTATGCTTTGTAACTTATCCTGAAACCAAAAATAAAACTTTATTTGACAAACCTCACGTTACACATTGGTGGTTGATACATTGTATAGGAAAGGTCTAGATGGTACTTTATTTAAATGTCTAAAAATTAGCGAGTCTGAGATTTCTCTACACGAGGTTCATGCTGGTATTTGCGGGTCACATTCTAATGGTTTCACCCCAGCTAAAAAACTTCTTAGAATGGGCTATTTTTGGCCCACAATAGAAATGGATTCTATCAATTATGTCAAGAATTATAAGAAGTGTCAGATCCACAACAACCTCATTCATGCTTTAGCCTAGGAACTCAACCCATTAGCCACACCATGCCCCTTTTATCAATGGGGTTTTAACTTGATTGGTACAATCCACCCACCTTCATCTAGTGGGCATAAATGGATTATTACAACAATTGAATACTTTATAAAATGGGTCGAAGCAGCACCGCTCACAAACTCCACCGGTAAACAAATCTCCTAATTTATCCTAATCCATATCATTCTTTTCTTTGACATACCTCATGCCATCTTAACGTATCTGCCTTGTACTTCAAAACCCAATTATTTGACAAGCTATGTGAAAAGTTCCACCTCATCCACCATTTCTTGTTAATTTATTATCCCTAGGGCAATTGCCAAGTAGAGGTTGCCAATAAAAACATCATTAAAATCATCAAAAGGACTGTCAATGACACTAGTAGGGATTGGCATTTATAGTTAAATCTTGCCCTATGGGCATATAGGACAAGTGTTCGAACATCTACAAGCACAACACCTTTCTTTTTGGTCTATGGCAGTGAAGCCATTCTCCCTTTGGAGGTTGAAATCACATCTCTAAGAGTCACCCTTTGTGATATCATGTTAGATGAGGACTACCGAGTGGCCCAGTTAGAACAATTGGAATTCCTAGAAGAACATCAATGCACAACACATGAACATCTTAAAGTATATTAGAACAAACTATCCAGACACTACAACAAAAAGGTGAAGCCTCATGTTTTCCAAAATGGAGATTTAGTCCTCCAAGAGAACCCCAAAAATTAGGCAACAAGATAAAAGAAAGGAAATTGGGAGGCCAATTGGATTGGCCCTTGTATCATCACTAAATATTTTGGGATAGGTACTTACAAACTTTCTAATTGTGATGGAGAAGAACTAGTAGAACCCATTAACAATATTTATCTCAAACGGTTCTATGTCTAAAGCCTTGAAGAACTACCTCATATCTGAAAATATTTTTAAAAAATCCAAAACAACCAAAAAACATTCCAAGAAAAAAAATCAGGTATATAAGTAACAAGAGATACCATCTTTGGTATAAAAGGAGTGAGAGATAACACCTTTGGACTTCCCTAAACAACCCAAGTCCTTTAATATGAAAATATAGTAGGATATGGCTACAACAACACTATCTGAGCCAAATTTTTCTTGTTTGTGACCTTTTCCTTTCATATCTCCACATTACTTGGCACAATTGAGTTAATTTTACACATACCCAATTGAAAAACATTTGTAGATTAAGTTTAGTGGTTTCTTGGCATTAGAAATAGTTCACAGCAGAAATAACTAGAAAAAGAAGCAAAGGGAAGATGAGCAACTCAGAGGAAACATGGAGTTTGTTTATGTTCTAAGATATCATAGGCATGAATTATAGGAAAATCAGTGCGCATCTCAAATATCTATCACTACCAAAATTTGAACCCAATCTCCATTTTAGGCTTCATAAATTTCCATTTGTGGTCCCAAAAGTCCTTTTTGCCTCCATTATCCAAAATATAACTCTCCAAGCTCCCTTTTAAACTTCACAACCCACTTTTGGTCTCCTTAAATCTTTATGTGCTCTGAATTGGCTCTGATGATCTCCATATTCCAACAAATCTCACTTCCATCATCCTTTTACTACCACCATATAAAAACCATTAAAAAAATCAAAAAATATCAAAAATAGTCAAAAATAGTCAAAAATAATAAAAAATAATCTATATATATTATATATATATATAAACTCACCAAAAATAGTCAAAAAAAATCCAAAATCATAAAAAATAGTCACAAAAATCAACAAACAAATCACAAAAAATAAAATCAAACGATAAATCACAAACATGCCACAAATATTGTCTTTAATTTGACATAAATTATTTTTGTATTTTTCAATTTGATGATCCATTGATTTCATGTCGAGCTAGTGTCTGTCTTAATTGTTGCTCCTTTGGGACATGTTTACGTACCTTGACTAGTTTTATATGAAATCAATGGTGAGACTCGCTACATTGAAAAATATTTAAATATTTTATGGCTTATTCCTTGCCCTATTACTCCTAGAAAAGACAATAAACAAGTGCATCATTTAATTAAGAAGTAGCATTGTTATGTCTTGAAACATATCTCAGGGCTTTGGAAAATTAGGCACAATGTGAATCACTGAAGAATCAAATGGGTTCTTTAACCTTATTTATGTTGCAAAGACCACAATTGATCCATCACCCTTTGACAAATATATCAATGCTATCTTGAAATTTCCTTATGATCTCATGACTCATCTTTACAATTTAAGGACACATCGGTAATCTAGACACTACTCGAATTGCACAGATATCTGTCACACTCTTTCATCGCCACTCAAGAATGGCACAAAATAAGTAAGCATGTGTTTGAGAGATCACAACGGCCTCCCTCACTTTTTCAAGCCTTCAAATGCCTTTTTCAAAGGCCCATAGCACCTTTTTAGGCCCAAATGCCTTTTTCAAGGCCCCATAGTGCCTTCTTTAGCCCCAAACACCTTTTTTAAGGCCCCATTTCACCTTTTTAGGTCCATACACCTTTTTCAAGGCCCTATTTTCCTTTTAAGGCCCAAAAACCTTTTTCAAGGCCCCATTTTGCCTTTTCAAGCCCAAATGCCTTTTTCAAGGCCTCCTTTCACCTTTTCAAGCCTGAATGCCTTTTTCAAGTCCCCTTTTAGCACCTTTTTAGGCCCAAATGCCTTTTTCAAGGCCCCATAGTGCCTTCTTTAGCCCCAAACACCTTTTTTAAGGCCCCATTTCACCTTTTTAGGCCCATACACCTTTTTCAAGGCCCTATTTTCCTTTTAAGGCCCAAAAACCTTTTTCAAGGCCCCATTTTGCCTTTTCAAGCCCAAATGCCTTTTTCAAGGCCTCCTTTCACCTTTTCAAGCCTGAATGCCTTTTTCAAGTCCCCTTTTAGCACCTTTTTAGGCCACCAAGTTCCTTTTTAGGCCCAAATGCCTTTTTCAAGGCCCTAATGGAACCTTTTTTGGCCTTCCACTGTCTTTTTGAGTCTCCTAGCACCTTTTCTTTAAGCCATCAAAGCCTCGTGTAGGCCCAAATACTTTTTTTTAGGCCATTAGAGCCTCTTGTTGGCCCAACTTCCTTTTCAATAGCACTATACATATCCATCTCAACACACACCTAGAGAAAAATACCAACATTAGTCCTAAGCTTGTTTGTAAAGGTTATCAATATAAACAAAATTTTACACTCTCTTTAAATTCGTGGTTTGGCACTTCCTACTTTTTTTCCACCTTGTGCACTTCTACTCCTAAAATGTTACACGTGTTTATACTCATCTTTCATTGAGAGCCCACCTTAGCATTCAGTTACCACACATAAGTGAATGTTAATCTTCCTCTAAATATCCCATTAGTCACGCTTTTGTGAATATTGACAACCTTTCAAATATTTCCAAAAAATACCAAAAATATCCAAATATTTCCAAAAAAATACCAAAAACATCCAAATAATTTCAAACATACCAAAAACATCCAAAACATATCAACACAAATATCAAAAATAGAAATAGCCATTATTATTAGACACTTTCGATCACATTGCCCATAAACATGAAATAAGTGCCAGTGACTTTTTATGATTGCCATATAAACAACACACCTTTTTATTCTACTATTGTAGAAAAATCAATATTATATCCACAACAACATCTAGCAGATCACTTATTTTGGCCTCCCTTATGGAAGTGATAGGTTAGGATTTCTAACTGGAGGCATTTCCTCGGGCCTAGTCCCGAAAGATGAGGCTCATGGCATAGATCCCCCTTATAACCAAACATCATCCATCAGTATTGGGGACCTTCCACTACGCAGTTGCACTTCAAAAATCACATAAATTATCTATCCAAGAATTTGGTCTCCCATCATCACTCCAAGGGGATCGACTAATAATATAGCCCCATATACTAGGTAGCTTCCTAGTGTACTTTTGCATTCCTTTTCATATCCATGAACACATTATCCACGAGCTTATTTATACCTGGCATAGTGATTACCCATTGAGTCACATCCTACTCTTGTTGCATCTATTTGGTTGCCATTCTTTAGTGCTCCACATCCACTTTTGTTTCACTCAGTCACCTTTGACTCACTATTTGCTAACCGCTTGTGTAGCTACAATGACATGGTATTCATTTTTGACACTGCATCCTTAAAAGACTCTAACTACACCTACAGTAACACTAATTCATTTTTTGCACTTTCCAAGCCTGCTTACACCATCCTTAGTGAATATTATAACCTTTGCATCCATGCTCACTCAGCTTGGTTCTTCACATCATTCCCCTCTACCTGTGACCATTCCACCTACAACTTAGCCTCCAATAATCACACATGTGCCCATTCTATATTCATCACCACTTATATCCATCTAGATTATGTTTATGCTTCATCCTCATGAGCTTTATCCATCAAACCCAAAAAAATGCAACTTCTTATTCTGCATTTTCTACCCAAACTCTCTCCATTGCCAACATTTTCTATAAATCCTCCACTTTGCTGGTTGCTTGCACTCCATGCCCTACCTCTATTTATGGCTCCATCACACTCAATATGGCCATCTCCTCTCTCATTGACCTTTGTCCTAGAATTTTGAGGCTAATCAATTGACTTGTTGTGCTCGTCACCTCACCCACGCTAACATCCCTTATCACTCTTTGAGATTTTTTTGTGGTCTTTCCTAGAGAGTCCATCTCCCTTGCCTCCATCACTTCTTCTAACACACTTTTTGTTGCCCCAAGAGAACTACTTTCTGCTTGCATCATAGGATTGTCACCCAGTTCTTCCTCCAACACTCACTACACTACACTCCCTAACAACATCATTAATGTTGACAAAGGATTTTCTTCCACCCTAACTCTAGACCCCCCTAGTTGTGTTTACACTAGCCCTACATGACTTGACTCACCATGTTCACAAACTAGTGCTTAGAGCTCAAGTTGATACACTAATTCACTTGACATACGTCAGACATGCTTTTCCCATTGTCCTTGCCTCACCCATCCTCCCTAGCTAACATCCCCCATCTCTACCTCCTGCTATGACTGATTGGTGAACCTGCCATGCTTTCAAATGCACACTTTCTTTGTCTCTCTAACAGATGAATTTTCCAATAGTTGTGCTACCTAATCCTTCATTGTGTTTATTTTCGTATGTGTATACTCATCTATTTATGGTCATCACTCAAAACACACTACACTTCTCTGACCTTGCCATGCATTCACTCTAGGAAACTCGCCACACTAGTACCAAGTACACTTATCACTGTCCTCTAACATTATGATGTCCTGATCCCCACTGACACATATCTTCTAACGTAATCACCATGCATTCCACTACACAATTTCCACTAGCACACCCCATGACTTGTTACCAAAATCCTACAATAGCTTTATCCACAGAGAATTGAACAAACTTGACTCTATTGCACAAAACTGTCGGCACTAGTGGTCTGCAAATAATAACTTGTCTACTATTATGAGCTTCTAGTACCTCGATGATGTATTTGACTAGAGGTACTGGGATGATGCCCTTTTAATTGCTTTTTTTTTCACTATTCTGATCCATTGATCCTTCAATTTTATACATTATTGGTGTCCACTTGTAAGTGCCTCATCTTTTTTGGAAGGCCATGTGTACCTCAACCAATTTTGCATGACATCTCAGGTGAGGTTCTTTATCTGACATGTTTCTATTTACATTTTTGTTTTCATTTCCAATGGTAATAAGTTATGTTCTTAATGATTATCATATCCTTGATGTACATTAATTTTTTTGGTCATGATTCTCGGCATGATAGAGTATTCATATTACCATAGCTGAGCTAGTGGGGGTTGTATTGTGTCACTTTTTATTTAGGAGCTCAATAATGACATTTAATTTGCATCTCTTTACAAAATGTGGTAGTTAACTACATCCATCTAGTTTGCATTTCATATTGATTTCCTTACAAAGAAATGGTTGGTACATAAATGGAGAATACACAAAAAGGCCTACACAATCTCATCCAAAAAATCAATAAAAAAACTAAGAAACAACTATCAAATGGAAGACAACAACATCAACGTCACCGCAAGCTTTTAACACTCAAGTATTTTGGAATTTTTTTCATCACAACACCACCACTATTTATCACAATTCATTATCTCATAATATCCATTCCACCTATTGCATTGTGTGACGTTCAAATCTCAAAAGTTATAGTCACTATTTCCCTCATTACCTTGCACCTTTCATATCATCTATTGCATTATGTAACCTTTGAATCTCAAAAGTTCCAGTCACTATTTCCTCATCTCACATTTCTTTTTCTACCATTATCAATCATGTTCTATGCATTCCCTATTTCACACTCCTCATTGATGCCTCAAAGTTCCTTTGTGGCCTTCAAATCTCAAATGTTGAGTTACATCTGTTTATATCATTTAATCTCTTATTATCATTTTTCCATGATGTTTCTCATTACATTTCCATTTCATCTATTACATTTCACTGTCTTCCTTCTAATTTATTTGCATTTCATTTTCATTTTTATTTCTTTTTATACTATCTTCATTTTATTTCTTTTTATACCATTTCATTTTCATTTCATTAGTTCATTTCCATTTTCCATTTTCACTCTTTTATTTTCTTATTTATTTTCTCTGCATTTCATATCATTGTTAACATCTCATTTTCTCTTAGTAACCCATCTTATTACATTATATTTTCATTGTCATTCATGTTCATTTTCATTCTCATGTTCATTATTGTTTTGCTAATTCACTCTTCCTCACTAATTCATTTGACAATGTCATCCTCTTTCATCACATAATATTTTTATTACACCCACCCATTTTATTCATTTTGGTCATCATTTTTAATTTATCTTATTTCCATGTCATATTTTTATTAAAACACTTTCATTACCATCTATCCCATTTTTCATGTTATTTCATTATATCACATTTCATTCATACATTTCATTTAGACACTGCATTTCTACATTCATTAAGCACATATCATGTCATTACATTAAGCATTTATCCACTACATTAATCATAAACATTACTACATTAATCATCCACATTATGTCAACATCTACGACTATCATATAAATAAAATCCTAAAATCACATACATCCATCCATGACATCAGATATATAAAGTCCATGATACAAAAAGTGTGAAAATCCAAACATCAAAAAAATTGAATCTCATACATCAAAAGGTCATCATCATAAATGATACACATGATAAGCCAATAATATGCAATACAAAATGATACAGAAATCACCCCTATGTCTCACCACCTACATCATTTGTGTGTATCTACTCAAGAGGTGCCTAATCATTGGGGACACTCCTCCCATCTTGTGGAGCCTGATCTATTGGATCCATAGCATGTGTCCTAGGAATAGATGAGGCCACTTGACTAATAGTTGCCCCATCTATCCTTGATAGTGGTGGGGGTGGAGGCCTTGGTGTCGTCGAGGCTATAAATGCCTTCATTGTACTAGTCAACTAGGTAATTTATGTCCCCATCAATCCAACCTATGTCTCCATGGACCTCATACAAGTCTCCATATCTGCTAGCCCATCCAATCTCACTGGTGATGGCACTGGCACCTATGGCTATGAGCTTTGTGCCTCTGTGATAGGAACATGTACATGTGACCTCTGTCTCCTAACAAACTAAACATCATCTGATAACATTGCACTAGTATGGGCTAGCCTACCTATATCAAAATTAGTTTTCCTCCTACTCAACCCTAGGCCACTACTTGTACTACCTCTCATCACCACCTTGCCTCATCTATAAACCTCTCTGGGTCTATCTTCTTTGACATCCTCTAGCCTCTACACTAGGCCCTGTACAATAATCCTCCACTATGGCAATGTTGTTACCCTACCTTGACCCCCATACCTCCCCCACACTCTGGCTTAGCCTCTAACCCTACCTCTCCCTCATCCACCATCATCATCATCCTCTCCCCCACTATAATCCTCCTCTATCTTAAGTATTAACTTTGCCAAACCTCCATACCTCAAAAAGGGATGCTCTCTGAACCACCAACCATAATCTCCCTCCATCCCCACATCTGCCTCCCCATCCCTCAAAGCCCATACCTATGGATTCTCTATCATCTACATAAATACCTTTCAATTTGTCTCATACTCCATTGCCAAACCCCTTACAGACATCTCTTCTTGAACTTGAGCATAATGTGCCACTCCTTGGGGCATCCCCTATTAACGATCGAACTATTAGACTATCAGCCTAAATAGGAATCTCTTAGTCACTATAGGGAACTTTTCAAGAAAATGTCAAGGAGAAAAGAAATGGACCATCTCATAATCATCCTCTTCCCATGGCTCTATAAATTTGTATAGTCTCCACACAACCTCATCAAGGTCATCCAACATACATTGCCAGTACTTTGTCTTGCCTAGATGGGGCTGGATGATCACACTTGAATACACATCAATGTATGGCATATCCTATGGCCACTAAAGCAAACATATTGGCTAGGTAATGGGAAGATGCTCCCATGTCCATATCTATAATAATACAACCCTTGTGGATAGTGAAGCAACCCCTGAATACACCACCTAATGTAAATCATGATACAAGTGGGCTAATATGTAACTCCCCCATGAAAATCTCTACGGTTGGTCAATCATACCCTAAATAATACAACCCCATACAATGGGACATTCGTGTCCTCACCTATCTAGCAAAAGAAATCTTCCTATCAATCTAGCTAACACTGCTAGCAATGACTCATACTATAACATTTGGAACCATGGCACACTGTCATCCCTAATGTCATCATCCCCAAATACATCTCTGAATGTTATCTCATCAATAGTCTAATCATAATAAACAAGGTCCCCCACAATCATGATCTGAAGAATCCGGTATATGTCCTCAGGTGTAATCATCATCTCCCCTAGGGACATGTGAAAGGTGTTGTGGTTTGAGTACCACCACTTAGGCACAACTGTCAATAATCCTATGTTCACTTAGAATGGAGGCATCTGTAGAAGGAATGTGAACCTACATTTATCTACCACCTAGCACTCGACCATCGACAATTTTCCCATAGACTCTAATGGCCACAAGTACAATCCTTGAACCATGAGCTTTTTCCATTGTATCTATTTCATCAAACAATTGAACAATGACATCAATTTTTCATCACAATTGAATATACTACATCAATAAAAAATAGACACCTAGCTATCTAGCTAATGGTTCTATCTTGAAACTATTATCTGTCCTACTCTATATCTTGAGATGGGCATGCTAGTTTTCCCCACTCTGTATCTCAAGGGGGGCACATTTTCCATTTATTCAATATCACCTGATGGATTCTACACATCACTTTGTGACCAAACATTCCCTATTGTTTGACTTGTTATGTGAACTAGTCCCTAACATGACTCTAGGCCCATCAATTACACATTAGGATCCTATCCTACACTTTGAGAAATGTTGCACATATTTGAACCCAACTATCTAGTCATTCTACTATTAGAAAAACCCTAATCTAGCCATATGCATGATTTAATACACCAAAAGTGTTGTAAGATTCATTTGTGCTATTTCATCAATCATATGCACTATTTGACAAGGCATTAGCGCTACAAAATATCAAATGTGCTATTACACTTATCACATGCATTGTTCCCTAAAATAAATGTGCTACAACAATCTTAAGCACTAGTAAACTAAACATAAGTGCTATTGAATTAATTAGATGCACTATCTAAATCCAAAGCATCATCAGGTTTATCGTATGAGCTATTCTATCCCATGGATGTGCTATTAAAATTAAAAGTGTTATAGCCCCCTACATTTGCACTACCAAAACAACAACTTACTTATGAAAATTCATCACCTATGATCTATCTACCTCAAAATATATATGTGCTATTTTATGTGTCATATGCACTAAAGAATGTTTTAAATGCACTACAAAATGCAAAAGTGCTACAAAACCCTACATATGCACTACAACCTATCCTTATGTGTTATTTCACTATGTCAACATAGTTTTAAATGCACTATTCCACATCAGAGATGTGCTACTAAAGGCTATGAATGCACTAAAATAGACTTTGAATATGCTAAAATATTGGATCTAAGAATTTATGGGGCAAAATTCACACAAAAACCCAAAGAAATCATGCAAAATTTCAAATATTTAAAATTATGAAGGATCTCGATGACTTAACGAGGCACCAAATTCGATCGGATGCTCGTATCAGCAACCCCTCTCAAATCTGTGCTCTCGCAATGGGGCAACCATCCTCATTGGCTCAGAGCTCCAAGATAAAAAGGTGGAAAGGGAGTTTAACAATGAAATGGGAAAAAGGTCTTTTGACCTATTTAACCCTCTCTTGGAGCATTTTTATGACATTTTTTAACATTCTATGCCCAAATTAATGCCTTTTGACCTATTTCTTCCACCTGGGTATTATTCCATTTCAACTCAAACATTTTTGTCAACCCTAGTCTACTGTCAAAATTTTATCAACATTTTTCAAAAATCAAATTGGAATCTCCCATATTGCCAATAATTTTTTTTCCAATTTAATTTTTGAGGGGGCATTATAATCTACATCAAATTGAGGTATCACAATGTTCCAAACATAAAAAATGTTCTACCCCAGCCAATTATAATGGCAATCAAATAAACTGGGGCATTCAAGAAAATTACTTTGAATAAAGGTTTTCAAACAACACAATATCACCGATTAGACATCATACCAACTTCAAATCAGACATTATATCAATGTCAGCAATCAAACATCAAATCATCAAAAATCAAGCAAACATCTTTGATTAGACAATTAAACAACAAAATTTGGGTTACAAGCTTCGGGTTTAACCATGGATGAAACTCCGTAGTTAAGCGCGCTCAGGCTGGAGTAGTACTGGGATGGGTGACCTCCCGAGAAGTCCCAGTGCTTCACCCCTGTGAGCATCACCTAGATCCAATGAGTGCTAAGTATTCCATTTATTCTCATGAGAGATGGATTCATGTTGAATCACTACTCATGAAACATGGGTCAATGAGTTTGACTCGAAATCACACAGTTAAAATCCTAATAGCAATATCACAACAAAATCTGGCTAAAAATTAGAAAATCAAGACAATCTTTGAACTAATTGTAGACACCTAAATCCTTTAGAAAATAAAGTATTTTTATTTTTTGAAAAAATTCCTGATGACATCATCATTTATTAATTAATTTATTTATTTTTATGCCATTAAATCCCTTTCTCTTAATTAAAAATATTTAACTAAGGAATCCCTCCCAAAAATGTTTAAATCTTATTTAAACATTATTTTATTATTTATTAATTATTTAATTAATAAATTGACCAAAAAACCCAAAATAAATAAAAAATTTATTTTTTGCCCAAAACTTGGCCAATTTCCTTAAGACCACTAACCTCTTCCAAAATCTTCTAATCCTTCTTTAATTTTGATTAAAGGCTAATCCCATCATTTTCTACCCCTAATCCCAACTCAAAATATTTAATTAAGGTTAAATATTAATCCTCATGTTTATTAAAAAAGTTTTAATAAATATCTCCTCAACCCAAACCCTTGAAATAAATAAAACTTTATTTATTTCCTAAAAATCTAATTTATCCTCATCCTTAGAAGTTCTAGACTCTTCTAGAAAGTCTTCATCCTCATCCTAGGAAGTTCTAGACTATTCTAGAAAGTCTTTATCCTCATCCAAATTCTAGACTCTTCTAGAAGATGTCTTTAAACCTAATCCTAATCCCCTCCTAACCTTGTCACATTCCCTAAACATGGGTTAAGACTTACTAACCCAAGCCCAAGTTAACAAATATCTCCTCCTTCACCCACCCTCATTAAATGCCATCCACTTGCCTATCCCTAAGCTAATCCTAAACCATCCTAATCCATCCTCTAATCATTTGCACAATCCTAAGCAAGCTTAAAAGCTTCCTAATCAAGCCCAAGTCAAAATTTCTCTCATCTCCCTCAAAATATCCCAACCATAAAACTTTATGAAGCCCACTAGGCCATAAATGACTCTTCCAAGCCCTTTCATTGCTCTTACAAGCCATTATGAGGGTCTTTATGAAGATTTTATCCCTTGAGCCTCCTTTGTTGACTCATAATTCCCCTTTCTTCCATCCTCTCACCCTATGACATGTGTCACTTTTTTATTGGCTCTAAGGAAGCACAATCCATGTGCTCTCCTCTCATGTAATCTGAGCCCTCCATGAGCTTTTTCTCATCCTTGCATCTTAGCCCTCAATCCCTCAAGCCTCTTGCCTATAAATTGGATCCTTCCCCTTTGCAAAAGAACACAATCCATTAAGTAAAGTCATAATGCCATTTTAAGAAGCCATTTTACATCAAAACCATATGCTCACACCCAAATTCCAACTCCATTTGAAGCCCTTTTTGAAGCATAAGCTTGAGCATACATCCTATCTATTTAGACAAAGCCACTCAACAAGAGAGCTTCTCATTGAGAGAGCCCATTAATGGCTCATATTCTCAATTGAGAGCTCATCTTAGTCTATCTTGAAGTTTATGAATTTTGTTTAGTTTGTAGAAGCTTTATTTAAATTTGGTTTCTATTAGCATACTAACATTACTCATATACATTTTGGCACGCTCGGTGGGACCCCGCATGTGTCATCTTCATTAAGTTTTTTAGTCAAATTTGGTATGTTATTATCTAATTTTGGCTAATTTTTCTTATTTTTGTGATTGGTAGGATTGTATAAATTGGTTTTGTAGGTCCACATGAGCATGAAGAAGACAAAGGAACTCATAGTCTATCTCATAGTGTTTGCAGATTTTTTAAGCTTATAGGTGGACAAAGCACTTGGAATTCTTCTTCCTCTTCTTGTCTATATTCTTCTTATTCCATCTACTTCTTCTTCTTCTTCTTGTGGGAGATCTTGGCCATTTTTTTTTAAGGAAACAAAATCATAAAACTTCTTTTTAGTGCTTAAAATGAACTCCCAAATCATACTTAAATCCATTAAAAACTAAAAATTTGCAAAAAAAAAAAAAATCTTTTAACAAGTGAAACTAAACAAATCCAATCATTTGCATCCTTGCAACATCAAGGTTTTAGATGCATTCATGCAAAGTTAGGAACACTTTATTTTTGAAAATTTAAAAAGAACTTCAAGTTTCCATTTCAAAAGGTTCAAAATCAACACTAAGTGCACACTAAAATCTAAATCAAACTCAAAGCATCAATCAAGGATAAAATGAACCTCATTTGCAAATATTTTAAAGTTCTTTTAAAAATTTCATGAAAACTAAGAGTCCTAAATGGTTGCCAAAATTGTCCTAAAAGCTTTGTTAGTTATTCCAAACAAATGTCTTGTTGCAAAATCTTGAATGTTTCTTAGGTTTTTCATGCATCAAAACAATTTAGGAATATCATTTTTGGGCTTAAAACATGCAAACTAGAACACAAAATCTTGAATGAAAACCAAAGTCCAAAGAGTCATTTTCACTTTTGAGTCCAAAATAATCTTGAATGATCTAAGGTTAAAACAAAGCACTTCAAAGTTCTTAAAACAACACACAAAATCTCAATCTTGAATGCTCAAAGGAAAAAACTTGAATGTTTAACCACTTGTCTTTGAATGCATGTTGCTAAAATCGCTCTTGAGTGCCATGGATTAAAATCAAGTTTTTTTTTTTTATGAATGCATGATTAAAACAACAAATCCAATCTTGAATGCAAAAGGTCAATTAATCATTGCAATATCTCACACTTCATCTTTTGGGGCATAAAAAGAATCTACATTTTAGAAACTTTCTAAGTTATAAAAACAAATAAAGACACTTTGATTGAATTTGTTGTTGGACTCACCCTCTTTAATCACCCATCATTCTAACCATTGGTTGCAATATCAACGCCATATATGGGGATGGGTCTACCTAACAAGGTGTTAAGTGCTTCACAAAAATCAAATTCCACTCACTTGAGTTTTTATTGATTTTTTTAAGATAGAAAATTTCTTGAATGCACATTAGTCTCGCTAACACTTCATTTGGGCATAAAAATTGAACAAATCTTGATGTGGAGGGCCTTTGGGTGCGCACTTGAAACTGAGTTTTACACTTCTTTATTTTGGGCTTAAAACAAACTCACACTCAATCTTGAATGCCTTAAAAAAAAATCAATCGATACTTGACATGGAGGGCCTCCAGGTGCGCGAGTTTACTTTTGTTGACCCTAAATCTTCTTGGTGTATTCATTCTTCGATCGATTTTACTTTTGTTAATGCTTCAAGTTGGAATTGAACAGTTGCATCCTAAACATGTGTGTTTGCAAGGTCTAGATAAGAAAAACTTAAGCGTCAGTTGGAAAAGAATTCTGTCTTTTAGCCCAAGATCATCCAAGTCTTCTCTCCCCTTGTCGTCTTTCAAGGCCATCTTGGGTACATAAGATTAGGATCCAAAATCTTGTTTAAATTTTAGGAGGCTTGCTTGGGGATTTCATCACCCCTTGGGATGATCTCAACTCCAATGTTTCGACAGAGTATAAAGATTAGGAGGTGAATCCAAAGACACCTCTCTTGGGATCAAGATTTTGTCACTCGGGCTAAGCCTCAAGGAACTTTATACCCTTAAGAAGTGAAAGAGGAGAAGTGGGTTACCACTCCTCTCGGCTATGTGACATCTTTTTGTTTTCATCTATGGATTTGGGCCTCACGTACCTTGGGTATATCGAGGACTCCCTAGCTAAACCAGCTGTTAGCCTTGCAGACAACCATCTAGGGTGTTAATGTGTTTGAAGTGACTGATCGAAACATTTGTAAAACATACACACTCCTTGGCGCAAGTATCACATTCTGAGAATCAAAAACTTCTATCTGGTTGTTCCTATCTATTGCTTGATTTTTTACTTGTTGAATGAATGTTTGCCAAACTTGGTCAATCCTAGCTTAAGGCATACTTAGCATAGTCACTGCCTATTCTAGAAGTTGAACAAGTTGAAGCAAAACAACCAGAATCTCTCTAAGCCAAGCAGATTCAGGAATTTATGTCAAAACACTCCAAACCCAAATAGAAGTTTCACAAAGCCAAACTCAGGCCATCTTAGGCATACCAAGAAATTGCAGCTAAGAAAAAGGAAGTAACACCAAGCCCTTGAATTGCCAAACTCCACAAAGCAGAAGACAAAGCGGTCAAAAAAACCTGTCAGGACACTTGGTTAGATCGCAGTATCAGATTTAGCAAGCATCCAGGAGTTAACCCTGCTTATGTCTTACCAACTAGGCATGATTTCTATGATTAGACCCCCTTGCTTTTCCACATCTTCTTGCATAAGTTTGACTTTATAGTCATCTTTGTAGGAAAGCCAGCCATTCTATTTTATCCCTTTAAATCATTTTAGCTCATCCATCTCATCTAGGTATTTTCCTTAGAATCAAACCAATTCCCTCAAACCTAGCTAGCATCCCAAAAAGCCTAATTTTCACATCCAAGCCTTCAAAATTGTTGTCACCTTGCCAAAGGTTTTCCATTCCTACCATCTTGCAAATCCACCAGCCTCATTGAGGTTATCCCTTTGACAGAGCTTTGTCTAGGGTAATCTAGCTTTGTCACTTGTTATCCCTTATCACCTTGAGCTAAAGGTTGGGATCCACAAGTGGTCAATCTCATGTTTTTCCTAAAGGATCATCAATCTATCCTTAAGTTGACACAATCACCACCAAGCTTGCACATAGGAAAGAAGACCTTTCATGATTTGGTGACATATCTTTGAATTTAGAATCCCCAACCCAATCCTCCTTAGGTTTTTCATATAGCTTTGCCTCAACCTAGGAAATCATTTGCATAGAAAAGCCTTCCCCCTTTGCATCCATTAGCATTGTTGCATCTCATCCCTAGGAACATTTTCATGCCACCCGTCACTCACTTAGCCAAGAAGAAGAAGGAAACAATGGAGCCCTATCATTTGGATCAAATAGCATCACTCCCCTTGAGCACTCAACCATCCTTTAGCCTAGAGAACACTATACCATCACCTACTAACATTGAAGCTTTCATGAACCAACCAAGAAATGCAGTATTGGTGAACACCATTATAGACAAGAACAAAGAAACAATCATGGCTAACTTTCAAAGGAACAATATAGGAGCCTTCGACTTTAGAAGACCTCCTCCCTTATCAGATCCATTTCACCTGTTGTTTGGAAAACTACCACTCCCAATAGGCTCTTATGATTCAAATTATCCTCAATATGTGCCAAAAGAAGAGCCTCAAGCCAATCCTTATGATCCAACAGACCCAAACATACCAGCCTCCACTCAAGTTGAAATCTCCCTTCCGCAAGCGAATCCAGCCACCACCACTCCACCATTAGTCCATACCACTCCATCCCAAACCCCCTTCACCCAAAACACCTCATCATTCACTCCCTTCACTATTGTTGATGCTACTCTCCAACCCAGCCTTCCAAATCCACCCATCTCCCAAATCAATGCTAGCATCTTTGGCCAACCTTAGCAATATACAACCGGGATGCCACCCATGGGGCCAAGTAATCAACCTTACATCACCCCCAGCTTGTTTACCTTAGCTCAAAACATTATTCTATCATTTCCACTAGGTCCTTGGAGCTTAGTGCCATTAGCCACAAATCCACAAGCTACTACCCTCACTCCACGAAGCTATCAAACCCCACAAGCTACTATCAATGTTCTGCCAAGCTCTCAAGTGACCCAAGCTCCTACCACCACTCTACCAAGCTTTAAAATCTAGCCACCAAGCTATCAAACCCCATCAATTCCATTACCAAGCTTTCAATTCCCACCACCTCCACCACCAACTAATCCATTACCTCATATTACTAACTATTTTTCTATGCCACTTCTAGGAGGAAATCCACCACCACCAACCACCAATTACTTGGCCTCCTTTGCCATGATACCCTCCAAAATGGGGGCACAACCCACATATATTGGTCAAACTCCTCAAATCCCAAGTCAAGTTCCACAAGCTCCCCGATCCTTTCTCCAAGCTTCACAACCATCTTATACCTTACCTCCATAAAGCAATCCATTTATCCCATAGCTAGCCTACATCCCTCAATCCCTATCCCAAATCCCATATTAGCAGCAAGCCTCAAAACACATGCAAAAATGTGTGCCTCCTCCACCTCAGCAACCCATCATCCACCATTCAGTTGCCCAAGCCATGTACAATCCCTACCAGCCCATACCTCAAAGCCATCCATGTTCCATTGCCCCCATCTAGCACATACCTACCTCGGAGCACTCTTACATTGGGTGCACCTCAGCCATCACCCATTAATTTAGAATGGAAAGCCATGAAGATAGCTTTGAAGAACATCCAGGAGGGAAATGATCCAAAAAATTTCAAGTTTGAGAATGTGTGTCCTTACCCATTTGACAGAGCCATTACCATGACACCATTTCCCAAACACTTTTGAGATACTCAAGTTTGACAAATTCAGAGGAAAAGAAGACCCTGTCACACATATCAAAGAATTTGACATGCACTGCCAAGAAGTGGCATACGGTGATTTCTTCCTCTTGTGTCTCTTTCCCAAAAGCTTGGTTGGACCAGCTCTTGAATGGTTTTATAAAATCCCATATGGCACAATTAAAAACTTTGTTGAATTGTCTGAGGCATTTGTAGCCCAATATGCCCATCTTGTTGAAACAAAGCTCTTAGTAGTTGATCTTGTCCACACTAAGAAAAAAGGTGGAGAAAGCCTTACCAAATATCTGCAAAGATGGCAAACCCTTACCACCCGCATATCTTACACCTTGCCAGAACGCCATTTGGTGAAAATGTTTATTGATAATGCCCATCCCAGCTTGGCTCACCACATGACCATGAACTGTTTGCAGACCTACAAAGATATCAAAGAAAAAGGAATGATCCTTGAGCAAGGACTTATTAAAGTTGGTGTGGTCAAGATTTGCAAGGAATCCAACCAAAATCAATCACATTCCAATGAGACGTCTAGGTATTGGAACAAAAACAAGCACATTGCAACAGACGACATCACTGACACCAGACATGTGAATATTGTTGGTCCTTCCCAAAATCAATCCAACCCACCTTATCAACCAAAAAATCAACAAACTATCAACTACCAACACTAGAATCACCAAATCTATCAAGGCCACAATCCAAGACCCAACTTTCAAGGGTCTAGCAATCAAGCTAATGTCATCAGTGTAGCTGCAGGACCAAAGCCCAAGTTCCAACCCGCACCTAGAAATTATACACCCCTTGGTGAGCCATTGGATGTCATTTTTGAGAAATTGACTAAGGAAAACCTCATCAAATTTCCTTCTACCTAGCAAATTGACCCAAGCCAATCCAAAGCTGCATGGTACAAAGACAATGAGTACTGCAAATTTCATAGGGTAAAAGGTCACACCACCCTCAGATGCATGAAACTGAAAGATTATGTGCAGGACCTCGTTGATCGAAAAGAAATCACCGTTTGTGCCCAAACCTCTCCCAATGCAGACTTATAGATCTATCAAAATGCTTTTCCCCCTCACAACAACCAAAATCTTGGAAAAGCACCTATCCAAACCAACAACAACAACTCCAACAACCACCATCCAAACCAATAGCATGGGAAGAAAAATGACCACACTTCATCCTATATAGATTATGGTAGCCTCATAGGTTGTATATCCGAGAAAGAGCCTTCTATCAATGTTATCAATATCCAAGGACCAAACAATGAGTGTGTAGTCACCACTCGAAGAGTGCAATTTAACATCGCAGGCCCACCAATTTCACCAGCACCATCAGCTCCATCAAAAAGCTAGTACAATATCTTGGAACACCTTGGGAACATGCCAGCCCAAATCTCCATTTTAGACCTTCTCCGCACTAGTCCTGTGTACAAAAACATCCTTGACAATGCTCTCATAGAATCCCATGTCCCTTTAGATATCAACACTACTAATTTTCATAATCTCATTGGACACCTATCCTCCTCATGTGCCCTATCATTCAAACCCACCGACATACCCGTGGTCGAGCCAGATCACACCCTTCTGCTTCGCATAGCCATTATGGTATCCAATTTTGTCATAAAAAGAGTAATGATAGATAATGGATCAGCCTTGAATATTTGCACCCTAAAATTCATAAAACAAGCTGGGTATACTGAGGCAGATATCATCAGTGAGGTTATCACCATCAAAGCTTATGACAACTTGGAAAGAACCACAGAAGGAACTATTTTGCTGCCAATCAAGGTTGGGCCAGTCATCCAAGAAACACTCTACCATGTTATTGATCTAAACCTACCATTTAACATCCTCCTCAGTCACCCATGGATTCATGCCATGAAAGTCATTCCATCCACTTACCATCAGTGCATCAAATTTTTGCATCAGGGCACTGAGGTAACCATCCATGCCGATCCAGAACCCTTTTCTTACTGCAATGCGGTTGAAGCTTCATATGCAAACCATTGCCCTAGAATTGATATCGGCACAGCCATCGCCAACTCATCCCACACTTGTAATGACCCAGAAACCATCCTTGCCTCCACCCTATCTACCATGAAGATCAATAACAAAGGCTGTGGAGAGTATAGTCTGTTAAATGCATTTGCTGTCGGGGCACTCCCACTTGATCCACATGCCCATGGATGACCAACATATGACAAAGCTAAGAAGATTCCACCTCCTTGATACAAACAGTTTGGCCCAACAACCTTTGTATCCTTGAAAGTCACTCTTCATGAGGAGCTCACTCTAGATATCAACAATTGGTTACATAAGGATGCACCTCCAAGAAATCAAGCATGCCTTGATCACTTCAGCCAAAAGTATCCCCAAGAACATAAGCTCATCACTAATAAATGGAACTATCAAGGTGGTGATCTAGGACCAGAGGAAAGAGGCATGTAGTGCCCCATCGAAGCACATAAGTGTGAAATGAAGTCAGGTCTTGGCTTTGACATACCCACAACTGGGGGCACCAATACAGACGGTCACACTTTTTGAACATTCACCTCGACCTTGTCAAAATCAAAGACATTCCTGAGGAAGTTGAAAAGAGATCCTACGATGATATCCCAGACCAAATCTCCCTGAGAGACTCTGTTCTCCAAGAACTATCCATCCATTTCATTGACCTACCACTCGCCCATCCACAACTCATATATTGGGACCAACCAAGCATCATACACATTTATGAATTCACATCAAAGGAAGTGCTTTTGAGATTGATGGGAGCCAAAACTCCTCACAAGAAAACAAAGTCAGATTCTGCCTATATCTATAAGCTCAATCCCAAGGGGTATTTTGGAGAAAATCCCCAACCTAGTTCTGATACACCCAAAACTGAAACTAAGGTGAATTCGGGACTAGCTAAAGCAGCGAAGAGGGCCCCTCAGTAAGAAAATCTAGAGTCACAAGCAGAACATGAGGATTTAGCATTACCTCCTCAAAATAATCGACCAGAGGTGTCTTCTATTCTAATTGAGGATACTAGAGAAGTCAACATTGGTTCTTCAGAGATCCCCAGACTTGTTCACATTGTTGCATCCCTATCACAAGACCAAGCTGACCTCCTCTTTGAGGTATTAAGAGAGAATATTGGCCAATTTGCAAGGTCATATTAGGACATGCCAGGACCTGATCCAAAGCCTGTAGTGCATCATCTTGCAATCGATTCAAAGAACAAGCGCATTAGACAAAAGCTTAGAAAAATGCACCCCAAGGTGGCATTACTGGTCAAAGCTGAATTAGAAAGAATGTTAGCTGCTAAGGTTATCCGCCCTATTGACTACTCAAAGTGGATCTCCAACATGGTCTCCATCACTAAACCTTCCGGTGACATCAAAATCTACACTGATTTCAGAGATCTTAACAAAGCTTGTCCAAAAGATTATTTTCCCTTACCCAACATAGATATGATTGTAGACCTTACAGCTGGACATGAAATTCTATCCCTCATGGATGGATTTTTTGGGTATAATCAAATCAAGATTGCAGAAGAGGATCAGCATAAGACAGCATTCACTACCCCTTGGGGAACCTTTTGCTACAACATGATGCCTTTTGGCCTAAAGAATGCTGGGGCTACCTATCAAAGAGCTATGACAGCCATTTTCCATGATCCTATCCATAGCATTTTGGAGGATTATGTCAATGATATCTTGGTTAAATCTCACACCTTCATGGATCATCTTGCTGACCTAGAGAAAGTCTTTGATAGGTTAGCCAAATATCATCTCATGCTAAATCCCAAGAAATGTGTCTTTGGGGTCACATCTGGCAAGCTTCTAGGCTTTATAGTTTCTAAATGAGGTATAGAGATTGACCCCAAGAAGGTCAAGGCTATCTTAGACATGCCTCCTCCCCAGACACTACGACAACTTCACACTCTTCAAGGAAAGCTTCAATCTGTTCGGTGCTTCATCTCCCAGCTTGCAGATAAGTGTACGCTGTTTGTAGATTTACTAAAGAAGGATGAAAACTTCAAGTGGGATCCTTTATGTCAATGCAACTTTGATCATCTCAAGCAGTATCTCATCAATCCCCTTATCTTGGTTCCACCAGTTCCTGGTCATCCCTTGATCTTGTACATATCAGCAATGCCTACTGCTCTAGGGGCACTTCTAGCACAACTCAATGACTATGACAGAGAAAGAGCCATCTACTACATCAGTAGAACCCTAGTTGGTTATGAACTCAATTATACGCCTATGGAAAAAGCTTGTTTGGCAGTTGTTTTCTCAACTCAAAAGCTTTGCCACTACATGCTAAGTCATACCATCCAACTAGTCTCCAAGATCGACCCTCTCAAGTATATGCTCTCTAGAACAGCACTTACAAGTCATTTGGCCAAATGGGTTATGCTCCTTAGCGAATTTGACATCCAATATGTGGATAGAAAGGAAATCAAAGGGCAAGCTATAGCAGATTACCTAGCTGATGCACCTCTAGTAGATACATATCCTTTGATCACAGAATTTCCAGATGAGCATATCTATCTAATTGAAGAACTGCCCACATGGAAACTTTATTTTGATGGCTCATATACATCTCATGGATCAGGGGTAGCAATATTGTTGGTCACACCTCAAGGAGATTACATTCCAAAAGCCTTCAAGCTACAATTCCCTAGCACCAACAATATAGCTGAATATGAGGCTCTCATAGCAGGATTAAATATACCTGCAGAATGGAACATCACTGAGTTACAAATCTTTGGCGATTCTTAGCTCATCATCAAGCAAGCCCTAAATGAATATCAAACCAAAGATGAAAATTTATTACCCTACAAAGAGCTAGTTGATCAGCTAACCTAGCATTTTACAAAGCTTTAGTTTACACAAGTGCCTCGAATACAGAACAAAGTAGCAAATGCTATGGCTACTATTGGCTCGCTCTTGGAAATTCCCCAAGTGGTTACGCAGTATGAGTTTTTAGTCAAGCAGCTCCTCACACCTTCCTATGCGAATGATGACTCAAATTGTGTTTGTATCTTGGTTGGTCCCCAATCCCCTTGGTACCATGAGATTCACGCTTACCTGAAAGATGGTATCATCTTCCCTCACCTCACACGTACCCAATGCCAAAACCTCATCCAAAAATCATCCCGCTATGTTATCATAGCCAATACCCTATATCTTTAGGGTTATCATAATACTCTCTCTCGATGTTTAGATGAAAATAAGGCTGCGATGGCATTAAAAGAAGTACACTCTAAACTTTGTGGTGCCCACATGAGTGGTATTGTCCTCATGCGACAAATCCTTAGAGTAGGCTACTATTGGCCTACCATTGAAGAAGACTCTTGTGACTTTGTCAAAAAGTGTCTCCCATGTCAGTAGCACGCAAATCTTGTGCACGCTCCAGCACAGGATCTACAGCCTATTGCACCACCTAGGCCTTTAGCTTGTTGGGGCCTTGATCTAGTTGGAACTATCACACCTCTCTCATCTAATGGACATAAATGGATAATAATAGCTATAGACTATTTCACTAAATGGGTGGAAGCAGTCCCCCTAGTCTCAGCTATAGGAGTTCAGGTCTCCAAGTTCATCTTGTACCACATTGTTTGCCACTTCAGCATCCCATCCACCATCTTCACTGACCACAGAGGTAACTTTGAAAATCTCAACATGGAAGAATTATGCACTTCCCTCCACATCTATCACTACTTTTCTAGCCCATATTTCCCACAAGGTAACAGCCAGGCAGAGGCAACTAACAAAACCCTCCTCAAAATCTTAAAGAAAGTTGTCAATGATTCAGGCCTCAATTGGCATCTACAAATAAATCCAGCCCTATGGGCCTATTGAACTTCTTTTCGTACATCCATAGGCACAACTCCATGCTCCTTAGTCTATGGTGCCGAAGCAGTACTACCCATCGAGGTTGAACTTCCCTCCTTGCGCATATCTTTGCAAGGGCAAATATTAGATGAAGAATACAGAGTAGCTCGGCTCACCTAGCTAGATCTCTTAGATGAGAAGCGACAACAAGCCTATGATCATCTCACAGTCTATCAAACTCATCTCAAAAGGAATTTCAACAAGAAGGTGCTTCCACGACACTTTCAGCTGGGCGACATGGTCCTCAAAGAAAATATGGAAGTCCAAGCTAATCGAGAAAAGAAAGGCAAGTTTGAACCTACCTAGCTTGGTCCTTATGTTGTAACTGCCTCCTTTGGCTCCGGAGCTTATCAGCTATCTACACCATAAGGAGAACTCTTGAATGATCCTGCTAACATCATTCATCTCAAGAAGTTCTATGCTTGAAGATCCTTGGTATACCTAGCTTTTGAAAAATACAAAAAAATAGTAAAGAGAAATAAGTGTTCCTTGGTGAAAACCTAGTAATTCAGGCACCTTGTGTAGTAAGACTAATCCATTATCTATCACCATCCTATCCCTCATCCATCCATTCACAATCCAATAAAACACCTGCTTGTTCCCTTAGTGTTTTGACCAAATATCCAAAATCTAATGAAGCTTATAAATACCTCTTGTATAGCTTGTAAATCTTGTACCTTAGCTTGTAAATCTTGTACCCCAGCTTGTAAATCTTGTATCATCCCTTGTATCATAGCTTGTATATCCAAATCTTGTCCAAAGCTTATACCATATTCTAGCTTGTATTATATGCCAAATCTTGTATCTTATCACATGCACACAAAGAATCCCATTTTCCTTAAGCTTTTCGCAAACCATCTACCTATCCGCCTATCAACTATTGCAGACATCCCACCCTTCATGAACATTTCCATCTCACAAAAACCAAAACATGAACAACCTTGTACATTTGTAACATATCTTGGTCAGTTAGCTTGTACATCCTCTTTAGCTTAGTACCATTGTATCTATCCAGCTTTCGTGTCAGTTCCTCCTTGATCAGCATCTTGCACACATTGCACAACCCTTGGTTAGCTATTCCAATGCATCCTTTAGCTAGATATCATATCACCAAAGTGTTATCCTTCTTAGTTCAGCTTGTCAGATGCATCACTCATCCAAAATCCATTAGCTTAGGTGCTCTCCGATAGATCATTGTAGGATATAGCTTTCCACATGTCTGATCTTGGTCTGTTAGTACCTCATCCTACCCATCTCATTGCCAAACGGTTCTCTTTTGAATTTTCTCTTTCTTTTGATTTGGAATCTTCCCTTTTGGGTCTTGAAGTATCTTTTCCAAGAAATCTCCTTGTTCCCTCCTCAAGGTTTCCACGATCTTCCATATCATGGTATACTGCAAATGGGGCAATCTGAGCATAAGGTCTTGATCAGGTCTTTTGTTTATTTTTATTTTCTGCTTGTGGGTTACCCAGCGTCGATTCCACACTGCTTCCTCTGGGATTCATGTGTGATGTTGGGGCAATCCTTGCGTGTTTTTTTTGAGTCAGTTCGTCAGTCCTCTAGATGGTTGGTGACACGGCCTTGATGTTCTTGGTAACCTTGGCAATTAACCAACAGTCCTATAGCAAATCTAGTGCTCAACTACATGGTGGTACTTCTCTTTGAAGTATCCCCCTGCTAAAAAAAGCTTCAATGGTTTCCCTTCATCTCCATTATCCCCCATCCATATCCAGCATTTGTCTCTCCTACCCCAACTTATGGATCAGTATCTCTTTGAATCAATATGCACTTTTAGCTTTAGGGATCCACAATCCTAGTCTTAGGGATCCACCAATCCAATCAATCCACCAAGCCTCATCTTTCAAGCTCCATAATCCTAGTCCTAGGGATCTCCGAAACCCAGCTTTTGCCAATCTGACTCTTTCAAATCCTATTGCATCAGCTTTATCATCCCATCATCCATCTCCCTATCCTAGATTCCTTTTTATAGCGCTCCACTCCTTCATCCTCTACAATCCCTGAGATCTTAAGCTTGCTTCCTCTTGTGCCTCTGATTCTCCCTTTATCATTCTTCCATAGTGAGAGTTTGAGCTAACTAAACCTCTTCTCTTAAGCCAATCTGAGTCTCCTTGCTCATCTCAGATTCTTGTACTTTTCAGAAGCCATCAAGCCTCGCTTTCTCTCCTCGTCACCTTCTTGAGGGGGCATCTCGCAGTCCATTCTCTCCTCTTCTGCTCTAGCCTTGGGCATCTTATTTTCTTATCTTTGATGCCATGCCACTTGCAGCATCACATCAAAGAGGGGAAAAATGTAGACACCTAAATTCTTTAGAAAATAAAGTATTTTTATTTTCTGAAAAAATTCCTGATGACATCATCATTTATTAATTAATTAATTATTTTATTTATTTATTTATTTTTATACCATTAAATTTGTTTCTCTTAATTAAAAATATTTAATTAAGGAATCCCTCCCAAAAATGTTTAAATCTTATTTAAACATTATTTTCTTATTTATTAATTATTTAATTAATAAATTCACCAAAAAACCCAAAATAAATAAAAAATTTATTTTTTGCCCAAAACTTGGCCAATTTCTTTAAGACCACTAACCTTTTCCAAAATCTTCTAATCCTTCTTTAATTTTGATTAAAGGCTAATCCCATCATTTCCTACCCCTAATCCCAACTCAAAATATTTAATTAAGATTAAATATTAATCCTCATGTTTATTAAAAAAGTTTTAATAAATATCTCCTCAATCCAAACCCTTGAAATAAATAAAACTTTATTTATTTCCTAAAAATCTAATTTATCCTCATCCTTAGAAGTTCTAGACTCTTCTAGAAAGTCTTCATCCTCATCCTAGAAAGTTCTAGACTATTCTAGAAAGTCTTTATCCTCATCCAAAGTCTACACTCTTCTAGAAGATGTCTTTAAACCTAATCCTAATCCCCTCCTAACATTGTCACATTCCCTAAACATGGGTTAAGACTTACTAACCCAAGCCGAAGTTAACAAATATCTCCTCCTTCACCCACCCTCATTAAATGTCATCCACTTGCCTATCCCTAAGCTAATCCTAAACCATCCTAATCCATCCTCTAATCATTTGCACAATCCTAAGCAAGCTTAAAACCTTCCTAATCAAGCCCAAGTCAAAATTTCTCTCATCTCCCTCAAAATATCCCAACCATAAAACTTTATGAAGCCCACTAGGCCATAAATGACTCTTCCAAGCCCTTTCATTGCTCTTACAAGCCATTATGAGGGTCTTTATGAAGATTTTATCTCTTGAGCCTCCTTTGTTGACTCATCCTTCCCCTTTCTTCCATCCTCTCACCCTGTGACATGTGTCACTCCCTGATTGGTTGTAAGAAAGCACAATCCATGTGCTCTCCTCTCATGCAATCTGAGCCCTCCATGAGCTTTTTCCCATCCTTGCATCTTAGCCCTCAATCCCTCAAGCCTCTTGCCTATAAATTGGATCCTTCCCCTTTGCAAAAGAACATAATCAATGAAGTAAAGTCATAATGCCATTTTAAGAAGTCATTTTACATCAATACCATACACTCACACCCAAATTCCAACTCCATTTGAAGCCCTTTTTGAAGCATAAGCTTGAGCATACATCCTATCTATTTAGACAAAGCCACTCAACAAGAGAGCTTCTCATTGAGAGAGCCCATTAATGGCTCATATTTTCAATTGAGAGCTCATCTTAGTCTATCTTGAAGTTTATGAATTTTGTTTAGTTTGTAGAAGCTTTATTTAAATTTGGTTTCTATTAGCATACTAACATTGCTCATATAGACTAATATGCTTCGCATATTAGCTCAAAGAGGGGCATTTTTAGAGACCCTAAAATTGGTAAAGGCCTAAAACAATAAGAATTTTAATCAAGCAATGAGAATTAAGGATAAAATCAAATAACAAAGAAAAATAATAGACTTTCAAATCAATAGTAACATTAGGTCATTCGAGCGATTAAATCAATCAATCACCTATCAAATCTAAAATGATCAAAATCACTTAAAAAAGAGGAAAAACAATTCATAAAATCATAAAATGAAATTAAAAAGGTAAAAGGTAAAGACAAAAGTTGAAAGTAAATGCAACATTTTAATAAATCAACAAAAGCAATTTATCCTCTCAAAAGTGAAAACCCTCTTTTTTGAAATTAAAAGAATTGAAAAATCCTCATTTATCCTCACAAACTAAGTTTGTTGGACTTTTCCTCTTGGTGCCTTATGAGATATTTTTCAATTTCACCATTACCCTCTGATGAAAAGTAAAACCCTGATCCTTACCCCAACCCCCTCCTAAAATCCTATAAATGGGAGGGAAAATCAAGAGCAAAGGGACCCAAGTTTGTAGGCATCCATATTATAGGCATTTAGAGTTATCATTTAGCATCACTGTTGTTGAGAATTAATGTCATGTTTGCTTCATTTTAGCATCATTTTGCTATCTATTTAGCATTCTAAAGCATTTTTTTAGTCTTATGCATCCACATATCATAGCATTTTAGTGTTATTATCTTCATATAATTGGCATTTCATATAGATCTCCTATAGACTTACCTAGATCTGCATTAATAGCATACTCCCATTCTAGAAATGTCACTAAGATGTTGGTCTAAGAGAAATTTTAGCAATTGTATTTAGGGAAACATGAGATGTGTGTGGATTCTTCATTTAATAGTGATTTCTTGGGTCTATATTAGCTCATTGTTATTTCGATTGCACTTTGCACTAAGGTCTCATGAATACATAATTCTACTGTATACAATAAGTACACAATTACAATATTTTTAAATAATAATGATTTGACATCTTATGATCAATCATACAAAATATTGCACCAAGAATGCTAAGCTATTTCACATAAATCCTATTTGAAAGAAGACATGTGATGCAAGGAGGGATTCAAATAGCTAGGGCCATAGGCACACCTAGCTATCCAAACACCTCGTTGAGTAAACAAAATGGAAGCAAACACATAGAGAACAACACCAAGGACAGAAGAAAATAGCAACATGTTATTGATTCATCAAGTTAACAACATACATGCCCATCTTTAAGGCCTTCTAGGTTACAACCAAATACAAAATACAACTTCAAATCCATGATCCAGCTTCAAACTCACTATTCTAGGAATATATTCTCTCAACTCTCTAAGTTCTTTGACTTTGCAATCCCATCCAAACTCCTTAAGTGATTCCTAACCTAAACCTAAACACCCCTCTTTATACTTGCCAAAATGGCTTACCAAAGATTCTAGATCATTACATAATAGAGAGGTTGAGCTTGCAATGATTTGCACACATCCCAAGACAAGATCCAAATATTAAATTTTCTATCCAAATTAATTACATAAGTTAGCTCAAATGAAGAACCAATCATATACAAACTCGGTCAAAGAAGGAATCGAGCATCAATAAATAACAGGTTCACTTGACTTTTGAATGAATGCTCAGTCAACACTAGATAGCTCAGCTAGCACTAGACAACTCTGCCAACATTGACAGAATGAATAGCAATTGCTAGCATTCAATAATGACTACAACTTGGTAGTAACTAGCAGACTAAATATAGATGAGTAGGATAACACACCAACCCAGGATGCTCTTGCATCAGACAACTGGGGTGGAAAGAAACGATTCTGCCGAATTATTGAGATATCAAAACCTAAGTTGAATTCAACTTAGATCGAGAAATCCATGATGCATCTTCAATAGGTCCATTTTTCCATTTTACCAAATATTCATGAGAATTCTTTCCTCTCATCCTTTTACCAACTCTTTGATCTAATATATGTTCAACCTCTTCAATCTTCTTTTTAGGATAATCATCAAGTACATCAATTTCATCATCTAACTCATGGTACTCATATAAATCAAAAACATTGAATATAGGAGATATATCCATTTCACTAGGAAGCAACTCAACTTCATAAGAATTACCACTATCAAACTTTCTCCAAACTCTACAAGGACCAAACTTCTTCATTTTCAGCTTACTATATGTTCCAACAGGAAATCTTCCTCTCTTCAAATGAACCATCACCTCATCACCAACTTCAAAATATGATGTCTTCTAGACTTGTCCACATTTTCCTTATACTTCTAATTACTTTGTTCCAACTTCAACTTCACTTTCTCATGTAAATACTTCATAAAAATAACAAATTCTTCCCCTTCGACACTTCTCTTTTGTTCATCAGAAACATCCCTCAAATCTGATACTCCTCTAGGTTTCATTCCAATAACAATCTTGAAAGGGTTTTTTTCCAGTACTCCTATTCACAAAATTATTATATGAAAACTTAGCTTGTACCAATACCATATCCTAATTACTCATCTTATCTCCAACTAACATCTCAACAAGTTACCCAAGCTTCTATTCACAACCTCTATTTGTCCATCTATCTATGGATGGAATGTAGAACTAAACTTCAACTCAATATCCATCTGTTTCCACAAACTCCTCCAAAATTAGCCAACAAACTTACTATCTCTGTCAAAAATAATACTTCTTAGTAATCCATGCAATATAACAATCTCTTTGAAGAAAATCTCAACAACATGCACAACATCTAATGTATTTTTACATGGTATGAAATGTGTCATCTTAGAAAATCTATCTATAACAACAAATATGGAACTATACCCTCTTGTTGTCTTAGATAATCCAAGAACAAAATTCATACTAATGTCACTCCAAGGTTTCTTAGGAATAGAAATAGTTGTATGCAATCTAGTATTCTGACTTAATCCTTTTGCAACTTGGCAAATTCCACAATATTTTACAAACTGTTGAAAATCCTTGTAATTCTATGGCCAATAATACTTATCCTTAAGCAAACTCAATGTCTTATCAATTCCAAAATTTCCAACCAAACCACCATAATTCTTGTCCTTAATCAAATTAACTCTTATAGAACTTCTTGGTATACACGACTAAGTTCCTTTGAACAACATACCTTCTTGAATTAAATACTCATCAAACTTACTCATTTGATCTGACAGATTTGGTGCTCTACGCTCTCTCCATGCCTTAGAAAAATTAGGGTCAAAATCATACAATTCCTTCATTTCATCAAAACCAAGAACTTCAACCTTTATCTCAGTCAATAAAGAACGTCTTCTACTTAATGCATCAACAACTTGGTTAGTCACTCCACTTTTATGCTTGATCACAAATGTGATTACAAATATTCATCTCACTTCATATGTCTTTGATTCAGTTTATGTTGACTAACGAAATCCTATAAAGCTTTATGACTAGTATACAATACAAACTCCTTATGAATCAAATAATGTCCAATTCTTCAAGGCTATATCATAAAACTCTTGATCATACACAAAATACTTCCTTTTAGCATTATTCAACTTCTCACTAAAGAAAGTAATAGGTTTATCTTCTTGACTCAACACAACTATTGCACTACCACTTGCATCACATTCAACTTGAAATGCCTTATTGAAATTAGGTAAAACCAATACAGGTAACTTAAAGTCTCAAAACTCTTACTAGCCCCATGTGTCCACTTAAAATCCTTTTTATCTCCTCTCATTGTCTCAGTCATAGCATCACAAATAGAATAAAAATTCTTTATAATTTTTTTGTAGAAACTAGCCAAACCATGAAATAATCTTATCTCAACCACATTCTTAGGTGCAGGCCATTCAAAAATTTCTTTAACCTTCTCACGATGCATTCTCAAACCATCAGCTGAAATCATAAATCTCAAATACACAATTTCCTCTTGCATAAATGAACACTTCTTCAAATTAATCAGCAACTTCTCCTCTTTCAATCTCTGCAATACTTGTCTAACATACTCAAGATGTTCTTCCTTAGTCTTACTAAATATTATAATATCATCGAAATAAAAAATTCACACACTTACCCAAAAATCTCTTGAGAACTTCATTCATCAATCTCATGAAAGTACTAGGTGCATTAATCAAACCAAAAGGCATAGCCAAGCATTCATAAAACCATCTTTTGTCTTAAAAAAGGTCTTCCATTCATCACCTTCTCTTATTCTGATTTGATGATAACCATTCTTCAAATCAATCTTGGTAAAATAATTTTCTCTACACAAACAATCCATTATATCATCTATCCTCGACATAGGAAACCCATATTTAATTGTTATCTTGTTAATAGCTCTAGAATCAGTACACATTCTCCATTCTCCATTTTCCTTAGGTGCCAACACAACAAGTATAGCACACAAACTAAAATAGTCTCTAATCAAAACTTTCTACAAAAACTCTTGCACTTATCTGTTAAGTTCTTCATTTTTTGTAGGTGTCAATCTATATGGTGCTTTGCTCGGTAAGCTAGCTCTAGGAATCAAATCCACACAATGACTTATACTTCTTACTAATGGTAAACCATCAGGTATATCTTTAGCAACAATCTCCTTGTACTCACTCAACAACCTTTCAATTTTTGATGTCACTCAGTTGCTACTGCCACAACTTAGTCCCTAAAGAATTATAGAAAAATAGACTTTGTTCTTTATCATCTCCTTTTCAAATTGTTTCTGATTGACCACACAAACTTGAATAGTAGTACAATTAACCTCATTTGGACTTTCAATCAAAGGAAACAATACTTTCTTTCTTCCATTCACCAAAAGAGTATATTGATTCAATCTTCCCTCATGCATAGCATATATATCATATGCATAACATCACACAGAATTTCATCAAATTAATTTCCAATCTTGAACTTTATCACACATTTTTCACTTACCAGCAACTTATGTTCATCCTTAATCCATGAAACATGATAAGGTTTAGGGTGTCTCAACCTCTACAATTGCAGCTTTGTAACCAACTCTTTTGATGCTAAATTTTTTGAACTTCCACTATCAATAATCACTTTGCAACATTTTCCATCCATCTTACATCTAGCCTTGATAAGACTTCTCCTGAACGTAGGTTTCTCATCAATTCCTTTGTTACACAAAGTTCTCCTTACCATCAAATTTTCTCCTACCTCAGATCCACTTGGTGAACCCTCAAGCTCTCCTCGAATAAAAAATTTATGTAACCTTGTTCATTCTCACTACAATATCTACACTCAAAGGATCTAAGCCCTTCTTTGCCACATCTAAAAAATTACCACAAAACCACCTCTAGAATAAGAATTACCTCTTCCTCGGTAATAACTAGTACCTCCTTGATAAAAATTACCACATTTCCATTCGGTTTTTCCTTTTTCATTATTTTTCCACTCAAATTTTTCCTTATCTTGCACAAAATTATCAAATATACCACCTTCTTAATAAGATCTACCTTTGCCTCTAGAATCTACTACCTCTTTGTCTTTGTTCATCCTTCTTTGTCAAGATCTCCTCATCTTTTAATGCATATTGATATGCTTCTTCCACACTTTCCAATTTTACAAAATTTATCTTATCTTGAATTCTAGACCTCAGTCCACTTAGATACCTTGCAGCTTTTGTAACCTCATCATCTACATGTCTAGATCTGATGCCCAATCTATAGAATTCCTCAGTATACTTTTTCATAGTCATGTCCTTTTGTCTCAATTTTTATAGTTTTCTCAATAAGCTAACTTGGTAATTAATGGTAAGAAACTTCTTTTTCACCTTGTTCACCATTTTCAACCAAGTCTCAATCTTCTATTTTCCTCTTCTTTGTCTATTAGTTTGCAAATTTTCCTACCACGGTGAGGCATGACCTTTCAACCCAGTGACTATAATCTTCACCTCCCTATTATCAGGAGTGCCTTCAAACTCAAAGAAATTCTTTGTATCATATATATAATCCAATAGAACATTAGTCTGTCCAATTTTCCATCATAAGGAACAACTTCCACAACATGCTTTGAGTAAGCCCTTACTCTCAACAACATTTACTCATCTTGATCTTCCTCAGGTTTTGGATTGGGCTTTGGTGTTATTGTTTCATCATCAAGATGTGCTCCTCTCCTCTAGGTTGTCTCCACGATATCTAATCTAGCTACAATTTGTCTCAACATGTCCACAATGGTAGTGTCAACATTTCCTCTATTGTGAACCATCTTTACAAACAAGTTTCTGCAAGATCATAACCATTTGCAAGTTATAGGTCATATCCGTAGATCTGCCACCCCACAACCAAATCCAATCTAGGTTTCAACATAATCCAATATCCTTAAGGATGATCCTCAAGCTTTGATACCAACTAATGCAAGGAGGGATTCAAATAGCTAGGGCTAGAGGCACACCTAACTATCCAAACACCTTATTGAGTAAACACAATGGAAGAAAACACATAGATAACAACACCAAGGATAGAAGAAACAACAACACTTTAATGATTCATCAAGTTAAAAACATGCATGCCTAGTTGTAAGGTCTTATGGGTTATGGCCAAATACAAAATACAACTTCAAATCCACGATTCAACTTCAAACTCACTATTCTAGTAACATCTACTCAATTCTCTAAGCTCTTTGATTTTGCATTCCCATCTAGACTCTCTAAGTGATTCCTAACATAAACCTAAATACCCCTCTTTATACTTGCTAAAATGGCTTACAAAATGTTGGTAAACAGATTGTTCTTTCCAATGTAACTCTTAAATGCCCAAACTTGTGAGAAATAATTTGATACCAATAGTTGGATAATATATCACAAGGTTGATAGATTTCCTCTAAATTGAAAGGTACAACTCCCTTATCAATGATATTCAATGAATTTGTTTATTCCTAAACTAATTGGGTATGTTCTTAACTCGAGAACTGAAGAGGAAAACCAAGCCAGCCCTAGACAGAACTAACTCAGGAAGATTTTAGTTCCAAAACCTAGCCAATGCCAAGAACCCATAATTCTTATGACTTCTTGATACTGGTAATGCAATATGGATGCAGATTATGTGATGCAATGAAGAAATGAAGATTTAATATTCAAATTTCTACAATAGGAATACATGCAAATACTCTGATCTACAACACATGCATTATTTGACACAAGATGCAAGATAATGTCCAAAACCAAATACAACAATGCTCTGATTGAATATATTCAAAAAATAATATCCAAATTCTCTGATTTGAAGAAAAACTCTTCTTTGTTTTGAAAACAACAAATACAATACTCTGATTTTTATTTGCCTACAACTCTGGCCAATCTTTTATAGAAATCAAAACATAAAACCCCTAATAGAAATACATAACATAAATGAATATCTCCCCTCTACTCCAAAAATAGCTACTCTTGTAGAAAAGAAGAACCCCTTGCAAATGAAAAGGTTTTACAATAAATACATTCTCTAGCAACCATTTGGTTTCTTCTGGTGACTTTTCAGTTCTGTAATTGACTCTTGCTCTTTGACTTCTCATCTTTTTCCTTTTGAAAACTAATATTCTTATTAACTTTAAAGTTAATAATGATATATCTTAACATATTCAAATTATATTTTACCAATTGACATTTAAATATGTTAAATCAAAATCTTTCCTTTGTTGGATGGATAGTAAAATTGGGTCATGATTCGGGGGGTGTATCTTTTTCTTCCACCATTGGATCAAGCTCATTTTTAGATATGTTTTTCCAAACCTAACTTTCTGCATTCTAACTGAAGCGATCAGAACAATAATCACCAAGTCAAAAGATATGAGCTGCTGAATGCTAGTCTATATGACTGTTACAAAATCAGAATTGATAAAATGAAGTTTCTAGCCACTCTTCTTTCACATGCTTTGTAACCCAGATGTCTTCAATTTGCTAGTATGTTTTTCCATGCTTACCATGTTGATTCTTTGCTAAATTTTGGGAGTGATTCTCTGGAATGCTTGTGGAAGAAAATCTCGAATGGAGGTCAAAAAGCGTACCAAGTTCTCAATTTTTGGCTTTTTTGTTGTAGGTGAAATTTGCACATTCTAGTAATAGCTACACTTTGAAAATAATCAACAAGTAATACTTTTTCTTTGTTATCATGTCACTAGTTACATAACACTCAAATTCATTCTTGGTGGAAATCTGATTTTTGTCTTCTCTCTTTTGTGGAAAACTCCAACTTGAATTCGAAAGGTGTAGCATAAAATGAATTTTCCACTTCATATTTAATGTCATGTTGATGTCCAAATCTTCAAGAGGTAAATCATTATTAGATTATAATTCTTTGTTTAATCAATTAAGAGCTCTTTTCCATCTCTCTATTGTTGATTTGATACTTGGTGGAAATTCCATTTTTGAATGCGAAAAGCGCACCCAATCTTCAACTTTCCATCTCCATGTAGTGGGCATAATTTTGATGTAGATTGGTTCATAAATTATCATTTTGAAGTGATCTTGATACTAGACCCCATATATCTTCACTTTGGATTGAGATTTCCTTTTCTCTCCTCATTTAGAAAACTAAACTTTGACTGTGAAAGCCGTAGTGGAAAATGAGTTTTTCACTATGCTTTTCCCTTTGCTGGAAAATGAAACATTTTCTTCTCCAATAAAAAAATATTAAAATGACTACAAAAGGCATAGCGAAAAATTATTTTTTCGCTACGCATTTTTCCTTTGGTGGAAAATCCTAAGTCGACTACTCCATTACGAAAAATTCAAGAAATGCTTCTCCATGGCAGAAAAATGAACTTTGACTTCGAAAAGCATAGTGGAAAATGAATTATCCGCTTCTTTAAAACTTTTTCAAATTTTCACCATTTTTCTTCCACATCTACATATCTACACTTAGAAACAATTCAATCCTTCATAGAAACTTTCTTAGAATCAAGGAATACATTAGCAAAAATTTATCATGGGTGGCAGCTTAAATTTTTTTTTAATTGGGGTATTTTTAGT
Organism: Cupressus sempervirens; assembly: GCA_028749045.1. NCBI lineage: Eukaryota > Viridiplantae > Streptophyta > Pinopsida > Cupressales > Cupressaceae > Cupressus > Cupressus sempervirens. The sequence goes on from CM053792.1 coordinate 435,863,273, forward strand.
GTGCCTATAGCTGGCTCTAAATGGGGATTATGTGTTGCAAAGTGCATAAAGAATCCAATATCTCTATCAAAAGACAAGGGCCTATCCATTGGGCTATAGAGTCTAATCACACATAGGACTATCAAAGAATTGCTTGCCGAGAGGACAGAGGAGAGCAAGGAAAAACCAAAATTGAGAAAGTGGGAAACACTAAGCTAAGCACACCAAAACATAAGTGAGGAGGTCTCACCAAAATGAAAGAGAGAAAGGAGAATCTCAAACATAACCATTAACCAAAAAGGAGAAGTGTGACCCTTTCTGGAAAATAAACTTGCACTCCAACAAGCTGCAACAAAACCATTGTCTTTCCATGACTTCATCATTGGTGAAAGTGAATCCAGAAGCATGTTGAAAATATGTGACCAAAAAATATTTACCAAGTAACCATGCTTCATCATAAATTTCTAATTCTTCTTTGTCCTTTTCAATGTAAGATTTTGAATCATTCCTAATCTCAAAATGAAACTTAGACATCTCCAAGGAAAATATCATATCATCTTTGTTATCCAAACACTTGAGAAAACCATAATCAAAAGAATTTCCAGCATCTATGGTGCTCTCAACATATAAATTTTCTTCTTCAAGGTGAGGATAAATCTTAACTAAAATAAATTTGTCACCCTTTTCTTTCATCAAGTCTAAAAAATTTTCATTTAAAACATAGATATAGATTTGATAGGAGCATTACCATTAATTGGCAAAGAGAAGTATGAGCCTCTTTGGTAAGAAAAGTTTGTCACCCTTTTCTTTCATCAAGTCTAAAAAATTTTCATTTAAAACATAGATATAGATTTGATAGGAGCATTACCATTAATTGGCAAAGAGAAGTATGAGTCTCTTTGGTAAAATGGGTTATGTTTTGCAAGGTTGAACCAATTCCAAGACCTCCTGGAAAAATTTTCATGTCTAAATGCCACACTAATATAGTGTTGGAAATTAGTGAGCCAAAAACATTTCCCAAATAACCAGGCCTCATCATAGACCTCTGATTTTTTGGAATTCATCTGCACATTACTTCTCATGTATTCAACCATTCTTTGCTGAAGAGAAAAATAATCAAAAACTTTTGGGAAAGATGTTGCAACACATTTGCACTCATAACTTTCAACTTGATCACTCTTAAGAGAAATCTGAGTAGATAAATTGAGATTGCAAAAATCTGAATGTCCACATAATTATGAAACATATGTTGCATCATAGTCACATTCACTACAGTCATCTTCGATAGCAATTTCAAATTTCAAACTGAGATTGAAACAGAATGATTCTTCATTACACATAGGGTCAAATTGAATTGAAATAACTCCATCACTTTTCATGGCTATCAATTCTACAAAAAAATCATCCAAATTTAAAATCTCAATACTTGAATCAATTGTAGAAGAAGACTTACATTTGGCCAGTATCAAGATTTGATTAGCTTCCATTTCGTGATAAAGAAAAATATAATCCAACTCTTAATCATCTTCATGGTGCTGCAACATTTCATTAGCCACTAAAGATCCCTATACAAAAAAATTTCTTGCATCTTTTTCTTCAACTAAAATTCTAGACTTAGTCAAAGAATTATCAATAAATATTTCAGCCTTTCCATCAATACAAATTTCTTCTAGAATACTCAACTTTGCATGGTCTTCAAAACAAAATGATTTTAATATAGGATCATTACAAACTTTTGAAAATTGAAAATCATTTCTACCATAATCTTCAACAAAATTGAACTTTTCATATTTCGGAAGTGCATTAGTCGTAGAATGACTTTTAAAAGACTCCTCATGCAAAAGATTATCTCTATTTTCATCAAATCTGAAACTTTCCTTATTAGGAGCAAAATAAAGCATGGTCAAATTTTTATTTTCTAGAGTGCTTACCAATTCCTTGCCATTGTCAAGGATGCCTTTCTACATGGAAATTTGTTCCTTTGGAAACTATCGTATTTCTTGTTTTCCAAGAACTAAGCAATTGACTAATATTACTTCTTTTATTGATTTTTCTTCAAGTAAACTTGCCGAAACATAATTCCCTTTTATTTGGTCTTCAACATTAAAGTATCTTTGGATTACACACTTTAATAGTAGAGCGGATTGATGATCTTCTAAGGGATTTAATCCTTTTCTTTCAACTTCAGTAATACTTTGTTTAAATATAGTCCAAAGGAATTGTAAGTTAGGATCACTCTCAACATTTATTTCTTCAAATGTGGGTTTCCTTTTGATTTTCTTTCTTGGTTGAACTTCTTGCTCACTCAAGACTGAAAAAATATAGGAAACAAAATCAGGTGGGACTTCTGAAACCATTCATCATCCACCTTTAATTCATTGCTTAGCTGCAATACCCTTTCCTCACAATGCTACAATAACTTCTTTTTTACCTCCAGCTCTTTCATCTTGTGATATTTGGAATGAACACTTCTCCATAAAAAAATTGGTGCATGATCTTCTTTAATGCTCAAGTTCATTTTTCTCCCACAAGTAATGCTTTCTCTAAAAGCATCAAACAAATCACGCAATACTGGATCATGTGTTTGATTAAGTTCAATCAAAGAAGGATCTAGCCTTCTTCATTTGACAACTTTAATGGACATCATCTTTTAATAACAGAGTCACCAATCTTCTGCAAGTAGAGATAATTTTTAAAAAATTGAAAATGAAAGCACTAGACTCTTCAACCAGAAATGATGAGAATCAAAATAGAGTCGCCAATATCAAGCAGAGATAATAATAACAACTAAGTAAAACTTTAGCACTAATCTTCTTTTTTGCTTCCCCAGCAAAGTTGCCAAAAATCTATTGGTAAACATATTGTTCTTTCCAATGTAACTCTTAAATGCCCGAACCTATGAGAAACACTTTAATACCAATAGTTAGATAATCTATCATGAGGTTGATAGATTTCCTCTTAATTGAAAGGTACAACTCCCTTATCAATGTTATTCAATGAATTTGTCTATTCCTAAACTAATTGGGTATGTTCTTAACTCAAGAATGGAAGAGGAAAACCAAGTCAACCCTAGACATAAATAACTCAGGCATATTTTAGTTTCTGAACCTAGCCAATGCCAAGAACCCACAATTCCTATGACTTCTTGATATTGGTAATGCAATATGGATGCAAATTATGTGAATACAATGAAGAAATACATATTTAATATTCAGATTTCTACAGTAGGAATACATGCAAATACTCTAATCTACAACACATTCATTAGTTGAAACAAGATGCAAGATAATGTCCAAAATCGAATACAACAATGGTTTGATTGAATATATTCAGAAAATAATACCCAAATTCTTTGATTTGAAGCAAAACTCTTCTTTGTTTTGAATACAACAAATACAATGCTCTAATTTTTATTTGCCTGTAACTCTAGCCAAATCTTTTATAGAAATCAAAACATAAAACCCTTAAATGCATGAAATGAAATACATAACATAAACTACTATCTCCCCTCTACTCCAACAATACCTACTCTTGCAGAAAAAAAAGAACCCCTTGCAAATGAAAAGGTTTTACAATAAATGCATTCTCCAACAACCATTTGGTTTCTTCTAGTGACTTTTCAATTCTGTAACTAACTCTTGTCTCTTTGACTTCTCATCTTTTTCCTTTTGAAAATTGATATTCTTATTAACGTTAAAGCTAATAATGATATGTCTTAACATATTTAAATTATATTTTACCATTTGACATTTAAATATATTAAATCAAAATCTTTCCTTTGCTGGGCGGACAGAAAAATAAATACAACTGCCAATAAAAATGGGTCATGATTCGGGGGGCATATCATTTTCTTCCACTATTGGATTGAGCTAATTTTTGGATATGTTTTTCCAAATCTAACTTTCTGCATTTTGACCAAAGTGATCAGAACAATAATTACTGAGTCAAAAGATATGAGCTACTGAATGCTGGTCTATATGACTGTTACAAAATCAGAATTGATAAAATGAAGTTTCCAGCCACTCTTTATTCACATGCTTTGTAACCCATATGTCTTCAATTTGCCAGTATGTTCTTCCATGCTTACCATGTTGATTCTCTACTAAATTTTGGGAGTGATTCTCTAGAATGCTTATGGCAAAAAATTTTGAATGGAGGTCAAAAAGCATACCAAGTTCTCAATTTTTCGCTTCTTTATTGTAGGTGAAACACATTCTAGTAACAACTAGACTTTGAAAACAATTAACAAGTAATACTTCTTATTTTTTATTGTGCCAATGGTTACATAACACTCAAATTCATTCTTGGTAGAAATCTGATTTTTGTCTTCTCCCTTTTGTGGAAAACTCCAACCTGACTGTGAAAGGTGTAGCATAAAATGAATTTTCCACTTCATATTTAATGTCATGCTGATGTCCAAATCTTCAAGAGATAAATCATTATTAGATTATCATTTGTTATTCAATTAAGAGCTCTTTTCTATCTCTCTGTTGTTGATTTGATACTTGGTAGAAATTCCATTTTTGAGTGCGAAAAGTGCACCCAATCTTCAACTTTCCACCTCCATGTAGTGGGCAAAATTTTGATGTAGATTGATTCATAAATTACTATTCTGAAGTGGTCTTGATACTAAACCCCATATATCTTCATTTTGGATGGAGATTTTTCTTTTCTCTCCTCATGTGGAAAATTGAACTTTGACTACGAAAGGCATAGACTTTTCCCTTTGGTGGAAAATGAAACATTTGCTTCTCTAATGGAAAATCTGAAAAATGACTACGAAAGGCATAGTGGAGAATGAGTTTTCCGCTATGCATTTTTCCTTTGGTGAAAAATCTCAAGTCGACTACTCCATTGCAAAAAATTCAAGAAGTATTTCTCCATGTGGAAAAATGAACTTTGACTTCGAAAAGCATAGTAGAAAATGAATTATCCACTTCTTTAAAACTTTGTCAAATTTTCACCATCTTGCTTCCACATCTACATATTTGGACTCAGAAACAATTCAATACTTCATAGAAAATTTCTTAGAATCAAGGAATAAATTAGTGGAAATTTATCATGGGTGATGGCTTAAAATTTTTAAAACTTGGGGTATTTTTAGTGCACCTATAGCTAAAAATATGTTGGTAAACATATTGTTCTTTCCAATGTAACTCTTAAATGCTTGAACCTGTGAGAAACAATTTGATACCAATAGTTGGATAATCTATCACGAGGTTGATAGATTTCCTCTAAATTGAAAGGTACAGCTCCCTTATCAATGATATTTAATGAATTTGTTTGTTCCTAAACTAATTGGGTATGTTCTTAACTCAAGAACAAAAGAGGAAAGCCAAGCCAGGCCTAGATAGAACTAACTCGGGCATATTTTAGTTCCTAAACCTAGCCAATGCCAAGAACCCACAATTTCTATGACTTCTTGATACTGGTAATGCAATATGGATGCAGATTATGTGAATGCAATGAAGAAATGAAGATTTAATATTTAGATTTTTGCAATAGGAATACATGCAAATACTCTGATCTACAACACATTCATTATTTGACACAAGATGCAAGATAATGTCCAAAACTGAATACAACAATGCTCTGGTTGAATATTTTCAAAAAATAATACCCAAATTATCTTATTTGAAGCAAAACTTTTCTTTTTTTTGAATACAATAAATACAATGCTTTGATTTTTATTTGTCTACAACTCTGGTCAAATCTTTTATAGAAATCAAAACATAAAACCCCTAAATACATGAAATGAAATACATAATGTAAACTACTATCTCTCCTCTACTCTAGCAATCCCTACTCTTGCAGAAAAGAAGAACCCCTTGCAAATGAAAAGGTTTTACAATAAATACATTTTGCAGCAACACTTTGGTTTCTTCCAGTGACTTTTCAGTTTTGTAACTGACTCTTGTCTCTTTGACTTCTCATCTTTTTCCTTTTGAAAACTGATATTATTATTAACTTTAAAATTAATAATGATATATCTTAACATATTTAAATTATATTTTCCAATTGACATTTAAATATGTTAAATCAAAATCTTTCTTTTGCTGGGCAGACAGAAAAATAAATATTCCTGCTAGTAAAGATGAGTCATGTTTTGAAGGGCATATCTTTTTCTTCCACCATTGGATTGAGCTCATTTTTAGATATGTTTTTCCAAACCTAACTTTATACATTCTGACTAAAGAGATCTGAGCAATAATCACCAAGTCAAAAGATATGAGCTGTTGAACACTGGTCTATATGACTATTACAAAATTAGAATTGATAAAATGAAGTTTCCAGCCACTCTTCTTTCACATGCTTTGTAACCTAGATGTCTTCAATTTTCCAGTATGTTTTTCCATACTTACCATGTTGATTCTCTACTGAATTTTGGGAGTGATTTTGTGGAATGCTTGTGGCTAAAAATTTCGATGGGAGGTCGAAAAGCGTACCGAGTTCTCAATTTTCTACTTCTTTGTTGTAGGTGAAATTTTCACATTCTAGTAACAACCACACTTTGAAAATAATTAACAATTAATAGTTATTCTTTGTTATTGTTTCACTGGTTACATAACACTCAAATTCATTCTTGGCAGAAATCTGATTTTTGTCTTCTCCCTTTTGTGGAAAACTCCAACCTGACTGCGAAAGGTGTAGCATAAAATGAATTTTCCACTTCATATATAATGTCATGTTGATGTCTAAATCTTCAAGAGATAAATCATTATTAGATTACCATTCTTTTTTTAATTAATTAAGCGCTCTTTTCCATCTCTCTATTGTTGATTTGATACTTGGTGGAAATTTCATTTTTGAGTGCAAAAAGCACACCCAATCTTCAATTTTCCACCTCCATGTAGTGGGCACAATTTTGTTGTAGATTGATTCATAAATTACTTTTCTGAAGTGATCTTGATACTAGACCCCATATATCTTCATTTTGGATTGAGATTTGCCTTTTCTCCACTCATGTAGAAAACTAAACTTTGACTGCGAAGGGCATAGTGGAAAATGAGTTTTCCACTACACTTTTCCCTTTGGTGGAAAATGAAACATTTGCTTCTCCAATGGAAAATCTAATAATGACTACGAAAGGCATAGTGGAAAATGATTTTTCCACTATGCATTTTTCCTTTGGTGGAAAATCCTAAGTCGACTACTCCATTGTGAAAATTTAAGAAGTGCTTCTCCATGGTAGAAAAATGAAATTTGACTTCGAAAAGCATAGTGCAAAATGAATTATCCACTTCTTTAAAAAAAAATTGGATTTTCACCATTTTGCTTCCACATCTACATATGTGGACTTAGAAACAATTCAATCCTTCATAGAAACTTTCTTAGAATCAAGGGATACATTAGTAGAAATTTATAATGGGTGGCAGCTTAAAAGTTTTAAGAATTGGGGTATTTTTAGTGCAGCTACACAAAAGATTCTAGATAATTGCATAATAGAAAGGTCAACCTTAAAATGGTTTACACACATCCCAAGACAAGATTCAAACATTAAATTTGTAATCCAAATTAATTACATAAGTTGGCTCAAAGTAGGAACTAGCCATAGAAAAGCTCGATCAAAGAAGGAACTGAGCATCAATAAATAACAAGTTCACTTGGCACTTGAAGGAACACTTGGCCAACACTGAATAGCTCAGCCAATACTAGATAGCTCGACCAACACTAGATAATTCAATCAACACTAATAGAATGAATAGGATAACATGACAACCAAAAAATTAACATGACTTCAAAAATGACTAAAACTCGGTCGATACTAAATAAATCGACAATTATTGGCACTCAGAAATGACATCAACTCAATAGTAATTGGCAGAATGAACACAGATGAGCAGGATAACACATCAACCCAGGATGCTCCTGCATCAACAAGTAAATTATTGATGAGACAAAGTTTAAATAAAAAGAAACCTTGGATTTATGTTGTACATTTCCTATTATATAGATTTCTCAATTGATTCACTTATTCACTTAGGTTTCTTTTTCAATGTGAAGGTTATTGAACTCCTATCATTTCTAGTAAAACGGGCATCTTTTACCAATCACTTGAACCAAGGTAAGGATAACACTGTCACCCAAAATTATGTAACTAAAATTACCACTTTTTTTCCCTTTTCTCCAAAAATGACTCCTTCCATTTCTAAGTGAGCTTCCCCTCATAAAGAGGCCCCTCTTTCTATATCTAACTATGTTTTGATGCCTTATCCTATCTACTCTAAAGCTCATTCTTTCTTTTATTTTTTAAAAATTAAAATTAGAACATCTTCCTTCAAATACATATGTATGGCTTTACCAAAAGATTTCCATTTTCCTTTAGGTGCAATATAAATGTTCATGTTGAACATATTAGAAAATGTTTAGTTGTTAAATACAATCAAATAACACATGTAGCTTACAAAATTAAATATTAGGATATTAACAAAATATAAAATTTGATATTGTTCATATGGACAAATGTTGATTCTTCAATTAAAACAACATATACTTCAATATGAAAATTCACTATTGAATATCTCAATATTTGAATGTGTGTTGCATTTCTCACATTTTTGTACATCAAAATTAAGGTTATAAAAAAAATCTCTACTTTAAAAGGTGAGTACATATACATAATTATAACTATGTGTATGTGCATACTAGGTTATCCATACCAACCATTGTCGAGGAGATATGATCCTCTACTTGAACCACATTCCTACTTTCAACCTACAACACTCAGATACATTTGAAACTACATCAATATCATTAGTGCTTGAAACATCATAATCAATGAAATTAGATCACATCGGATTCAATTTATATCATAACCAACATATATACATTTATATTTATATATTAATCAACAAGATGTTATATTCTGACATGTTATGTTATTATCAATTGCAACATCTAAATATAATGTGTTCATAATGCATCATCAAAGCATAAAATCATCACAATATATGATCGACATCAGATCATCAAGAGTTGATAATATTGAAAAGACCAAAAACACATGGTCACATTGAGTGTATCTAGAAAAAAATATTGACTAAGATTCTAAGAACTATTTTTCAAAGAATGGGCAATGATAAGGGCAAGGTGCTAAAAATTAGAGCTAGATTGCATTGGGCCAAAAAGGGTAACAAGTGCTCCAAATTATTCTTTAATAATCTCAATTATAAACATAAAAAGGAATAAATTAAGGCTATTAAGGATGACTTCGACAACCTACATATGTCTTTAAAAGAGATTACCACTTTGTTTCAATAAAATTATGTGAATCTTTTTATCGAGAAAATACATTGGCAATATGTACAAATTGTGTTGGGAGAAATACTCAAAGATCATATCCCTAAGAAATTAGAAATTGGTTATAGTTAGTTCTTTTATTATACTATTTCCATTGAAGAGACGGAACATACTTTTTTCTCCATGGCAGCTAATAAAAGTCTCGACCTTGATGGGCTTCCAATGGAGTTTTATCAAGTTATTGGCAACATGTTAAAGACAATTTTTATATAATGTATTTGTAGGACTTGAAGCTTGGTATTCTAGTCCTAGATTAATAGGGGCATTAACAACTTTATTCCTAAAGGGAAATGGGGATATAGTCACAAGATAGAATCCTATTACCTTACTCAATACTTATTATAAAATTATTGCTAACGCTATTGCTAAAAAGAATACATTTGTGACAAATAGGATTGTAAGAGTACCTAAGAAGATTAGTTTTCTTGGAGAGAGATATATTCTTGATAATCTAGTTTTTTTCATGGGAAATTATTGAATGGGCTTAAAGATCACACCAAAATGCTATCATAGACAAGCTAGATTTTGATAGATCTTAAGATAGAATGCAATGGAGCTTCAACCTCAAAATTTTGCAATAGCTTAAGTTTGTCCCTAAGCTATGTAAACATGTTGAAATTATATTTTTTGGTGCTAATGGTCAACTAAAAATTAATAATGAGATGTTTGATTCATTTCCTCTAGAAGGATCAATAAGACACAGTTGTCCTTTTTCTTTATGTTCTTGTTGATGCTCTTGGTTATTTTTTTCATAAGTAGAATCAAATAAATTCAATTAAAGGCATCTCTATTCTTGGTGATAGGGTTGTTATTAACTCACATTTTTCAAATAGTAGTATATTATTTTTTTCAAATTTATGAGGAAGAGGTTACTAATACCTTGAAAGTTCTTGAACTTTATTGCTCTATTTCTAGATCCAAGCTATTGTATCATAACACTAAAATCCTCATGACCCACATAGATGTTGTACCTCCTTGGATTCCTTCTAAATGGAGACTAATTAAACATGGATAGATCTCTCACTACTTGGGTATTTCATGTGGGATAGGTGTGTCACTGAGATGTGGAGATGGTTCCTCAATAAACTAAAAACTAAACCACTAACTTGGGACGATAAATTCCCTTCTCTGGCTGGCAGGATTTAGGTTGTGAATCACATATTTTTAACTTCTCATGTCCATTATTTTTTATGTCAAATTTCATCTAACAAAGGAATCGATGACCTTATTAAATTAGTTCATCATTTTTTTTAATTGTCCTATTGGGGTGGCAATGCTAAGCTTAAATATTCTTCTTGGATACATTGCATTCAACCAAAAACTAAAGGTGGTTTGGGTATTTTGGATACCAAAACTCAAGGAGTTTATCTAGCTACAAAATGGAAAATTCAAGAAACTAATGGAAATCAACCATGGCATCTCTCTATCACTTCTACATATTTCAAGCCACTATAAAAACAAAAAGGAAAACTATGATATGGGAAGACAAACTCTTGATAGCCCTTTTTTTTCAAATTAAAGCCTCTTGCTCATTTTAGTCTATTTGGAAAGCATAACATCAAGTTTGCAAATATTTGTATTGGAAATACTCTTTTTAACATGGTTTTAGTTTTGTATCTTCTTCCATTTGGGGGATTAGGTTGATCCAATATCATGGAATAACCTCTTATTGTATCTGTTGGTGTAAATAAGTATTTACTTATTACACTTACTTAAGTTTACTTAGGTTAATGCATTATTTAATTATTTTGCATTATTTTATTATTTTTATTTGTGAGACACTCAAGAGTTTGCACACCTTTTTGAGTTGTCATGTTGACAACACAGGAGTATGCAACTCTATTTTAGCACATGGAGTCTACAACACTATTTTGCATGTCACACCCTTGTAGGCTTATCCTCTCATCATTGCACTTACTTCCATGCTTAATGGAGGATAACCTATATCTAGTGGACATGTGCTTGGTTGTATGACACATCATGGTGCTAATTACGAGGCATTCTAGATGTATCTCAAAGGCCTTTATATACAGGCACTCCTAGTGTACTTTTACATTGCATGAATTATGGCATATTGAATACATTGTCATTCTGATCATACTCTCTGTCTTTGGTCTATTATGTGCTTGTGTTTGAGTTGTTAGTTCCTGGGTGAATTTTTCCCTTAGGAAAATTCTTACAATACCCTTTCCTAAACAAGCCCTACTTCTATTCAAGAGGGGCGTCAAATAATTTGGGGGCTTGTGGAATTTTGATTCCATGGACTGGGATAGTTGGGCAATCATACATGACAAGTTTGGGTTTGCTAATAAGTCCAAAAGATCTATTATTTTTATTAAATCTTTAGTATCATGTGATCTATCTATGAAACTTTGTGCTCCTTTGAAATGTAATTTTGTCAAAGATTTATGTTGGCTAACCAAACACCATTTTGGTTTCTTTCTGCTAAAGGAAACATATCTTGACCTCTTACATGTGTTTCCATTAAGTCATAGGCTAATTACTAGATGAGTCATAAATTTTAGGAGAACATTTGGAGAAAACTTAGCGCTCAAATATGGAGACCTAAAGTGGATGCAAATGCCCAATTTCTTGCTTGGAAATTTCTTCATTAATCCTAGTCAAAGAGAAATTAAAGTGCATGGAAAATCAACCAACTAAATGTCCATTTTTTCAATGTAATGAAACTCTTAATTATATTTTTTGGGTTTGTCAGTGGGCCAAAAGCAAGCAGTCCACTATTTTTTGATATATTATTGCTATACTTTATCATGATTTACATTGGAAAGAGGCTATTTTGGGCCCAAATCTTCAGAAGAACATCATTTTTTATTTTATGTGGTATTTTATTTTATTGAAAATATAGAAAACTAGAGGTATTTCTTTGTTTTCAAAATCATAATATTCATCTAGGAGGTTGTTAAGGAAATTGGATCTAACATAGGATTAAATGGATTGCAAATATTATTGATATTGTTTACTATTTAAGAAATCTTGAACTTGTATAATTCCTACAATGTATATACAATGAGATTACCTTATTGAATTCATAGTGTTGATGACATTTGAAATATGTAAGTGTGATAATGGTTGACTACTGGTAATCTAATGGCCATTGTAATTGATTTTTTCCCAAAAGCAATCAAACACAACATAAATATAGGTTAGAAAGGTTACCCTTCACATAGAGTCATGACTCTATGTGGTTTGGGCTATGTAGGGTCATGACCCTATTTGGACGATAACCCTTTATAATAATAATCATGCCCCCTCCCTCCCAATTATTGTAGTCGCTTGACTTAACAAATGAAAAACATACAATATACCATGCTTGACAATAATTAAATAAAATATGATATTGAGCACCAAGGCATATAACATGCTCCTCCAAACACAAGATGATTCATTGATTATAATAAGACAAAGACATTGATTCATATGTAGGAAAAAATGTTGATTATCATAAGATAATAACAACAATATAATTGAAAGTTTGATTAATTCTAATTTTGTATTTAACAAATAAGAAATTAATATAATCATAATTAAGCATGTGTGTGTGATAATGTCAATCAGAATTATATCTGACTGATGCTACATATTCAACACCCGCTCTTAGCAAGAAAGGATATAAGTAACACAATCTTCACAAAAGATGGTAATTAGGCTTATCAGTCTTCTATTTATCAATCTCATATTCTAGCATCAATTCTATGATGCCTACCAAAAAATATATGTTATATCCTAGAGGATATAAATAATCTAATTTTTGACATATTCCTAGACAACAAATGAATGTAGTCTATTAGATACACTCAAGATCTAAAGGACATCAACTTAATGTAGTCTCTATTAGGACAAGTATCATGATCTCTGGAACATTATGGGACAAATGTAGTCTATCATGATATGTATATATCATCATCTCCAACATATTATGGGACAACAATTTAATGTAGTCTACCATGATAATAGATCAAGATCCCAAGAACAACAAATATAGCATCTTCATCTCTTACACATTCAGGGAAAACCACTTAATGTAGCCTACCATGATACATTTGTTATCATATTCTCTGACACATTCTAGGACAACAACTTAATGTAGTCTATCATGATAACATGTCAAGCTATTGTTATGATTGTCACCTTACATTAATGACCTTATAAATACATCAAATGAAAGATCATCACCTTTCATGAAAAAATCCACATATGCAACATTGTAACTCTTTTAACATTTAAAATATAAATGAATATAAATTAAATTTAAAGATGAATAAGACTCAATCTTAGGAATTACAATTACATTTTAATTATACCATGTTTACCTCTAAAGTACTCTACTTTTAATTTTGCATGAGTTTTGGTAAATATTTTGATACTTTGCTCTTCAGTGATGATATATACCAACTTGATGACATTCCTATCTACTATATCTCTAATGCAATAGCAAGGAATTTCTATGTGCTTGGATCTACTATGGAAAAGTAGATTTACTAATAGTTTAATAAAACTTTGATTATCATGATGTATAACTTGGGATTCAGGACTTTCCAAATATTCCAACCAGTAACTTCCTTAACCATATTGCTTCTTGTGCTCCCATAAAGGTGGTTATGTATTCAGCTTCTATGGAACTCTGAGAAGCAACTGACTAATTCCTGCTAAACCAAGATATCATATTAGATCCAAGGTTAAAACAACATCCTATAGTACTTTTACAGTCGAAGGAACTTCCAGCCTGATCAAAATTTGAATACCCTTGAAGATAAATTTCAACATTGTCATATTGTAGACCAAGTCTAATGGTTCTACATAAGTATCTCAAAATATATCTAGCTAACATAAGGTGAATTTTCTTAGGTTTACACATGAATTGACTCGATGCATTTGTTGCATAAAAAATATCAGGATGAGTATTCACCAAATACAGTAGTGATCCAATTATCTATTTGTAGTATGTGGGATATGTAGGTTCAAATTCAAATGCATCACTTTTAATCTTAAGAAGGTTCGTCTCCATCAGTGTAGATAATGGTTTACAGTCCATCATCCAAAATTTATTCAAGATGTCAATAGTATATTTTCCTTGATTTAGGAAATTATAGTTCTCCTTTTTTGATACTTCTAGACCCATAAAATAGTGCAAAAGACCTAGATCTTTCATATCAAATTCACATGCAAGATCTTGTTTGAATTTTATAACATGAGATTATCTTCCCTTATTATTAGTAAGTTAGCAACATAGAGAACAAGTATTAACATGTCATCACTTGATACTTTGAAGTATATATTTGGATTTTCTTCATTTTTAGAGTATCCTAGTTTGGTAAGGTAACTGCCTATCCTTTCATACCATGCCCTGGGGTCTTGTTTAAGGTTGTAAAGATTTTTCTTTAGTTTATGCACATATGAATTCTTATCATGAGTGATAAAGCCTTAAGGTTGTTCTAGATATGCATATATATCAATAACACCATTTAGAAAAGTGATCTTTACATTCATTTGATGTATCTTCCATCTTTTGGATGTTGCAATGGAAATTATGTTTCTTACAAAGGTATTGAGAAATATGAGAAAAAAATTCTTCATAGTCAATTACTGCCTTTTGAGAAAAGCCTTTGGAAATGAATCTAGCTTTATATTTTTCAATGCTACCATCTGGTGCATGCTTGATATTAATAGTCTTTTAGAGGAGACAACTAATTTGTTCTTAGACATGAATGACTTCTTGTTTTCTTACTTTCTCTAAAGATTTCATCAGAGGCTACATTATTTTCTTCAATCATCTTCCTTGTCTATAGTGATCTTTTCTTGTTGTTAGGGATTTCAACATTTTCAATAGTAGATGATAAAGGTTCATGATCTTCTGAACAATTCTCCCATTGAATCTCAACATTAGGGTTTTCATCTAATTTTTTAGTTGGTTCATCGTATGATTTCTTCAATATTTTTAGAAAGCTTATATGCAACATAATCTTCATATTTAACATCTCTTTTGATCTCAATAGTTGATTGTCCTGGAATATAAACTCTATAGGCTTTAGAGGATTCTCTATAACCAAAAAATATGCCTAAGTTTTGGGAGGGTTCTAGTTTGGAGCTCTTTTCTTTAGGAACATGAATACACACAAGAAAACCAAAAATTCATAAGTGACTTAAATTTGTTTTGTTTCCTATAAAGGCTTCTTTAGGTGTTATATTCTCTAAGATTGAATGACGACATCTATTTTGGATGTATACTCTCATATTTGAGGCTTCAACCCATAATGAGGTGTGAAGATTTTAATCATGCATTGTGGGTTAGTAGCTTCAATGGTGTTTTTGTTTTTCATTTATGCCACTCCATTCTATTGTGAATTATAAGGTATTGTATACTCCATCTTAATCCTAATAGAGGTTCAAAATTCTTTAAAGTTTTTAGAAATGTATTCACCCCCATTTTTTTATTTTAGTCTTAATTTTCTTCTTGATTTGATTTTCCACTAATGTCTTAAATTATTTAAATTTCAATAATACTTTATTTGATTCTTTAAGCTTTAGAAAATAAATCTAGGTTTTCCTAGAGTAGTCATCAACAAAAATCATATGATAAAAAAAGTCCCCCTAATGAGGGTATTGACATTGGAGCACACAAATTAGTGTGAATAAGTTCTAGTATAACTTCTAATTTATGATCACTATGTGAAAAAGATCCTTTGGAATTCTTTTCTAAGGAACATCCTTTGTAGGTTCCAATATGTTCAAATTTTAGATTTGATAATCCTATTACAATTTTTCAATAGAGGGAAGCACACAAAAATAGAGATTTCCTAATCTTCTATGCCAAATTTTATTAGCTTTGGAAACTTCATGATTTTGTGCTTGATTTTGAGCATTATATAATTTATGTAAACTTCCATCTCTAAACCCTATAATGATTACATTCTTGATGTTAGAATTTTTAGTCCAAGATAGAACTTTATCATCCTAAAAGGTTACATGATATCCTCAGTCTTCTAGGCCAAAAATTGAGACCAAATTTCCTTTGATGCCTAGTACAAATAGAACATCTTTTAAGTGTAGCCTAGTAACTCCAATTTTTAATTGTATTGAGTAAGTCCCAATTCCTTTCACTGGGTGGGTGGAGTGATCCCCTATTATGACTTCTTTAGTTGTGTGTCCTTCAAAGGTTTCAAATCGACCTTTGAATCTGATAATGTAATGAGATGCTCCACTATCAATTATCCAAGTATTCTTATTTGTGTTTAGTTCACTTGATAGGGATAAGAAGCATACTAAATTTTCAACTTCCTTGAGTTCAACTATAGAGTCTTGAGGTTTCTTCCTTTCTAAGCAGTGTTGTGGTTCCACAACACATGCCCCATTTCGATCAGAAATGGGGACCCCCAACTTTATTTTTTTCGGTTAATTGGAACCCTAGTCTAGGGATCTGGTCCTTTTAGGTTTTATCTTAGTGTTTTGGGTCATGTTAGGGTCCTAGTTCAAATATTTTGATCCCAAAATATAGTTCAGAGGAGCAAAGAGCCTTTTTGAATGATAAAAAGGTGTACCAGAGCACCTAAGTAGGTACGCTAATGCACCAAATTGTTGGAGAAGGATTTTTTTACTGTAGCTACAGACCTCCATGGCATTCAAAGATTGGGGGCCTATAAAGCTCCCCTTCCTCCATCCTTACCTTACGCTCATTTTCGCACCCTCTGAGTTGAATGTCACAGCTCCACACTAGATCAGGTGTGCTTCCCCACATCTCCCCACCTACGCAAAGCACAAGCAAATAAAAATGTTAATAACACCAAGAAAGGTTGCACTAATGCACACACTTTTTCTTCTCAAAATGTAAAAAACACTTTTAAAACCTAAAAAACAAACACTAAAACACCTTTTTGAAGGTGCACACTAGCACAAATACAAAGCAAAAGCACCTAAGTCAATAACATGGGTTGCACATCAGCACACCCCATGAGGTGTGTTGATGTGCAACACATAATAAAATGTGCAAACAAAAAATGGTGCATCAGGTGCACCCATCTAGTGTGCCTGCTGCACTCATTTTTTGCAATTTAGGGATAGTTTGGGTTCTAAGGTGTTTTTAGGCAATCCAATTTTAGGGTTTTGATCGTGTCATTAATAAGGTATCATTAATTTATTTTTTCCTCAATTCTAAACTAATGGATTCCTTTTTGTGCAAATTCAATGGCAGCGTCGACATCTTCCTTTGGGGAGAAAATGGCACCAAAACCTACAGTGTTTATGTTCTAAGGCATTCCAACAAAATCCAAGTTTCAAGATGACGATTCGGAGATCAGAGATACAAATTTGGGACATATAAACTTGGGGGAATTCTTGAAGATTTGTGACAAATCGATTGAGAGGTTCCAGATGATCTTTGCACTCATTCGATTGGGACTTGTCAATGCAACATCACATCTGGTGTCCATGCAATCTTCAGAACTCATTATGACACTTGTAGAACACTTTGACCCAGAGGAGTGGCTTGTGAAGAGCATAACGGGAGAGATTTTTCTTGATCTCTGACCAAAAAATATTGAGAAAGTGTTCCATCTCCCAAGGGCAGATCAATTCATTAGGTTAACCTATGTGTAGGCAGAAAGGTGGTATCAGGAACATATTGAGGAAGCCTCTGAGATCATCCAATCTTCGTACCTTATTGAGAAGACTCCTCTAGAAAAGAAAATCAGCAAAGTGGACATGACCTGAGGATGCATGAAAGAAGACATTGGATACTCAATCATAGTTTTGAGTAGGGTCATGGGTTTGCGAGCAACTGGGCATTTGAATATCTTCATGGTGCACTTTATTGAAACAATAAGCAAAGTAGAGATGCCACTAGATTGGGCCTCCACTCTTAGCAAGAATTTGCATGAACAATTGGTGTCAAAAAGAACAAAAGGAAATTCTACATGACATCATATTTGGTGTACCTGTTGGTTGCAAGAGCAATAGACTATCCAAGGCTTTACAAGAGGGGTAGCATGCAAGATGCTAACGCATGGTCGTACATTGTGTACCCTTAGCTAGTAAAGAAGAGGCTTTCAAAGAAAATGAAGGAATATAGAATTGTTAATGATGCTTTCATATTACTATAATCTAATTCATAGAAGGAGATTATGTGAAGAGATTGTCAGATGATGTAGTGGCACAAATTTTGTTGGTCGGGGCTTATTATATTCAGTTCAGGACATTCACATATTTTAGGGTGGTAGGTACAACTGTTAACTCCAAGAAGCTCCCAAGGTATCCCAGTGATAGACTTGTTCTCCTAAAGATCTCCTAACAACTCTTGTCTTCATATGATAGAGTTAGAAGGCAACATAAAACATGTTGGAGGTGGCCTATGATGATAGGACCTTTCCAAGTGGACCAATATCAAGATATCTCTTCTTTTGAGTGTGAGTGGGATCAATATCCCTTGGAAGAGTACAATTCTCCATGGCCTTGTTTTGATAATATTGGGAGAGTACAATATTTGGCAGGAAAAGCATTCCAACATGAAGAAGCCATAGAAGATCATTGGATAAATACAATAAATGACTATGATATCCAAATAACGGATTATTGTAGGATGACTTTCTATCTAGCAGAAAAGGCCTTGAAAATAAAGATTATGTTGAAGATATTATAGCAAAATTTAGAGGAGTTACTTGGTCCTCTTTTCAACAGGGATAAGATTGGTGAAAGGCCCATTATGAATGTTGAGGTTGACAGAGAAGAGAATTTTGATATCAACCATAGGGCGAGGCACGACATAAAAATGATGCAAGATTGGATCAAGAAACCATTTAAGCTTGATCCAATTCCTGAAACGGTTATCTTTCATGCACAAGCCCATCCAACCAAAGGTAGAGGGAAAATTGTCATCATCCCTACCTTTTTAGCTTAGTCACCAGTAAGGCCAAAAATGGTACACCAAATTGACAGGCCGGTTATTTATTACAGAGCTCAAAAGGGCAAAGGAAGAGGCAAGAGAAAGAGAAGTTCTCCTCAGAGAGTCAAACCTGAAGAGGGATAAATCTGGGCACCTCCATAGCAAGGAGAGGAAAATATACAAGGGTTGGAGAATGTAGAGACTACACATGCCCCAGAGGATCCCCTAGTACTGCCAAATACACCGAGAAAGAAGAAAGAGAAACTAAGATTCAAGAGGTCTCTCCACCTCAGCAAACAAAACATGCATCTCCTTCAGCACCAAAAAGAAGAAAGATTAAGATTCTAGTGAAAAGGAGACAAAAGGTGATTAAGAAAGTGATCCCTTTTCCATCCATCCCTAAACCCATCCTGGAAGAGGAAGAAGAAGAAGATGATGAGGATGAAGAAGATAATTTACCCTTGAGTCAAAGGACTCAACTAGCTAGGGCTACATACCATCTATCCTGGATGAGCCTCTGCAAACCACTACATCAGAGGATGAGATGCAACAATGGATAGATGAATAGTATGTAGAGGGAACTGATGTCTTTAAGATGTTAGATTTTGACTTTATGCTCATAGGTACTGAGTTGGTTGGGGATAAGATTAGAGACATATTAACCAATCAACCTCAAGAGGAGGATTGGACTTAGATTCCCCCATAATCACAAGGACCTAAGATAGTCTCAGAATCTTAGCTACAAGTCACATTGTGCATTGACAAGGGATCAGCCACCTCTTTGCATCTTAATACAAAAATTGAACAGGTCCAGTTAGAACCCAAAGAAGATCCACAACAAGTATCCACCAATGAAGTGTCAAAAGTGGGGAAAATAGGTAAACAATCTCAACAAACTTCCCAGGACATAGAGGTGAGAATTGTGGGCTCCATAGATACATGGACTATGGATGAAGAGCCATCACAAAGGGAGAAGACCCCAGAGAGGAGTGATAAGGGAAAGGGTATAGCTGAACAAACTCCTTCATCCTCTAAAGGAAAGTCCTTAGCACAACTTGTTCCAAGGTGGATTTGAAACGAAGTGATCAGGAACAAGAAGCAATAGTTTACTACTGAGGAGGAGGATAGGATGGAATTAATAGAAGTACTAAGGAAGGCTAATTCACTTGCTAAGGATGCAAGAGCATTAGCTTTCATTATGAGTGATCAGAATCAAGACCTTTTTGCTCATGTGGCTATCTCTCCTCTAGAATCAAATGTTGAAGAACTGACTCCTAGGGGTTATCAGATCCAAGAAGTTTTGCTTGGGAGGCCAACCTTGGAAATTGCAAAGCTGATGGTCATTACTGAGATGAAGGAAGTTTTTAGGAGCCTGGAACAAGATGGGGTAGAATTGATAACACTTCAGCAGCATAATGAAATCCTTAAGGAATATTTGAGCGAAGTTGTTGGCCCTTTGGATTCCACTAACCTCGAGGAGACTCTAAATGTAGCAATTCAAAGAAGGGATAGGAGAGCCATGCAATTGGACTCATTTTTTAATGCCTGTTATCAATGGTAGGAAAGTTTTGAGGAGAAAGGCATACTCATCATCCAAGGGAATCTTTAGCTACTACATGTCGTACAGGAGAATGTAGATAAAACGGTAGCAATTTTGAATCAAGATTTTGATCTGATGGATGAAATACATACCTGGGGAAAGGATCTATAGGTATTACAAGTGATAAAAGGCCAAAGGTATTGGATGCTCATGGATGTATATATAGCAAAGGAACTAGATTTAATAGATGATCGGATAGAGAAGATAGCAAATAGTAATAAAGTAATAGAATCATTACACACAAAGATCCACAAGCTCAAGAACCAAGCCCAAGAAATTTTTTTGGAACCTAAGAGACATTATAGTGATGCATGTCTATACATTTTTGAGGATGATGCATGAGAGAAATTAATGCCTGTAGAGGTGGTAGTTGAGAGATTCTGGAAGACTTTTGATGAAGTTTCCAATGGTGAGGATATCCAACAAGCATTTAGGATAGAAGAAGCTTTGCTAGAGCTTGATGCAAAACTCAAGGATTTTGTAGAAACCCATATAGAGGTGGACAACTATAGGCAAGAAGTAGAGGATAAGTACAATGCCCTAGATTTACTAGATGTGGCGTAGGTCACTAAGATAATAGAGAAATTCATGGGCAAGCACCCAGACATAACTTTGGTATAAAGGGGAACAAAACCCAGAAGCCAAAATTTCAATTTTGCCACTTGGTAAAATTTTGCATTTCTTAACCTTAGAGGTGCACTGCTGCACTGGTGTGCTTTTTGCAACAATATTTTGGAAGAATTTTGAATAAGGTAGAGGTGAGCTAGTGCACCAGGTGCACTTCTTTCGAGGTGCACCGACAGTTAACTACCAGTTCCAAAATTAGAGCTTTCCATGCATCGAAAACACGTTTTGACAATAGTTTAACTCTGATAGACATCTAGTAAAGGTTGAGCTTCTATTTTTAGCACTTCCAGACACTTCTACATTAACTAAAGACTATCATCTTCTTATTCTCTCATGATTTATTTGTTTTATGACATGTAAAGGCTCATGCATCCAATTAATGATATAAAAATGGATGAAGTCCTATTAAGCACCAGTTAGATAGTTAGTTTGTATATAATTAGCTTATTTTATTAAATTAGAAGCATATGATTGCATGAAGATATCTCTCACTCTCAACACAAATTGAGGAGAGGTTTTCTTACAAATATAGGATTGTAATATGTAATCAGGGCCGCCATTATTTTGCAATAATTGTATGCTTTTGGTGCTCGCATTTGGAGTGTAGTGATTCTTGCCTAAGTGTATCATATTTTTGTGAATGTATGTTCATGGAATTGTGATTGAGCCAAAAGTTTATTGTGTTATTTCTAGTTTTGCGATCTTTTAGTTTTGGTGTTTGGTATGGTTCTGCAAATTCTGCTAACATATCTAGTTGGAGAAGAGATCATCCATTTTGTTCTTGCATAACTTTTTGTCTCGCATGAGCACACTTTCTGTGGTCCTATGATTTGATGAAAAGTGAAAAATCTTACGATTGCTAACTTCTCGTCAATGATTGGATTAGTGGAATTAAGGAAGTGTTGCTCCTATTTTCATTGGTTACCCATCGATTTCTTCAAAGGTTTAACTCGTAGATGCATTATTTTCGTAGCTTATGTCTATTAGGATTTTATTTCCATGTTATTTTAATTTTCTTGTAACCCTATCCTCATTATTTGCTTTACTAACCTCTTGTTAAATTAGGAATTCATATAGTTGCATTGTTAGATTGCATTAATTGAAAAACAGAAAAAATACAAAAATATAGTTCTTTTGTGTGTTATTTTGAAGTAGCGAACATATTCAATATCTTATCCGAAGTCATTCGAACCAAAAAAGGCGTCCTCATGAACACTCACATTTATCTTCAACTGAGTGGATTCTAGTAGGTTGCAAGATCGCCTGGAACATTGGAGTTGGTCCCGAAGATTGACTTTTCAAGAGAGGAGTTTGAAAGGATTCCTGCCATTATGTATTGTGCAAAATGACAGCTTAAAAAGTAGTACTTGTGAGTGTCCAAACTTATCGTACTTGTAGTATTGTATTTTAGACGAGTCTATGTTCTTGTAGGTTTGATTATTCTTCCCTCGTTTCCATTTGAAATTTAATTTCTTTCCTTTATTATTTGTGTTTGCATGTAGGGCTAAGGCTCTTCTTGGAAATCATTTTTTAGACTATTTTTCGGTGCTCTCACATGCATGAAGGCACCAAAGGCAAATTAATGACTAGTAAGCACTATGATAGAATCAAGTACTAGCTACTTCAACTTTACAATCATAAAACTATATGCTTAAAACAACTTCAAAATATGCTAAAGTTTAGACTATGATATAGTATTGTAAGATCTTTTTACTCTCTTTTTGTTGTTGTTGTTACCTTATATGCACAACTAGTGGTTTCCTCATATACTATTACGATTTCTTCTCATTCTTAGCAGGAGTTGTTATTGCAAAATGTCTTATATGTTCTATTCATTACTGGATTGTTGGATGTAATCCAATAATTATGGAGCTTTAAATATTTTTAGCTTCTCTCTATTATTCCTTGTATTGTTATTTGCATTCTTTCAATACCAAAAAAATGACAATAAACACAACAACACAAGTCAAAGAATTTCACTAGATGTGGAAGTTAGAGAAAGAATATGTACAAGGTAAAGAAATAAACATATGCTCACTCGTGCATATTAATAGTCCAAACAAAATGTATAGGATAACAATGAATAACAATGAATGCATATTTGTTGTCAAAGAGCATATATCAAATTGTAGAATTGTAAATAGTGACTAATGTGAATGATACCATGATTGGAAAACTTGATGAACAATTCCTTGATTACACCAAGAAGTATTCAAATTGTATTTCACTATTTGTAATTCTGACACAATTAAACAATGTATGGTGGCCAAACTTGCATTGATTGTGGCAATTATGATGTATTGTACTATGTACAACTTTGTAAATTTAGGTTCATTGTAAAAAAAAATTCAAAGACGTTTCCATACTCTTACATGTTATGTAGTTTTCTCCAAAATAAGACTAACTTAGCTTAGAATAATCTTTGTAAAATAACTTCTATTCTAGTACAAAATTTAATCTTTTAGTCTTATTTATTTAGAAATTGGTGTGTCAAATGTTAACTATAATTTTTATCTAATTCTTTTTAATCATGTAAATATTTCTGATTGAAGAAGTTCAAAGAGGTAAAATTTTGTATGAATTAATCTTATGAATTAGCTCTCCTAAATATTTGTCATACCTCTCCCCCAAAAATTGTTGGGTAGCTTCAATATGTGTTAAGTAATCATTTTTTAAAGTTTTTGAATTTAGATATGTTGCAAAGTGCACTTTTTAACTTAGTTTTTTGGTTTTTCTAATTCTCGATTATTAAATTTAAATAATATGGAAGTTTATAATTGTTGGAATACAAAATTAGGTAAATGTGTTGTGCTTTTCTTTAAAAAGGTACAAGGATCTTTTGTTTGGAGATACTTTCATCTTAACTGCTACAACAATTAAATTCTATTAAGATAAATTATAAAGTTGAGATTTTAAGAGCAAAAGTTGTTGACAAATTTTTTTATTTATTTGATTGAATCTTTAGATATTTCAATCTTTCTCCAATAGGTAAATTGTTGTGTAAGATTTCCCATTCTAGAATTTGTGCATTAGTCTCAACTCTAGATCTCCATATCTGAATGCTTAAACTTCTTCATCTCTTCTCTCTAAGGACCTGTTTGGTTGCAAGCATAGGAATTGGAAATTAGAATTGAAAATGGGATTGGGAATAGGAATGAATAATGGGAATCAGAAATGGAAATCTCGATCTCGTTTGGTGCACCAGGAATTTGATAGAGAATATGTAAATCCCTTGTTTGGTTGTACAAAACTGGAATTAAAATAGGGTTGGGTTTAAACAGTTTACCCAACAAAGTTCTGAAATCATTTTATTCTTGCAATAGGGATCATAGTGGTAAAGGTACAATTAATTCACAGAAACCCATCATGCTAAAGTAAAACTTGGCTGATACATGCATTTATAATGTATGTTAGCTATTGAATTTGGTGCTTACCCCAATTTGATAAAATGCAATCTCTATCTGCTTGATGTTGTGGTCGAGCTAGGCCTTCTTCTGGAGGGGCTCTTCATCATTGAGGAAGAGGACGTCAAAGTCGACCTTGAAGGAGATGATGGAGGAGGTAATGTTAGCGAATTGGTCCATGATGAGCATCTTTGTGCCCTTGTACTTGAACATGACAAGCATGATGGGCAAGGAGGACAAGGAGAAGAGGTTGATCATCCACTCCAAGCTACCCCGCCTACTCACCTTTTCCCACAGTCCCACCAACACTATGATCTTCTGCAGGTTGTCCACCGACACATGCTCATCTTGAACGAGTTGTTGCTCAATATGAAGTGAAATGACAACAATGCTACCACAAATTAGGCCATGAACTAGTCTATGATTGAGCACTGCTCAGGGCTAAAGATCTTCCACCATTTCACTAACTTGTACACTAGTATCATCGCCAAATGTAGTGGCACAACCGTCATCATCACATGATACAAGTCCCTCGACATTATCATTTTTTGAAATCAAACCCACCGCCACCATTACTAGTACCAAATAGTTGTTACACATAACTATAGACTTGACGAAAATATTAATTTTGGAAAAATAAGATTGAGAATAGGAATAACCATTCTAATAACAGGTATTTTTGGGAATGGATAAAAGCTCATTTTGGGGTAAAATGAGAATACATAATCCTATTCCCCATTCCAATTTTGTGCACCAAAGGAAGAATAAAAATCATATTCTAATTTTCAATGACTATTTCAATTGTATTCCAGCAACCAAATGGGCCCTAAATGAAATGGAGGGCAATAAGCTCTTGCGTTCATGGTTTAAGTGGAAAAGAATCTCTTTCGGACATTGCTCTACATAAAAATATAATTATTGATCATGTGAGCAAAACCATTTTACTTAGCTATGTTTTCTAATAGTATTGTGCATCGTGAAATTAAAATGCTATAATTTACAATGACATTATATTATAACTCATTTGTATGTGCTTTCAACTAAAGACAAATAATACCAACAAATTTTTTTGAAAAATTGAACAAAATCAAATACCGACTCTTACATTTGTAATGTCAAATGTTCTAAATCAACATTGGAAGTTTTTGAAATTTCAAATGTAACTCTTAATTTAAAATGAATGTAATTAATTTCATGATTTACCTAAAAGCTTATGGATACCTGAACCGGAAAACAAAAGTATTGATGCAAGGAAAAAGGAGGGAAAAAAAGGGACGCGTGTAACTTCGGAAATAACAAAACTTTGAGATGTCTCTAGAATAAGCAAACTCTCCAGATATATGATGGATGCTTCCAGAGCTTTCGTGTAACGTCTTCCCTATACACATGTACCGCATTCCACCCTCTATTTATGCACTCCACCATACCTCTTCCAAACAGTCGAGAAAAGTTTCGCAGCCATTGTCAATAGAAAGCTCTGTATTGTGTCATTCGCCGCCATTACAAGAGAGAAATTTTGTGATTTGTGAAAATGAACAATCTGGCAAGTGATATGCACAAGATTTTGAACATGACAGAGGAGGAGGAGAACAAGCTTCAAAGGCCTGCTCGCAGATATGTGAGGGACACTAGGGCAATGTTCAGGACTTCTGCAGATATATTGGAGGCTCCTACCTCTTACATCTTTGTTCTTGATATGCCAGGCCTGGAGAGCAATCAAATCAAGGTAAAATAATCCGATCTTAAATAATTCCCAAATCTTGATGTTTTTGTTCTGAGCCTAATCTAGGGTTTCAAGGTCTGATCTGATTGTTTCCTTTGCTTCAGGTTAAAGTAGAGAACAATCTTCTTCATATAGCAGGTAAGATTAAGAAGAAGCAGAGGCAGCTCGGTCCGGAGATCAAAATAATCAGACTGGAGCGGCGTAGGGCGAGATTTATGAGGAAATTTACCCTGCCTGGAGATGCAAATGCGGAGGATATTAAGGCGACTTATAAGGATGGAGTTTTGACTGTTACTGTTGCTAAGCGCGTCGCTTCTGAGGGGGAAAAGCCTAAGACTCTTACAATACCGATTTCTTAGACGCTTTTTGTTTCCCTCAATATATGTGTGTCACAGAAATAATTAGATCGTCTTTGTATGGCAGTAGGCAGAGAATGTTTGTATATCGCGAACCTGGTGAAATCCGTATGTGAAAATTTTATAAGTGATAGAAATTTAGATTGGATTTTCCAATTTATGTGATGTCATTGCATTTGGCATATTGCTCATATTACATGAATTTTATATAAACCAATATTCTGTTATTTGTATGATTATTGTGGCCTGTGGAATGGTTGTGTATGTCTGAGAGTGTTCTTCAGATCATGTGGGAAAATGTAATACGAGTGTGAAATGTTGCAGAAGGCTTCTGTTTCATTTGATAATAAAATGAAATTTAATGGAAATGTTACAGAGAACTTTTTAGATAGTGTCGTAATAAATCGTAGTACGAAAAAAGTTGACTGCTGTTTTCAGTTTAGATAAGTGATTTTCTTCCCCTGAACAACTCAGATCAGAGAGAAAAACAGGGTTGCTATGTCAAACCAAAGAAGTTGCAGCAGCTAAATTTACGGAAAAACCGAACTGTTTGCAATTGAACAAACCTGAACCAGAAGCAGCAACCTAGAAACTTCGATTTGTAGATTTGTTATCTTGCCATTCCCTGTCGAGATTAACACGATCTAGTCAGTGAAGAGCGGAATTCCTCTCTCTAAAGATAGGGAGCTCATAGTAATTTAAGTATGAGAAGTGATGGTCGTTGCGTCATTAAGATCAAAATTCTATCAAAATCCTAAACCCATGGTAGTTTAGCATGCAGATGGGGTGAGCGAGAAAGAATTAAGCTACGAGGTTTTTCGCATAGCTTGAAGGATGAATAACTGCGGGGACGAAATCCTACAAAGACTTGGAAAACCTTTCCAGCTTTTAAAGCACCACCAAACTATAATGTCGTGAGCCTGAAACTCTTTAACTCTTGGTTCAAGCTGAAACTATAACGCATGAACTTAAGATTTTTGCAAATTTAGCTGTCGGTGGTTCGAGCTGAAACTATAACATATGAACTTAATATTATCCTGATGTGCTATTGCTATCAGGATATAACTGTCAGGTTCGGTTCTGTTCGGTTTGGTTCGGTCTGGAGTAGACCACCAAATTATAACGCATGAACTTGCATGAACTTGATATTGCTATTAGGATGTGTATAATGCATGTCCTAGGAAGTCCTGATGTTTTCATCTGTGTGAGCATTTTGTGTGAGCATTTAGAGTGTCCAAGTGTTTCATTTATAGCAATGGATGTGAGCATTGAGAGTGTCAAGTGTTTCATTTATACCAGTAGGAGAAGAACTACTAATCTACCTCTGCCCTGGCCCCTTCCCTTAGAATATAAGTTTAGGGGGTAGGGGGTAGGGCAAGCCATATACCTCCGGGAGAAGAAAGGCGGAGCCCAACCCAATCTATAGAATAATCTGCCCTCTATTCATTGGCAGGGGCACCTTGTTCATATGTAGGGGAATAGAAGAGTGGGCCCCTACGGGCACATTCGCCTAATCTATATCCTCCGCGCCCATTAGAATAGTAGGGCCCTTGGCGAATACCTTAAAATAGTAGGCTTGGTGCCCCTACAATTCTATGGGAGGGCTGGTGCGTGCAGAGGCCCTAGGGAGTGTTTAGGGCCCGGAACGGCCCCTGGCGTTCGTCGAATAGTAGGGGCTATGCAAGGTGGGAATTATAGTTAGACCACCCCTTGCAACAGGAATGGCCCTTGGCGTCCGTCAAATAGTAGGGGCCCTGCATTTGCATGCACGCACCACACGCACCCACAACTACTTGGCGCCTGTCGAATAGTAGGGGCTCTTTGCATGCATCGGGGAGGGTGGGGGAGATAGAAGGAGCCTCCCAATGAACCACCCTGCATCGCTACCATAGAATTGTGCATAGGGGCGGGTGGTGCGTGCATGCAGAGGGCCCCTTTATAATAGTAGGGGCCATAGAATTGTGCATAGGGGCCCCCCTGCATCACAATGGCCCCTGGTGTACCCGGTCGGGTGGTGCATAGGGAATAGTTGTTGATGGGTTGGGCCCTACTATTGCCACCCAAATGCAGAACTACTATTCCCAACCCAACTATATCGGACGGAACAGCCCTACTATTCTATGGGCTATTGTTTCCCACATGAACTGCATCTCGCAAGTCCCTTTAGAATAGTAGGGCGCCTGTAAGAGGTTGGGGTGGGGCTCGGTGCAGCGGCCCTCTATTCTATTGTTGGCGGGGCGCCTGGTTCGATGCAAGCTTTGGCAAGTGGATCACCTGCAGGTGTGGAGCGCCTAGTGGTTCATTTGATTGATAATACAGACATAAGCCTATAGATAAGTAGGGGCCACCGGTGTTAGTGAGATAGATTAAAGACTCGCTCCATGTAAACTGCAGAACCTCTGCATGCAGGATAGACGCAGGATCTCGGAGATGCATAAAAAGGTGGTTTGCTCGAATTGGCACTCGCTCTTGGATTCTTGCTTTCTTTGTCTCGAAAGAATGCTGGTCCGAGCAGTGAATAAGAGCATGAATGATAGCTCGAACCAATGATTGAAAGGATCCACTCCGGCAATAGGGTAGGGTCCCTCAATCCAATTTTGGCCTATCATTCAAAGGCATGTTCTTGGTCCCATCCTTTCATTCAAACCCCGGCCATTAGTTGACCAGGCCTATCATTCCTAGCAATAATCTAAAATAGGGGGGGGGGGCACGGGCCCTATTATTATATTATTCCCATAGAATAGTAGGGGCTATGTAGGGTGGGTAGGCCCCTACTATTCTATGGCTAGTGGAGGGTATATTAATTTGTGGGGGGCAACCCCGACATGTCCTCATGCCAGCGGACTATTATTGTTGGGTGGGCGGGAGGTATATTATCGTAGGGGGCACCCCTTAGGGCACCGGAGATAGTTCCGAACAACTCGCCGGCCATAAGTATCTATCAGAGAGAACTCAAACTTGCTTCCCCAATGAATGGACAAGTGGACACCTAGCCCTCGCTTACACCGTAGTTCCTCATCAGCAGATGGATCATAAGGATACAAGAGGGGAAGTCCAGGTTCGACCTCGATATTAATTCTAAACGGATTACCAATCCCCTACTATTCTAAGGGGTTAATGGCATCAACCTGCGTACGAACTACTAAAGGGGGGGTGGGGGGAATTCGGCTAAGGGCGAGTTCATCGGGAATGACCCTCTTTTCTATTATTGTGGGGGGGGGGTGCCCTACTGGCGGCCCTATTATTTTATTATTCTCGCCCTGTTCATCAGGCGCCCTGTCGAATATAATATAAGCCCTCGATTATATAGAGGGGGGGGCCTTTTGCACGGTGCATGCAGAGGTAGATTATTGGGCGGGCTATGGTAGCCTATAGAAATGGTAGGGGGAAGTGACGGGGCAATTAGAGAAGAGCGTGATCGAACGGGGACATTTACCACTTACCCGACCGAGGACACCGGGGCGCCCCTACAATAATCTATTTTAGGGGCCCCTAGAATTTTATGGTCTCCTACCCCCGGCTATTAAAAGGGCCACTAAACAGATCCTATAATTTTATGGGCCGAGGCGGGGCCCCTACTATTATAAAGGTAAAGGGCCTACCTATTATTTGTATTGCGGCCTATTATTTGTATTGCGGTAAACCAGTGCTAGGTGCTTAAGCTGCAAAACCACCTAGAAGAATTGATCGAGGCCCATAGCCCATAGAATTCTAGGGGCGGGTAGGGAGGCGGATCTTTCAAAGCAATGCGGTGGGCTGGAGGATTGGATCTCAATCAATGGAGCACCTGGTAACTATATCCTCCTACATGAACACCCCCTTGGATGTTGGTGGTTGGCCAGACTCTATACATCACATGCCAGCCATAGAACCCCCATCTCTTCATTGATCAAAAAGTTATCGCAGACACGGGGTCAAAAGTGACCCGACCCCCATATATGAAGTTTAGATGCGAACCAGCAAAAAGTTTTTATGACTTAACTATTGCCCAGAATTGGGCGATTCCTTACTATTCGGCATGGGATGGGGGGCCCCGTAAGCTGTGTTCGAATAGATTATAACCTTTTTCATCTTATTCCTCCACCCCAGATTAATCAGCTTGCTAGAGTAACCCCTACCCCCTACTATTATAAGGGCCCCCCTATCAATTCTATGGCGGCACTTGATTTCTTTCATCTTTTCTTTGAGCATGTTACGTATAGAATCTTGTTTAGTGTTTGGAAAGGGGTTTAAGGCCCAACTATTGAATTGAATTGCCCGGATCAAACGACTATAGATAGAAGGGGCCTTATGCAGGCTTAAGTACAAAATAGGATGAGGCGTTGGTCTGAACCATTACGATTTACGAGAAAGGGGATGTTTAGCATTCACCCTCGGCTACACTTGAACCTAAAATCTTCCCCCATAAAATGATAGGGCAAACTCCTTTTTTAAGAGATGTGTCCCTCTACTTTGATCCCCTTCTCATCTTCTTGGATCGCATTCCTCCCTTGAGCTATCCCAGGATGCCCATTGTTGAGCTACTTAATGCCGCCCACAAATGAATTCGAATGCTCGGCCATGGACCTCATGGAAATATGCTAATCAAAGTTGCCCTTAAAAGAGTAGGGGGCCAACTAGATCCACTTCATCATTGGTTGATCATAGTTGGCCATGTCAACTGGGTCATAATCATCACTAACAACCACCTCGATTTATGCCCGAGTCTCTGCGTTGTGGTCCCTTTTCTTTGATTTACAACTCCATCCATAGAATAGAATAGTAGGGCCCATAGAATAGTAGGGGCCACCCTGTGCATTCACATGCAGGGTGGGGGGATTATAGGGTTGGGTTGGGAATAATAGTAGTTGCCCCAGGCCATTGGACTTCAAGCGGATGAGATGAAAGCAACTCGACCGCGGCCTACCTACCCACTCGGGCCCAGATTATTGCTATGGGCTCGCCGACCACTAACTAGCTGTTGGGGACCAACCACCATTGGAGGAGGTAGCAGCTGTTGGGCATTAGAGAGAGAGGGGGGTAGCAGCTGCTGGGAGACCGGCCACCACTAGGGAAGGATCATTCATGACCAACCGAAGCGGCCCCCATAGAATTTTAGGGGCTCCCACCCCACCCTATTGCCATGGTAGGGGCGACTCGCCTGAATCTGGGTCTTAGGGGGGAATGACCACAAATGGGGCACCCGCCACAAATGAGATGAGTACTCACCCGTCCCCCCGTCCCGACCGTGAACCACGTAGCGGTATGAAAGCCGATGCCGTTCTGATTGTCGGGTCGCTCTCATTTTATGATCGTGATGAATCTGATGATTGTGATGAGTGCTTCTGTCCCATTCGAGACGGTGAGGCTCGTCTCGCTCGCCTACTATTCGGCAGGGGCAGTCGACCCTATCTCTATATGGGCGTTACCGGCTGGATCCACCTTCCCCAGATCCGTTCATCAATCGATCCGATCCGTGCAGTTGGTACGATGTCTCGATGCGCGAGAAGCCCATCTCTCCTCCCTATCCCCACATGAATGCACACCTCGAACTTAGCGCCATTCCCTCCCACCCACTTCCTCCTGAACACCCCAGATTGGAACCAAACAAGGCGAGGATGCCTAGGATTATCGTTTCTCGTTGGCCACACTGGAAGCCGACGAGAGGTGTGAGCCAGACGATCAGTGGATGTATCGATATTTGTTTCTCGCAATCGATCTGTCTACGGATTCCCCCCGAGAGCGATTCACTTCCCTTTCGCCTATAGTTCTATTGTTTCAGTCTCATTGCTTCAGCGTTTATAATAGTCGGGCTATCTCGATCCCTTTCAAGATTGGGTGGACTGCTTGATCGACCAGCTCCCATAGTTCGTCAGCGAAACTAGAGATTCCCTCCCACCCCTACCTACAATAATATGAAGGGGGGGCTTGCACGGGGTTCGTTCCGACCGATGCTCGGCTCGATCGGAATAAGAAATGCACTTCGGCGAGGTTAGCCCGGGCACCTTCAACGCCATATACCTAAACTAGCCATTGAATAGGCCGGGGCCTCCCACATGAACAGCCCCGGACTGACTAAAGTGGCCAGGGCGGGCAAGGCCCCGTTGCTATCTCCTCCTTTTTATAAAGGATCGCCACCCCTAGAACATCCCCCCTGACGTGTAACAGTTGGGTGGGGGGAGATAGAAGGGGGCCTGGGCCGCCCTACCATTTTATAGGCATATATAAATCGATCTCTAGCTCAAGATCGATCTCAACTTTCACGCCCATTAGAATAGTAGGGCCCAACCGTTACACGTTGGGCGGGGCCCTCCCACTAACTAGAATTCCCGCCCCGGCCCTATCTACCTATCTCGATCAATCGAGTCTTTTTTGCAAGTGTCGCCGCACGGCAGCAATTGAGTGCCTCTTTTTTCTTTAGGCGGCACCTACTATTCTATGGCCCCTACCCCTACTATTATAAAGGGAATGGGGAAGGTTGTTGGTTCGCCCTATCTCAACTAATGGGTGGCATGGAATGAACTAGATCCAAATAGAGATCAATCCGAGTGTTGTTAGGCAGGGCTGGCTCTATTCGAAGGATTCATTGCCGGTTTAATGAGTAGTAGCTATTCAAAAGATTGAATAGGCTTTTTCGGAGGCAAAGGGATTGGTCAGATTGGCATCAACCCGGGCCCCCGTGCATGCAGAGGGCACATTATTAAAGGATGGAGTGCGATCCATAACTAGAATCCCTCGGTATATTGTCTAAGCCAAACCCGAGGTAGCCTTGCCTTTCCTTAAAATAGTGGGGGTGGTGGTGGGGGTGGTTTGAATGAGATATTAGAATAAACCGTTGGAATTAATTAGAAAATAAGACTTTGAAGTGCGGAGCTGTATCAATCCTATGGTGGCCTCCTGTGCTTGTGTGAGCAGTACTATAGACAGGCCCGTTGGCCCTAGTGTTTGATTAGCTGCTTCAATCCATAGATTTGAATCAAGAGATGAGAACCTGTTGGTTTATTAGAGAGGACTCCTTGCTATGTATGATGAGCTTTCTGAATTCTCAGTCAAATCCCAACTATAGGCGTAAGGGTGAGTTTGGGCCAGCCTAAGCTAACCGAATCCCTGGGTTTTTGAAGAAGGGTTATTATCTGAATGATCGGTTGACCGCTTCCCACTGGTACACCATTACTAAACGAACGGTACACACCAACCATTACTGAGCGGCATAGATACCGCATCTGTATATGGTGTGGTTGACTATCTATAAGAGAATAGGGGCACTCGCCTGATGACCTACAGCCTCCATCTCCATATAGCTGAGCCCAGATAGAGGCCATATATAGATAGGGGGCCGACCTACTCTATATAGCTGAGCTGAGGTTTAGGCCCCGAATAATCTAATAATAGGCCCCTTACCCCCCCTTTCATATTATTGTAGGGGGTAGTTTATAAATGCCTACTGTATTGGATCGAAATGCATCGATGCCCGTGGGAGGGAAGGACGAAAGGCCATGGGGAGATACCTGTGCTCCGATGGCCTACTAGACTAGACTAATAGCTGGGGGAGGGAGTTGAGGTTCATCGACACCCAATAGAAATCGATAGGCGAGACGCTCTATCTCCTCCCACCCACCCCCACTATATTAGCAGCCAGCATCAGCCTGCTAGAATAAGGCAGCTGCTATGCTATGCACTACCCTATAAATAAAGTTGAAGTTAGCCTAAATAAACGAACTAAAATGCCGGCCCTCCCTCCCATGGAACCCCCTACAATAATATGTTTGGGGGGGTAAGGGGCCTATTATTATTTGATTCTTCCCACCCACCCAACTTTATGGTTCCTCCCACCCTTGCCTCTGCAGTATCACGTATACAATATCAAGAGAGGGCGCTGCTGCCATATAGATATAGGGGGGCGAGCCGAGCCCCAGAGGGGACATACTACGCCCCCAGCTAAGCTCTATCTCTATAAAGTAGGTCGGCTGTCGGGAGAGGAACCCTATCGTACGATAAGGGGCACTCCCCCGCCCCTGCTTTATTTTCATGTTCTCCGTGTGATCCGGGCAACACCCAATAGGAGAGTAATATGACGGTTGCAGACCGTGATCGATTGCGGCTGGACTACCTATTCAATTAGTAGTCTGTTCTCAGTGGGGAACGAAGATTGCCAGATGCTCTATATCCAGTCGGCCCTATGGGAACCCGGGATGAGCTTCGGTTCGGAACTAACGCCCCTTAGCCCCAATATATTAAAGGGCCTCCTAATTTATCAGTTCAGAAGGCAAGGCCCTACCCT
This sequence comes from Cupressus sempervirens, assembly GCA_028749045.1. Classification (NCBI taxonomy): domain Eukaryota; kingdom Viridiplantae; phylum Streptophyta; class Pinopsida; order Cupressales; family Cupressaceae; genus Cupressus; species Cupressus sempervirens. Next base: position 435,898,414 of record CM053792.1, read on the forward strand.
AAAATTCTATGGGGATGTAGGCTTATTCTCCCTTATAATAGTAGGCGATTGATTGATGGAAACAAAGAAAAGAATAGTAGGGGCTATATTATTGTAGGGGGTGGAATATTTTATACATAATATGGGTGGGTGGGGCCCCCTTTTAGCCTTCATTCTAATAGAGTTTGTCTCCGGCCCGTAGGGGGGATGGTGGGGTCTTGGGTCGAGTAGTTATCAGGTCGAGCTGCCCATTTCCTCTGCACGCACCACAATTGAATCTGAGGGAGGACTGCTGCCCTAACCCCATAGAGCCATAGAATTTATAGGGGGGGGGGGGGGGCTGCCTACCTGAGCGACACATTCTCTCTGGTCCAGAAGAGCATCAATCCAATATAGTTTAGTTTAGGAGCTACTGGGGGTGGAGCGGTTATAGCCTAATGAGGACCTCCCATAGACACCCATCGGGCGAGGTTCTGCTGCTTGCTCCTTTGCTCTGCTAACCCTAAAAAATGATAGGGCTAGAACTGTTCACAATAATAGAAATAAGAGGCGGGTAGGACCTTTCGTTCGGGTAGTCCCAATCCTTCACCCCTGAACGGGTTGGATTGTTAACTAGGCAGGCCCTACAATTCTATGGGCAAGAAAGTAATATCCATCCGGCCCGGGTGGCACCCCCTCTTTTCTATAATTGGAAAGGAAGGTTTCAACCATCCAGCCAACTATCTATAGTCGCGATGGTGAAGCAGTTCCAACTATAGATAGTTGACCGTAGCACAGAGAGAGGCAGCATAGGGGCCTTTTGAACCTTTCCTTGCCAGTACATCATGAGGTTGTATTCTTCCCTGCTGCTAGCCATGAGGAGGTGTTAGCCTCTCCCAAGACTGTCGGTATGTCAGTATCACTTTCATATCCTGGAATGAGCAGCTCTATAGCTACTCTGGCAAACAAAACAGAATACCATTTGACAGCTTCAAGCTCTGACACTCAGGGTGGAGCAACTAATCTATTTTAGGGCCGTTGTGAGTACAGAGAACGCCCTACTAGAAATGGGCAATTTTTATTTAAAGCAGCTCCTCGATCAACTATAGTTGGCGGTTCAAGCCCAACTATAGATAGTGGTTTGGATCAACTTCGGCTGCTTCTGCCTGCTTCTAGTGTTTCTCGCCCTGGCAGGCTCGAGTGCACCTAGTCCTTCGGTTCAGGTAGCACTACAGCATATGGTGGAAGCAACTGTTGTTCTCTGGCCTCCCCCACGGGGCCTGGTTCAGCGGAGTAGCACTCCACAATATCTTTTGGAGCAGTGTCATCGTTTGGAGGTAGGTACTCCAGCCTCGGCCCGGTTCTCTTACGGTAGATCTGCTGCAGCAAGCAGTGCCAACTATAGTAGCGATAGGGCACCCATCTTATTCCGGGGAATACTCGGGACTGATCATATGGAAGACCGAGAGGTAGATTATTGTAGGAGCAATGTTACATATAGAATCTCGGGATGCGCGCGGGAGGGAACTGCCTCACTCTGGAACTATTGTTGCACCGGCATGCATAATGTACTATTCGACCCCCTTTTAGATTATTCTCGATTCCTGCCTATAATGTGGGGTAACATGGGTGGCTGGCCCTATTATCAGATTATTGAATATAATAAGAGGGCCAATAATCTTTAGGGGCCTTCCCCTTAGAATAGTAGGGGCGGGGGGGCGCAATAAAATAATAAGCTCCTATAATTTTATGGTATGGATCTGCCCCCATACCCACCATACCATACCATACCTAACCTACCTAAAATTATAGGGCTAGGGCTAGGGCTAGGCTAGGGGTAGGGGCCATAAAATGGCTAGGGGGCTAGGGCCCATAAAATGGCTAGGGGGCGGGCGCAATAAAATAATAGGCAATAATATAGAAGGGGGCCCTTACCTTACCCTTATAATAGTGGGGGTGGGGGCCAAGGCCCTAAAATAGATTATTGTAGGGGCCCCTTAAATAGATTGATTGATTGATTATTGTAGGGGTAGGGGGGGCCAATAATTTGTTTATGCATGCAGGGGCAATAGTAGGGGTATGCATGTGAATGCACGTGAATGCAGGGGGTCCACTTTGAAGCATTAGATTATCCTTCGTTCGGAATAGCCTAATTAGATAGTGCCAGGGCGCTGATGACTAGCTATCCCTAGCTCTATAGTAGCGGATCGAAACCTCTATCCCACTGCACCAGCACGAGAACTGCTACCTAAAATTAGTGATCGCAGATGTTTTCAATAACTGCATTTGTGGGTGGGCCATGAAGAGGGGGATCACGTAATCCTGGGTTTGAGGGGGGGACCAATGAATGCATCCGAGTGGAGCTGCTGCAGAAACGGGTGAAGCCAAACCGCGTTGGTCGCCCTTTCAATAGTTGTTGAACCTCCCTCTCCTTAGAGAAGCAATTGGGGGGCCCTATAGAATTGAAAGGGAATCAGAATGTTCAGCTTTCATTCGATAGACTTCCATCCCATCGGACTCGACATGGCGCTAATTCATCCAACCTGAAGAGCGGGGTCTGGGTCTGGCCTCTGCATATGCCCCTCGTCTGCATGCACCATGGATGTATTATCGAACGGAGACGGGGGTACCACCCCCAATAGTTATTATTAATGACGCCTGCTAGAAGAATATGCCCTTTTTTATATAGTTGGGGCTTCAAATAGTTAGTAGGGGTAGGGGGCATCTACCTCTTTCAAGGGCAACTTCAGCCCCTTATAATAGTAGGGGCCATACCCCCTAAACATATTATTGTAGGGGCCATAGAAGCCGGGGTGGGTGGGAGTTAGTAGGTCCGCCACCTTGCCCCACCCCTTCATTACCCCTGGTAAATGATGTGATCAACAGGCCACCACACGATTCCACCTTCTCCGTAAACCATTTGACTGGTCCTTTCCCACCCCGATCGATCCCATGGCCTTCCCTCTTGAACTCATCGACGGCCCCCGTCTTTCACGGCCGCGAGCCTTCCACTTCCTTGTATTCTTGATCGGGTATCGACCATAGCGACACAACCCCTACTTCTGCAAGTGATCCACCCTCCCCGATTCCGTACCTTCCATTGCCAATGAATAGAGGAAGGGCGGTCCGGAAAGTGTATTGCCCTACGACGGATTATAGTTCTACAGGCGCCTATAGAACTACCCACCCCCTTAAGCCCAACGATTATAGTTCTATAGGCATGGGGCTTAAGGGGCCCACCCTGTGCATTCACATGCAGGTTCTCCCTGCCCTGGTCACATGCATGCAGGGGGGCCCCTACTCTTCGCCACCTACCCACCCCCTAGCCCCCCTAGCCTATAAATTCTATGGGGGCCTATAAATTCTATGGGCTATGGGAACGACCGGGTGCGGATCGAGTTGAAGGCTAAGGGATGGGGGGGTGGGCATGTTACGTATAGAATCAAGCCTTTTTATAATAGGGCGGGCTATCGCCCTACCTTCGATGAAGTTTGGGGTGGGAGGAGATGACACTTTCGCGCCCCATAGAATAGATGGGTGGCGGCGATATTATATACGTAACATGTCGCAAGCCCGGTGACGAGGTAGGGGTGTGCTTGAGGAGTTTGTTTCCTCACCCAGAATGGATGTGCCATATGTTCCCACATACCATGAGAGATAGGGATTCAACTGTTGCCTGGGTAAATGTTGTTTCAAATATGGAAGGGGCTTTGTTTGAAGAGAAGGGGATAATCGTTTCCTAATCGTAGACCGACTATAGAATAATCTCTATGTTCCACTCTTGTTCCTACGGGTGGGTGGGGGAACCGGAGATACTAGTGATGGAATGAAACTTCCGTAGCCTTTGCCGTAAGGTAAGATCTTACTAGAATTGTCTATAATCTAATACGAGAAAGAGATATGAAGGAGGGAATGATGTTTCATCAGTTCGATCTGCCTTTTCGTTATGTAGGCAGATGGATAACCGCTCACTAGCCCCCTACTATCTATAGGGCATAGAGATTAGTAAGTGTCGCAGAAGAGCTCCCTCCCTCCGCCTTAAATAAGATAGGGCCACCCATAAAATGATAGGGGTACTCACCATCAATAGATATTCTCACTCATAGCTAGATCCGTTACACTACAATTAATATAGCGTTTAAGTATCCTATTTCTATTTCTCTTATATAGTGATTGGCTTAGCCTCGTGTGAGACTTCTGGACTGATATCGGTATTCAAAGGGCCTGTGACAGCTCGATTTTGGGGTATAGGTTGTTGGTACGGGACTGACTCATGTAGGTCTTGGAAGTGTGTCTGGTGTGTAAGCACAGGGAAGGGTAGGGCAGAGCTAGTTCATGTTGTTGATTCTGTTGAGGTTGTCGATGTTGCAAAAGAGTGATCCAGGGAACTCTAGATAGTAGGCCAGTAGCAGCTTCACTTTGCCTAGTTTCATATCCTCCAGATCGATAGCAAGTAGTGTCCCTTCCAGTCGATTCTGCTGCCTATAGAATGGTAGGGGGATGCCTATAGAATGGTAGGGGCTCGCCCTTGATTCCGTTGATCCAGCAAAAGGAGCACCACTAGGCAGGAGCAGAAGAGCCATAAGCACTAGAAGTGCTCCCTACTATTCTAAGGGCCCCTACTATTGAACAGGGAAGGGGCCCCTTTCAATAGTAGGGGTAGGGGCCCCCTTTCATATTATTCGTGAAGATTCTATACGTAACATGCCGATTATTGATAGTTCCCCTTAGAATAGTAGGCACCCACCCTGCATTGGCCTATCTTTATAATGCCCCCCCCCTTCATATTATTGTAGGGGAATTCATAAAATTATAGGCTACTCCCTATATTTCTAAGCCTAGAATTTTATAGGCCAGAGCCTGTTGATTCACCAGCACCCTACAATTCTATGGGCGAGCAGATCCTACAGAACTAGATCCTAAGAAACCCAGCAGCAGAACCACCACCAGTACAACATCCATCTATACCAGTATCGCATCCATCCATAACAACGCACTACCAGGCCTTTTTCCACTTGAACCAGCAACACCAGTAGCATTAGTAGAAGAGTCAGTAGAAGTATAAGATTCTCCAGCATCAGTAGAACCCCTACAATAATAGGCTACTGGGGGGCCCCTACAATAATCTGAAAGGGGTTCTTATTGTAGGGCAAAGGTAACACATTCCTCATTAGAAATCTACTTGTTAATCCATATAATATTGCCCCCCCACTAGATTTTAAGGCGACTCGGAATAATAGTTTGATCAAAAGTATGGGTCATAGGACTGGCCCTACTATTCTATAGGGACCCCCCCTACTAGAATTCTTAATAGTAGGGCCTGGGCCCTTCCTAACCCGCCCCTAACGCCCGTATATTTGGCAGGGCATTCGTATGGTTCATATAACTAGGCACGCAACCCCCCTTCGTGAATATATTGGTGGTGCAGATGAAAGCAGGGGCGGGAGGCCCTTTATCAATCGGGTGGCCCTGACTAGGGGCACTAACTATGGGCTTGCATTAATGCCTATAGAAACAATGGGGATGCTTGTTTATACTAGCTTGCTACCCTACCCTACAATAATCTGTTTGGGGGCCTACCCTACAATAATCTGTTTGGGGCCTACCCTACCCTACTATTTATGGGATTTCTGGCTGGATGGAGTCAATGGCAAAGCTGGACCCTAAAATTCTATAGGCTCTATTGTTATAGAATAAAGCTAGCCTGCCTGCTAGAAACGGGAAAATGTGAAGCCACTAATAAACAAGGTATCCAGCCAGCCATCTCACTTTATTTCTTGACATGCAGGGGGGATAGCAAGTGAAAAGCCGAGTCTGGCCCCAACCCCCTACCATTTTAAGGCCAACCCCAGCGGCCTAAGGGCTATGGCACCCTTGCATCTGAAAACAACGATAGTAGTTAGTGGGTTGAATAGATATATTTGCTCCACCTCGGGCCCTATTGGAGCACCTGCCTGCTCGATCGGTCTCGGAGCTATAGGCAATGGGAGAGACCCCTTAAAATAGTAGGCTGGGTGGGCCAGAAAGAGAGGGGAAGGTGACGTTGCTGGACCATGGCAGGCATGCATAGGTGGGAAGAACATTAATAGATGAATGACAGAGATGTGGCCCTACAATTCTATAGGTGAACCATTATAGGGATAGGCGAAAACATATTACTAGGGTAGGTGGAAGGGTAGGTGGAGGAAGGAGGGGGCCGCCCCCACAACAGAACACTCCTCATACTATGCCCGCAAAGCCATAGGCTCCAACCAACTAACAGCTCGAACAGCGACATCCAGATACCACCTAGAAGAGTAATAGTAATAGTAATAGCTTGAGCGTATTACATATAGATACTATGTCACTACTATAGGATTTCTCCCCGGAACAACCGCAAGGAAGAACTCACCTTACCAACGCCAAGTCCTCAGAAAGAAGCTTTCCCTTAAGAATAGTAGGGGCCAGCCCAACCTTCATCTCTAGCATCGCGTGTGTGAGGATGGGTGCAGGGGTTTACCATTATTCCGATGCAGCCCTTAAACAAAAAAAGAATAGTAGGGGCTCGCAACTCGCTATAGTACAAGATCATATATAGTAGAGCAGCAATTGTTCCATCCTCTAGGCTGAAGAAAGGACAACCGACCCAACGAAAAACCCTCATCCGGAAGGCCATAGAATTGATAGGCACCCACCCTCCATTTACGGACGAAGGCCTAACCCCAAACACATAGCCACAACCCACACAACCCACTTTTGCACTCAACCGCCCATAGGCCCCCACCCCATTACTTTTCTACTCTCAACAGCGACCCTCAAATTGATGGGCCGCCTATGTTGATGTTATAGGCAACCCCGCACTCCCTTTATAGAATAGAAGTCCTTCAATCATCTGCTTATCTGTTATTGAACCACCACTTCTAGCTACAAAGAGGATTAGGGTTCCCGGGGTCAACCAGGATGCTCGCTCCTCTTCCAACTCTAGTTTCTCTAGAATTGAGCAAAAGCCCTACTATATTATTGCCAGATTCTACCTTAGAATAGTAGGGCACATGGGTGGGCCCCTACCCCCTACTATTCTATGCTGGAGGAGATAGTTGCATGGAGTGCTTTAATTGAAGTGGAATGCAGGGGCCTTCCTTCTCCCATTAGTTCATCCAGAAAGCCAAACCTTTGCACCATCATGAATCCCATTGCCCATTGAAGATAGGGAGGGTCAGTCATGCTACGTCTATAGTAGGAAGTAGGCGATTCAGATGGTATTCAGGTTGAGTGCCTACCTTCCTTGATTCAGTGAGTGCTAGGTCGAGTGTTGTCTTGTCCCTATATAGATAGGTGAACTGGGAGTGCTTCCCTGTTTGTTGTCCCTATATAGGCAAACTGGGAGTGTTATCCTTTCTGGTCGAGTGCTTCAGATCGAGTGCTATCCCCTATCCTTCAGTTGTGGGAGGAATCTTTACCCCCTATAGAGAGATGGGTGGGAGGCCACTACTATTCTAAGGGTTACGTAACATGCCTAAACGTAGATTATTGTAGGGAGCCCAAACTATAGTTAGTTAACTTGATCCTTCGTCTTGCTGGGTCATATGACTGGACAACCTACCAGGGGTGAGAAGGAAGGCCCTACGGGGTTTGGGGTGTTCAGTTAGAGTATTTCCATTACTCACCGATGGGTCTGTAACGATGAGCGCCCTACAATTCTATGGGCCCCCTAAACAGATTATTGCCCAGGATGGCCGGGAGGACTAACTTGCCCTACCTGCGGGTGGTGCATTGGGAGTTAAGGAGTCCAACTGGAAGTAACTATAATAAGGGTAGTGCCTTCCCAATGAACAATCCAATGCTGTTACGCCGCGGTCCAGCTGCCCTTTACTCTATCTATAGTTGTTGAACGATTAGAGTTGTATGGTCCTTATAACATCCACGCTCGAGGACATCTGTATGAGACTATCCGAATGAAACTATAGCCGAGCAGTATCTGCCTCCCTAGCCCTTCCAACATTTGACTTTCTTGAACTCGCCAGTAGGGCACTCCGTGCCTACTGTAGATGTGTAAGGGCCAGCTGGACCTGCCCTACTGGGCTGGACCTGCCTGTCTACGCCTACCCCTGTAGGCCTATGGCAATGAAAGGGGCCGCCTAGCCTTGGCCCCCCCTTCATATTATTGTAGGGGCCAGGGCAGATCCGAATAGTAGGGAGATTATTGCTGGTGTAGCTGTTTTCCTAAACAATCAATCGAGGTCATGCTAGGCTGGTTCGATTCCTCCTCGGAGAGGCTATATCTCTAGATTCTAGACATAACATGGTTCTTTCTATACGTAACACATCCCAAGAAATACCATAAGCCTGCACCACCGCATAAGAGGAGGGCTACTGTGATTTTGCAGTCTCATCCAAGATCGTGAAGCGGGGGGCCCTTCTGGTGCATAGGGAGTGGTTATTCCCTACAATTCATTAGCTAACCTTCACAGGTCGCATTCGCTCTTCCCTACCAGCTTCAATCTCTCTGATTTCAGAAAAGTGACCCTGCCATTTCATCATAGTAGGGGAACGTTTCTCTTCTCTACGGTGAGCTCCGCCCCCTACTATTCTATGGGGAATTGGAGGAGGGCTATGCGAGTCCCTACTATTCTATGGGCCCTACTATTATAAGGGGCAGATTCTCTACGTAAAATGTGCAACCCGGGCGGGGCCCTGCAGCTGAACCCTACTATTCGTAAGCAGGGGCATGTTACATATAGAATATGGTTTCCCTACCCCCTTCTTTGAATAGTAGGGCGGGATGCATAGGGTTAGTGGATGATTGATCCATGAGGCCAACTCTGTTCAGAGTGAGTGAGGGTGAGGTTTGACTCGGGCCTTCCTCCTTTCGAATATAGGCTGTTCGGCCCCCTATCAATTCTATGGGCTTGGGCCCCTACAATTCTATGGCGGCCCCTCAAATAGATTATTGCCCTAATATTCTATGGGATCCTTTGATCCTTCACCCTGCCTGCTATAAAAAACCCTCTTCATTCAGAACTTTTTAACCTGCCACTTAAAGCGGGTAGGGTTCGGTAGGTTTGTACTTCTTTAGCGGTAGGTCCAGTTGATTTCGAGAACCAGCCTTTTCATTCACGAGAATTCTTCCTTTTGGTTCCCTACAATTCTATGGGGCAGATTTGCACTTGGCCATAGAATTGTCACTTCTCAAGCTAAAACCTCTTTCCTATCTCTTTCTAACGAGTAGCATAAGTCTGTGATTCAATAATCTATGTAACATCACTCCGCGTGAGCGACAAGATCTATAGGGCACCCTGCCAAATTCTATGGGAAATCGACTTTGTCACTTTTTGAATTCACGACCCCTCCCTGGCCACCGACCCATTCAAGGGCAACTTTGTTAAAGGGGTCTGTCCACAGGACAAGGTAAGTGCCCTTGACCAATAATCTGCCCTTCCCCTAACAATAGTAGGGGCCCTTCCTAACTAACCCACCCTGGCCCCTTTCTAATATAGGGTGGTTCGAGAACGCGATCGTGTTACGTATGAATAGTTTAGCTCGTCGTGCTCTTTCTGCTGCATTAAAGATGGGAAGGTGAGGTTGACTTATCAGAGTCCCGGCTGCCCGACGCGGTGAGCGATGCGTATCATTGTCTATGCCCTAGGTCAACTTTATTCCCGGCCCAACCGACCTCGCAACGGTGGGTCAGCCCTAGTGGAAGTAGGGCTAAGATAAAAAGTTGGCCTTAGGCCAGGTCTAATGAAAGTATGTCAGGCTTGAGGAACTCCACTCCCTCAAGTAAGAATGTGGTTTGTGGAGGGAACTCCCCTTAGAGAATGTGGCTCTTTCGAACTCTACCAAGCAACCCCCCGAGGTATTAAATAAGTCCCCAAGGGCCCTTGAAACGTAGCCTGTTCAGAGAAAAGCGCGGGGTGTGTTTGCTCAGCTTCATTGGGTGAGCCATTCATCAACTCAATTGTGTAGGGATAGAGATTGCAGGGGTAGAGGGAGCCTTTTGATTTATCGTCGGCCGCCCCATATATAGATAGGGGTCTGGAAGCCCATGGAGGCATCCCGGCGCCCGAACACGCAGCAAGTGACCCGCTTATCCGAAAATGTGGGAATAGGGAACCCACGGCTGGGTTGGGAATTAGATCCACAATGCGAACTCAGGGATGGGAGGAAGTGCGCAATGGCTATTGTTGATCATTTGCATGTTCATTCTGCCTAGGGAATGGAGAATGCCCTAGGTATCCCTTTCTCTCAGAATGTGCAACTATCCTCCACCGGATACATACGGTGCCAGGGATAACAACTCTTTGCAGAGTCTCTATCCGGATCCCCTCAGTTGAGTCGTAATGAACACAATGGAGGCATTCCCTATACGAACTAGGTTCTCGCCAACCCTATTATTATTATATGGATGGATGATAGGGGGATACTAGTTTACCAAGCGGTGCCTCGTCTCAATTCTATGGCGATGCTTGCGATCCAGTATCTATTAGCGGTGGGATCAAAGTGAAATGAATGCCCTATCTATATCTCTGGCCAAGGTGATATTGTTTGGGAAGGAACCTCCCACTAGAATAGGTAGGGGTAATAAGGAATTGGTTATTTAGCTGATTGGGAGTGATCCATCCTATCAACAATCAACCAGCCGCGGTTCATTTCACTATTCCCAGAACACCTATCATTTCTCATCGCTTTGATACATACCCTTTGAGAAATCCCCTGTAGAATTGTAGGGCATGCATGGTTGGTCCGTATGTAATAATATAGTGCCATCCCTCAACTATGAACCAAGGTCCAACATCAGCCCAACGTTATGCCCAACGTGATTAATAGTTGTGGGTGCCATTGGATTCCCCTTGGTGCCTAAGATAGATAGGGCTCTACTTTCTCATCCATCGCCAATGACTGGCAATTGCAGGACTCCACCTTCAACTAGTCAATGCAGAGTAGATCTATATCTTCTTTGTCATGAGCATTTGGAATGGAGAATGGGCAGCCACATCTCCTACATCAGGTAGGTCGTGCCCGCCAATTATAGAAACACAAAGGGCATCAGATCTATATGGTGGTTCCATATTTTACCAGTTTGGTTCGCCTATATTTATAAGGGCAAACTACCCTACTATTTCTTTTTTTTCAACCCCACACACGCCCCTACTATTCTAAAGGGCCTACTATTCTATGGGCTTAGTCTTATTAATCTTCTACTTATAGCCCTACTATTTTATGGGGATGCCCCTACTATTTTCAAGGCATATGCCTGCAGGGTGCGTACACTCAACTGACAAAAGCTTCAACTCGCCTGATAGGATAGGGAGAAAGGAATTATTCTCCGTGGGGGATGAGATTTTAGGAGATGCTGGCTATTGTGCAAGCAGTGGATCACCTACTATTCTAAAGGCAAATACTAGTAATGGGGCAACTCTTTCTTGTGGCGTGGCACACCCTGGTTCTACTGCTGATTCATAGTTATAAATTCTAACTCCTTCGCTTCCGCCTATGAATAATAGGGACAATTGTTCAAATTTCATATTCTCCCTAAAGGCATCCATTGCGCTAAGCTATTAACTGCCATAGAATAGTAGGAGAGTCTATGCTCCAAAACGCACCACCGGTAGGGTGCATGTTCATGCAATTCTATACGTAATATGCCCCCGGCGGGCATGGCCTGCTGCTCGTAAGGCTATCTAGACCCCTGGCCCCTCCCCTCCCCTCCCCTACAAATAGATTGATTGATTATTGCTCACCCTGCCCTACCCTACCCTATATTAAATGGGGCCTATATTAAATGGGGAATGGGAATGGGCAGCGCGGGTTGTTCCCTACCCTACCCCTACTATTTAGGGAGGGAAGGGGGCCTGCCTAGACCCTAGAAAAAAATGGGTGGGCATATTATTGTGTTGGAAGATCTAAGGGAACTAATTGAACTGGATGGGATCGATCAGTGAATGGAATGGAATGGCTCTCTAATGCATGGATAAAACCTTGCTATGCCAGAACAAGAACCCCTTGCTATGCTCTCTAAACAGCTGGTTTTTTGCCCCCGTGGAGCCCTTAGGCGAAAGATGATTCAGTTGCCTTAAAATATAGTGGGGCACCTTCCTGTCGATGGATATGTGTTTGGATTCCTACCAAGTCCTGCGCAATGAAAGGTAGGCAATCTGCCTTTTCATTGAGGGTCGGTGGCCCATAAAATTTGAGGGACTCGATGTAGGTAGATAAAGGCGGCGACCTTACCTTACCTTATAATAGTAGGGGGTAGGGGGCCCTAAATAGATTATTGCCCTGCCTCTAAAATAAATTTCTCCTTACCTTACCAACCCTTACGCGCCTATATTAGAAAGGGGGGGCCCTAAAGTAGATTATTGTAGGGGCCCTAAACAGATTATTGCCCTAAACAGATCCTTACCTTAGCTTCACCTTACCTTACCTTATAATAGTGGGGATGGGGGTGGGGGTGGGGGCCCACCCCCACTATTTTAAGGTACGGTACGATACGACATGGTTCTAAGGGAGGATGTTACGTAGAATACGGGGTGGGAGGCCTATCTATAGTTGATGGGTATGCAGGGGGCTATCTATAGTTGATTCACCCATAGCAATAATATGTTTAGGGGTGCCCATAGCAATAATCTGTTTAGGGGGCCCATAGAATTCTAGGTAGGTAGGTAGGGTAGGGGTGCTGGCAGCCGTAGGGCGGCGGTTATCTCGAACATGTACGATAGTCATCCATCACATCCTGCATGCACAACACTTTATCTATTATGTGTGTGTTCATAAATCTGCTATTCGCACTAACGGCCACATCTATTCGTTCTGGTCGACGCATGCAATAGAATTCTGCACGCACGAAGATAGCTTTCTCCCCATAGAATTGTAGGGCCTACCCCTATAATAATAGTTGGCAGCGCCCCTGGCCCATATAATTTCAAGACAGGCCAGAAGCATCATGTGCATTCACATGCATACCCCTACAGGCCCCTACGGGGAAAGGGTAAAGGGCCCGGTTGTTCGGCCCAGGTCCAGCATTAGTGTCCAATAGGGCCTACCTTTACAATAGCCGGGGCATCGATGACCATATAATTTTAGGGAACTGGCATGAGTAATGGCGTGATGGTGTAGAATGCCTTAGATATAGTAGGGCGAATTGGGATGCCCTACTATTTTAAAGGAACAATCGCTGAAGAATAACAAGATCCATCTGCCCTACGGGAAACTATAGTTGGCAGCTGGTTGCCCTACTATTTTATTATCGCATATAGAATGGTAGAGGATTGTTCGGCTCTGCCAAATGTTGGATTGGGTGAATAGAGGTTCTCACAGCATCAGCATTATCGGCCCATAGCCCGGGCGGGGTGAAGGCAAGCTGGATGTTACCCCCGATGGACAGTCTCTAGTCTAACCGGTGGAGGGAGATGACTGATGCTTGCCCCGTCTGGAAAGTGCATATAGTGGGGCCCCCATAGGAAGTTAGTTAGTTAGGGCCTCCAACATCGTTTCCTATTGCCGGCCATCCGGCCAACTATCTATTCTCTATATGCATATGCTGCTCCGGGAACAATGGCCCCTATTATTATATTATCCAAAGCTTCATTCAACTATCCAGATGGGCAATTATATAAAAAAGGGCCCCTACTATTCTAAGGCTATGGGCCCCTACTATTAAATGGGCCGCCCTCAACTAATCTGATCATTCTAGCCCTAAACGACATCTGGTCCTCACATGGATCCCGGTTGGGGCTCTACAATTCGACTGGGGCCTTGCTTGCTTTCTGGTGTGCGTGCCTCCTTCTGCGTGCCCCCATCTCCTAACAAAGTTGAGGGGCCCTTTTAGATTGGTTCTTAGCTTGACCATCCCTCTTGAATCCGAGCATCAATCTGCAAAAATGAAGCGGTTCGTTCCCTCTGGTCAGGAGGTGGGAATAGAGTATTTCCAACTATTCCGAAATATGCATTCATTTCCAAAGGCCCCTCGCCCTACCATTTTATAGGGAGCAACTAACTAAAGGTTGATGGAACCACCCATCCTGGCTAGCGTGATTCGTCTCTAGGTATTAGGTAGGCCCTACCATACCGTATAAGCTGTAGAAATATGAAACCCTTGGTGTCATGCCAGTAACATGATTCTCCTTGTTTCCATTATCTGTCAGTTGATTACCCTCTCTAGTGGTTCACGATAGTGGTTTTTTCCTATTCACTCGGCTCCCAACTATATAAAAAAGGGCACTTCAATCCACTTGTCTTGATTGATCCATTGGTCGATGGTTGGGCTGGGGCTACTAATCATTTTTGCTTGATTCCTACCTCCTGCAACTCTATTTGGAAGGGGGCCCCCCACCCCATGCCGAATAGTAGGGGCCCCCCACCCGGATAATAGAGTTGGGTGGGTGGGAGGGAAGAGAATGGCATCAATGACCTTCAAGCTACGGGTGGCCTTTAGAATAGTAGGGCAGGGAAGCTAACAACTGATAAGAAAGGCTGGGACTCATTAATGATGGCTTGGAATCAGAAGGAGGGGATTTGCTATCACTAATCGGAGGTGGATACCAATGGGAGAGGAGGGGAATTGAGGCTCACAACTTAGAATAAAGCATGGGACTCATGGCACTCAGGACTAATGGGAGATTGCCACTACCGGCTCTTACATTAGGGAGGCAGCCACTTATCAATCACGCATTTCACTCATTACTTATGAACAGAGGGCGAGCCCTTGTTTCTATTGGCATAGGAAGCTGGGAAGTGGGGGCTGATATCGAACTTATGGATGCAAAGCTGGGAATCCAGCCACTACTGTTATGCCACTAGTTTTTATTCATTCCCTAGGCCCTTTAGAATTGTAGGGCGCCTTGAATACCGATATGAGCCCAATCTTTGAAGAAAAGAAGGGAGAACTATATAAAAAAGGGCCCTATATATCGGGCATTGGAGGCCTCCAAAAAATTGGGCTCATTGGATCGCTAAAGGGTGGTGAGGGAAGCTGGGAATGAAGTCTTTATCTTGGGCTATTGGTCTTGATTCGGCCAATGACCTCATGCCTCGGGCTCTCCGGTGCACTAATCACGTGCCTTTCTATCCTATATTGGTTGGGTTCGGCACTAATCAATGACAAGGGCAGGGCATCGATAACGGATACGGATGGGAGAGTAGGGGAATAAGCTTTACTGGGGTGCATCAGATGGATGGGAGAGGAGGGGAATGAAGCCTATTGGTCTTGATTTCGGGTTAGCTATCTTTATTCGGGAATAAGCTTTACTGGGGTGGATCGGATGGATGGGAGGCAAGGGAAGATAACAACTGATGGAGAAGGATGGGGAATGGAGCCACTCATTACTGGATTAAGGCTCCCGGATGAAAGCTAATAGTGGGAAATGAAGGCTTTAGTCGGTGGCCACTGATCAATAGGAGGTGTCAGGCCGGGGCCCCAATGAATATAGTTTAGTTCCCCGGCGCCTAAATACATGATTATTAGTGGGAACATGAGGGGAACACTTCTTTTCTTCATCTATCCACCTTTCCTCATCTATCTATAGACATGCGCATACGCTTCACATTGATTTCTCGGATGGGAATATCTCCTCCTCAGAGCGGTGCACGCTATATTGGCTTGAATAAGCATAATAAAAAAGGAGAATACAAAGTGTGCATATCAATTTGATATATGCCTCTCGCGACTATAGTTGACTTGAAGCTTCCGCCCATAGAATAGTAGGCCCCCCCCACCCTGCATAGGAACTATAATTGGCTAACCTGAAATCAAGCCCAGCCTATGAATAGTAGGGGCTAGCCCAGAAGAGAATGTCTCCTCCTCCCACTGCACCGGGTTGGGAATAATAGTGGCGAATAGTAGGGGAATAATCTAATAAGCCTACCTATGAACCTACCTGCAGGGGCCACCCTAGTGAGATTACGGGGCCATCCAAACCTCCCACCAACAATAATAGTGCCAGGCTTGATTCTATACATAACATGCCCAACAATAGAATAGAGGCCCCCCCACCCATATTACTTATAGAATATTTCACCCCCTACCCCCTACCCCTACCCCCTGCAGGCCGGGGAAGGGGAGAGGGCAACGGAACATCGCCCCCTTCTGCATATGGAACTGCAAAGGGCCCCTACTATTCTATGGGCGGAGAGAAGGAAGCAGCACCGAAAACTCGAGCATCCTCCTTACAGCCTCCACCTTCGATAGATAATTGTTTAGTTGGGTTACTGGAGCCTTATAATAGTAGGGCAAGAAAGCAACATTCTTTCGCACCGGAAGGCCCTACCCTGCTAACGAGACTACTCCTACTCATCCACCATAGAATAATAGGGCCTTCCGAACAATCCATATTCAACTAATCTGGGAGTTCTGGGGCCGATATAATGTATGTAATATCATTGGGGCCATAGCTTACTTTCTTTTTCTCCTTTACGACACTTGCCTATCGAATAGTAGGGCTAAAGGGTGATAAAGGATGGCCCACCAACGAGGGTGCTGGGGGTGAGGGTGGCCCCGATGGAATGGAGCTACGGATGATTCCCGCCAGGAAATAGTTGGGAAGAGATGGGCAGCAATAGTTGGAGATGGGCCCTACTATTCTATGGGGTTGCATGGGATCTCCAATGAATGTATCTGAGGTAGTGTTGGATGGTCATGAAAGCTGCCCTTTACTCTATAGTGGTTTAATTATCGGTAGCTCCGGACAGGAAATAAAGAAACATTAACGAGGGAGACTAGTTGGGTTATGCAATTAGCCCTACTATTTTAAGGGCATCCATCCTTCCGCTACTCTTGTTCTCACACCTTTCCCAAGGCCTACTATTCTAAAGGGGGTCGGGAGAAAGTCCCTATAGATAGAAGGGCACCACCCTCGCCCATAGAATTTTAGGGCCCTGCTGGAATTAGATACTTGTTGCCTTCGAAGTAGTTAAAATTCTATATCCGAGCCCCCTACTATTATAAAGGGCCCCTACTATTCTAAAGGGGCCGCCCCTACTATTCTAAGGCCTGCTCTCCGTGTAAAGGGTAGCTTCTTTCGAGAAGTGGGTAATCGGTTTAACTAGTTGCCTACTATTCTATGGGCCCCGACTGGGGAGTTGTATGGGCGCTTCCTACCTGAACTTCCTACCTTTGTTAGGGCTCAGCTGAGTCCCTATCTTTCTCTCCATGCCGCCCAACTATATAAAAAAGGGCAACAATAAATCGGGGGTGAAGGATAGACATTAGGCTCCATCTACTTCCATTAGGCTAGCCATTAACTCCCCTACTATTCTAAGGGGCGGGCCCCTACTATTATAAGGCTCTCTCCCTCGTTAATTCTCTATGGGGTCTCCCCTTCCTCCACCCCCGGTTGAGCTCTATGGGGTCCTCGAGCTTCAACTATAGGTAGGAAGGCTCCACCTAACTTCCTTCCATCCAGTTAGAATTCCCCCCACCCCCCATTAGAATTGGGCGATTAGTTGGGTAGCCATAGAATTGTAGGGGCTGCAGGAGTAGGACCAGCTCATGCTGTGTATTTCTCAGCACATAAAGTGTGCGGGGGAGATGCCCCTCCACCCCGTAGGGCTGGTCTCCCTACACTTCTACGTACAACATCCCCTGCATGCCCCTTTATAATAGTAGGGGGGGTCCAATCGGGAGTAGGAGAACTCGACCACCCTTCTATCAGGGGGATGCTTCCTTCCCCATCCTCCGATCCATCCCACCCATCCGTCCCTATCTCTCCCACTGCTCCAACTTATAGGAAGGATATGACCGATTCACAACTCCTTCTTGTTGAAGGTGGAGGGGCTATCCGATTGATCACAGTTTTGCCGAGGTTGGCCGACGTGGATCCACTGTAGGGGTCGGTGAACTCACTGATGGGAGTGGTTCAGGAAGTTTTGAGTGGAAGGCTAGCTAACCATTCGGATGGGATGGGCCCCTACTATTATAAGGGGAGCAGGTGGGCCCACCCCTACTATTCTATGGTGGAAACTATAGTTCCATGGGTATGCAGGGTGGGAACTATAGTTCGAATAAAAAGTTCGGTTCGATGCTTGGAAACCAAAGGGATGGGAGAGGGGAAGGGCCTCTCCTGCTGATGGAATGATTTATCATCAATAGCTATAATGGGGGTGGGCTTTGATAGGCTACCAAATGAGTAGTAGAAATGCCCTACTATCTAGTCGGCCGCGAAAGATAAGCTTCCCTTATTGTCTCCTCTTTAGCCAAAGTGATGTAGTACTATTCTAAGGTAGTGCAATTCCATAAGAAAGCAGCAGCCAAATCTACCAACCAAATTTGCAGCCAGCCAGCAAGAGTCAACTAATAAAAAAGGGTGAGCGCTAAACTAAAGTAGTGCAAATCCCACCGAATCCCCTATAGTGATAGCTGTTGCCCATAGAATAGTAGGGCCTACGATAGCAGAAACCCATTTCCCTAAGAATAAGGTTGCCCATTATTTCTATATGGAGCTCATTAAGTGGTCTAAAATTCTATGGTATGTCCCATAAAATGATAGGCACTTCACTAGTAGCTGCTTACCCCCCGCCCACTATTTTAAGGTGGTTGAAGCCTAATCCCTATAATTTTATGGCTTTGGCCTTTAACCCTATAAAATAGTAGGCTATGGAGGGTGCCAATACAATAATATGAAAGGGGGAGCCAAAGAGCCAAATAGAGGTTCCCCCACATTATATGGGGTAGCCAAAGATCAAGATGCCTACTCTTATCATTCACAAAGCCCTATATATAAATTGAGTCAGGTCAGGTCAAAAATTGATAGGGATAGGGATAGGGATAGGTACAAAAATCTTGGAGGGTCGGTGGGGATGCAAGGGACATTACCCATATGCTCGGAACTAGGGAAACGACCCATTATTTTGCCCTTTTAGACCCAGAACCTCATGTTGTGTCTACACCAGTGCACTGCCAAAAATGCGTTGCTTCTACATGCCTAACAAAGAGTCAATTTTAGATTGGCCCATTGCCCCTATAAAATTGTAGGGGATATAGTTTTTTAGTTCGCACCCACAGAGTTTGAACGCACGTGAATTTCATGCCTATAGAATGGTAGGGCCAGGGCGGGAGGGCGGTGAGGATGACGAAAATGGTCCCTACCATTCTATAGGGCTTTCTGTGACTAGCTAAAATTTTATGGGCATCGATCGCATGACTCAAAACGATGATCTAGTTTGCTCGATTCATAGGGATTGCTTGCTCTATTAGACGATGCACTATCGAGTGGGGGCGATCTGGTGTCTAGTATCTCGTATTATGACCCAACTAACCCCACCTAAGCACCTATGATCCAATTACTAAGCACTATACGTGCATTGCCTATAGTTTCAAAGGGCCTATAAAATGGTAGGCGCATCGATGCTTTCATTCTCGCATTGTTGTCTTGCTCCCGATGCGAATGATAAGAGTAGGCAAACTATAGATATAGGGCGATGGTGCCCGTGCGTCCGCCTATATTGAAAGGGGAAGGGCTCCCTTACTATTCTATGGTGGGGCCCCTTGCAATAAAGGCTCTTCAATGCAGGGGGCCCGGCCTGATGAAGCGGCCCTATATAAATGGTAGGGGCAGGGGCCCCCCTTCTATATTATTGTAGGGGATCATTCAAGCTTCTCGATTCAATCTTTATTCAGTCTTGATGCCTACTATTATATGGGGGGCTCTGCTGCAAAATGCGCACTTGCTCTACTCTAATTAGACAGACGATGCAACCGCACATGAGGTAAAATTTGCTCAGTAACCACCATTTTTCGGTCAGAACAACCTACATCAAGCTAGCTGTATAAATTGCCCACTCTATAATAATGTCTAGAATTGCCATCCATAGCCTTCCCTTTCTAATATAGGGTAGGGTAGGGCCTAACAAAACTTTCTTTTGCCCTTTTGCCCATAAAATTATAGGGGGTTGCCATGTTCGTGCTGGAGATTTTACCAAGCATAAGGCGAGGTTCATAGAGTCCTATTGAGTATAAGGGCCCGACCACCTTCACGTATGGTAATGTCCTATATGCTAATGCCAAGTTCATAGAGTATTATAGAGATAGATGTGCCTACTATTCTATGGCCCCTATGCTGAACCAACCGAATCCCTTTAGAATAGTAGGGCTGGATATGCTGCTAGCTATGGGTCTGTAGATAAGGATGCTGCTAGGCAAAGGTACGTGTCTTGATCTGCTACTAGAACTGAGCGAAGGTATGCTGCTGCTAGTAGGGGTACTGGTGAAAGCACTGGTTCAACCACTTGGTAAATTGAATAAATAGCTAAGACTAGTAGCTATGGAACTGGAGCTAGAAGGTATGAATCAACGGGTCTACTTATGTGCCTGCCTTTGTTTCTTTCAAAAAACTGCTTATTAGTCAACTGCTACCCATGCTGCTGTAGGCTATGACTCTGTACCAACCTTTGCCTCTGCCCTGTAGGGGCCTCTACTTATGGCCACTCTAGGTACCTAAAATTTTATGGGCCCTACAATTTTATGGGCAACTGGTATTGGCCAATAATAGCCCTATGTATCTTGGCGGGCAATAATCTGCCCATTTTTTTCTAGGCGGGATTAATGCAAGCCCCTTCTATAGCGCCCACCCTTCTTCTTTATAGTTCCCCATAGCCCCTTAGAATAGTAGGGCCCTTACCCTTACAATAATTTGTTTGGGGGCCCTTACAATAATCTAAAAAGGGGCAATAATCTGCCCTTACCTTACCTTACCTTACCTTACCTTAAAATAGTGGGGTGGGGTGGGGGTAGGGCATTAGTTCCAGGGCAACATTCCCCAGAGCGAGATTAGAAGCCTGTTTACCTGTAAGTGGTTTACCCGGTAGAGACCACAGGGGCAACTACGCATCACTCAGCTCATGTTACGTATAGAATTTGGCATACCCTTAGAAGCCGTAGGCTTTCTATAGTTGCCTATAGTTTCTTTCACTGACCCAACGAGCAAAGCCCAGGGGCGGGAGGCTATAGTTGATTCCCACCCACCCCCTACCCCCTACTATTAAAGGGAAGGGGCCGTTGGGGGCGAGCGTCGGCCATAGAATTGTAGGGCGTATAGAAAGAATCAAGGTCGAAGCCCATAGAATTTTAGGGCATTGGATGAAGCTGAACCAATGGGTTGATCGACCCTTCCTACTATTGTTGGCTAGAGAATAGAGTGATTTCAAGCGGATATCAGCCAATCTATCTGTCTACTGAATACCATTCTTAACACAAACTAGAATTCCTGCCTCTGCCATGCCTATAAAATGGTGGGGCCTGCTAGAATAATAGAATAATAGGGGCGGGCTCCCCCTACCCTACTATTTTAAGGTAAGGCCCCTACTATTTAATGGGGCCGACACGCCCATGGAAAATAGTAGGGCCCTTACCTCCTCCTCCCACCCACCAACTATAGAGGGCACCCTTAAACTATTAAGCCGCAGGCCCCACCATTTTATAGGCTTTGTCGATACTATACGTAACATTCAGAATCTAATAATAGGGCCATTATTTTGTGCACATCTTGCGGTTACTATTTTAACCGCCCTATTTTCATTCATTCTCCAAGGGATAACCATTGAGAACCTACTATTATATGCAGGCGGGCTCGCAGACATGGCTGCCTACAATTTGGCTAGGGATGACCCCACCCCATTCGCTGATGTCTAGTTGGATCATTTTGATCGCTCATATGACTGCCTACAATTCGGCTAGGGGTGGGAGTTTCCCCCTTATAATAGTAGGCACTCTTCGGCTCCCTGCATCGTGATCTCTTGGCCCATGCTTTCTCTCTGCTAGCTCTCCCCTACTATTCTAAAAGGCAGGTAGGAGAGGGTGCTGCTATTATTCTATTATTCCCCTACCCTGCAGAACCGGGCGGCTGGTGCCGATTGGTAGCGATGATTCCCCAGCCAAATTGTAGAGGGCTTGCTAGATTCCTTATAGAATGGTGGGGTAACATGCCCACCCTACCCTATCCCTAACCCTAACCTACCCTAAAAAATGATAGATAATAGAATATTATTATAATGCCCTACTATTCGGCATGCCCTACCCTACCCCTATGCCGACGTGTAACGGTTGGGCAAATTCTCATCAGGGTTAAAGCTGGTGCTCCTATAGAGTATATCGGGCCATTATTCTAGAGTGTAGGCTGGGAGGAAGATAAAGCAGTTTCAGTGCAGAGGCCTGACCTGAAAAACTATGTTCGAATATATGGGGGCGGCCGACACCATCTCTCCATTGACATGCTATGTATAGAATCTGGTGCACCATTGGCAGGTCACTTTACCAATCTGCATACGGAGCCAGACAAATGATCGACGGGGGCCCTATAATCAAGGGCAGTTTGGGCCCTATTTCACCCGAATAAATAATAGGGGCCTTAGAATTTGAAAAGGCACGCTAGGACGATGGATGCTGCTGTCAATGCGCCTAGAGTGAACATTGGGAATGTTCGGATGTCGACTCCGCCCGAAGCTATTTCATCTATCCCAGACTGACTCCCAGACCCTTACCACTTGCCAGATCTGCACTTCCTTTCCTCTTTCAATAGAATAATAAGTGGGCACCTTATGTATTGTATTGCCGAGTCATTACGCATAGGAGAGCCTTCTCACTCATGAGCCACCCGCTTTGCCCCATAACCCTGCATCTATCACAGGTTTAACAAGCGAATAGTTCATATTCGTAATCACGCTTAGGCACACACGACTCCTTATTTCCCAAGATTGAAACTGCTGCCCTACAATAATCTGAAGGGGGGCAATAAGGCGCAGTCATAGATACAAAAATATACTCACCCCCATCTCTGAATTTTTGCCCATCCCATAGAATTGTAGGGTGCCCATAGAATTGTAGGGGATGCAGAGGGAGGAGCTCCCTAATTAGTGAGGTTCAATGGTGCTGCCCATAAGGCGAGGAGGTAGGGTTGGGAGAGCCCAATAATAGCTAGGGATGTCATCATGCATGGCATTACCCTCTCTAAATAATGGGCTCGAATAGGTCTACACTTCCCCTTTCAATAGTAGGGGCCTAACTAACTAACTTTCCCGGCCCGGGATGTTAGATCGATCGGCTTGATCCGCCAAAGCCAAGATGGGATCTATATATCTATATATCTATATATATAGATATATATAGTACTTCATGGTAGGCTCGGCTCTATTTGCTATGCTACCATGGGGTCTAGTCCCCAACCCGGTCAAGCATTTAGTCATTTTTGACCTTATAATAGTAGGCTCTATGAGATAGAGAAGAGACTAGATGCTTAGTCGTTCAACTCCCCACCAACCGATATATGCCGCTATCCTCAATCCCTGGATATGGATATCAAACCACTGGTCTACAAGCACACCGGTCCACAAACACCAAATGAACGACATGACATTAGTTAGTTCTCGGGCATCTTCCGATATAGATGCACATTGCATTGACACACCCGACTACATATATGATGTTGTGCCCTCAGCCCATCTATATCAATAGGGGTTGGGGCCTATCTATAGTGTCCCTCGACCTCCCAGAGAACTAATTATGAATGGTAGATGGTCGGGGCCTATCTATATCCATGGCCTCGGCCTCCCCATCTACACCAATAGGGGTCGGGACCATAGCTTCATTTCCCTCAGTCTCCCGGGCATCCCTATGAATTGCCCTTTATACCTATCTACTGTCGATCGAGAAACAGTTGTATGTATATAAAGGGGGTCAGCTAAAAGTCCCTATCTATATCTAGATCCTCGTCGGGTGAGTGTCATGCCATTATATCATCTCATCATGGCCGATCTAATGGTCAAGATCTACTAGATATATTATCTTGTCCCGTTGCCATATCTATATCCACATCTATGTATAGGGTGCCAACTAAACTCTATATAGCTGCCCCTGCTTTCTAGTGACTAAAGTATGAATCGAGTGCCCCCCCCCTAGCCCATAGTAGAGTGAGTAGAGATAGGGGGCCCTCTCCTTGCCTTGCCTTGAATAGAAACTCAACTCAACCATACCATATAGATGATAGGCGGCCCGGAGGTGGTCCTAGGGGACCTGGGAGGGGAAGGCGGAGCCCCTTCCTTCAGTTATTGGTTATTGTGTCAACACCGTCCCCTTCTCTTGAGTAGATGAATGAGTCCCCCTATCCCTATCTATATATGGGGCTGGGGCCTCGCCCCCCACCCAATTATGCTATATAGAGATTGAGTAGGCCGTCAAGAGAGTGCTTTTCCTTTATTCCCTAAACCGAGTGCCTAACCCGGCTGGCTATATCTCCGTCTATGTCTTGGTCAGAAGCCTAAAGATCTCCAAGCTATTTTATAGATAGATATGCTCTCTCCAAGCTGCTTATGCTCTCTCCCGATATAGCTAGCTTATGCCCATAGTTCAAATCGATGGCCTACCCTACCCCCTTTCAATTTATAGGGAGGGGATCTATGAAGAAGAGAGGAGGGAAAGGAGGGGGAGGGGTGAGCGGACTACTCTATCTACTATTTGCTAGTCGGTAGCAAACCACTTGATTATCAATCTTTAGTGCCCATCATTAGATTCTAAATATAGATAGATCTCGAGATCCTACTAATGAGATGGATGATAGCCAGATTGGTTGGGTTCTCTCCGCGGATGGACAATCCGATTCTGATCTCCCCTCATTGATGGTAATATACCTTGAGCCAGCAAGCAAGCACAACAGCCGATCAGCGGCACTATAACTGGTTCGCTCCGATCCGCTGCACCCATCCCCATTAGAATAGTAGGGCCCATTAGAATAGTAGGGGCCTTTCAATTTCTAGGGCTGCCTATACAACTCTCGAGGGCCTTTGTTCTAGTTCCAGTCGGAGTTACTTCAGATAGGCCCCACCCCTCTCCCCAACTATCTATAGTTGGTTCGGCTATGACTACTATAGCCCTACTATTCTAAAGGCTCGATTTATAAAATTTTGGGGCTCAATCTAGTATTGTAGAGAGTTTTATTACATATATGATACAGATATGGTGGGTCTCAGCTCTGATTAGTAGAGGTGGTTTCGAGATGGTTGGAGCAACTATATGGTTATCCATAGTGCTTAAATGGTTGGAAGGCTGCCTCAAATTTTATGGGGGAATGAACCAAAGAATAAACAAACTTCAATGGATTGATTCATTCGATTGTTTCCCCCCCAGTCTTTTTGATAGAAATGTACCGGGCCATACATAATGGTGCCCCCTTACCCTTACAATAAAATAATAGGCCCCTAGCCCCCTAGCCCCCTATCATTTTATGGGCCATCCCCTACTATTATAGCCATCCATCCATCCCCGGACCCTATCAATTCTATGGGGTGTCATTAATGAACGGCTTGCCCAACGGGGCTGCTCGAATGGCTAACGTCGGCATCCCCAGCAAGCAGAGTGGCAGGCATACATTAATGAAGGGTGCAGGCTGATGCCATTAAGAATTCCTCTACTATTCTAAAGGGGCCGACGGGAGGTCTAACTAGCCTAATTCAGAATGGTAGGGGGGAAGCAGGGTGGGAAACTATAGGCCCTACTATTCTATTGTTGTGGGAGGAAGATAAAGTAGGTGGGTAAAAAGAATATTGGAAGTGAGACCCGACCGAGTCTATGGGGCCAGCTTGAACCAACCAACATTTCCATTTAATGAATTTGCCCCCCTGGCAAATTGTAGGGCATTGTAGGGCTGGTAATTCATTTTAAAATTCCTTTATAATAGTTGAAGTGCCTATAGTTCTAGTGGGGGGGGGCGAGACGAAATGTCCAGATCATCTATATCCCTATAGCACTATATCTACAAACAAAACACTTGTAGCACCTCACTCCTTCCGCAAGTATAATATTATGGATTAATTGGCAACCATTAAAGCCAACGCTACGTTGCTTGACATGGTCCGTACTCCTGAACAGCAAGATAACATATGCAAGTTCTTAGTTGGTGTCCCTTAGCCGATGGTCCAACCTCAGCCTTTGATCTCCCTTGCTAACATGATTACTCCTATTGACGAAGAACCTTCTGAACATGATGTCATGGCCATGACTTCTTCCAGATCCTCAGCCTCCTTTTTATGTATTTATGAAGATCATGGATACAATCGCTCACTGTTGTTTAGTTGATGGAGGTTATGGACCAAATTTCATGTCCAAGATAATAATGGAACAACTTGGTTAGTCTTGCACGAATGAGCATTCACGAAACATGCTAGCTTTTAATAAAAAAAAATAGGCTACCTTTGGATAAATCAAAGATGTAACCCTTTTCTTATGTGCTCACCCCGAAATCCGCACAACTTGAAACATTCAAGTGATGGATATGGGGGTTAGTAACTACTCGATCATCCTTGGTCGTGACTGGCAAGTGTTGATTGGTAGGGAAAGTCAATTCTTGATTTTCCAGATAGGAAGAGGAATATCCCTTGACCAACGCTGATGACCAGACATAATCTGATTTTTTTTGTTGCACCTGCCCCCCAAACAGATTATTCACTTTTCTTCCATTTATTTATCCACTTTTAGTTAGTTAGGGGGGCTCGTTGGCTTATTTTGTGGGGCGATCGCGAGTTCTGGTCAACACATAGTAATAAGTAGCTCATCATACCGGGAAGGGAATAGACAAGGAAAGGTGTGTGCCCGTGATGTGCCTGCGAATAGATAGTTAGCTAGCTGCAAATGTAGCCTGTGAACCCCTTCAACCCGTTCGTGAAACTAGGTGGGTTAGTTGAACACTGAAAGGCGTGCCGATTAAAGAACTTCATGTTGGAATGTAACCCATTCATTCTTCGGTTGGTTGGAATGAATCCTTTATCCATATAGAATGAAATGCTTCTATGATGGAACGAATGAAACCTAGGAGTTTGTGGATGCCTCTATTTGTGGAGGCCGAGGTAATGTCCTACCATTCTATAGGCCCTCAAATTCTATGTTGGGGTGGGAGCCGGGTGGAGCATAGGGATGGATTCCTACCTTTTGTTTGGATGGCCTATAATTTAGTTGGCAGCCAGTAGGAAGGAGCGTAGCGATCCTACCTTTCTACCTATCATTATAATAGTTCTACCTATCGTTAGAATAGGTAGGCACTATCACTATATAGTGATAGGAGGTCGAGGAAGGTTCAGGTTCAAAACAAACGTTTGGATGGCCTATAATTTATAAGGCAGTAGCAGCGTAGCGATCCTACCTTTCGGGAAACTACCTATCTTTTTTCTAAGTGAGCTACGATATCCAATAAAAGTATTGGCTCTGTTGAGGGAAGGTGGTGGGGCACTCGCTTGAAGAGAAAACTCAATCTAGGCCCCTACCTATGGGCTATGGCCCCCACATAGAATAGTAGGGGTAGGGGGGTTCATATTATATACGTAACATGCCCCCAACTTGGGGCTATACTATACTATAGTTGGGGCTATAGTTGAATTGAGTTCCTTGGCATTTCTAGAATTGGGCTAGTAAGCCCTACAATAATCTGTTTGGGGGGCTTGCCTGCCTATTTGAAGAAGGGGGGGCAGCGTCTCATGAAGCGGATAATGCTTAGGGACCAGCGGCCCCTACTATTCTAAGGGGCTTAGGAAATAGTGGCCCCTACTATTCTAAGGGGCTTAGGGAATAACAACCCCTACTATTCTATGGGAAGTGGATAATTCAGCCCTACAGCGTCTCATGAAGTGGGAACAGCGTCTCATGAAGCGGGAACAACAACCCCCTATCAATTCCCCCTAAACAGATTATAAAAGCTAACAACCCTACAATAATATAGAAGGGGGGTCCCTACCCCTACCCCCTACTATTGAAAGGGGAAGGGGAAGGGCCCCCTTTTAGATTATTGTGACAGGCCTTAGGGGTGGGTGGGAGGAGAGAGTTCCCGTGTAGGGGGTGGGCATGTGTAGTATATAATCGATCTTAAGATCCACCTAAAGATCTGCATGCCGATTGCCCTCTGCCTCTTTATACTGTTGCCCCATAGAATTGTAGGCCTAGATCCCTACCCCTACCCACTACTATTGAAAGGGGAAGGGGAAAGGGTAGATCAAATAGGCTCTGTAATATAGAATAGGGCCGCCAATCTGTAAAGTCGATCGCCTTCAAATTCTATAGGGCGGTGCGCATGTGTAGTATATAATCGATCCGCCCGGTTCTATGGGTTCACCTAGATCGATTCCATGCTATTCATCCCCCTAGAAGATGAGTTGACAATCAACATTCTCCTATGGTTACTCCAGCAGTTCATGTTACATTCAAAGGACAACCTCAATTTGCCTACTTTTGATAAGGCTCATTTACAATCGCCATAGAATTGATAGAGGTGTACTCCATTCTGCCCTACTATTATAAGGGTCGTTTCATTCTGTACTGGTCGTGCCTATAGAATGGTAGGGCCCGCCCTACTATTATAAGGCCGAGGAGGGAGAGGGAGGCTTCTGGAGGAAATAAAAATAAGAGGAGTTCCCATCTAAGATCGTATCTATTCCTGATCCTTTCTTCGAAGGAAACACTGCACCTTTCAATCCTCACGAAAGAGCACATTCTTTCGATATTGGGAGCTCTTTTCGATTGCATTCGCGTGATGGTTTCCCGAGAATCCATCGGTCAATTTCACGTGGCTATTCAATGTTCCAATGCCTCTAGGCACATGACACTTTCGCGAATTCGAGATGCCCCCTACTATTCTAAAGGGCCGAGTTTGGCCCTACACAATGTTGTCTCAGTTTTCAGCGAAGCTAGTCATCCTTGGCGAAGGCTATATCAACATATGCTAACACGAGTCCTCTCTTCGAGAAACCCCCTTGAAGAATCTCTTCAAAGTAGTGCCCTCGCCCCCCCCAATATAGTTCTAGGGAAAAAAAATAGTAAGCCCTCATCACTAGCAATGAATAATAAGAATGAGAATAGAAAATTAAGGCCCTACTATTCGCCGGGGGCCCTACTATTCAGCTATAATGGGGGGGGTGTAGGGGAGGCCCCTACTATTCTAAGGGTTGCTGAATTGTAGGGTTAATTAATCAGCCCCATAGAATTGGGTGGGGGCCCTTGCCGAATAGTAGGGGGCTAGCCCTACTATTCGCGAGGGGGCTTTACTAGAGGGGCTTGATAGTTGCCCACCCCGTTGGCACATCTTCTCCTGTTCTGACTTTTCGACCAGGTAGGCACTCACCTTTCCAACATAGTGCTTTCTATGCAAGGAATGAAAAACAATAACCAAACACACAAGCTACTACATACAACTTTAACCCCCCCACCCACCCCCCTTTAGAATAGTAGGGCTTGGTGCTAGAGGGGCCAGTTCTTCTGCGCTAGCAGCTACTACCACCACATCCCCTTAGAATAGTAGGGGCCCACTACTAATCTACCTCCCCCCTACTATCTAAAGGGCTAGTAGACGTACATTAATGTTGCGGGGGCCAGGATCCGTATATATGAAATGGACTTTCGTCTAGAGTTTACCGAGGGAAACACCCCAGTCTTCTGGAAAATAGTAGGGGCCTCCCACCCCTGCCCACCCGCCTAGAAAAATGCACTATAGATAGTCTTAAGGGTCTGCTAGGCCATAAGCAATTTAGCTAGCATCAAACCCCAATTTCATTTAGATGTCATTTATGGGCTAGGGTTGGGTGGGCCCCTACTATTCTATTCTAAGGTAGGCCCCTACTATTCTAAGGGCCTCTCCTAATGTCGTCTAAATAGCACATACTAGCATATCTTCTATTCACCTTGAATCAGCAATCCCTACTATTCTAAAGGTAATTGTGAAGGTGGGCCCCTACTATTCTATGGTAGCATAAACATCCAAGTGAGCTTAAGTACCCGTCATAACAGTAGGGGTGGCCCTACTATTCTAAGGGGTTGCCATTGCCCTATCTATCTATGGGACCGGGTTGCTCCTAACTAAAAGTAGTGGTTTCAGTTCTAGATCTAGACCCAAAACCAAAAGCAGTTTACCCTGTGCCAGGTGACCAAGTGGCAGTTTCAGTCCCATGCCCAGTTCCAGGTCCTTAACTGATTCCATATAGAGATCCAGATGCACCAGTAATGAAGGGACGCTGCACCAGTAACAAAGTGACACATCCAAGGTTGATACAGTGGCTGATCCTGCCCTTGGTCCAGCAGAATTTTGTAGATCCAGCCCTACCAGTAGATGGAGCAATTAAAGATGCTAGAGTAGTTCCATGTCCCCTACTATTTTAAGGGCCCTACAATAATCTCCCTACTATTCTCCTGGCAACAGATTATTTGGGGCCCCTATCCCTACTATTTTAAGGGAAGGGGAAGGGAAGGGCGAGATCAATATTCTGACATCCATGAACAAGCCAAAGATCCAGAGTCATAGCCAGTTCTTCATCGCTACCCCCAAAGCCTCTCGCCAGCTACTTTTCTCATAGGGGCAGTAGACTAAGCAGTTCCTCTCGCCCTACTATTTATAAGGGATCTGGTTTAAACACCTATAGAGGAAGCAAGGATGTATGGAGCAGAACCAAAGCAAGCAGGAGAAAAGGTAGTAGCGTGAGAGTCAGCCCTTTAGATAATAGGGGCCAAGTCCATATCCATAGGATCTAAAGCCATAGGCAGCAGCAGTAGTTTCAATTGTTGATTCTGTTGATTGAGATCGGGACAACTAATAAATAGTAGGCACCGATAACAAAGTAGTGACGCTGAAACAAGGAGTACCAGGGGGCCCTCTATATCTATATCTCAGGAGCAATTGCTTAAGCCGTTGATGGAGCAAAAGTCGATATGGGTGATTATGGGTGGACTATATAGGCCGTGGCACCTTCCGAACTATTGCCTCCCACCCACCACTACCAGCCGAATATTATTGTTGGGTGGGCGGGAGGTATATTATCGTAGGGGCCCACACAACAATATTCTAAAGGGGAGTGAAAAATCTTCCTTCCAATCCCCAAATAAATTATAGGGCAGATCAGTTGGTTATGCTGTTGATGGAGCAGTTGATTGAATTCACAATGGTGGATTCAGTTGTTGACTTAGCAACCCCAGCTATAGTAGTTGGGGATCTGGTTGATTAAGTAGTCGATTCAGCAATTGATTCTGCCCATAGAATAGTAGGGCACCAGTTTATTCTGCCGATAGAATAGTAGGGGATTCTTTTGATTCTGCCATTGATTAAACATCTATTTTTTTCGGACATGGTAAGCGAGCTGTTGATGCCATGGATATGACCAGACTCTATAAAGCCATACCCTACAGGATAAGACCCTACAGACCAATAGACCCTACAGAACCAGGATGATCGTAAAGAAGCAACAATCGATTCTATTGATGCAGTGGATTCAGTCGATCCAGCAAATGTTTTGGTAGCACCACGTGCAATATACGAAGTAGCTGATTCCATTGAGTAAGTTGATCCAGTCGATGAACCAGTCCCATAAGCAGCATCAGTAGCAGCAGATCTAGCAACACCCCCCGCCCCCCCATTATAGCTGAATAGTAGGGCATATTCTGCGGTAGATCCAGCGATTGGAGCAGCAGGTTCGGTATAACCCAGCATAAGTGTACCCATTCCCCAATCGAGAAGAGCGTGCTTCTGACCTTTGTGAGTGAGATCTATATGTTCATGGTCATGGTCTAGAAGCGAAGGTGGCACCAACACTTCTTACAAAGGCGAAGGGATTTGGAGCAGAGGCAACAATGGCCTTTAGCCCCCCACAATTCGAGATACCTCCCGGGGGGGCCCACACATGGGCTTCCCACCCAACCCAATCAACTAATTGGAGAAACCCCTTGGCCCCCCCTATTCTAGCATAGAAACTATTGAGTGCAAGTTGATTCCCATTTTTCTGGGGTGGGTGGGAGGAGGAGGCTAGGGGGCGCATTAATGCCTATTATTCTATAGGCTCGCCCTACAATTCTATGGAGCGCATTAATGAACTGATGCCCCCCTACTATTCGGCAAGGCTGGCCAATGCCACCCAGCCGAATTGTAGGGAAGTAAATTCGAGAAACCTGCTAGCCTTGGCCCCATTGGGGGTAGGGGCTAGCCCTCCAATTTGAGGAGCCTGCTAGAGTAACAATTCTAGTTGGGGGCATAGTTGCCCGGCCCAGATTCTATACGTAACATGCCCGGGGCACTCTAATTTCCCCCCACCCATCCCTACATAGTTAGAACTACCATAGAATTACCCCCACCCGACACTACCTCTCCCACCCATCCCAGGAATCCCTCATCTATGTTATATCTGACCGAAAAAAAGAGGCCGGCTCTCAGGAGTCCCTACTATTCTAAAGGATCCGCTTCCCTACAATTCTATGGGCTCGAGTGGCCCCTATTATTATATTATTGGCTAGCGGGTTGACCTTTCTCGATTCTTGATGTCCGATAGGAGGGGTGGGTGGGAACTATAGGGCCTTCCTTTACCAATTTCCCTCCCTACTATTCACTTTCTCGATTCTATACTATCCATGCCAATAATAATATACCTCCCGCCCCAATAGAATAGAAAGCTCCTCCTAGCAGGGTGGCCCCTATTATTCCCCTACAATTCGACTGGTAGTCGGCCCTATTATTTGGCTAGGGATAGTTGGCATGTTATGTATAGGATCTGGTGACCATAAACTAACTATAGAATGGGCGGGCCCCCATCCACCGATCGGTCGAGCGTCTAGTTATTAGAATTACGGATACGGGAGACTGCCCATCATCTTCGTGGCCTTATTCAATCGAGGAGGTCCCGCCATTGTGGGTTCCATAGGTTGTCTCCAAGCCTTAGATATAGTATAGTATGCAGAGCTACAACCTTACTACGCTGGGATAACTACCTTACTACTACGCCTACAACCTCAGCCTACAACCTTGCCGAGATAGCGAGGATCACAATGGGACGTAGAGTATAGAGGAGAGCTACAACCTTCATATGCTGCATCCATCATTGTGGATTCCATAGGTCCTCCTGCCTTACTTTTACTAGTGGGGTAGGCATAAGCTTACTCTTACTAGTGAGGATACTTATGCCTTATTAGCATTAGTGTGAGCGAGCAGGAATACATCCATGCCTATCAATTGAATCGGAAGGAGGTTGCACCCACCCACAGAGAAAAGCACTTTAGGTTCATCTGATTTCTTAATCCAGTCAACTTATGAGGAGAGCTTACAATTGGTTGGGTAGAAGTGTGGGAAGGCCCTCAGAGTTTTACCTTGTTCTACCTTAAGTTACCCAATCTCATCTCACTTCACTAACCTTGCTCATTCATTAGAGATATAGATACATAAGCATTTTTACGCTTAAATACACATCTTTATGCTAAATCTTTCCACTTGAACCCGAGGAATGTATCCATACTTATTTCGGTTCCTAACCTTTGTATACATTCTAGGGCGTCCTAACTCCACCTTCGTAGAACCTAACCTTTGGAGGCATTGGCAAGCCACTGAAACTTTTCACTCTGCTCGAAAAAAAAGTTGCTTTACAGAACTAACCTCCTACTTGTATAAAATTTGCTATTACCGTGTCACCCCATAAAATTCTAGGCAGAAAAACAGAAGGATAGAAAAAAGAAGGTGAAGAGACAGAGCAAGCCGTAGTTAGTTAACTACTTCCTAAACCCAACTAGGGGGTTTTGGGTGCCCACCCCACCCGGACCAGAGAGGACTAATTAACAGACACGGGCCGGAGTGGGAGTATTGAAATAGAGATGGGTGAGTCGGGGCTACACCCTGCTTTGAACCCAGGTGCATACGGTGGGAATTGTTTACATACTCCCGCCTTGGGCCCCGTCCACCTAAGAAAGCCTTAAAATTATATAGGGATCCCACCGCCTAGGGTTAGGGGAGATTCAATATTCCTACTCCCATCTCATATCTCAATATTACTGCTTCCATCTCAGATAAAGGCTATGTACGTCCTACTTCTAGGGATAATTCATGTATCATTTTATGCATGGGAATCATCGATTGAAGTGCCCCACTAACACACCTCTCGTGTGAAGGTTCAGGTTCAAAACAAACATTTGGATGACCTATAATTTATAAGGTAGTAGGAGTGTAGCGATCCTACCTTTCAGGCAACTACCTACCTTTCTTTTTGTAGGGGCCCATTACTCTATTCATCATGTTAGTAGGTCATCTAATCATGTTACGTATGGAATCTCGCTCAAGCTTTCCTTAGAATTGTAGGGCCCATAAAATTCTAGGGCGTAACATGCATGATGCCCTACTATTCTCAAGGGCAGTAGGAAGTATCGTTAGTAGGAAACCTCTGCAGTTCCACCCTCACCTCCTATATTATCATTCCACCCTTTTCACCTCAACAATAGAAGAGGGCCACCCTCACCTCCTATGCATGCAGAGGTCTTGCATACTCAAAAAGGGCGGGCCCCACGGGGTTAACGGTATACCTTCATTGAATTCAGGTAAGGTTAACGGTATACCTGAATGCCCTACTATTCTTTCTAGGCAAGGCCCCTTATTCACAATTTGATCGCCTCGCCCTAAAATTATATGGCTCGGGAGACCTACTATTTATAAGGGAGCACTGCGGAGTCGAAGAGACAAGAAGTAGAGTCAGTAGCTAAACATTGGCAGTATACTCTCTAACTCTTCGCCTGCTTAAAGTAATGTATGCCAATGTGTTCCCCTACTATTCCCTACTATTCTAAAGGTGGGTGGGTGGGAGAGAAATATGGATGCTGGCTCCAGGGCCTCACTCCATCACCTTGGTGCTGGCAAACCAAAGGATAGGTGCTGGCGAGGTGGAACGACTTGTGATTTCTCCCTATAGAATAGTAATCGGAGGCGAGTGGAACGACCTAACACCCTGCGCGAGAAAGCTTCGACAGAGAGATTGACCGAAGATAGATAGGGGATCCCTACTATTCTAAGGCCAATGGTTTATTGATATAAAATTTCCTTTAGAATAGTAGGGAATGGGACATAAAGCCATTTTGTTTTGGGAGGGAGAGGGAGAATACAGGGATGGAGTAAAATCTGCGCACTATTGGGAATCAAACGACTCCTCTGTAGATTAGTAGATTGGGGTGGTTGGGTGGGTGCCAGGTACACTATCTATAGAATTGATTGGAACTAGACCTAGCCTACTATTCTAAGGCTTGATCTTTTGCTTCTTATAGCTAGAAGCAGAGCGAGGGCTGCCATCCAAACTCAGATCCCCTCAATTTGATGGGATGGCCCCCTCAATTTGATGGGCCGGGAAGCCAGTGGGTGCTGCCGTATAGATATAGGGGCCCATGTTGCTAGATGTTTCCCAGGCCAGGTGGGCCCATGTAGCTCTGGTGAGAAGTCTATTACCATATATTGTTCCATCAACCCCCTAGGGCAGTTCATGAGGCCCTATCAATTCTATGGGAACTATAGTATGATGGTGAGTTGTTCTTTAATAGCATTATTGGATGGTTGAAATCACAGGCATATAATCATCATTTGGTGAAATGACTTAGTAGTTAATATGCTGGATCTTCTTCTTGAACCTATGCTACTTTGGCTAATGCTGGTGAATCAATAAGATAAACTGACCCAGCTACTGGTCCTTTCAAATATAGGGCACTTCTAGAACTTATCTCATAATCATTTACGTACCGGAATTGAAACAAG
Organism: Cupressus sempervirens; assembly: GCA_028749045.1. NCBI lineage: Eukaryota > Viridiplantae > Streptophyta > Pinopsida > Cupressales > Cupressaceae > Cupressus > Cupressus sempervirens. Next base: position 435,933,843 of record CM053792.1, read on the forward strand.
ATCTCAACCCATTGGTAGTGGGTATACCTTTGGTCTCTTTGCTACCTCTGTTAAAATGAATAAAAGGGGGCCTCTACACGCATGCAAGCTATCGAGCATACTCTGAATCTAGAGACTCTACACACATGATCATCGCGCGTCTAATTGCAAAAGGCGGAACACCGGTCGTGCGTGCAGAGGCATGTGAATCAAACACAGCTTGTGGTGGCCCTATGGGGTCAGGTGAAGGAACAACACAGGTAGGCCTAAGATTAGTAGGCAAAGAACTATCAGACGGAACGACCTCTACTACTGGATAAACAGTGCCTAAAATTCTATGGCTATGTGGAATCCTACAGCTTATAGATAGTAGGGCCCTTATAGATAGTAGGGGAGGGCCTATAATTTTTAGGTAGATTTAGGTTTACCTATAGTTCTAGTGGGCTGGGAGGAGATTAGTTGCCAAGGCCACCCCTGCCCTACTATTCTATGGCATGAGTAAGATAAAGCATCAAGCCACACTCAACTCAAGCACAATAAATATCATTCATAACTCCTTGCATTCTCGGTGTTGAGTAGTTTGGAGCAATCCCACTCCAATTATTTCATTCTGATGTTCCTAGTTCTCAGGGCTTGAATCCCGGACAGATAAAAGGGAGAATCTACTTTTTGAAGCTGAACGCTTGTGCAGTTGGGAAGTTCGTTAACCACTCGACTGGTTACTCCACACATAGATGGGAATTGGTACCCGTCGATTTATGCCACCGGGTCTCAAACATTACCCCTACTATTTTATGAGGCGTTGGATATAGCAGCAAAATCTAGAAACCCTGCCCCTTGGGCGACCGGTCCCTTACAATTCTATGGCAAAAGTCACGAAACGGCCTATATTATAATGGGGGTGCATGCAAAACATATGATTTTGCCCCTTCTAAAGTAATATCTAACCACTTCATTATGATTTTATCGCCAATATGATTAGCGGTAGAGCAGAGGTGGGAGTAGAGCATTGGCCGGTAATGATTGATCCCCTAAAATTCTATGGGCAGGAGTTGGGGATATGTTCAGAATCAAGGAGAGGGAAGAAGGCAGACTTTGAACCCAGGAGATTGATAGCATTCAGATGTGGGAATTTCCCCGCCCCGAGTTCATCAATCAGAAGTAAGAATCGCCCATAGAATTGTAGGGCCCTATAATTTTATGGGCGATTCTCCTGCCATAAAATAGTAGGCATCGCTAGAGACGTAGTGTAGGAAACTCCAACTGGATAAGAAGAGGGAGAAACGGGGAAGACATTATTTGAAACTTTCAAAGATTCCGGGTAGTAGTTCAGGATGGAGGCCTGACCCCTTAGAATAGTAGGGGGATTGTTCAGTGTTGATTGGTCGGTGCCCTCCCCTTAGAATAGTAAGGGAGCTCCCTCAATAAAAATAGCCTCACTTTCTTGTTGTAAGGTTCAATCAGCCCCTATCCCTACCTCCTTTCTCGCTTACCCCCGCCCGATGGACTTTATTTCACTATCTCTGGTCTCGCTATAGTATCCTTCTTGGGGGTTGGGGCCATAGCTAATTGTTCTTTCTTTCTTGCCGGTTTATGGTTTTTTTCTGTCCAGAAGGCCCTCTCTTTTTTAGTTGCTAGCCATATCCAGTCATCAACTCCCATTGAGTCCTTTGTTTCCCTTAACTAATCAGGGAGAACTATCCCTCAACTATTTAGCTCTCCCTCTTTGTTTTAGCTGTGATCGCTCATCTACATAATATTTGAGCTCCCTCCCTAGGCCTCTACGAGCCATATACCTCCCGCCCACCCAACAATAATATTTGCCAGGGTAGTTTAGGTCAGTGTGTAGTTAAGGGAGGAGGGTTAACTTGGTCCCCCCATCTATTTGAGGTTAGGTCCCCTTCGTTAATGATGTTAGGTCCGGCCCTACTATTCTATGGCAGTTATCCTTCCCGGGTTGGGTGGGTATAGGTTGGGCCAAGACAACCCGATAGGATGGGAGGACAAGCTTCCCTTCCGCCCAAGGGTGGGTGCCTATATAATGTGGGGCTGTTGCCGGAAGGTAGTAACGAGTTAACGAATGAGAAAGAAGGAAGTACCTAGAGGTGGACAAGAAAACAAACAAAGGATGGATGCAAAGAAAGAAAGTTAGGTCTGTCCGATGGAAAGAAAGATCTAGCAGTTGGAAAGAATAACAAATTGACCGGTAGGGGCATGCCCCTAAAGTTAGGCTCGAATCTAGTCACCGTTATAGCCTCCCCACATAGATTTTTTTACTTCCAAGAGAAAATGAAAGCATGCTCCTGAATTAGATGGGATGGAGAGGTGGCCCTTACTATGAAAAGCGAGGGCAATGGAAAATTGGGTGGGAGGGCCGACAGCCTACTAGGAAAGGGAAACTAGCCATCCCCACCCAACCCCCTACGGGCCTCCCGCCCATAACAAAACTATATTTCTTGGGGGCCCCCCCATCTCGATAGTCGGCAGGCTTCAAAGCGAGGGGCCATTGAACATTATACTACATATGAGCCTTAATACCCACCGACACTTTATACGTAATACTCTATCCTCAACCTTATCCCTAACCCAATCCTATCGACTACTTATTCTAGCAGGCGTACATTAATAAAGTGGGTCGGAGCAATAAATAGAGTTGTTCCTACTTTCAAGCCTTATCCCTCCCCCAATCCTACCTTCTACCTGGTAGGGGGTGGGTGGTTATGTTGCCGGGGTGGATGGGTGACAGGTGGGAGGGACTCGATAGTCGGTAGATTAATTGCCCTACTGGAGGCATGTTATGTATAGAATCTAGAATCTAGTCTAGCTCGGAAACTAATAAAGAAAGGGGCTATGCAGGGTGGGAGGGAATACTAGTTGTAGGCATGTGTAGTATATAATCGGGTGCACCCGCGAAGCCCCTATCGGCCCTACTATTCTTAAGGGGGGTGGCGGGGAGGAGATAGTTGTGGGCATGTTACGTATAGAATTGAGTGCTTACGAGTCCCTATCTTTCTTTCTCCCTACCATTCTTTATTCTTTAGGTAACATCAGAGTATTTCTGGTAATGTATTCAACGAGAAAGAAGCCCTACAATTCTATAAGGCGAGCAGGCAGTGCCGTGAACTTTAGAACTAGAATTCTCACCCAACCCTTCTTATCCCCAACCCACCCTGCATGTGAATGCACAGGGTGTGCAAGAGGGCGAATTGTTCTACAGGGTGGACCCTACAATAATCTATTTTAGGGGCCCCTACCCCTAACCTATATCTCTAAGGCTAAGGCTAAGGGCTAAGGTCAGGTCAGGACCGAAAGAACTACTATCTATAGTTGTTCCAGGGTGTTCATAGGAAGGTAGTTGGGCCCTACCCCCTACTATTTAAAGGGGAAGGGGCAAAACAACTTAGGTTAGGCCCCCCACCCTAGTGTCATTATTCTAGCAGGCTTCAATCAATAAAGCCCGTACTCTAACAAGCTGATGCCATTGGGGTGGGTGGGAGGTATAGCCCTATTGTGGGGTGGGGGGGCCCTTCAAAATAGTAGGTCGTGGGCATGTTACATATAGAATATTCACCCCCCTACCCCAACTATATAGAATTATAGCCCACCTATAATGAAACTACCTATAATCCACTGTTCATATTATAGCCGTTCAAACTTTGACTGACTATATAAGTGGTTGTGGTTCGATGCAAGATTATGTATGTAACATACCTAATAATGGATGAATCATGTGGATAACGTATAGAATCGAGAAAGGGAGGGAACAACTATAGATAGAGAGTTGCTAGACTTTCTCAAAATGGAGAGATGGGCGCTCAATTCAAATAAAGATAGCTGGGCAGAGTCACCACCAATAGCAGCACCAGGTCAAGATCCAAAGCACGTAGCATAAGCAGATCCAAACACAGGACCCTTCTAGTTATAGATCCTATAGTAGCAGATCAATACCCATATCCATATCCATAAGCAAAGGCATAGGCACCCCCTACCCCCTGCTGGTGCACCGAGGCCAGGGCAACCAGCAGCACCATCATTAGAACCAGTTGATCCACCAGCATAAAAGGCAAAGGTGGTTGCATATCCTTATCCAAATAAAAGTTCAGTTGTTGCCTATATAAACAATGGCCTATAGAAACAATGGGCAGTGCTTATAGATAGTAGGGGGCCCTATTATTTTAGGCCTAAACTAACTCCCTACTATCTATAGGCAGGGGTATGGGAAAATGAGCACCTACCAGCGTATCTACATTAAGTGTGTTAATACCAGAGGAAGAGGTAGGAGAGGTGGAAGCTGAGGTGCCTATAGATAGTAGGGGGCAAGTTGCAGAGGTAGAACTATATTAGAGGTTTAGGTTGAAGCCCCATATAATTATTTCTAGACAGATCCCCTTTGCCATAGTAGGGGCAATGCCTTCCCACTTACTTGTATTTTGTTTTTTGTGTGTTAACCTATAGGAGATTAAGTTTTCGATCAAGACATTCATTGGAGTTCCAGGGCCAACATTCCTACTACCCCCATTGTTTCTATAGGAAAATTTGGATACAGATCCAATTGCCTATAGAAACAATGGGGAATTATAAACAGTTGGCTAAGCAAAAGTAGTAGCAGATCCAATTTGAGCATATCTAGATGCCCTACCCTCAAATTTATGGGCTATGGGCCCCAGTTGAAGAGCTGGTTCAAGTTCCTATAGGCCAACATAGGCTTCTATTCTAAGAAGTAATGCCCTACCATTCTATAGGCAAGGGCATAGACATCACTGTGCATGCAGAGGCATAGGAAAACACATCATAGTAAGTGAATTGAGTTCTAGTCCGGGGATTAAGAGCCAGTTGAGTTGACCTCTGCATCAACAAAAGCACTACCCATAGAATTGTGTAGGGGCAACATGGTCCTATTGGTGAGAAAGGGTAGAAATCGAAAGAAAAAATTATTACTATAACTACCAGATATGCTAGCTTTAGAACTATCAAAGTGTGGCGGATCTACGATCGAAGATATGGATTTGGAACAAAGCGAGGTGAAAGCAGCCTCCCTCACCTACTCTCTGGGATACTAATACTTTGGAAGCTTATACCGATTTCGACCCAGCCAACCGTATCTAGTCCTATTGTTGCGCCAAATGCCGAATGGGAATTTTTTCCCTTTCTCACCCCCATAAAATAGTAGGGGCCTAGTGATTCTCTATTCTAGTAGTGGGTACTACTTATTAATCATCACTCCTTCCCCTGCGGGCCGATCGCCATCTATGGGCTGATTGCCATATACTCTATTTTTTGTTATGCCAGTGTGTGGGCAAGGTGCTGGTGAATCTGTGGGGTTCAACTAATGAACCTACAGGTGCCCCCTATCCTATACTATAAATTCTATGGCTATGGCTATGGCTATGGCTATGGCATCTTAAACTAAATCAACTGGATCAATAGTTTCCACTAATGGTGTTGAATCAACGGGTTTTGGTTCTACCTCGATTATTGGATAAACTACAATGGCGCTACGAGATATAACACGAACATGGATGCTGGTCAAGAGCAAGAGAAAGCTTTCAAAATTGAAGCTTTCATGTGTGTGCCCTTTCCCTGCGTAGTCCTTGCAATGTGGTGTCCTATGCCTGTCCCTAGCTATATGCCTTTGCCTTACATAGCATTCTGAATTTTATTGCCTTAGTATTTTCCAATGCCTACTATTATAAAGGGCACCCTTAGGGGGCTTTACTCATATTGTATTAATTACTTGGAAGGGATGTTTAGCAAGGTGATGCCCCTACCCAACTACATATGCAGGGGGTTATAACCCATCTGCATCGAGATGTATCTCTCTCCAGCTATCTATGCCTCCACCCACTACCCAAGGGTCGGTGGCCCATAAAATTTGAGGGCGGGCGGTTGCTACTGGATATGCTGCTTCAATTAGCTATTGAACTGGATGATCTCCATCTGGATCTACAACTATAGGATCTGAGACCAGGAACTCCGCTATAGGGAGACCCTGCTACTGGCACAAGATTTGGATCCCCATATAGATAGAGGGCTCAGTTTGTTCCTAATGGTGCTTCAATGGTATTTGCTTATCAATTTGGGTCACTTTGCCACTCTGTTTTTTAAGGATATAGAATGTGCCCTATCATTTTATGGGCAAGAATAAGCTATGAATATTCATTTGTGACTACTGGCTTTTTAACGAGCTTAGATGCTACTGCTGGTGCCTAAGATAGATAGGGGCTCGGTCAGTGAGAGAAAATGCAACTTGCTTCAACAAGATCCCCATATAATAGTAGGCCAGCTGATGCTAGGTCAATTGCTGTTTCCACCTACCTTAGATGCAACTAAAACTACTTCAATAGTTGTGCCTCTGTAGAACTGGTGGATTGGGAACGGGCTACTATGGCTATTGAACAATAAGGCCCTACTCTTTTTAGGCAAGCGAGGTGGTAGGGTTGCTTCCTGTGCTACGGGCTATCAAACTTAAATGAATGCTATGTGAAGTGCTGGCTTAGATGCAACACACGATGAGGGATTGCTATGAATGGGGATTCACTCAAATTTATGGGCCAACAGGGTGCTGAAACATTGATGACACATTCACATAGAGAAAGAATCCATTTGGATTAACAAGAGCTAGATTTGGAACTATTTGCTATAGGACTGTATTCGAACTGCCCAGTAGGGCCTTGCCTCTATAGAATCTGTATCTACCTAGAGAATGGTAGGGGGTGCTAGTTCTGAAACTAGATCCAGAATAGGATATAAAATAGGATAGGATGTTGGTCGAAGTTCTTCCACTAATGCTGGCTGGCGGCTCCCATTTATATAGAGGGGGCAAAAAAGCTCAGATGCATGCTTTGATGCTTTCACTCGGTCAACTGTTACTGGATTTGGATCTCTATATGTTCAATGGAGCGAAGGAATGGGATCTTTTAGTGATTTGGTGGAGCAGGTCTTCTTAGACTTAGCATTATCTGTTGGAACTACTGCCCTACCATTCTATAGGCTGACAGTGAATTACTTCTTTTTCTCCCTATGATGAAAAGTGATGCCCTTTTAGATTATTCCCGGGTCTGAGTCTAAACTAAAAAGGGGGGGGGGGGGGGGGGGGGGTCTAAAAGGGGCCTGCCTTAGAAATATAGTGGGGGCAGATAGATAGAGGGGCCTAGAACGTGTGTGGGGATGGGTGGGGGGTTATACCGGGCCCCTACTATTCTATGGCATAGGAAGCTATAGTTCCTTAGGGTTAGCCGTAGGCGCACTATAGTTCCCACCCAACCCTGGCCCGTAGGGGACCCATAGCATGGCAGCCCCAATCCTAGCTGCCCTTCTATTCACGAGGGCCCCCTGCCATACTATGCGGGTTGGGCGGGAAACTAGCTAGAACTATAGTGCACCTGCCCTTCAAATAGTAGGGAAAATTAGTCAATTAAGAAAGCTGCACATTCACTAGCCCCCTGCATACCCCCTACCATTCTATAGGCCCCTACCCCTGCATACCCCTACTATTTTGAAAGGCTAAAGGCTAAAGGGGCTAGCCATAGAATTGTAGGGGCCCTTTGCATGCATGCACAATGGCATCCCCATAGAATAGTAGGGGTGAATAGTAGGGCCTTTATAATAGTAGGGGGTAGTTTATCTAGCAGCCTAAGAAGCCCTACTATTCTAAAGCTAGCAACCCCTACTATTCTATGGGCCCTACTATCTATATGGGGAGTTGCAGATAAGGCAGTCCCCACAATGAAGGAAGTAGCATCACTTAACGTACCTTACCCAGATGATTGATCGGATCGAGACCCACCAGCAGAGGCCTGCAAAGGCAAATCCATTTATAGATCCCCTACAATTCTATGGGGCCCAGGTTGCCTGCCGTAGGGGATCATCCCCGGTTCCCAATCCATAATCTGTACCTGTGTCAAAACCACCGTTAAAGGAGTTTACCGAGAAATAGTAGCTTACTATTATAAGGGGTCATTGATTTGGCTCTAACAACTAGTATCTAAGCACGTAGGAGAGAAAGCATAGGCTATGATGGTTGACCAAGATTCGGTTTTTTATAGAATTGTAGGGGCCCGTAGGCCCCTAAAATAGATTATTGTAGATTATTGGGTGGGCATGTTACGTATAAAATCTAGATGGCCTGACCGATAGAACCCGATAGAGCTACCAAGTGAATGGGAGTTGTGCCTTTGCATGCATCATTGCAATTCTATATGTAACATGCCCCATAGAATAGTAGGGGCCGACCCTTCCACTTTCCACCATTGAGCCATTGATCAGTGGGTGGAGCATTGTTTTTTGTGAACATTCATACCTCCCTGGGTCCCTTAGAAGATAGACTAAAGGTCAGGGACAAAAGCTTAGATCAATGTCAATCCCGCCCCCCATCCCCACACCCTATAGAATTGTAGGGCCTGATATGCAAAAGCAACAGCACAATAAGGATTGAAAGGAATGAGCCCCATGTGTACACCTTACCCCAAGGTCGAGCAGACCCTGCTAGAGGTGGGAAGATTGGAAGGAAGGAACTATTTTCCCTTTCTTTATAATAGCCCATGAAGGCCCAACCCCCTACTATTGAAAGGGCTATGGGGGCTATTGGGGCTTTCAACTCCTCTCCTTCTCTGTCTAAATCATGTGTCCAATAGTACCCCTATCTCAAATACCCCTACTATTCTAATGGGAAGAAAGAGAGATATTGCTAAGCCTACTAGAATTCATTGAGTCTCTTCTCCGGCCTTTCTTCCCTTTCAATCCTTCCTTCTAGCAGTTCCTCTCCCAGTGTTTCTAGTTGGAATCACCCAGATGGAGGAGACCCGAGAGATCTAATGGAGTTTCCATTTTGAGTGAAGTTGGTACACATGAACAAGTCCTCTGCCAACTTAATAGATTAGATCCAAAGAAGCTGTTCCACTCGTGATAGCCATTGGTTGGTGAAGTCGTTGACCCAGTTGCCGAGAAGGGGTAGGGTTCTAGCAGATAGATTTGTTGAATTCTGGCCCTCGACTGGCGATCCCAGCCACCCTGTATATTCTAAAGGCGCCCTACTATTCTATTATTCCCTATAATTCTAAGAGCCAATTGGAAGGTAGGATCAAACCCCTTCAGCTCCAATATGATTGGGGGAAGCAAAGCTAAAGGGTGGTTCAAAGGCCTTTGGCTCAAATGCCTAGGGGCAATGATCAGATCTCGCTCTTCATCGGCACTCTGCATGCATTAGGAACAAGACATTCCTACCAATCGCCCGCTATGTGTACATGAAACGACAGAACCCAGTTAGATCACTTTTCCCATCCCATAAAATTCTAGGGCAAAAAAAGGAACAAAACAGGGCATCGTTCCATCTATTCTCTTCTCGACTGACTGCTTGCCAACTCTATTGGGGGGTTTTCTGGTGTAGGGGTAGTGATTAGTCGACTTAAGAGCAGAGGGATTAACGCCAAACTATGTCTTCCCACCCAACCTGGCTGCTAGTATAGGGGTGATGGCAACTCGAGTGAGAGCATGAGGCGATGAAGCTTGACTGGAGATGGCTGGGCTATGGGTGGATTGGCAGAAGGGCGAGCCGACCCATATTTAGTTAGGCTGATGCTACCCTTCTTTTATCTCGATTGAGTCACTCTGCATGCAAGAAGACCCAAGTTTATGAGTATAGAGAAAATGTCTGCACCAACAAGCTTAAGACTGTGCCTTAAGCTGAGATGAAGAGGTTTGGAACTAAACTGGCTAATGATTCCTTCCTCTCCACCGACTTTCGATAGCAGCTCTGAATGTAGACTCCCCATCCCCTAAGACTGATGTTTATCCTGACAGATTCCCCCTTGCCAGTGCAGAGATAGATAGTAAGAATGCCCTACTATTTTCTAGGCAACTCAACCTTATGTTTCCCCCAAGCCAACTTCTAATGAGGGGTGTTCTGGTGCAGGGGGTAGGAAGAAAGAAAGAATGTTTGAGGAGCCCATAGACTCGTTCCGGGCGGGTGTGAGCCAATTCAAGCGGTTTCGATTCACTCCATTCTCTATCCCACGAATGCCTGTAAAGAAAAATGGGGGATCAAAGAATAAATTCCACCCAATAGTATAGCTATAGTTGTCTCTCTTGTCCAATTTCCTAGCTCACCTCAATCAATATAGTTGGAGGGGGGCCCCATAGAATTTTAGGTAGACCTCTGCACTAGCCTATAAAATTGCCCCATAGAGAACCATAAAATTCTAGGGCACACACCATTGCACTGGAACCCCGTACCCTTTCATAGCCCTTTCCCCTCTTCCCTCTCTTAGTAAGTAGGGGCCCAGGGTAGGTGGGAGGTACGAATAGTAGGGGCAGTTTATCCGGAACTAGACTATGGAACTCTATGCATGTAGGGTGGGATTTTGCTTGCTGATCCAGCCGTTGGCATGTTACGTATAGAATCTGTTTCAAGCCTAGGGGCGGGGCATGTGTCAGCAGGAAGGCCCCCCTTGCATCATCACACATTTTTTATAGTAGGGTGGGCATCCTATTGCCATTGTAGGGGCCCCTACATGCCCATAGAATAGTAGGGGTCCCCTGCATGCATAGGGCCTAAATAAACAATAGGCCTCTGCTGCCTATGAAATGGTAGGGGCTGCCATCTATGCCTATCAATAACTAGCTGGGAGCCGGGCTTGGTTGCTGATGTGATGTTAGATAACCTTCGACCGGAAAAACTACCCCTATTCTCAATTATTCACTTGCTCCCACGAGTGGATGGATCGATTAACGCTCGTGCCCTAGTAGGCCTCGCTGAAGAGGTCTTGATCGAGATGGTGTAGCTGCAAGGTGGGGTGGGATGATTTCGATAAGCCTCAATCAACACTCTTTCTCCACCTTACTCTTATTCTTATGCTGATGCAACATTCTGATTATGCATGCCGAGGTCCATCAATAAGAATAGGGAGGGCTAGCCAGGCCTCATTGAAGAAGCAAGAAGTCACGCTTTCCCCTAAGTCGAGTCGAAGTCGAGTCTATTATCTACAAAACAAAAAAAAGCCCTCAATATCAAAGGGTGAAAGAATATCAAAAGGATGGGTGGTAGGAAGCTAAGTTAGTATGGAATCAATTTATCCATTAGCAATCAAACCATAGGTATCAGCAACAGACGTTTAAGCATTAACAGCATAGGTGGGGGTAGCAGCACCAAGAATTGAAGTAGTATCAGGGGTAGAGCGCCTATTTTTTATTTAGGCATTGCCGATTGACAACCCAGTGGACCCCGTAGCAGATTGAGATAAAAATGCAGATCGAATAGCCTATAGAAACAATGGGCCAATCCCTACCATTCTATAGGCCTTGAACTAGTCAATATGCAAGTTGGTCTCGTTTCACCATATACACCACCATTAGTGTTAGACCCAGACCCAGGGGTTATAGTAGTTACAGATCCAGATGTAGAGCTATTAGTTTGATATCCTACAGTTCTTATTCTAGTTCCACCATATGGAGATACAAATGCATAACCAGGTAGAGGCACATAAAAGAATGCAGGGGCAAGGGTAGCAGCAGTTTTATAGTCCGTTGCATTCCTTCCAATTTTATAGCTCATTCTAGGAACCACAACCTTTACTGATACTGAGCCAAAGGTTGCGTATCCCTGAATTGCATGAAAGGTTGTGCCTCTACCTCTTTGAGAGCTCCCAGTCGAGCAGCTTCATTAGCACCTTTTCTATCACCACTGCCCCAACCAAACAAGGACACCTCTGATGGATGCTTCTTGCTTATCGACTCAAGTACGTGCTCTAGAATCAGCGGTGTATCTCTCCATCCTTTTTGCATTGGTCATATATTGACTGGGGGGGATATTTTAGGTGCCAGTCGGAGCCCCGAAACAAATTATTGGCATAGATGCTTCGATTAATTGTAGCACGGTGCTCTACCTCTGCAGGGCCATAAGCACATGCACACTATACTACAAAGGGTAGCCCTATATATCTTAGTTGATTCGCCAAAAGCCTTCTTCGGGTCAACTATGCTCAACCACTCTACTACTCAAGTGATTGGTAAAGTGCCCCGCCACACAGAATGAAAAAAATGTGCACTCGACTCTTCTCTACCGGATTAATTGAAAGGGATGGAGAAGGAAGAATGCCGCCGACCAACTTCAAGCCAAGAAGGCTACCTTGGAAGTGCCATCCATAGCTATACTCTAGGTTTAGATAAATTATGAATCAACCAGATCTTATTATGTTCTCCCCCACCCCATAGAATAGTAAGGCGTAGCTCTATTTGACCTGGGGAATCAGTGGCATAGAGATGTGAGGATCGGGCGCAGAGTCAATGGGGAATGTTGATGCTGTTGATCTTGCAAACACTAGAAATGACTTTGTGTCATATCAGAGATATCAGCCAACCCATGCAAGGGCCCTACTATTCTAAGGCGATCAATTCAGCCTAACCCGATCTTACCATCTAACTCGCCTATTGATGTGAATACCGGGTTCAGGCAGCCCCTACGATAATATCTGCACTGCCCTTTATTATATTATTCGCCAAGCCCTACTATTCTAAATAATAGGTTATCCCATTGCCCTTACACGAATTCTAGTTGGGGCATTCAGTTAAGGCGAAAACTGAAGCCCAACCAATAATCTTCATAGGCTGGCCCAGTATATTCTAAAGGGGGTGGGTTACCCCACAATGGCCCACCGGGGGAATCTGGCGCACTCTACTATTTTTCCCTATCCTCTATAGCCCCCTACAGCGGCCTGCACCATCATTCTATTGTGGGCCCCTACCATGGCAATAGGACCCCACCATTCTATAGGGAATCGAGTGCCCCCAGCCTATGAATAGTAGGGCACAACCTCTGCAATCATAGTAGACTAATGCCATTGGGAAACTACCGTAGGGTAGGTGTGCTTGAACCTATAGGGGGACTGCCCCTGGATATCGTGGAATGTCGAAGGTGCACTTGCTTGATGGTTGTGGGCCCTACTAGAATAGAATAGGAGGGAGCCCCCCCGCCTATTATATGCGATTGGAATCTATCTCCTCTGCACGCACCTGCCATAATTTGTTTATGCCATAATGCAGGGGGCCCCACTATTTTGATGTAGAGGCTATAGGCCATAGAGATTATAGGCCCCCTATACAATGGTAGGCGCACATGGTAGGGCCCCATTCGGCTATTATGGGCGGGCTTCGCGTCAATAATGGGGGGGGGGGCAGGTGAACCATTATAGGCCTACCCCTACCCTCTACCCCTACATTTATAAGGGATAAGGGAAGGGCCCCTAGAATTTTATGGGCGATTATTGTTCATGTTTCCATCTCTACATAACATGCTCGGCCCCCTAAAATTCTATGGGCAGCCTTATGGCACCCCAACGTGCACCGGTATAGCCCCGGCACTAGACCGGTGCGTGCAGATGCAGGGGCTCGAAAGGGGTCACAATACTATCAGGGCCCCTACTATTCACCAGGTTATCCCTTACCTTCACTCTGTTTAGGGCCTACAATTCTATGGGCAGTAGTTGAGGTAGATGCCTGTCGTTGAACTATTCTGGCAGGGGGGGTGGGGAGTTCTATTCGCCAGTGGTGGGATCTAGGTTTAATATCCATCGCAACTGCTGGGAAGGAACCTCTTGCTTCACCTACCCTACTATTCTATGGCATGGAAAGATAGATGAACAAAGCTCTACTAACCACTCCATGCTAACCTATATGCTAGCGCTTCCATGCTCGCTCACTGAAACTCTTGCGCTACCTAAAATTATAGGGCGCTTCGCTTAACTCTCGGGATGGAATGGAAAGATCTAGACCTAAAATAATATGCCATGTCTAGTATTGAAAGCCCTTTACTATATTGGAGCACACACAAGAAGACTTCCTATGACTCCCATCCCATTGGCACATATTGACAGATCGGTTACACCTTGACTATTGCCTACTATTCTATGGGCCCTACTATTCTATAGGCAATGACTTATAAAGAAAACCGTGATGCTCTTGTCTCTTGCACCAGCTTTTCAGATCTCTATTGCCATGAAAGAACATTTCTACCTTGACCTTAGTACAAGAGCGACATATCGCTGATAAAAGACCTGTAGGTGGGGAATAGGCCCTATCCCCTACGGCGGATTCGAGAAACGAAGATTGGGCTTGTGAAAGGATTGCTGCCTATAGAAACAATGGGCTTGACTCTTAAGCATCAAGATCGCATGTTGGATCACTGCCCACAGACTCATCTTGCTTATTCTGAAATAGCTCAAACCAAACGCCCTACTATTCTATGGGCTTTCTCCTAAAACAACAATAGATCTGGGCTAGCCCCTTCCCCTAGATGCTGAAAGAAGTAAACCCTTCCATACAAAATTCTGATGCAAAGTGAGAGGAAGATAAAATGACAGTAGATAAAACTCTTTCCAGAAATGGTAGGGCCCTGTCAATCGGATATTGGTACCATAATCTCCATTTTTGAAATGCTATGATTCTCCGCAGCTAGAGTGAGGGGCTCTAATTTGTGAACATACGTATAGGGTGTCCCTAATCCCTTACCTAGAATATCCATATTCAACTGAGAATGCCAACCTCTGCTGGCTGGCCCTACTAGAATTTAATGCTGCTACAACCCTACTATTCTAAGGCAAGATTGAGAATGATCAAAAGTTAGGTAGGGAGCACACTTGCTTCCTTTGCTATATCCCCGAGATCATCATGTATCTGAGCAGGGAAATGACATCATCTTGGTTAGCTTACTGAGGGCGGTGGGGTAGGGAAGGAAGAGCCCCCATGGTCTCGTATTCGAAGTGGAATCTCTCTTTCTAATCTCGTGTGATAAGGTCAAAAATAGGCTATGAATACTAGTTACCAAAATCAAGGCCCATAGAATAAATCTGTTTAGGGACATTTCTATAGGTTCAATCATCTGCTTAAGCCAAGTCTTCCTTCTCTTTAGCAACTCATTTTTGCCCATAGAATAGTAGGGCTCAAGATGGATATAGATGCAGGGGCAATGCTAGATCTTGCTCAATGGGAGAGGGCCGCCTATATAGTAAAGGGCGTGGCAGGAACAGAACCCTACCATTCTATAGGCTCTCTCTTTGCTTCTTAGTCCAACCCGCCAACCACTTTGCCTAGCCTACTATCTATAGTGGTAGGGGAAACCTAAAAAGTGTTCATCTAGTTCTGATGAGCCTAGTAGACACCTGAAAACATCTTGATTGAATAGAATAGTAGGGGCAGTCATATACTTATAACAATCTCTTAGCTCTGTTTTGGTTATGTTATAGTAGTTCTTGATTTATAAGAGGCTCCTGGGGCATTCGAGCAGTATCCAGACCCTTACTATCTATAGGCCACTTGTCCAACCTTCCTGAAAATAAAATGCTCAGCTTCGGCCTGCCCACCCCTATAATTCTATGGGCACTTTTCCTTTCCTAGAGTAAGCTAGGGTACAGGAACCTTTTAAGCTCCCAAACCCCTGATGTCTCAACTCCTTCTAATCGGTCAGTGGACCTTATAATAGTAGGCTTTTTTTTATCCATTTAGACCTCCATTCTTGCCCTACCATTCCCCTATAATTTTATGGGGCCCTACCTAAAAGGCTTTTATGGGCTATGGCCCCACAATGGAACCCTATAAAATTGTGGGGGGGCCTATCCTAGCCTAGCCTATCCCTATCAATTTTAGGGTAGGCCCTAAAATAGATTATTGTAGGGGGTAGGGCCCTATATTTTAGTGGGCCTATCCTATCCCTATCCCTATCCCTATCAATTTTAGGGTAGGGTAGGATGGCCTATCCTATCCTATCCCTATCAATTTTAGGGTAGGGGGTAGGGCCCACTCCCCACTCAATATAGGGTAGGGTAGGGTGGGGGGTCCCCTACAATGGCCCTATTGAGTTCCATTGTCGGGGTCCCCACTCCCCACTCAATATAGGGTAGGGTAGGGTAGGGTAGGGGCCCACCCAAATAATAGAATAGTAGGGGCCGGTGGGGCATCTACACCTCCATTGATCATTCGTTTGGCTCCTATGACTATGCCCTACTATTCTATGCCAGCGGCCCTACAACACCCATACATAGAATTGTAGGGGATCCCGTAGATCCTATCCATGAAGCAATAGTTTAAGCACCACTAGCAGCACCAGCCTACCCCATATAGTAGGGGCCTCTGCCCCCCTACCATTTTATAGGCAGACACACCACCCATCTATAGAATGGTAGGGCCCTTTCCAATTCTATGGGCAACAACATCACTACAAGTATCAGCGGGCGGGTCGTGCATCAGTAGATCCTGTAGAGTAAGTTTATTATGCAGGTTATCCACTAGCCATAAAATTTGAGGGGCATTAGCACAAGTAGCATACCTTACTAGAGCTCGTTGATCCATCAGTAGATCCAACAACAACAGAGGAAAATATAGCAGCAGGAGTTTTTTTATGATGATTTAGCCCTACCATTCTATAGGGGACCAGTCATTTCTGACCCAGCTATTGATCCAATTGGTGGAGCAGCATAAGGTGATTTAGTTGACCAAGAAGCAGAAGCAACACCAACTATCTCCTCCCACCCACCCCTGGCAGCAGTAGATTTTGTTTACCGAAAGCACTAGCCCGTAGGGCACAGACAGATACTCTGCCTAGAGGGCACATTGGAAGCGATGGAAGCATATCCTGTTCCAGATCCACCGGCATCAGGCGTAGCTTCACCAGTTGATCCAGTAGATTATGCCTAGCATTCTATAGGTATCCAGTCACCTATAGATCTTATAAAATGGTAGGGGGGCCAGTTGATAACCTTGAACCACCACCACCATCTATAGCAGCTTACCCATTATCGGCATGATTATTCGGCCCCATAAAATTATAGGGCCCATAAAATGATAGGGATCTGAATAATATGTTTAGGGACAATTCTTCTAGATAGCCCATAAAATTTTAGGGCGGTCTGCCCCCAAAATTATAGGCGCCCATACCTTCAAATTCTAGGGCTAGCCCATAAAATTATAGGGGCCCCTCCCCTTAAAATAGATTGATTATTGTAGGCCATGGCCCTACAATTTTATGGGGTGGGGCAGATCCTTGGCGAATAGTGGGGCCCCTGCATAAAAAAATTATTCAGAATCCTTCATTCGGTGAACATTTAACCTGGGAAGAGATGCCGTTTATGCAGGGCAATAGTAGGGCACAAATGTTGCCTAACCCTAATTTTGGGATGGGCCCATGAGAATTGTAGGGACCTGCCTTATAAATAGTAGGGGGTAGGGCCCATCCGAAACTAATTTGAATAAAAGAATAAATCGGCTGGGGTTCCCAGGGGTTCGGCGGGTGGGGTTCTTCCTGTAGACCCCCGTTTGATCGATACTGTGGCGGCTCCGGATCTCCCGCCTGATGTTGGGTGTTGGGATGGGGTATTGGTAGGATCGGTTGGTTAGGTTGGTGGTTTGGGCCCTTCTATTCTATTTCGTTAGGTTGGGCGTACTGGATTGTTGGTAGGTTCGGTTATAGGTTTCTCAAAAGAGCTAAAGAAAGAAAGCATCGCTACCCGTTTCGATAGTTATGTTACGTAGAGAATCTGGCAAACAAACCCCCTACCCTGGCCCCCTACTATTTATAAGGGAAGGGCCTATTATTCTATTATTGCCACCCACAACAACTATTCAAACCTTCTTGAGCACCCTAGCCGTTCCCCCCCGCAACACGACATTAGCCTGCTAGCCCTTACCTTTCAAACAATAGGGGGTAGGGGGCATTGCGATAGATAGATAGATAGTTGTTAGTTTTGGAGATGGAAATTCTATATGTAACATGCCTATTCTAAGGCCTATAGAAACGTAAGGGCTGCCTTCATTTCACCCTTACTATCTATAGACAGCCCTTACTATCTATAGGGCTTAGAATAGTAGGCACCCACCCCGACCTACAATAGAATAGTAGGGGCTCCCCCACCCTGTTGCGGCCTTTCAACTACTATAGTTGTAGGGGAATTGGCTAACCTGAAATCACCCATAGCCCATAGAATAGAATAGTAGGCCCCCCCCACAACATTGTAGGCCCTATAATTTTATGGGCCCCACATTATATAGGGAATCGGGGTGGGAGGGTTTCTATAGTTCCAACCCCACACACCCGCAGCCAAATTGTAGGGGCACCTCCTAATCAAAAAGGAAGGCCAGAGTGATACTGGATCTCCCACCTCATCAAAGCCCCTTTAATAGTAGGGGGCCATAGAATAGTAGGGGCCTCGCACCCATCTTGGTATGTGCTCCGAGGCCTTACTATCTATAGGCTGTCCATCTTCCGAAATTGGTTGGTATACCTGAGGCCCTCACGTGACTCTTTCTTAGGGGATACCATGGCCCTTAGCCTGCGCCAACAGTTACACCCCATACTAACCACAAGCCATTCTACATGAGTGAGGCCTGACCTCTCCCTGAAACCAACCACATCTCGCGCCCCATTGATAGATAGGCCTACCGTGGGCGAGTGCTTTTTCAATTGAGGCTATAGATTCTGGTCACGAGGATAGTCTCTGGAGCATCTGGTCTCTTTAGTGACAACTCATTCCCATGGACAGATCTATAGTTTGGTCAGTATAAGCACGACCCCAGATTATCACCCCAGGGTCGATTAGGGATAGGGAGAGAACGTAGTATCCAGTTGTTAATATTTATTATGGTCGATGAATCAAATCCTCACACTGAAGAGCATATGTTGGTAAGGCTATGTTAGTACTCTTTGCCTATTATTCTATTATTTGACTTGTTCAACGCTAGGCTTCAGCGCCATAAAATTATAGGCCGTAGGGGGTTGGTTACACCTAAAAGTGAATATAGTTGGCAGATTGCAGTCACACCAATCCTACGGGGTTCGCCCCTATCTATATATGGGCTCGGCCATCCATCCTATGCTAGATGGTGGAAAGATAAGATCTGCGAACTTGTCATTAGCTCTGCCATTGAGTCAATTTCTTGGGAAGGCCCCCTGGCCAAAGGCCAAACCATAGCTTTTAAAGGATCCCCTCACCTTGTTTGACACATTCGCATAACTGGACTCTCCAGTTCTAGCTATCAAAATTGGAGCCCCCTACTATTCTATGGGAAAAGATTCCCTATAGAATGGTGGGGGTAACATGGGTTCAGAACCGTCTGGTTCATATGACTGCCCATTATTGATTCGGTCGACTGCTATAGAATAGTAGGCCCCTCCCTATATTTGGTAAGCAGCCCTTCAAAACAATGCTCAGAATGTATTTATTTAGGGAGGGGCGTACTATTCTATAGCCTAGTGAAAGGGCTGCTCATATAGTTTTCGGCTGATAGTCTGCTAGTATATGAATGGGGCCCCTACCTATTAAATTGTGGGCAGCTGGCCCCTACAATAATATGAAGGGGGGGCCAAGGCCCTAATATTCTATGGCGGGGCTGGAAGCCAACTTTCCCAATAGAGTCCCCAGTTAATCTACCGCCCTACCATGTACCTATAGAATGGTAGGGCCCAACTAGAGTTCCCTCCCACATGCCCTACTCTCTATAAGGCCCTGCAGGCCTATAGAATGGTAGGGGCCTATGCCTACTATATATAGCTTAGTTGAGAATAGAGATTGATTTGAGCCCCGCCACCCCCGTTGGGAGATCTTTGAGGGTGGCGGGACAGATGAAGGGCAGGGGTGGGTACAGAGAAAAGGTAGGGTTTGGACTCGCTACGGATATAAGATGACTAGGGAATGGGTAAGTAAATAGAATCAATAGCCTGACCCCTTCTCCTTACCCTTACTTATATCTAGGGGGGGAGGGGTTAGGGGTAGGCCCTTTATCCTTTCTTCTCGATTGGCTACATGCTGCTTCCACCAACGCCCCTTATAATAGTAGGGCCATAGCCATATAATAGTAGGGGTAGGGCTCGGGGAACCCTATGATTCCCTATGCCATAAAATAGTAGGGGCCGGATATAGAGCTATGTAGGGTTGGGTGGGGATGATAGAGCCTCCCACCCGGGCGGAGGAGAAACTGGGTCCACTCCAATCTTCTATCTATATATTCACTCCAATCTATTATGGTTGTGGGGGAATGGGGACATGGCTGAACCTCTGTTCTTGGTTCTGGCTAAATCTCAAACTCCCCTAGCCGAGGCTCCTAGGAAGGAGGATGTGTTCACTCACTGGTTATGGAGAAGCAGACTACTGCTATTGGTGCTGTTGACTATGGAATACGGAACGGGCAGGGACCCCATACAAATAGTAGGCAGGCCCACCTTGGTTGCTCCTGTCCATGCATCTGGATTTGTGGGGATGGGATATCGGGGAAAATCCTGACTGCTTTATTTTCCCCACAACTATAACTATAATTCCTATGACCCAAAAAAAAGTGAGTCTTACGGCAGGCAACGAGATTGGATCCATCTATGCTTCTGCATCGGTCGCGGTTGCTTCTGCATTGGTCGCCTCTGGTCCACCAGAACTAGTGCTGGTGGTTAAGGAACCCCCTACAATTCTATAGGCATTTGATCATCTGGATCAATTGGAGCCCATAGAAATAGTAGCATGACGTGACGACGATGACTATATAGTTGTTGTTGTTGTTGTTGTTGCTGCTGCTGCTGCTTCTCTGCGGAGGGTTAATAATAGTTGGTTGCTCCTATAGAATTGTAGGGCATTTCCTTGGACGTTACTGGTGGTGGTGATGTTGCTAGGCCTGGGCCCATAGAATTGTAGGGGGAACCCCAACTGTCATTGATGCCGACCAGGTGCCCATAGAATAGTAGGGCCGCCTGCATGCACATGAGTTCAGCACAGGCATCTTACTCTAAAACAGCCCAAGGACTCGTCGCAAACCACTAGAACCAGAACACCACCGCAACCACCGATACCACTCACGAACTTACCCTTTACAATTCCCCTCCTTTCCCAGCAGCTACATAGCAATGCCAACCATCGAACACTTATATCGTATCCGATGTAAACAAACCCACCTACCCAGACACCCCTTTATGATATAGGGCTCTCGACTGACCTTCGACAGATAGAGATAGAAGTGAACTTACCAAACCACACAACCGATACCACCGATGCACCAACCACTATCACTAACACACTTTACCTTAATTATCCCCCTACATAGAAATGCCAACCACCATTTGTCTCCGTTGCCAACAACCCTAGCCCTACACCTCAACACTCCCCACCTTAACCTGCCTAAACACACTCCCAAAGATACAACCCTATTACATATTAATAGCCGTTTGGCCCGCCCTAAAGCCTCCAGCCAAAAATGGATGGGAGAGGGGGCCTACACTCCCACTACACCATGTTCGCCTATAATATGGGTTTTGTTGGAGGGGCCGAGCCTCTATGGACCTCCCACTCGCCTATAGAATGGTAGGGAACTAGTTATGAAAGAAAGGTGAACTGGTGATGCAGTCGATGCCAGATTCTGTAATATGATCGATGATGGGCCCCAGCCAGCATCATAGGCATTCGATTGAGTAGAATGCATCATCTATAACGAAAAAAAAAAAGTGCCCCTCTATATATATCTAGCCCTATATAAGCAACAACCGTGGCACCAACCTTGGAAGTAGTAACGACGGCAAGCACCATCATTGGCATGAACCACCAGAACCAACAGCCGGAACAACAGCACCCACAACGGTAGTAGATCAACATCGGGCAGATATGATATGATATGAACCCTGCCTTCCAAACCCCCTACAATTCTATGGGCCTACCTACCCGTCCGAGCCTATAATAGCTTAAGTTCCAGCGTAAGCATCCCTTATGGTTCCAGTGCTAGTACCAGCAGCTTTCCCACCACCTCGCCCAGGATCTATTCTGGTTACAGTCAAAGAACTGCCAATTGTTTACCTAGCGGCTAAGGCAGAGCTAGTTGTAGAGACATGACCTAGCCTAGCATTTATTCCATATTGATATAGGTAATATGCACCAGTAGTAGGACCACCATCGGAAGCAGAGGAAGCTAACCGAGTTGCCCCTACGGGAATTAGTTGTTTACTTGTACTTTTCACCAATCCAATAAATAGAAATATGCTTTTTTACTTTGGGCTAGGTTCACCCCCAACAAAGCCAGCATCTTCGCCAGTTCAAGTTACCAAACATTGTTGATCCACCAGCTTCTAAGCTAGCAGTGGTACAGTCAGTGTACAAGTCACCTTTAGTTAGCAGATCGATACATAATTGTAGTAGTCCAAACAGCAGCTCCTGTGCCATATCCAAACCCACCAATAGCAGTGGGAGAGGCACCATCACCCGCTTAGGCATATCCATTTCCAACCTAAAATTCTATAGGGGGATGGAGATAGAGTATAAGATCCAAATCCAGTCGCCTATAGGGGCCAAAACCAGTGGTGAACCCTCCTGGCGCTGCCTAGGGTAGGGTTAGTCCACCGGCCCCGCCTTGGCGAATAGTAGGGAGATTATTGTTAGGCATTTAGATAGTCCACCGGCCCCGCCTTGGCGAATAGTAGGGAGATTATTGTTAGGCATTTAGATGAGTTGAATGCACGGGGTTATTCTTTTGACCTTCCTTGAAGCAGAAGTTGTTCTAGCAGAGGTTAAGGTATAGGACATAGAAGCATAGGTAATGGTAGCAACAGTAGACTTTCGGTTCCAAAACCAAGAGCAAGATCGAGATGTTGAACCACCAATGGAGGAGGCATCTTAGCAACAGGGCACCGTATTGTATTAACGACATCTTGTATATAGATAGATATGCCTCTGCCTCTACTGGCCTAGTTGGTGCTTATCGATCTTTATCTAGCACTAGATCCAGAGCGGTAATTACTGCCCTCACCTCTTGTCCTGAAGCTGCCTTTGCCTTTTCCCGCCGAGTAGAACTATGGATAAACCATTGCCTATGTCCCAACAAGCTATGTCTTTGTCTTAGTTGCCAAAGGTTCTGCCTTTGATGCTTGTGTTCACTCATATACTGCCAAGTCAACTACTAGCTAGCTAAGTCCACTATTGGAAGCTCTGTTGCGTATGGAATTGCTCTTGCTTGCTGGCCCCCCTGCATATTGGTTGAAACCCCTAGGTGTGCATGCAGAGATGGGCTGCTAGGGTATCGATCTAGAAAGATAGAATCTCCATCTCGCTCTACTGACTCACCATCTGCTTCCTCTGCTACTGTATCTCAATCTGGAACATAAGAATTAGGAACTGTGCAGACTGACTCTGCATGCATCGTACTGATGCTATTGGATCCCTTTTTTAGAATAGCCCTTAAAGTAGATTATTCACTCATAAGCAACATAAGAATCTACTAAGTCCAGATGTTGGGTATGGAACACCTGGCCCTATACCTACCTTTTCCATTGGTGTTGCCCCCTATAGGCGACTAGTTCATCGGGTTATGCCCCTAAAATTCTATAGGCTGCTGGGACTGGTACTGATGCTGCTACTTAAACTGGTGCTTATAGCTCTCAACTTGGGACTGTGCATGCAGAAGGGGTGCTTGCACTATAGTAGCTGGGCATATGAACGCTAGCTGGCAAGTAAGTCCAACAATGGTCCATTCTTATCCAAGGACCTGGTGGTTATCCATGTGATGGTAGTTCCCCATTCAAGGGTTGTTACCCATCATATGATGGCTCTTCCTCCCTAACATTAGACTCTTAATCTCGCTTACGGCTTGAGATCTTCGTGTGCTTCAATGTGTACTTGCTAGATCAACAGAATCCACTTATGCTTCATAAATGGCTTAACCAATTACTGAATCAATCGAATCCCCTATAGAATTTTAAGGCTCAAAAACATATTTTTTTCTATGCTGCTGGATAGACTTAAACAATTAGATCAACGGGAGAAAGTGATGCATGCCTGGGATGGCCTACTAAACTGTAGTAAGGATGGCCCGTACGTTGGGTGATTCAGGTGGTTAGTTCCCCATGTGTTGGTGACTAACTATCATCATGTATCGGTGGTAGATCACTATCATTTTTTGGAAGGTGCCCATAGAATTTTAGGCTATAATCATTTGGTGGATTCCTATCAAGTCACTATTCATCCATGGGCTCCTAATGGCCAACAGATATTGTGCCGGTGGTGGATCGATCGATCGGCGGATCTTTAGGCAGATCGGCAGATCTTTAGGCCCGGGGGGCGGCCCATAGCCCATAGCAATAATCTGCCCATACCTAAAGATTCTAGGCTAGGGGGGCCCATACAAATTATAGGGTAGGGTAGGCAGGCGGATCGATTATAAACTACACATGCCCCCAACCCTACAGGGTGGGGCCCTATGGGGTGATTTGCCATAGAATTTTAGGGCAGCTGCATGTTCTTTTCCCCCACCCCACAATTGTTACCTAGTTGCATGCCTCTCCTTTCTAGAACTTCAATATTCATCAGCCTACCCACTTCAGTAGATTAGTTGTAACGCATCCCATCAATCATTTTATTCTCACCATACTTGCAAGTATAGTTTTTGGAGCGGAGCAAGAGGTAGAGAATCATTCTATTCCCGCCAACTATATCCACACCCACCTCGTCGGCGTATAGAATCTGGCTGACCCTACCCAATGAAGGTCTCTTACTATGGAACAAGAAAAAGGTCACCCGAAGAAATAATAGGGGCAGCTAGAATTTTGATCAATGGAGATGCAGATGCAAAGCTAAATATGACCCCTATAGAATTGTAGGCAGAACTAATCTTTTAGGGGCCTAGCAGATCAATTCAATGGACCCTATCGGTATATTCTTGTTGGCAGGTTACCCCACATTATATAGGGAATTTGGGGAGCAGAGCGAAGAATAATCGGGCCATTCAGGAAAGGGATAACCTTACCTACCCATTCTACACCATTCTAATATAGGG
The DNA here is from genome assembly GCA_028749045.1 of Cupressus sempervirens. Lineage (NCBI taxonomy): Eukaryota > Viridiplantae > Streptophyta > Pinopsida > Cupressales > Cupressaceae > Cupressus > Cupressus sempervirens. The sequence goes on from CM053792.1 coordinate 435,958,596, forward strand.
GGTAGGGCCATTCAGGAAAGGGATAACCGTTGCAGGCGAATAGTAGGGCATTCAGATGTAGGGCCCTAGCTAGAATAATAGGGCATTCAGATGTAGGGCTGGCCTCACCCTGCATGCATCACTCTGCATGCATGCACGATGCAGGGCTGGCCTAATGGACATCCTTCATCTGCATCACCCTGCATGCATATTCATCCCAGGCTAGGCCGCACGATGCAGGGTAAGGGGTGATTCTATACGTAATATGATGGGTGCCCCTTGAAGATTATTCGAACTTAACGATTATTGGGTGGGCATGTTACGTAGATAATCTATGGCTATAGAATAGTAGGGTCAAAGAAGAGTGCTCCAAACCAAAGAGTGCCCTGTAGGGACCAGGAGGGCCCTGCTCGGCAAGTGTGGGTGTGCGGAATGGCACTCCCTTACGGGCTGGGTGGGGATTATAGGGTTGTTCTAGGTATAGTGGTTCAGAAATTTCGAGTGCCCTTTCGTCTTCCAGTAGGGCTGAACAAACTATATAAAAAAAGGCCGATTACGGGCCTATAGTTCTAGTGGGGCTTGTGTGATTTCGTTCATCTGCCCTTTTTTAGATAGGGATTAGTTCATTAGATCATTAGGGATCGGCCAAGAGTGGATCGGTGTAGATGCAGGCTCCCCCTCACTCGTTTAAATAGAGAGAGGACACCCTGCATGCAGAAGAAGTCACCTTCTGGCATAGGGCAACTATTATTCTGAACCGGCTATAGATTGGGTGGGAGGGAATGTTCGTGAGGTGCCCTATTATTCTATTATTGCAAGATTCCCTATTGCCATTGTAGGCCCATAGAATAATCTTTTTATGCCAAAATGTAGGGGATTTTAAGGGAAGGGAAGGGAAAGTAAGGTAAGGGAAGGTGAGGGTAGGGGCCAAAATGGTAGGCATTTCATGAAGCCCTATAATTCTATGGTGGGGGGCTATGGTGGCAGTAGAATTAGAACCGAGAATCTAACGCACCAAACCAGCATCATAAGTGGGATGGGGTTCAACCTGGTCAAGTCAAATCATACTATGGCCATCATACGCTGGCCGAGAAGGTGGGTGGGAGGAGGTAGAGTGCAGTTCTTTTGCAGCCCTACTATCAACTATAGAGGGGTGGGCGTCAGTTACTCTAATGCAAGGTTACTCACTCTACTATAGACTAGCGGATAGAATATACAGACTATACGACACGACTATCGACCTTTGTTATCAATCGAACACTTCCACTAGCCTTCCGATATTGTTGTCTTCATCAATTGAGCTAGAGCAAAGCAGCTGAGAGCTAAGATTGCCTCGCAATGTCAGCTAGAGCAGAAGCAGAGTAGCTTAGAGATTAGATAGGGAAGATTCCTAGACCCTCTCACTAGAGTCGGGGGTGGGGGATATTCCTACCTAAACAAACTCTCACTAGAGTCAGGGGGTGGGGGGAGATTCCTACCTAAACAATAAGTTGTTTCAAGAGCCCGAAGTGCCTAAGCCCAGGGTTCCATTTTCGATAATAGAGCCGCCTTTGCCGACCGCCTGCTTCTACTGGTGCATGCAAAGGAAGCCAACCAACTTTTCTACCTCCCACCCTGAAACTTTCTGTTCTGGACAACCAACCTGCTTTATCTTCCACATGAACACGAGAACCCTATGAATTACCTCCTCCCACCCACCCCTGCAGGGTGGCCCCTATGGGTAAAGTTCTGTGGATATAGAAGGGAGCAAGGTGCCCCCCCTTACTCCCCCTATCCCCCTGCCCTTAGAATAGCAGGCCCTAGCCCCCCCTTCATATTATTGTAGGGGGCCCTACAACTTATTATAGAGGGGGTAAATGCAGGGGGGGCATCCCTACTATTTATAAGGGGCTATGCGTAAAGGGGGCCCCGCCATAGAATAGTAGGGGAGCTCGGGCACCAAGTCAGGCATATTCTTATAGCATAGTAGGCTAATGCCATAAAGTGGGAGGGGATTCTGCATAGTTATGGGTGGGGAGTTCTATTGCCTCATGCGTGAATGCACACTGCCATTATGGAAGATGAAGCAAAGGGTGATAAATGCTGAACAATTCAATGCTAGAATAATCTGTTTAGGGGGAATAGTAGGGGCCCACCCTGCGATTTATATTGCCCGGGGTGAAGAGCCACAGCGGAAACCATTCATTGATTGTAGTTTCAATCAGATTCCATCCATCCAACCTCTTCTGGATCACTGCTGATTCATATTACGTAATAGACTAGTTCATGTGGGGCCCTTAGTATCTAAAGCGCTACTGGCCTATGATTCCCCATGAACACTGCCATGCATGTTGAAGCTTTGGCGAATAAGCAATAGTTGGATGGGGAGATATTGGCCATCCGACTGTATGTCCAATTTTCCCACTGGCCTACAATTAATCTACCGACTAGAATTCAACATGGCATCAGCCTGCCACCACTTCTATATCCACATGAACACCCCAAAGTAGGGTGGGGATTGTAGAAAAGGGTGGGGGGTACTACTCAGTTTTCATCGTGAGTATGAATTTTTGTACTAGCAGATAGCATTCTCTGCAGCGGTATCGATGCAGTGTGCCAGTTTGCATGCATGCAGAGTGCTTGCGCTGGTCTGCATGCAAAGTGCTTGCTTCATAGGTCTGCATGCAGAGTGCCTACTAAATGTTCGTACTGGAAGATACGTATATAATGGCGGGCAACCTAGCCATTGGTATTGTTCCCTATGCCATAGAATAGTAGGGGATCAAGGGAAATTATAGTTGCCTATGTAGGGTGGGTGGTATAGTTGTCTGAGCACCTACCATTTTTCTGTTGTGGTCGATCAGTCGTTGTGCATGCAGAGGGTTACCCGGGTGTGTGACTGACTTCGTTCGCTCTGGTGGATGTGGATTTCCCAGCCCCCTACTATTCATAGGTAGGTGGGAGGTGGCTCGGGGCCATTGTATTAGGACTTCTTATTAGCAAGCAATATTAAGTTGGCCCTACGGGCCCCTACTATTCTAAGGCATAGGGTGGGCCCCCACTGGTGTCACTTCTCCTAATTCCCACCCGAGATCTCCGTGTTGAGCCCTATAGATAGTAGGGCTCTACCTCTGCATGCAGTAGTCACATGCATGTTCCTGCAGATTGAGTGGTTCCCAAGCAATGGAAGGTTGGGTCCCCTTGGTCCTCCCAATCTGATGGTTGAGTTCCACTTCCCCGTACACATCTTGGAGTGACACAATTTAGTATGGGCACTTTTGTATGGACCAGAAGAACTCCCTCTACAGCGATCCAGTTGTAAGCGGAGTAGGAAGAGTATTGTAACTATTTTATAGCTACAAGTCATCATCCCCAGAACGCACACACTATAGTTAGTTCCCACCCAACAACAACTATATACTGATGCACCAGCCTATAAAATGGTAGGGCTTCTGGGTTGGGTTGGGGGGGATCTTAGTTCTAGGTTGGGTGGGGTTGGGCTAAAGCTACGGGTGGGTTACGACCCCTACTATTCTATGGCTAGTTGGGTGGGGGGCCCTCCCCCCCAATATAGTAGTTGTAGTTGTAGTTGTAGTTTAGTTGCCGCAGGAATAGTATTGTAACTGGCAACTAGCCACAAGTCCTCGACCCTAAGGGCCACATATACAGGTTCGATCCTCTAGATGCCCCTAAACAGATTATTGCCTGCTCTTGGCTAGATTGACCAGGGGTGCCCAACGACTATAATGGGTGGGGGGGTGCGGCGCGGTGAGAACTGGGCTGATTTCCGTTCTTCTGTATCGTTATCGATCCCAGTCAGCCCGGTTGGGCAGGATTATTGGATAGGGAGGGATATGGCCCTGACTAGATAGTAGGGCTGCAGCAAGCCCCACTATAGATGCGGGGAACACAGAAGGAATGGGCTATCATAACCATAAAAAAAAAGAGAATGACCAGTCCTCTCTTCACTTTAGTGCTTGCATCAGACTTATTCAACAACTATTATTATTGTTTATTATTGGGGTGGGTGGCAAGAGCCCGAAGCGAGCATGATAGATCAACATGGATGGGTCAAGCAAATATGCAGTGGCCATTTGTACACTGGACCCGATAGGTGGTGGTGTCACACCCGGGCACCGCACTATTCCGCCATTTATCACCCGACACCCCATAGCCCATCAAATTTTAGGTAGGCATAATGGCAGAACTACTTTTATTCCCAACCCACCCCTAGCCATAGAATAGTAGGGGCCTAGCCTAGCCTAAAATTCTATGGCTATGGCTATGGAGTCGGGCGGGAAACTGCTTCAATCAGAACTGTAGCTTCCACTTGATGCGCTTCCATGCGGTTAGCTAGATCTACCGGCTAAGGCCCTTTCCCTTTCAATAGTGGGGGTGGGGTGGGGATCCGCAACATACAATACTGGTTCAACTCGGTCAGTAACTGGATTTTAGATGGCTTTGCTTTATCTGCTGCCATCTTTTCCATCTTAGGTGCTACCTTTGCTGGTGAATATGCATGCGAGGGTGGGTAACCTGGAACAAGAAGGGGTGCTTGCTTTGTTGCTAGTCCTTCACTTGATGGTCCTATAGCAAGCAACTAGAGATTTCACACGGGTTGTTCATGATGATTCGCCTACTGTGTATGCATGAGCTGTTAATGATTGACCGACCACTAGCGAACTCTGATTGTCCTAATTCTTCACATTGTCTTGATTCTACATTCGGCCCTATATTTTAAGGGAATTCTTTTTTGTGATATCTGAACTCTTATGTGGTGGTACGCTGGCCCAAACCTAATAATAAGCGATCGAGAAAGCCGGGTGCTTCGCACACTCGCACCCCAATGGGTTCACCAATTACACAGTAGCTAACTAATCAAGAAGGAAGAGATACACCATAGAATAGTAGGGCCTTGATTTTATCTGTAGGAAAGCCAGAGCCTGAGGTAGCATTCTACCAAATATGGAACATATATCTCTTTATGTCTAAAGTTAGCTACCAAACTTAATGGCAAGACATTCTAAATACACTTCGTTACACAAGTCATGAGGAAGTCCTATTCAATTCTATGGGCCCCATTCCTGTATCTTGAGGAGCTACCCGGAGCTACGATGGAGGTTTAGGATTGCTCCTCGTTTGCAAAGAGGATAGTTGGGGCAACCCCATCCCCATACCTAACCAACCTTCTTCATTATAGAACTACCTATAGATCTAGGGCGTCTAGGCCATCTATACTATCTACGTAACATGCGCACCTTGCCACCTCGGATGGATGGGGCACTATATAAGATAGGGCACTACACTCTAGAGGATAGGGCCCCACCTGCCCTATCTTATATAGTGGCCCTCCCGATCTCAACAAGAATGCTAAGAGCTCGCTATAAAACTCGTGATAGCTAGACAAACATTCGGGGATGGCCCTACTATTCTATGGGATGGGCACTTCTATAATAAGTTCATAATGGGTTAGGGATAGGTACCGGTGCAGGGGAGCCCCTTACCTCGTTATCTAGGGTAATAAAAGCTTTATCGCATTTGCCCTACAATTTTATAATACCTTCCCACCAAGTTAGGTAGGTTCATCTAGAGTAGGGTAGGCTCCCCCAGTAGTAGGGATAGGTAATTCTAGAAATAGTAGTGTGGATAGCTAGGTAATTTAAATCTAAGGGGTACCCTGCTTCATAGATAGGTGTTAAGTTTGTAGGGATACCCCCAAGCAAGAGCAGTTAGTTGACCTGGCCCATATATAGAAAGGGCAGATAGGCGTTGAGTTGACCCGGTGGACCTATCTATATATGGGGGCCATATGGGTAAGTGGTTCATTAGTCCAAAAGCAAGAGCATGCCTTAAAATAGTGGAGGGTGCCCAAAAGAAAGAGTGGTTAGTTGGGCCTACAGAGAGAGCGGTGACCATAAAATTATAGGCCCGACACTAGAGCAAGAGCGATTAGTTGCTCCCTACTATTCTATAGGCCCCTACTATTCTATGGGGCCTAGTGCCATGGTAGGGGTGGGGCCCTCCCATTCTATAGGAGATGGATTTAGATCATCCATTTCTATGTAACATGCGACCCCTGCACACACGGTGTTGCATTCCATTGGCCTGCCTTGCCGTAGGTGCAAAGGTATAACATCAATCGTTCAACTGCATTCAACCATAGAATAGTAGGGGCATTGCGGTGGGTGTTCAGTGACGGTTAGTATCAGTGGGGCCTAGTGCCAAGAATCCATAGAATTTATAGGCCCTTAGAATAGTAGGGGAATAATCACCATATAATAGTAGGGCAAGGTCCCACCTCATTCCTTATGGTCCTATTCCTTTTGTTTTGGATCCACCTACCCATAGGAAAAATAAAGATCGAATGGGAAACTTGCTTTTCCCCTTATAATAGTAGGGGCTGGCGAGGGAGGGAATCAGGGTTTCAGTAGGAGATCGGTCCCTTCCTTCCTATCTGCTAGCTAAGATCGTGTGGGAGGGTTTGATCACTTCATTCCGATCCCCTCTTCATACTCGATCTTCTCTATACGTGATACACCTACCGAACAGGGTTGTTCTCATCGAATAGAGTCTCATGGGTGGGGGTGTACAAATCTATAGGAGTGGGCCCCAACTATTATTATTATTAACCCCTTAAAATTTTAGGGAAGCTAGGCAAAATCCTGAACGGAGTGAAGATGACGGGCACTCGTCATCTCTCGTTATGGCTCGGAGGGAGGTCAACTTATCCAAGTCCTTTGCACCAGCATAACTGCAAAAGTGAGCCACCCCAAATGACTAGTATGATTGGTATCCAAGAACAAAAAATCCATGTCAGCATGGGCCCCTAGTGTTTGAGCCTTAGAATAGTAGGGGGGTGCTAGGATGAGGTCTTCTTACATACTTACTATGCCAGAGAGGATCAGAGGCGCGCTATATCTCTATCTAAGTGTTCAAACGAAGGGCGTACTGCCCCTTTGCCATAGTAGGACATAACTCGACTTGTGCATCGTGGCCCTACTATTTTATGGGAACAAGCATCGACCTGAAAGATAGGAAGAAAGAAAGCTGTCTACTATAGCCTTAACCTTAAAGGCACAGACCTCAATTAACTCTAGGGGTGGGCGCCTCTCCTCGACTTCTTTGAATGTTGCATGGTGAGTGGGAAGGGAGGCTCTATCACTCCCACCCACCACTACCTGGCACCCCCCAGGAGGTATATTATTGTAGGGGCATGCCATAGAATTGTAGGGGCCCACTTAAATTAATAAGTGCCCTAATATTCTAAGGATCCGTTCATTAACGCCCCTACTATTCTAAAGGGATGGGCTGGGGTTAATAATGGTTGGGGCTCCGGCTAAAATAGTGATAGAATAGAATTGAGCCCCTACTATTCTGACAGGAAGAATGAATCTATGATTGGTGGTTGGGAATATATCGTCGTATCTGTCTTCGCATCTGGTGGTGGAGTATGAGATAGATATGAGTCACGGGCCCTTCTTTTATAGAAAAAGCTGTGAAACATCTATTGATTGATCCGGCAGGTGGTAGTTATAGCACAACACTAATTCATTAGTGGTGTTTCAAAATAGTGGGGTGCCCTACTATTTGGCAAGGACAACTAGTATTGATCTGGTATGGAGGCGCCCTACTATTCTAAGGGCCAACTGATATTGATCTGGTATAGGGGCGCCCTACTATTCTAAGGGCCAACTGATATTGATCTGGTATGCAATGCCTATGCTTCCCATAGAATTGTAGGGCAACGCAACGAACGCTGGGAGCCTCAACATCCAGAATTTCCCGGGGGCCCCAACATCCAGAACTGCCCTATGCTTCTCATGGCCCTCCCTGTGCCATGGGTGAGATGACTTTAACATCCAAAACTACCCTATGCTTCTTATGGCAGTTCAAATCGGACCTGTGGGAGAGTAGATAACAGGGGGGGGTGGAGAGAAGGTGGAGTGGATAGACTGGGTTATTGCCAACGTCAAATGCCATGTATCTTCATGCCCATGCATCTGCATAAAAGTTCATTTCTGCCCATTAGGATAGTAGGGCCCTATGCTTATTAATAAAGCACCTTCAACTCAACTAATATACCAGCCCAGTAGACTACCTATAGAATGGTAGGGGCCTTCCTTTAGAATAGTAGGGGCCATCTCGATGAATAATCTGTTTAGGGGGAATAGTAGGGTCCCGATGGAGATAGTTGGCCGGCATGCATAAAGCATGATTACTCCCATTTCCCAGTTAGTTGCTTCTTTTAATGCCTCAGATGTATGGTTTATTTAGTGTCACTAGGACCAACTGACCCTACTATTATACGCATGACCTACTATTCTAATGGGTGGGCCCTCCATCTGAGTAATGTTGCGATACTGAGCTCTTGTTTTGATATAACTAGAATTGTCAGGGGTTCATCAGAAATGCTGTCTCTGAACTGTACCTAGGCTATCTTTCCCATAGCATTAGTGAGCCCCCCCTACCCCCTACCCCCTACTATTATAAGGTAAGGCTCGCCTAGACACCTATAGAAACAATGGGGGTAGATCCATAAAATGGCTAGGACCGCCTATCCCCTAGCCATTTTATGGATGGGCAAATCCATAAAATTATAGGGAAGGTAAGGCCCACCTAGACAAAATGGGCAGATTATTCCCCTACTATTCTATGGCCCCCCCCCACTATTTTATGGTTCACGAGGGCTTTCCATCTAGAAATAACATGCAAAATCTCAATTAAGTTGTGCCCCCCCCCCCCTAGCCTAAAATTTTATGGATATGGGCCCTACTATTCTAAAGGCCTTAGAGCCATAGAATTGTAGGGGGGCCATAAAATTCTAGGCCACCCAACAGCTACCATATAATAGTAGGGGCCACCCACCACCCATGTTACATATAGAATCTGGCGCCATGCCCATAGAATTGTAGGGTCAGCCCCGCCCCAAAAAATATGATTGATTGATTATTCGGCAAGCAGAGTTCCCTACCCTACCTCACCTCAAAATTTTATGGGGCAGAGAAGATAATAAGGGAGGGAGGGCCTTATCAACATTTAGTTTATTTATCCGACCCCCTGTTCCCTCACAGTTTAAAGTGCTAGAAGAGGGGCTGGCACGTCGGCCGATAGAAGGGCGGCCGGGCTATAGTATCCATCCCACCGGCCCGACTAGTCCCATAGAAGAATCAATCAATCACCCGCGGCATGCAGAGTTGCCTCCCCCACCCATGCTTTCCGTTGTTAAAAACTGACCACTCAAATCCCTATATCTCTGTTGTATCTTGATAGTAGTCTTTTACTACCCGCAGATCTTGACTACCTATTCATACAAGCGTATTGAGATCTATATATAGAGAGAGGAAATGAAACTAGAGCAATCATGCCCCAACTGGATCAATTCACTTATTTCGCACAATTCTTCTAGTGTTTCCTGATCTTGTTTGCTTATTATCTCCCCCTATACAATGATGGAGTACCTAGACTCAGCAGAATTCCCAAACCATAGAACCGACTGGTTCCACACCAACGGAGGGGGGACAACATCCCGAGCAACAACCCTAACAGTTTGGAAGATATTTTGGTAAGAAGTTTTACCAGTGCTGCATCCTATATGGACTCTAGTTTATTCAAAGTCTCCCAGTGGTGTGACGCCGACTTACTGGGGAGGAAGAAGAAAACTTCTCTATCTCGCTTCGGAGAAATCAATGGCTCACAGGGAATGGACGAAAACATCTCTTATCTGATTTCAAAGTCTTCATATGGCACAACTCCCAATCCTCTACCGACACCTTAGAGGGAGGGCATGGAGCTAATCTATGTTTCACAGAGCCAAGTTCACTTAATAGGACTTTGAATTCATCTCGCTCGCGTCGGTTGGTTAGCAGGCAGAGTGCAGTCGGCCATTGAGCAAAGAAAAAATAGATAGAGCTCGGCACACGTAAACTCAACTTTACCTGAATGCCCTACCCCCTACCCCCTACTATTATAAGGGTAAGGTAAGGTAGGAAAGCCTAAGAAACTATAGGGTGATGACCTCAATCGGTCATAATCTTCCACTCCACTACCACTAGATATCATTAGGGGAGATACCCACTGGACTGGTGCACTTGGGAAGCTCTTAAAGCTATGACGGTGCCTACTATTCTAAAGGGTAGGCCCTACCTAATATCTTGTTGCTCTTTAAGCTATGACGGTGCCTACTATTCTAAATGGACAGGCCCCCTAGAAGAGGAGGAGATAAATGTATTTATTACACTAAACAGCCCACTCGAGCAATTCGCCATTATCCCATCGATTCTTGTGAAGATAGGGAACTTGTATTTCCCATTCAAAAATTCCCCTTTGTTCATGTTGCTAACTACCGATTTAGTCCTGCTCTTGGTTCATTCTGCCACTAAGAACAGAGGAAACCTAGTACCAAATGCTTGGCAATCATTGGTAGAGCTTATTCATGATTTCGTGCTGAACCCGATGAACGAACAAATAGGCGGTCTTTCTAAAAATGTGAAGCAAAAGTCTTTCCCCTACATCCCAGTCACTTTCACGTTTTTGTCATTCTATAATCCCCAAGGTATGATACCATATAGCTTCACAGTGACAAGTCATTTCATCATTACTTTGAGTCTCTCTTTTTCACCCTTTATTGGAATTACTCTAGTGGGATCTCAAAGAAATGGGCTTCATCTCTTCAGCTTCTTATTACCCATGGGAGTACCATTGCCGTTAGCACCTTTCTCAGTACTCCTTGAGCTAATCCCTTATCATTTCTGTGCATTAAGCTCAGGAATATGTTTATTTTCTAATATGATGGCTGGTCATAGTTTAGTAAAGATCTCAAGTGGGTTCACTCGGACTATGTTGTGTCTGAATAACATAATGTATTTCTCAGGAGGTCTTGGTCCTCTATCAATCATTTTCACACTGACCAGTCCAAAATTAGGTGTGGCTATATCACAAGCTTATGTCTTTACAATCTCAATTTGTATTCACCCGAATGATGCTATAAATCTTCATCAACTCCAATTCAGTATAGCCCCTTTGCCCATTAGAATTGCTATTCTATTATTGCCTCGCGGGGGCTATCCAGCTGGCTGAAACAACCATTGTCGTGACCAAAGTCACCCAACAACTCGTCGTAGGAGAGAAATTGGTGCTGCCCCTCAATTCTTCAATCATATTAGCAGGGGGGGCAATTCTGCTAGTGATAGTGGTGGTCGCCGCTCTAAGTTAGTCGAACAACTAGCCCTCGTGTTTTGGTGTATCTATAATTGAGAAAAAGCGCCCCTACCCCCTACTATTATAAGGTAAGGTGCCAGACTTGTTGGTTTCTCTATAATTGTTCAATCAGTGGTGGCTGGGAGGCGGACCAGGGAGGGACTGGGGTCCGGCCGATTGATTGATGAAATGAAGAGTCTTCATGCATGGTTTGCCATTCAATCAGTAGGTTAGCAAGTCAAGTTGCTTGCTTGTAGGTTAGCTTCGGGAGAGTCTAATTGGAAAAGACCAACATTAGCATCCCACCCACATCTTCCCCATAGAATAGTAGGGCATTCAGATGTGGGGCCTACTATTCTATGGCCTACTGATAAACCCAACTATATATAGTTGACCGGCCATATTCTATACTACACATGCCCACACTCCCCACCCCCCCAATACAAGAACTATTCTACCCCAACTAATCTTCCTCAATTATATATAGGGGGGGGCACCAGAAAGGAGGTTCTGCACCAGTAGATTCTATACGTAACATGCCACCAGCCATCTAGCAAGATGGGAAACTCCCCTACTATTTGATGTGCCGCCCTACAATACAATAATCTACCTCTGCATGTGGGGAGGGGCAAAGGCTCGATTCCCGTTTACCTTTAGAATAGTAGGGGGTAGGGGTTCCTATAAAATTGTAGGGGGCCCCCTTTCCCCGTCTAGTAGAGTAGGGGGTCAAAGGAAAGGTGCTCAATTCTGGGCAATAGTAGGGTTGGGACTAGATTCTATACGCCATAGAATTTTAGTGCCCACCCACCCCAATCTATAGCCTACCACCCATGTTACGTATATAATATGGCCCCTGCATGCAGAATTGGTTTCCCCCCTCAATAATAGGGCATTGCCTACCACCCCCCATTCTAGTTTCATAGTTATCTACAACTTTCTATCCCCCTAGCCTATAATTTTTAGGTATGGGCAGATTATTCTGATTATGGGATTCACTCTTGTCCTATATAGCGATTGATAATGATAATGCTCCTGGGTATGGTCCTGCTGCACTTAGATCTTCCTTTTCACCTGCACTAGATTAGATGAAAGATGAGTAAGCCTCATCTCCTCCTCTTATTAATGTACACCTGCTGGAGTAAGGGTGGGTGCCCCCCCCCCAATAATAATTGGGTGATTAGCCCTATAATAATCTATTTTAGGGGCCCCTACCCCTACTATTATAAGGGTAAGGGTAAGGGTAAGGGGCCGAGGCCCCATAGAATTGTAGGGCCCTTACCTGGCAAATAGTAGGGGCACCCATAGAATTGTAGGCACCTGTGCTAGGATGAGGATAAGCAAATTCTATCCCCTCCACCACCCTACTAATCTTGTTTTGTTCCATGTCCTGGTTCTGGGTCTTCGGCATTGCGAATAGTAGGGCCAATGGTTCTGCTTTGGCTGATAGAGACAAGAAAGATACTAGTGCTTTCGATAATGATTGGTAAGTTCCAATTGCAGGAGTCCAACCCAGCTATCATTTATTTGAATAGGTATGTCCCACTCTCCTACTATTCTATAGGCTCTCATTTTTTCTAATAACTAGATTGGCCAAAGACAGAATCAGTCCAAACAAAATAGTAGGGGGTGCTGACACGAGCATGATTGCGATAGGTGTTATGATTGCGAGTATGTGACCAGAATGAGCTCTGATTTCTCCTCTATTTATCATGGCTTACCTATCCTTAAAATAGTAGGGCTCTTGCTGATGGTCTAATTGCCTACTAAATGAGCGAGATGATGAGTAAATAATAGAATAATAGGCCCTGGGGACCAAACCAATAAAAAAAATAGAGTGCACGAGTGAGTAACGAATGCTCCCAAGATTTCTAACACTTCTTCCTTTGACATCAATTGGTTTCACTCCGTCTCGCCCTCCTCTTTTTTTTGATAAGCTCCCGAAACTATACTATTCGCTCTGCCTGGAGTCAAATCTTCATATGCTTTCAAATACCTACTTATTCCTGCTAATGCTTCCCCATAAAATTTTAGGATTGGCCTTTCAACCGAGAGATAGATGCATGCGACTGGAGATGCAGCCCAGTGTTTACAATTTCTAGAATGTGGTTGGGGCTTAGTCCTCTTTGTTGCCCTACAATTCTATGGGCTAGGAGGTTTGCTCAACCTCGCTTGAATAATTGCATAGTTTTCGGGCTACGCCTACAATAATATAGAAGGGGGGCCTATATTTTGAAGGGCTAAGGGCAATCCCACTATCTTCCCCTTTAGAATAGTAGGTAGAATAGTAGGGTGGGCCCATAAAATTATAGGCCTATCTATTCCTTGGTCGGCCCTACTATCTATAGGCTTCCTTCCATATGGTCTCAATTCCACCTCTTTCTCAGCAGCTTCCTAATGAAATGATCTGGTGGACGGCCTCACTCCTCAACTAATCAATTTCCTAGAGCTAATTTATTGGGTTGCTTGGAATCGGTTCCTTGATGATGTGGATGCCCCTACTATCTGTAGGCAACGGTTCAGATCCATTTCGTTCATCGATTCACCACTATCTATAGGCACGAAAAGTTCTCCTTGGAGCTATTGGCTAATTTCCCCGATGTGTGCCTGGGCTAAGGCCTTGGCTGGATCAATGTCCTAGCCCTAGCTATATTTCCTACCACCACACCGACCGATGGGGTACAATTTATTCCTTGTTGTTGGAAGCTCAAACAAAATGGCCTAAAATAGCTTTATGGGCCCCTAGAATTTTATGGGGGGCTCTACAATTCTAAGGCAAAAAGATCTTCTTCCTTTCTATTCCATACAGTGTTGAGCTGCCTATCTATATATGGGGTTGGGGATATAATTTTATGGTGTTCACCTATAGGCTTCATAAATAGTGGAAAGGCCCTCTACTTGGAAAGGGGAAAGGGAGCAGCTAGATTCTAGACATAATATGACTGATCTCAGTTCGCTGTCTCAGTCCCAGTGTGGCCGCATCATGTCCAAGATTCCCCACTCCCCACCTAGAGATCCGCATTCCCAATTGTGCACTCAATCGACCCAAATTGATAGTAGGGCAGTAGGGCCAAGAATAGAGATGGGGGTCGAACCAAAAAACTACCTAGCTCCAATAGCCCGACGAGCTGATTCAGGCTGATTAATTCCAACTTACTGATCGATTGATTGATCATTAGAATTGCAGACATGACTATGCCTACTATTCTATGGGGACCAAACACCTTAGGGGAAACCATTGTTATCACTCACTTGAATGCAGTGAAGGTTAACCCACATCTGAATGGTTGTGCCCTGGTGAGGGAACTTTTTGAAGTTTCCATCGCATAACAACCAGAGCATCACAACCATACTAACGACACATCATTGATAGGAACGCCTTCAAATAAAAGGGCCAGTCCCTTTATTTGAACTGATCTTGCCATGGAGAAGGTAGGTGCCAGGTAGAAAATCCCTTGTGTTGAATGAAAGATTTAAAGAAAGACCCCATTGTTTATATAGGCCGAGTCGTCATTGCAACATAAAGCATAGCTGGTCAATTTCTCCTTCCAATTTCAGTTCATTCTTGCCCACCCAACAACACCCCTACTATTCTATGGGCCCTATAAATTCTATGGCCACCCCAGTGTTTCAGAAGGAAGGAAGAGTTGAAAGGGGCAGAAAGGAAGGTGACTCCGGCCGAATGGATGAAGGAATGGCCCCTACTACTTAATGGGCAGTAGCAGATAGGTCGCCCTTCTCCGGTCACCAATCAAGGGGCATGCATCTGAGACTTTTAGTTTACCCAATTTGGTAATATGTTTCTAGATGACAGATAGATGGATGAATTCAAGATGCGAAATAAAAAGAGATAATAAAACTGTTAGGAGAGGAACAGAGTCACTCAACTTTTAGTGATCAGTCAGAGTCAATCTTATTCAAAACAACCCTATCACTTCCACTAACAATGAATGGGGGTGGGCCTTGGCTCTATCTATCCAGGCCTTAATGGCATCGGCTTGCTAGAATACAAATTCTATGGTAGTCGGTAGATGCCACCCCCTCGATGTGTAATAGTTGTGGTGGCAGGCTGACTCATTAGAATTCTAGTCGATATATAGTTGGAGGTGCTTAATGAATCAGATGACCCTTACATGCCCTATATTGAAAGGGGGGGGTAGCTGAAAAGCTGGCTGGTAGAGATCGCCCATAGCCCTACTATTCTAACTAAGGGGTGCCACCATTAACGATGCTCGCTAGCCCTACTATGGAAAAGGGGGGCAACACCTTTTTTTTGTTCTGCAAGAGACGACCGAGGATCTCTCCCGCATATAGATAGTAGGGCTAGCCTATAGATAGTAGGGCGATCTATCGGTGGATAGCCAGCAGGGCCCCCCACCTGTAGAATGGGGGGACCTACTCTTCTATGGGCCCCTACAATGGCAATAGGACCCCCTATAGTTTTATAGGGAATCTGGCCCAGGGGTTCAAGAGGAATAATGAATGGTGAGTGGTGCTATTCTAAGGCTAGCTTAGAATAGCTACTATAGTAGTTGGAGGAGGGCCCTCTATGGCCCGGAGGTGGGATTGGTAGCGATGATTCCCTAGAGAATTTATAGGGCCCACAATTTTTCTAGGGAGATTCCCTAGAACCTATCAAAATTGTGGGGAGGGGGTCCTATTGCCATTGTAGGGGCCAACACGACGATAATCTACCTCTGCATGCACGCACCAGAAGGCATTAGAGGTATTGAATCTGACTAATCAATCAGTTAGGTAGGCGACTATTGAAATATCATCTGCCAAGTTGTCCACCACCACCTATAGAATTATGGGGCGCTGGGGTTAATAATAGTTGGGGCCCACCCTGCATGCATACCGAGGGAGGAACAACCCTGCATCCACCCTCTTGTTGCACCGCCCCGTATATTTGAAGGGAAATCAACCAATTCCCTTCTTATGGTCGAGTCACCTAAAATTTTATGGGCCATCCCCATTAGCAAAATAGTGTTCATTCCCCACCCCTACCCTCCTCTCCTAACCGACAGTCTCGACAATGAGAGCAGTGGATTTTCTAGTTCATTAAGAAGTGAATCGAATCAGCAACTATATAAATTATGCTAGTCCCCCTTTGCCATAGTAGGGGCCCAGGAATGGCCTGAACCCTTACACGTCCTTCAATATATAGGGGGGTAGGGGGTTACATATTCTAGATGTAACATGTGACCTTGCCCCATGTGACGTATGTAAGTAAGGGGTAGGGGCCGCTGTAGGGCTACTTCATTATCTGCTTCCCTCTCCCCTTTACCTGCCAACTATAAATGCCCTTTTTTTTCTAGGCCAATAATAGAATAATAGGCAATAATCTGCAATAATCCCTTACCTTACCTTATAATAGGCTGGGGGTAGGGGTAGGGGGTAGGGGGTAGGGGGCCGTGGGCCTACAATAATATGCGGGCTAGGCGGGAATAATATAATAGTAGGGAGAAATATAGGGGGAATAGTAGGGAGAAATATAGGGGCCCTTACAATAATCTGTTTGGGGGGCCCAGTGGAGTCAATAACTATGGATAGGACCATCTATTGTAGGTTTCAACCGATTAAACATAACCCGGCCCATAGGGGCCCTCCCACCCAACTACAGCCTCATGAACACCCCTGATGCAGGGTGGCCAAGTTTGTCTCATTACTGAACCTATCCCAAGGCTTCCCGATGAGAAAATTGATGCCATTCCCTTATTCATGTGGGCAAGTGCATGCCATTCTCCATTTCGAAGCTTCGGTCAATCGAGGCAGATCGAACTCACCCCGCTATATTCTCCTGCAGCTGCACCACAAATGGCATCGTAGGGGTGGGCCCTACTATTCTATGGGCCTTTAGGAGGCCCCTGGGAGGGGTGAGAGGAGACGATGAATAGGGCCCCTCCCCTGGCGAATAGTAGGGCTATGGGCTACCAGCCTCGATCGGGGAGGGCCCTATGGCAGCCCCTATGGGCTGTAACCTGAACGATATTGATGGCCCCCCCTACCCCTATCCCTATATTTCTAAGGCTAAGGGAAGGGCTCCCACCCACCTCTACTATTCGACGAATGCTGGGGCGATCTCTTCTCAACCGAGATCTTGAATCACCCCCATCTCCAAGGAGTTCAACCCCTACCCCTACAATAATCTATTTACCGGGGCCCCTACAATAATCTCCCTACTATTCTCCCTAAATAGGCCATACAAATTTATCGTAGGGTGCCCCTACCCCTACCCCTACTATTATAAGGGTAAGGGTAAGGGTAAGGGGAAGGGGAAGGGGCCCCTTCTATATTATGGAAGGGGAAGGGCGGAAGGAAGTAACGACCCCACCCCCGGGCTCTACCCACCCTTCACCCTCGCCTTCACAAATACAGGTTTAAGCCCCTATTTTGATTCTATACGTAACATGCCCAACAATAGAATAGAGGGCCCCCCACCCATATTACGTATAGCATATTTCACCCCCTACCCCCTATCCCCTACTATTAAAGGGAAGGGAAGGGCCTATTATTTTATTGCGCCCCTTTCATATTATTGTAAGGCTTTACTTAGAATAGTAGGGTAAGTTGCCCCACCCTATTCTATAGGGTAGTGATTCCCTATATAATGTGGGGGTCCCCCTACTCTTTTAAGGGCCATTATGCATAGGGCCCCCCCCTACCATTCTATAGGCCTTGCAACACAATAGTAGGGGTGCATGCAGAGTGTTGTCGAGCTCCAAAACCAGAGTGCCCTACTATTTGGCAGGGAGAGGGAAATCTCAACGAATAATAGAATAGTTGGGCAGATAAAATAGAATGAGTTTGCATGAAAGGATGGTGGTAAGGTAAGGGTAGGTGTAAGTGTAGGTGCAAGTGCGAGTGTAGGTGGTAAGGTTAGGTAAGGTAGGTGGTAAGGGTAGGTAAGGTTGGGTAGGGAAGAGTATTTCTTAGGCAAGCAAGATCAGTTCAAAAGAGTGCACCCTACTATTCTATGGGCCCTACGCCCGGGACACGAGGGGGGTAGTTTAGGTTGGGTAGGGAAGAGTATTGCTAGGGCAAGAGTTCAAAGAGTGCGGCCTACTATTCTATGGGGTTGCCTTTCCTTGCTTCCCGCAATAGCCAAGATAGGGCCTCCATAGAATTGATAGGGGCCATCCTTCCCCACCTGCCCCTACATAGGCTAGGTTAAGTTGGGTAGGTAGCTTGAGGAGGGAAGTAAAGTATGGTTATCAGATCCTAAAATTCTATGGGCCCCTACAATTTTATAGGTATAGGGCCCTTCCCCTTTCAATAGTAGGGCATACTATACATGGGTGGGCATCCAACCAATAATGTCATTCATTCTGTGAAATGTGCTATTGGAGATGCGGGTCCTCACGGCCCTACAATAATATGCAGATTGATCGATGGATCTGCCCCTCCCCTGGAAAATAGTAGGGCTATGGGCAAGCAAGAATCCAGTGCTACTGCTGAAAAGGATTGATGCATGTGAAGAGGGATTGATTGATTGATGGATGGAAACAAAAGCCCTCTATTATATTATTGTGAAGGATGATGGCATAGAATTTCTAGTATCGAATGCAACTGCAGAACCAGCCGAGCAAACCTAGGATTGATCCATGGATGGAAGCAAGGAAATAGGAAGGGATTCCCGGGATCGATCGCCTATAGATAGTAAGGGGCGATCGAACCAACAACGGATTGAAGGATACAAATGATTGATCCATCGAAGGAAGCAGGCAACGATGGAATCCACGATCGAACCCCCCTATATTGAAAGGTAGGAAAGAAAGGATTGAGGGATCGAAGTAGGCAAGGATTGATTGATCGATTGAAGGATCGACCCGACAAGGGCAGATTATTGTGCCAATCACCCTATTCTTTTTGAATGGGTATGGGACCAGCCTATAGAATTGTAGGGGGTAGTGGCTCATTGGGACATCATGCTACCTATATAACGCCTAGGTTGAGCCACACAAAGATAGTGGGGAAGGGCCTTACCTACTGTTGCCTAGCACCTTTACTCCCGAAAGAAGCGTTGGCTCTATTTCCCCACCTCAGGAGCATATATGCTCAGCCTCCTGAAAAAAATGGTTCTCATGACCTCAGTCGATCGTGGAGGTGGATCTAAGGTCCGTCACCGTGCGGGTCAGTACTTTCGCCCACTTGTTGATCGTTGCAGTACCCCGTATCAGTATGATGATATAGAATAAACCCATGGCCAAAAACACAATTGAACCTACAAGGCTTAGGGCGAGAATAATTAGTTATACCCATAGAATAGTAGGGCACCATAGAATAGTAGGGAATAATCTATTGCTAGGGCCCCTACTATTCTCAGGGTAGGGGACCCCACCTCTTGCCCATAGGGGCATACAGTAAAGGGTAAACCGATCCTTAAGGCTGTGAGACCCACCCTCGAGCAATCGTGTCACCTAAGGCCATTGGACCATTTCCCACCTTTCAATATCCCGGGTGAGCCCTTAGATATAGTAGGGCAAAGCAAGCCTTCCTTTAACGTACCTTAAATGTACTATCTATAGGGACCTGAGGAATCTGACAAATCTGGTTCGCATGCATACTGACCCACCACCCACCTACATTCTATAGATAGCCTAAGGCAGGTCAACTTTGAAACTACAAAGTAATGTAAGGATGCACAAGCAGGTCCTTAAAATAGTAGGCATCCTGTACCTCTAACCTAGGGTGCCTTTACGCTTCCCTGTAGATCCTCTAGTATGACTGACGTAGCGATCCTACCTTTCTACCTATCGGGCGAATCCCATGGTTTCTTAGCCCTACTATTCTAATGGCGAGCGCCCTTTTTTAGAAAGTTGACTTTGAGTCTCTATCCTCTAATATGTTACGTATATAATATAACCAATGAATGCATGCAGACTGGCCCCATAGATCTATAGGGGGGCTCCAATAAGGGCCCGTTCCTTCTAATCATCTGTACATAACATGCCTGTCGGGGGGGATGGGTATTCTAATTGCCGGTTGGAAGAGCCTTAGAATAGTAGGGGAAGGGGTGGGCCTATAATTTATAAGGGAGATGCAAAGGCCGAAGAAAGACCACCTAACTGCTGTCGCTCGAACACTGCTCCTACTCCTACCAATACCCCTACTCCTACCCCCAACACTACAGATGCCAGCTCCTACCCCCCTACCGGGCTACCCTTGCTCCTCCCCATACCGCATACCGGCTGGCCCCCCCCACCCTATTCCAGTTAATAGTAGGGGCGCCCAGCCAAAATCCCTTCCCCCAATCCTTCATTTTTTCTTATGTATTGGTGGACCCCTTAGAATAGTAGGGCATGTGGAAGCATGATGATTGCTTGCTGTTTAATCCGGTTCCACTATGTGGATGGAGTCCCGTGTCGGTGTGGCATATGGGAGGATTGTCCAGCTACCATGGTTCAGCAGAGAACCCTCATCAAACTTGTTCATTCAGAGAAGGTGGGTGCCTACTATTATAAAGGGAGGCCCCCCATAAAATTCTAGGCTCCGCAGTTAGCGGCATGAGTAGCCCGCGGTTCACCATTGATGAACATAGTTGTTAACGATTACTCCACCTTGCCATGGTGCGTGCAACCTAAAATTATATAGGGCAAGCAACATGCTCTAGTTTCCCCTTCAAATTATATGGGATGGGTAGCTTATTCTTTCTTTGACCCTGCCCTCCCTTTCAATATAGGGGAAAGGGAGGGCTCATGAATCCCCACCATTTTTATAGGCAGGGGGGGTGAGTATAGCTCGAGTCTCCACTCAAACCAGTTCTATAGGTTCTCTGCTAAGTGAATTGAGTCTACATACGTGATAAATGAAGAATCCAATGTACCCCTCACTATCCCTGGTAGCAGTCTTCAGTCATAGCCCTTAAGAGCCTATAGAATTTTAGGCACCACCTTTCCTAATATCTATATATCTATATATTTAGGGGTTCATCGGTATCTGGTAAAGAGTGCTAAGGAGGCCTATCCTTCCTACAAAATTTTTGTGTTTGTCCGGTAGCGAGCCAATTCACCCACCCCATTCCTAATTATCAATCACTCTGGCCCAAAGTGTTACGTACATGATCAGTGTGGGTTCGGGTACCCCTTCATCTCTTAGGCTAAGAGGATGGAATATAGTTCTTGCCTATAGATAGTAGGCCCCCCCCCCATTATTCTATTTAGCTGACTAGCCATTCCCTGGTTTGGGCCCCGGGTCCCTTACCAGGAAGCTACCCCAGGTGGGTGTTACGTACATGATCGCCTCCCGGTTTGGGCCCCGGTTCTCTCACCTTCATTTGGTCAGCTCATCCTATTATTGAAATATCAGAAGGTTGTCCTATTATGGAAATATCGAAAGGGCTTCATGGCCTGTCGTCTTGGTACCCCCCCTTCATCCTTGGCCCGCCCATGCCCACTGTATCAAATCTAAAACAAACCATTCATTCCTAATTATTAATTTGCCTCGCCCTTGCCAATTGTCAAGGGAATGGGGATGAACCCCGCCCATTCTTTTTTCCTGAGAAGAATGGGCCCAGAGTGAGTGAGTTACAAGATAGAATAGTAGGGCATGATCAGTGTGGTTTAACCCTTACTGATCAAGTTGGCCCACCACATTCTATTTTTTGTCTTTATGTCCAAGCCCACCCATTATTTATTTTAGCCGTTTTATTCGAATGGGAAAAGCCATTCCTTCGCCCATTAGAATAGTACTGAAAAAAATGTAGGAAGGGATATAGTTATTGATTTGGGGTGGGAGAAGGGAATAAAAGAAAGCAACCCCCCTATTTTCTATGGGCCATTCTTTTTGAATGAGCGGGAATATAATAGCCCATTTTTCATACCCATTAGATAGTAGGGTTGTTGGTTACTTTGCTCCTGCTAATGATACTACTGGCGTTACCTTTTCTTCTCCTACTTTTGGGTAAACTCATTGGCTGGATCAATAGCCCCCAACCTTTGTAATAAGGGCTGCACCTTAGAATAGTAGGGGATTACGTGATAACGTAAGCTGCGCCCCCCTGGGTGGCAAGGTTAGGCTCCCCTTGCCGAATAGTAGGGGCCTTAGAATAGGCCTGCATGTGAACAGGGGCCCTCCCACCCATGTTACATATAGAATATAATATGCCAAAGAAACTATAGGGCCGGTTCAGTATCTTTTCATTACCGCCTTTGCCCATAGAATAGTAGGGACTAGCCATAAGATTCTAGGGATCTTTCCTTTCCTCTCTGAATATGCCAAATAAACTATAGGGCCGATTCAGTATCTTTCTTCTCTTTAGTTACCGCCTTTGCCCATAGAATAGTAGGGACTCTAACCAATATTTCCTCTCTTCAGTTACCGCAGATCCCTTCAAATAGTAGGGGGAGTGCCCGCTAACTGCAGGGTGGGAAGGGCAGTGACTCGAGCTCTTAAGACTAGTCAAGTAGTAGCTCCCACTGACTGAGATGGGGAAGGCACACATGCGGCACGAAGGGAGTTTTCCTTGCCAGCACTCGCCCCTACCTATATAACTAGAACATGAACCTTCAATGGCCCCAAAACATAGAGACATTTTGGTAGGTCAAGTATCCCTTGCCGAATTCAAGTTCCCTAGGGGCTGGCCCTTTAGTTTTTTTAGGCAGACCCAACCCCCCCGGCTAATTTTATGGTTCTCCCTAAATAGATTGTTGCCCTACTATTCTATGTTAGAATAGTAACTATGCCGAAGAAGGCCCCTACTACCTATAGGTGTATCGATTGGTCCACGCAGATCGAAAGGAATGATGCGATAGAATTAAGGCGCTTACGTGGTCGCAAGTCACTCCATCTCTTCCGGCCGGTTATAGTTCTAGTGGTTAATGGAGAAGCACCCTAAGGGGTGGCCTAACTAACTATAGGTTCACCATAGAATAATAGGGTGCCATAGAATAGTAGGGCGAGCCCATTTAGAATAGTATTCACCAAGCCATAGAATAATAGGGCTAGCCCATTTAGAATAGTAGGGGGAGGGAGGTAGGCCCTACTATTCTAATGGGCCAACAGGGTGGGATGGGGATTTGGATCATAACAACTCCCCTACTATTTATAAGGCAAGGAAGTCATCGCCCCTCAAAATTCTATGGCAACTAGTTATTGGCTGGCCTACCTTTCTCATTGGATGTATTGCCTCCGATTACCGGATAGAAGTGAACCCTTAATAATAGTAGGGCAGAACTCAGTTATACTAGATAGACTGGGGCTATAGCATTTGTTGAGCTTCCCCTATAATTTTATGGGCCCCAGGGAATTCTCTATATGGGCCAACAAATTGCTCTAATCTCTGGAAGGCCCTACTG
Organism: Cupressus sempervirens; assembly: GCA_028749045.1. Lineage (NCBI taxonomy): Eukaryota > Viridiplantae > Streptophyta > Pinopsida > Cupressales > Cupressaceae > Cupressus > Cupressus sempervirens. The sequence goes on from CM053792.1 coordinate 435,982,043, forward strand.
TTCTATGGGGCTTAACTAATAAAAAATGAGGTAGGTTCCATATCCCATAGATTCAAACCTTGAATAGTTCTCTGGTTTGGTTGGGCCTATAGTTTATATGCCCTATATATATATATATCTTATCTGCTAGTGGCTTCAACTGTTCCCTATCTATCGGGTGTTGCCTGTCGTAGGCGACGCAGGATCTCGACCTGGTGCTCCCACTTTCGCTTTTGCACCAACCTATACCTGTACTTAAACCAAGCCCTCTGCATGCATACACCTCAATATGTTGAATCATACGACCTAAGAATTTTGATACATAGGGGATGGAACTGGTGGTCACCTGGATAAACAAATGGAACTAGAAGGGAAGCGAGACGATAGAATCTATTGCTGCGGTAAACTTCTGCTATTGATGAATCATATCTCACCATAAGTGTCATACCTGCTACTATGGGCTATGGATTTGGATATGTGTATTGATCGATCTCTACTTTAGGGCTGGGGCAACTATAGTTTCCCACCCGCCCCTGCATTGGGATGCATCCGGCTCTAGATCCGAAAGCACTTTATCTTCCACCCACCTGTAACTATTGTTTCCCACCCAAAGGAATCCTAAGTTCCCACCCCCTTACCCCCCCAACTTTCTACCCCTTTGCCATAGTAGGGTGGGTGCGTGCATGCAGAGATAGATTATTGTAGGGCCATAGAATTGTAGGGGCAGGGGGATGGGTATTTTAATTGCATCCATGCTGCCCTCCCTAAAATTAGATGGGGTCGCCCTACTCTTCTATAGGCTTATTTTGGCAACAATACAGAAGATATCCATAGTTCATTGTCGGGTTCATTCCAAAGCCCCAATATAGCATCAAAACTGCCAACTGATGAAAGCTGTTCAAAAGCCATCATTCATATTGCGTTGATCCAAATAAGAAAATAAGAAAATCATCATGGCGGAAGATATAGAGGATAAAGAATTGAGAAAGTTGCCACTGCCCGTGAAGGCGAATAGTAGGGGTCGACTGGGTGGGAATCATAGGGTTCTATTATAGGTGTAAATTGTGGGTGGGAGGATAGTCGCCTAAAGAAACAATAGGTGGGTGGGAATCATAGGGCAGTGGAGCTCGCTCTCTTATTATATGGGGAAAGTAGTTTATTCCATCAAGAGGACCAGAGACATAAAGGAAGGTATTTCAAACCCAGATCGAGTTAGCTCCGCAGCACCATAGGGCGGATCGTGGAAAAAGCATGGATCAATCAGGCCATAATAGCTAGTTCATCCAAATACCAAGTCAAGTTATTCCATTGTTCCAAGTGGGCCCGGGTAGTTCAAGCAGCCAGTCTGTGATACTCCGTGAGCTGACCATGTCGGTGCTGTAGTAACAGCTGACCCGTAGGAACAACAATAAGGAGAATAGTTGGGAATTTGGGCCTACCCCCGGCACTCAACTATAAGAAGAATTTAGACCTTGTTCTATAGCCATAATTGATTGCGAGAATGAAACAGAACTCACTTCCATTAGCCCAGGTAAACTAAAGTGATGTTGGGCTCTGCCATAGCAACACCAACGTTAGCTGCTAAGTCCCGAATCACCAAGATGGGAACTGTGCATCCAAAGGAATGCTACTAGAAAACTGTTATTAGAATAGTAGGACAACTTGCCCTAAAAACCTAGCCTGCTAAAGATGCTAATCTAGTTTCCCTTGTCTACACAACCTACCCTAGCCGCCGTAGGGCCAACCGGCCCATTAGAATTGTAGGGGCCTAACCTAGCCAATTCTATAGGGGTAGGTGGCTATAGTGGTAGGTCCTCCCCTTACCCTTACCAACCTTTACAGGTCTTCTGGCATAGGGGGTATGCAGGGGGTAGGGCATGAAGATTACGGGTTCACCTAGGATAGAGAGAAAGTAGAAAGGTGCTCCCCTATAAAATAGTAGGCCGTCATCACCCACTAAAATATAGGGTGAAAGAATTATCGATTCAAAACTAATATTTTTGCCCCCTTCTTTTCTGCCCTTTCCAGGCCCGAATTATAGAAAAAAGGGCTACCCTTTCAATAGTAGGGCAAGCCGATCTGATAATTGTGATTGTTTATATATGAGAGGACCGCACCCCTACATGCAAAATTGCTCTACCTACAATTGTTAATTGTTTTTTTTCTCTACCTACAACTGCCCTACAATTCTATGGCCCCCTATATTTGAAGGGCCCACCCGCCAAGATAGATAGGGCCGACGATGTTAGATAATGACTCTAATGGTTCAGTTCATCGTGGTCTTTCTGCCTGACCTTCTATAGTGGATGGGTTGCTACTTAGAGAGGCTGAGAACTATCTCCTAGCAGATGGTTAGGAGAGTCACACTCTATGCCTTTGTTTGATCAACTGGCCCTTAGAATAGTAGGGAATCTGGACTTCATTCATCATGTATGATCCATGAATGTGAAACGGGGGTAGGGGAGCCTTTTAGATTATTCGTTCAGATTCCCTATAGAATAGTGGGGTCTTATAAAATGGTAGGGGCCCACCCGGGCTCTCACTTGCAATAATCTTGTTGGGGGGGGGGGGGGGGGGGTAGCCTCCCTCTCTCCTCCTCTCTCACCCCGCTTGAACTAGTCCATCCCTCCTTGGGCCCTACTATTCTATGGAAACCAATCAACCATAGATAGAGTTGGAAGGACAATAGTGGGTGAGTGAGACCAAACAGAGGTGGTTCGGATGTAGAGGAGGGCGAGTCAGTTAGGCATTAGGTGGAGCTGCTTAAGATTGTCGAGATCCAAAAACATAGGATGCAACCAAGGAGACAAGGAAACACAGAAGGAAGGAGGGAAGCAGAACAAATGCAACATCACCACCATACGACATGGTACATTACTTAGCCAAACCACCAAACAAGTTCCCTATGCCCTGAAGCCTAGGGGAAAAGGGCAACCATGGCTATTATAAAGGGTGCTACTATTATAAGGGGAAGAGGGTGATTCTATACGTAACATGTGTCCCTCCCATCCTCAATCCCCTTGCCGAATATATTGGTGGTGCATGCAGAGGGCTTCTGGTGTAGAGGTATATGGCCCTATCTATCTTGGTGGGCCCCAGCCGAATAAAATTGGTGGTGCATGCAGAGGGCCCCGCCATCAATAGCCAGGCCATCAATAGCTGGGCGATGCAGAGGCCCTTTACTATATTGGGGGCTCGTAGGGGCCCTATGCACCACTCGGCAAGGGGAATCTTAGTTTGAACTCTCTATCTTTATGGACGTAATATCGATGCATCCATATCACGTATAGAATAAATCCCAGTCAAGCCCCCCACCTTTCTCGAGTAGGGATATATATAGTAGAGAGTAGGGCCCCTACTATTGGTTGCGAGTGCATAAATGATTTCATAGAAACTTCTGTAACTAGCCCTACTATTCTATGGGGTCAGCTTTTCCAAATTATATGCTCCAGCATGCACAATGGCGCGGGAACTCCATTCTATGGCCCTACGGGGAATGGCCATTGAAACTTAGGAGGAACCATCCGGCCCTGCAGTTCATGAAGTAGGGTGGCCCCTACTATTCTATGGTGTTCTTTCGGGTCAGGGTGGCCCTGGCCCCTTATAATAGTAGGGGATATGCAGGGGGAAGGTCTCACCAGTTCATTGAATTGGCCCCTAAAATAGATTATTGTGTTCATAAACTGGAATATTCTAGCAGGCTGATGCCATAAAGGGTGGGTGGATAGCCACCCTACTATGGCAAAGGGGTCCTCTACTATTCTCAACATTATGGAAGCAGGGTGATGTGTGTGGGGAATTAATATAGAGGGGGGGTGGGCGGTTCTATTGGCCCCTACTATTCTATGGAGTTGTGGGATAAGAGCTGAACGAAGTGAAGGCCTATGCCATTGCCTATACAAATGACTAAAACTACTTCTAGTGGTGTTGGGTGGTCAACTAACTATGCTTCTAGCTTTGCTCGGTCCCCAGCCGCCCTACTCTTCTCAGGGTAGGGAAACAACTATAGTTGAGCCATCCTGCCTATGAATAGTAGGGCATCATATTATAGCAAGCTGATTAATTACTGTAGCCCCCTCCTACTTCCGACCTCCCACCCAGCTGCCCCAACAGATATAAAGGTTGATGGATTGAAGATAGTTGACCAGGGGTGGGGGGGATGGTTCTAAGGGCATATTATATACGTAACATGCCCCACTACTATCTATAGGTAGCCCCCCCCCACCCTTATTATTTTAAACCTCAATTGGTTTTTATAGGGGGGGGAGCCTACTAGAATAAGCCGGGGTCGAGATCAAAAAATCGCTCAATTCTATCGACGGCCTCCTCCCCCTCGAACCCGTGGGCCTACTGGAATAAAAGGCCTCAACTACTCATATCCATGGGTGACCGTATTCGTGATCACTCATTAGAGTACATTTGATTCATGTGATCGATGCTACAGAAAAAGCAGTTGTAGCTTGGTCTCACCTTGCCTATAGCTTCTTGAGGCCAACCAACTATTAGAGAAACTCCCCCCCATCCCCCCTATCTATCTATCTATATCTATGTATGGGCGGGAGAGGTCCCCTATATATATATGGCATCCACCCGACATCCATCCCAGATAGATAGATAGATATATAGGCAGTCGAGTGCCCAGTCATCAGAGATAGAGGGGGTCGAGCATCATAAATCTATCCGATCCGATCCGATCCGTTGCCCCTACTATTGAAAGGGGTGATACGACTGATGAAGTATTGAAGACTGACTAATAACTCTATGGTGTGCCCCGCTGAAGTCCCAATCTAGACCAATCCAAACGGATGATATGATCCTTGTCTTCCTGTTGGCCCTGCCGCATTAATATAGAATGACACCGGGGATAGTCCAAGATGAGACGGGAACCAACAAGACTCAACTGAGATGAGATGAGTAGCTCCTTGCCCTATATGTGATATGGATGGGGACTAACAAATGTGGGTGAGATGCTACTCCCTAACTGTTACCCTTGGTGAATAGTAGGGCCATCTCGACACTGAGTTTCCTGTTCCTATATGGGGATGGGGTTGTTGACGCGCACCCCCTGTGGTTCCCCCACTATCCACTCTAGATGAGGCTATATAGAGTAGAGAGTAGAGAGTAGGGGACTATGGATATGAGATCTGGGTGGGCGCCTATATATTCCCCCATATGGCCCCATATATGGATAGGGCGTGGTCGTCCCCCAGCTCTAGTTTCGTAGGCCTAACAAGAATGAATGAATAATTATTGAAGCCCATTTTTGCGCACCCACCCAATTCGTGGTGGGCAAAAATGGGCTTCGCTTATCGGTGATAGCCTAGCAAATCTAGAATTATCCTACTCGGATTAGTTTCCAGTGTTGCTTCCTTCTCTCCGAAAGTTAGGTAGGTAAAATTGTGAATTGTGAATTTAGAACCGCCCTACTATTCTAAGGCGGTTTAAACTTTGCCTATATAAATTGAGCACTAGTGTTAAGGGGTAGAATTGATAGATTGCATGTTATGTATAGAACTTGACGATTCGTTGATGAAGACTTTGCCAACAATAATCCCCAATATGCTCTATGGAGGGGGTAGCAAGCTCTCTGGGACACCCCAGGATAGTAAGGTGGAGGGTCAAAAATGCTACTAGCCACTTGGATCTGTTAACGAGGCACCTCGCTGGGAACTTCCTCCCTTGCATCCTTGAAATATCCCTTCCCTAGGGATGGTCTCAAGTGTTCAAAGCTAAGTGAGCACAGAGAGGGGACTCACAGCAAAAAGGATTGATCATGAGGGTTGGGGACAATCCATGGGTTCATTTTGGGTGTAACCATAGCCAATCGGAGAATTGACGCGGGAACCACCTACGGGGTGGGAATGGATGGAAAGATCCCATATTGACCAGATGATTAGGAGGGAAAGATTCTCCATGGCGTTGGTATCTACCCAGGTGGTTTGCATCTCAACCGACTTGAATAGGGAATCGCTTATGGCTTGTTCCTAATAACCTTGGATCAAACACATTTCACCATAGCGAGCCCCTACTATTCTAAGGGATACGCCAACTCTATGCTCAAGATCGGAGTATAGAAGGCTACTAGTTTACCAGGCTTTCGAGATGTGGGTACAGTGAACTAAAGTTTCGAGTCATGTTAAAGTGAGCAGGAAGTTGGGCTCTTGTTAGGTGAGGTAGGGGTTCAAAGAGTTCACGATCTGGCACATCTTCCCACTAGTACACCTCCTAATCCCCACTACTTATAGCCCCATCCCACTTAAATAGAAATAGAGGGCGGCATCAGCTATTATCTAACCCATCCAACAATGAACAGGGAAGGAATCTAATTATGATAATAGTTACTATTGTAATATTCTATTAATCTATAATTAGAAGAGCTCATTCTATGTAAGCCCACTTCCTTCCCTTGTTTGTTGCCTCGGCCCATACCCCGACTTCAGGAGGGGTATGGATTAGGCTGAGTACTATCCTATCATCATCATTATCCCACTATAATAATAGTGGCAGTCATAGAACAACCATTGCTATTCTAGTGAGTGAGAGAATAGAACCACTAAATGGATTCAAGTTTGTGGTCTTGATGACATGGTGTAGACATGCATCAGGGTTGGGGTTCTCAACCAATTCTAGTTAAGAGTATCTTTATCTTGTAGCATCGCCCCAAAGATATTATTGGAGGGTAGAATGCAACATAGACTAGAAGGGTGTAGATGTACATCTAGATTACTATTTCTACTCACTATAATAGCAGTAGGGTTCTCTGGTTGCCTATCAAGGTGGGATCATTACGATGTGTGTACCCTATCACTGCTACTAGATATGGGTTCAATTATTGATCGCAGCTTAACTAACATGTGCTCACTCTGCATGCATAGTGAGCTCCACATATCACTATACAGTGTGGGGGAGTAGATGGCCCGACTATTGAAAAGGGATCTTAATGTTGTAGAACCCCCCCGCTTTGTCCGTTGTCCACTGAGCTTCCCTCGTGGTACCTTTGGTGGTGGCCAGTATGGGCAGGAGACAAGTAGAAAGAGAGAATGGCCGGTGGGAAACCTAACTCAATTACTATCTATCCTACCTTTCCTCTTATCAGTGGTTCCATCAATCGAAAGCCCGTAGGGGCCCCTTTAAGTCTACCTGGGTATAGCCATGCATGCAGAGTTGCCCAAAGCGAGAAATGATACCCAGCCCATTCTAACTATTCCTTTGGAATGGACTACTACTTATGCATGTAGAGGGACCAGAATAGAACTATTCAAAATCAACTATAGAATAGACAAAAAGGCATTCCCCTTATATTATAGGCTAACAGATGAAGAGGGAGTCGAACCCTCACAAGGCAGGCCTACCTGCTAATCTATCTACGTGATACCCGAAATAACCCTCCCTATCCTGATGAAAAGTACCATATTCAGGCAGGCTACCTTCCCTCCTAGTTGGTCAGTCTATGAGGGAAGGGTGGGGAACATGAAAATGTCGCGTGATTGATGGAGTCACCTTAGAATAGTAGGGCAAACTTTGAGCCTCAGGGCCGGGGCCCATTCCAACTATGAATGTTATGTAGGGAATCTAATCATGTACAATAATCTACTTGCCTATAGCCTATTCTATGGTAGTTGTAGGGCTACAATAATATGAAGGGGGCTAGACAAAAATGGGCAGATTCAGGCAATAATATGAAAGGGGGCCCTGGCCCACCGGGGGGTGATGGTATGCATGTGAATGCACATGTAGGGGCCCCCCTTCACCTATTATTGTAGGGGGGATTCACTTGCTAGAATAATAGAATTTTAGGGCCACATGAACACCCCTAATGTTACGTATAGATCAGTGGGGTATCACCTTCCCTTTTTCCATAGGCACACCCACATAGTTGTTGTTGAAGTAGGGTCAACCACCCTACTAAGAACAAAATAGGCAGATTATTGGGCAGGGCGATTCAAAATGGGCGTAGAGGGCATCCGTTTGATATTTTCTTTGTTGGAATGCAGGCTGAGATTTAGAAGAGCCAACCTAAAGAGAGAATAGGGTTGGTGAGGTGACATTGGCCTCCCGACTAGTCTCTTTTTTTTTGGACTTGTGCTAGTTTGTGAGGTAACACTTACTATACGTTCTATTGAGTTAGATAGGTATTGTATCCCTTTTCAATCATCGAAGCCGGTTAGATTGTTTACTGTGTTGTTTATTTCATTTACAAGTTGGAGTCGATTTGAGACCAGGGGGCCCTATTTTAGGTTAGAGGTTCAGTAGGGGAAAAGGTTGAATCCCTTATTTCTACAGGGGTGCCCTGATGAATGATTGTGGTTGGTTCTATCTAGGAGAGATATTAAACAAGCGATCGATTCAGTAGAACTCTTTCCCATGCAGGGTGAGTGGGGGGCAATAAGTGGGAGGAATAGTACCAAGATAATGTCAATTGATTGGACAAGCCAGGATAGGAGGCTACCCGAGGATTTTAGAGGAGGAGACATGTCACGTATAGAATGAACTTGCAAACTATCGAGCCCAGTTCAACCCTACTATTCTATGGGCAGTCTACGTGGTAAAGTGAGCAGATGGATATCTATCTGCGCATGGATGGGTTCTTAATTCTCAATACTGCTGGGGATTATCATGATATAGGACACTTGGGTAGCTCGAGCATACACCCTTTGCACACACGCACCAATTCTATGGCGGTGATAACTTGTGCTGGAGCCATCTTGCTGCAAAACAACGGAAGCGCTCCGGCCTGACCCTCGGGCGGGTTGCCCCAGGAGTGGCCCTTAGGGCTGCTAGGGTGTTGTAGAACAAGTGTGTTTGGCTCGCCCCCTAGCCATTTTATGGGTAGATTATTGCTATGGGCATTGGGGAATTGTGAGTGTCATCTCACGAGTTCAAAAGTAGTGTTATGGCCCCTATATCTATTAGGCAAGGCTCCATCTTATGACGAGTTCTCTTCCGCTCGACTATGGGTTTCGATTGAAGAGATAAGTTCTAGTGGCAACTCAACTCAATTTGATCTATTGGCTAAAGCCCTATTATTCTATGGCCTAGTGGCCCCCTATTCTTCAATGGTAGCGGTAGACGAGATAGTCTACAGCGAAACACATCAGGGGGTAACGGCCTCATGGCAGGCACTAACCATTGTGATGCTATGCTTCATGGGCATAACCACCCATAAAATTCTATGGGGCCTATCAAAACAATAGGGCCAGGCTTTTGGACTATGGGTCATGGGTCTACCGCGGTCAAAAGCCGTTTATCGGAATGCATGCAGAATGCCCCTAGTATCTGCCTCAGGTAGACCCAACCACAACATAGATTGCGTGGTTAGCATTTTTCTGAATCCCTCCCCACCCCGCTATAGAATGGTAGGGGAGTGACCAATAAATTCATAAATGAATTGACCCCTACTATTCTAATGGCAAGGTCACAATCGAGATACCTCTGCCCCCCCTCTATATAATCGAGGTAGGGATTAGCGCAGGGCCCATAGAATTGTAGGGGGCCCTCCCCCATAGAATTGTAGGGAGAGCCCATTTAGAAGAGTAGGGGGCTAGCCTTAGAATAATAGGGGGGGCCCGCCAAGTTCTATGGGGTAGGGGTTGTGGTGGGTGGGAGGAACAAATTGTCTCGCATATCATATCCGCCTATGAATAGTAAGGGGCCCCAAGTTTCACGGGCAGCTCGATTGGGTGTAGGTGCAGCTATGACTACTTGAATGGAGGAATGAATCTCCTCTCCACTATAGTGTTAGGGGGCATGTTACGTATAAAATCTTCTCCCTTACCCCTATAGGAACTATTGCTTGGGTGTTGCGTGCATGCATGCAGAGGGCCCCTCACCTTCCCCTACCTTCATGATAATGTGCGGTTGTCGATCGGCAACGGGCTTACAATGAGTGCCCTACAGGGTAGCGAACCCCTACGGGCCGACAAGCATGTTACATCTATAAGCCTACCATTCTAGGCGGCCTACCCAACCATCATCCTGGGGGGGGATAGAGGGGGGAGATTGGTAGCTATAGTGTCGAGTCCCTACTAGAATTCTATGGGGGCGGCTGTAGAAAATTCATTCATGGGCATTGACTGATTAATGGCAGGATGGGTTGGGCCCTACTATTTTATTATTCCCTACTATTCTAAAGGGAAGCTAGCAGATATGGTTGATTCGGTTGGTTCTGTCGAGTCAATAGTTGATCCACCAGCATCAATGGCAGAGGTGGGAGCAGCACTAGGACCAGTGGACCATACATAAAAGCTAGAATCAGTTGAACCAGAGCCCTACGGGGGCTTTGTTTACCCAAAACTTGGTTTTATATCTTGTAGTAGATCCAGTAGTATACCTAGCATAGCTACCAACAAAAGCACCAAATATTGAACCAACAGCAGGGGCTTGCTTCAGTAGCAGAGTGAGTAGGAATAATAGAATAGTAGGGCCATCAGTAACCTCCCGAGAACCAGCTTGCCCAGCAGCAACACCATCACTAGTAGCATAAACACGGTTCGGCAGCATAAGGGTAGTATAGGCATAGGTAGCAAAGACAGAGGCAGTTGATCGATGCAGTGGAAGCATCAAAGCAAGCAGTTTATTTAGCATCATCAGGGTTCCAATCAAAGTAAGATTCTTCGATAGCGATCCCTGGTTTGACCCAGTCAATTGGGTATGGATCCGTATCTTCATCTGTATCTCCATCTCAATCTTGAACGCCTTGGAACTCAAAAACAAATATAAATGTATATAATGGTCAAATGCTTTCATTCACTTGGTCAACTAATCTCTGGTGTAGAGATTAGTTGTTCTGCTAAGGGAGATAACTAAGTAGTTTAAATGCAGAGCACCTGTTGGATTGATTGACGAGCCCTGATACACCAGCGAGCCCCCTATGGGCCCTAAAATTCTATGGGCTCTGCTCCTAAAATTCTATGGGCATTATTTGGGGGTAGGGATTCTATCTAATATTACTCATCTAAATGCAGGGTGCCCCTATGCTTCCAATGTTATCTCTGCCACTCAGGTTGGAATATAGGTAGGTGTAGTTGATCGGTAGTGTAGCAGATTCTCCGATTTTAGATCCTTCATTTTCCCTATGGGGCAGTTGCCTAGAAAATAGTAGGGGTTGACCAAGCAGAAGTCCCTGTTAATGGACTTGTTCTGGTTCCAGAGTCAGATCTTGTTGAAGCAAAACAGTAGCAAGATAAGTATAACCCGCAGAGATAGAGACAAAGCGGTGCCTAGTTTACTACCCAGCCATTCCTCTGCATGCACCACAGACAAAGAGCTCATGTCTTCTTCGGGGCCTATACCCTGGCATTTCAGTGTGTTCCCATGTTCGGTATTGTTACCAAAAGCTACAGGAAGCCATATGTGTTCCTGGCCCTATGGGCAACTGGATCAACAATTGGTGAATTGAATCTGCTTCTATTGTTAGATATGCTGCTAAGTATGCTATTGGGCATTCTATTGATGGTTATACTCTTAATGCTACTGGTGGATATGCTACTAGTGATGCTGATGGATATCTCTATATGTCTCTATCTCTATCTGTAACTGGATCCTTCCCCTTCCCCTTTGCCATAGCCCTTACCCATAGCCCATAGAATTTTAGGCAAGCCCCTACCCATAGAATTTGGCGGGGCTATGGGTAGTACTTACTTAATTGAGTCCTACCCCTTCCTCTACATTGACTGAGTAACTCGTTTATTCATGCTACCCTTGCTTGATCGGACTCGTACCTGCATATTCATCATTCATAGTTAGCTTTGCGCTCCCATTCTTGCCTTTAGAATAGTAGGCATTTGGCGGATCCTTAGAATAGTAGGGCCCCAATTAATCAGTCCCATAGCAATAATCTGTTTAGGGGCCCTAGGGGGTAGGGTAGGGCGAGTCATTCATTAATGCGCTCATAACTATACCCCCACCCCTTTATTAGAATAGTAGGGGAGATACCCCCATAGAATTTTAGGGGCCATAGAACCATAGAATTTATAGGTAGGGGCCCGTCGGGCGAGAATAATAGAATAGTAGGGCCACTTGCCCCACCATTTATAGCTGGCACCCACTTGGGCCACACACGGGGTGTGCTTGAGGGAAACTATAGTTCCAACCCCACACACACAACCTATAGCGGAACTATTGTAGAATAATCTGCCCATTTTTTTTGGCGGTGGGGGTTCGGTCCCGGGGAACTATAATTCCCACCCACCTTGTAGGCAGGAGGAGACGCGATGGGGCTGAATCAGAGGTAGATTAGTTGAAGGTCCCTAGGGGGGTTCAATTTTCCTGGGCCCCTTCCCCTTCCCTTAGAAGATAAATGTAGGGGGTAGGGGGTATGCATGCAGGGGTAGGGCCGGAGGGTCCCCTTTACTTTATGTAGTAGGGGTTGTTATAGTAGGGCAAAGCTTAATAGAGTTCTCGTTCTGCCGTAGGGGCAGGCAGATGAGGAGAATGGGGACTACCAAGACTGGATAGAGGATTTCCCCGAAAACAAAATATTTGTACCTAGGGGGAGGTGGGGGGTACCAGTACCATTGGATGCTTCCCCTCCCCATTCGTACTGGTGTTGTGCAGCGCTTCCCCATTCTAGTTACCATTCATTCTAGGGGGCAGATTGTTGAACAGAAGCAGTGCATTAGATTCAATTTCCCCGGCAGATCGAATCTCTAGGAAGATCGATGTATTTTGTGGTGGGGATTCTATTGGTAAGGTAAGGCTCGCCTAGATTCAAATGGGCAGATTATTGTTGGTAAGCTAAGGTGGATCTGGTTTAGAAGATAGGTGCCGCTCGAGACCTCTGCATTCTCAGGGGCATGTTGGGTTGCACAATCACTCGATGGTCCAATTCCTATGCATCTCCACTGCTATTCTAGAATCCACTGCTAGGTGTCAGTTCCCTTGTGATAGAGTAGGGAAAAAATGAGATAGCTGGATCACGTGATAAGGACTTGGTGGGGTGGGTACGATAAGAAGACTTTTGGCGGCCTGTACCCTTCTGAGAATGGATGGAAAGAAAATAATGGGCGACCTACCTAAAGCGTAAAGTAGTAGTAGGGTAGGGGGCCCCTACTATTTCCCCTAAAAAGATTATTCGGGGGCCCCTACTTATATTATTTTGAATAATCTATATAGAATAATAATAGGAGTTCTCTACATAACATGGGTGGCCCCTATTGTTATATTAATGTTACCCCTACTATTATAAGAGAATTGCCAATAATCTATTTGGGGTGCTACTGCTACCCTACTTTTGATAAGGGATAAGGGATAAGGCGGGCCAACAATTATTCTAGATGTAATATGAATAGTGTTAGGCTGTTTGGGGGCACATCTGCATTCATGAACTATCTAGAATAATCGGGTCCGCTACAGTATCCGAATAATATATTATAGGGCCAGGTGGCTAGCAACACCCTATCAAATTATAGGGTGTTGATGCTCCGGCCCCTAGGGTGGTTCCATGTTTTGGCCTTAGGGCTCCTAGTCATTAATTACTCCAGCCCTACGGGGTTAGGGGGCGCATCGGTTCAGAGTGGTGCTATACATTCGACACAGCCCTACTATCTATAAGGGTTGTCCCTACTATTCTAAGGCAAACACTAGGTTTTGGTAGGATCTAATGACGTTCATCACAGGTACGAGTACTGATGCACAATGGCATATCCAAGTGCATATCCCATGAGGGTAGAGGTGAGGTCTACCCCACCGTATTGTGGCATGGGACTAGTCCGGTACGGTAGTGTGGCTTTTTTCTCATAGGGGCCCCTTAGAATAGTAGGCCTTTCCCTTTACAATAATATGAAAGGGGGCTCTGCTCGGTGGGATCCCTTCAAATAATAGGGCCCTAGCCCCCTAGCCATTTTATGGGCTAGCCCTAGAATTTTAGGTATGGCTATAAAAAAATGGGTAGACCCTAGCCATTTTATGGTCATCCCTACTATTCGCCAAGGGCCGGGGGGGGGGGGGGGGGGGGGGGGCTATAATAATAAAGGTAAAATAATAGGCCATAATATGTGGGCTAGGCAGGCACGCCCTATAAATTGAAGGGGGGGTAGGAGGGCTCCTTCTCGTATGCGGGAGCTGGCATGTGAATGGGGAATAATCTAGGGTGAGCGTATAGATTATAGGTATTAGGGGATTCGTGCATATGGAGCTGGCATGTGAATGGGCAATGAATGCCATAGATAGGGCCCTCCAAATCATAATGAAGCGCTAGGCAGGGATGATCGATCAGGGATGCATGGCTATATGAGAGATAATCCATTATGAGGAAGGGCGCGAGGCTCCCCTATCACCTTTTAAGGTGAGATAATTGCCTGTACCAGTCTCGATCTAGATGAGTAGGTTGGGATGCCATGCCATTACTCACTTCCACCTCCACCAGGTGCCTTATAATAGTAGGGGTGGACTGGCTCCGCAATGGGCCATGCACATGGCTAGGAGGATCTAGCCTACTTGAGGTGGATATAGTTGCTACTGATCCCAGCTTTAAGTATTATGCTGAACCACCAACCACGCTCTATGCAGGGTGGGAGGGAATGATACCATCAATCGCTGAGAGGGCAGAGCCCTACCCCTACTATTTGAAGGTCAGGCGAGCAATTAATCAGTGGTGGGTTCAGGATCACCTCCCTTGACTATAGATGGTGGATCATCAAACACTCATTACTCCCTAGCTTTGATGCACCCACCTTTTAGAACTATATCCACCTCCAACCAATTTAGACCTTAGCTAGCCCCTCCCTCCTCCCTCCCCTCCCCTCCCCTCTATTATAAGGGTAAGGGCCCCCAAATAGATTATTGTAAGGCCCATCCCCAAATAGATTATTGATTATTGCCTATTATTTTATTGCATAGATTATTGTAATGGAATCGAGAGAATAGTAGGGGCGTGTGTGGGGTTGGATGGGGGGCTAAAGGCTCGCCATCCTGACCAATGAATGCTACTATAGCACTCGATGTGCAGGGTCGGGGCATAATTTTAGGGGGTTAAGGGGCTCAAAATATTGGACCAAGGAAACATCCGAGGAACCCCCAGCCCCCTACAATTCTATGGCACTCAATAGCCCCACCCAATATTAGTCAGCAGTTTGCCCATTGTTTCTATAGGCAAAATGCGAGAATGGTTGATAAAGATATACTTGATACATTGGGTGTTGGCTTGATACCCTGTATATAGAGATGAGGATGGGATTTGGGATAGGGGCTCCTAAATATTGGTGGGGAGTCCAGTTGGTTAGTTCCCTTCCTTTCTACGCAACTAAACTGGACTAAACACCCTATAGTATAGTCAAAAAAACTCCACTGGATCCCCTTCCGGACTAAACTATAGTTGCAGATACTTACTACCAGATTTATCTATGTAACATAACATGCCCTATCCGATGAAAACTATAGTATAGTGAACCAAACCTAAAGACTCTTGACAGCCTTAACCACATAGGAGGCAATGCACCAAACCTTCATTTTCTATACAGCCCCAGCCCCTACTATCTATAGGCAGCCCATTAGGTGGAAGTGCACCACACCTCCATTAGCGAAGCTAACCAAGGGGAGGGGTGGGGGGGGCTATCGAGGTAGGGGGACTCGATTGGTAGCTATAGAAAGGGTGAATAGGGCCCTTGGGGAATGTGAGAAGGAGTTGAAAAGAGAAGGAAAGGAGTTTCCCCTACAGGCCCCTACCTATAAACTCGTTTCAACTGCTATAATCTATCTTTTCATCACGGCACTTGAAACTATATAGTTAGGGGCCCCCTCTCTTCTTCCTCTCTGGAGCTGGCCTTCCAACCCCCCAAGAGTTCCCCCCGAACAACCTCAGCCTCATGCCCTATATTTGAAAGGGCCTCCTCGATTTTGATTCCCTATTGTTGCTCAAGATTCTTTTTTCCAGGTCAATATGACTTGACTGCTGCCCAAAGTTCTATAGGTAGGGGGTCGACCTAACTCAATTCGTATTATATACTAATACACTTATCTAGAGTAGCCTGGATGCAAACGATATATATCTTCCGATTTGATGCAGAGTCTTGCTGCAGAGTTGAAAATCACCCTACAATTGATAGGGAATCGCCCCTACCTCCTAGAGAACTTGCCCTTGGGGAAATCGAGGGCCTAGAATTTTATGGGCTATACAGCTTCCCCCCTAGCCATTTTATGGGCTATATAGCAGAATCTCAAGAATAAATCATATTCTCGAGTTTTCATGCATTCAGGCTACTCTAGATAGGTGCCCTATTCACAGTGGGGCATATAGAATGCAGATAAACTCCGCATCCCCCCCTGTTGGCATTTCATTTGACCACCATGGTGGTAACTATGGAGCCCCCACCTATCTATAGCTGAGTGTGAGAGAGCGTAACAAGCTGGCATTGAAGATGAATAGTTGGGTCTAGCAGAAGGCTACGAATCCATGTCATTTATCAGAACAGGGCCCCCCTTCTAGATTATTATAATGGAACTGAGCTCAGCCAAATCTTTTATGCCTGTATGCCATCTATTGATCTAAGTGCACGCCACCTTATCCGTCCCCACCATTTCCAAGATTAGCTGGATCAGAGCCCATATATAGATAGGGCTCTCAAGATCCTGCACAATCCTCTTTATCATGCTGGTCAAGCCTATTCTATTCCCTCTCTAGCTCCCTTCCTTCTTCTGTACATCCTAGAGCCAATTGGAACTGGAATCCTTCCCCTACCTATATAATGGACTCAACCTAACCATCTATAGTTGGGCCCCCCCGCATATAACATAGGACATAATTTGGCGGGGGGTAAGGGGGCTAATGGAATAGATATCTATCAATAACACGAGAATACCTTCGTAGCTGGGAGACCAATCTTACTATCAAAGAATGGGTAAATGCTTTATACAAGAGAGCGTCAAGGCCCCTACTATCTATAATGCAACTATTTCTCACGCCTCTAGAACTATTGATAGATAGTAACCTGCTAAAGAAATGCAGGCCTCACCTATTATAGCTCCATCTCTGAACCTACTCCTCTAGAATAGCCTAAAGAAAAAATAGTTTGCATGCATGCACAGGGCCCAGTTGGATAGATAGGGTGGAGGGAGGGTAGGAGTAGGTTTATTATGCCGTGGTAGTGGTAGGAGTAGGGGTAGTAATAGTACTAGTGTTAGTTACCTAGCATGTAGCTTACATGGATCCTGGGGTGAGCCCATGACCATGACTATAGAGGTAGCGGCCCTCTCCTCTATAATCGTAGGGGCTTCCAGCCTTGGGGTTTAAGCCCATGGGGCCTTCTGGTCAAGAGTGAAACCTCAAGCTTCCAGCTGCCCTACTTTAGATAGCCCCCACTAAAAAGAGATGGGGGGTTTGTTTGCTATATCACATACAGAGAATGTACCCCTACAGATAAAGCTGACTTGACTCTCTCTATCTCTGTGAACCGGTGATCAGGCCCTTTGCTGGCTTCTATAGCTAGTAATTTCCTAAGCGAGTCCCGAAGTGATGAAGCCTGGGAGGGGGAGGCTCGCCCTTTTAATAGTAGGCGGGCATCTCATCATTGATCATATTACGTATAGAATCTAGCATCGACTACATCACTGTGCATCTATAGCATGGCATCAAGATGCCCCCCCGCATTCCATTTCATCACCAATCCCCCTTTCTCTCGCGCTAGGGAAACATCGGGACTGCATCGCTACACTCCATATTCTATACATTATAGGATATGATGTGATATGATCCATCACGAACTATAGTATAGTCGATCCGTCGGCCCCTCTGTCAATATTATTCAGAGGGGCCCGCCCAGTCTTCTGGCTCAGTCAGTTATGTGAGAATGCAGAGTGTTGGTCTGTCACACCAGAAGTTGCGGGTTCGAACCCCTCCAGCACCGGGCCCCCCTTTATATAGTAGAGTTTCTAGAGTCTAGTAGGGTTCGAAACAAATATTGGGGATAGTTATAAATCAATCGTTTCCCTTACTATTCTATGGGCTGGCCCTACGGGGAATCTGAGGCTTACTCAATATAGAGTCTCGGCCTTAACCCCCAATATTTCGCCTTTAGAATAGTAGGCACCCTTTGATAACTAGATCTTGATCATGAGCTCTGGTCAGCCAGGCCTTTTGAATTGTTGGGTTGATCCGGCACTAGGTTGGTCTCATATTTCATAGATAATAGATTGACAATGGGGAATAATATAAGGGGAAGGTTATGGTGCAGGAGGGGCTGGGGAATAAAGAGATTCCCTATACCTATCCTATCCCTATCCCTATCAATTTTAGGGTAGGGTAGGGGGGGGGGTAACATTCATAATCTTATAAGGGGTAGGCCCCTACTATTATATGCGGGCCCTGTTGGTTCACCAATGGGTCAACCCCTATAGAATTGTAGGCAGTCATATGACCCAGACCCCTACCCTATATTTGGTGGGGGTGGGGGAAATGGATATTTGCCCCTACCCCCTACTATTATATGCAGGCCAAGGCTAGGCCCCTACTATTCTATGCGATAAAGGTCCCCATAAAATGAATAGTAGGCACAGTCATATGAACTAGCAATACAATAGCCCAATGGGGACTAGCCCCGCTCGATGAAGAGCTCTCGCCCTATGATACTGCTAGGTGAGATGCTACTTTTACTCGTTCCCTACTATTCTATGGCTAGGATTTGGATCTTTCTAAGTTTATTCTGCGTTAGGACCTTCACCAAAGTATAGCAAACAGAAACCCCGATGTGTCCTAGTCATATCTTATTTGTGGACCGTCACTTTGCCACGAGTTCACCTTTTCTAGATACCGGTTTTGTTCCCCTTACCCCCTATAGCCTATAGAAACAATGGGTAGGCCATTCGGGCAAGGGCCCCTCACAGAGCTCGGGCAAGTGCTAACCAGCATTTCTTTAAGAATAAACACTCCTAATTCTATTCGACCTTTGCCTATTATATGACCTGTGGTGTCGATCCAGAAGACCTCAGACTAACTAATGGGTTATAGGGCTTACTAATGGATTACAGGCCTAAAGGGCCAAGCATAAAGTGTGTGCCAATTCTAATGGTAGGGGCCCTTTTCCGATTCTGCCCTTGTTCCCTTTGCTGTAGTGTGCCTTATAAATAGTAGGCTACCTATGCTTCTCCCACTACAACTATAACTCAAATTGTTCTATTGGTTCACCTATAGATAGTAGGGTGGATCAATAGGTTTTGAACCTCGGCTACAATCTCTACCTATGATCACGTGCCCATAAAATTGTAGGGTGCATGGCAGGTTTGTTACGCTACCCTGGTTATGCTGCTACCTTTGATGCCTCTCGATATGGATCTTTATCTGGGTCTTTATCTTTATATGCATCATCGATCTGTATCTGCTTCAATTACTACTGGGTAAAGAACACATACTCGGTCAACCACCTTGGTCAACCACCTATGCCCATGCTTTGCTACGGTAGTCGGCAATATGGAACACCTGGCTCTGCCTCCGCCGCCCTTGCCATAGGGGCCCCTGGCACCTCTATAGCTATCTTTTCCTTTGTTGTCTCTATCTTTGCTGGCACGATTGCTACTTTCAGTTAGGCAACATAAGCAAGGAGGCCATTAGAATAGTAGGGATAGGCTGGATAATCACCCTGCCTCATATATTTGCAGCTGCGAACCAAGTGCAGTAGCCCTACTATTCTCCAAGGGGCACCCTACTATTCGCCAAGGGGCAACCAGAGGATACAGAGAAATGCAGAGAGCTACTATTGTTCATGTCAATATCTCTATGTCTCATGTAAATAAGGATGTCAAGATCCCTATGCCCTCTAGTAATGGATGCGCCCTATCATTTTATAGGCCTATAGAATGGTAGGAGTGCGTCAAGATCTTCTATCGTAATCACTAGCCTAAATCAGTCCCTCCCTTATAATAGTAGGGGTCTACGTAGGCTATATGCAAAATAAAATGCTCCATATGTCAATTATTATAGATAGTTTGTGTAAGGGCCTCTTAGGGTGATTATTACAGCGAGAAAAACATTAGTTAGTATGCCTACTATTCTAAGGGATATGCCTTATTATTTGAACCTAATGGCCTATAGATAGTAGCGGGTGGGTGGGAGGACAAAAGCCAATGCCCTCTCTGTCAAGTCTGTCTAAATAGCGCCAGCTGGCTGTCTACTATTCTAAGGTGATTGATTCCTCATCATTGATCACCTAAAATTTTATGGGTCAAACCAACCCCAACCCCAACCTAAATAGATTGATCGATCGATCTTTTATGGTAGGGTAGGCAAAGGATTCCCCCTCCCTATTGTTCTAAGGGTGGGTAGGCCCCTCATTTGTTCTTGCCCCTCCCCTATTGTTCCCTCGCATTCTATTATAACCCCGATTACTATTGTCACTTCCTTTGAACAAGCTTCCCCTCATTTCACTGCTCGATCTTACCTCGCTTAGTTTTAGAGTGAGTGTCAAAATGAAATTGATGGTTCACCCTATCATCAATACATAACATGATTTCTCAGCCAGAAAGGGTACGCTGCTACTTTCCCTATCTCCTTATTTGTTGCGAGGTTGGTCCGGTTCATTCTTTATTCTGTTCGTTGATGCCCATTAAAAAACAACAAGGAGCTCCTTACCTTTTCATAGTAGATGAAATGACAGGCACCTTACTATTCTAAGCCCAACATTGCCCAGAACCCAACTATAGTAGTAGGGTAGGGACCTTCACTAATCAAAGTGCGGGGCTCCAGCAAGAATTCATTCTAATCATAATGGGGAGTATTGTCCCTTGCCTAGGGTTCTTTCCTATAGATAGTAAGGCCCCCACCCCACTTGCCCTATTTTAACGAGCCAGGAGGATAAGTCATTATACCAGTTGGCTCGTATCCTATCTGATTATTCATAAGCCTACTATTTATAAGGCACTCCATGGTCCCTACTATCTATAAGGCAACCAGGTCCTACCTAAAATTTTATGGGCTATGGGCAGGCTAGAAAAAACCTATAATAATTAGAACCATCCAACCAACCCATACCAACATCCTGGACTTTGGGGTCCTTTGTCTATCTGAGCGGGTCCTTGTCCCTGGGTTCCTTGTCTGAGGATAAGGGAGCCGGTGGCTTGGATCATATCAAATTGTCATTAATTAATGAATGGTGGGTGGGCTTGTCCTGTCAATCTAGAAGAACCCCGTCATCCCTACTTTTCTAAAGGGGAACCATCCACATGCCCAGATAAACATCCTGGATTGCACTGGGCCTTGTCCATCCTCATTCCCTCGCCAATAGGCAAGGGCTCCCCTTAGAATAGTAGGGCATAAATAATGGGTGGGGTTCGCCCTTGAGATATTAGGCATCCCCCAACAATGATCCTGGATTGAATTTTGACCTGATCATGCACTGGACTCGGGAATGGGGTGGATAATTATGAATGGGGATTTTCCACTAGTAATGGGGTGGCTTTCTATTTATTAGAAACAGTGGGCACAGGGGGCCAAGGATGAAGGGGAGGGGATGGAGACCCTCCCATGAAGATGATAGGCCATTCATACTACCCGGCTGGCTAAAAGAAAGGATGGGGTCCTTGTCCTCTCTCTATTAATAATATCAATGGCCTTCCCCTTCCTCTGTAAAGAAAGATGAACAAATGAAGGCGAGGGCCTATAATTTATATTATAGGTGCCCGCACCGGCCATAGAGATTATAAAGGGAGGCATGTGGAACATTCCTCAATTCAAATCCACTGACCAAATGCAGGTGAGGGCGGGTGCCCAAACCGTAATGAAAGGAGGCTACCCACCTATATCTTGAATTGGTACATAACACCCATCCTGGCAAGCTTCCTGGTGAGGGAGCCGAGTTACCTGGATGGCAAGTGAATTGATTGACTGTCCTACCCTGGCCGGGCATTCTCGTAACCCCTAAGCGAAGGGGAAAGCCTGACTGCCTATCAAAAAATGGGCAGAGAATGGGAGAGGACAGGAATAACAATGAACGATAATGGCAAGCCTACCAGATGATGGTAAGGGAACTGGTGCCCTTACCATCATACGGGAGGCGATTCCTCCCCATTATTGTAGTAGGCAAATAATATTCCTTTCCCCGACCTCGATGGTGAGGGAACCAATGCCCGAAATGGAGACCTGGGGAACATTCCTTAATAACAACCTAGTACCTTTCTCTTGAGCTATAAAGCTGACCGAATGAAGGTAAGTAAGGGCCCCTACCTTCAGAAGGAAAGCTACTGGAACTACCCCCACCAACCATTCCCTTGCAAATGGCCAGAGCTCGTTAAGACAGAATGGGGTCCTTTTCACTTGTCCCTCGTCCTTGCCTATAGAATTGAAGGGCATCCCCCAAAAACCATTCCTGCTCATTCAGAAAGAATGGGGTCCCTTGTCCTTGGGGTCCTTGTCCCTTTTTTTTGTTCCAAAGGTGTCCCTTCGAAGATTGAGTTCTTAGCGGCACTTTGAGCCTCCATTGGACCCCCTACTATTCTAAGGGTGACCCTGTGCATTCACCTGTAGTGACTTTAGCAAGCACTCAACTGAAAGATCTATTGCCCTACTATTCTAAGGGCATCCCTTGCCCCTTTTAGATTATTCAACCATTTCCCTATAGATAGTAGGCAAACAGAACTCACCCGGCTCACCTCCCATCTCTGCTTGCTGGGGAAGCAGCAACAGAAGTGGGGGGTAGTGGACTTTTGCATCGACATCCAGTTTTGATCCCCTACCATTTTATAGGCATCCATTTGACCCATAGAATAGTAGGGGCCCCTTAGAATAGTGGGCCTCGACCCTTATAATAATGGGCTTCTAGGGGGCGGGGGCGGGGGCTAAACGGCCAACCCACCTTCGATAGTGGTGAGTTAGGCTGAACAGGTCGAAAGGTAGGACAAATAAACGGTGCCGGTAGGAAAAATTGTGTCGATGCAGAGGGTAGGGCCCCTGGTTTAGGACTTAACTCCCTTTCGCAAATAGGGCGTCACCCATAGAATTATAGGGCCAGAAGAAGCAATAGCTAGGATGGATGGAGTACTACCGAGATCTTCACCCCCCCCACCCAATAAGAATTGTAGATTAATTGGATAAGATGGCCCTATTCTATATTATCATTTTAATACTGTATAGAAGCGCCCTTTGCATGCATCTCGATATTTTCTAGGAATTTTTGAGAGAATTTCCTATAGAAACAATGGGAGATGCAGCCTATAAAATAGTAGGGGCTAGAGAGGAGGAGAGACCCAGTAGCGGAGGTGGGGGAGCATCAGAGAAGCTATGGCTCAACATGGAGAAGCCACACCCCTCATTTCATTGCTCAACATGGAGGTTTAAGGGTAGAGAGGCCTAACCCGGTATAGTGATTTAACAACCAACTTCAACTTGGCAGGTAGAACTAACTTGTAGTTCTCCATCCCCCCGATGAAAGTTTTTGTCTTTTTGTTGGCGATTCTTCTCCCCCACACCAGCCTAGAAAATAGTAGGGATGGATAGGCTATAGTTGGATGGATGGATAGAGAGAGTGAGTCGCCCTCAACTAATCTGATAATGGTGGCATCTAGCTCTAGCAGAAGCCCTACTATGGTAATAGGCAAACAAATATTGTTGTCACCCATAAAATTCTAGGGCATTGTTCGAAAGGCTCGGTAGGTGGTGGTTGGCCATCATTTTGAGTATGGATCAAGCGAGATGATGCCATGCATTACCCTAGGCCCGTAGGGCCCTTACAATTCTATGGAGGCCCTACAATTCTATGGCTCACTGCTGAAACCTTTGAAGCTTAGAATATAGTTTGAGGTTCTACAGTTGGGCTCCCACTGCAACTAGAGAAAAAAGGGCAGGCACCCCCGGGCTCCAGTTCATTTAGTTGGGTAGTTTTCCTATAGAATGGTAGGGGCCTGGGGGTGGCCCATGGTCAGTAAGGAATAGTTCAGGATGGAAGTGCTTCACCCTCGATAGGAGTAGGATGGGAGGACCAATGTTCAGGAGGATAGCCTAATCTATTGCCTCCCACCCCATATTCCCGGAACAACTATACAATGAATCACCATCCATCGGGTAATGGTGCATGCAAAGGAACCTACCCGGTTGGCTTGGGAGGCATGTTACGTATGAAATTGAATATGTTCCATATGACCAAACAATCAATCGGGTGATAAAGAAAAATAAATAAATGAAAGCGTGCATAATAAAAAATGGTTCTCATCAATTTGTTTTACTTTCTTGAACTCCCCATGCCGAATATACTTGCTGGTGCATGCAAAGGGCTGGTGCATGCAGAGGCCCTAGGGGGCATTTATGCAGGGGCCACCCAACAATCGGCTAGCCTCCCACAATAATGAAGAGGGGGGCCCGACGTTGTTTTCTATTCTAGAATAATCTGTCCTACTATTAATTGGTGGGGGTGGCAGGCCTATAGTTTCTTTAGGCAGATTCTATACGTAACATGGTGCATGCAGTGGGCCCCTACGAGCCATATACCTCCTGCCCACCCAACAATAATATTTGGCTGGGGAGGGACTATAGGTGGGCTCTACCCCCTACTATTTAGAAGGGAAGGGTGGTCGATATTAGTTTATCTGGATGTTTGGACCTCAGTAACTTCCTCAAGCAACTGCTAACCTCAGTATCAGAGTCAATATCAAGCTATCGGAGAATTCAATGAAGGTGCAAATGCAGGGTGTGAGATAGGAATGAAGGTCAAGTAGCTCGAAGGATCGTAGAATGAGGATAACGAATGAGGATAACTAATAATGTAGATAGTACATGAGTGGGCGTGTGCATGCATCTTCACACTTGCTGGTATATTTTGACGAACTTGTCGAGCAGAACGTAGATAGTATGCCGCTTCATTAGCAGCAAGCTTGGCTGATCATGGGTAGGAAGGAAGAAGGGTTTAAATTTGAATACACGAATACGAAGGCATAGAGAAGATCTATTAGATTGATCAGATCTCGATCTATCCCAGCACGTAATCGATCAAGGAACGCTTCTCAGATGCCTTTAGATAGTAGGCTAAATCATCTAAAAAAAACCACCACGCTGCATGAATATCTCCCACCCCAATTATCGAGTAGGGTCACTCATTCGTGTTTTGCGCACTGCCCGTAGGGGGCCCTTAGAATAGTAGGGCAACTGAAGCACTTGAATCCACTTCATGGGTACTGTGTTGTTCAGGCAACGGGTGAAGGATTACGTGGCCGAGTGCAAAGACAGTATATACGACATGAATGCACAACCTTTCCAATCTGTTGTATCCACCCCTACCATTCTATAGGCAACAGTCATGGAGCGAAGCTGGGAAGTGGTGAACCATAAAAGGGGAAGCCCCAGCCGCCATAAAGAAAAGAAATCTAATTTCAATATAGATTTCTATATTCACCCAACCCCCCCTCGGCTATAATTGGAGCCTGCTGCATATTTGTTGGCCAGGGCACCATAGAATAGTAGGGCCCACCTCGGCCGAGGGACCTCTCTTGCTGCCATCTCCGCTGCCTGCTCAACCAAACCACCCAATAATCAGTAGGCCGGAAGAGGGATGTGCAGCTTGATTCTAATTTGGAAGTTCGCCTTCAATTTTTTTATAGTGGAGGCCCTATAATTTTATGCCTGTAATGTATCTTGGCCAGCTAGGTTAGCCTTTCTGGATTGGGGCTGGCTCCATCCCTCCCCACTTGCTAATGATGTGAACGACCCCTTTATAATATAGGCACAACCCAATGAATGGAAACATGATACATACATATATGTACAAGTGATTTTTTAGTGCCACATCATTGCTATGCTTGTGTTGGATGGTTCATGTTGGTCACGTTATCATTAGGCACATTCTAGTTGGGACATCACCCTGCTCTTTTGGCATGACAACCTACCTACATAATTAGCACAGTGGCACTAATCACTGCTAGCCCCATCCATGTGTAGTCCATCCACGCAAGAATTTTGCTTGACTCACAACTGTGAGTCACTCCATTCGTGTGAGTCCATACAGTTATTGCATGATTTCATCGTGTAGGGAGCCCCCAGTAGGGTTACTCCTAGTAGTGGACCCCGCTGCTAGTTACTCCTCTAATTGATTCCACCCACTTCACTCAATTTACCGTCAGTAACTCTCTACGCAAAATGATCCAGTGGCAGAGATGCAGTCATTACACCTATAAAATTGTAGGGGACCGACTATATTAGCTGTTGTCATTGCAGCAGGTCCAAGAACAACATGTCACTTGGCTGGCTCATTAGAAGCGTATCTATCGAAGTGTCCTGGGTGCGTGCAGAGGGACTCATATTTGATTAGTTTGGCTATCATCCCTCCCAGTTACTCATAGCTATCTGATCTAGCTTATGAAAGACCTCAGCTGGCTGCGATAAGATAGGCTAAAATTTTATGGGCTATGGGGTGTTTTAAAGGGGGTTCGTTCACTCCTGCCAATTATGATTCATTCACTCCCGCCAATTATGATTGGTGTAACCCCATTCTTTTTCTAGCTTAGCCGAACCCCCATTCTCGAGATTCCTACCAAACTCCATTCTTTTTGAAGAACGATCCTGCTTGCGTGGGTGGTAACACGAAGGAAGGGATTACTAGCTAATTAATTGTTAGGACACAAGCCACCCAGTGTAGTGCCCTACTATTTCTATGGACAAGGGGCCTAGCACTTCTTGGGTGGGCTATCCTTAAAACAAAACAACTATGCCTACAATTATATAGGTAGTTGTTAGGTTGAGCGTAGGGCTACCCTTAACAACTAAACTAGCTGGGTTGAGCATAGGGATTCCTACCAAACCCCATTCTTTCTTAACTAGACTCGCGGGTGGTAACACGGTTGGAAATAAGATTATGATAGTGTAGTTAGGATAGAATTGTACATAGGCCAGCACTTTTGGTGATGCATCAGCACTTTTCACTTTTATTCATTCTACCGATGTTTCATCTGCTGATGTGAATAATCTAAAAGGGGAACAGGTT
This sequence comes from Cupressus sempervirens, assembly GCA_028749045.1. Taxonomy (NCBI): domain Eukaryota; kingdom Viridiplantae; phylum Streptophyta; class Pinopsida; order Cupressales; family Cupressaceae; genus Cupressus; species Cupressus sempervirens. The sequence continues at coordinate 436,008,910 of CM053792.1, forward strand.
CTATACGTAATAAATAGGATGGCCTATAATTTTATGGGGGCCCCCTAGCCATTTTATGGGCCCTAGCTCCTAGAATTTTATGGTTATGGATTTATGGCCTATAATTTTATGGTGGTGGGTATGGGCGCATATTATTGTAGCCTATAGAAGCAATGGGGGCATATTATTGTAGGGGTAGGGCCCTCGGTGGTAGGGCCGAATGCAGGGTGGTATTGAGTAGGTCTGCAGAGGTAATGTACCATTTTTCCCTACAATTCTATGGGCCCTTGGTCGAATATATCCCGAATTCAGGGTGGCCGGGGTAATCAATTTAGGATCATCGCCCTACCATTCTATAGGCTTCTTCGAGATATGGATAGTTAGAGTTAGTGGTGGGAGGATTAGGTGGGGGATGACTTATAGCTTGTGGGAAGAGATTGAACGGTCCTGTCATTCTACCAACCACTGTCAATGTTTATCCACCACTACTCTACCCACCACTCAACAATAATATAATAAAGGGCACCCACAAACTAAATCAATACCTTCTCAACTTCCTCGCCTGATGACTATATAAAAAGGCAGAATGGGTGAATAATAAGGAATGGGCTTGAACTACCTATTATAAGTAATAGTACTTTCCTCTTGCATTGACTGTAAAGCCGAGAACCAGTGCCTGAACCGGGATACATTCTACTATTTTAATAGTGCCTTCCTCTGTTGCTTACCGGGTGCCTGAACCATTTTCTTTGGGGAACCCAACTAAAAGAAAGAACGGTGGTAGGGGTAGAGAAGAGAGAATGGGGTTTAATTCTCAATAACTATCCTTCCTCTCTCCAAATAAACCTGAAAGCAGGAGTTGGATCCACCCCTACCCGTGGGGAGGGTTGGGCTGTTCATGAAAAAAGAGTGGGGTTTACCTCTCAATAACTCTCATTCCTCTATCAAAAGAAAACTTACAGCTGGCCTTGGACCCACCCGGCAACAAGAAAGAGCCCCTCGTAACATTTCCACCAACCCATATGCCAGCCTATAGAATGGTAGGCATCTTGCATTTTGGCATTCATTCCCTTGTCCCTTTTGTTCCTTGTCCATCCGCCCCTGACAAAAAGAAATAAATAAGTAATTAATGCAGTCTCGGCTATTGGTCAAAAATCCATAACCTTCCTTGCCCCTTCCCAACTCAATAAACCCCCATTATGGCTATAGACATTCCTCCCCTAGCCCCTACTATTTGCCAGGGCCCATAAAATTCTAGGGATTATCATAAACCCTAACACGAAATGACAACAAAAAGGGGGAGGGCCCCTGAGAGTTATAGGGCTTGCTATTCCCAACTAGCTATAGCTCCGACTATTCCTGCTACTCTACCTCCAATCTCAGTTACAGTAAGGACCCAACTCCTAAAGTCAAGTGGATGCCCCGCTATAACATATAACAACCACCACCCCTAAAATTCTATGGGCCGGATGTCCCGCCTTTGCATAATCCCATTTATCAACTAGCTGAGGAATCCACCATTATAGAGTAGGGCACTTCATTCTGTTATTGCTATCAGACTTATCTCCGTCTAGATGTGAACCCTATTGGCCCTATTATTCTATTATTGCCTAACTTCCTGACTCAGAAACAATATTCATTCCTCAAAGCGGAGATGAAGAGATTGATTACTGGTCCCATCCATCACATCATCCATCCCCATAGAATTGTAGGGCATACCCATATGACTATAGTCTAGATATATAGGGTAGGGGCGGCCTAGCCTATATATCTATCTGGGGTGGCTGGTTATATAGTTCCTCTTGAGTCCACCCCTGCATACAGTACAGATGAGGGTGCTGGCTATCTAGCTTCCATCCAGGCTAGGCTACCTAGAGACCCTACTGACTCACCTAGAATTCTATGGGGACCCTACTGACTCACCTAGAATTCTATGGGCAAGCCCCCCGGGCCCAGGGCCTACTCTACCCTCTACATGCATCGACAGATAGGGTGAATGGTCACTCGATTAAAGGTTCCCTGGGGCCCACAGCCTCGGCCTACTAATAAATTATCTCCAAATAGTTAAGGCTCTCTCCAGATGGCTTCTCTGTGGACAGATGGAACGAAAGGCCAGATGATTTAGAAGGCCAACCCTAGCCATTTTATGGGTGAAAGGCTAGATGATTAGAAGGGTACGACCAGATAGAACGAAGGGTACAACCACACCACTCTAGGATATGGCCCCGCTCCCACCTACCTACTCTTCCTCTTGACAACTCTCCCCATCGCCTTCTCCACTCCATATCTAGATAGTTTAGATGGGGCCGATGAGATCTATTCTATTGCCCCCATATCTAGATAGGGGCCTATCGGTTTCTATATCTACCATCTGCCTAAAGAAATAATGGGCAACAAGGATGATGTGTTTCTAGTTATAGTAGTTTAGTGTAGTTTCTATTCTGGCCTACTATATCGGATTGGATCAGAATGCATCGATGTCAGGGCCCCCTCTATCTACCTATCCATAGTTGAGTCGGCCCCCTATAGATAAGATATAGGCCTTATAAAAGTGGGTGGGTCCTAATGCTTTTTCTCATTCCCACAATTTTATATCCCTGCCAAGCCAATAAAAAATCTAAGATTGATTCCCCCGCCAATCTAGCAATTTTTTCTCCCCCGCCATCTCTCTGGTCATCGGGGTGCAGAGTGCCTAAAGTCTGTGCCCTATATTTATAAGGCCCACCACTCTGCACCGCGCTAACTACTCACTCTATTGCTAGATGGAGAAAAGACCCTTGTCCTCCTCTCCCTACCGGTCGACCATAGTTCATTCAGATAGGGGCCCCCTCTATATATATGGGCAGGAGAGGTAGGTCCCCCTATCTATATATGGCTTCCATCTGTTCTAATAGTTATTCTAATGCCATGCGCCCTGTATATCTATCCCAACCGAACTAGATATAGCTGCTCCCCAGGGAAGTGGTAGGGTTCATTGGGGCCTATCGAGTCTATATGCACTCGCCCTCCTCTCCTACATATAGACCCCAACTCGCCTCCTAGGGCCCCCTAAAATTCTATAAGAACTTGTACTATATATAGTCTGAAGCCGGTCGTCGAGTGCAGCCATCTATCTCCTATATATAGTCTAGTTTGAAGTTGGTTGAGCCATCTCCATCTCCATCTCCCAGTCCTCGACCCCTATCCCTATATAGTTATAGTTGGCCCTCGGCAGAAGAGATCTGGGCCCTCCCCTACCCCTAGCGGGCCCCTAAACAGATTATTTGATTATTGTAGGGAATTATGATTGTATAGAATCCTCTCCTATTCTGTTGGTCAAGCCCCCAGAGATATATAGGGCCCCGAATACTATAGTATATCCCGCTCACAGCTACATATGGAGAGTAGGCTATCATATCTATATAGCTGGAGCACCGAGATACGAATGAAGTGGATATGAATCGAGGTAAGAACAGAGCTATAGATTTCTACCTAGCTCAACCACCTAAAAAGATTATTCCCTACAATTCTATGGGCTTGCAGATGCAGGATGCCCTTAGTTCCCTTCCTCAGAGGAAGGAGGGAAGGGTTGGTTGGGACCCTACCAGGAGAACACATCACCCTCAAATAGATTATTGTAACTCAGGCTTATCCCTCTGCATGCACCTTTGCATGCATCTCGATTCTATACGTAACATGCCCCCTAGGGAATGGCAACAATAGAATAGAATAGAGGGCCACCCTACACTATAGCACCCACCCACCACACTTTAAAAAAACAAAGTTTTTCTTATCAAGCTACTCAAACCAGGTGTACTAGATTGTTGGTAGGTTCGGTTATAGGTTTTAAAAAAGTTGATAGGTTTGGCTTATCCAAATAGTTGGTAAGGCATCGATTCATATCCTCCAGTCATAGATCGATATGCAGTTCCTTAAAATCCATAAACACCAACGTAGGGGAGCAAAGCCATAAGCAATAGCAGTTTACCCTATTGATCCAGCACTAGTAGCACCATTAGTAGCACTAGCCCTTTAGATAGTAGGGGGAGAGGCAAAGGAGGCAGCTAGAGTAGAGCAAAAAACAAAAAGAGACAGTTGTTTTTGTTGCTTCAGTCATTTCAGCACCCCCATCCATCTCTTAACCAGCATCCCAACCAGTTACAGATATCACCCCAGTAGTATAGGTTGAAGATTATGCTGTTGCTTCTATTGATCCGAAAGAATTAGAAGTCACAGTTGAACTAGTCGCCTTTAGCCCATAAAACTCTAGGGTAGGGGCCCTATAGGGAGCTTATCCACCATGATCTCCACCACCAGTAGCATATTAGCCAGCTTACCCAGCAGCATTACCTTGCTTAGCCCTTATGGTCTGAGAGCTAGAAGCAAGAGAGGCACCAAAAGCAGCTGTCTACTGATCATAGTAGCACCAGCTTTCAAAAGTAGATCTAGTAGGCCTACAATTGAATGGGCTCCGGCCCTACTATTCTAAAGGGCATAGGAAGCAAGAGCACAACACCTATTGAAGAACCAGTAGCACCATAGGTAGCATCTCGTCGAGATACAAATCCACTAGGAGAAAGGGTATAGGTAGCAAACTCGATGCAAATCAAGATCCAGCATCAGCCCTAAAGTTCTATGGGCCACCAGTAGCAGTGGAAGCAAGGGCACCACCAGTTTCTACTTTTTGAGATCAGGATTGATAGCAGTTTCATTTGATTGGGACGAAGCCCCATTCTATAGTAGGGGAAAGCATAGGAAAAGGTAGCACCAGTCACTTTTGATGAAGAAAATGTTGACCTCCTGGCACTGTAGCCCATAGGGGTTGGGCCATAGAATTGTAGGGGAATAATAGGGTCGGGTGGTCACCATCAAATAATCAATAGGTTGAGGTGGGCTGGGAAGAGTGGTTCATCAGAAGCATGTTACGTATAGAATCGCCATGAGGCAAGGGGGCAACCTGCCAATCTATACATAACATTCCCACCCCAGCATGGCAACAAGCTTGCTTGACTTGCATGTGTACATCGAAGCGAGCCACTCTGATAGATAGTACTATTGGGTTGGAACTGAGAGATGGGAAAAAGGGCAATTAAGAAGTTTTGCCTACGACTGGAGGTGGGGATTCTAGACTATCAATGGGGTAGAATGATGGAAGTGGGAAGGATATTTCTAATCCAGGTCCTCCCACCTGCCTATGAATAGTAGGGGCCTTGGTTATAGTGGGCCCTGAAGTCATGAGATGACAGATAGATTAGGCACCATAGACGGATTGGTTGACCTACTGATTGAGATCCATTAGTGGGTGGCCTACCTACCTCAACCAGAGAGAAAAAAAAGTGGCTCCAGTGATCCTGTTGGCCTGAAATCAGTGTGTAAGAAGTGAGTCCACCCGGTAGAAAGAAAGGTGTGCCCTATTGGCAGAAGTGGAAAACTAGTCTAGTAAAGAAGATCCAGAATGATGGGTTCGCTTGGGGCATCGGTGTAGATCCATGATATGCTGATTGGTTTAGTGGCCCCCATTCTAGTTGCTATGATGCTGATTGGTTTAGCGCGAAAGTTGATTGGAGGTTGGGCAGTGGCCCCACTATTCCCCCTCGAGCATACCATTGGTACCACTATGATTGTACGATCGATTCGACGGCTGGTACCACTATGGTGCCCTATGCCCTATTCGAGCCTAGTGACTGAAAGTGATTGGCGATAATTGGCCTATATATAGTTTATTTAGGCATAGCTGGAAGAGAAAGCAATGAATGGAGGAGTATAGCTATAAGAGAAAGCAAATGGAGAAGCATAGCCCTACTATCTATAGGCAATGACATTGTTCTTAGAAACCTCCATGCTACCTAATCGCCCTGCCCCCCCACCCATTTCCTTAGGCATCTACTGAAGCGACTATAGCGGGGTGGGAATCATAGGGTTCCCAGTTCATTTTGGGCCCCTACTATTCATATGCTGGAGGATATATTTGTCGTTCAGTCGACCTATCTACCTTTGCTCCTAGCCAAATATTATTGTTGGGTGGGCGGGAGGTATATGGCTCGTAGGGGTTAATGGCATCAGCCTTAGCGAATAATCACCATAATAGGGGTGGGTAGTTGGGGGGTCTAGAATAATTGCCATAATAGGGGCTCCCCCTACTATTTGAAGGGTAGTTGGGGGGTGGAAAGTAAGCAGAGGTAGATTAATTAGGGAACTATAGCGGCAACATTGGTAAAGAGCAGTTTCTAGTTCATTAATCAGTATGCCTCCCAAGCATCCCTCAAATTTTATGGGTGAGAAGTACATAAATGCATGCTCGGCCCCCTACCTAATATCTATAGGGCTCATAGCTAACAGCTGAATGGGGATACGAGATAGGTATAAAGGGCATCGAGATAGGGGAGCAATAAAAGATCTATCTATAGGGGCCAGATCTGATCTCTATAGATGGGGATAGGGCCATCTATCTATACAGTCAATCGAGGGGGCTCGACCAATGGCCCTATTTGTATATGGGACCCCTATATCCAATCCTCCTTCACCTAATGCCCTATTTGTATATGAGTATGGCCTACATCTAGTCCTCCTTCACCTTAGTATAGTATGGAGTGCATTCGCATTCACATTCCAATAGAGGGGGAGGGGGGGGGCATCACTGTATGGACTCTAGGTCCCCTACCCTATATATCTATGGGGGGCATCCCCTATATATCTATGGGCAGCCTTCCGATGCATCGGTAGGGCATTCATTTATGCTTATGCTCCATGCAGAAGACCGGTAGGGATGCATGTAGAGTGTCGAATGAAATATAGCTCTATATAGGGGCGAACGATACTCCCTATCTCCCTATCTTTCTATATATAGGATTCTCATAGGAAAGGGTGTGCATGCTTAAGGAAGATAAATGGCAGTTGGGGGGCATAGTTTCCCACCGATCCTAGTAGTTGGGGGGCATAGTTTCCCACCCATCCCAACTTCTATCTCCCCCCACCCACCCCTGCGTGGATATAGTTGTACCAACAATTAGCCTTAGCCACCTTAGAAATAGCCGGGGGGTAGAGGTAGTGGCTCCATTGCCCACCTCTGATTCTTTCCATTCTCCCGGCCCCCACTATTTTGATAGGCATATTATTTAGAACCGGGTGCCCCTATGCCGGCTAGAATGGTAGGCACTTATAGAATGGTAGGGAATGTTACATATAGAATCTTTCTCTCCCCTGCTATTATATGGGCAATCGCATCCCGGAGCTTGGGGTGGAAAGAAGGGGCCCCCCAACTGACTGCACCGGCAAGATTCTAGACGTAACATGAAGAATATAAAATAGGGGCAGGCATTTCTAATCCTATTGCTTATTCTAGCAGGCTTCAACATGGCAGTGGTGCAGAGGAAATCAAGCAGGTTCCTGGTGCAGTGGCAGGATAGAGGCCTATAGAATGGTAGGGGCCCCCAGGGGTGCAGACAAAGAAAGGTTGTTAGATTGATCATCCGCTTCTTGCTATCTAGCCTATAGAATGGTAGCCCCCCCCCCCCTTATTGACATTCTCTCCTCCCACCCACCAAATAGTCGATAAACTTGGAGGGTTTGACTCAGCTAAGTTAGGTACCATAAGGTATTATGATGATATGGGGTGCATGACATAGGTTATAGCTTAAATGGTGATGTTTTCAAGCCATTATTTTGATAGGGGACCCCTACCATTCTATAGGCTGCTCACTTGTACAGTTGTGAGAAAATTATGCATGTTCATAGCACCCATGCCTTAGAACAGTAGGGTGAAAGTCTAAGAAAAAAAGGGTCTCCTATAATTTCTTTTATGGCATACATCAAATTTTCACACCGATTATATTAAACTAAGAAGGAAGTTTCCTATGTCATATGAGTTATAGGAAGGGGAAGTTGGATGGATTCTTAGGTTCACTGAGAGTCTAGGTCATCTTAGGTTCTCCTGCTCTCAGTTCAGTCCCTTCCATCGGCCCCCTGTTGGGTTTAGTCATAGCTATCTCACCTCTCCTGACCCCTTATAATAGTAGGGGATAAGCAAAATAAGATATTGGGTATAGAAAAACAAACCCTTCAGTCGACCACCCAATTTGTTTAAATAATGAAACAAAGCACTACCCATTGATACTTATCCACTCCTGCTTGAAGCAATGATTCGAAAGAGAGCAAGCTCTACATCCTTCTTCTCTATGGCACATTCTGCATGGGCATCACTCGATAATACTACTATTAGATACGAGAACTTCTGTACCTTGCTTGGGGCTCCAACTATGAACACTGTGAGGAGAGGCAGAGAACAATGGGGGCAATGTAAAGTTATCCCCAAATGAATGCCCATAAAATGGCTAGGGAGACTTTCATCTTGTGATTGCTGGGCCCTCTTTTCTATTATTGTCTACATTTAGAGCATCTGATTCCCCCTTGCCGGTGTAGAGGGGATTAACTCCTATGCTTATAAATGGATTAACGATCATGGATAACATCACGGTCATCTCTACCAATTCTATAAAGAGAGGGGTCCTTTGTACTGGCACATGATGTTTCAAGCTTGTCGATGATTGGTGGTGTTAGCACCATCCAGAGAGAAAGAAACAAGCAGGGTTCCCAACCATTGACAGAAAGAAATCAAGACTGACTGGGAACTATCTCCGTACTAGAATTCCCCCCATCGTGCATGCAAGGATGCCCGCCCTACTATAGCCACCCACCCTATAGAGGCCACTATTCTATCGGCGGGATGGGGGGGGGGGGTGAGAAAGGAGGGACTCATTATTATATTACTAAACTTGATACCCCAAATTGAAACAATTAAACAAACAAAAGTCCCTACTATTATAAGGGTATAGTTCACAGTCGAGTGGATAGAGTAGAGAGATATTTGGCATTTATCATTTAAAGGTCGAGTGACCTGGAAAACATTAGGGATGTCCCTGCAAAGCTCCAATTGGACCCGAGTTGAGCTGCTAGCCATGTCCAATTCCCCTTCCTTCCATACTGCTGTGTCAGGTTGCCCTCCCGAGCAAAAAAGATATGGTCGGTGGGGTTGGGACCATCTTGCCTATAGAAGAGTAGGGGCCTTGTGCAGGAACTATAGTTGGGAATGCTTGCTTTGTTCATAACAACATATATAAGAACCATCTTGATGTGCTTCGATCCAACGGGGACCTTTCAATTTATAGGGGCATGCTTTGACCATTACATGGAGTTAGGCACCTATAGAATAGTAGGGCGTCTATGGCCAAATCTATGCCTACTATTCTAAGGCTATTACGAAAATACGGGGGAAGGAAGCTTACCTATACCTAAGCTACATCCATACCAGACCAACCATAAGCTACCCCCACCCATACAATACCTATCCTATATATATATATATATATATATATATATATATATATATATATATATATATATATATATATATATATATATATATATATATATATATATATATATATATATATATATATATATATATATAAGCTAGCACATGCACTCATATCTAAGTTGGCACATACCATGGCTTACACATACACATCTCATAGCAATGGAAGGCAGCTGACAGGCCCCCTAGTTATATAGCTAGTTCCAGATGCAAATGCATATCCAAGCCTTACAATTGCCCACTATTTTAAGGATGACCGGAGCATCACTAAGTAGGATAGGAGACCCTATGATATAGATGAGTTGCTCTTGTTCTATTAGTGGGTGATTTAATAAGTTGAAAAGTTCAACCAACCATAGAATAGGGCAGGGCCGATCCATGGTTAGACATTTTACCCTATAATTTTATGGTCTCAAGTGAATCATTAATAGCTATTGCTTCTCTAGTCGTAGGATGATCACCTGCTACTCGGTCAATGAGTTAGCATAGGCCACTACCCATATAGCACATTTCTCTTAGTATAGGGTGATGACTTGGGCTAGGTAGGGAAGGAAGGAATGTTGCGAGGTAATGGAATTGGATAAGCAACTGATGCTTCTGTCCATAGTCCCTACTATTTATAAGGGAAGGGCCCGCCTAGACAAAAATGGGCATATTATTGCTACTGGTTCTGTGGCTGGGACTGGGTCGGTATATAGCTCTGTATCCGGATATGGGTATGAAACAACTATTCATAAGCCAAAGTGCACCACCTACCCAACATCACTCAACAACTACCCAAACAGCAGGCCCCTACTATTCTATGGAGTGCACCACCAAGTCCCTTTAGAATAGTAGGGTGCGGGCATGTTACGTACAGATGATCAGAGGGAAATGGCCCTTATTGGAGCCCCCCTATAGATCTATGGGGCCAGTCTACATGCATTCGTCAGTTATATTATATACGTAACATATCAGAGGATAGAGACTCAACTATAAAGATAGTTGATCCGAGGGGTTTGCATGTGGAGATGCGGTCCAACAAAGGGCCGCTCCATATATAGATAGGGCTACCTATGACACTTTTCCCTATCCCTATCTATATATGGGTGGCACACACCGAACTATTGCAGGCAGCCCATATAGGCGATAGGGAGATAGGGCCGTTGCTCGCCCTACAATTCTATGGCAATATTACAAAGGGAACAATCCATTTCTTCATCGATCTATCTCTGCACCATGACGACTAGGAAAAAACAAATAAGAAATTCCACTTCTGCATGCAGAGGGCCCCCCCTATCCATAGTATGCGCTCGACCTTGACCCTGACCTCTACCTCGACTATTCATGATTCCAGCCGAGTTTTGGTGGAAGGAGTCAATAATGTCACATTTAGTACTAAGAACTAGGTTAGTTCCCAGTGAACAAGTAAGAATTGCCCCAACCAAAATTTTAGGAATTGGACCCAAAGAAGCCACTCAGGTTCATTATCAATTGGGTATCAGTGAGAACATAAGGGTGAATGAGTTGACTAAGTATCAGATCAATCGATTTGAAAAATTATAGGTTGAGGCCGAGATTATGTTGTTTGTTGGGAATTGGAGAAGGTCAAACAAGCACACATCGAACGACTAATTCCTATTTCTCGTTATCGCAAAATTTGTCATCAAGATGGATTGCCCTTACGCAGTCAACGAACTCATACTAATGCTAGGACTTGCCGCGCTGCCTGCAAGAAATTATAGCCGATCGAGCGTATAAATGCACCCCCAGCCCCCCGTCACTTTCCACCCAACCTGGCAGGATGGGGGGCTAAGGGGGGATGGGTGGGGGTCCCCTGATGCAATGAACCATCCCCGCACACAAGTGGGGGAGAAACGGCTATATCCACCATGTGTGGGGTTGGAACGGCTAGTTTCCCTCCCACTGCACCATGGGCCCACCCCGCGGCAAATTTCAGGCATATCATAATGGCAGTGTGCATGCGGGCTCGTATGGCCCTACCCCTACTATTATAAGGGAGGGGTGTGTGGGCAATGATATATATTGAATTGGCGCTGCAGAGGTAGATTAGTTAGTTGGGATGGCCCTACAGGCGGGCCCCTACCCGGGCACAACCATGAACCTACCCTATTATTCTATGGGCTATGGGCAGCCCTACTCTCTATCTATAGGTGGCGCCATATCCATAGAACCATTATAGGGATAGGGCAGAATGGTAGGGCCTTAGAATTGTAGGGAATTCAAATGAGTGCCTTAAAAACTCTAGGTGCACATTTCATGCCTACCATGGCCTTTCAACTATAGGGTAATAGGGACAGGCCCTAAAATTCTATGGCCTTAGATTAGAATAGTAGGGTGCCCTCCCTTTTTAATAGATAGTAGGCCCTGGCGAATCAAGTTTAGTTGGTGGTGCATGCAGATGCAGGGCCACCCCCCTCTCTATAATTGAGGTTATGACTCTGCATCCTGAACGCCCACCCCAAGTTACGGGTCCCCCCCAGCTTTATAAATCATGCAGAGGTTCTCTGCATGCACAATGTCATTGCCGGGGCCTTTGGAACTATAGTCCCACTCGACCGTAGGGCCCGGCCCTGCCCTTCACCCCTCTGCATGCACCGGTGCCCCGAAATAGATTATTGAGGTAGATTATTGTAGGGGGCCATAGGGGCCGATGCAGTGGGAGCTATAGTTGGGTGATAGAGAACTAATTCTTTTTTGGGGGATAAAACTTTCCCTACTATTATAAGGCACTAAACAACCCACTCAAGCCCTTATAATAGTAGGGCGCCATTATCCCATCGATTCCTATGAAGATAGGGAACTTGTATTCCCCATTCACAAATTCCCCTTTGTTCATGTTGCTAACTACCACCCCTTACCTTACCTTATAATAGTAGGGGCCCCCCTTCATATTATTGTAGGGGCCCCTTCTAGATTATTGTAGGGCCTCGCAATAATCTGTTTAAGGGCCCGCCCTTTTAATAGACGGGGGTAGGAGACCATAAAATTCTAGGGTAGGGGCCCCCCTTCGCCTATTATTGTAGGGGGCCTTCTAGATTATTGCCCCTTCTATATTATTGTAGGGGGTAGCTTATTATTGGGCGGGGCCCCGGTAGCCTATTATTGGGCAGGGCCCCCCTTTGCCTATTATTGTAGGGGCTCCTTCTAGATTATTGCCCCTTCTATATTATTGTCCTGCTTTTGGTTCATTCTGCCTCCCATTCGAGTCCATATGGCTAACACAATAATCAATCATCATTTTTGATTCAATTGGTGGTGGTAGGGAGGCGGACCATGGAGGGTAAGGGGTTCGACCGATTGAGTCTTCATGGAGGGCCAGTAGGTAGGTCACCTATAGATAGTAGGGGGCTTGGTTAGCTTTGAGAGAGTCTACATAATTGGTTGGTTTAGACCAACATTCAGTTTCTACCAACATTAGCCTGCCACCCCAACTATAGACCCTACAATTCTATGGGGACCGGTGCATGCACCAGATTCCCCCACCCTATATTTTAGTGGGTATAGGGAAGGGCCTAACCTATCCTATCCCTATCAATTTTAGGGTAGGGTAGGGGGTGGGGGCCCTACCATTAGTGGCCCTATTATTCTAGTTGATCCCAATTATTATAGATAGCCCATACCCATAAAATTTTAGGCTAGCCCCTATAGAAATAATGGGCAGACCCCCACCACTATAGTATAGATAGCCCATAAAATTATAGCCCTCCCTATTATTATAGTTTAGTTGATCCCCCCATACCCATAAAATTATAGGCCCCCATAAAATTTTAGGCTAGCCCTAAAAAGATCGCTACTATTCTAAACCTACTATTCTATGAGATGGCGGACATATCATTTATGAAATCGGTGGAGGTAGGGAGGCGGACCATGGAGGGTTTGGGGTCCAATCGATTGATTGAATAAATAGTATTCTAATTTAGAGGGGCACTATAAATACATACATACATTTAGAGTTGAGGGGTTGGCATAGCGGATACAGCTCCAACAGCAGCGACCCCTACCAATTTTTGAGAGCTCCCTACGTAGCGTAGGGCCTCCCCGGATGTATGTTCTCCCCGTTATTCAATAGAGAATAAATGCCCGAGAAGGATGGGCCTTCCTTTAGAATAGTAGGGGAAACTAAGTTAAAAACAAGATCGAGCTATTAATAGGGGAGGCCCTTCCCTTAAAAAATAGGGTAGGGTAGGGAGATTATTGTAGGGCCACCCTCCCAAGCGTTGGGCCTATCCTAGTATCAATTTGATCAACGAGCATATCGGAAGGGCGGACCTATAGAATAATGGGACTTCCTAACTTCTCACTGGGTAGCTCCAACTATAGCTATTGCCCATCAAATATATAGTCCATCCCACCCATCCCACAATCAATTCAAGAAATGAATGCCTATAGTTCATGCTTAACTATAGTGAGTTACCCAGAGCTGCCTATCTATATATGGCAATAAAACATCAAACCGGTTGACTAGCTTCCCCAGCTCGACCTATCCAGCCAAACTTACAACCGGCTATAACGCTGTTAGTAGGCCCCTTTATAAATTATGGACTTGCCATCTCACCCATCAGGTGGACAGGTTAGGCCCTTCCTTTCGAAAGTAGGAGAACCCGTAGGCCAGGGTTATAATAGTAGGGGCCCACCCAACTTATAGATATTTCCTGGGGACATCCATCCAGAGCTTGATCCAGTTGCAGAGGCAATAATATAGAAGGGGGGCCCCTACCCCTTTCTAAAGGGTAAAGGGTAGCCATAGAATTTCTTTTTTCGAGCAGCTATAGAATGGTGGGCTATCATGAACCGGGGGTAAGGATGGGAGGTAGTTCTTTTAATCCCTTGTAGGCTAGGATGGGAGCCCTACTATTCTATGGGCTAGTCAATGGTAACAACATTGGCTGCAGCTCCAGCTAGAACTGATCACCATGCCCTCAACTAACTCTTACATGCCTATATTAGAAAGGGGGGGCCCATTTATTTTATGGCCATCCAGGCCGGGGGAAAGAAAGAAAATGCCTTTACCTTTACCTTTCTCGGACCATGGGTGCCTTCCCAGGCCCTACAATTCTATGGGGATGGTGCCCTACTATTCTAAGGGAATGTTACCCCACCCTATATTTTAGTGGGTATAGAGAATCTGGCTCAGAAGGGTGGGAACTATAGGGCTAGACTAGATTCTAGATTCTATACGTAACATGCCAATGGAGAGATGGTTGATGGAGCCCTACTATTCTATTATCTCCCATACCCCCCTCAAATTCTGTTTAGAATAATAGGGCGGTTTCCAGGTGGGCAGGTTTAGAATAATAGGGTGGGCACTGGGGTGCCACCATAGAATTGGGTGGGTGCCCTACCCATATCCTATTATTAGAAGGGGAAGGGCTGTATAGGGGGGTAAAGGGGGGCCACCCGAATCCTTCCCTTAGCCCCCCTGGCCTCCCCTATATATAATTGATTAGTTTAGGGGCTTGCATACCCGACAATAATCTAAAAGGCCACCCTTCCCCTTCCCCTTCTAATAATAGGGTAGGGGTAGGGCCCATAGCCCTTATAATAGTAGGCGGCGGGGGCCGCTGCACTTAGAATAGTAGGGGCCCCACTGTTGCTGTTGGTTAGGAGAGGAGGGTAGGGTTATGGGGCATAGTAATAAATAGGATCTATATCTTAAAGAGGGTTATTTGCAGGAGGTAGATTAGTCTATCCATTAGCAGACCCAACAGATAGCGATCGAGATCTATGCATGCATGTAGAGTAGGTGGTTCATTGCGGATCACCTACCACGTCTAGGCCTACCTCACCACTTATAGTATAGTGAACCCAATAATGCCTTAGAATAGTAGGGGTGGTTCAGCTATACCCGTATATACACATAATTGGCATCTTTAGAATAGTAGGGCCTTTTTTATATAGTTTAGTGGAGATAGAGATGCACACGGTGCAGTCATAGTTTGAGTTCCAGACTCTACAGATGAACCCCTAGATGTTGACTGCATCAGTTGTTTCAGTAGCACCCCTAGCAGTTGTGCCCATAGAATAGTAGGGACTAGTCAATGTGCTAGCAAAGGCAAGGGCCCTACTATTAAAGGGTGGGCAATTATGCAGTTCTTATAGGTGTTTCAAAAGATGAGGGGACAAGAGCTAGAGCAGGCTATGCACCAGCATAGGTCGCTAGAGAGGCATTAGTGAAAGGAGAGAAGGGCATCCCTACACGGGCATGTAGAAGTTTGATAGCCTGCCCCTAAAATTATATGGGCCAGGGCAGTCTTCATGCACCGGGAGGGTGGGAAGGGCAGGAGCAGAAGCAATGGTTGATGCTTACCCATGCAGTTTGCTGGCAGATGGACCAATTTCAGACCATTTGTCAAATCAATGGTTCGGCAGGAAGCAGGAAGCACCCTACATGCAGGTTCATTGAAGATCGAGCATAGGTGCGCATTTTCATCAGTAGCAGGTAGGGTTCAGCCAGTGCCAGGTGAGACCCTGCATGTGCATTCATAAGTATCCTACATAACTACCACCTCGCTTAGACGCACTTCATTAAGATCGGCCCTACTATCTATAGGGAAGCAGAGCCTCTAGTCCTAGTCATTGTTGACCCAATCGACCCCGAACCATCCTTAGTAGACCCAACATCAATAGCTTCGGCCCTACTATTCGCCATGGGGATGCTCTAGTTGCCTATAGAATGGTAGGGCCATATACAAATGCATAACCTACAGGGCCTTATCTTTGATATAGGGGCCGATGGAGATGATATAGAAGCAGAGTAAGGGGCACCCTATTATTCTATGGGCGGCCCTTCAAATCTATGGCAGAATTCGCACATGCCCCTACTATTTGATATTATAGGCAGATTACGACAAACTCATCTGAATGCCCTTCTTCTCTATCCAAGGTGAGGGTATCCCGTAATCCCAAGGATTCCGTCCATGAGAAATTCTAGGCCTTACCCTCCCTGAAAAAAGAGTAGGCTATGGCCGAAAAACCTTTGTCGCCTATAATTTCTCATGGCCGGAATCCTGCCCCCTACTATTATAAGGGGCATAGCAGGTCATGAAGGTTACGACAATAATCTCAAAAGGGGCCCGCCCTCCCTGAAAAAAGAGTAGGCTATGACCACCTTTGCCGCCTATAATTTCTCATGGCCAGAATCCTGCCCCCTACTATTATAAGGTAAGGAATGAAGATTCTAAGATAACCCTAACCCAGCACCATCCTAGTTTATTAGCCATCCTTTCCACCCTATTATTCAATGGGAGGTATGTTGCGTATAGAATCATAGAATAGATTATAGAATAGAATAACTTATCGTCAATCATGGTGGCATGTTACGTATAGAACCGTAGGTCCACCCATAGAATAGTAGGGGCTCCGACGACAGTAATAACTTAGTGTTAGCAGTGGTTGGTCATTCCAACCAACTGATCAATAGATGTGAGATATAAAACTTCTCGTCGAAATGATGAGTGAAACAAAGTGACTAAGAGTAGTTGTAGATGATGCCCCCATCAGATCAAATGGCACATGAAGAAATTCAATTGAGGGAAGCAGTTTTGAGGGAGAGGAGGGAAGCCTTCATATGGCTTTTCAAGGTTGGGGATGTAGTGTTCATGGTGGGAATTCTTGTTGGTATTCTTAAAGGGTACCTTCTTGGCCAAGCAGGGTGGCATAATAGAAAGTACTGGAGAGGTTATCCCCCCAGCACTCAGCACGCCTAGCGCACCCGGAGAAAACCAACCCCTCGTGCATCACCTTCTTTGGCCCCTGCATCACTCATCGAAAAATTAGCTCATGCTTTATATGAACACCTTCAACAATAGAATAGAGGGCTCGATCTCGATCTCTGAGAGATAGTTGCAAAAATTGAGGACGGGCTCACTCCCTGATGCCGGCATTTTATTGAGAAGTTATCCTCCCACTTGCCGTTTTCCCTGATGCCGTTGAGGGCTAGAACTCCCTTCCCACATTTGCCCACAATTTATTATAGGCTTTCCCTGTCGTCCCCTACCATTCTATAGGCTAGAAAAAAGGGGCTCGGGCTCCAACTATACAGGCTCCATCCCCCCACCTCTACACGGTGAGCTCCTTCCTCATTAGGCAATAAATAAACTGCCCCTACTATTCTAAGGCTCCTTTGCATTGGAACTAATGCCCATTAGAATAGTAGGGCCTCAAATTCTATGGTGGCCTCTGAGCTGCCATAGAATTCTTTCTAGGGCCAGGTAGTGCGGAGAGGAGGATATTTGATAAAGGTAGTTTAATAAGGCATTATCGTTGGGAGGCAGGCCAATGAAAGTAGGAGTTGGGTCCCTACCTTCTCGGGGGTGTAGGCAGGCCATAGAATTGTAGGGCCATGCGAGCCCTACTATTCTAAAGGTGAATCACTTTAGTTTTGCTTATGACCCCCTTTATCATGCATTTATTGGGTATTTCGGGTGGTCTTTTGCGATTCACGATCCGTCGACTCTTGGTTCATTACGCCACAAAGAACGGAGGACACCTGGTACCAAATTCTTGGCAATCATTGGTAGAGCTTATTCATGATTTCATTCACAAACAAATAGGCGGGGAGGTATTTTAGATATTAAGATTGATATATGGGCAGTTTGCTATAATATCATGGCCATCCCCCCCCAGGATCTCCTATCCTGGAGGTGTCAATGCCAGAGAACTTCCCACTCCCACTGATGTCTACTCACTCCCCCCCAGCATACCCAAAAATTTGAAGTTTACCTCCATGGACTTGGGATAAACCGGTAGGGCTAGATCCTATCACAATCCCCCCTTCCCCTACTAGACTTGAACTCCCTCTCATCGATAACAGCCCTCTGCTATCACCATCAAAAATGGAACTTCAAAAAAATACCAGATTGTCCTCTCAATATCAATCATCATTGATCGATAACAGGATACCTTGGACCGTGATAAGACATACTAAACAATATGTCATATTTTTAGATAACACTAAAATAGGTTCAGCAGAGTCTTTTCTAAAGACCCTTAGATCAGCCCGACTTGATGAATTATACAACAATGGATTGCACGTGTGTGCTGGATCGGTGGGAGCTCAGGAAGAAGTTTTTAGATTTTTAAGGGCAATAATGAGCTTTTAGCGAGAATCTTTGGGCCTAACCCTGGAGAGATTAGTTAAGAACAAGGCGAAGAGTAGGGGCCGCCACTTGTGTGGAGGTCAGGTGGTGGCAAACCAATGAAAAAGGAAGGGTTTCGAACATGCAAATGGTGCACCAGTACAAAATTATGGCATGTAGATGCCTATTATTCATGGGGAGGGGCTGCCATAATTCTATACATAACATGCCCCCTTTAGCCGAATAGTAGGGGAATAATCAATAATCTATTTAGGGAGGGAGAATAGTAGGGGGCCTTAGAATAGTAGGGGCTTGGGTGGGAGGGACTATAGGGCCCTCCCCAACTGTTGGTAGAGGGGACCTCCAATTATTGTAGTGGCCTTTCTCACTGACCAAGCCAAGTCGATATGGCGTGGGGTGGGTGCTTGAGATAGTTGGTAGAGGAGGCCGTTCTATCTCCTCCCACCCACCCTAGGGGGGTGATGGACTATCTATAATACCCATACCAATAAGGGGAGGTCGATAGACTATCTACAATACCATCCCCTCGAGCTACTCGGGAAGCTATCTATACTATACTATCTAGGAGAGGGAACAGTGATAGACTATCTAGACTACCCTATCTTAGCCACAATACCATCTAGACACCACAGATTGACCAGCTCTCTCTGGTCTAGAATTTGGACTAACTTGAAAAGCCATAGAGAAGTCGATACAGTTGAAGAGGCAATCCTTCTTCAGTCAATATGAGTGATAGGTTAACCTAGTCGTGATGGTATAGAGGGACTAATATGCCGGAACACTTCCCCACAAGATAATCTACCTCCCACTTAGGAGGCCCCGGGAGCCATAGTAGGGGCCTTCTGCATGCACCAATGCATGGGATGGGTGGGCCCCTACTATTCTTTGGTAGGTAAGGTCCTTATCTTTTTTTTGGGAGTAACATGAGTGGGATGATCCGATTGGGTTGGGTGGCCCTGGCTATAATGGCTTAGGCTGCCCTACTCTTATCTGGGGCCCCTACTATTATGTTGGGTCCCTACCCGACCCCCCCGCACTATGATTGATGTGCCCTAGCCAGTTCATCAGGATAGTTTGAGTGAGTAGGGTTGCCAGATGGGAAGCTCAAACCATTCTATGGGCCCTACCCCCCTCAAATTCTATGGGCTAAGGGTAAGGGTAAGGGGCCAGATGGTTTGCAATGCCCCTACTATGGCAAAGGGGCCAGATGGTTTGCAATGCCCCTACAAGAATAGAACTCACCCTACTATTATAAGGTAGGCACCCTACTATTCTAAGGCTATAGGGGGGGCACCTTGCATTTGCATGCACCACCAACTATATTTATTCGACTGGAGGATGGGGATGCATGTTACATATAGAATCGACCCTTACCTCTCATAGCCTATAGAATTTTAGGCGGCCCATAGAACTGGCGGGGTAGGCTCGCTCGCAATGGAAGAAGCCATAATGAGCTGACTGATTTCACCGACTGGGAATGATGCCTTCTGGTGCAAAGAATAGGGCACTGTATGGCCCCGCTTGTTTGTTGGTTTGGCTGAGCCTATGCGTACAAAGTGGCCGATTTCTAAATTGCATTCAAGATGCTCCATATGCTTCTACGTTCTGCCAGTAGGGATGCACGAGAAACCTTTTGATTTCATAGAGGGAGGGAATGACCATATCTATATGCCTAAATGCATGCAGAGGGGCAATTGATCTGCATGCAGAGTGCCAGCCAGATCTTTCTAGAAAGAAGAAAAGGGTGGCCCAGAGGAGATCGAAGGCGGGTTTTGGTTGAATGGATAGCAATTATCTGAGCACCAGTAGCAATGGAGGGGGAAACAAAGGCATGGGTTGGGACGGGGCAAGATTTAGACCTGACACTAGGCGCAGATCTAGATTTGGATGACCAGCCTATAGAAGAGTAGGAAAGCACCTACCTAAAGATGTTTGGCTTGCTTAGCGACATCGGCCCATAGAATTGGTTGGGGCAGTTCCAAGTGGTCTAGCCCTACTATTTTAAAGGGAGGGATCCAGATGCAGTAGAACTAGTGGCATATCCTCTCTTGTTGATTGATCACCAACATAGGCAATAGAGACAGCAACTTAGGCAAGTAGAATCACAGGCAGTAGATGGGTAGCTAGAGCGAGTAGCCTCTAGTTGATCCACCAGCCATTGCAAAGTCAATTACAGCAGAACTATATTTGCTCCAGCAGAGATGAAACAAACCAATTGTGATCTAATCCTATGCCGTATTGGATCAACTGGGGTGCCCCGGCACCCCTTGAGAACCCCTTTGGCACCCCTCCAGGTAGGGGGCCCGCCTAGTGACCGATTGATAGAGTCTCCATGGAGGGATGGCCCTAGCGCCCACTATAGATGAGAAAGGGCCCCCCCTGCTAACAGCAAATAGAAAGGAATCAAGCATGCCCCTTTAAAATAGTAGGGATCAAATTTATGAAAGCAGAAAGACAGCCCAAATAGTGCATCGGCCCAGGAAATAGGATCTTGACTGCTGGCTCCAAAAGAAAGAAAGGAAAGCTAAGTCAGTGGAGTCCGAAGGCCAGCTGTTAGCATGTGTGTCAGTTAGCTGCATTGATAAGGAAAGATCTTTAGCAATGAAAGCAAAGGTAGAGGCCTAGAGGGGAGTCAGTGGAAAGGCAGGTAGTTCCTGAGCAAACATCATATGTTGATCCATTCCTCAATGTCTTCTCTTCTGTCTATTGGTTCGACTCCGACCGGGCCATGGACCAAGGAATAAAGTCAGGGTGATGGTAGCTAAGCTTGTCCTATATATCTATCTCAAGGAAGGGGAATACGAGACAATTGGAGCACCCTACTCTAGATGGTTAGGGCATTAACCACAAAAATGGTCTTAGGACCCAGAAGAGGGGGCAGAATTGCCTATATTTGAGGGAGTGAAGCGAGCTATCGGTGTAGACGATCGGGGGAAGCTGAGGATGGATTTAATGCCTCAACCGGATGGAGGTTTCAATGATGAAGCTGCTGATCCTATGTGTGGTTGCCAAGCATGCAAGCAAACAAAGGGCAGAAAGGAAGAGAGAATCAACACTTTGAAGACAGAAGCTCGGTCTTCTAGAGCAGTAGCAAGTAAGAAAGCAAGTGGTTGAAGCATTCATTCTTGGGTGAGGCTCTAAGGTCCCCTCCATGGCCATTTGGTTAGTCCCTAATAGGCGAGCTTAGCAGCTAAACTTCTCTATGTCTTGGTTGCTTGGCTGGAGCAAGTAGGAAAAGAGGATTAAAAACCATCAGTTCTCCCCAAGGCTCTGCTCCCGGGGTGATCTGTTTGCAGTTGAGTGTGCTCGCTTCGCGATCTTGTTTATTGAATCTATCTCTTCAGCGGGCCTCTATCTCCTCCCATCCACCCCAACTAGCCAATGAAGATGCCTATATAAATGGTTGGGGGGGGAGTAGGTAAAGTTTCCTCTGCATGCACCACTACATCGAAAGGTGGCCCCCGAGCTTGTTGTTCCTTTCAAGCAACTTCATGGGGCATGGGGGAAGATATCATTGGTGTGGCCAATTGATACCTTCAACCAAGTGGGTAGTTTCTTCTCAATGGGTTGCTTTTGCATGGGCACTGGGATAGTGGCCTGCCATAGAATTTGAAGGCTCAATTCTCATGAATGGCCCTCCCTATATCTTATATGGCGGCTGGTTTCAGCCAGAGGCCCTACCGATCAAGATTGGGGTGGGAGGAGAGGGAAACCTAAAATTCTATGGGCCTACCTCTATTCTGGATCAAAAAAGTGGGAGGGTTTTATTTGTTTGGTTGGTCTCTCCTCTTTAGCTATCTCACAACATCTACAATTTTTAGATGATACCCTTGCATGCTTCAGTCAATGGTGGTAACTCTAAGCTTATTCTATTATTCAGGAGGGTATGTTGCCGGTGCATGTAGAGGGCTGCTATTAGAATAGTAGGGCTCAGCTCAAAGAAATGTCAGTTTTCCCCACCCCAATTATATAGAGGGGGGCCAGGCCTTGGCGAATAGTAGGGCCCTTACCTTCATTCCATTTAGGGCCCTTACCTTCATTCCATTCAGGGCCCTTACCTTCATGATAATGAAGGGCACCCATAGAATAGTAGGGCCACACCCAACTATATAAAAAAGGGCCCCTTTAATAGTAGGGGGTAGGGCATGAAGGTAAGGGCGCTACTATTATAAGAAGGGCTATGGATCTGATCGCTCACACACATGATTGGTTCTGCTCGTCCAATGTGCCGGGCTCCCCCTTCCCCTTTAAATAGTAGGGGGTAGGGCCCAACTATATAAAAAAGGGCTTTCACCCAACCGAACTCAATTGCTCTACCAATCGCTAGTAAGTATTTAGTTCTGGTGGGGCTTGTGAAACAAAGATCAGCACAGAGTGGAGCTGCTAAATCAGAACATAACTAGGTCAGAGCAGAGTGTTGTATCTAGATACAGAGATGGAATAGATCAAGTGCCTACTATTTATAAGGGGCCCCTATTCTAGATTCTTCTCGCCCATTAGAATAGTAGGAGCTAAAAAAACTATATGCTGTAGCCGGGGTGGAAGCTATGGATGGAAGGGCCTATACGTTTCTAGGGCAGAAGGTGGGAGAGGAGATCTTTCTTCCAATCCTTATTTTTCCTCTATGCTCCCAATGGAACTGCCACCCAGCCGCTATCAATAATATTCAAGAAGGGTGCCCTTTAGAATAGTAGGGCTCCGTTGCCTTACTATTTATCACCCCGATTCCTCGACTTCGCATGTAACGTAGATATAAAGCCTACCTATTGATAATTCTGCCCCCACACATTTTCGCCTTCAAATTCTATAGGGCCCACATGCACTAAATAATTAGTTAGGCCACCCACCCCAATCTATAGCCTCCTACCCACCCCACTCCTGATGAACCATCCCTTTGGTTCATAAGGACTAGTTCATAGGGACTATAGTCGGAGGGCTAAAGTCGGCGGGCTATAGTTCCCCCCACCCCTAGCCTATAGAATGGTAGGGGGCATTTTGGGTCGAATAATCTACCGACTACCTTATAATGGTAGGGGGGGTGGGACTATAGTTCAGTCATCTGAGAAAGATGAAGGATCAATAAAAGGGGCAGCCCCTACCCCCTACTATTAAAGGGGCCAGGGGCGGCAATAGGGGATGGTTGGCATCGATCGTCTATGGGGATGGCCCTACTATTATAAAGGTGGGGGGTTCTATTCTACTGCATCGATCATTATTACATACATAATATGATGGTTTTCCCTATCCTACTATTAAAGGGAAGGGGCCCTTTTTTATATAGTTGGGGTCGCCTGCCGGTTAATGACTTCTTCCTTCTCGACTCCTGATGAACCGAACCAAGTAATAGAAGGCCATCAGTAGTAGCTTCTCCTAGGCTCAGAGGCTACGGGGGCCGTAAGTAAGAGAGATCGCCCCCATGCAGTGTTCGTCGGCCCCCTTCAGAATGCTAGTATTAGTGATGCCCCTACCACATATTATTCAAGGCCCTAGGGAATGATCCGAGCCTCCAATAAACATCTTTCCCTACAATTATATAGGGCATCTCCCCTAAGGCCCCTCAAAATAGTAGGGATGGCATGCATCCCCATAGAATAGTAGGGCCCAATATCAGTAGCTAGTCCTAATTGATGCCCCATCCTCGAATCGGGCGGCTGCATCACTCATTCAGATGCTCGTGGCTCCCACATCCATGCTCCTGAAAGCTGGTCTTGATCTCAGCCCCCAGCCCTAGGGAAACCTTCAATGTGTCTAGTTCCAATGCCTTCTCCATAGAATAGTAGGGCCTAGATCCGGAATAAACAAAGATGTGGTTTAGTAGTTCGATCAATCGGTGGGAGGGAGAGGAATAAGTGATGTGAACCGACAAGTGGGCTCGTAACTCACTATACTCTGCCCTTTGCCCAATTACGCACCGAAGGCAGGCCTCCCATGGCTGATATGAGCCCCCCAATAATAATTTCTCACAGATTCTATATGTAACATACCCTACCTCCCCCTTTAGAATAGTAGGGCCCTCCCTTCTGGTACAGAGGGATGCATGCAAAGGGAGAATAATATAATAGTAGGCCCCCCTACTATTAAAGGGGCTAGGGGAGCACCTACCACTATAGCCACCTACCCCTTCTGAGGCTAGGTTCAACGCCCCCTGACTATTTAAAGGGGCCATGGACTAGTTGGTACTATTCTAAAGGTAGCTAGGGCAAGTTGTGTAGGCAAGGGAAACTAGATTAGCATCTTTAGCAGGCTAGGTTGTTAGGGTAGGTTGTTAGGCCTTTCAGAGAAACTATAGAAAAAAAGGGCCCCCCAACTATATAAAAAAGGCCCCCCCTATAGATAAGTTGTAGGGAGGTCCCGCCAATAATAGAAAAAAAGGGCAATTCTATGGCCCCCCCTTTACCCCCCTACCCCCCCAATAAATAGTTGCCCACTAAAATATAGGGGGGGCAAAGAAAAGATCTTTAGTGGGTTGGGAGGATAGGGGACTTCCCACTATAGCCAGAGGATAGGAGACTTCCCACTATAGCCACCTGCCCCTGACTAGGAACAGTTGGTAGGTAGGTAGGTTTAGTGAGAGAAACCCCGGGCCCTACTATTCTATATCGTAATCAAAGAAAGAGTGTGGGAGGTTCAATTAAAGCCATTAATGAATGTTACATATAGAATCTGCCTTTAGAACTCCTTCTCAATTATAGGCAACCATTATAGGCACCTCAACTCTCATTATAGTCCCACCCCCAACCCCCCCAAAATTATAGTTGCCCCCTACAACTTATCTATAGGGGGGTAAAGGGGGGGCCATAGAATAGGGCGGGGCCCACTCGTCCCCTTTTTAATAATAGTAGGGCCTATAGAATGGTAGGGGCCACCCTGTTCATTTACATGCCCAATCGTGATAGCCTATAGATAGTAGGGGGCCCGGGGCATGTTACGTATAGAATCTGCCCCTTATAATAGTAGGCCCCTTACCCCCTGCCAAATTATGCCCTACTATTGAAACCTCGTTTCTCTTGCCCTCTCTTCTATAGTTCAACTAAACAACTATATGGCATTGGCAATAATAGAATAATAGGGGCAGCGGGGCCCTACCGGCACTAGCGGTCAACTCTAAAGGCTCATGACCCAACAGAAGACTGCAGGTTCCCCACCCCATATATATAAATAGTAGGGCCCCTATTATTCTAACGAAAAAAAAAATAGGCCCGGGGGCAACTATTTGAAAGTGTAGGCAAGTTATGGAGCCAGATAGATAGAGGGGCCCACCCACTATGGATATTATAGAAGCGGGGCCCACCCACCCATCTCAAAGTGAGTGTTTTCTAGTCAAGCGGTAGTGGGAATCTAGCGATTTCCTGAAGTGCGATAACCATTCAACTTCCGTAGGGTAGATGGAAGTAGTTTATCACCTAACGAGGAAGGAGCTAACCCCGAGAAAGAGGAGCCTATCCTCCCCCACTGAGAAGACGAGGACCCTCCCTTAAGTCCTTCACCCAGGTTCTTGCATTAATTTTTGAGGGGAGATAAAGGTAGCCTATTATTGTAGGGCAGCCCGCCTACCCTTTCCACTCTTTCCTGGGGGTGGGGCACAGAGGAGCACTATTCTATTCAACGAGCCAGAAGCAAAGGCAAAACTAGGAGCACAGGAAGCAGTTTCATTAGAACCCCTACCCCCTACTATTATAAGGATAAGGGAAGGGGCCCCTATTATTCTATTATTTTTGGTGCCCTTCCTTCATTGGAGATCCCATTCCAGAGCCAACAGCTACCCTAGGTGCATATCGATATTGAGTCCCAGATCTAGTGGATGGCACTCGAAATCGTGTTGATCCATAATTTGTAAATGATCATACAGGCCCAGTTGCCTTTAGAAGAGTAGGAAAAAATGTGGATCCTACATTTCTTGTTTCCTTTAGAAGAGTAGGGGGGCCAAGGGCCCCTAGCATTCGAGTAAGGATAGAAAGGAAAAGGAGTAAAGGTAGCTGTGGCAGAGAAAGAACAATTTGAAGAAGTTGTCTCCAATAAAGCAAGTGAGATCCCGCAACCTTAGGATAGTGGGATTCGGTTGGGGGAGGTGAGTTAGGATTAGGTCACCTTTTGCCTCTCTCTCCAGGCAAAGGGGAATTCGACCATGGACCAATTCTTCATGGTTAGTTGATAGAGATTTCTGACAGATAGGTCAGGTCAAGTGGCCTTCAGAAGAGCCTTTGCGTATTGACACTACAGATTGCACGTCAGTTTGGTTTGGTTCATTGTGGATCATAGCCAATGGCACCTTCGAGGTATCATCATCGCTATCAGAGATGATGCATGGGTCGAGCCCCCCTCCTAGGACTAGATATGGGGTTGTAGAGGACCCTTTGCATGCATAATGATGTTTCTAGGAGTTAGACTTCGGGCCTGAGGATGATGACTAGACTCAAGAGCATGAGGCTAGTGGCGATGAGAGTGTGGCCTTCCCTTCTAATAGTAGGGTAGGGAAAACCTTCGTATCATGTCGAATGGAAGTTTTCAGATGCCAGAGCGGGCACAGAGCATCATCAAATCACAAGGCTCAATCAACAGCTTTCTCAGCTCGGCCCGCCAATATAGAGATAGGGAAAACATATTTTATACTTTCAATTTCTTTCAAGATGGAGCTTGAAGCCAGCTGATCTGCTGTGATTGAATAGAAGAATTTGGGGAGGACCCAATAAAAGAATAATAGGCTACCATAGAATTGTAGGGGCCTCAATTATAGCCGAGGGGGGCAGCCCCCCCACCCCACCCTATTCTATGCTGGAGGATCTAGTTGCAGAATTCTCATTATAGTTTGCAAATGATTAGAGTATTCCAGGGGAGGTGACTCCCTCATCTCAGGTACCTTATCTCGGTTCATGCATCTATGTCTTCTCAATCTCATTTCTAAGCATTGCTCAGAATAGTATCTCTAAGCACTCTAATCGATTAGCTAGTTAAGCTACATCCACCTTCCCTAGGATTCCCTATGCCATAGAATAATAGGGGCCGGCTATAGATTGGGGTAGGGGGGGAGGCCCCTACTATTCACCTGCATAGCCCTACTATTCTAAAGGGGCCCCAAAGCCCCCTTTTTCTATAATTTCCCTTCCTTCCCTACCTCGCTGATCAAGATTCTATACGTAACATGCCAACTAAGCTAGGGTGGGGGGCTATAGCCCCCTCTTTTCTATTATTGTGGGTGGGAGGCTATAGACGGGTGGGAGGGCCCTGTAGTTGTTGGCCCAACGAATAGTAGGGGCTCCCTACCAATAGAGCCCATAGAATTGTAGGCCCCCCCCCTACCCCCCCCACCCCCCCATTATAGTTGTTATATTGTGGGCATGTTACCCCACCATTCTATAGGGAATCTGTCGGAAGGATGGTTAATAATAGTAGGGCCCTTCCTTAGAATAGTAGGGCTATGGGCCCCCCAAATAGATTATTCCATGCATGAATTTAGAAGAGTAGGTTGTGATTCCCTATAGAATGTGGGGTAACATGCCAACGTTACTCTAGCAGGGTGGGTTGGGAATAATAGTTGAATTCCCTTAAAGGAATGGGAAACCTGTGGCTGGATCAAATCGAAAGCCCATAGAATTGTGCATAGGGGTGGGTAGGCCATGGCAATAGGAAAATTCTTCTATGGCCCCTACTGGGGCCTTGCCCTTCCTTCTATCGCTAGTTGCTCCCTATAAAAAAAATGGTAGGGCCGGTTGGTAGCTATTTTAAGCGAGCGGTTCCAGTGCAATGGGAGTTATAGGAAAGGGAGGGCCCCTAGGGTAGCACCTAGATTGATAATAGTTAGTTGGACCCAGTCCGGTATGAGTGTTGATGCCTACCTGACTCCTCCTTATTTTCGAACTGAGGTTGGGGAGAAGGCAATCTATGGGGGTAGGCAAATCAGTTCATGCGACGAATGGTTCAATCAATCAATAGTTAGTGGGGGTACAAAGTGATGAACTAGGGAAATAGATCCCCTCGGATCCCCTCCCCTGCCCTACAGTTGTCCATA
Organism: Cupressus sempervirens; assembly: GCA_028749045.1. NCBI lineage: Eukaryota > Viridiplantae > Streptophyta > Pinopsida > Cupressales > Cupressaceae > Cupressus > Cupressus sempervirens. Next base: position 436,037,345 of record CM053792.1, read on the forward strand.
CTCTCAATTGGGACAATTGTTAATATGTGTAGTCAAAACTCGAGCAAGATCTTGCCTATATATAGTAGGGCTCATGCAACTACTGTCTCTACTCCTCTTGTCCCTAGTGTTGGATCATCCACTAACTACTGCAACTGGGCCCCTACTATTCTAAGGCCCGTACTATTATATGCGAGATCAGGGAATGGAACTGCATCTAGATCTGCTAGTGCTATCTTCGCTTCTCCCGTGACTAGTGCTACTTCCCCTATCAATAGAGTTAGATATTCCATAGAGTCTATATGGATGGAATCTATGGCTCCGCAGGATCCGCTGTTGGATATGGGTCCGGATCACCACCTAGAATCATACCTTTTGCTCCTGCTAGTGGATCTGCAATTGTTGATGCTGCTAGAACCAAAAGGGGGGGCTATGGTTGGTAAGGTACACTAGGTTAGCCGCGAGGCATGGATTTGGATCCAGGTATGAATTTGGAACCGGTTACAGAACAGTACTCTCCTCCCACCCTGATGCTACAGGCACTGAAACAAAGCCTAGCTCTGGCTTTGTACCAAGCTTCTGTATTCTTATAGCAACATTCAGTTAATAGCCCGGCCTGGGTGAATAGGAGTGTCTGAAACTCTTGGTTCTGATGCATGCAGACTCACATCCCAACTCGATTCGGTCAATAAGCTTGGGGGTATCCATCTTCGGTCAATCTATCTCTACTGAATCAATTGCTTCCTGTGCTCTTGTTGAGGCAGCAAGTGGATTGAGTTATTACTTCCTCTCACAATAATAAGCATGAATTCTCTTCTCTATATAGCTGGAGGAGGGAAACTATTCGGCCAACGAGTGAGCCCCATTCATTGGTCCACTCGAGTGGATTTGTGAGCCCCGGGTCCAATAATAGTTCTATTCACCATAGAGCCAATAGAAAGCTCGCCCTAGTCAAACCCCAATCAAACCTATTAGAGTGGGAGTGGAGTGCCTAAAGAGCCTGATCAGAGAACCAATTCTATGGCGCTACTATTCTAAAGGGGCCCACCTTAGTCAAGGTAATCATTGGTTCTCGGGACAGGTGGGAAAGATAGTCGATCGGTGGAATCCCATCTCAGCCTCTGCTCCCAACTGATCCCTGCCCAGAGGAGTGAGTTATTAATTGGTTAGGTGGGAGAGGAGACGATGAAACAAGAGACTCTATTCCGGTTTTGCGGTGGGGGTGTGGGAACAAGAAGCGCAAGAAGCTTTACTGGAGGGCCGGGGGGAGGGTAGAGATATGCATGGGATCACTATTGATGGATGATTCTGCGTGCCAATGCAGGGTGCCCTCCCCCCCCCAAGCTATAGTTCTATGGTTCTATGGCCCTACTATTCTAATGGGGGAATATAGAAGATTAACGGGAAGGGATAAGAAGAGGGAAGACATACAATAAGTGATGGATTCGGTTGGCCATGGAACCTTCTCATTTGCCCCTGGGAATGGATGAAACTGCTGCAGTTCAGATGCCCCTACAATTCTATGGGGCAAATTATGGATGGCGAGAACCAAAAGATGATGACTAACATTTTATCACCCCTACTATTCTATGGGGCTTTGAAACTAGAGTTCCCTGAGGAATCTAAATCAGAAGTATTGGGAGAAGCATCAACATGAATAGCCACTCCTAACTCAATTGGCCAAAGGAGAAGTGGGAAATCCCTACTATTCGCCCCGTTGATGCTTTCTTATTGATGGTCACTCACTCAGATCTAGCTAGACCAATTCATCTTCCCCCCAAAAAAGGAACTTTTATTCTTTTTTGAGATGGGTGTTCTTTTGAATCAACTCTATCGCATCCCCTCGAGGATCTGTATGGTTGTTGATTTGGTATCCAATCGAGAGATATTCACTTGAGTGGTGGTCGATATCTCCTCTCTGAACCCCGAGCATCACCTACACATCTCAAAAGTTAGTACGAAATATGGCCCTATCGAAAGGGAAAGGGTAGTCATATTTGGATGGATCGGATAAAGGAGACGATTGAGGGGAGCTTTCTAATTGAGGTTGACTGAAGTAGTTGAGTCAATCCATTATAGACGTATTAACAGACATACATAGAAAGATAATGAATTGTGTCCACGAGGCAGATCTGATTCCATGCCTTCTTTCCCAACTATTGCCTACCCAACTTACCCAATGTAATCCTTTACTCCCCTGCCTGTTTGGGGTAGGTAGCCAACCAGATTAGTAGATAGCCATATAGATTAGTAGCTCACCATCCAGATTCATAGCTCGTCAGATAGACTAGCTTGATAGCCATCTAGATTCATAGCTAGCCATCCATCCAGATACGCTCGCCATCCAGATTAGCTAGCCATCCAGATACGCTCGCCATCCAGATTAGCTAGCCATCGCCATCCCCCCTATATATATGGCACTTGATTAGTTGGTACAATTCTCATCTAGAACTATGGGGCACTCGATCAGTTGGTACACTTCCTTCAAGCACTCGATAGATTGGTATGGGTACACTTCTCATGAGATAGATATACTCGATAGATGAACCAGACACTGATTTTCTTATATACGTGATACGACTGATAGATTAGTTGGTACACTTCTACCTTCTGGCATGAGATAGATGGGTACACATGCAGCAAGATGGGATTTGATCAATTTGGATCAATTCTATACGCCCATAAAATTTTAGGCCTCTTGGCCAATTCAAGAACAGAACTAGAACAATCATTATAGCATACTTAACTCCTCTGGCTTGAGTTACGAAATAAACCTGTTTGTTCCACACGGGCCCTACGGGGAACTCTGTTTCCTACCTTAGAATAGTAGGGCAATTCTCAGATGCTCGGCATAGTTACAACCTTCCAATTACTCAATTACTCTATATAGGGGGGAGGGGAAGTTAATTACAACCTCTGGGTGGCCTTTCAACCATCCAGCTTGCCAGTTGCCCAATAATAGAATAGAGGGCTATAGTTGGATCCCCATATAATTGTAGGGCTTCTCCCTACCTTCTCAATGCTAAGGGGATATCCTTTATCTAAGCTGATGGCCCTACTATTCTAATGGGCATGCATGCAGAATGCTCGAACAAAGGATGGTTCAGCTGATGGATGGATTCCATAGAATTGTAGGGGCCCAGCCAAATTGTAGGGGCACTAAAGTAGTTAGAGTGTCTCTGAGCTGAGCCCATTACTATCTCTAAGCCCATCCCAATGTCCCTTATAATAGTAGGGCTTCCTTATAATAGTAGGGGGTGCTGCCGAGCTGAGATTGTTTTCAAGTGGGGTGCTGCGTCGGACTTCCAACTACGGGAATTGTGTTCTTGTTTCCCTCACCCCCAGAGTCCATATAATAGTAGGGCCTTCCCTTAGAATAGTAGGGGCCCACCCCCTTTCTCACGAGGGAGCCGAACAATCCTTCAAGCCCCTAAAATTCTATGGATCTTCCCTAAACTAATCTATGGGGCTATGGCCCTATTGTTTCTATTATTCAATTCTATGGGGGATAGAAACTTGAGAAACAACTGCTTGCCTTCCTTCCTTTCAACCATCCTTTCGGTTGCCCTTCCTTATTTTAGTTACTAGTCTTCCTATGTACCGGTTGCCCATATAATTTTAGGACAACTATAATAAGGGACTTGAATTCCTTATCGATCTGGGCACCCATTCGCCATAGAATAGTAGGGCTTCCGGACCTTCCTCCTTGCTGGCCCGGGGAAAGGCCCTACCATTTTATAGGCATGCCCATAGCCCTACAACTTATTAGTTGGGGGTAAGGGGAGGGAATAATAGAATAATAGGGCTCCCACCCCTGCATGTTACATAGAGAATCGAGCATTTATCACCCTGCTTCACTTCTATATCTACCCACCCACCCCTCTATGTTCATGCATGAGGACTTATCCGGCTATCCAACCACCACTATAGATTCCCCGTGAACATGACATTATTCTAATGAAGCAAAGGGTGATAACTGCCTACTTCCATCCCTCCTTCTTGTGATAGAGCCCTACTATTCTATGGGCCCCCCAAATTCTATGCCCTACTATTCTAAGGTTAGTCCGCTACCTTCATTTCATTCAGGTAAGGTTAGTCCGCTACCTTCATTTCATTCAGGTAAGGTTAGTTAGCTACCTACCTATCAAATTTTAGGGCATGAAGGTAAGGTTAGTGGTATACCTTCATTTCATTCAGGTAAGGCGTTGTCGGGGGTTCAGATTCTATAAGTAACATGCCAACAAGGATCAGAGCACCCCCCACTTAAACTATTCTCATGATGGCCCTACCCTCGGAAGGCCCCTAAATAGATTATTGCCCTACTATTCTAAAGGGGTTACTCTAGACCCAACTATTATTAACCCTAGCCGCCTACGGGTGGCTGCGTGGTTGTTTCGTTTCAGTGGTTTCGTTGCTTTGGTGATTATTGGATGCGTTGCTGGGTTGTGGTGGGTAGTGGGCTAATGTATGCCCTGGACCGATGTGTGTTTCTGCTGATCGATTTCTCTTCGATGGATATGTTATTGACCGCAATGTTCCCTCGACCAATGTGTGTCCCTCTCGACCAATATGTTCCTCTCGATGCCCATGCGTTTGTCCTGCTACCCCACCTTTACCTGCCCTATCATGTGTTGACAGATAAGATGGAGATAGGGGTTCACTCTTTATGACATTTGCAGTCCTAGTACCATCATGACCCCGCCTAGTTTCTGTTCTAGATCAATATCGAGTTGGAGAGGGCAGTGGCACCACCATTGGCATCCAACCTTTATTTGTATTATTGCATCCTTTCCTTGTCCCAGCTTCCAGTTTCATCTCCTTTTCTACAAGCAGAAGCACTTCTGGTCATGCAACAAACAAAGAAAGCATCCAAGTCACTAAGCGCAGTGCTAGGAACAAATTCAGTTGCCTATAGATAAGTAGGGGCGGGGCAAGAGCATACCTGGGTTCATATATAGTTTAGTAAGCCGTTTGCAGCAGAAATAGTTATTGATCGAGCCCCTAGAATTTTATGGCAAGCCCCTAGAATTTTATGGCCATGCCTAGTTCCAGTCTCGGTTAAAGACCCAGAGTGAGCTATGGATCTATACCTAGTTAACCTTATTGAGCCATAATCCATTTAGGTTTATCCTACAGTAGCAGTCTATCCTATGCCAGTAGCATATACTCACCCCAAGAATGAACTATGCCAATCCTAACCTCCATGCTTTACCTTTTTGGAGGATTAGGATTAGCATAAAGAGAATGACTACGCATGCACAGGTCCTAGATAATGTGGTATGGAATACTCAGGTCCACCTATAGATGGTAGGGCAGTTCCTTCCATTCGAGCACCCTACTATTCTAAGGGCGAGCAGTTATGTTGTAGAGGCCTGTCGGGGCAGAGTGAAAGGTAAAGGCATACAAGCCATCGCCTCCCCTACTATTCTATGGGGCACCCATCTATCCCATCACCGAAGCAGATAAGAAACGAAAGGAGCCCCCCATGGGCAGTCGATCAAACACCATAAGACAGGCTAGGCCCCCCGGACCCATGCCCTAGGTCCAGTTTTGAGTGGAGTTGACTGAGTCTCACCTTTCACCATAAACCACCTAATAGCATTAAATAAATAGGTATCAATTGTGCATCTGCCCTTTATTATCGAATGGGGATCCTTATAGATAGTACCCATAGAATTTTAGGACCCATAAAATTATAGGCCATTCGAGAATAAAGGGTAGCTATAGCAGAGTAACCAAAGGCAAAGGCTTCTCTAGCACCTAAGGTAGCAGAACTATAGCTATAATTGTTTCACAACTTACCTATAATTTTATGGGGGAGGGCAAGATTCGTTAGTTGCAGTGCCTGCTGGATGCAGAGTCATAATAAGAGAGCCTTTAGAATAGTAGGGCAAAGCAATAATATGAAGGGGGCAAATGCAGAAGTCCCCATCAAAAGATCTATATCTATATCCCATGCCAGCAACAGGGGCAATAGACTAAGTCTTACCACCAATAGTAGAGAAGGTGGAAGAGACGGTAAGAGTTTAAGTCCTTGAAGGTGTAACCTATTACGTATATTAATTATTCTTGTGATTCTATTCTGATGCAGGGACATGGGTTCATATATAGTTGAGGGGACCACTCAGTTTAAGAGACAGATCCAGAGCCATATCCATACCTCTTTGGACCTTCGTCTTGAGCCCTACAATTCTCATGGGCATGAATGAAATGGTACACGGGGGGAGTGAGAAAGGGTGTATCCTTCTCTTTCTCTCTTATGCCTGCAGAGAGGAAATTCAATTGGCCCTACCATTCTATAGGAGACTGGATCAACCTGCAGAATCTAGTTCCCCATTGTTTCTATAGGCAATTGGCTCTGACAATAGGAGACTATGCTATAGGTGGATTTGGATATGCTCCTGGAGGATATGTATCTCAATTTGTCCATAGCCATAGAAGTTTAAGGGGCCTCTGCTACTGGAGAATCTGCTCCTAGAATAAACAAATAAAGCTATCCAGCAGTCTCGCCCTGAAGTTGCTAAGATAGTTGGGGCAATTCCATACAAATGAACAGAGAAGGAATGGAGACAAGGAGTGTGATAGAGTGTCATGACTTGAACCCCTCGCCTCGAGTGTCCAGTTCGGGTGGTAGCATCCCGCTATTGATGATCCTACCTACCATGGTTGATGATCTGGAAGGGGCACCTTCAACTAATATACCTTCACTATAATCCAATAATTGGAGCCTCGGCCATCCTCCAGGTGTAACAGGTTGATTAATAGGACTCCCCTTAGAATAGTAGGGGCTGGGTGGAAACATTTTGTAGGGTGCCCTATTATGGCGATTATTCCCCTACTATTCTATGGCCCCCTACTATTCTAAAGGGGGTGGGAATTTCCCTACACTGGGGCGTTGTTCATGTGGGAGAGAGATTAAGCTACCCCCTATCAACCACCTCATCTCGAAGCTGGAAGATTTAAGCCTTAGGAAGTATGCTCTCGAAGAGTAAAGGCGGCAAAGGTAGGAGCAGATCCTGCTGAAGCGAGCAGCGTTGATTCTGTTCAAGCAGACCGCAGATCCAATTGATTGCCCATAAACATTTTAGGCACCCAATCAGAGTCAGTATCATGACCAGGCCAACCAAACTAGTTCATTTATTCCCCCTCTATCCTATAGAATTGTAGGAAAAACTAATCTTTTAGGGGTTTGTTCGCGCCTTAAAATAGTAGGGTGCCTTGGCACACCCGAATAGTAGGCTCCCTATCAATTCTATGGCCAAGATGGTTTCAATAGAAAGCAGTTCAAAAGCTTGTTCCCCATAAAATTATAGGGCAAGCATAGATGGTTATCGATATTGAAAACAAAAAACCTAGCAGCAAAAAAATAGGTAGGAGACCCAATCACATATCCACCACCCACAAAAGAAGAGCAAGCAGCAGCCCATGCCAAAACCATTTGATCCATACCCATTCATAGGAAATAGTTATCTCGTGCCCTACAAGTCTATGGGGAGCACCCTACAATTCTATGGGGCTGCTCTTCACACCAATGTAGCTAGTACAATTTAGCGAGCGCCACTGCCACTGTTAGAATGGCTGGCGAGCTACCGCTGTCACTGTCCCGCCTTGTCCCTGGGGATCAATTTGCCTTGAGAAATCTTTAGAACCATCTGCCTTATAGATAGAGGGGCCCTTTCAATTTATAAGGGCTATAGAGATGATATATGGATATGGATATGGGGGCGTGGCCTCTAGCTATATAGCCGTATTGAGATCCCATAGAATAGTAGGGGCCCTCTGCATGCACCGAAGACTATGACTATGGTTGTGACTATGACTATGACTACAGGGGGGGAGGAACTAGGGGGAACTAGGCACTGCAAGCGACAGCAACATAGATGATCATAAAGCTTCCTTGGGCCTCCCGGTGGTCCAGAGAATAATGAGTGGCCTAGCAGTGTGCCCCCTTCCCCCTTATATATATAGATGGAGATGGGGCCAACCGAGGGAATAAACCAATCGAGCGGGCTGTGTGCTTGCTATCGGGGCTTCATCCGAGCGGGCTATGTGCTATCCGACTTTATGGATAGACGGGGTCGAGCAAATATCCAAAGGTAGTGTAGTGCCCTACGAGGTTTCAAAATATCATCTCTAAACTATAGAATAATTTGAAAGGAGGGGCACCCTGTTGCCCCAGTCAAGCCTAACAGCTCTACTCTAGTTGTGCTCACTCATATAGATAGAGAGGGGTAGTAGGGGGTGGCTAGATCAGCATCAGCATGCATAAATTTGGACTATAGACTCTAGAGAGTATACTATAGACTATAGAGAGTCAGAGTTAGTCGTCGGCGAATTATATAGCCCATAAAATTTTAGGGCCCTTAAAATAGATTATTCGACCCCCTATAGATTGTAAGGGCAACAGACTCAACGGCTATTGATACTGGCTTTGCTACTACTTATGGATCCACTAGATCATCTGAACTGGCAAACTGCTGTTGTTGGTGGTGCTGCTGAGTCAACTGGATCAATAATAACTGGGGCAGGATCTATCTCGAATAGTGACTGCTATCTTTGCAAGTGCTTATCCTACTATTCTATGGGTGGGCAGGCGATGGTTCAGCCGCATGCGCATGATGCCTACCAATAGCAACGTCCTTCCAACTAGAATTGCCCTACTATCTATAGGGTGATGGGTTACAACTCATATCTGAGCGGTGGGTGCCCAAACTCTAGGCCTTGATGAACCCCTTTTTTGTCCAATTGATCGCCTAGCATCAGCGAATGACCTGACAAATCATCTAGTGGCATGGCCCTACTATTCTATGGGGAACCGGGCTGACCTACCAGTTCAGTTGCTCGAGCGGACCACCAAGAGTTTTCTGACTCAGTTGCTTTAGTAGATTCAGCAGTCACCAGCATGCCTCTGCATACCTATGACCTACGAATAAACCATTCTCGCCTAGCCAGTTATATTGCTTCCCACCCCGCATGGTGGGCAGCATACTCCCTGGTTTACCACTCAAGTTGATGCCCTACTATTCCCACTAAACATATTATTGCCCTACTATTCTATGGGGAGACAAAGGTGGGTGTAGTTGAAGATACAAAGCCCGGTGTAGGGAATAGGTCCAAGGAATAACTAGGCTGGTCTCCGCTACCCATCCGGCCGATTCTAGTCCCACATCTAGTAGCTAGCCTCCGGGTGCATATCCACTAGTAGTAAATGTGCTAGTCTCAGCGTTGTCGGGTCCCCAAACAGATTATTCAACAGGGGCAGGGTTCATCGAGCTGGGGAAACAATAGAGCAATTGGGGCCAGTAGGGTCGAGGAACAGCAGTAGAGATAGTGGCTAGTAGGACAGGCAAAGAACATATGGAGGTGGGGGCTAAGGCAAAGGGCTAGGGCGGGTATCCATTTGTAGGATCTACTGCTCTAAGGACCTATGCTACCTTTGCTTCTACTCCTACCCATCTCTCTGCTCTAGCTTCCTACGCTAGCTGCAGATGGTGGAGTGCAAAATAAGAACATTCGAAGTAGGAGCAGAGAGAGCCCCCACAAGCTGATCCCATAGAATAGTAGGGAACCCCCTGCCATCAATCAGCCTACTTCCCAACTAGAATTTCCCTCCCCCCTAGGCCCTAGGGCTATGGTGGGTGGGAGGAAGGCCCCTACTATTCTAAGCCTATAGTTTCTTATGCCTAGAGTTTCTTATGGCCTAGAGTTATGGCGGATGGTTTTCTGCCTTCAGAATAGTAGGGCCTTTAAGGCCCTATAGTAGGGGTCAACTATTATTCTTCTAGATAGAAGGGAGAAAAGTTTGGCGACCTAGGCCCCAACACCCTACCATTTTAAGGCCAACCCCAGCCCTTCCCTTGAAATATAGGGTAGGGATCTGTTTGGGGCTAAGGCCATAGGCCATAGCCTAAAATTCTATAGGGATAGGATAGGCCCGCCCATAGAATAATAGGGTTCGCTTAGAAATTATAGGCCGCCGGCCACAAGACTTTTTGTTGGGGGTGGCTAGGCTAGGTTAGCTCATAACCTAAATGTGAGTTCAGGTGAGGTTAGCCCTTACCTTCCCCTTAGAATAGTAGGGCATAATACGATAAGGGAGGAAATAATATGTCAAGGGCTGCACCCTATAGCCTATAGAATGGGTAGGCAGGTACTATTCTAAGGGGCAGGTCCCTACAATTCTATGGGCCTATAGCCTATAGAAATAATGGGGTGGCCCTACCCCTACTATTTTAAAGGTAAAGGGATCTGCCCTTAAAATATAGGGGGGGCTTTACTTACATAATACGATAAGGGAGGACAGAATCCTACCAGTAAGGCATTCAGATGTAGGGTCGGGAGGAGAGGGTATTCAGATAAGGGCCTTCATTCATGGGAATGAAGGTGAACAAGGACCCTACAATTCTATGGGTGCCTATAGCCTATCAAAATAGTGGGCCTTCATTGCACCCTGCATAAGGCATGTTACATATAGAATCTAGCGATGAATAATCTATTTTAAGGGCTATTCTATGGTCAGTCTATTTTAAGGGAAGGGCCTATAATTCTATGGGCTATGGTCCCTACAATTCTATGGTAAGGGCCTATAATTTTATGGGCCCCTAACCTAAAATTTTATGGCCGCCTATAAATTTTTAGGTTAAGTATGGTATGGGATGGGGGGCCTACCCCTAGCCTAGCCTAGAATTTTATGGTATGGTGGCCCTAGCCATTTTATGGCCCCCCCTCCCCCTCCCCCCCCTATAGATAAATTGATAAATAGAGAAATTTCTCAATTAATAGGATGGGTATGGCTTTTCCCTACCCTACTATTATAGCCATCCGATCCGGGCAGATCCATAAAATTATAGGGTCTATTTTAAGGGAAGGGCCTAGCCCTAGCCCTATAATTTTTTTTTAGGTATGGTATGGTCTGTTTAGGGGGAATATTATGGTATGATATGGGCTATGGCTTTCCATAGCCATAGAATTTCTAGGATAGGACCCCATTCACTTGGCTCTATCGGTTCACCCACTGCATCGGAGATTCCCTATACCCACTAAAATAGCCGAGTGGGGCCATAGAATTTTAGGGGCCCCCCAACAACTATAGGGAGGGCCGAGGAGGGCCGCATCCATCAATTTTTAAACTTACCTTACCCTTACTGAAATTGCCCTACCGCTGAGGGGAAGTCAAAGAGATAGGCAATGAAGATATAGGGAGAACGAACGATAAATAAGGAATAATTATAGAATGAACCCCTAATCGATATTTCATGCCGGATGTTTTCAGTCAGAGCGAGCTGGCTGCCTCCTCCATTACATCCCTACTCACTATTATAGAGGTTGAATCCCAAAATTATCTGATGTCAGATTGACTGACTAATTAATGGGGTGGGGAAGCAAGCCGAACCAAGCCCTATCCCCCTACTATTCTAAGGGCAACATTTCTAATAAAGGCCCTATCATTTTATGGGCAGTGTAGCAAATGAAATTCTTTCATCACTCCCCGTTGATTGGTCGAACCATGCGGGCGCTGGGGTTGGCCTGGCAAATGGTAGGGTGTTGGGCGGTTACTACTATCTACTACAGAAGGGATATGGCTATCCTTACCTTATAATAGTAGGGGTAGGGTCGTCAGAGAATAGAGAGAGATGGGTTCCCCCATTATAAAGTAGGTCGACCCCATTATAAAGTAGGGTAGTCTCCATGCATCGAGTAAAGCAAGCACCTTCCCGCATCCCTACTTTATAATGGGGAATAATGGAAAAGAGGGAACTATAGTAGTTGTAGGGGCCATAGCCCTATTGTTTCTTTAGGCTAGGGCCAGGTGAGCGCTTCAATTAAATTCAGAACTTTGATCATCCGAAGGATAGACTAGTGAAGGCGCTAAACAGAGCAGAGGAAAGGTGGGAAAACAACCAGCGTGGATAGAGCATAGGGGAGCAAAGGCACCAATCTGTATGACCAACCCGCTTATCTATCCATCCGTCCATGAATCAATCAATCTTCTCAGCTTGAATTGAAGTGGCCCTACCTCCACCCCCACTATTATAAGGGTAAGCGTAAGGGCCCCCAAAAAGATTATTGTAAGCCCCCCCCACTATTCTAAAGGGGATTATTGTAAGGTAAGGCACACCCCGTACAGAGAAAGCCTAGAGAGCAGGAGCCATCACCTTTCTGGCACATTACCATAAGGCCAAGGAGCGGAGCATGTCTGTGTCTGGAGCATGCCTGGAACTATTTGGGACACATACAATAGGATACCAATGATTATCATCTATAGCTAGCAGCCCCTTTACTATATAGGGTATCTCGTAAGCATCGATTAGGTAGGGAGGACCACTGCCTGTGATAATAGACACCCTTTAGAATAGTAGGCATAAGAAAAATTTCCTACTATCTAAGTTACTCATAAGGTGCCCTTTGGCCACCCTCGAACCCAGATCTTCTATTAGTAGCGCGAGCCCTACAATAATCTACCATGCTAGGGAACCAAAACACCTATAAGAAGTGCTAGGCGTATCAAAACGGCATATGGCCCCTGGAGCCCTAAAATTATATGGGGTTGCCTAAAATTCTATGGGTCAAAGAGCTTTTAATGTAGAGCTCTTGATAGAAAACACAGCTATAGAAGGTCAGGACCAATCGGGGACAAAGCCAGTGGTTAAGGGACAGACCTCCAACCAACCAATCAACTATAGTTGGAAGCGAGTCCCTACGGGCGAGAGATTGTTTTATAGAAATACTTTGATTCCTAACTCCCTACTATTCTAAGGGCCCTTTTGTCATCCATCCCAACACTGCCCCTTAGGGCCCTGGAGCCCCTCCCTACTATTATAAGGGATTATTTGGCCCATAGAATAGTAGGGCACTTGAGTTGAGACCTTATCTACTGCACTTGGATCTTCCTTTGCTAGCACAAAGGCCATAGAATTGATAGGGCATCTCGAACCATTAGCCATAAAATTATAGGGCGCTTTGCCTTTGCCCTTGATTCTCTAGCTTACTATGCTGCTATAACCTCTGCCATGCTAGCTGCTGCTTATGCCGGGTCAACTCAATCTCGACCTAGAGGCCCCGCATTCAATATAGGGCACCAGGGATCCACCAATTGGCGATGGTATGCCGCAAAATTTTCCTTTGCACCATCACTGGACATTAATATGGGATGGGATCCCAACGTGGTTTCATGCACGGGACATGCTAGATGTGATGCCTTGATCGAGTGGGTTTTAATAATATATTTTAGGGCCCCCCTGTGATTTCCTACTCTTCTAAAGGTAAATTATCCCCTTTTTATATATCGAATTGATATAAAGAAGAAGGGTGATCGGTGCCTACCGGGTGCAATAGGGTTCCATCCCAATCCCAATCAACTTTCACCAACCACCATATAAGGGATATAGGTAGCTGCCTATATAATGTGGGGGGCTTTACGGTTTTAGCTCCATAGCTCTATCCATTCTAGGAGAGAGGACACCAGGGCAGGATTTGCCAAGATAGGAGACCGCTACACTGGTAGCTCCTATGCCTCGGTCGAACTACGTGACGACTATTTATTTATGGCATATGCCCCATTCAAACATAGTGAGGGTACCCCATATAATTTTAGGAGGCCCCAGGCACAAAGCCCTATGTTGTAGCCCTCATGCTGTAGCGCTCCTCTTCCGTAGCTCCATAGCTATCATATGTCCGTGGTTGAGTGCCAGGTAGTTATGCCCCATGCCGGGTGCAGCTATACCCCTATAGAGTCCTATGCCTATAGGTGCTTGGCTTCGTTCCAGCACCAAGACCTATAGTTGATTCGTCAGTCAATCTAGTGCCAGTAGTCATAGAGGTAGAGGCTTCACTATTAGCACAAGGGTAGTGGGGCTATCACGTATCTCATTATGGTATGATGTTATGCTTACAATTTGCTCTTGCGTTAGGTGGGATTGGGGCTCCATGCCTGGTCGGTCGACTATGGGTGTATTTTGCCCTATATTTTAAGGGTAGACTCTCCAGTGCTTCAAGAGCAGATTAGACATGTAATAAATCATGCTTCTCGTGGTTAGCCCTTACCTTCCCCTTACCGCATTTAGGTAAGTGCCTATAGCCTATAGAAACAATGGGGTGGCCCTACCCCTACTATTTTAAAGGTAAAGGGAATAGTAGGGCATTTAGGTCCCTACAATTCTCATGGGGCTAGTGCCGGCTCTCCCTCCGTGCTCGTCTGGGATTCTAGTTTAATTGGGGTTGGAGGCAAGAATTGATTGGGGGCTACCATTAACTAGACTTACTAGGATCATACATCCTCTCACTTATTGGGTACAGACATCCAATCTTCGCCTGCTGAGTTTCTTCCCACGTATAGCCCTATAGAGTAAAGGGTTATTGGGGTTGGAGATAGATATCTGCTGATCGGCCAGGGAGAGAAGTGCATACCCCTACTACTTGAATTGGGGGTGGGGTTGGCAAGGAATGAGCCACTCTGCATGTCCAGGGAGATAAGTGCATTATGTTACTTCGAAGGCCATATATCAAAGGCCTTTCCCCCTACAGGCATCTGGTTTCAAGTGCCCAACCACATGTGAATGCAGAGTCCATCCCTATAATGAATGTAATGCAGGGAAAGGAGCCTATCTATCAATTGGGCCCTACTATTCTAAGGGTTGAAAAGCATCTGTATGATCCCTATATAAATCGATAGGCTCCAGCTGCGGGTGGACCACCAGATATGCTCCTACACTACTTTCCCCTATGAATGAAGGTAGGTGGGAAGGACACCCCTAAAGATTCTATCCCACTCCCCAAGGCCCCTTTCTTTCATATAATTCTTGCTATGGTTTCAAATTGGTCCTCCCACCTATTGTAAGTAAGTGGCCACATTGAACTCTTTATTCTAGTTCATTTTACTACTTTACTGTGCCCCAAGAGAATAATCTGTTTAGGGGGAATAGTAGGCTATTGCCTAAAAATGGGCCATAGAACCAGAGCCCATAAAATTTGAGGGGCCCTCTGCACGCATTCACGTATGCATGCTGGCACGCACCACTGCCATGGCATCAGCCCCTGCCGCCTCCTCCTCCCACCCAAGTCTAGGTCCTCCCCCTACGACGTGTAAGGGTGTGGATTTTGCACACACAGAGACCTCACCAACACATCACCAATCGTGTTTTATGTGAAAGCCATCGATCAGGGAAGCAAGCATATGTGGTGGGCACATTAGGTAGGGATAGGGATATGGGATAGGTAGAAGACACATTTTTGGGGGAGACACATGCAAACACAAGAAGCAATCAACACCATGAAGCACCAAGCACGAAGTTAGCGGTTCAAAGGCACTGACATAGGCAATACAAACACACGGTACATCTTCAGGGGCACAGTAGCAAAGGGCCATAGGCACACTCTACGGAGATGCAAAATACCAAGCAACAACCACTACGTACTGCAACTTCACTTGGTCATAGAAATAATAAACTGCCTCTCCTACCCCATCATTGAAGTAGGCGGCTGGAGTATGAGGGGTTTATGGATGGTTGTAGACCCAGTATTGCTCATCTTCACTCATCCCGGCTCATAGGGATGACTCATCCATTGGCCTAACCCTCTAACTAATATCGAGGCATACTCCCTTATACCACTAGGGATCCACCTCTGCATGCATCAAACTTCGCTATTGGTAAAGCCTGGCAAGCCTACTATTATATTATTCTCCTTTCCCTACAATAATATAATAGTAGGGTTCAGTTGATCCATATAAAGAGATGAGACTTTTACTTTGCCCCCTGCATGCAGGGTGGTGCAGAGTGAGGAGTTAGTCGAGAAGGAAGGCGAGCCCATATAATTTGAGGAATTGATGACTTCTTGCAGCCCAAAAGAAGAGTTGATCGATCCATATGCGTCCTTAGAATAGTAGGCCCCAGAGCTCAAGATTCTAGATTTAACATTCATGCCCTACCCCCTAAAGATCATGCAGAATCATCGCCCTGCTAGCCCCTAGCCTATAATTTTATGGACTATAATTTTATGGGGGCAGATCCTAAAATTCTATGGGCTATGGGCAGGATCAACTTATTAAAGCTGCTTCTCTAGCTACTTATACTCCCGATGAACTATGCTACTAGGTCTTCTACTGGGTAAGCTACAGGCATGCCCTCTCTTATCTATGTTGGTGGGTGGTGCCCCTAAAATTCTATGGCAAGTGCTATTATTGGTGCTTTAATGGATGGACCTGGGCTTGTAGGGGAACTCTGCATTCGTATGCTACTGTCTCTGCTGCTGTTATAGATGGTAGTGGATAAGCTGAATCCGGCTCTTGATATAGAATAGGATCTGGAACTGGGTCACCTGGGTCTATAGGTTCTATTATAGGTGCTGGATCAGATCAACTATAGCTATAATTCTATTGGTGGAATCGTGCTAAGGGAAGCTATGGGATATAGCTTTGGAACTGCTACTACTACTAGTGCTACAACTGCTATTTTCAGGATCAGATACTATATATGATGCTATTGCTGCTGGTGCTACCCATGCTTCTCTTTCGACGGGTGCATCCCGATATAGATAGAGGGCTTGATCCCTTTAGAATAGTAGGGCTGGATCAATGGGCTTTGCCTTTGCGATATAGGCTACCTCAGCTGCTGGTTGTGATGCTGCGGTGATGGATCTATAGAAAGGACTAGGTCTCAATCAGGAACTAAAACTACTGGTTCTGCCTCTATCCCTGTCTCTGCTACTAGATATGCTAGCTATGGGTCTAGATCTCAAAAGTGAGAACCTAGATCACTAGAAGGTGGCTATGGGTATGGATCTCACTCGCTATGGGACTGGTTCCCTTCGCCCCTCTACACCAGTGCAGAGGTAGATTATTGTAGACCAAATTTTTTTGACTCTATCGATGCTGGTTCAAGGAATAGTAATCGATGGCAGGGGATAAAAATATCTAAGATGAAGGCAGGGGATCTCATTGTGCATTGGAAAGGTGGGCAGGGTACGGGCAGGGGATCTCGTTTGGTGGGTCTCTTCTCTCATGTGCGTGCAAAGTTTAATACTATTCGCTCGGGATGAGGTCGATTGGGTGAGGGAGTACATCCGACTAGGGATGAAATGTACTCTGATTTCAGCCATTTTTGGACACCACTCACACTGAGAGTATACACTATAGAGGGCATCCTATTTAGCTAATAAGAGGCCCCACTATTGAGTGCGTGGATGATTAGGGATCGGGGAGGCCTCACCCTTTGCTGAAGCACTGGAACAAAGAGCAAATGGGGAGTAGAGGGCGATCCTTATTAGCATTGGGCCATAAGTGACTTGGAACCTAAGAGCACTTTCAATCTGTCATTGCCTATGAAGAGTCCTAGAGCCCTTTCTTTACCCACACTAATAAGAAATTGTTTGGATAGCAGCCCATAGAATTGTAGGGCTGGTGGAGTATTCTGTTCTATAGAAAAAGGGGGGGGGGGGGGGGGGGGAAGTGGATGGGAAACTATAATTCTAGCTGTAGTTAAAAGGAATGGGAGCTCTGTTATCGATCAGCCAATGTGGAGCCATACTATCAAGGTGATTCTCTTACCCCCACCACTCTGACCTCGGCCTCCACCCTCCTTTCGTCGGGATGGTATTGGGCCTCGGGTATAACGTACGTGAGATACCCTTATTTATTGGCTTACTAGGCCAAGAAACAAACCTTTGCATCCAATAATAAATTGGCCTATAGAATGGTAGGGCAATAAATAAAGTTGACTTTGCCTATACATCCATATCCAGTGTTCTGCTGAAGTTGCTTTCCATTCCAAGAATTAGAACTCGGTATGGCAAGTTGGCAACGCAATTCTATGGGGACCGGCTAGATTCTATACATAACATGCCCCATAGAATAGTAGGGGCCCTATCACACTATAGGGAATTCTATTGCCAGTGAATGCAGGTGCAGGGTATGTATATTGAAACTTGGTGCATGCAGAGGAAGATTAGGAAAGGGGTGGGGGGCATAGGGCAGGCCCTACTATTCGTCAGGGGAACTGGGCCAATCAAAACTTTTCTTAAGTAGAAAAAGCCTTCTTCTACATAGAAAGAAGGCTAGTCAATATGAGTTCCCCTACTATTCTAAGGTGAAGTGGATTTAGCTATTATGGTGGCTCAATTGCAGAAAGGAGAATTAAAATTGAATGCGATGAGGCACATTTTGGAAAAGAAGATTGAGATTTTGACGGATATGGGATATTCTATTTTCTGAAGCTGATTCCAAACACCCCTAGATTCAATATGGCTAGCTCCCTATCGCCCATATGGCTTGTTGAACACCTCTCTATCCACATCTAGTTTGGTTCCATGTCTCCCGGACCAGTACATATGGTCGAAGCTCTAGCAACAATTCAAAAAGTAAATGGGGCCATAGATATCTAGGCGGTTAAGGTCTATTGTCTCGGCCTGAGAGGGAGAACAACTCGCAGGTCCCACTATTATAAGGCCCCCTCCATCCCTCCCCTTGCCCTTGCCCGGTAGGGGTATGCATGTAGGGGCCCCCTTCTATATTATTCAATTAAAATGCAGAGGGCATAGAATGGCAGGTTATACCTTTATCCCAGTACGGCAAAACACTCGGATACCAACCAGTCCCCGAGCAACCTCGGCTGATCCCCTAGGGAAACCTTGGATGTGGCAGCTCTGACTATAACCCTGTACAACCTTGAATGTGTACCCATCAACAACTACTTGATTAAAGGGAGGCTTGTTTTGCTACAACCCTCGATTCAGCAGACCTCCTGCTAGCCCTTTAGAATAGTAGGGGGCGATGAAGGCTATAGAATCGGAACAGGAAGGCTCCAATTCATCTTGGTGAATGAGCGGGGCCTACCTTACCTGTATCAGACCCAGCGGGCCCATATGGATGAAAGTATTGGTGCTGCTCTTCTCTTGGATGAGAGGCCTCTTGCATCGACACTGCTTCTTTGGTCCTAATGCCTCTGTGCAATGACTATACTTATTGTGCCAACTATTCATAATTTCTATGGAACGGAAGGATCCAAGGATGGAATGATGGATGGAAGGGAGGGGCCTACCCCAATTACACTAAAATAAGCCCACCACCATCAATTTTCTATACTAGCTTGCCTAACTATTCTATGACTAGTGCCCGACCCCTACAGGTTGCCACTTCTCAACCAAAACAAAGAGAAAGGGTCGGGGTTCTTACCACATTCTCCTCCATTTGGCCCCTATCTCATCCATATAAGGCAGGATCCTTACCACATGAGTGATAGATATAGGGTCGATTTATTATTAATTTCCCACACTATCTCCCACCCACCTCAGCTTTCATCGGTAGGGGCCATTTATAGAGGTAAGGCTTCTCCAATGATTCATTCGGCCCTGCCCAAAAAATCTATTTGAGGAATTGGCTTCCGAAATAGGAGAATTCCATACCAGTACAACCACAGGAGAATTCCATACCAGTGCAACCATTAACTGTACCGCATTGCCCGGGTGGAACTAAGCTGCCTGTAAGAGCACTGAAAGCTGCCCACCTGGTGCAGATCTATCTCGACGGAGGCATTCTCCTCTCTCTCACCCGGGTGGGTTGCCAGAGGCAAGGGATTCATTCTTTTCTCTCCATCTCACTCGGGTGGGCCCCTATCTCTATCTATATAAGGGACATGTGAGATCCCTTCAACAGCCCCCTTCTTCTATTCCCTTTTTTCAAAATAGAAGAATTTCGAACGGGTACAACTAGAAACAACCCCATAGAGAGATAGGGCCCAACTATTCAATTCAAAGTAGCAGAGTAGACATACTCGGGCCACCCCTTCCCTCTGTTTCCTCGATAAACCAAAGCATGTGAGTACAACTACTGTTAACTATTAGAAGCAAATCTCCTTGATAATCAAAGTAGATGAAAGCAGATCTGGGTGAGCCCTATCCCCTATCCCCCTGTCTATTAATAGGATAGGATAGGAGGGAGCTGATCACTGATCAATAAGATGTACCTGGTATTGGTAGCCGTGCCCCTCCTCAGTGATTTTGGTACAACCAAAATAGAGATATAGGGTCGTACAGGCCTTTATAATATAGGGTTATTCTATTGAAAGCATCTATTATAAAGGTAATCAAAGCTTCTGTAGATGGTTTATCCCCTATTGGTCTTTCCTAAATCCCTCAGCCGTGTTTCCAATAGCCGTGTCTCCAATCTCTCCTAACTCCTTTAGTTATCACCGCCCAGAAGAGAGAAGTGTAGGGATCATCTTTCTATCGCCCCCCCTTCTAATCCTTCTTGGTTTTCTTTCACCCCGACGCCCATCTGGGTAGCATGGGGAGACTGTCGGTCGAACATGAGACGAGGTGCCTACTATTCTAAAGGGCTCACCCCAACCCGATAGTAGTTGGGGCTGGGGTTGGGAGGTGCCTCCGGTCCATCATGAATACACAAAATGAGTACTCCTCCATCATGAGGTAAGGGAATATACGCCCAAGGAGAATCTTGATCGAAAATGAGTACTCCTCCATCACGGGGAGGTACGAGATCAAGAGCATCTTGATCGAAAATGAGTACTCCGAGGCCCCGAGCCACCCGTTCATGTAGCCATCGATGGAACAAAGTCCAATCCCCGCCCATCTCTCTTGCCATGATATACTCTGCATTCATGTTCCTTCCATCACTCCTCTTTCCATCCAACACTCACTCCCAATGCTTGGCACTCACTAATGCACTCACTCTCGATCCCAACGTTTGGCACTCACTATCATTCGACACTCTCCCGCTGGCCGAGACCACCCTCCAGATAGAGCCCACCCGAGCATCTATGTCTATAGGGCAGTTCCAACTAGAACTAGATGTAGATGTAGATGGGGCATCAGTCATATCATAGCTACTATAATATTTGGTGTGTTTTTGTTTGGTTCAAGTAGCATATATAGGGCGGGCAGTTCCAATCCCAATCCCATAGTGGCGCATTGACATCCGTTCCAATCCCCCTATAGAGATATGGGCCTAGTTGAGAATTTGAAAATGAAACTCTATATCTATATAATGCCAATGCCAATGAGACTCTAGGGCTATACTGCACTCCCCCCACTATATCTATATAGGGGGAGGGCCTATCTATATCTATGCCCTCGACCCCATATAGATATATAGTCGGGCCTCCGCCTTGCCCCTCCTCTCAGCTATCTAGAACTCCCTTCTCGGCTATCAGGCAGTAGGCCTAGGGCCCTTATCTATATATGGCCCCTATCTTAGCTCAGCTATATAGAGTAGAGTAGGTCATCGGCCCGCGGGTTCGGCTATATGGGGTAGCTATATATATATGGGAGCCCTCTATATTATCTAGGGGTGGCTTAGCATAGCAATATCTAGTTGGCACTCCTCCAATAGGGCTATATAGACACTCCTCTGATAGGGCTAAACGACTAGCTCTAGTCAGGGTGAGCATAGAGCCTATAGAATGGTAGGGGAATATATGGGCCTATAGATTATACCCCCGGGGTCGAGGGCATGGATATTCACCTATTTATGCTCTCCCCACAGGGGTCGATGGCCTACTAGATCGAGAAGGAGTCCTTCACTCTCTATGGGGGCCTGTGCATCTCTACATAATGACTAGAGCTAGAGATAACAACTATGGCTATACATAGTCCAGTCTCGAGCCTAACTCCTCACTATAGTTTCGTTTGGTGGGTGGGCCCCTATTATTCTATTCTTAATGTTACGTATAGAATGCTGGCCCTAGATGAAGGATCAAGTGCTAGGTGGCCCACCCTGCATGTGAACAGGGGAATTCTAGTGCGCCAGTTTACCCTATATCCATGGGAATTTTGACAACCTTTCGTTTAATCAATATCTATCTTAGAGGAGTGTGGGGCATAGTGTCATCCTCTGTCTTGGAATCAATCGAATAGTAGGGCCCTCTCTGGCATGTTACGTATAGAATTTGGTTACTCATATGAATGAAGTGCTCGAGATTACCATCAGCCCACCATTCTATAGGCAATGAAACTTATCTATTGATGAACTCATAGATTCTATACGTAACATGGGTGGGTGGCCCCGCCTTATTCTATGGTGGCCACTTCTACAGTCATGTCTACGAGCCCCTCCCTTCCCTTATAAATAGTAGGGCTAGGGCTATGGTGATCAAGTTAGGTAGGGTTTATTAGGGGAATTGAGAAAGGTCACCCTATAAAATTGTAGGCAGCCTATGGAGCCAGACTTTTTCTCAACTAAAGGTTATCCCAACCTTTATAATAAGGGCAAACACAGTTCAAGAAAGGTTCATAATCTGAGAACGCAGTTCAAGCAAGGTTCATAATCTGAGAACGCAACATTATGTCATCCCATAATCTGAGAATGCAACATTACGTCAGGAGAAGAGCTGTTGATTGTAGGGCTATTCTTTTGGCTTGTTGGCATGTTACATAGAGAATGCCCACCTAGAGAATAGTAGGGGCCTGCAAAGGATCTGCCTATAGAAATGGTAGGGGCATGCAGGGGGCTGCCCCATCCTTCATGTGCGGCATTTTTGAGCCTGGCCTGATCCAGTGCCAGGTGTGGTCACTGGGACTAGGTTGGTTAGTCGTTTAACCTTCTAAAGAGTTAGTTCTAGTAGGCAAGACCAAGTGTCCTTGTCAATGTTTAGTTCAACATATCGCCAGTTAACCTGCCACTATAGTTAGCCATTCGAGCAGTCAAAATTGTTTCATCAAACTAACATTATCTGCTTCTGTATCTGTTGTTCGCTAGAAATGTTGTCATTGCCACTATCTAGAGTAGGGCCGCTGTTTGCTAGCAATGTTGTCACTGCCACTATCTAGAGCAGGGCCGCTAAACAATAATCTGTTTGGGGGCACAGTCCGTAGCCGATCATTTTCATGCAAAATTCCAGCCAGGTTCATTTCTGCAATGACAGCACACTTTTCTTCATTAAAAGTAGAAAGGCCTTAGAGGCCCGGGGGCCCCTTCTCATGTGAGACCCTTTCTGTTGATCACCCTGAAGGACCTCTCTGGCCCACCAAATACCGTCAAGCAGCTTTGACTACGCATTGCGTTCAACATTCAACAGATCATGGACAAAGCCAAGACATCGAGGCATGCACAGTGGGCTAATTGCGATCTGTAGAATTTCCATGTAGCTCTTCATGTCTGCAATGCCTCTAGGTACACCACACTTCAAAACATTAGGAAGGCCTTGAGGGATAAAAGTCAATGAAGATAGAACCCACAGGCCAATGGAGGCGATGTCGACCAAAAGCAGCTAGGTAGGCATTTTAGTTTCAGTGCCGAGAGAGGAATGAAATGCCTACTATTATAAGGACTCGACGAACTAGCAGGATAGGAACAGGTAAGAGTAGATAGATGTACCCTCTTCTTCCATCCATGTCCCACGCAGTGCCCCTGGACCTGAGGGTTCATTCATTCCAGAGCAGGTGGCAGAGGCATCACTTATGCAGCTGACACGGTTTGTCCAGGTCGATGATCAATCGGCACCGGTACCATATCTAGTCATTGACCCAGTTGCCGAGAAGGGATATGGGGTGAATATGCACATGCTATTGTGATACGATGCACCTATAGTTGTTCTTGCCTTCGTCCTTCCAAGATCGGGAACCAGGGGGAAGCTACCAGTCCTAGGGACTTCAGTCACTCAGCTACTGGGGATAGGTCCATATTGAGCAGATGATCCAGGAGCAATAGCAGTTGCTTTCGCTCCAGTAGTCTTCTGATGCATTGATTCAGCATTTCTCATTGATGGAGCATTTCAGCCCCTCCTGAGATTTGGCTTTTCATCAGGATAGGTATGAAGATGCTCGAGAGCTGGCCTGATGAGGCACGAGTATACCACCTTCCTCTGCAGAATCTGCGACTGGATGAGTAAGCAGATAGATAATACCCTCTGCCATTAATAAGCTCATAACTTAAACCCCCCCCCCCCCCACTATAGTTGTTGTTGAATAGTTATCGACCCCCTGCATTTAGAATAGTAGGGCCTTAGAATGAGAGGGGCCCGATAAGTTGGGTGGGAACTATAGTTATAGTGTTCACTGGAATAAGTGGAAATATAACTCCCCACCCCCCCCTCTATATGGCATTGCCCTACCATTCTAAGGGAGGGCCCCACACACACCCCCCACATTGCTTCCCCACACATGGGGCCTCCCACAATAATAGTGCCAAAGGGGGCCTATAGTTCCCCACTCACCCAGAACTATAGTACGGCTATACTCGACCCAGCCCAGAACTGCTTTTTTTTGCTCGGTCTACCACTCCTCTACCCATGCCTTTTAAGCCCCTAGCTATGCCTTCACTGGTGCTGGTCTGCATGCATTGGTTGGAAAGCATGCTGGTAGGTAAAATAATGTTGGGTAAGATACTGGTACTACATTAACTGCAACATCAACTTCTTAATCCACCACTTCTGCGTCTGCATAATCGACTACTTCACCTAGACCTGTATTTGCTTATGCTATTAGTGATGCTCAATCTGTTTATTAAACATAATCCCCTACTTTTTATTCGCGATAGAGAGGACTAAACCCAATCAAGCTTTCACTACCCGTAGGGCCCGACGGCAAGGTATGGATCATCAGGTGGTAGCTTGACCGAAGCGAGGGATCGATCGGTGACCGCTACTATTCTAGCATAGGATTATGAGGTAGTAGATGGATTTGGAAAGGATGATAGGGATTCATGACCCAGAAGACTACCCGAGCTTTCTTTCATCCACTTCAGTCGGTTCACTTAAAGCTTTTTTGGGATGATTGGCTAGGTCGACTATCCATAATGGCTGGTTCTGGTAGGGCGGTGGAAGGATCAACCGAATCTTGCTTAGTCTGATTCTCCTGCTAGCCCTAAACAGATTATTGTTCATGACCACATCTCAAATGGTTCAATCATTCAGTCAGCCAACTTTCTTGTTTCAACTTCTTAATAAAGTAACTCTCTGAAAGCTATTTCCAAAGCTCCTATTATTTCCCATAGGGATAGGCAATTAATCGAAGTTTTGGAGCCTATCCCTATCATTGCGAAATAGGAATACTTTAAGCTAGAACCGGCCCATTAGAATTGTAGGGGGCCTAACAACCTACCCTTGGGAGGGGTGGGGCCTAGTTTTGCCAACCATAGCCCCTACTAATCTAAGGAGGGGTCATTGTTGCCTGCCATACAAATTGTAAGGGGGGGCCCTACTATTATTAGGTAGTGCTTCATAGTAATCTAAGGGTGGCCCTACTCTTCTAAGGGGGCCCTATCAATTCCCCCCTACCCTAAAATTTTTTAGGGATAGGACCCCACATTATATAGGGAATCTGCCCCCTTAGAAATTCTAGGCGGAAAAATCTAGGCATATAGTAGGGAGCCCTTAGAAATTATAGGCCATTATAGGCCAGCAACTATATAAAAAAGCTTTGATCATAGAACCGATCTGAGAAGGCTTGGTGGTATCAAAAATGGTTTCTCAAAATTCCACCGGGCATTGCGGGAGGCCTGCCCAAATAAGATTGAAGTCCCTACTATTCTAAAGGCAGATTGTTTATAACTAAGTGGGTCAGTAGCGAAACGTTCCATATACCAGAGAAGGGACTACACCTGGAGGTATCAGAAGTGAGAATGCTAACATGAGTAATGATTAATTATAATAAAACACACCTCCCTATTCAGTCAATATACATAGTAACTATAACTGTGACAAAGGTAGCAAAATTGCTTGTTGCATAAGTAGCGACCTACATGAATGGTGTAACGACTACCCTACTATCTCCTTAGGACTTAGTGAAATTGAATTCTTCGTGAAGATGCAGAGTACTGATAGCTAGACAATTAGACCTCGTGCACATATAGAGACAGATATCTTGATCTATGTGTCCATCTATTGATCCATTTTGTTCACTTCACTCAGAGAAGTCGGTGGATAGAAAATATCCACTTATACCTTTATTTGCAGCTATGTCTTTCTCTTTTCCAACAATCTTTCCTATTCCAATACATATCTCTATCGAATCACTATAGTGGATTCTGGCCTGAGGGGTCAAAGGTGTGGTGGTGGGTAAGCAGGCCTTTGACACCATGTAGAGGTGGTGGAGATCAAATTGACACTTAGACCGGGCAGTGCCTTCTATCCCTTGTGTAACATCCAATTGTGGTTTTACTCCGAGTAGCCCGACCACGAATCCCAACATAAAATAGCTTGGATCGCCATCGTACATAGTACTAGTAGTTTCATTTGTTTATCTAGAATGATAATACTAGTAGTTTCATCCATTTATCTAAAACCAGTGAATGTACCAGTCTCCCTTCACTCAGGTACATATACGGTTGTCGAAGTTGACCCTATCCCCAGACCCGTGCTATAACCTACTAAAGTGTCCGTTCCTCTATTCTATGCCCTACTATTCTAAGGGGCTGACCCTCCCTTATGTTCCCCAGATAAACCATCAAAACCTATGCCTTTGGGTCAGCTATAGGTACTTAAGGTGGATTAACCAAATCAAATGCAACCGCTTAGGGGGTGCCCCCTACTTATCTATAGGTCGATGCTTGGGCAAATATCGAAGATGGATGACTCAGGGGCCTATACAACATGGCCTGGGGATGCTGACTGACGTTGGAGTGTTTGTCGGCTGCCCGAAAAATCTATATGGGGCTAAGTATACCAGGAGGGTTTGAAGCACCTACTTGATCGATGGATACTCCGCAACTGTAGGCCCTTAGAATAGTGGGGCGTTGAACCTAAGTTGAAAGCCATTATTAGGCAGCACTTAGGTTGGGCTCTACTTACGTTTATTTTCCTAGCTCAGTATCTCGCTACTTCTCTTTATGACAGTGGCTAGAGATCCTCATTCTATGACTGCCATAAAATTCTAGGGGCGAGATGCTGATCGAGCAGTTTGGGTTGTTCACGATGTTGTTCGAGCTGCACAGTTTGGGCTGCTAGGGTCTATAGACCACCTGTAATGGCGGTGAAGGTGGGTTTCTTAGCCTTGCTGCAACAGTTATAACTACTAGTATGGCTTAGCCCCTACGGCGGTTTCCCCTATCAATTCTATGGGCAAGGGATACAGGTTTAAAACCTACCATAACAAGGAATCCTACCCAAACCCCTATCATAGAATTTGAGGGCCATGAAGGGAGGGATGGTCCTATTTTTTTGCACATTGATAGCATGTTCCAAAAAAGTAGGAGCAGAACCCACCACTATTAGGAGCAGCACCCGTCACTACACCTATAGTATAACACACCACCATTACTATAAGGGGAGATAGCCCGGGGGAATAGCCCACTCCTACGGGATAACCCATTAGGGAGAAGAACTGGCCCACCCTTATTTCATATTATTGTTTCATTTTGAGTCATTGGACCTGGCTGACTAACACTGATGTGTCCATACTCACCTGCTAATACTACTGCTCCTCTGAAATCAATTGCAACATTGACTAATCTTTATTTCGCTCCTCTGCTGCTAGGTCACCACTTATGATGAACTGTGATCGGATAGCCAGGGTGGGCCCCTATGGCACTATTATGGTAGGAGGAAGAGAGCCCTTGAGGGTGCACGAAGGTGAATGTGGGTGGTTAGGCCCATACGCATCTTGGCAGGTTAGGCCTGGGATAGCTCAATGATGCACTTGTATAGATCAATGATGCACTTCTAGCTACCAATTATTGGGGGCTTTTTGAGGTTCTACTTTCCTTGTTGTGGTGTCCTCAGGTGCACTGAGGTTATGTGGTAAAGGCTGTGAAGAATGGGAGGCCACCCCATAGCCCGCCCGGGTAGTTAAGTGAGGAATAGAATCCCTTCCCGCTTCAGTCGTTAGTCAAGTGGGTGGGAACCTCTGCATGCATATCTAGTGGGCCCTATCCAACTTCACCTCCCTATCTAGCCTCCCTAGGCCTGGCCTATCCACCCTCACCTAGCCTAATGTTACGTATAGAATCTTCCTACCTAAATAAACCCCTCGCACCACTAGCCCAACCCCACATACATAGAATTTATAGGGCTGGGGCCATACCATAGTAATTAAGAATTGGGGGCAACGCCCCTATCCCCCCTTGATGCAGAATGCTCACCCTATGGGTGCCCAGTCTACTTGTGCATGCAGATAGATGTAGAGGCACTCTTCAGTTTGGGCCACCCAGACCCACCTATCTCTGGGGTAGTCACTTCACAACTATAGGAAAGTCCAAAAGAGGGCCCGGGGAGGGGGGAACGGATTTCTTTCGAACAGTAGTGAGTAGTGTGATCTGTGGAAATGGATTTCAATACTCTATTCCAATTTCTTTCATTCTACCATGAATTAGACAGGAATACGAGGGCACTTGAGGCACTTAACAGTGATATTGCTGCTAAGCATGAGCTCATCCGAGGGTGTCAGACCTATCTGACCTTTTTGGATCAACACACTACGCTACCTCACGTGTCTGAAGTTTTAGCTTTGGGAACTTTCGATGTAATCCAAGGGCACTTGGCCGATAACCAAGCCATCCTGAGGGAGATGGAAGATAGTTGTAGAGCCCTACTAAACAATCAATAGCGCATAGTGCTAGACATTGTCGCCATCATCCCCCGATAGAGCTCCTTTATTTCTAGAATCTATAATTGCCCTGGGCAGGCCCCTTTTCAATAATAGGGCCATAGAATAGTAGGGGCCCCATGCCATAGAATAGTAGGGGCCACCTAGCCTGCCCTATTGGCCCATGAGAATAGTAGGGCCAATATAACCCCCCACCCCCAAGTTGTTGAATAGTTCTCTACTGGTTCAGCCTATAGTTTCCCTGCAGGGTGGTGCAGAGGGAGAACTATTATAGTTGTCCCTACCTACCTAAAATTTTCATACCCCCCCTACCTAAAATTTTATGGGCTATGGTCCTTAGAATAGTAGGGTTATGGTAGCCTATAAAATGGTAGGGTGGCCCTATGGGGCCCTACTATGGAACAAAGGGTGGGAGGCCCCGACCCACTGATAGAGAGATAGGGCAATAGAGGGCCCTATACTCTAGAGTAAAGGGCCTCAATTATCTAAAGGGAGGGGGGCGGCCCTGCATCTGCACCACCAACGAGCCATATACCTCCTGGCCCTCCCACCAATGAGCCATATACCTCTCGGCCCTCCCACCAATGAGCCATATACCTCCCGGCCCTCCCACCAATATATTCGCCAAGACCTACTATTAAAAAGGGTGAATGGTAGGGGCCTGCCTTTAGAACAGTAGGGGAAGACTCTGATAATAGGCCGGGCCCTACAAGGAGAATAGTAGGGCCGTGTGTGGGAAATGATTATAACCCTGCATCTTCATCAGCAATAGATCCTTCCTACTATAATCCCTCTGCACCACCCAGGTATGTATATTGCCGGTGCAGAGGTAGATAGATTGATTATTCTATTTGGGTTGGCCCTATTATGGTGATTATTCCCCTACCCCCTACCCCCTACTATTATAAGGTAAGGTAAGGTTGGCCCATTAGAATAGTAGGGCCCCACCCAACAACTATTAAGTTAAGCCCTCCCCCCTGCATGGGGGTTAAGGGCCACCCACCCTGTGCATGCACAGGAACTAGAGTTTCTTAATGGCATCAGCCCCATATAATTGTAGGGGGAATAATATAGAAGGGGGCCCTGAAGATTATAAAAGGCGGGTGTTCATGCATGAGGAAATTCTAGTTGTTCTAAAGGCCATTGTTGTTTTGAAGAGAATGAATACTCGTTCGTTGCCCACCCTGAATGACAATATAACCCCCCTGGGGTGGGAGGCTATAGTAGGTTGGGTGGGACTAGAGTTTCGCTCCCCTACCCTACCCCTACCCTACCCCTACCCCTACCCCTACTATTAAAGGGAAGGGAAGGGGCCTGCATGTAGGGTGTGCACCCTACAATTCTTTTATGGGCCCTTTTTTCCTAAACTTAGAATCTAAATTGGGCCACCCCCCCGTTTCCCTCCCACTGCACCATGGGCCCACCCTAGTTTTCCTAATCTATAGAATAATCTAAAAGGAGGGGCACCCTGCATACCCACCAATTCTAAAAAAAGGGTGGGCTCGTAGGGCAGGAATAGATAGAACTATCTAAAAAGGGGGGGCATCAGCCACTTAACTGAATGCCCTACCCATTGTTTCTATAGGCGATTATATAGGGTGCAGGGCTACCCACCCATAGAATTGTAGGGACCTACCCCTTAGAATAGTACCTGCCTACCCATTGTTTCTATAGGCTATAGGGTGCGGCCCATAGAATTTTAGGGGCCATTGCCCATGAGAATTGTAGGGACCTTCATGATAATCAAGGTAAGGGATTCCCATGAGAATTGTAGGGACCTTCATGATAATGAATATAAGGGCAAATAGTAGGGGCCCGATGGGTGGGGGGTTAAGGGCCTCCCACCTTGTGCATGCACAGGAACCCATAGAATTGATGGGGGAATTCCCAAGCAAGGGTTCTAGCCATAACTCTTCCAGGGGTATAGCCGGGTGCTGGTGCCCTATAATTTTATGGTCTCCCTACTATTCTAAAGGTGAGGCCTAGCCCTAGCCCTAGCCCTAGAATATTATGGTATGGTATGGGCTATGGGCCAGAGGGCCCTTACTATTCTATGGTAGGGTGGGGGGGCCCATAGGGGACTAAGAGGTAGACGACTAATCTAATAATAGGGCCCCCCTACAATAATATGAAGGGGGCCCCACCCCATTATTTTTCCCACCTATCACCCATTATTTTGATAGGCGGCCCCCCATCCCATTATTTTGCCCCCTACTATTCTAAGAGGATTATTGTGATAGCCTAACCATTATTTTGCCCTCCTCTAACCATTATTTTGATAGGTGATAGGCCATTATTTTTTGCCATAAAATTTTAGGCTAGGGGGCGGGCGCAATAAAATAATAGGCGCCATAGCCATATAATTTTTAGGTAGGCCCCCTATAATTTTATGATAGGCAATAATATGTTTGGCAATAAAATAATAGTAATAGGCCCTTCCCTTACCTTACCTTATAATAGTGGGGGTGGGGTGGGGGTGGGCCCCTTCGCTTATTATTGTGGGGTGGGGCCCCTTCTATATTATTGTAGGGGCCCCCTTCGCCTATTATTGTAGGGGGGGGGGCTATTATTGTAGGGGCATTTTTTTTTGCATACACAAGAATCTAATGGAATGCTCCCAAACTAGAGCGAGCTATATTCAGTCATAAATGAGCTATCTATATCAATCAAGGGCCCTACTATTCTAAAGGGCATTCTGTTCCATGGCTTACTCATGAGGTGGTTTAGGGGCAATAATCCTCCCAAAGTGCCTACTATTCTAAAGGGGTTTCATTGATAAATCAATTGCTTTGCCTCCTTCACCGCCCATAGAATAGTAGGCACTGATTCTGAAGTGCGGGCTAGGCGACAGTAGTGCTTCAGCTACAAATGTACCAAAAGTTAGAACTGGATCAACGGCTTGCTTCATCAACTATTAGATATGCGTTTCCTAGGCTCCTAGGCTATTGATGCTCCTGGCTCTACTACCGGTGGTGTTACCCCCGCATCTACATCACGATCATCCAGATCTATATCAACGTACTCTTCTAAAGGTGGTGTTTCAACCGGATCTCGCTCCTTTAGAACCATAGAATTGTAGGGGCCCTTGCTTCTGCCCCAACCTATGCATGCCTTTGCTCCTCTCATTATAATAGTAGGGCACCTGTAACCCACTGCCATTATGGAAGCAGGGTGCCTTGTCCTATTGTTGCAATTTGAGTGGCTGTGGAGTCTGGCAAGTATAGGAGGGTTGGTGCATGACTCCCTGCGAGCGATAAGGATAAAAGGTAGGTTTGGTGTGCTCCGGTAGGTGGTGCTCTGACCCGGTTGGCATGTTACGTATAGAATATGCCCTAGCCTAGCCTAGAAATTTTTAGGTTAGGTATGCCTAAAAATTGATGGGGTATGCCCTATAATTTTTAGGGTCTGCCCTTCCCTTAAAATATAGGGGAGGAGGCCCTATAATTTTTAGGTATGGCCTAGCCTATCGCCTATTGATTGATCAGTAGTTATGGGGCCCCCTAAACAGATTATTGTCGGTCCCCTCCCTTCCCCTCCCTTTCAAATATAGGGGTAGGGGAACTATCTATAATAAGGGGTAGGGAATATTATATACATAACATGCTAGCCGACTATTATTGTAGGCGAGATGCCTACTATTATTTGCTTGGGAACCGGGGACCGCCTATAGATAGTAGGGAATGCCTTCCCTATAGATAGTAGGTCTTGGGACCCCCGCTTAGATATAGAAACAAGAGGGGCCATTAATTTAAGAAGTAGGAACCAACCGGGTGTGCATGAGTAAGAAGTAGGAAGAATCCCCCTAAGCCCCTGGGAGTCGGAAGCGATGCAAGCTATATCAATCTCGATCTTTTGGTGGCAAGCAATGCGTACAGAATGGTAGGGCGCAGTGGATATGTGCAATAATATGAAAGGGGGTCATACCGCCCTTAAAATATAGGCCCCATGAATCAGCACCATGCCCTAGTAGGGCATTCTGGGCTCGCCAACTATATACTGACTATCGAGTGGGTGGCCCAGTGCATGCAGAGGTTTCTATTATTGAGATGCAAAATTCCCGTTGTCCACCAACTATAGTTGCCAGGTTGGGTGGGGCTCGATATGCATGCCCCCCAACAAGATTATTGTGGGATAAGCCCCCCTGCCCCCTGTATAGTAAAGGGCCCCCTGCACCATCATAGTTTAGTTGTTGTAGGGCATATTGGCTGGGGGGTAAAGGGGGAAAAGACACTCAGTTTGGTAGAACAATGCAACTATATATAGTTCGGGAGGCATCCACTCTGCCCCTAAAATTCTATGGCAAGATAGGGCTATTGATGGAAGGTATCGGGAGATGGACTCAAATTTTAGGGGCTTGCATCCTGGGGCTTTTGTTGAAGATAAAGTGTGGGGGTTTGTGCCTATAAAATTGTAGGGTTCCTATTGCCATTGTAGGGTTATCTTTCTGTGAACTATAGAAGTAGTTGTGGGCTGGCTCGTTCTTAGGGGTTCATAGTTTCTGACCTCTAGACATAACACACCATAGTGTTAGGTTGCTCTCTCTGCATAGTTTTGTTCTGTTTCCTGCATTCTGTGCCCCGGTGATTAGGCCTGGCACCCTCAAATTTTATGGGCTATTGTTCTAGCCTTAGAATAGTAGGGCCAACCACTCATCCCAACTAAAGAGGAGGGTGGGGGGGTTCTCATCTAATTCCCCCCAGGTTGGGATGATGGTTGGGTGGGGGGCTATCATAGAATTCCCCCCCCCCCCCCAAGGGCCCACCCCAACTACCAACTATTAGTAGAGGGGGAGGGGCCACCCATATAATTGTAGGGGACCAAAGTGGTATTATAGATAGTTGGGTGGAACCCCTACATTGTAAAGGATGGCAAAATCCAAGGCCATAGAAATTTTAGGCCCGTAATCTTCTTGGGTGTTCAGGTTACGTATAGATATTAGGGCCTCATCTGAACAGAGTGAAGGTTACGGGCCCCCCTGCTGGTACATGCAGAGGTTTCTAGTTGGCCGAACTGAGAGCCCCTGTAGGGGCTTTGCAGGGGCCACCCATAGAATTGTAGGGCTATATGACTCTCCCTTCCGTGTCCAAATCCATCGATGTAACACCAGCCATTAATATATAGGGGCGGGGCCCTCCCCCATATTTCCAATAAACCCTTGCCTGTCGAGTTGAATCGTATCTGCTTACGTCTCGGCCCCAACCCCGAGGCTTGGCCTTATCCTGCCATAGGCCATATGTATGCAAAGGACCACCTATAAAAATGGTGGGGGCCCAGCCATCCGATTAACTCATGCTAGGCATGTCAAGTGAAGTCCAGACCATGCACTAGAGATGGAACCACTGAGTCAACGGGTGAAACTACTGCTGGATCAACTCGGTCAGCTGGATCCACTGGAGCTACTGAATCTTGAGAAGACTTTTTATAAACAACAAACAAAAAATTTTGGACCCTATAATTTTATGGCCACTTGTCCCTATTCCACAGCCCGCATAGGCGTTGAATCACCCCCTCTCTGCATCCCCTAAAATAGATTATTGCGTTACATGGTCTCGACCCCTACCATTCTATAAGCAACATATTTTGATCAGTTTGGATTCACTACTCAAACTATATTAGTTTCCGGTAGGGCATAATATTGTATATGAAGCGCAGGAAGACATTGGGAGGTGGCATGGATGGCCTACATTTATCAGGCGACATGTGGGTACAATGAAATCGGTGGGTGATTGGTCGCTTGTTGATCGGATCGACTCACTCATTTACTAAGTATATCCATATGGGCCCTACTATTCTAAAGCTCGAACCGCCCTACTATTCTAAAGGCCCCTACGGCAGAACTAGGCATTTAATTCGGATCCAGCCCATACTATTCTAAAGGGGCTAGTGGGGCCCCATAAAATTCTAGGCCGCAGTTCCATCCATTGACCCTACGCCTTCGTCAATACCTCACTAGCAAGAATCTCTTCGTGTCCCCCGTAGGGCCCCACTCGTATCTCCTGTCCCAGCTTCCCCACTACCATTTTGATAGCTAGCATCATCCCAGGACGGCTTGGAATAATCTAGAAGGGGCCCCTATAATAATCTCCCTACTATTCTAAAGGCAGGGCCCCTATCCCTACTATTATAAGGTAAGGTAAGGGGGGTCCTAGAAAGGAAAACCTTCAGAGACGGGTCGTGCCGATCTTTGTGACCCTGGTTGAGGATGATCCATTGATGGAGAACTACTTCTATAGTTCTTTCTGACACATTGATCCGGGAGCATCACCAGCATCGCATCTGCTAGTAAGTAGCATTTGATCGAGCCGACCGCTAGCCGGTGGTTTGGTTGCCCATAGAATTATAGGGTGAGCAGTCGGGAGCATCTAAGTTCTCACCGCCTCCTCCAGGTTAAGAGTTGGCATATCTAGTCCCTAGTCCCTCCTATAGCCCATACACCATACCCCATACCCCATAAAATAGTGGGGTGGGGTGGGGCCTATTATTCACCAATGATAAGATAGGCTAAAATTTTATGGGCAGAAGAGGCAGTATTCAACAACTAATCTACCTCTGCAGCGGCCCATAGAATTGTAGGCCCCCCCCCCCCCAAAGAATAGTAATCTACCTCTACCCTTTCCATCTACCTCTACATGGGGCCATCTGAGTGGCAGATCAAGTTGATCAAGTGGAAGCACCCCTTCCTATTCGACAACCATAACCATAAGCACCCGAACTAGCTCCTTGTCGGCATACCATTGGAGAAACGGACCACCACTATAGTAGAAGTTCCAGTTCCTTCTGTTCGAAAGCCTGAGTCTATAGGGGAGCGGTAGAGGAAAGGATAGGAAGGGCATTCGACCCTTGCTGGGATGGCCATAGAATTTTAGGGGTGCCCATAGAATTTTAGGGCCGGGCAGATCATCTCTATCGAGATCGATATCTCATTCCAGGGCCTTGTGTCGGGGTGGGTGGGGGGTAGAGAGCCTAGTTCTAGGTGCATAAGCATCACCCATCCCCCCTACAATTTTATAGGGCTTATAGAATGGTAGGGTAGAGCACAGCTAGTTTGCACCTGTTCGATATGCATGCAAAATCTGATTCTAGAGCCCGCCACCCCTATATTTAAAGGGTGCCCCCCGGGTGGGAGGAGACGCCCGGGACCCCACACTAGTTTCTTGAATAATCTATTTAGGGGCCCCTACTATTCTTAGGGTAGGGGCCTTACAATAATAGGCCCAATGTCGATCCCGTCTCGCACTAACAGGAGCAGCGATAGAGGCATAGACGGGGGTTTCACCTTCTCCCATGGTGGAAGCAGCAGGAATGGAGGCAGGGGTGAAGCCTTAACCTTGCAAAGCATAACCCTCCCTATGGGCCCAAGATCCATTAGCCTTAGAACAGTAGGGTAAGGGCATCCTTAAAATAGTAGGGGAGTAGGATTCTGCTAGTTGAATCGATTCATAACCACTGGGAACCGCAGCGATGTGCCGGGGCGATCAGTTCACTTCAATTTATTTGGGAACAAGGAGAACATAACCCCCCACAATAATATACCTCTGCACTGGCCCGTGGGGTGCTCCCCCCTGCCCACACAAGTAGTTATTTCTTATCCCGGTCTAGTTCTATCCGATGTGCCCCCAACCTCCATCCATCCGAGAACTTAGGCATCACATCGGGGTGGGTGATAGTGGGGTGGGGGGAGATAGGATTGGGCATGTTACCCCCTACCCTCTACAATAATCTATTTTAGGGCCTACCCTAAAATTGATAGGGATAGGGATAGGCCTAAAATAGATTATTCCCCCTACAATAATCTCCCTACTATTCTCCTAAACAGATTATTCGGGGCCTACCCTACCCTAAAATTGATAGGGATAGGATAGGCCCACTAAAATATAGGCAATAATATGAAGGGGGCCCCTACAATAATCTATTTTAGGGCCTACCCTAAAATTGATAGGGATAGGCTAGGATAGGATAGGCCTCCCCACAATTTTATAGGGTTCCATTGTGGGGGAATCTGCCGAAGGTCATGTTACAATAGTTTTGCATGCACACTAAGCATAGTTCCACATGTAGAACCGTTTGTGCAGGGTGGTGCGTGCATGCCCCATGATGCAACATGTTATGTAGAGAATTCGAACGATCTGGGTGGTAGGCTGCCTTATGCACGTAGTTGTTCCATGAATGCATGCAGAGGTAGCAGAGTTCGTATTACATATAGAACCCGAACGATCCGAGCCATGATTAGGCAGGCTGCCCTATGCATGTAGAGGTGAGGTTCAAATTCTCATTAATCACAACAAACTTTTACTGTGAACGGTGCATGCATTCATAGGGTGTCATCCCTACCACTTTACCCGGGTAGGTGGCCAAGGGAGCCATCTTAACAGAGTTTGGTTTCTACATCTTCCTATAGAATGGTAGGGTCCCACTAGCTTTCGGGTTGGATCACAACTAGAATGAGGCGTCGATTGCTCACCCTTAAAATAGTAGGGGATAGGAACCCGACCTTAAAATGGTAGGGCCCCTCCCCCGCCATTCTAGAGTAGGCTATGCTATGGCGGTTGATTAACCACATTCCCCACCCCACTATTTTAAGGTAAGGCAGGCTCGTTTTGACTTTATAATAGTAGGGACCATAGGAGAACTATAGCTATAATTCTGCTACTGCAGAACCGACGGGGGGGTGGCTAATGATCTCATCTTCCTGAATCAGTCCCTCTTCAGGAGTTCGATCACCCCTTCCCTTGGAAAAACCATACAAATATAGTTGCCTTGCTAGGAAGAACCAATCCCCTATAGAATTAAGGGCCCCTCCATGCATGAAGAAGTGCCCATAAAATTTTAGCCGCTTTGGCATTCGTGCTTAAGATGGTAGAGCAGCTAAGAGTCCTAGGTAGCTACGGTCTGACAAGCAAGCGGAATAAGGATAAAACCTTGTCTGTAGGGCACCGGCAAAACAAAGTTCCATCCATAACTTGAGGTTCCCCCATTCATGGTTTTGCTTCGGCAATTATTGAACCTATAGAATCTTCATCCCTCTCTCAGAGTCGCTAGCTCCTCTTCCTTAGTATCTATAGGCAGGACTATTGAAAGCCGAATCTACCATGAATGGGGGCTACCCATTCCCCCAAGATAATACTTTAGGTGTAGATGCCCCCCCTATATTTTAAGGGAGGGTAAGGGTCAGCTTAGTCCTCGAAAGTCTGCATGCAGAGTTCACCTTGGAGGAATCAAGGTGCCCGAGGGCCTTGGAGATCTAGGGAGTCTAGTCAAGTTCGAGTGCCTTACTCACAGCTTGGGCTATATCTAGTCTAGTCTAGTCTAGTTGGGATCGAGGCCCTATGCCTAGCTCTTGGGGGGTCCATAGATTGTTTTGATGAGAAGTTGGTGCCCTAAAATTGATAGGGTCATCGATCCAATCAACCGGTGATGGATAATCTCTCGGGAGGCTACTACAGATTATCGGGGTAGTCCCGGGTGGAGTGTCTCCCAGCTATATCTATATAGATCCCCCTATTTAGAGTAGAGGCGAATAGAGGGAGCAGGGGGTGGCCCTACAATTCTATGGGGGGTGGGGCGATAGAATATAGGGGCGGGGTAGTGCTTTCCCTCCTTCTAGGGGTGGGCCTGAGTCCAACTATAGCCTCCCACCCCCTAGACCATCTACCATCCATTAATAGTTAGCAGTTAATAGCCAGTCGCCCATCGATTAAGAGTGGGGCGGTCAATTCATGCCTTGCCTTACATTAAAATATAGTGGGGGTAGGGGTAGGGCCCATAGAATAGTAGGGGCCCTATGGGCCGGTTCAATCCAATGGTTTGCTACCATCTTGTACGGGATCTTGGCATCTCTGGAATCCAATATAGTCGTTGGGATGCCCTACTCTTCTATAATTGCCAACCTTCTATCTATAGCCTATAGAAACAATGGGGCTCGACCCATTGAGTGCAGGTCTACCATAGATAGGGGCCCTCTACAGGCAGGCAGATGCACCCCTGCTTATATTACATAGATAGAGGGGGTCGAGCTCCATCAGTCGGTATATATCTATATAGTATCTGACTCGTGGGATG
Source organism: Cupressus sempervirens (assembly GCA_028749045.1). Classification (NCBI taxonomy): domain Eukaryota; kingdom Viridiplantae; phylum Streptophyta; class Pinopsida; order Cupressales; family Cupressaceae; genus Cupressus; species Cupressus sempervirens. The sequence goes on from CM053792.1 coordinate 436,075,871, forward strand.
GCCCTACTATCTATAGGTAGCATTCCAACCTCTATAGTTGCCATATCAGGTGCCGACTAGATCTAAAATAGTTCGGCCTTCCTCTCCTTCTCATGGGGGGGCCACCTCCGTTCACCGAATACCGGTGGTTGATGCGGTTCATCACTTCACTGTTCGATTCGCCATCAGATATAGATAGGGGGGGGGGGGGAACTGAGTCATGGTTCATCCAGCACAGCTATGCCCTTCTCCCTTCCCTTACCTTAAAATATAGTGGGGGTAGGGGCCCTGACCCCCTACTATTATAAGGGATTATTGCCCCTACTCGACCCCCTACCCGTGGCCAGTAAGGTAAGGGATCCTACCCTTACCTTACCTTACCAACCCTTACACACCCTATAAATTGAAAGGGGGGGTAGGGAAAGTAAATTATTTCCCTAAATAGATTATTGCCCCACCTCTAAAATAAATTGCCTTAGAATAGTAGGGATTGCCCTAAACAGATTATTGTCGGGGCCCTAAATAGATTATTGCCCTCCCCTACTATTCATGAGGGATCCTACCCTTACCTTACCTTATAATAGGCCGGGGTCGGGGCCCTCCCCTACTCTTCGCGAGGGATTATTGCCCCTACTTGGCCCCCTACCCCCTACCCCCGGCCTATTATAAGGTCAGGTAAGGGATCCTACCCTTATAATAGTAGGGAATAATCTGTTTAGGGGCCCTATAATAATATGAAGGGGGGGCGAGGGATTATTTCCCCTGCCCCTAAAATATGATTGATTGATTGATTATTGCCCTAAACAGATTATTGTAGGGGGTGTTCATGAGGAGATAGTGATTCTTGGGGGCCCTACTATTCGCCAGGGGCAATCTTACCCCCGAATAGCCGGATGACGGCCCTGCATGTAGGGTGGCGTATTATGGTGATTATTCCCTACTATTTTATGCCCTACTATTCTATAGCAGGTTGGGTGGGAGGAAGGTCATAACTAGTAATTGAATTGGCCCCCCCTACCCCCACTATATTTTAAGGTCAGGTCAGGGTATGGGCTTTATTATTGTGGGTGGCCCTCTATTCTATTGCCTACTATTCTAAAGGCGTTCCTAGCAGCAGTTCTTGTGCATGGGCATGTTACGTAGAGAATCTCCCATAGAATAGGTGAATCTTCTTTATTATAATAGTGGGCTATAGGATCCAATACAAGATAGTTGAAGAGAGAAACCCGCCTATATTGAAAGGGGCCTATATTGAGAGGGCATAAATGGCAGGCACCTAGGGTGGGGCCACCCTTTTATCTGCCCCGATGACTTATCCCTCAATGCCATCACTTCGACTCGAGCCCATAGACTCCCCCCCACCCATATTATATACTACACATGGGTGGGCCCCTACTGCAGACGTGTAAGGGTTGTAGGACCCCTATGGCTTCTTGATAGAAGGCTCAATTCTATACGTAACATGTTACGCTGCAGTCACCTTTTTCTATCTAAAATTAGTTCAGTGTAGGGGCCTACTATTCTTTCTAAGGGCCTACTCGACCGCATGTATGCACGCACCACCCTGCAGGGATGGGCGTGTGTGGGGTTGGAACTATAGTAAAGGGGAATGGCCCTACTATTTTATGGGCATGGGTAGGAAAATTCATTCTATACTCACTCCTAATGCCCGAATAGTAAGGACCCTGCATCTACATGAACTATAGAATAATACATGCACATGAAGCCCTTTATTCTATTATTGAGGCACCCAGATGAAAGCAGGGGTGGTTGGCATTCTCTACGTAACATGGGGGGTGCCCCCCTCCATTATAGGGCGTATCCAATTGGGGGAAAAGGATCTGCCCTTACCTTAGAATAGTAGAGTAGGGGGCCCCATTATAATATAGGGTAGGGGGTGTTTAGAATAGAACATGCCACCTGCCCCCAGTTGGTTGGATAGGCCGGGTCTAGCACGACTGGATAGGGAGGTTCAGTTGCCCTACTATTCTATTGGTTCAGGCTAGCGCTCTAGGGAAAGGTGGATAGGTAGGGGGTATGCATGTTGTAGAATGCACATGACCCCCTACATTCACCTATTCGCAATAGTATGGCAGGGGGCCCTCGCGAATAGTAGGGTGGCTGGGATTGGGGCTGCCATGCTATGGGTCCCCTACGAGCTAGGGTTGGGTGGGAACTATAGTGCACCTGCGGCTAACCCTAAGGAACTATAGCTCCCTATGCCATAGAATAGAAGGGGCCCGATATAACCCCTCGCCCATCCCCACACATGTTTCAGGCCCCTCTATCTATCTGCCCCCCCTATATTTCTAAGGCGAGCCCCTTTTAGACCCCCCCTTTTTAGTTTAGACCCGAACCCAAGAATAATCTAAAATGCATCACTTTTCCCCATAGGGAGAAAAAGAAGTAATTCACTATCAGCCTATAGAATGGTAGGGTAGTAGTTCCAATGAATAATGCCAAGTCTAAGAAGATCTGCTCCACTAAATCACTAAAGGATCCCATAACTTTGCTCCATTAAACATATAGAGATCCAAATCCAGTAACAGTTGACCGAGTGAAAGCATCAAAGTAGGCATCTGAGCTTTTTTGCCCCCTCTATATAAATGGGAGCCACTAGCCAGCATTAGTGGAATAACTTCGACCAACATCCTATCCTATTTTATAGCCTATTTCGAATCTAGTTTTAGAACTAGCACCCCCTACCATTCTATAGGTAGATACAAATTCTATAGAGGCAAGGCCCTACTAGGCAGTTCAAATACAGTCCTATAGCGAATAGTTCCAAATCCAGCTCCTGTTAATCCAAATGGATTCTTTCTTTATGTGAATGTTCCATCAATGTTTCAGCACCCTGCTGGCCCATAAATTCAAGTGAATCCCCATTCATAGCAATCCCTCATCGTGTGTTGCATCTAAGCCAACACTTCGCCTAGTATTCATTTAAGTTTGATAGCCTGTAGCACAGGAAGCAACCCCGCCACCTCGCCTACCTAAAAAGAGTAGGGCCTTACTGTTCAATAGCCATAGTAGCCCATTCCCAATCCACCAGTTCTGCAAAGGCACAACTGTTGAAGCAGTTTCAGTTGCATCCAAGGTAGGTAGAAATAGCAATTGACCTGGCATCAGCTGGCCTACTATTATATGGGGATCTTGTTGAAGTACGTTGCATTTTCTCTCACTGACCGAGCCCCTATCTATCTTAGGCACCAGCAGTAGCATCTGAGCTTGTTAAAAAGCCAGTAGTCGCAGATGAATATTCATAGCTTATTCCTGCCCATAAAATGATAGGGCGCATTCTATATCCTTAAAAAGTAGAGTGGCAAAGCGACCCAAATTGATAAGTAGATACCGTTGAAGCACCACTAGGAATAGATCGAGCCCTCTATCTATATGGGGATCCAAATCCCGTGCCAGTAGCAGGGTCTCCCTATAGCGGAGTTCCTAGTCTCAAATCCTATAGTTGCAGATCCATATGGAGATCATCCAGTTCAATAGCTAATTGAAGCAGCATATCCAGTAGCAACCGCCCGCCCTCAAATTTTATGGGCCACTGACCCTTGGGTAGTGGGCGAAGGCATAGATAGCTGGAGAGAGATACATCTCGATGCAGATGGGTTATAACCCCCTGCATATGTAGTTGGGTAAGGGCATCACCTTGCTAAACATCCCTTCCAAGTAATTAATACAATATGAATAAAGCCCCCTAAGGGTGCCCTTTATAATAGTAGGAATTGGTGAATACTAAGGCAATCAAATTCAGAATGCTATGTAAGGCAAAGGCATATAGCTAGGGACAGGCATAGGACACCACATTGCAAGTGCTACGCAGGGAAAGGGCACACACATGAAAGCTTCAAAGCCCTTAGCCTTAGATTTAAAGATATAGGGTAGGGGTAGGGGCCCCTAAAATAGATTATTGTAGGGCCCACCCTGCAGAACAATTCGCCCTCATGCACACCCTATGCATTCACATGCAGGGTGGGTTGGGGATAAGAAGGGTTGGGTGGGAATTCTAGTTCTAAAGTTCTTGGCACTACCTGCTCTCCTTATAGAATTGTAGGGCTTCTTTCTCATTGAATACATTACCAAAAATACTCTGATGTTACCTAAAGAATAAAGAATGGTAGGGAGAAAGAAAGATAGGGACTCGTAAGCACTCAATTCTATATGTAACATGCCCACAACTATCTCCTCCCCCCACCCCCCTTTAGAATAGTAGGGCTGGTAGGGGCTTCGCGGGTGCGCCTGATTATATACTACACATGCCTATAACTATTATTCCCTCCCACCCTGCATAGCCCCTCTCTTTATTAGTATGCGCATATATCTTACAGGACCAGGACAGTGCGCTCTTCTCTAACAGTTTTGGGACTATGCGCTCAACCCCCCATAGATATATAGGCCCTACTATCACTCTCCCCCTACTCACCAATCCACCATTACCAACCATATCATCCATCCCCCATCCCATATATTTTCTATTGGTGCTCGCTCCCACCTTTAGAATAGTAGGGCCCCAGTAGATCAGATGATAGATGAGATGAGATATGGCCCCCAATATGCAATCCCGTGGTCACCAGGGCCCTGAGCGACTATAGTAGCAATTCTCTATACAGTTCTAGTTGTCAAGCCCTAAACAACTACGGTGAACTACATGCCTAACATTCCCTCCCCTCCGCAATAATCTATATCCAATTAGCCAGGATCAAATAAACATCAGAGTTTTCGTTTGTTCCTTTCTTTCTTGATTTATCAAGAACCACTGAGCCCACCCCAAATTGGACAAGCTGCTTTGGATGCTGCTATGGGGGGGTAGTGATCTTTAGTCGAATGAAGCAGGATCTGGGTAGTGCCAGGGCAAGTTTAGTCCCCGATTGCCTGCTGATGCAGAAACGACGATTCAAGCTCAAACAAAGGAACGAATCTGGTTCTTCTGAACCCTGCGCTCACTAGCTATCTTTGTTTGAATCATTCTGCCCCGATCTGGCTTTCAGTCCTACTATTTTAAAGCACTTCCATCAGTAGAAGGAGCAAAACAAAAGGCATTAGCGATGCCTTAGAATAGTCGGGGCAATCATCCCTGTTGTGGCCCTACTATTATATTATTGTCTGGAAGAATTCACTACGCTGATGTTCCTGATGCACTCGCAGTTTCACTGCTAGCTCCAACCAAACACTGCCCCCTACCCACCCCTAACCCCCCCAATAATAAGTTCAAAGGGCCCCCTGCCCTACCATTTCTATAGGCACCCCTAGCCTAAAATTTTATGGCCTAGAATTTTATGGTTCTATGGGGTAGATTATTGTAAGGGCCCTTTTTTTCTACCCATAGAATTGTGCATAGGGGTCCCCTTCTCACTATATTCTGGGTGGTTGCTTTTGGGAATCATAGTTCCTATGTAGGGTGGGGGGACATAATCTTTTATCTGCTCGCTCCAATCATATTACGTATAAGATATAGCCTTCATTTGGAAAAGGGGGAGGCAGATGCAGAGGCCGCAACAAATAAAGTTGGAAAGTCTGCTGGATCATATTACTCCTCCCCCTGCACCACCCCACTGCTCAACTTCGAGTGATTTTTCTTCTGCTCGCTCCAAGTAGCTCCCCATGGAAAGGAAGATGCAGAAACCAAGGTGGTGCAGCTGTAGGAGATGGGGCCTTGGTTCAAAAGCATAGGTGTTCTTCACAAAGCTTAGGGGAAACAGGGTTCACCACTATCTTGACTCAAGGTTGGGAGTAGACTTGTCCCTATTGCCAAGGGTCAGGCCCCATTACATTATAGTATAGAGTAGGGCCCCTTATTTCTCAATCAGCTAGTCTGGGTACCTATTGATTCCTTGGTCCACCAATTCCCGAGAAACATTCATTGTACCATCTTATTCTCTCATACCACACATATCTATTTGGGGAGAATAGGAAGGATCAGCATGTTGCAAACGTAATCAGGCCCCTGCATGCATACCACTACCCCTACTATTTATAAGGGAAGGGAGGATCCCATTATTCCCCACGATTCCAAGATGGATGAGAGAGCTGGTCGGTATTTCTAGAGATTGAATGAAGGTCCTCACCCACCCAAGGAATGGATATGGGTCTGAGGCTCGGTCAGGAGAGCACGGGAGGATCGATGACCTCCCTGCCAACCGATGAATGGGTTCCTATTGTTCCTGAGCCCAGATAGCTGGGCAGGCTAGCTATGATCAAATATTAGTGTTTGTGGCATGCCTTTATGTTGTATAGTAGGGGGGCCCCCGCGACCCGTAGGGCCACCACTATTCCCCCGCACCCCAGGGCGGGCAGAACGTGGTCATTATGGGCCCCCGGTGGGCTGGGCATTTTAGTTCTTGTTTTCGGTTGGATCTCCCCCGAGCCGCCCCCCCCCCGACACTATAGTTGAAGTAGGGCCAGCCCCGCCACTATAGATAGGGCTAAAGCAAGTTTCTATCTGGTCAGTCAAGCTCTTCATTCTCTCTGAACGGAGATTCATTAAATGGGCGGCTTAAGAGATAATAAGGCCGGCCCTAAAATTCTATGGCCTTAACCAATAGAATAAGCATATCTTAAATGTATCCCCATAGAATAGTAGGGAAGCCCGCCCCCATAATAGGGGACTAGCGCTATTCTCTCCCCTAGCCAGTAAATCAAATACCTCTATATCCGAAACTAAGAATACTAATCCTATCCTAGCCATTAGCCATCAAACCATAATAACTACTTGGCACTAGCTTATAAGGAGTAGGCACTATAGAAAAACACAGGCATTATCGCTATTTCTAAGTAGGGCGATTGATCCTTAAAATAGCGGGGCTTCCTACTATCTTTCTCATGGAGTTGGGGGCCCTAGAAAGAACTATGGTAAGGTTGGCTTGCCACTACTATTTTAAGGGGGGTTAGGCCATTAGTATGACAAAACCCATTCGCGATGTGTGGATCGAGCCTTGAAGCCCATGGATCGAAGCTCCATAGTGTTACTACTAGAGGACAGGTGCAGCTCTACGCGTCTGTTTATATGGTTATCAGTGTCTAGCCCTAGGATGGTGGTCTTGCCCTACTATTATAAGGCATTGTGTAATCCCTATTTGGTGTTAGCCCTTGTGATTGTATGATGAGCCCTCTGCCCCCTCCCCTGGCTGTTATTCTATCTTTGATGCTCCTGTGGGCTATAGGTTTGATAAGTGGGTTTGTATGGCAAGGGCGATATGGGAGTTCGATAGTCCTACTAGGTACATGTGTGGTCATCCATATCTAGGTTATGGTTGCCCCCCTTCTAGATTATTGTTCATGTTTGGCTTATGATTTTGAATCAATCTTTATAGTCTACGTTGAGTGGGGCCGAAGGCAGGCTCAATCCAAGGCGGGTGGAGGGGCCTGTTCTATAGAAATAAGGTAGGATTTCATTAACGAGGGAGTATGAATTAACAAGGAGCTAGGAAGGGAGCACCAACTATAGCATGTTACGTAGATAGTGCATCCCTATATTTTGCCTACTATTCTATAGCCAGATTCTATACATGATAGCCGCCTAACTAAGATTCCAACCAGCCCCTTCCCACTAGCAGGTTGATCCCTTTAGCCCCCCCCCCCACCCATTTATTATTGTGGTAAGAAATAATCTGCTTTCTCTGCAAGGGCCCTACCCCTACGGGCAAGTCCCTATGCACTATTCTCAATTATCTGCCCTTTCCTACTCAGGCTAGGTGGCCCCTTTCATTGCCATAGGCCTGATGATGCAAGCAAGTGGCCCTATAGCCCATAAAACTCTAGGGTAGGGTTCAACGTGCCTAAAATTCTATGGGGCATGCGGCCCTATAGCCCATAAAACTCTAGGGTAGGGTTCAACGTGCCTAAAATTCTATGGGGCATGCGGCCCGCCCTGGTAGGGTTCAGCGTGATGATGCTGTCGGCAAAAGGGGCCCCTGGTGAACCGCCGCTTCATCACCGGCTCCCATCCATGTTACGTATAGAATTGGCCCAGAAGCATGCCCCTGCAATGTAAATGAATGGGTCACCCCTATAGAATTGTGCATAGGCAGTCATATGACCCAGCCCCTACCATTCTATAGGGCACTGGCAGATCAATGGAGGTGATGCTGCAAAGATGCCCTGCCTGCAAAGGTTAGGGCCCGATTATCCCATAATCTGAATGCAGATATATGGGCCCATAAAATTTGAGGCTTCGCAACAAAAATGCCCTTCCCCTTCAGATTATTGGGCAGGTTAGTTTGGGCCCCTACTATTCGCAACTTCTCAAGTTGGGTCGCTCTATTGAGTTCCATTGTAGGCAGCCATAGGAGCCAGACTGCATGCAGAATGCCCACCCTTCTACATGCACCGGAAGGCACACACCATCTGCACCTCCATTGGCATGTTACGTATAAAATTTGGTGCACCATTGGCAGGTCACGATAATCTCAACCGCCCAAATTTGAGGTGAAGCCAGACAAATGATCGATCAATCTTAGTGTCGCATATTATTGTTAGGCCCCGCCCAACCATTATTAACCCCAGCGCCCTACTATTATAAGAAAATAGGCTTAAATTTGCATGCACTATCCCTTTCCTTCACCTCTATTTCTATTGAGGGTTAGCACACCATTCTCCTTCACCTCTGAGGGTTAGCGCACCATGTTTCTTTTGTATGGAGGGTAGTCTCATGAGTGCGATCCCTTGGGTCAGTGATTATTCCTCGGGTAGAGGATTGGCCTGGGGCGGTCAGTATGGCCTTATGTAAAGCCTTGCATCTCACATTGGTTCTTGCTGAGTGGGATGTGATCTGATCCCCTATCAGAATGTAAGAAATATTTTCCTGTGTTGTGTGGGGCGTTATGGATAGTATCTCATGTGGTCTCGCTTGTTCATTCTACCAGAGTATGCAGAGCATTCTAGCCAGCGTAATCTGCCAAACTATCCTAGACTCTGTGGTGTAATCTTAGTATGTCATGTATTACTGGTAGGTAAAAGTGATTGCTTTGAGTCAATCCTTTGCATGCAATGCTTTGAGTGAATCCTGCATTGGGATCTGATGCCTTCGTTGATTTATTGGATGGATAAGCAATGTCTCTATCTTAGTTTGGTAATTTGGGGATGAATGCGCTCACTCAACCAGTGTTATGCGTTGTTATCATATATAGATAGGGGAGACAATAGATAGTGCAAACCCTAGAGAATCTATAAAGAAAGGGGTTGCTTCAATCATGCATGCTCAGGATAGATATATACTATATAGTGGGGGCCGCCAGGTCTCTATAGTCTAGGCTGCCCCCGATAGTTATAGTTCTCCATAGAATAGTAGGGGCCTCTGCACCAAGAATTCCCCTGAGCCATATCATATATAGTCTAGTTTCTTCCTTACTATGATGCGAAATAGGGCTAGGTACCTTGTCAATTGAGTACCCATGCAGAGGCCCTTTGCATGCACCGGTGCATGAAGAGATCTGGGTGGGGCATCGACTGGTGGATGACTATGTATTGTAGATAGATAGTCTACTATCTGGCAACTGAGCATAAACTAACTGCACTACACTACATGAGTCCTCAAGCTGGTTATTTCGGAGATGCAATTGGTGTCCACTTGGTTGGATTGTCCAGTCTAGATCTATCTCTCCTCCGTCACTCGCCCTCCCCACATCAATGCCATCGAATGATAGGGCTATATCTCAAGTGACATCATATCTAAACTCAAGTGAAGGTGCCCATCCAAAACTATAGGGGAACGATCTATTCTCTTGATCGATCCCCTATAGTTTTAGATGGGGAGTAAGCGGGTAAGCCCTACCCTATATCGAGAAACATTTCGAATGAAGACATACGATGCGGTTAATTCCCTTAGTATCAATGGACCTCTACATTCCACTCAACCTGAACTCTTTATGAGTTGATACTAATCCAATCTAATCGCCTATAGAATGGTAGGGCAAAGGTTGAGGAATGAGGAACTAACTTTAGGCTAGGCGCTCGACCCCCTCGATCCCCCATATAGAGAGAGGGGGGTCAAGGTCGAGTATATGGTATGGCGACGGCCTACCTACTATATAGAGAAGAGCTAGGGGAGGAGGGTATTATCCATATAGAATATATCCCTATCCCTATCTAGTTGGTGGGGGAAAGCCCATATCCCATCTTTGTCGCTGGACCATAGTATAGAGAGTTGCCCCCTACCCCTATCCCGATAGGGGTCACCATCATATAGATAGATAGAGGGTGCCGACTAGATGATTAGGATTAGAGAGTCACCCCCTACCCTATATATAGATAGACCCTCCCCTAGTAAAGACTGTATAGATAGATGGCCTGATAGATAGATCTGGGGACCATATTCAGGCCTTCATAGGGCATTGCATATGGGTATAGATAGGCCCTTATCGCTAGATGATCACATCGCTATAGACATAGACATAGACATACGACATGTTACGTATAGAATCTAGATCTGATAGGATTAGGATCAGGATGGTTTCCCATAGATCTATTCACCTATCTCTAGCTCCAGCTCTAGTTGGGAGGCCTTTACTAGGCCCTCTATATGGATTTCTGCCCCTCTATCCTATATGATATGCGCTATGTGCTAGAAGACCCCCCCTCAATTTCAATCTATAGGGTAGGGAGCATATGATATAGGCCCATAGATATATAGGGGCGGCTATATAGTCTAGTATAGTCAGTAGGCACTTCATTGTCCGTAGCTGGGACAGTCCCCCACCGCTCAGAGAACTAGCTAATCATGAATGAAATGGGAACAACCCCCTATATTATGAGGGTAGGGTCCCCGACAGTGTTACCGATTTGGGCCTATATTGAGTGGGGGCTATCCTAAGATAATGGGCACTCTACCGAAGAAAGGCACTCTGCCCAGATACGCTCGTCCATCTCTTGATCTCCAGGCACTCGTCGCGATGCATGCAGAGGGCCCCCCACCCCCCCATATAGATAGGGATAGAGCCCCATATCTAGATATACCATCAAGTAGAGCGGAGCATTTGGTCAACATTGCCCCCATATATGGATAGGGCTTCAGTCGAGCCCTACCCTAGTCGAGCAAACATTAGATGCCACTCTTTGTTTAGTATATATAGGGTGGGCCCCAATCAATCGAGTCCCTCTCCCCCAACTATAAACTAGGGCCCTCTAATCTATATGGGTGGGAGAGCACCCCTCGATTGATTTATCAATCAATCAATCAATTGAGTTCCCCTATCCCTATCTATATATGGGGCCGGGGCCTCATCCTCCTCCAAAATATGGAGTGGGAATTATGGAGTGGAACCTCTATGGAGTGGACCTCTATTCTGTATGGAGTGGAGCTGTGATGTGGTGAAGAAGAGAAGGTGGATGTTTCTATCTATTTCGTTGCCAACCGGCTACTTTCAAATCGGGTGGGAAGAAGCCTACTCGACCAACTTGAGGAGGCTATAGTTATATATGGCCTTCCCATAGAATTGTAGGGCCACCTTTAGGGGGATTGTTTTATCTCCCTCCCCCCATATCACCCTATCCAACTACCTATAAAATAGTAGGGCCTAGCCCATAATGACTATATGGGATGGGAGAGGCTATTGGCTCGGGGAGAGGAACTAGTATGTAGAGGAGAGGACCGGCCTACTGAGAAAAGCTTTCCTTTCCCCAGATGGAGAGAACATGACTAGACAACTAAGGGGTGGAGGAATTTTTCGAGTCCCCCTATCCCTATCTATATATGGGGCTGGGGCCTCACCCTCCCCAATATCAATACCAATATCTATAGGGTTCATCGGGGTTGGGGGATAGATATATCATTTATGCGCCCCTATCTATATATAGGCAGTCCAGTCCGGGATAGGGCGTTGCCATATAGATATATAGGGTGTCAAATAGAGAGTAGGCTGTCGGGCAAGTGCCCCATATAGAGAGAGGGGGATGGATGCCACCTATTCGCCCTACTATTCTAATAAGGGTGGGCACTACTATAAAAATAAGGGCCTACCCCTGCACCAACATGATTATTGGATGGGCATGTTACGTATAGAATCTGGCGATTGAAACGAAACCCCCATTCACTTGGTAGCTCTATCAGGTTCTATCGGTCTAGCCATCTAGGGAAGGAAACTATCTGCTATCAAAACTTATGAGATGTTTTTCTAGGGCAGCCAGCCCACCTTAGAATAGTAGGGCACGCTAAGCACAATTGAATAAGATGAAACATCTGTTCGATACCAAATGCGACCCCTACGACAGGACCAGATAGTCAGTCATAAGAGATAAAATACGACGCGCCATAGAAAACATCGAACTATCCTGATATAAAATGCAACTCCTACTATTAATATTAATAAAGGGTACAGATAGAGGACGTAGCCCAATGCTAGACCCCCGAGTTTATTCATATCGAAATCAAGATTGAGTTTACCCGCTTCCAGCATCGGAGTAGCATTCTATGCAAGGCCCCGTTCAAGTCCCACCCATTAGTAGACGAGCAAGCAGGACCAGTTTTAAGCTTCACTGATTAAAAAAAACCTCCCAGGGGGGCCTGGGCATGCAGAGTCTCCTTCATCCATCCAAGATAGGTCAAGGCATTCTCGTGTAGATGGAGGCAGCAGAGTGACAATAGAGGAAGAGGCATAAGATAGCTACGGGCCCTATATCTATATCTTAGGAACAGAGAAAGATCTGGGTGCAGCGCCCCCACCACCTCCAATTCCACAGTGCCAAAGAAGCCCCATTAGCCCTTAGGCCGCTGGGGTTGGCCCTTCCCTTATCCCTTATCCCTTACAATAATAGAATAATAGGCAACCTTAAAATATAGGGGGAACCTATCATTTTATGGGGGCCCATATCCCCCTATAATTTTATGCCTTACCCTAGCCCTAGCCCTAGAATTTTAGGTATGCCCCATCCTATAAAATTCTAGGGATAGGGCCCATACCTAACCTACCCTAAAAATTATAGGGCTAGGGCTAGGGCTAGGCTAGGGATAGGGCCCTAGAATTTTAGGTAGGTATGGTATGGGCTATCTATAATAATTCCTAGATAGATATAATAGTAGGGTAGGGCCAATACCATAAAAGCCATACCCATAAAAGGAGTCCGGGGATGGATACGATGGCTGGCTATAATAGTAGGGTAGGGTAGGGTAGGCCCTAAAATAGATTATTGTAGGGTAGGGCCCATAAAATTTTAGGATAGGGGCCCATAAAATGATAGGGGGCGGGCCCTTACCTTACCTTAAAATAGTGGGGTGGGGTGGGGTAGGGGCCCCAATAGCCTATTATTGTAGGGGCCCCCCTTCATATTATTGTAGGGGTAGGGCAACTATGTCCTCATGAACACCCCCCAATAGACTGTAGGGGGCGGCCCCTACTATTCTATGGCATGTGGCCCTTATAATAGTAGGCGAATAAGTCCTCATGCCATATAATAGTAGGGGCCACCCTTGATTACGGGGCCTAATTTTAGCTAGGGGGGCCTACCATAGAATTGTAGGCTATAGTAGTGGGGTGGGGGGAGATAGAAGGGGCCTTCCACTCACCCCCGCTTCCCCATAGAATTGTAGGGCCTATGATTCATGGGGAAAGTTCGATGGTTCTAAGGGAGGTCCCCTACTCTATAATGGGGGGGGCATTTCAGTTGGTTCGCCTAAAATTCTATAGGGAACTCTCCCCCAAGTTCCGAACCACTACCTATCTCTGCCTATAGATAGTAGGGTTCATTGGAACCTGGGGTGGGTAGGTGTCATAGTGTCATCCTCCTGCCTCATCATAGTCATCTTGGAATCAATAGCATTTTGTCGAAACATGTCCTATCTCTTCACTCTAGTAGTCCTATGCATAGTCAGTACTGTAGCCCCAATCATGGCTACTGACAGAATGAGACTAGAAACCAAGAACCAAATGAAATAGTAGGTATGAAGTGAATTGCCCGATGTTTTCGAATTGGTCCAACCTTTTATTTCTCCAGCATGAACTGTATATCTAAGAGAGTTTGCCAAATTATAGAAGCTACTCGTTGCTAATAATGGAATGTGATCATTATCTGGGATGAGGGACATTTCCCACCAAGGGATCAGTCCAATAATACTGCTCACTGGTGGATAGCGCGATACCTTTTCATGAATCTTCGCTATTTGAATATTCAACATCATGACCATGGGTAAGGATAAAATGGCAATAGCTCCTGTATGAACCACCGGGGAGATCACGACGGGGAAGTCAGGACCTAACAAAATGGGTGAACCTGAGGTGTTGCAAAACATTCGGATGGAGGACGGAACAAGATGTACTGGATTCTTGGCACGTAAAACCATTGAACTGGAGACCAAAGTAGGGCTCGACAAAATGGAAAGTATTTTAGTACACCATCCTTCCCTAGAATGGAACTTTCATGCCGCAACATTCAAGTTGATCCATTATGCCCTACTTATCTATAGGCGTTCGCATCTCATTATCGTAACTATAATAAGGGGCAGAACTCACCACTATATAGGTAGCGCTAAGCCCCTAAAATTTTATGGCCGTCGCCCCTACCTATAGAACCCCTACCTTTATAACTCTCGGTGCGAGATTGGTCAATTATATATGATAGTTAGTCTGCATGCACGATTATGACCAGTGAACGAACTTGGTAGACAAATGGGGTTTATGCGCCGCTAATGCAACAGCTTGTCGAGCATCTGACAAACTCACGCCATCCATTTTAGATGAGATTTTTCCCGTAGAAGCATGAGCAATCCAACCCTTCGAATTCCCTTTCCCTTTTCCCATTCTCACTTCTGTGGGTTTACCAGTAATGGGGAGATCCGCGAATACTCTCACCCATATTCTCCCATTTCTTCAGAATTATCCGCTTATAGCACGACATGCTACTTCAATGGCTCAGTATCAGATACGACCGGCTCCACAACTTCTGATGCCATATTTTCCAAAACCAAGTTGTGTACCACCCATTTCGCAACCCCTACGTAATACACCTTTCCAGTATTTACGATATCTCGTACGTTTTGGATATAGCACCTTTTTTTTATCCTCTTGGGAATGGGATCCACACTTTTACACCTAAGATTCCATAATGAGTAGAGACTTTTGCATAAGCGTAATCGATTTGATGGCAAAATGTATTACACAAGGTTTTCCCATACTCCTTGTATTCGGTTCTAGCGATTTCTACACCTTTCAATCGACTCAGACGACAAATATGGATCCCCCCCACCCCCTTCCTTAATTTGAGCATGACTAATGAAATACCCCTCACTATTTTCCAAAGAATGGAAGGAAATGATCTTTTTCCATCCCTCGATTGGAAAGAGATGTCCTAAACAATTGGAGAAGCACTTTGATAGACAGATTTTATTTTTATCGACCCAATGAAGGTATTCGCGTTTGTTCCACCAGACAACAAGGATTGCATTTTTTGCACTTCGTTCAAATAATAGTTGTACCCGTACATAATTTTTCTATTTTTCAATATTATCCTTATCATCATTCCTATTCTCCTCCTCACTAATCCCCCTAGGTTTGTGAATTGTTCTACCAATCTGGTGGACCCCAGGCGGTTCCTTAATACCCTCCCTAATTGACCGAGGAGTTTTTTTCTTCGGGCATTTCTTTTTCTTTTTCTTTTTTTAATCTTCCCACCCCTTATCTCATTCTCCATTAGGAAGAAAAGAGCACTGAGGAGAGGAAAGAGTAGGGACCTTAAAAAGTCTAAATAGTGGCCTGATCGGGTGGGGTAGGGCTTAGTAGCAGAGCAAGTCTTGGTGATCAAGCTTTGTACGAAAAAATGTATTCTCTTCTCCAAGCTGGAATCTGGTGCCACGAAATGATTGATACCCCATATCCATATGCGGTTCTCCATATGAAAGGAGTATTGCATGACCAAGTAATTAGAGGAGGGACACACAGCAGGGATGGTCTGTAGAAGTATTCTACTCCTCGCCCCACTAACCAGGTTTGCATGTCCACTATGTCGTCTATTATGACTATGAATGCGCGGGAGGAGGAAGTTTAAGCACTTGGCCCTATAGACAGTAGGGCGTTGTCTGAAGGGCCTAAAAATTCTATGGGCATTGGCCCTACTATCTATAGGGCTCGAAACACTCATCGGCTTGTGGGCTAGCCAACCGCTGACCCGGAGGTAGCATTTGTGGGAACCTCCCAAAAAGTATTGGCTCGATGGTGATCGGTGTCTCCAGATCACTTCACTCCGATCGTCGAGCCCGGTTAGGGCCTTTAGGGCATTTATGCCCCTCTCCTACCCTATCCATAGTAGCGGGGCCCCTATCCACCCCCCCAGGGGGGGTACTCGGCCGAGTAACAGTCGAGGGTTTCCCTCTCTCTAGCGGTCGAGAGCACCCTTACCCTCGTCTGCTCTCCTTCACCATAGAATAGTGGGGCCCACCCCAATCTATACCCGGGTGGGGGGGAATTATAGGGGTGGGTGGGTGGGTGGATATAGTTCATGGGGGCCCTCGACCTAAAGGTTGAGCACATCAAGTCCTTGTAGTCGGGCCGCCCGATCGACCAACCTTTCCCCATGGCCCACCACCACTGCTTTTTGGGTCTTGATCTGCCGCGTCGTCTCCGTTGTATTTTTTCCAGACGGGGAGGAAAGAGATGAATGAATGTCCTTTTGGGAGAATGATGAAGAATGCACCTACCGAGATGATAGCCAAATTTTTTTCTCCTCCTCCTCCTCCTCGTAGGTAGACGTATTGAACAAAAATACACTATAAGATTTACATCTTGATACACTGGTTCCCCATGGTTACAATCATAATCACTAAACCGACTTGAATCCGAACTACGATTCAGCTGAAGTGTCACAAAAATTGGATTGACTCTTCAGCCCATCTTCTTGCTAGCTCTAGTGGCGCCCTTTCCCTCCCTTCCCTCTCCCCTCAATTCTCAAAAGTTTTCTTCATTTTCGTGCAAAGGCAAACTCTCTGAATTTATGGCCAACCTTTCCTTCAGTGATCTTGCAATGAACAGGAGTTTTTTCGTTATAAATTTGTACGGAGCGATCAACCAATTCTGGCAGAACGGGAGCTCTACATGACCAAATCTTCCTGCAACTCTCTCTATTGCTCCTCATCTTCAACAAGAAAGCATCGACAAAACTGCCCTTCCATATAGATCGTCGTGGCACAAACTCATTCCAATTCCCCACTACTGTTTGAAAGAAATCCACTCCCCCCTCCCGCCCTCTTCTAGACTAGACTCTAGTTGCGAAGCGGTCGAGTGGACCTAATATAACTATAGTAGCGGGGTGGAGGCCCCACCCCCTCTCCACCAAGCCCGCGCCCCCCCCCCCCCCCCACCACAATTCCCTCCCACCCTGCAGGGCTACCCCGACACTAAACTGCCCTACTCTAGAATGGCAGGGGAGGGGGGGTGGTTCAATAGGGCTATAGCCCCCTGTGAATGAATTTCTACCCCCCCTCTATAGAAATTGGGCTATAGAGGGGGGGTGGTGAGTATTCTCCTACCCCTACAATTCTATGGTAGCTATAGTGCCGGGGAGCCCTATCCCTATAGACCCGGCACTATAGTGGGGGAAGCCCCCCTTTCTAGAGTTTATATTGCCCTACTATAGCCCTATTGAACCCTATCCCCTACTATATAAAGGTAAGGAGGTGGGGGACCTCTCCCTCTCTTATTCCACTATGGGCGTCGGAATGAAGAGAGCCTCTACATCTATCTGCATGCACAAGTAGACTGGGTGCCCTATGGTTCAGCGAGCCTTCTGCATGCATCAGGGAGGGATAGGGGCACGCACTGCCCCCAATTCTTAATTACTATGGGCCACCCTATCCCTATCCTATCCTCTAAATTATAGGGCTAGGGCTATGCCTATGCCTATGCCGCACTCACATTTTTTGCCCTACTATTTATTGTTTGATTCTCCATTATCTATCAGGCAGGGACAATAAGGAAGTCCCCAACTCTAGCAATTGCCCTACCAGGGGTGGGAGGTAGAGCTGTCGGTGCAGTGGGACTATTTATTTGGATGGCCCTGCCCCTGCATCTGCATCTATTATTGCTCAATTCTATACGTAACATGCCAACCCCTTTGCCATAGTTCCCCATACCTTTAGAACCCCTCCCCTAAAAGAGATTAGATTATTCCTCTGCATGCACCAGCAGGGTTTCAATATAGTTTTTAACCCTCTTCTCCACCGGTTCCCTGAACCCTACCGCATCCCCCTACTATTTGGTTGGGTAAGGGCTTCACATCTCTAGGAGGAGATAGTTGCAACTTGGGCATGTTATGTATAGAATCTACCTAAAGAAACCCCCCCACCCATCCCCGCACACGTGGGAGAGGCACTATAGTTCCAACCCCACACACGCCCCCCCCAATATCTCTCGGGCCCCTACTATTTATTAGGGAAGGTAGGGGTGGTGCCATGAACGAGTTGATGCGAGGGTGGAGATCAAATCACTCAACCAAAAATCTTACTTGAAGCACTCGATTGCCTTATTGATTCTTAGTTTTCCAGCAAAAACAAATGCAACGGGAACATGCAGAGGTTCATGGTGTGCTCTTGCTTGCTTTGTTCCATCAACCTAAGCCCTTTCCATAGAAATAGATAGAGGGCCTTTGCAGGCTATAGCTTGGCAACTCAATCACCAGGGCCCCGATAAATTGGCATTTCCCCTGCATACCCCCTATACTATTAAAGGGAAGGGCCGGGTGGGTGCTCCGGTAGGCAGCCTATGCTTTCTTTACTACTAAGGGAGTGGGGTCATTGACTGGGTTAAGGTAAAGTACTGGTCTGGGTTCGGGGATAGACAATTGGGTGATACATCTATGTAGTGCTCCCCATCCATCTATCCAAGATAGGCCAAGGGCCATGTATTATTCCATTGACCAACCTTCCAGCTACCCCATAGAATTGTAGGGGGCCCCTTGAGAATAGTAGGGCATTGATACTAATTTCAAAGAATACAAAACTATCTATGAATACAGGATAGATTACCAGCTTGAGAATTAGTCTAGTATGGTGTTCATACTGAGCCTCTATCAAGAATGTGCATATGGGTAGGAATGTAGAGATCTATTCCCTGTAGGGTGTGGGGGGCCCGCCCCTAGGGGTGGGAGGAGGCGGCTGGCCCTATGGGTGAATATCATAAATATGTAGAGGTCTTCGCTGATTCTCTCTCTGGCTCATGTTTGGGTCCTGTATTTTCAATCGATGTTTTCAATCTCAGCTAATGCCCTTACCTCATTCTTTCGGTGAGCTACACTCTACACCATCAATGCCCTCTCTCCAAAGCTAACATCTATCTAAATTGAGTCAATCCCTAGCAAGCAGACGTGGGTAAGGCATCAACTATGTGCATGCAGAGAGTAGGCCTTCCTGGCCCGAGCGGATGGTCTCTGGCCTATCTGATTCCTTTCCTGGTCCGATCAGAACCTAGCGTGTTGGTTCTGCAGGGTCCCCTACTATTTTATGGGCTGCGAGCACATATCATCCATCATGCACGAAGCTTACGCATGGCTTTAGATGGCCACCTGAGGCGTTCATCAGTTAGATGCCACGGAAGAGGCGGGCTTCGGTACACTAGAATAGGTGTGTTACCGTGTTCCAAGTAACACAGGGATATAGACATCCCTAGTCCTACGCGAAACTCTAGATCCCTAATGGGGGTTGCTTTGTCAAGCCAGGCGAGTGGGGTGAGTGGGAAGATATAGTTGGGGTGGGTGGAGGTAAGGGAATTCATCGAATTTATGACTCATCCCATATACCATATGCTGTGTCGGTTTGGATCATCCATTCATTCAGTCTCCGATTTCCCTTACCCTTAAAATAGTAGGGGTAGGGGTCACACCGCCCCTACAATTCTATGGGGCTTTGCATCAGGGTCACTCTAGGCGATCTGTGAGCGCCCCCCCTTACCCCCCTATGAGTTGTTGCCCCCACCCTGCCAGGCATCCCTACAGGCCTAGGGCCGGGGGGTAAGGGCCCTACTATGGAACAAGGGTGAGCAAAGCCCCTGGCGAATAGTAGGGCCAGGGTTCCTTGAATCGAGAAAGCCCCGGCCATTAAGTGCTATGCCTCGATCATCAACATGCATGCTCTACGTTCTAAACCCAACTCTTGTACCTGGTGCCTATCCATATCCATATTTAACAACTGAACAATTGGCTCAAGAATTCATTCTTCACTCTATATATAGTTGATAGCCTTGATCCATTGTTGGTAGACTAAGGACGAACACTCATTGCCACCAGGGCGATCGATAGCATTTACGCCATTGCGAGCTTAAACATCTATATGCTTGGATCTATATATAGGAGATAGCTGGGGCAGCTAGATCTATATGATGGGGGGACATCAGTAAGTCATGCCATGCCCCCCTTAACATTCAGATATGGCCGACAGCAGATAGGTATAAAGGGTAATTCATAGGGGGCCCCTATCTCTATATAATAGCTTAGCTATTTAGTCAGATCTTAACGTTCAGCCCCTATCCAGAGTTTGACATTTAGATAGCAATAATAGAGGGAGAGGCCTTGGCCCTGGGGCATGCACCCTTAAATCGTTCACTAGTTAGCGTAGAAAGGAAGGCTGCAGGTTTGTGCGGCATTGCCTGGGTCGAGTGACTGGTTAGGGAAACTATAGAGGTAGGGCTACTATATGCCATGTAGGGTGGGGGTGGGCATGTTACGTATAGAATCTTTCTCTATCTTGTCAGTCATAGGGGACCGATGACTCGATTGATGGTTCACTGCCGGGCTCATAGTCCTTGACCTTTCTTCATAATGGGTTCGTTCGATGAACCATGCCTTCATCGTCTCCTCCTCCCAGATCCCAATTCATTCGTTCACCTCTGTTCCCAAGACCCACCCATCAGTGACCCACCAACAGAATGAATGGACTGATAAGAGGAACAGGGCCTCCCACCTCATAAAGCTCGCTACTTTAGTCAATAATCTAAAAGGGGGCCTGTCGGGTCATGCTCTTCATTCACAGTCATCCCTGCAGCACTATCCTTCCCTTGCCTGCTAATGAGTTCTCTGTCCCTTGGGGTTATACCTCTCCATCCAAATGATCAAGTGGATTAGATCTCCTCCTCACCTCTACATTAGTAGTTGAGTTCAAAAAGTCTCGATTCGATCGAACCCCCTACTAACTATACCCTACTATTCTAAAGCCCCGGGCCCACCCAATCCCTAGTTGTGGGCATGTTACATATAGAATCTGGAACCCCCTACCCCTACTATTTTAAGGGTAAGGGAAGGGGGCAGATTATTGCTTCCCACCCATCTTGCCCTATTATTTGTAAGGGCCCTACCCCCTACTATTGAAAGGACGTGACTCTGCATGCATAATGATCAACTCAGCATGCAAAGGTAGGGTTAGGAGGGGCCTCGGCCCCCCGTATATTGTGTCGGGGCAACTTAGTGCCACCCATAAAAAAGTAGGGGGGTCACCCCATAGCCCATAAAATAGTAGGGGAGGGCACCAGCCATATGAGTGACTCAACTAAATTATAGTTCCTACCTATCAATAGTAGGGCGTGCCGGTAGGGTTAGGGATCCAGTCGCATGAAGCAAAAGGTGAGTCAGTTGGTTCTGCAGTAGATTATGCAGTTGGTTCATCAATTTACCTAGTACCATAGCCAGTAGTAGATTCAGTCACAGAGATAGATCGAGAGGCAAACCCATGTGTTCTAGATCGAGACCCATATCTTTCCCTTATAGATCCATACCCAGATCTAGATATAGATCAAAACCACCTACATCAGTAGCAGAGAAAGTGCTAGCATCTAAGCTAGTCTTAGTTCAAGTTCTAGATCCATCAGCCTACTATTTTAAGGGCCCCTAACCTATCCCCTACTATTGAAAGGGAAGGGGAAGGGGTAGTAGTAGCTAGAGAGGCAGTACCAGTTTAAGCATCCCTACCATTTGAAGGGGAAGCATATCCAAATAAGTTGATCTATCAGTTTAAGCACGCACCACCAGTAGAAATGAAAGTAACATACCTAGTAGTAGTTCCAAACACATACCTTCAACTAGATCCATACCTTCATGATCAAAAGTCTGACCGGGGGGCGAACGAAAAGGTCTCTAATGAAAACTCATGCCAGAACACCCCGACACTAATTATAGTAGGGCGGCGCCCCCTAGATGAATATTGGGCAAAGCTTGGGGTAGGGCACCTTTGAGGGTAGGAGACTAGAGCAGGAGGGTCAGAAGCAAAGGTAGCATAGGTACATAGAGCATCAGATCCTGCAGCCCTACTATCTAAAAGGGACCGACCTACCCTACTATCAATAGGGTGCCGGGTGTTCATAGGGAATTCTAGTTGGTGGGGGGTTCCCTACTATTCTATGGGTAGTCGGTCGAAGCCCAGGGGATAACTAGGAGGAGGGGCAACCTTGGTTGTGGTAGAGAGCCGTAAGCACGGTGGGGGTGACGGAGGATGTGCTCGTATGGTCCATAGAGGGTACCTCTGCCTACATCATTGATTGTTGGGAACTGGAACTCCCCCATATTCAAAATATGCTTTCCTCGGGGCATCACGATCTGTAGCTCAAATGGTCTCTCATGAAGTATCTATTGGTCTAATCATTATTACCGTACTAATACATGTAGGTTCTCATAATACGAGTGAGATCATCATGGCACAAAGGCAGATATGGTTTGGTATTCCCTTGTTCCCCGTATTGGTTATGTCCTCCATCCCTCGTCTAGCAGAAACTAATCGAGCTCCTCTTGATCTCCCAGAAGCGAAGCTGAATCAGTTGTAGGCTATAATGTAGAATATGCGTGAGATGAGATCCTTAAGAGTTCACTGTTGGCAGAAGCCAATGTCCCTGTAGGGCGGGGACTAATTTGGACTGAAACAAGGCCAACTGCTTCTTGATGGAGGCTGGGCCTGGCGGCACTATTCAATTAATTCGCCCATAATCAGTTTAGTTGGGAATCATGAATTCCTATTAGAAGAGTAGGGCACCAGCACTATAGCTAGCCTTAGAATAGTAGGGGCCCAATAGGTGGCAACTATCTCCTCCCACCCGCCCTGGCCCTTAGGGGGCTGGGGTCACCCTGTTGCCATAAATAATGGTAGTGTGCATGCATAGGGCCCCTACTATTCTAAGGTAGTTGTTCCCATAGAATAGTAGGGGCCCACCCTGCTTCTAATTATTCTAGAAGGTGGCCCTCTATTCTATTGTTAAAACACTTTACTGCTATATACCGATTAATGCTATGCCCCCCACCCCCCCAAAGAATAGTAATATACCTCAATTATATAGAGGGGGGGCGGTGTTCTCCCAGTAGGGGGCGCACACACACCCCAGCCAGGGAATCCTTCATGCCCTACCCTACCCTACCCTACCCTATAATTCTAAGGCTAAGGCCCCGGCTTAACCTTAGAATAGCAAGGGGCGGTTCATAGGGAATAGTTGTTGGTGGGTGGGTGGGGGGAGCCCTTACCCTTACCCTTTCCCTTACCCTTAAAATAGTAGGGTAGGGCAGGGTAGGGTAGGGAACCCCCCACAATTAATCTACCAACTCCCTTAGCCCAGGGTCAGGTGGGAATAATAGAATAGTAGGGCCGCCCACTCACGGGGTGGGAGGGAAACTATAGTTCCAACCCCACACACGGGGCTTCCCTGCAGGGCCCCTACTATTCTCAGGTAGTTGCCTGCCATAATGCTTCGATAGAGTCTCTTGGCGAGCCTCTCCTACCATGGATTCCATCCCCGTAACCGCCCCTAGACTATTGTTGTGGTCGAGTCTCTTGGCGAGCCTGAACAATGGAATAGAGGGCCACATGAACACCCACAAGTTCGAGAAATCTCGGGTGGTCCCTGCTGCATCATCACGAAGTGAAATGAGTGGGGGGAATTGTGGTTGGGAATTATACCCTCCCACCTGTAGGGCCGGAGGGCATTCATTCCTTTTTTTTTATCAAGATCTCGGCACCACCCACCACTACCCTACAATAGAATTTTAGGGGGTTGGTGCGTTTGCATGAACCTACAGAGGCCCCTACTATTCTAAGGGCCTAAAAGTCCCCTCCCCTAATAATTGTTCTGGAAGACCCTTTTGTCCTCATGCCATAGAATAGTAGGGGCCACCCTGCATGTGCATTCACATGGGGGATAGTAGGGAAACTTGTAGGGAATATCCATCTCCCCCCAAATGGGGGTGGGGGGGAGGTAAGAGGGGATAGTTGGCATTTAGTTTAGTTTAGTTTAGAGTAGGGCGCCAGTCCCTTATAAATTATAGGTTGTTCCTTAGTCACAAAAGGTATACAATGACAAAGGTGATTCCAATTGGCCCTTGGCCAAGCACTTCGGATGTAGAACTAGGTCGTGCTGCAAGAAAGGTCTCTTTCTCATTAGTTAGGTGGGGTGAGACAAAACATTTGCATGTTCGATATAGCTGCCTGTACAATGGAATATGTGTCATAAGGGGGAATCCCGACAATACATCGTCAATTGGCAATGTAAACATAGGTGGGAATATTCGATCCTAGGGAACCATCGCAGGGATGGTCAGAGGGGGCAACGTCAACGACTGTCCAGCAGAGCCTAGAGGAGGGTTACTTCGAGCCTAGAAGGAGCGCACAGGCTCACCTCTTTCATAGAGATGGATGGATAGGGCAGCTGGTCAATCTCATAGATCCGATCGACGAGAACCAAACCACCCTTCCCATATTGACTGGTGGACATGGACGGACCCGTGAACGAGCAATACATCGGCGTGAATGGAGAACAACATGCCCCTACTATTCTAAGGTAAGGCCCCTACCTAAAAGGACCCCCCCTACCCCTAGAATTTTATGGTATGGTGGGCCCCTATAATTTTATGGGGTGGGGCCAATGATAAGATAGGCTAAAATTTTATGGGCTATGGGGGACTGAAGCACTGATATGCATCTCCAAAAATGGAGGGCCCAGAACCAGGACTTATTGCCTGAAGGCCCTTCCCTAGTATTGCTTCCAGGCCCTCCCCCAGTATTGCCTGAAGGCCCTTCCCTAGTATTGCCTGAAGGCCCTTCTCCAGTATGTTTGTTCGACTCTAGTCAGGCGCGCCAATCAACAGTTATAGTGAATAGTTTTGCAACTTCCTGAATCAACTATAATAATAGGCGGGAGAACCGCCCCTACTATTTTATTTGCAAGAACGAAGATTGGTGGGCATCGGCGGGTGGAGCCCTACTATTTGAAAGGGGACATCCTGAAGGATAAGAGGGTGAATCTTAACCACTTGAGCATCGAGGTATGGGCCCATTAAAATAGTAGGGGGTGTGTAGGGCCCCTACTCCAATTAATATAGTTCCACTTGCTAGAGTAAATGGCACTCTCCTTAAGCTTAGAGGGGGGTGGGCATGTTATGTATAGAATATGCCTTTGCAGGCAGGCAGAACTTAACGAGCACCACTAGTACCAGCACCTATAATTTCAGACCCAGATGCAGATCCATACCCATATCCCGTAGCAACAGATTCTTTAGTTCGAGCATATCCATATCCTATAGTCTCATATCTAGTTCCAAAGCCCTACCCCTACCCCCTACTATTGAAAGGGAAGGGAAGGATAGTTCCAAAGCCCTACCCCTACCCCCTACAATAATAGGCGAAGGGGCCCTATATTTTAAGGGTAAGGGTAAGGTAAGGTAAGGGAAGGAAGGGTTGCTAAAAAAGAGTAGAAGCAGTAGCTCCAGCATCATATATAGAGACGTATCCACTAGCATCAAAGCAAGTAGTTCACCATCAGCAGTAAAGGCATAGGTAGCTGAGGTAGACCACCCAGTTACAGATCGATGAGATCTAGTTATTTATTCAGTAGTTGACCTAGATCCATAGCCATGAGCTATGGGAGTCGTGGAGGCAAAGGTTGGTACAAAGTCATAGCCTACAGCAGAATGGGTAGCAATTGGCCCCCCTACTATTCTATTGCGAGCATAAGAAACAAAGGCAGGTACATAGGTAGGCCCAGTAGCTGATTCCTTCCAACTCCAAGAAAATAGTGTAATCTCTAATCTATATCCTCCGCCAACTCTCCTCCCTACTATTCTAAAGGGCAGCCCCTAAAACTCCATGGTAGCCTGCCTATAAAATGGTAGGGTGATAGAGAACTATTCCCTACTATTGTAATGGGCAACTATAATGGGGTGGTGCAGGGGCATAGTCTGCAGGGTGCTCCTTTTCTAGGCGGAGTTAGTTAAGGCTCTGCCACTGGTGGCTATGGAATAGGATCTTAAACTAGTGTTTGATCTCAATCTGGAGGATATGTATCTACCCCTAGAACTAGATGTCAAATCCTATAGAATTGAATATGCAGGCTCTACCTCTGCACTCTCTGGTTGAATGATATGGGAAAATGTTTGATATGTCATACTGCAAGCCTACCCCGTTTATTCTATTCTCATACCAGATCTAGCACGTCTGAAGCAATCGTACCTACCCCACCCCACCCCAATGGGGGGGATCTTGCCCCATTCAGATCATACTGAGATAGAGACATAACGGATTAGAGCGGCGCCAGGTCTGATCAGAGAAGGAAATATCCAGATAACGGGAATATTGTTTGTCCAGGGATGATACGATAGTGCGTCTATACAGATCTATGTGAGCAACGTCGGTTCAATGCTTCAATAGTCGAAAGGAACAATTTCTGCTCTGATAGGTTCATCTGATGCAAGTTCTAGAAAGTAGGGCTGGATGGGGCCTCCGAAGAGATGCCTTCCCAAGGCCCCCCCCTCACCTACTTTTATAAGGGCTATAGTTTCCTATGCAGGATGGTGGGGTCTTGCGGATGGGTGGGGGGAGATGGGGCTGCCTAAAAAGGAGGGAGGGGGAGGACAACTTGTATATGAAAGCCTATAGTTTCAAAGGGCTCCCACCCTACATGCCCAACTGGGATAGCCTATACCTCCCACCTAACCCCACCTATAAGGGGAAGGTGGGGGGTAAGGTCGGGCCTTCCACCCAGCCCGGGATGGGTGGGGCTTATGCCGAGTCAGCGAAAACTACTAGAGAGACTGGCACATTTACTGGTTCAATCAAGCTCGGTCGGGTTCTTGATAAACTTTTGGAGCCGGTCAATCAGAGAAGCTACTAATAGTATGGATAATTGATGCTCTAGCTTCTCTTGGCGGTTGTTACACCCTCCTACAGCTATCTCCTCCCACCCCCTACTGAAAATCGATCACTAAAAGAATGACCATAGAATAGTAGGGGCCCTCCCAGCCTCGCATCTGTTGCTTGTCACAATGATCGACTAGAAATGATTTAGTGAGGAATAGCTTATTGTGTTCTGGTCCCATCCTCTCGCTCGCACTATCTCACACTAGCCTAACCAGCTCAGTACACTCTGCAGTGATACCGAGTCCGCTCTGCACCCTTTCCTCCTGGTGAGCCCAGCACTGGATCATTTGATGCTTCCATCCCCATGGCATAAGCACTTTCATGCCCATTTCACAATTATGCTCGCCTTTTCGAGGTGGGTGGGAGGCAATATAGAAGGCAGAGAGGCGGGAGCCCATAGAATTTTAGGGTTTATTGGCGCGGTGGGAGGATAATAGAGTTGAAATATTAATGGTTTCATTGTCCAAAGGATCTGCTCGAATCGAGCATGTTCCCACTGGCTCATCTATGACATTCGCCCGAGCGAAGCTGGTCGGAGGGGATCGCCAGATCCCTTTAGAATAGTAGGCTCTCATAGGGGTCCTCTGAGAAATAAACCTCATCATCCACCATTTTGCATAGAAACCCCAAACCCTTTCCAGGCCAAACTACATTCCCAAATCATATATAGGAAATTCAACCAACCCCCCCAATCCAATCCGATCCCTATTGTTCCATGACCCAGTTCAAAAAGAATGGGGCCGCTTTCTGTTCAAGTACCCAACCAAACTTTTTGTTCAATAGCTAGCATTCCCTACCCTTCAAGCCTACTATATCTAAGGGGATAAAGTGATAAAAAGCTAGCCAACCAGGTTCGTTCATTACTAACGAGCGTAACCAGGACTATGGTAGGCAGTAAGGGGTGAGTGAGCATGTTACGGCACTAAGACAGACTGGTAGCTCCAGGTCCCCAGTCATGATTTTTCCATATAGAACTAGGGCCCGCAGGGCTTACATGAAGCCAGTTGGTCACTCTGGATTGAACCCCCTACACGTTCTGATGGGCATGAATGAGTGGGTCCTTAGTGAATGGATAAAGCAACACAACAATATATCTCTATAAATGACCATGCTTCACTTTCTCACCCATGATCACGATCGCTGGGCCAATGAATAGCAGGCATTTTGAGAGTGAAAGGAGGCCCACTGCAATAATCTATTTGATGGGGCCTCCTTTCCCCTCGCTCGCCACGGGGGCGTGTCAAGGGCCTCTGTACAAAGAATCTAGAAGTCCCCCCCCCCCTCTATTGTTTAGGTGAAGGGGAAGAGCACGATCCATCCGACTGCATGCACACGAATAGAACGTCGGGTGTGTGCCAGTGCCAGGTAACCCCATCCCTATTTTTTTAGCCCACGGTTATCCTCCACCCTACCTTCGACACTGGCTTGACTCCACTTCTATGTCGGCACGGTGCGTGATGGCCACCATAGAATTGCCCTATATTAGAAAGGGGTCGGGGCCCAATGGCATGTACTAAAGAAACCTGTGGCAAAAGAGGTTGCACTCAAAGATTCCCCCACAATTTTATAGGGTCCCCACTAAAATAGCCGGGTAGGGGGTAACATGAATAATCACCATAATAGGGGGCCTGCTGCCCCACTATAGAGGATAGGGCATAGGCCGGTAGGGCCAGATTCCCTATAAAACTGTAGGGGGTCCCCCTACTCTTTTAAGGGCCATTGTAGGGGATAGAATAGTAGGGTAGGGGACTAGATTGTATACTATCCCTGCCCCCCACTATAGTTTCAACCCCACACATGCCCCCCAGGCCCTAGTATTCTATCTATGGGCCCTATTATTATTCACCTACCCTACCCTATAATTTTATGGCCTAGCCTAGCCTATCATTTTATGGGTATGGGTATGCCCCCCCCCCCCCAGCCTAGCCTATCATTTTATGGGTATGGGTATGGGCTAGCCCCCCTAGCCTAGCCTATCATTTTATGCCCCCCCCCCCCCATCATTTTATGGGCTAGCCCTAGAATTTTAGGTATGGTATGGGAGATCCTATCATTTTATGGGCTATAATTTTTTGGTATGGTATGGTATGGGATGGGCAGATTATTCAATTGTGGGGGTTCATGTGGCCCTTTATTCTATTGTTGGCGGGCAAATGCCTCTAATTTTATACCTAAAGATAAACCAAAGAAAAGCTTTGGACATGTGATTGTCCATCATGGATCCGCCCCCCTCCCTCTGCATGCACAATTGCATAAACGTCATTCTTTTGACGAAGCACCCCTATCCTGCAGACCCACTACCACTATAAAGGTATACAAATTAGGGGTAGGTCGGGGCATCTTAAGCGACAAACAACATGGATCAGAATGAAATGCCACTATCTCCCACCCTGCTGCCCTAGCCTTCATCGGTAGGGGGTTAGGCGCTATCTCCAAGGCTTAACGCTGAATATGCCAGAAGATGGCTGCACCCACTACCGTATCTATAGCTAGAGTCAGTAATTGAATAGTGCCATAGAGAATCAACTTAAATCATAGTGTTTTCCCTAGCATTCGTTGTTCTGGATGGATTACTTTAGATAGGTAGGCACTCCGGTGCCCTGCTCCTCACTCCCCTGCACAGCTAGGAGAAAGGGGCATCCATCAGATCAACTCGCCATCAACTATAGCCCCCATGAACACCCACTCTTGGGAGTATAGTATTGTAGGTAGTATAGTGGGGGGGGTATGGCGTTGACCCGCAACTAGACTCTAGTTTACCCAGAGTTCGAGTAAACTACGCAGATCTTTTGCCCCTACAATTCTATGGTGCCAATCGAGTAGAGAATAAATTCTATCTGTAACATGCCAACCTAACGACCAACCCATGAATTTGACAATCATCACTATCACGAAAGAGGGCATTCTCTCAAGATTAAAAACTCTCTTTGATTGCATTCACATGATGATTGCCCGAGATTGGGGGACTTTTCACGTAGTTATTCGATGTTTCGATGCCTCGTAGGCTAACATCCATGGCCTACAATTCTATGGGGTGCGACGTGTCTCTCAGTTAGTGCCTACTATTTTATGAAAGGGAAATAGTTTCACTCCCTTATGATGTGAGAACAAGAGTTTATGTCAAAATCTAAATAGCTATCCATAATCATGCAAACATGCGACGCTACGCCCTGGACATCTCATCGCATTAATGTCTGGTTACACGTCGTGCTTAGAGATGGATAGAGATAGGGACATAGCCAAGCTACCAAACCTTGCTTTAATGGCCAGTTCA
Organism: Cupressus sempervirens; assembly: GCA_028749045.1. Lineage (NCBI taxonomy): Eukaryota > Viridiplantae > Streptophyta > Pinopsida > Cupressales > Cupressaceae > Cupressus > Cupressus sempervirens. The sequence continues at coordinate 436,106,203 of CM053792.1, forward strand.
ATTTCTAATCGACCTACATTGGGGTATCTTTAATATGACTGTAGGCCGGTTCTTTCGTTGGATAACTGGTATTGGAATGTAGCACCTGGTGGGCCCATAAAATGATAGGGGATTGAAATGTATTATTTGCCATAGAATAGTAGGGGTCCCCCTACCCTAGCCTAGAATTTTATGGGTATGGGCCCCCCCTAGCCTAGCCCTATAATTTTTAGCGAAAAAACATATTATTAGTGAGTGGATCGGACTTGATTGATCTCATTGATTGGTAGATCGTTTCGGTGCATGGTATATAACTGAGCTCGTTGGTTTGCAGCATGGGCATTTAACAGTGGGTGGTGCGCAGGAGCAATGTGTGATCTACTTATTGGCATTAGGACCTCAAATTCCCATTGAATAGTAGGGCCCAGGCTCGGTAGTAACCTTAGTAGGATTAGGCCTAGGTTGCGCATAGTAAGCTGATGATGCCGTAGCGACACTCTATTGTCGCATACAGGGGGAAATGGGTGGAGGAACCTTTCTTGCCCTCTTATGAGCAGAACCATTAGACAATTGGTTTGGAACACATTGGAATCCTGCCTGTGTCGGCAAATGCGCTTGGCGATCAGGCTCACCTTGGTGAATTGGCGATTGGTATCTCGCTCAAGGTCGGTAGCTATGTGACTGGTGTTGGATCAATCGACATCAACTGAGACTGGATACAGATATGCAGGATCCACTTTTGGCCTTGGATCTCCAATGAATGAAACTATCTGCTACGTGCCTTACTATCCATAGGCTTTCTCCATATCTATATATGATGATGCTGGTGGTTTGAAATTGTTCATGCAAAGCGGCGAACCTGGGACTGTAACTGGCGATGTGTGCTGCTACCTATGGCCTACACCTATGTGTCCTTTGGTTCTTATGGCTCTCAAACTGCACCTTAGAATAGTACATTTGGTTCCCTTTGCCTATTATTATAGGGGCCCCCCTTCATATTATTGCATCAGCTCAAGCAACTGGAACTGGAAGAGATGCTCCTACCTTTGTATCGGGCCCTACTATTCTATGGGTGGAGAACTGATTCAGAATCAATTGGTTCCCCCTTTCAGATTATTATGCACTTCTCTCCTGTCCTATGATCTACTCTTGGCTAGTCTGACCTTGGAGATGCCCCCCATAGAATAGTAGGCCTCTAGGCACATAAATAAGCCTATTTATTCTTTTATAAGCAAGAAGCGACTAGATGCTTTCAGCGATTCCTCCATAATGACTTCGTTATGCTCTTTAGCCCAGGAAATGTGAAGCGGTGGGGGGATCTTCCTATAATCTGGATGGTTCGGAGCTTGGCCATCTAGAATAATAGGGCTATAGTTGAGTTGCCAAACAAGATTTCCTATATAATGTGGGGCCCATAAAATTCTAGGGCCCATTACCTTCATGGTAATGTGCGGTAAGGTCCTCCCATTACCTGCCTGTATAATAGTAGGGTCATGAAGGTAAGGGCTAACCATAGAATAGTATAGTAGGGGCCGATGTTAGCTTGAATAATCTATTTAGGGGGAATTGATAGGGGGCAACTACATTGGAACTATTATCCGCTGCTCAAAAACCCATAGAATTTCTAAGGTCTGGCTGCCCATAGAATTTTAGGGATCTGCTGCATTCTTGAAATGAGATGCTGCAAATTGAGGTTGATGAAAAAGAATCGGCTGGAGTCATCAGTAGGGGTTAATGGCATCAGCCTTAGTGAATAGTTGGGGCTGGCCTAGCCTATAATGTTCTAAAGGCAGATTCTATATGCCTGTGGGGTTGGGTGGGGGGCATAGTCGCCCACCCCACTATAGAGGATAGGGCCTATAAAACCTGAGTTGCTTGTCCTAGCTTGCCTATCACAGGTCAAGATTTCTTAATGGGCGAGATATAGATATAGGACAGCTGCGGCTATGCTAAATACAGTATCCCCCAGCCTACTCTCTATAGTTGGAGCCCTATTGAGTGAGTGAGTAAGTGCAGGCCCTAACACCAACTCCCGAGCTTTAACTAGATTAATAACATAATACACAACATGAAAGGTTCCGCTCTCAATTCCTGATTGTTCTAGAACTAGAGTTCCCGACTTGCCCTATATATCTATAATAGTACCCATTGACTGCCCAACCCCAGACCTGTCTATATCTAGAGAGATTAGATCCGAGTGCCTATAGATCAGAGGAAGGTCTTTGAATGGTTAGTCCTAATTATTAGGCTCAGTCTTTAGCAGCAAGTTTGATTAAGATCCGATCCATATGTAGCTGATGATGCCATACCATACTTGGTAGTGCAGTGATGCAGTCCATACCATACTATACTCTACTCTAGATAGTCGACCTACCCAATCAGATCGATCAATGGATGAGAGTTGGCGAGAGAGATAGTCGGGCCTTGACTATAGAGACTAGACAGTAGTTCCTCCTCGATTGATGACTAGACATGATGGGAGGAAGGGCAGGGAAAGCTTTAATATATAGGGATAGGGCCAGTCTCCCTTGGGCCCACCTTTAAGCCCTATCTATATATGGATGGCCCGACCGCGCCCTACAATTCTATGCCACTATATTATAAGTCTATTAGAGAGTATAGCTCAGCTGGGGGCCGCTATCCAGATATCGTGATGCCTACTATTATAAGGGGTAGGAGTATTAAATAAATCTAGCCCCATCACATCTCATTGTATCTGATCCGATCAAGACGAGATGACTATTTCTATAATCGTTCTGATCGATTTTTTGGGGGGACCCACTATAATTTTTAGTTCTATAACTCCCTACAATTCTAAAGGTGCTAGAACTCCCCTTCCCTTAAAATAATTAGTTAGTTAGTAGGGCAATTTTCATCAAGATGCCGACCAACTTCTCATAGGCGCTCACCCACCCCATCCATAGTTAGTTAGGGGATTTGATCGAGGGGTTGTGGGGGACCAACTCATATGTAGTTGAGGGTGAAACTTAACCCCCCACCCAGCAGGCCCCAGCTGCTAATATAGTTATAGTAGCGGGCTAGAGTTCAGCAACAAGTTTTATTGCGTACCCCAACCAAGGTTGACCGCCATATCTGGATAGGCCGTTCATCAACGAAATGCAGTGGTAACACACAAGGTGGAGTCTCGCCCTAAACAGATCCTTTAGAATAGTAGGGCCTACTATTCTAAGGGGACAAGGCAATGCACTAGGGGACCCTAAAAATTCTATGGGCTGTAATAGAATAAACTCCAATAGATGTAGATATGGATAGGGCTTCGGGGCATAAACAGAGGCCTTTCTATAGTGGGCACCCTAACAATATAGGCCCGACTAGACTATCTATCATCCATCGCTGGCCATTTGGCCTAGCCTAAAATTCTATGGGGAATAGTTGGAGTCGTCTATAGTCTTCTCTTCTCCCAATAGTTGGTTGGTTACATCACTTGAGATACAACTGTCACTTGACCAAACTAACCATCACTCGAGTTGAGATATCTAGGAAAGGACTGTTGAGTGGCGCTCACTCACTACCTTAGAATTGTAGGTGCCCTTCCACTACCATGTTTAAGCCCCTATTTTGATTCTATATGTAACATGCCAAACAATAGAATAGAGGGCCCCCCACCCATATTACGTATAGAATATTTCACCCCCTACCCCCGTGCGGCCTGGCCCTATTATAATAAAGGGCAGGATGAATAGGGTGATGCAATGGATGATTGATCCATGAGGCTATCCCTCATCAAGACGGAGTGAGGGTTACGGGGAGACCTCATCTGCCTTAGACTTGTAGGGCATGAGGGCGAGGTTCGACGCCCTACTATTAAAGGGGGCAGGTGGGACAACTGATCGAATCTAGGCAAAATGCATTATTGGCCTGCCCTACTCTATTTTTGTGAAATAAGAAAGAAAGCAGTGTTTCAGGGGTGCCTATCCTTCCTACACCGGTGGGATGGACAGTGTTCAACGCCCCCCCCCCCCCCCCCCCTTTGCCATAGTTAGTAGGGGGCTCCAGAAGGAAGGGAGATGGGTGAGGGCAAGGAACGGCTAGATAGTTTAGCTTTGAGACGGCCCTACTATTCTATGGGCAAGCTCCATCGCCCAGATAGAATATTGAGTGTTTGGCTCTGCTAACTAGATAAGATTTCAACCCGAAAAGGAGGCCTATAGATAGTCCTAATCCTCAGAAATTGGACCATGGGTGGGAGGAAAGACTCCTATATTAGTTATTAGTTTATCCATCCTAAACCGGACAAGCTTCAACTATCGTTCTTCGGCCCGCCCGATAGGTCCATAGAATAGTAGGGGCTAGCCATATTCAAATAATGCCTATAGAATGGTAGGGCCCATTAGAATAGTAAGGTTGGGAGGCATGGAGTTATAGCCCTAATCTACTAGAATAATTGAGATAAGGGGCCCCCCCACCCAGTTCTAGCCCACTTAATTGTTATTTCTCCCAGCCTGCCCATTTGTAATGATTAGTGAACTGAACACTCTCTTGCCCTACTATTCTAAGGGGAGCCAGGGCAGCCTTCTCCTTTACTTTGAAGGCCATCTAGTAATATAATAATAGGGCTGGCTCGGGAATCAACTATAGCATCCAGCAGCATACCTGTAGGCCATCTCAGCCTAGCATCTCTTCCATAAAAGCTACTGAACTGATGTCTCCCTCTGCATGCACTGGTAGTTTATTAGTTCTAACCTGCTATCTTACAGGCCCGGAGCCGAGGCATGCCCTTCCCTGAAACCGGACTCGTTCCCATGTAGGGGTGGAGGATAGGGCCCTAGTCCAAACAACCTGAAAGGAAGGTCCTGAGTATAGGCCTATACTATAAAGGAAGGGTTAGGTCCATCCATCCTTGCTGGGACTAATCGGCCCCGCGAGATGATGCCATGCCCTTAGAATAGTAGGGCCCACCTAGCCCTACTATTCTAAAGGGGAGTTGCCCATTAGAATTGTAGGGGCTCTAAAACTTAGAATAATAGGGCCATAGCCCTACTATTCTAAGGGCACTCCCTTCTTGTTGGCTTCATTCACCCCCTCTTTCTTGAGGGGCCCTAGTAGCCGATAGGTTTCTATTGAGCTCTAGCCTGTAAGGGTAGGGGGAAATGAATCATGTTTGCCTATCTCAATACGCAATATAGTTATCCCAGAAGCATGGGAACGAATCCGGTGGGGGGCCCTCTATTCTATTGTTGGGGGGTGGGCTCCCTTACCTTACCTTACGGCCCAGGTATATTACTTAATAGTGAAAGGTACACTCGAAGAGATGTATATGAAGAGTCTGAACCTATGGAGTGAATCTTGAATAATCTATTTTAAGATTCTATGGGCGATAGCTTCTGTTGGTTCTTAACAAACCTGCGGGATAGTGTCATAGGGGCCTCTCCTTTTCGCCATTGGCTACCTGAGTTGAAGCTATCATGTACCACAGTCGAGAGGCAACAGTGAGTGAGAAGAACCAGGGCCCCTCGCATTTTGAGCCACTACATGTTATCAAGGATAACATGTAGGGATGCCTTCATCCTCCCACAACTATCTCTGTACTATATCCTCCACCAGCCAAAGAATTTTATTTAAGTAGGATGCCCTATACCTTGCCCAAAAAAAATTGGGGGGTTAAGGTGCCTATCATTTGTTGATGCCTACACTCCAAAATTAGGGAAGAGGAGCCTCACTACTTCTAGTTCAGCTCCACCGGAAGAGTATTCTCCACCAACCTTTTGTCGAGTGGTGCACTAAAATGAATACTGTATCATTCATTGGTCGACCCGCTGGCCCCTATGGGCACCAGACCATTATTGGAAACTTGTATATCTTATTCCTCTCTACCCGCCAATCGGCAGGCAGAAGGCCTTTCTTTCATGAATTCCCTACCTGCCGACTCAACCTGCCTGATGGAGCCCTTCCCATCATCATCATTGGATCTACCACCTACCCCTCATCCCCTAGTTTATGTTGATTGAATCCCCACCCACCCGAATCCCTACACAATAAATAGAAGAAGGGATTGAATCTCCTTCGAGAGATGAAGCCAAATCGACTTCTGCCTGCCGATGCACTGGTTCTCTCAGAAGAGCAGCTAGTCCAGTTAAAGCCGGGCCCTACTATTATATGATGGAGCCTACTATTCTAATTTTCTATCCTCAGAATAGAGCCATAAAATAGTAGGGGGGCCCATAGCCCATAAAATTTTAGGTAGGGCCTTCCCTTTCAATAGTAGGGGGTAGGGGGTATGGGTATGGGCCCCTATGGCTTCTATGGCAGGAGGAGAGATTAGATAGAATAGTAGGGGCCACCATAGAATTGCCCCTAAATAGATTATTCTCAAGTGTACATGCCATTCACTTTGATCAGTGCTTCATGCCTTATGCATGCAAAGTGGTAAACGTATTCTCATTGTTATCCATCTTGAAGATCCCCATACATCACCAGTGGGCTCATGCGGAGCTACAGGAGCTTTCGTAGCTATTGGGGGTTTCTCCCTCATCTACTCAGGGCCATCAATCCTAGTTGAAATGAACCTTTAGAATAGTACCTCTCCTCTAGTCGCTGCCCTACCTATGCTATAACTATAGTGCCGGGGGGCGCTAGTAATAGTTATCATGAGACAGACTCTGGCAACACCAACTGGGTTTATGTCACGAAGGCAAGAGCCCTGCCAAATAGTAGGGGGGCCCTTAAAATATAGGGGCAACGAGATCTATTTCGGCCGGCACTAGAAGGAACTACTAGCTCTTTCAACTAAGTGTTGGCACTAGGCTCTACTCCGAAAGGGATCTCTATCTGTCTCTTTCTCTAGTAGGTATTGTTCTTGCTTTTTTCCAGAAGATATAACCCCTCTGGCTCCACTTTATGATGGATGTGGGAAAATCTATGATTTGGTCAAACTGGCTAACAGAGATCCACTGAGTGAGGGATGCTCATTTGATTTCTCGGTAAAGTTCTTTACTTGCGCCTATAAAAATGGTGGGCGCTCGCCTAAAATTTTATGGGCTCTAACTGAACCCCGCTTTCGCTCTAGGCTCAATAGCCCCATGTGTGCTACTAAAATGAAGGCGGAGGTGGAGAAGCCCCTACCTCTATAGTGCACATAAGAATCTATAGTGTTTTATCGGCCGAGAAGTAGATAGCAGTTGAAGCCGAGAAAGGCTCTTCCTCCGCGGGTTGCTTCCTCATCTACTCATTTTGTGTGCGTTGTTTCTGAGGATGATAGATACTGATAGTGAGGTTTCGGCGATTGACTTTTTCCTACAATCAATAGGGAGGGTGGTCATTCCATTGGTTTGGATATAGCTCACATTTCATTAGTGAGGCAGTCTATCTCACTAGGACTCAAGTTCTTCTCGCTCGGTGTTTTGCTACGGTAGAAGCATCATTCATTGATTAGGTTACAAGATCTGCTCGAATCTGGAACAGGGCTTCAGCTTTGGCCTTAGATTCTTTTTGAAAAGGCTGTTGCAAAAACATCGATAGATGACTGAAGGTGGTCTCGTGATTGCTTCTCTAATGAATGCTCCCACATGTTCTACGGCATAAGTTGCTCTGATTTCCTTTCTTTCTTGGATCGGGGTTGCTTCACTTATCGGTTCTAAGTTGGAGAAGGTGGTTTCCCTGGCCAGGTGTTCATTCAGAAGGTCAATAATCAGTCGAGGCCCTACTAATTTAAAGGTAGATAGGTGGCCCTATATTAAGTGGGCTTTTCTATTGCATGCACTTCCTCTCTGGGGTGGTCTCCCTTGTGACTCCATCAAGGGTGGTAATTACTTTGGTAACAAAACCTACGATGATCTCCTAGCTTGGGGCAACCTGACATATCTGTGCACAAAGAATGGTGTTTCCAAGTAACTCGAACCGCCTATCTATAGTAGCTGAGCATCTTGTTAGCCCTACTATTTATAAGGCGCTCATGGTTTCTCGATGAACCGGGAGAAGAAGCGGAACCATGTCCAATCCCCAGTAGATCGAGTGGGTGGGAAACTATAGTTGTGTTCCACTGACATAAAATGGCCCTTAAAAGATAGGGGATACGATGTTGACCGAACTGTCTTTTGTGCCTTCCTAGCCATTAGTTTCCCTAGAAATTTTAGGGCATTTCCCCCACCTCCATTAGTTGGTAAAGCATTTTCCTCGAAGCCACACACCGAAGGCATGTTTCTGGTTCAAGGTCTGTCCGCCCTATCCTCTATAGTGGGCTTTCTAAGTGTGAACAACTGGCGTCATATTGTGGGCTGCCCTACTCCCTATCCTTTATATATCATGAAGCAATCGTTCAATAGCTGTTCGTCCTGAATATGATGTCAGGTTGACCCCCCTATGGATAGTAGGGTCCATAGGGGCCCATATCCGCCCCTCTATTTAGAAAAGCCTACTATTCTAAGGGTGCTGGGCAACCACAATAAGTTACGACTCTGTAGTTGAGGGCTTTTGCACTGTGATAGCTAGTGGTGAAATCAATATGATTGGGCCCAACAAGATCCCTTTATATATTGGGGACCCTGAATCCCAAAGAAGGTTATGTTCTAGTAGTAGTCGGCTCTCTGAGAGAGGGTTGTTAAAAAAGATACATATGAAAAGGTGGAGAACTCTTTTTCTTTTCCTGCACTGGGCAGCGCGCCAGATCTTCGCTCTTTGGCGCTACCCAGGATTTTAGTTCCACAGCTCCGTCTGCCATAGAATAGTAGGGGTGATGCACTTTCCGATGGTGATGACCATTTCCCTATTCTCATCCCTTCCATGGAAAGGAAGTTTCTCTGGTTGCCTTTATTGTTCTACCAACTCCAACCAGTGCATCTGGTTCCTCTTATTCTTCATTGACTTCTATGTCAGAAAGATCCGAGATGTCTTATGATATAAACCGCCATAGAATAGTAGGCATAGTCTTCTCTGGTAGGTTGTGGGCACTCGACCCATCCCACCCTACTATTCTAAAGCCCTATTATTCTATTCTTCTCAATTCCCTATCCCCACTCCCCACTCCCCATTCAATATAGGGTAGGGTAGGGGGTCCTAGTGCCATGGTAGGGCCTATCCCTATTCAATTGTAGGGTAGGGGGCCCACCCCCAACAATAATATACCAAGCCGTCTCCTCATGCCAGTCGAATATTATTGTTGGGTGGGTGGGAGGTATATGGCTCGTAGGGGCCACCCCAACCTCCTCCCCCTGCACGCACACCCATGTTCCATATATAATATCTTCCCAACAAAGTTAGCAGCCCCTACAATTCTATGGGTGGGTTGCAGCACTTTCTTAGCACTTTTCTAAAAGCTGATCAGCACATCACACCTCACAAGTCCTACTTGCCATATTACATATATATATATAGATCGGTTCCAAATGTCTAGAGCAGGAGAAAAGTCAACATGCTCATGCAGGGACTGGCATCCCTAATGTTTTGAAGTGCAGTATACCTATGCATACAGAGGCATCACAGGCATGCAGGGCAACATGGAAATTATAGATATTGCAATGAGCCCACTGTGCATGCCCTGATGTCTCGGCTCCCACCATGATCTAGAAAATGGTGAATAGAGTGCGCAGTCAATTCAAAAGAAGCTGGACGTTACTTGGTGATTCAGTATAGAGGCCCTTCAAGGTGACCAAGAGAAAAGGTCATCTCGGGGCCCTTTTCTGAGAAAGGCCTTTTGGTGGTGCTCCTGTTCTAGGTTCGTTCATAGGTATATAATAGCATGGCTGGGTAAAATATGTTGGGTAAAATATAGAGAAGCGCCGCCCACCAACCCTAAAACAGTGTGTTGGCAGGCTGGCCTATTAACCTACTACTTCAATGGAAGCTGTCGGGCCCTATATAAAAAGTTATTCAATGAGGTAGCCCTATTTCATAAAGGTTCTGGCACCAACGTTGCTTCCGCTCCTACTCTGTCTAGAAGGGCCCCCTATACCTAAACTAAATGAAGCGACCACTCGCCCACCTTACCGGCCTGCAGGGGTGCCCTAAAATTCTATGGGCATGATGCAAAGGGGCATATATAGAAAGGTATTCTAGTCGATTTGTCCTATTTGGTGCCTATATAAAGTAGGGGCCAGCCGCTCTTATTTAAAAATGCCATGCCGCCCTAGAATTTTATTAGCCCTACTATTATGAATTGTCGCCTTGCATGCTTCCCCACCTAGGGAAAATGATTCTGCAGATTGCCCCCACCCCTATATGATGGCATGGAGAAGTATAAAATTGTGGGGCCATAAAATTTTGATCGATAGGAAGGCCGGTAGGGCTCATCTACACATGTTCGAATCCAGTACCTTAATAAAGCAACAAATGTTGAGCACTGGTTCACCAGATTCTATACGTCACATGCCAGAATAATATGTTTAGGGGGAATACTTAGTCATGCCAAGGAGTGACAATAGTGATCCGATAGTGCATAAGTTGAGTTGTTTGGATTTCCTTCTCATGTGGCCCAACATTCCTTTTAGCTTTCTTAGTTCTTAGCCGCTACCACCATGCCGTAAAGCATCAATCAGATATTGGTAGAGAGAATAGGGCCACTCCAACCTTTGCTTTGAAATGGAATTTAGTTTTTTTTTTAATTCGAGCCCTTAGAATAGTAGGCCATTCAGGTCCCTACAATTCTCATGGGACGCCTTCTATTTTAGATAGATTTGAGATAGATGTTTTGCCCCCTACCCTACAATAATCTCCCTACTATTCTAAAGGCGGGTCCTACCCTACAATAATCTATTTTAGGGCCTACCCTATAATAATCTCCCTACTATTCTAAAGGTGGGGCCTACCCTACCCTACTATTTTAAGGTAAGGCAAGGCTCCCTTGCTACTACCCTACAATAATCTCCCTACTATTCTAAAGGAGGGGCCTACCCTACCCTGTATTTGAATGGGCTAAGGGATAAGGGCTAAGGGCCCCAACACTGTAGTATGGATATAGATTGGGTGGGCCCCTACTATTCTAATGACAATGTCTGATTCACCAACTAGGTCTGATGATGGAGAAAGCAATGAAGCTGATACTTCCCAAGCTCTGATCGCTCTGGTCCAGTCAATCCTAGTGCAACTTCCCCATGAACACCCGGCTATACCTCCGAGGTAGGCTATGGTCAACCACCCGAATGCTATTCACTCTCACTGGTCGGTCATATCTGGTATTGAAAGAATGGTTCCACACTAGACCAGGTCAACTCAAAGCTGCTAGTTCAACACCATACCTAGTGGTTGGTCTACATTGGGACAATATACATTAATGAACTGGCCGGAGCTGAACTATCACCCTGCATGCAAGGGTGGTGCGTGTAGAGGGCCCCTACTATTTGCTAGGGACTCAGATCTAAATCTAGGGGGCAGGGGGGTGGGAACTATAGAGTAACTTACCTACCACCTTGCCTAGCATACCTCCTTGTCCTAGATCAATATAAAGACCCACCCAGAGCTGGTGCCTAGAATTTTATGGCAAACAGCTACTATTTTTCCAACAACAGCTATAAAGGCAGCATCACAACTAGCATCTAAGCACGTAGAGGCAGAGGCAAGGGCATCTTTAGAGCCAATTTCAATACAGAATAAGAGTTTCGTTCCATCCCCCATACCCCCTACCCCCCCCAATCCCCCCAATCAATAATAATAATCGCCCATGCCATAGAATCGTAGGGCCCCTACAACTATTCTTTAGGGGGGGGCCGCCTATCAAAATAATGCCCCCCCTTCATATTATTATAGGGGGGCCTATAAAATTCTATGGCCCACCGCCCATAGAAATAATAGGGCTTCATTGACCCAGAAGCAAAGTAAGCACCACCAATACTAGAGAGGCACCCCTTAGAATAGTAGGGCAATTCTTTCTAATAGATAGTTCCGATAGAATGGTAGGGTAACAGGAATAGATGATCCAGCATAAGCTAAAGCCCCTAGGAGTGCACACTATTTCGATGAGCCTAATAAAACTAGCTCGGATGCTTAAGCAATAGGAACTGTAACTACTGAGCCCTATAGATTGTGGGGTGCGTGTAGAATCAACGGGTGAAATTGTAGCTCCTGGATTCCATATGGTGCTGCTGCAAAGTGCTACATTTACCTCCCTCTACCTAGGCCCCTGCATTATAAATAGTAACTATAGCATTTGTCAAAACACAATAATAGAATAGTAGTCCAAAAATGTTGATGCAAAGGGATGCTACTGCTGGTTAAATCGAGTCAACATCTAGCTTTCAAACTGCCCATAGAATAGTAGGGTGAATTGGCTCCACCCCATTATTCTATAGGCACCCATCCCTGCTTATGCTCTACCTCTGCCTATAGAATTTTAGGCTTTTCTCAGTCAAATGTAACTACATCTGCATGCATGGGTACCTACCATTTGGCTAGGCACCTGGAATTAGGGACTCTATAGGTTTTGCACTTATATTTGCACCTAGAGAGTCTAAAGGCATTGGCCTTCCTTTCCCTTATAAATAGTAGGGGGGGCAACCGGTTACACTCCAACTATTGCGAGCACATAGTATTGCAGAAGATAGTGCGTAAGCCCAGCTATTGGCCTATATGTTGCTTAAGTTAATTTGTATCCGCAGATGCATTAGGTGTCATAGATGCTCTTGGCATTCAGATCACCCATTCGTATCCACAGGTGCATTAGGCCCGCAGATGTTCATGGTGTTGACTATTCTTCTAAGGTGCCTTCATGGCCTACCCTTTGTTTCTATAGGCTATAGGGGGCAAGGGCCTAAAATTATATAGGGGGTAAGGGGACAGAATCTTAGCTTGTTAGTCCTTGTAGGGCTGAAAACTACTTCTTAAGCTGCCCCTACGGGGTGCTGGTGGTGGTTCTAGGTCATTAACATTTGCTGCTAGTGGTGCTAGAGGTAGTGGTGGAGAAGCGAGAATGTTTTTGGCTTTATGGCTGCTTGCTATGGTAATAGAGGCACATGCCAAGGTTATTATAAGGTACTGCTTAAGATGCTCTTGATTCAAATATAAATCCAGAATAGGTAGGCCCTATTATGGCAATTATTCCCCTACTATTCTATGGCGGTTAGGACCTCAACGCCATAGAATAGTACAGGTAGCACGAAGGGAGAAGAATAGAAAAGAGGGGGCCAGGGTTTAGAAATGTGTGCATGCATGGGGCGACCCTTAAAATAGTGGGCCCTGCAATAATCTATTTAGGGGGAATAGTAGGGAGATTATTGTAGGGGGGTTAAGATTCTATATGTAACATGGTTAGTTGAGGATAGGGATCTGCAGAACAATAGTTTGGAAGGTGCCTCGGATCGATCTGTAGTAGAGATCGTTGAGTAGCCCTTACTATCTATAGGCTGCATGCAGAGATCACTGAGCAACCCTTACTATCTATAGGCGAGATCCCTACTATTCTAAAGGGGCAGAACAAAAGGCACGCGTTGCCTTAAAATATAGGCTCATGATGATCGTCTGGGGCTTGCGTCTTTACTCGAGCAGGTGGGGGCTCCTAACGGAGCAGCAGTTTTTCGGGGAGTTCTTTCGGTACTATAGTCCAGAATAGCCGGCCTTAAAGAGAGAGCTACCTACCAAATTATTAACCACCTACTTCAATAGTTGTGGTTGAACTAAACTAAACTCGAGAAAGAGAGAGGTTCAAAGATAGGGTGGTTTAAAGAAGATAGGGCAGTTTAAAGAGATAGGCCCCCTCACACACGAATATTTTGGGTATTATCTAAAGCAGGTGGCGGCTACACCAGATCGGCCCCCATGCATCCCCCCACACGGGCATAAATTTCTACTGAGCCTGTGCATGCACTAGCCCTATAGTGGGGGGGCATGTGACATATATAATATGCCTTTCCGAACAACAACCATTATAGGCTAGGCAAGCGGTTCAGGCTCCCTACCTACCTACCGCTATAGCCCAAAGGGGGTGGGGGAGTTGGGTCACTTTGCCAATCATATGACCCAGACGAATGATCAAGTGTCAGGTCGGGGGCAGGCAGGTCACTCACAATAATCTACCTCAGCATTAATGTACCATAGAATTGATAGGGGGCCCTCCTCTACAAATTATATGGGGCTAACCCCTAACGACTATAGATAGTTGTTGTTATCTACAACTTTCTATAGTTCATGCATGCACTGGCAATATAATAGAAGCCCTCCCTCATCTATAATCCCTCCCACAATTGAATCTGAGGGGGGGCATGCACAGGCAGCATGGGGGGTTATATGCGGGTGGGGTAGCAACCTTTGGGAGAATGGTAAGCTTAGGCGAGATAGTGGAGAATACTTTTCCTCTTACTATTCTATGGGGAGCCCCTTACTATTCTATGGTCTGCCAGGATATTTTCTTGCAACTAAACTATAGTAGTCATGAAGAAAAGAACTATAGTTGCACGCCCCGACCCAGATCTCTATAGACATTTGGCCAAGGTTGCCCATATAGAGATAGGCATATAGAATATTTCCTTAGAATCGTAGGGCATATGTAATATGAGAATGTTTGTCCTGGAAGTCCTTTCCCTAATCTAAATCTCTAATAGAAGGTGTAGGTGCCCATGTGTGGTGAACCAATGTACCTCAATTCATAACTAGTAGTGACGGCTGGAGTTGTATCTTGGTCATCGCTCAGCTCCTCGATTCAGTCCCTATTATTAGATCCCTACTATTCTCCCTAAACAGATTATTGCCCTACTATTCTAAGGCAGTATTTAGCTGAATAGAGCAAATCTATAGGGGCGCTAAGAAGTTTATGTGGAGATGAGTTAATTGTTCCCACCCATTGAGCAGTGTACCATATAGTGAAGTGATTGGCTTTCATTCATCCATTGGCGACTGCCTTACCCCCCCTTCAAATTATTGCCTATTATTTTATTGCCATGGCCTACCCATTCATTGTTTCTATAGGCTATAGGGTGCGGGGCAGCCATTCAGGTAAGCCCCCATAGAATTTTAGGGCTTGAGAATTGTAGGGCATTCAAATGAGTCTGCATGCATTATTGGGATGTTACGTATGGAAAGCTTATGCGTAAGGTGCATCACCATCATCGTGCAGGTGCAAGATGGCAATTCTATACGTCCTAGTGCCATTATAGGGGCCTATTAAATTGTAGGGTAGGGGGCACCCCTGCATGGGGGGGTCAATTCCCTATAGAATGTGGGGTCTGATTGTCATTGTAGGGGGGCCACCCATTAAACAATAGTGAACGAATCACTTCTGCACGCACCTCCAACCGGGGGCCATCGAACCGAGTGGGTGGAACCATAAATTTGGGTGGCCCTTAACCCCCTACAATTTTAAGGGCTCCCCTCCTGTCTTCTATCAAGGTTACAACAGGCTTTGCCCCATAGTTTCTTTGGCCGATTTTTGTTTATGTAAGCACAAACACCAATCCGAGGATGGGAGAAAAAAAAACATATCACTAGAAGCTACGGGTTGGCATTTGGATGGGATGCCCAAGTCCACCCCACTGAAGGGCTGGCTCCAAGCTCTCTACTTTGGGTCAGGCCCCTAGCCATTGGTCCATTCAATTGATCCGGCCCAGTCTTGTCAGATGGGTGAGATCAAGCCGCGGGCATGCAACTCCACCCCCTCTCCATTCATAGTGGAGAGGGGCTTCATTTTTTAGTTCCTCAAAACTAGAGAAGCGTGCCTAGTAGATGCATGCAGGATTGGCCTCAACAGCTCTTTGCACCAGAACCCTTACTATCTATAGGCGATCAGTTGAGGTGCATGCAAAGAGCAAGGAACCAATTCTAGTTAGTTGGGCCTCGGGTCGGGTGTCAGATGGATGTTATTGAGAGGGTTACCATTTCCATTCTTCTCCTTTACAGTCAGTCTGCAGAGAGACCAATACCCGATCCCCCAACCTTTCTTCTGGCAGCAACCCCTCACCTATTGACTGAAAGCAGGGTCCAGAGATAACTGATTAGAACTGCCTTTCTTTCGGCAACAACCCCAGGTGCCTGGTGGGGAGGCAACAGGGAAGGTTGAATCATTGGAAATTTTTAGGACCACCCCCCATGGTTTCTAGGGGTGCAATGAGTGAAGCTGGCTCTTCTCCACCACTACCAAATGTAGCAGCTTCGTTCCTGGGGGGGAGCCTTATTTATAGTAGGGCATTGATTGATTGACTAATATTGAAATCTTCATTCTTCCCCATCGACCGATGTGACAGAGTGGGGCTGGCAGAAGTGGACTTCTTGGCTCAACATGCAGAGCCGTAATGGAAGAAGAGCATTTACTGCGGTCGAAGCAACCTCGGGACCTCCAACTAATCGCCCTGCAGGGTAGGGGGGGGGCCCGATAGGGGGTGGATGGGAGAAATAGGGGCCAGGGTAGAACCCTTAATAATAGTAGGGCCCTTTAGAATAGTAGGGGGGGTGGCCTTGTAAATCCTATGGGGATTCTAGTTCCTACAGGGAAGCAATTCTAGTTGTCGAAAAAGGTGCGCATTCATGGGGGAACTAGAGTATGGCTATAGATTGGGGTGGGTGGGAGATAGGGCATGGATAGGCAGTGGTGAGGGACGTGGCATTCCAAATTGTCACGCCTCGACCCCGGTGAGCCTATACCCTATAGCCTATAAAATAGTAGGGGGGGCTCTCACGACCGTAGGGCTAGAAGTGGAGTAGTGTCCATTCGATCGAGGGCCCATATCATTCCACGTCATACCCTCCATTGACCAAGTCGGTGATTTGACCCTCCTGCCTAGTGATATAGCCACCTCAAATGATTCTATCTCCTACTAATTGATGACCTAGCCCTATGGGCCGGAGCCCTCGGACTAAGGGGTGACAGTTCTGGAAGAGTGGTTCACCCTAAGGAGGCGGGTTTCCGAGAGGGGCGAGGGAGATTGGCTTGCTTCCCCGATCCCTTCGGACCAGACATCTGCTTCGAAACCAACCACTGGACTTACTTCATGAGGCACGGGGGGAAGCGGGAGGAAACAAAGCTATTATGTCGAGTCTTCATAGTAATGGAAACATCAAAGGTGGGTCGAGCAACTGAATCTGCTGCTGGGATACTTATTCCTCCACCAATTATAGGGATCATGGACTCAGCTCCAACAAGAATGAGCAGCTATTCGATCTACCGCCATCATGGTGTTGGGGTTATCCAACCGGATAGTAGGCATCTGGGGGGTATCTGTATCATCTGCAGTGCCCCACACCTTAGAAGCAGTATCCTCGAGCCCAAGGGTTGGGATATATCTTGCCGGTATGGCGCCCATAGCCCCCCACCCCACCCCACTATTTATAAGGGATAAGGGCTTGCCTATTATTTGCCTCCCTAAAATTCTATGGCTATGGCCACCCGCCCCTAGCCTAAAATTTGATGGGTATGGAAGGCCTACAATAATAAAGGGCTAGGCGAGAATAATAGAACAATAGGGCTCAATAGTAGGGGGCCTACCCCTTACTTTATAGTT
Source organism: Cupressus sempervirens (assembly GCA_028749045.1). Classification (NCBI taxonomy): domain Eukaryota; kingdom Viridiplantae; phylum Streptophyta; class Pinopsida; order Cupressales; family Cupressaceae; genus Cupressus; species Cupressus sempervirens. Next base: position 436,123,554 of record CM053792.1, read on the forward strand.
CCCCACCCCTATAACTAGAATTCTAAGGCTAGTGGGGTTGGGAAGAATGGGGTTGGGCAGGCCTCCCTTACCCCTTACCTTCCTCCCTTACCTTCATTACTCAGAAAGAATGGGGTCGGGAGGCCCTTACTATCTATAGGAAAAGAAGGAAAGGAAGGAATCCCAAGAATGGGGTTCGGTAGGCCAAGAATGCTACGAATAAAGAAATAATCCACTTTCACTTTGCATGTTACAATCTTTCTATCCCCTACTATTCTATGGGCCCCTACAATTCTATGGGCTGGTGCGTGATGCCCCTACTATTATCAAGGGCTCGCTGCACTAGAGGCTCATTGTTGGTGGTGCAGAGGGCTTCTAGGAGGTATATTATCATAGGGCCACCCAACGATTACTATGAAGCACTATAGTTCCCACCCTGCATACCCAACTATTCTTTTCTCAGAGGTGGTCAATGCTCTACCTTGGGCCAATAAACAAATATCTTAAGCTACTAGGACAAGTGAGATGCTAGATAGAAAATGACGTTAAGGCACAAGCCCCCCGGTGGGCACAGTTGGAGAGCCCGACCCCCCTCCCCTACAGGAAACTTCTTATTGGGGGGTAAGGGGGTGGGAGGGAAAGGTAGAAGGTAGGATTGGTGGTAAGGCACGGGTGGTGTGCATGTACTTGAAGAGGGGGCTCTAGTTGGAATTACTATGCTGGAGGGTCACTACCATGTTGAAGCCTGTGCATGCACTAGAATAAGGCACAACCACCCAATTATTATTAACCCCAGCGGCCTACAATAATCTCCCTACTATTCTGAAGGCGGGGCCCCACAATAATAGGCGAAGGGGAATAATCCCCTTTAGAAAAGTGGGGGGGCCCACTATTTTAAGGGTAAGGGGAAGGGGAAGGGGAAGGGGAAGGGGCCCCAAATAGATTATCATAAGGGTAAGGGTAAGGGCTATTATTTTCTTGAGTAGGTGACGTTGCAAAAATTTTGATCAACTACCCACAACAAACCTATAGTTCCCTGCTTTCATCTGCACCATGTTACGTATAGAATAGATCCGCCTGCCCCCCTACTATTCTATGGGCGGTTCTATGGGCCAAAAAGAAGCCGATTGATCTACCTTGAGATCCGAATAATCAACCTATTTTAGGGAGGAAGGGGCGATGCCCCCTATTGCAGACGTGCCCCTTTGCACTGGCACAAACAAATTATTGTTCCCTACCATTCTATAGGCAGTGCTATTCTAATGCAAGGGCGGCCCCATAGGGGGTTGTTCATGTGGGCTCCAACCCCTACTGCAGATGTGCCCCTTTGCACTGGCACAAATAGATTATTGTTCCCTACTCTTTTAAGGGAGGGTAGCACCCCTACTATTCTATGGGAAGGGGTAGCAGGTGAGGGCAGGGCCATAGGGCTCACATGCATGTTCTCTATTCGCAGATATCTCCTGGAACCTACTAAGTCAGTAAGTCAGCTAGTGTAGAAGCAGACTCTCTTGCCATCCTAACCTAATGGTGAAGTACGGTCCACATCTTACCTTATGGGAAATGGAATGGCCAGGTCAATTCATTCAATCCCGCTACCAGAGAAGACTGCTACTGGCCTACCTAATGGAATGTCCTACCCATACCTAGTGGATTTGATCCACCTTGTTCTTTGTTCGGGAAGGTAAAGCAGTTGATAGGAAAGCCAAGCGATGGGGGATGATGCCCGAGCAGAGGGGGCCTGAGCTGCTTGTCCTGTGCAGAGTTCTACTGCTCCTTGCCCCTCAAATTATATGGGAGTAAACAGGTATATAAATGATGATGAGGTTGCACGCAAAATGCCCCTTCACTTTTGATATTCTTTAGGGGTATAGCACCACCCAAGGCTTAGCCCCCTCCTTTAATATTCTTTAGGGGTACCTTATAGTTAAGAAGTAGGGGCAATCCTTTCTAGTCATCACCCTTTATGGCTAGCCATAGTAATAACTACCATTTCAGCATGACAGAACTATTATTATAAATGCAACAGGCCTAAAAGTCTATGGGGGGCCCTACAATTTTATAGGACCCCCACATTATATACGGAATTGAGGACACTATCGCCCTGTAGGGGCGATGAAGGCTGGGACCTACTATTATAAGGGACTAGCAACCGGGGGCACGGATATCATTAGGCTATATTGAACGGATATCATTAGGCTACATTTGCTTCTAATGGAATAAAACAAAAAAATGAAGGGTCGACCATTAGATTCTTACACCACCCCTGGTGAATAGGAGGGGCCCTGTGCATTCAGTGCCCCAAATTTACTATGGGTCACCCTATCCCTATCCTATCCTCTAAATTATAGGGCTAGGGCTATGCCTATGCCTATGCCACACTCGCATTTTTTGCCCTACAATTTATTTATATATAAGGCAGGCTCACAATGCGGGGTGAGGGTGGACTGGACTCTAGATAGTCGACCTACCCATCCTATCTCTATCTACGCCCCAGCAGGGCCCCTACCCTGTTCCATAGTAGGGCTATGGTAGCTATAGTGTCAGGCCCTACCTATAGATAGAAGGGCATTATGGAAGCCAGCAGGGTGAGAAATGGCCCCTACTATTCCCCCTAAACAAATTATTTGCCCAACCCCTACTATTTAATGGCATGTGGCCCTACAATTCCATGGCCCCTGCATAAATAGATTATTTAGCTGGGGTGTGTGTGGGCAATGATATATAACCCTGCATCTGCACCGGCTTCCCCTCCCTGTGCATACATCGGGTTTCAATTCAATATAAGCAAGTCGGAGCCCTCTACACCAGCTATTATAAATAGTAGGGGCCAGCGAGAACTATAGTAGGGGTACCCTGTATCTGCATGAACTGGAAATAGCCTATAGAATTGTAGGTTAGGACCGGAAGAACTACTATCTTTAGTTGTTCCAAGGTGTTCATAGGAAGGTAGTTGGGCCCTACCCCCTACTATTTAAAGGGGAAGGGGCGAAACAACTTAGGTTAGGCCCCCCACCCTAGCATCATTATTCTAGCAGGCTTCAATCAATAAAGCCTGTACTCTAACAAGCTGATGCCATTGGGGTGGGTGGGAGGTATAGCCCTATTATGGGGTGGGGAGCTCTTCAAAATAGTAGGTTGTGGGCATGTTACATATAGAATCTTCACCCCCCTACCCCAACTATATAGAATTATGGCCCACCTATAATAAAACTACCTATAATCCACTGTTCATATTATAGTCGTTCAAACTTCGACTGACTATATAAGTGGTTGTGGTTTGATGCAAGATTCTGTACATAACATACCCAATAATGGATGAATCATGTGGATAACGTATAGAATCGAGAAAGGGAGGGAACAACTATAGATAGAGAGTTGCTAGACTTTCTCAAAATAGAGAGATGGGCACTCAATTCGAATAAAGATAGCTGGGCGGAGTCACCACCAATAGTAGCACCACGTCAAGATCCAAAGCACGTAGCATAAGCAGATCCAGACACAGGACCCTTCCAGTTATAGATCCTACAGTAGCAGATCAATACCCATATCCATATCCATAAGCAAAGGCATAGGCACCCCCTACCCCTTGCTGGTGCACTGGGGCCAGGGTAGCCAGTAGCACCATCAATAGAACTAGTTGATCCACCAGCATAAAAGGTAGAGGTGGTTGCATATCCTTATCCAAATAAAAGTTCAGTTGTTGCCTATAGAAATAATGGGCAGTGCCTATAGATAGTAGGGGCCCTATTATTTTAGGCCTAACCTAACTCCCTACTATCTATAGGCAGGGGTATGGGCAAATGAGCGCCTACCAGCATATCTACATTAAGTGTGTTAATACCAGAGGAAGAGGTAGGAGAGGTGGAAGCTGAGGTGCCTATAGATAGTAGGGGCAAGTTGCAGAGGTAGAACTATATTAGAGGTTTAGGTTGAATCCCCATATAATTATTTCTAGGTAGATCCCCTTTGCCATAGTAGGGGCAGTGCCTTCCCACTTACCTGTATTTTGTTTTTTGTGTGTTAACCTGTAGGAGATTAAGTTTTTGATCGAGACATTCATTGGAGTTCCAGGGCTAGCATTCCTGCTACCCCCATTGTTTCTATAGGCAAATTCAGATACAGATCCAATTTCCTATAGAAACAATGGGGAATCATAAACAGTTGGCCGAGCAAAAGTAGTAGCAGATCCAGTTCGAGCATATCTAGATGCCCTACCCTCAAATTTATGGGCTATGGGCCTCGGTCGAAGAGCTAGTTCAAGTTCCTACAGGCCAACATAAGCTTCTGTTCTAAGAAGTAATGCCCTACCATTCTATAGGCAAGGGCATAGACACCACTGTGGATGCAGAGGCATAGGAAAACACATCATAGTAAGTGAATTGAGTTCTAGTCCAGGGATTAAGAGCCAGTTGAGTTGACCTCTGCATCAACAAAAGCACTACCCATAGAATTGTGTAGGGCCAGCATGGTCCTATTGGTGAGAAAGGGTAGAAATTGAAAGAAAAAATTATTACTATAACTAGCAGATATGCTAGCTTTAGAACTATCAAAGTGTGGCGGATCTGCGATCAAAGATATGGATTTGGAACAAAGCAAGGTGAAAGCGGCTTCCCTCACCTACTCTGGGATACTAATACTATGGAAGCTTATACCGATTTTGACCCAGCCGGCCGTATCTAGTCCTATTGTTGCGCCAAATGTCGAATGGGCATTTTTTCCCTTTCTCACCCCCATAAAATAGTAGGGGCCTAGTGATTCTCTATTCTAGTAGTGGGTACTACCTATTAATCATCGCTCCTTCCCATACGGGCTGATCGCCATCAGTGGGTTGATTGCCATATACTCTATTTGGTTATGCCAGTGTGTGGGTGTGGTTGGCAGTCCATTTGAGAGGAATAATGGTGAAATGTGGTGAAATGCCAATTGGGATCGATCTGGTAGGATAATGGTCAGGTCGGGTAGGGGCCATCCAGTGTTGCACAGCTCTTTTAGATGGTGACATCATGACTGGGATGAGGTGATACATGCGCACCTCTACTGGCATAATTTATGGATGGGGTATGCTGATGCACTCTTCCATATTGGTGGGTAGGACACAGGGCGGGAAGATCCAAGATGCACTTCCGCTTCTAGTAGATAGGGGATAGGGGAACAATAATTTGCCCCATAGAATTGTAGGACCCATAAAATTCTAGGGGCCATAGCCATGAAGATTAGATTGGGAATCAAGATCTATGCACAGGGGGTTGGATAGGGGTTGGGGGGGAAGGGTACTCATGTTGGATCAAGTGGGGAGAGGGGGAAGTACTTAGCAGTCAATTGGTTATTCGGCGAAGCGGGGAAGGTAGTCACTTTTGTCGAGCAGTTTAGTTTAGATAGTGCTCGAGATACCCCTACTATTATAAGGCATTGATCGCTCCTTCAATCCAATATCCCATATGGGGTGGTCTCGATAAAGCAAGCATTGAATCTTCCGTACCACTATCGATCTTGCATACCGAGCGAGTGGGCCCTACTATTCTATGGCGCAAGCCGAAACCATGCCTACCATTCTATAGGGGTTGGCAACTCTAATCTCCATTCCGGAACGGTTTCAACAACTGTGTACGAATGCCCAGTGGACATCTGCCCAGAGAGATACTCCCCTACAATTCCCCCTAAACAGATTATTGCTACCTCCGGAGATAGCTTAGTGCCGTTGAATAGTAGGGCCTGTCGATACAATAGGCACTGAACCGACTGAACCACATCGGTCTGATACATGAACACTATTATCTCCTCCACCCTCCCTCCAATCCACTTAGGTGGGATTTCTAGCCCTCTATCTATATGGGGATGCGGTCGGGGTGATTGTGAATGTTACTTATGGAATCTGGCCTGCCATGTTTCAACCTGCTAGAGGTTGGGTGGGGCCCGGGAGGAGAGTGATTAGAAAGGAATGCAAGAGTAGTGAAGCCAGATTCTATACGTAACATGCCCCCCCACCCCAGTACTAGTTATAGTTGGGGAGAGAGGAGTGAGCGATAGGGAGAGAGGTGAGCCCCCCCACTCGAATCCTCGGTGCTTCATCAGATCCCTAACCCAAACCAACCTAAACGCATAGAATAGTAGGGGCCCTCCCATAGAATTTTAGGGCAATTGAATCTGGTGGGGTGGATAGCTGTGAGTAGGGATGCTCCGGAGAGGGAGGACAGTTCTCGCCGCATCTGTGGTTGAGAGGGGGGGAGTTAGAATCCCAAGAGGTTGGCAGCCCCGAGGCCAGAGCCACTCGACCGGTTTCTATCCACGGATCCATTGATTGGGCCTTTCCACTGCTATCAAAGGTTTGGATTCATCTTAGGCCCTCATACTCATCTGCCTATCAAATTTTAGGGAAGATGAGGCCATAGAAATTATAGGGCCTCATCTAAATGAAATGAAGATGAGGGGGTACTCATCTGCCTATCAAATTTTAGGGAAGATGAGGCCATAGAAATTATAGGGCCTCGTTTGAATGAAATGAAGATGAGGCCCTTATTATCTATAGGCCTCACCCAATTATAGATAGGCTCTTGGCGAGACTCAACTGCAACAATAGTAGCCGGGGATCCCCCATCCCCTGGCAAATAGTAGGGCGTCTATCCTTCGCCATAGAATAGTAGGGCCCACCTGGGCCTAAAGAAACAATAGGCCTTTGTTGCTACCTATAAAATGGTAGGGGCTGCCATCTATGCCTTCAGTCTATGCCTTTGCCCTTAGAATAGTAGGGGCCTATGTGGGGTATCAATATCGATCTGCACCCCTACTATTCTAAAGGGCAATCTCAATCTGGTTAATTAAACCCCTGATGTACTCTACCATTGGTGGTTCTAGAACCTCTCCTATGGATGTGAATAAGCTAGATAGCAAGGCCCTACTATTAGAATGGGCCAGGTGGGAGGTCCGTAGGGGAGAATGCCCTACACCCTACTATTCTAAAGGCTGGGAGAGGAAGGGAGGGCCATTTATCGATGAGGAACCAATCGACTGATTAGAAATTAGTTAACACCTTAACTATAGAAAGGGGGCTACCTCCCCTGGCGAATAGTAGGGCATTCAGTTAAGTCCCCTACTATTCTAAGGGGAAGGCCCCTAAACAGATTATTGCTTACCTGGCGGGGTTTTTTTTGAGCTGGACTACTGGCATCACTATGTTGCCCTACTATTCTAAGGACCGTAGCAGGGCCTACACTCTGTTGATTATTTCCTGCTAACATGGGAAGTGGGCCCCTACTATTCTATGGCCATCCGATGAACAGAGCCTCCCACACCGCAATAATATAATAATAGGGGCACCCCCGATTATCTTTCTTTCTCCTTATCCTCACTGGCAGCTGGATCAATTATCCACCTTTAGAATAGTAGGGCAATGCCTATCAATTCTATGGCACTCGAACAGGGAAGGGAAGATAGTCTATGCTTGTTCGGGGTGAAGGATCCAAACAATCCAACAATAGGTTACGGTATTGGTGAGGTGACGGTATGAAGATAGTAGTTATCGACCTGTTGCCCTCTATAGTTGTTGCCTAGAAAATAGTAGGGCCAGGGGTGTTCATGGGGATGAACTAGTAGCCTGAACCCCCTCCTTGGATTTAAAGCTCATACTGTAGAGCGATTATCTGAATGAGAGCATGCTCAGGTCTTGTTAGTGGAAAGATGCAATAATATTTTTAGGGAGAATAGTAGGGAATAAGGTGAATAGTAGGGTCGGGGCTACGTTCGAATAGATTACGGAATAACCTTGATGAATAGTAGGGCACCCACCCACCCTATCGAGTTCTCGGGTGGATCTAGTTGTTGTTTTACCACTGTCATCATGTCATGTATAGAATTCCATCATTATACACGAAGTAGCCCTCCGAGCAAAAATGAGCCAACCTATAATAGGAACTAGCCAACCTGCAACTTTCCACCGGCCCTTGCCATAGTAGGGGGCCATAGAAGCCATAGGGGCCACCCCTACAATTCTATGGGAGTTGTGGGGGGTATAGGCCAACTCTTACATGCCCACCTGGCTAGAAAACTTGGAGAGCAAAAACTCCTCAACGAGCCCAACTATTGTGAGGAACTGAATGTTTTCGGGCCTCAAGAACCATTATAGCAAGGGAGGTTTCTCCAATTAGTTGTTGGGGTGGATGGATATAGTTGTTCTAGTGGGTGGCCCTATATTCTATTGTTGATGGGCCTATCATTGCCCTACTATTCTAAGGGGGCTTGACTCGAGCCTATCATTTAGGTTGCCCCATATATCTACATGGCCCCATGCGTGTATATAGAGGGAACTAGGCAAAATCGGCCCACCAAAGCTATAGAATAGAGAGATAGATACCCGCCCTCAACCCCAGCCAAACAAAGTGCTGGTTCATGTCAGTTGGGGAAGAACAAATGGAGTGCTGGGGAACTATAGAGAGTCAAATTCCACATCCATTAGGGGATGAACGAGCCATAATCGAATGAAGTGGCTGGTTCAGACCAGATAAAGGCAATCAACATCAGCATCAACAAGTGAAAAAACCTGATCCAACCCCAACCCCATCTATAGAGATCTAGGTGTTCCAATCAATGATGTTCTTGAGACAGTTTTCCTCATTTGCCCGGCAGCCCCCACCAGAGATATAGAGGCACTCGAGCGCCTAATGGTGTGTTGAGCTGATAGCCAAAATGACCAGCCCTGAAGCACCAACTACTTTCTATTGGCAGCTATATTGGCTACATATTGGCCACTGGGCCATATACCATATAGAATAGGGGGGGGGCCTCCCTACATAAATAATGGGCTGGAACTAGAATACTGAAAGGTTGTTCTACGCTCTGACTGTCGAGTCAATAGGTCGATTGGTGACTATTGGATATGGATATCGCGTGGATGACCTGACTGGGATATCGGGACACATAGACCATCTGGAACATACCAAGAAGCCCACTCCTGAGCGAATGGGTTAGTATAACTTACTCTCAATATCAATTGCCTATAAGGTCGAGAGGGGTTGAAAAAAAGGAAATTGTTCAAATGGCGAGAAGGTGGGTATTGCTCTTGTAGGTATTGTCCTTTATGGTCTTGCCCTATTTCCATCTGCTGGTGGATCTATTGCCGCCTCTGCAACTATTGGTGCTTCACCGGAAGACTACTTCATCAACTGGATCATCCGACTCAACATCTACTGCCCTACGGACTGTGGCTATTCATTAATTAATGAAAAAGTCATCTAATCAAAATGCAAAATCTATTGCTGCTGGTGGTTCTGGTAATGGACTTGGTCTAGCTACCTCCTATGTTTGTGATCTAGCCGCCTGGTGCTTATGAAGAATAGAAAAGAGGGGGCCACTGATGCTCTAGTTGCTACTGGCTCTACTATTGGGTTTACTTCTGAGTCCACTGGGTAAGTTACTTTCACTACTGGTGCACCTGTCCTTGCCATGGGTGCCTTCCTTTGATGCTATGGTGATAGATGCTTATGCACTTGGGCGAGGCCCTTAAAATAGATTATTGGCTGATTATTAGTTGTTCTTTTGTGGTCAGGCTAGTGGCTTGTTGGGTCTTTATCATCGAACATTTAGAATCTTCCTCTCTACCGCAACATCCGGCGATTATTTCTTGATTTCGATCACGAGAATCTAGAACTGCATCATGCTACCCCATCATGATCAGAATAATTGAGCAAGCTCGCTTACAACTAGCGAGAAGAAAGCACGGTATCTTGATTTGTAGATGGATATGCATCTAGGCAAGGTGATGGTCCTGCTCCCAGAGCTTTGGTACTTAAGCTTAAACTAGTGCTGCCTTTGGTGCCTAAGATAGATAGGGCTTGGTCAACATCTAGCTACTTTTATGGACTTTAGAATAACTACTCGAAGTTAAGGAACTGCGCCTGGATATGCTTCTCCTATATTGACTCTTGGATTGACTGAATCTACTACATATGGGGGGTAACCTGGTACTGGGTCTAGAAGCTCTAGATCAGAAAATAGTTATTTACGAAGCTCTTGCTACCCTTGGTTCTCCTCTTCCTTAGCTTATTCTAGTGCTTCAGGCCATAGGGCCCATAGAATTGTAGGGCTTTATAAGCTGCTTCTAGTGCTATTTTATTTGGGCCTGGAACTGCTCCTGCTACTAGGTATCAGTCTGCATCGATATGGGCTAAATTAAGAGAGGGCTGGGTCTCGATCTCGCTCATCCTCTTCTGCATACCGAGCATCCGACTCTGCATTTACCTCAACCACGTCTCAGCAAAATTGGCTGCTGCTAAATAGCTTATGTATGTGAAAGGGCTAAGCGACTAAGTTGAAGGAAAGGGCACATGGCCGACCACCGCCTAGAACGCCTAAGGGTAGTAGTAGGTAGTACCATGCCTATCCTCTATAGTGGGTGGTTTGGGAGCAAATCAGGACCAAAAAGTGTCGCCCCCCTGTGCTCACCTAGGAACTCACTTAGGAACCCTTATCCACCTTAGAAATATAGGGGCAATGATTATTGTAGGGGCTGGACTAGATCTATTATATGTATGCGTTTGGGATCCCCTTTATTTCTAAGGCGGCTATCCCCCCACCCCAATATGCTAGATTGATGGATACACGGGGCCTTTCCCTCAAATTCTATGGGGGTAAATGAAGTAAACTAGCTCTGGATCCCGTACTATCACCGCCGCCCTATATAGATTATCTGGCGCCTTCCTTCTCGCCAATTGGCTGGCTCCCCTTACCCGAAAAGGTAAATAGTAGGGGGTATGCAGGGGCCCCCAAATAGATTATTCTGGTGTTGAAAGTGGATTTGGACCCTGCTACAGCTATAATAAGATTAGCAAAGGGATGTTAGCTCTCCTAGGTCATCAATCGGTGAAACCCCGTTATTGCTAGTGGTGCTTCAATATACGAGCTGGTCCTGCTTCTTCCTCTGTCTCCACCTTTGTCTATATCTCTGCACCTGGCCCATCATACTCCCTTACTAGGGATTCAATTGCTGCTTCTACATGCCCATAGAATAGTAGGGGAGAATAATCTATTTGGGGCACTGAGTTGTGATGGTTAAGGATAAATTGGTTCTTTGGCACCTGGGACTGGTTCAAATGCTACTAAATGGCCTACTATATCTAAGGCACTGGATGCCGGATCTGGCCCTATGGGGATATGCTGCTTGCTTTTCTTTTGATCTCTACTAAATCAACTACTTCTAAAGTGTTTGGCTCTCCTATGAATGGCCTACCCTACTATATCTAAGGCTAAGGGGCTCTACATCTTGAAACTATGGATCTGCGAGTGATGGTGCTGCTCAATCTTGATATGGAGTCGATTTATAGTCTATGCCCCTACCTATTCATTCTACTGGTTCTATTGCTTGCTCTTATACTACTGCTGGTGGTACTACTATCTCTGCTAGGCCTGGAATAGCATCTCCTTGGTATGTAACTACTACTGGGTAAGGAACTGCGGCGGTGGGTCGTAAGAAACTAATACTAGTGAGCCAGGAACTATCGCTTGTGCTGCAAAAAAATTGAATAACTAGCTAATGAACTCCCCTACAAATTCTATGGAGGTACTTTCACTCATACTGGCTCTTATGCTGTTGGTGGATCAGCAGACTCCTGCCCTTCTAGCTAATAGCTTTGTTACTAGTCCTGGGGCAGGGTGGCCTTTTGGCCCTACCATTCTATAGGCCCTATAAAACTATAGGGGGTATCTAATGGAAGGGTTCGAATGCCTCCTCGCTAATGATGTCGGTGGGTCAGGGATGAGAAAGAAACTCTGTCAACTCAATCAATGGGCTCTGGTCCTAGCCTTGCTCCCACATCTATTGTCTCTGCTCTAGCTAACTCAGCTCCCACCACCCTTGTTTTTGCTTCCTCCGTCTCTTATGATGGGGTTGTATCCATAATCGGGCCAATCACTTTGAAGTCAATCGAATCGACGGCCCCCTACTTTCTCTATGGCAACTGCCTCTTCCTATTGTTGCCCATAGTATTGTAGGGTTCACCTTTACTCCTGCTCCTGCAGCACTCTGCCCCTTTCCCTTTCCCTTTACCCTAACCTTAAAATATAGTGGGGGCCCCTACCCTAAAGTAGATTATTGATTATTGATTGTTGGGGTAGGGGCCCTTCCCTTACCTTAAAATATAGTGGGGGCCCCTCCCTACTATTCTAAGGGATTATTGCCTGCCTCTAAAATAAATTAATTATTGGGGTAGGGGCCCTTCCCTTTAAAATATAGTGGGGGTGCCCCTTTAAAATATAGTGGCTTCCTTAAGCTACTATTTCAACTGGCTTAGATGTTGGCCCATAAAATTTTAGGCAACCACTACACAATTATAGCTATAGTTCACCGGTGCAGTGGTGTAGAGGCCCGCAATAATCTTAAAGGGGGCCAACTAATCTACCCTCTGCACGGGAGGTTCGGCCTGCTAGCAGGGGTAGGGGTAGGGGGTTGGAACTTAGGAGGGAGCTGGCCAAAAGAAACTATAAGCACCCTGCAACCCTACCCCCTATGGCTTATAAGGGGCCCTTTACCCACATATAATAGTGGGGGTAGGGCAGGGCGTTGTTTCTTTAAGGCTAGCTTTAAGGAAGGCTGGGGGCTAATCGGTCTGGTTCTCGAAAGTCGATCGAGGAGATGGTAAGGTCGGGGACAGGAATTGGGCAGATATGATCCGTCGATGCCCTATCAATTATGGGGCCATGGTTCGGGCGGATCAGATGGTAAAGTCGAGTAGATGGTTTTGGTTGTCGAGGAAGGTGGTTCCTCTTTTAAGTAGAATACCAATTGAGAGAATTAGAGTGGAAAGGGGAAAATTCTATGGCTGTGACTCATAAAACCTCGATAATCGAAAAACCACTTGATCGAAGGGCGGGCACTTGTCAGTCATTGATATTCCCACATAAACTATCTATTCCCCTATTCCCATAAACTCCTCTGAATCAACCACCACAATAAATTCCCCCCCCCCCCCCCCCCCCCACCCCCTCACCCTACCAACTGCCCATAAAAGCCTTTTAGGTTGCCCTCTATTCATTGGCAGGGCTTCAAGTGTAGAGGTATATTATCGTAGGGGTGGGTGGGAGTTTGAATAATATAATAATAGGGTCGTAGATGGCATTGATGGATAGTGGCCCACATAAATTATTCTGAGGACTGAACCAACCAGAGATAGCAATCCGATGTCATCATCAGTTTCAATCGCTAGCCCCTCCCCATGAATAATAGGCATTTGGCCATAATTGGCTGGTGCACAATCTATCTATATGGGGACCATGTGTGCGGTCGAACCCCTTCCTTTCCCATTGGTTCGCCCCCACCCAACCTTCGCACAACTAGCAGCCCGAATCATACCACTCACCATTCTCACTTCCTACCGACTATAGAATGGTAGGGGCCACCCTACCATTCTATAGTCAAACCCACCGCATGCAATAATCTATTTGATGGGGCCTCCCTTCCCACTTCCCACTTGACACGGGTACCTAACCCGTATATAATAGAATTGTCGAGGGCCTCTGCACGTCCTATCCTATGACTATAGAATGGTAGGCCCCCTCTACCCCTTAGAATAGTAGGGAACAGGTGAAGGGGGGCCTGCACACTACATGCACACTGCAGATCAACAACTAACTTCACAAGCGCTACTTTTTTTTAGCTGCCCTACTATCTATAGGCACCCTTTCAAATAGTAGGGCCTAACCTCAGTTGACCCTATTATTGAAAGGGCTTAGCAAGCTATGGGAAGAAAATATTGAACCCCCTGCATACTGACACATACCGGATAAGATATCACTTAACTTACTTCAGAAAATGAATGGGATCGAAAAGGCCGTTGTCGACGCGGATGATGCAATAGCTTCGGTTGGAGCAAACCCCAAAATGGCATGACCAAATGATTGTTTAGCCAATGATGGATTCTGTGCAACGGGATGAATTGAGGAACTAAAAACATTTCCAGTACCGGCAGCAGCTCCCGCTGAAGCAATTGTAGCTACTCCAGCACCTATTGATTTCAGACCCTCTAGCATATCTCTCTCGAAGTTTCAAGTGGGTCCCCGCTCCATAACATAAATCCCACCATGGCATTGACATTTTCCCCCTAAAAGAATTTTGTAGATGCACCATGGCGCCCACCCATATAATTTTAGGGGCCTAGAGAATAGTAGGGAATTGGGGTGGCAAAAATTATATGGGGAGTCTGTGGCTTCATATTTATTAATGAAACTAAAAGAGGAACAATAAAGCATGTCGATGATGCGGCGATTCTACATTGTTCCTATTCTGCATGAAGCCTACTATTAAATGCATTCCTTTCTTTTCGTGCATTTTTTTTGACCTAACGTGTCGTTGTTTGTTTATTTCATCGGTGGCTTCCAATATATGCATTTCGATACAGTAGGCATTGAACCTACTGAATACCATAGCCTCTTTCCAGTAGGCCCATCCGGCTATCACCAACCAAGTTAAGTTCTATCTGCCTGCAAAGGCAGATTCTATACGTAACATGCCCACCCCCCAGAGAGAAGAAGGTCCTAAAATTCTATGGGCGATCAACCCAGCTTGCCTGTGGGGGCTCGACGTAGTATAATCCATATTAGGGGGTGGGGCCTAAACTCTTCTCTCAGCATTTCATTTTAGGTGTGTGCCTTCAAGCCCCCCAATAGAACCTTCTATAATTAAGAGTAGTTCGAGTATGGTCTTATCTTAAGAGTTAAGGCCCTATCCTTTTGTCTAGAATACTAGTCCTTTTACTTAGTAAGAGTAAAGGGCGGCTTTGTTGCAGGAGGGGTGAGAGGCAGAGTTCTACTCTGTGGCCTTGTGTTGTGGATAAAGGAAGGCAGTCCCTCTCCATCTCCCCTCTCTCCCCCCACCCAACATTTTTTGTCAAGGGGGTCAAGGTGCCCCCCCACCCCCGGCATTACTAGCCTTAGTATGAGTACTATCCTCTAGCTGTCTCCTCTTGCCTTTAGTGCCTGCCTAGGTTGGTAGTCTAATCTAAAAGGAGAGAGTGGCCTTAGTAACTTTCTCTCTCCCATAAGATCCTATTCTATATGCTCGGTGTAGAACACCCCCCTACGTTATAGTTCTAGTTGTCATTCTACACTGGGCGGGTTGCTAATGTAGTGGCGCTAAAGGGCCGGGTAGGCCCTATGAGAGGGCAATTTGGATAGGGTGGATAGGGCAAGCTTACGCCCCTACTATAGATAGGCCGTGATGGAGGAGGCGAGTGGCTCATCGATTGAGAATTCAATAGTTTATCACAATCCCCGCCCGGGATGCCCATTCAAATTGTAGGGACCTTCATGCATGCCTATAGAAACAATGGGCCTCCTATAGCCTATAGAAACAATGGGTAGGCCATTCAGGCCCTACAATTCTCAAGTAGCATTGTTTCTATAGGAAGGGCCTTAGAATAGCCCTATTATATATTATTCTCAGGGCTTATAGCCTATAGAAATAATGGGGTAGGCTTATAGAGGGTCACCCTGCAAACTTCTACCACCCACCCCAGCCCCACCCCGTTGTCCATCGCTCACTGTACTGCCTTTTGGTATGTATCGCCCCCTTCCCTCGAAACTCTAGATTTGGAAGATCCACAATGAGAAACTCCATTCCGCACTGCTACTGATTCATCAGACTCCTCCCTAAATTTCGGTTGTGGATTGCATCGGGGAAATTCCACCTGAGCTAGGAAGATAGATAGACTCCTTTCCCACTGCTGAGAAAGAGCAGGGAACAAAATGATTGGACTGGCACGTAGGGCAGCGCTCTGGGTACTAAAAGTCCTCCCACTACCAACCAACATACATCATCTAGCTGGGTCTTGTCAGTATCAACAACTGGATCGATCCCATGGAAACGGGAATAGCAACTCGCTATGGCTCTTGGCCCAAATAATGTTCACCCCTATTCATCCATATCCCAATAGCGGATGAACACACGCGACAAGACAGGAACGTAGTCCTGGGCTGCAGTGAATAGATCGAATCGAGAGGTCATTCTATCCCTTGTCCCCAATGGGAAGAAGATGGGTAATCCATAACCAATGTTGCTCCGATCTGATCCAGCTGGCGAGCAATCCCAGACCGCTTTTCATCGACAGAGGAAGGAGGCAGCACTTTGTTCACTTCTTCTCCACCAAGCATGGGAGTTTGGGGATCGTTGTAGGTCAGTGGCCACACAAGGAAACTTTGATTCAATCCACCGATTGGGAGGCACCTACCTCATCCCGATCACAAGGAGAGGTTCACCATGACATTTCGTAAGGAATAGAGACAACGCCCGATGGTTCATCTACAGGGGCATTCTTGCACTAAACCTCCGCATCTGTTGGGCCTTCCCCCCACCCATCCCAATGGCTTCCTCTGCATGCAGACTTCCTAAAGTCAGTCGAGTTCCCTGATTGACCGAGTGCCCCCTGCATGCAGGGGCCCTCTGCTGGCTACCTACCTTATCGCCCTATCTATAGCTATTCTAGAGAGGTGGGGGGTGCCCCCTACTATGGATAGAGTGGATAGTGGCCCTCACCCTCCCCGGCCGCCTCCGCCTCTGCATAAAGATAGGGGGAGGGGGTATGCATGCAAGGGGTGGGGGGTCTGCATGCAGAGTGATGAGCCCATTATTTTATAAGGGAGGGGATCGTTTTGTCGAGAATTGGCTCCATACGCCCAACTCTTCGTGCCTTCCTATCTCCATACTTTTGCGGCTCTTCATCTTACCGGATTTGCAGCAGACTCGTGTGATAGATGAAGCATCATTAGATAAGTCAATCTAGAATCCATAGTTCGCCCCTCATCCCTACCCTGCCCTACCCTAAAATTCTATGGCTATGGGTGGAGTGGGATTGATTAATTATTGCCTATAGATAGTAAGGTCGCAGCCCACACCTGTGTAGAGTAGATCGTTTAGCACCTGCAGCACGAACCAATTTTTGACCCATCGACCCTAGTATCATAGGCGACCGAACGACCACCTCCTAATTACTAGACCAACCTGCTATGATAATTCCATAAACACCTAGCAAGGATATTGCAGATGGATGAAGGATACCTATGTCCAGATCTGATGATACCATACCATAATCAAAAGGTACAATGGCCCGAGCAACCGAACTAGGCATAGATGTCACCACTGGAGCCAGTCTAGAGAGAGAGAAATTGGCACTACTTGGTGGAATAGGTTCTTTTATAGCTGATTTCGAACCATCTGCTAGAGGTTGTAACAATCCAAACGATCCAACTACATTGGGACCCTTTTGACGTTGCACGAAAGCCATTACTTTACGTTTGGCTGACACTGAGAAGGCTACTCCTGGTGGAAGTGGTATGATCATTCTGGGTATTTCCTCTAGAATAGAAATGTATGTTTCCAATTTCCTATTCACTAAGGGGTGATCATGCATGAAACTGCAGATGTCGACCCGAAGAACAAGACCTATTCTCGATGCAGGGGTTCGATTATTGAGGTATGAATAGTCGTCATGTGTACCCGAGGTAAGGAAAATTTCTCCACTTACCTGAATGCCCTACCCCCTGCATGCATACCCCCTACTATTTTGAAGGCGGCGGCCCATGTGCAAGCAATGGCCTACCTAAAATTCTATAGGGTGCGGGTGCAAAGGGCTAACCTTAAAATAGTAGGGCAACGGGCCTCCCACCCTACCCCTACCCCCTACTATTGAAAGGGGAGTTTTCTCCCACCCCTGCAAGGGCCCTACTGGCCTACTCGGTGATTCTATACGTAACATGCCCCATAGAATAGTAGGGAGGCCCTACTATTTGAAAGAATGGTTGCCCTACTAGGCAGCTCGACCTAATAACTACTCGACCCAAGACCCCACCATCCCCCCAACTATTATTAACGCAGCCCAATAATCTATTTAGGGGCCTTCCCCTTAGAATAGTAGGGCATTCAGTTAAGTGGCCTTGGTCAAACTTTATTAGAATGAATGCCCAAACAATAACTATAATGGGGGGTGGGGCAGGAGGGTGTGGGCCTTCCTGTTCTCAACTAGATCAATGCCCTCAGGGGCCCTTTCCCCTTTCTACCATAGAATAGTAGGGCAATAATAGAATAATAGGCCCTACCCTTTAGAATAGTAGGCCCCATACCATACCTAACCTAAAATTATAGGGCTAAGGCTAGGGATCTGCCCTAGCCCTAGCCCTATAATTTTAGGTAGGTTAGGTATGGTTTTCCCCCATATCCACCATACCATAAAATGGCTAGGGGGCTAGAGCCCATAAAATTATAGGCCCTTAAAATATAGGGTCTACCCTTCCCTTAAAATATAGGGGAAGGGCCCTAGAATTTTTAGGTATGGTATGGTCCCCTAGCCCTAGCCCTAGCCCTATAATTTTAGGTAGGGTATGGTATGGTCAATAATCAAGCCATATTTTGAGGGCTTCGTATTATTGTAGGGGCCTACTATTCTAAGGGCTAGGCGGGCCCAACCAATAATCTGTTGGGGGCCCGACCTTCAGGGGTAGGGGCCATTTCACCCTCCCTGTGCATTCACAGGCAATCCCTTACCCAACCAATAATCTACCCTTAAAATAGTAGGGGGTAGGGGGCAGCCTTGCATCTGCATGCACTGGCAATAGCCCTACTATTTTAGGGGCACCCTGCTTTCATCTGCACCGGCCGATAGGGGCCGTGAGAGCCCTGCATCTGCACCCCCCCCCCCCCCGCCCCCCCTCTGTAGAATTGAGGGTTCAATGGCAATAATATAGAAGGGGGCCAACTACTTACCCCCAAACAGATTATTGTAAGGGGCCCCTGCATTCTCACTATATTTTGGTTCAGATGCAGGGTTATTCTAGAAGTCGTGAGGGCTACAGCTTGCTTATATTGAAACCTGATTCAGATGTAGGGTTATATATCATTTAGGTGTAGAGGGCTACTATTCCCCCTACTATTCTATGGTGGGAGGGCTTCTATGGCAATAATATGAAAGGGGGCCGACCCCTACCCCCTACTATTAAAGGAAGAAAGGGGCCCTACCCCTACCCCCTTTAATTGATAGGATAGGCCCCCTATATTTTAAGGCAGTGAATGCAGAGGGTATGTATATTGCCGGGTTCACCTACCCCCTACTATTTATAAGGGCCCGCTTAGCCTAGCCTACAATAATAAAGGGGCCCCCTAAAATAATTATTGCAGATCCATACCATACCTAAAATTACAGCGGGGATGGATAGCTGGCTGGCTGGCTATAATAGTAGGGTAGGGCCCATACCATATGCCAGGGTCCCCCCCATCCCATACCATACCTAACCTAAATAATTATAGGCTAGGCTAGGCGGCCATCCTATTATTTACTGGAGAGGCCCCCATAAAATGATAGGACACCCCATACCCATATGTTGGGGTCCCCCCCATCCCATAAAATTATAGGAATAGGCCATAAAATTTTAGGCTAGGGGCTAGGGGCTAGGGGGCTAGGGCCTATTCTTCTATTATTGCCTATTATGTTATTGCGATTGCCTGCAGGGAGGGATAATATATTGCGGTGAATGCATGCAGAGGGCCCCTACTATTCTATGGTCTATTTGCTAGAGCACATTATGAAGCAACTATATCCTCTAGCATAGCATAGAATAGTAGGGGCCCACCCTGGCCCTACTATTTGCCCATTAGAATAGTAGGGGGCAGTTTCCTATCGTTTGAATTCATTATGCAGGGTGATTGCCATAGGGGCCAATGCAGAGGCCCGATTGGGGCGCTAGGGGCAGTTGAGGTAGATGTTGTTGTTGGGTGGCCCCTACTATTCTAAGGATCTAAAAGGGGCAGCTTCTAAGGGCCCTACTATTCTAATGGGTGAGGTGGGGGGGGGGGGGGGAGGCTGCGGATTGATGATCTATGCGATTACGAACCAAAATTTGATTCTGATGCGACTTATCCTTCTGAAGCTAACGTAACGAACTACGCAAGCCTCCCAGGGGAGCCAATAGAAATCTTATCCGAATGCAAAGAATAGAAGGCAGTTTCATCATGGTGGTATACCAGCCACCTATTTCAAAATCTCCAGTTCCAATCGAAGCATATGGATCTGTCAATAGATTTGTATGTATAGCCGCTTTAGTCATGCTCGTTGTTTCTCGAATGGAGAGAGAGTATCTCTTTTCCGAGAACATTATCAACTAGAAACTCTTATGTCCACAATTCCCTATGACGTTTAAGGGCCACCATGATCTCATAAAATGATCCGTCCCCCACCGCCAAGATAGAGTAGGGCTATAGTTGATAGTAGGGGGCAACATATCGATTATGGCACGAAGTGATTCATCATGCCCATTCATACGTAATCGCAAGAGTGAACCCGGTTTATGGATCATCAAATTCCCACAAATGGGATGAAAAGTGGGTCCATGTAGAGAATCAAGACCCCGCGAGCAACAACGCTCCTTCCCCATATGGAGCTCGAAACGCAAAGGCAATCGTTGAGTAAATTGTATCTTTCTCATGCTAGAAAAAAGAACACCTATGATGAAAATGCAAACTCCTCCATGTGAAAGATTCATATCCATTGGAGCTTTCTGGTAGCGATCGACGACCCCCTCTCTATAGTGGGGGTGGTGGAGCCCAATCGCTAACTGCCCATTCGAGTATGGTAGGAGAAGGGTGCGGGAGAATAGTAAACAGAGCACACTGCGGAAAGATTCTGGATATGAAAAGTCTCCCATGAATCCAAGAAGGAGGAAGTGGAGAAGGAGAACAAAGCACAATGATGCTTTATCTCTATTTTTGGAGCTTCCCATACTATAGTTCCCTCCCACCCGGGCCCCTACTATTCTATGTGGAGGAGAGATATAGTGGGCAATAGATCTGTTTGGCCCTTTCCCTTTCCCTTTACCTTTACCTTGAAAATAGTAGGGGTAGGGGTAGGGGCCCCCCTTCATATTATTGTAGGGGTAGGGGCCCCCTTCTAGATTATCGTAGGGAAAAGGGTAGCTCGCTCCAACCAACACTCTACCATCCATAGAGCGGAATCCCTCAGGGTGTAGATAGACTAGAGGGGGCAAGGGATATGTGGGGATAGGGATTAAAGTGCCACTAGAAAAAGGAACACCTATAGGAACATCTCTACCAATGAACCATTTCAATAGTACGAGTGCTGTCGTGCCACGAAGCACGACCATGGAAGTAATGGAAAAGAAGAAGTTCTGCGATTGGACCATCTGCTCTATTCGTTCATTCGTTCTGACGAGTCCAAATCAAATAGGCTAGAGAGAAAAGGACCCTAGGGGGATTGATAAAGAGGGCCCCCTACCATTCTATAGGGTTCCACTCCATACGTAATATGAATCGAATCAATCTGTTGTTTCATCTTGTGGGCCTTATAGATAGTAGGGAATAATCTTCTTACACTAATAAAAGAATAGGCCAATAATTTGCCCCCATACCCATAAAATTTTAGGCTAGGGGCCCCCACCCCATCCCATAAAATTCTAGGGATAGGCCATAAAAGGGGTCTGGGGATGGATAGCTAGCTGGTTATAATAGTAGGGTAGGGTAGGGTAGGGCCCATCCTATTAACCACATAGAATAGTAGGGTGCCTTGGAATGTACCAAAAGTCTTCTGGAATAGCTATCAATAGTGCATCGTATATAATAGTAATAGCGAACCATATAATTTTAGGCATAGAATTGTAGGGGGGCGTATGGATCGGGGAACTGTACGCCTTACAATCTATAGGGACGTCTCGACATCCATTTCACTCAGTCAACTAGACACATATTGGGGCATTTTCCTAAAGAAACCAGACGCAGGATCCAAATCTGAAACAACTACTTGGTTACCTGAATCTGCATCTTGATCTCGATCCACTGCGGGCTGCTCCTACAATAACTATAAGATCATCTACTAGTTCCCTACTAGTCAATCAACTTTTTCCCTACCATTCTATAGGCTGTAATCGATGCTATTGATGAGCCCCCCTAGAATTTTATGGGCCCTACAATTCTATGGGCATCGACAGAGAAAGATCTGACTCCCCATAGAGATATAGGCATAACAGCTCTCAATGCCTATCCACTCATTTAGGGTGCCTTCACCGAGAAAGGAGTTGATAGCTCAGTGTTGCAATTAGTGTGGGAAGTCTACATGCACCATCGCTTGCCTTTGGTGGTCTCACTATGCATAGTCATAATAGGGGAACAACCCGCAGATTGTTGTTGGGCATGCTGACTCCTTCCCATGTCCTATTTGTTTCCCATGGCACAGAACCATCGCCCTTAGTGCGTGCATATGTATGATGCTTCATGCAGCTGCTATGCACCGGGTGGGTTATAGAGTTGTCCCACAAACAAAGATCGAATGAACCGGAAAAACATGTTAATCAACACATAGTGCATCAGAACACACAGATGGCTAATCAATAGGCCACATCCACTCCACTCCATTCTAGATCTTTGGAAAAGAAAGGGGGCTTAAAAAGCAAAGAGAAAGCAAGGAAGGCAAAAAGGCGGTGTGGCTCTGTCGACCCCCCTTTAGAATAGTAGGCATGCTTATCCATCTGCATGCATTGTGCCCCCTACTATGTGAATGCAGACATGCAATAATCTAATCTATTTTAGGGGAACAAATTATTGTGCATCGGTAAGGGGCCCTACTATTCTATGTATGGGGAAAAATGAATACAAGTAGATTAAGTCTTCTGGTGGAGCGGAAGTGGCATATCTAGCACCAGAGCAAGTAGAGTTCATCGAGGATAGCAGCCCCCATTACAGGAGGAGCAAGAGCAAGGTATTCCTTGCATATCCAAGTGCAAAACCAGTTCGAGATCGCTAGGCATGCATAGGCAGGCAACCAAGCAAGTTTCCCTGGCGTGGGTTGGGTGGTAGGCAATATAGATGAGTTGGGCCCCTAAAATTCTATGGGCCCTACAATAATATAGAAGGGGCAGGGCTAAGGGCCCCTAAAATAGATTATTCCAGGTTGGGAGGGTGGGTGGGAAGATATAGAACTAGAATTCATTCCCCGCATTTGCTCGGGTGGGAGGAGATAGAAGGGACCTCTGCATGCATGCACCACTGCACTAGGATGGGAGGGAGCCCTTATTAGAAATAGTAGGGGGTTGGGTGGGACCCCCCTGGGGAACTTAGGATTCTCGTCCACCTGAACCTTAGCCCCCCACCCATCCCCGGGGCCATAGAATAGTAGGGTCGTTGCATGCACACCCAAGAGAAATAGACCAAAAAAGTAGGGGACCTATTCAATTATTATTGGGGGGGGCGGGGTGGTGTAATGGTCGGCTACTATGTTACGTATAGAATCTAGCCCAACCTCGACTTTATAGCTGGTTGTCTTCCAAGACAAAAGAGTTATTAGCTGCCAGGCGGCAGGTTCTCGAGCTATTATTGGTTGAAGCACCCTTGGACCCCTTCAAATAGTAGGGGAATATATTCTATACGTAACATGCCCACCCATTGAGATTTGACTAGTATGAGGCCATGAGCCCCTACAATTCTATGGCCCCTACAACTTATTCTAGAGGGGGTAAAGGGGAGGCCCCTAAAATTCTATGGGGCCGTTGGTGGGTGGCTATAGTTGGATTTTTGGAGAGGCCCTTCCTTCCAACTAGAATTGGGGAGAGAGGGGCAACTATCATTCATCCACCTGCCATAGACTAGTAGGGCCGCCCCGCCCCCCTTTTCTATTATTGCCTCCCACCCCACACCTCGTAATGGTTTAAATGAAAGAAGAGATGTTTCCAGTGATTTAGTTACTAGAGGGGAAAGAATGGATCCGATGCACCCTGGCCTTCAAACCAAGATGAGAGCAAGACAAGAGATCTCCTCCTGCTCTTTCCCTCAACCCCCTCATTTCTGATGAATGATGAAACCTATTGTTTTCACACTCTCAACTCCTACTGGATGGACACCTAGCTAGCCTTTCCTCTCCTTTAAGATGTCCCCCACTAGCCTCTTCAGTCAGATAAAGAGCTTCGAATCATAGCAGAATTTGGTTCTTGCCTTAGGATCAGTAGCAGCTAGGAGTCCCTGGCCACATCTGATTGATTTCATTCCCCTGAACACTAGAGATCCATAGTGGATGGATCCCCTAGCCAATGATAGTGCAAGAATCCCTCCACCTTGGTGGGTATAGTAGTTCTGGTGAAGTGACCGAACTCAATTCCTCACCCCGGCGAAGGTTCATCTCAGCCTATAGATAGTAGGGCAAATTGAACTCGCAGACATGACTGCCCCCCTTTAGATTATCATGACCAAATTGGCTAAGAATAGTAGGGCCCCGCCCCTAACTTGATCATTCATCTAGCTCACATGACTGACAAACTGACCATATGGAATTGAGCGGGACCATCTATACTCATCCGAATGAAATGAAGATGAGGGCGCTTTACTCATATGAACTTTGTGAATATGAGGATAGAACTTCTTCTTCACTTAAAATTTAGGTAAGGGTGAAGAATCTGTAAATATCATATGGTATGAACGAAGTGAATATGAGGTTATCCCTTACCTTCCCTTTAGAATAGTAGGGCATTCAAGTAATGGTGCTTCACTCATATGGTACGAACTTTGTGAATATGAGGGATAACCATTTCTTTCACAAAATGATTGCTCACCCTCTTCTAGATTAGTTCTGGCCCCCTTCGACCGGGTGGGAGCATTCTAGTTGTTCTATTGTGGTCATCAACTATAGAAAGTTCTCTTCAAATGAAGAACTACATCTATCTAAAGGCGGAATGTTATGTATAGAATTTGAAAAGGTAAACTATCGAAATGAAAATATGCTCAGGTCTTGATAGTGGAAAGAAAGAATGCTCGACCATGAACTATCTATAATCGGTAATATTAAGCCAAGGCCTTAATTAACCCGTTATGCTCAGGACCAACTGTAGGTGTCTGTCCCTCCCTTGAAAGGAAAGGTTTACCTTTCACTTACTTCCATATCAGGCCAACATCACAATTTAAGGTTCTCTCCCTGGCCCTAGGTTTCGTAGCAGCCTAGCGTTTCATATACAGGCCCCGGTGACCGACTTATACGAAGTACTTTGGGCGGGGGATTCACCCTAGAATTTTATGGCAACCAAGACACTAGACTATGTTCTCCCTCGACTGACATCCTCCCTCCCTAATATGAATATATTGGTCCAAGATCTCACATAGGATTACTTTAAAAACTTGGCATTTCATGATCAGCGGCAGCGTTGAACCGTGCCCAATCAAGCCGATCTACCCAATCTATGATCCTGTATCTTAGTTCGCTTGGCCCACCCCAGATTATTGCCCTTACTCTCTATAGGTGTTGCCACTCACTGGGTTATAGATAGAGAGGTGAGGCCCGATTGATCAAGTGAGCTGGAGGAAGTAGCTACTTAGATCGAATGGAAATGCAGTTCAATGGGCCGGATCTTTGGGTAGCACAATATCGGTCATTGATCTGAAATTGGATGGGTTGGGTATAAAGATGCAGTTACTCAAGTGCCCCTTGAACCATTTGGAATAAAATCCAACCTCTTTAAGGAATAATCTAGAAGGGGCCCCTACAATAATATGAAGGGGGGGCCCTACCCCACAATAATAGGCTACCGGGGCCCACCCCACCCCACCCCACTATTTTAAGGGAAGGGAAGGGAAGGGAAGGGAAGGGAAGGGTAAGGGTAAGGTAAGGCCTTTCATTTAGTTTAGAGAGTGAATTATCTACTGCATCATAAAGGTATAGGTGATTCCCCCCCAACTGAGCCAGACGCCCACCCAGATGCGCCTATATATGCATATGTGTTATTCTATAGTGAGTCTTCCACTATAGTCAGCCGAGCACTGAGCGATGAGGTAGAGGCATGTTGTAATTGTGGGCCCAGGGATAGAACCTCCAGGTCATTGTATCACACATCAAGATAATTCAAACCTTCAAGTTTTAAATAAGACTGACACACAGGCCATAGAATTGTAGGTCAGAATGACAACCTCTTTCAATAAAAAGGGGTAGCACCAATCTCTGGAAAAAATAGAGAGGTTCGCCGATCACTGCTACCTTATACAAAAAAGGTTTACCCGACAGAAAATATAGTAGGTTCGAGCCCTAGCCTATCACTATGGAGTTTACCCCCCGATTCCTAGGCCTTGACTCTCCCACTTTTTGGAAAATGATTACCCATATCCCATCGATGAGCTTTATATAATACCAAGGCCCCCGAACCTCTGCATTAAGATCATAGAGATACTTTTGCATGTTCCAGATCAAATGGCACTCACCATTCCTAGTGCGGGGTAACCTAGAATAGAAATACATAAAAAAAAAAAGACTTGGGGGAATCCAGTGAGCGCTTTATGCAACTAAAGGACTGACTAACCGGAGACGAATGAATGGGAAAGGATCTCCCCTACTATTCTATGGTGATTAAACACATAATATGACTGAAGTGGTTAGATGGGTTGTTGGGGTCTACTGGTTGTAACCTGGGTTCCTTTGATGGTCACCTGGTTGATGAGCTCAGTTAATGATGAGGCACACTTGGTTTGTTTCATGAGGCAAGGCCCTACTATTCTATGGCAGGCAGATAGGGGAATAGAGACAAAAAATAGACATGATCGGATGTGTCTATCTTTGCCCGCCATCATAGACAGATAAAAGGGTAACTAGAGGTGAAAGAAGGAACAGGAAAGGTATCTGACCAAGTTGACACCATTGATCTGGATACAGAGCCAGTAGGGGAGGCGAAAACACTAAGAACAGATAAAGAAAAGGTAACATCAAATCCGAGCAAAGGCAGATCCCTAGAATTTTATGGGCTAGCCATTGGCGATTTAGTGGCCTGAGCTGATGAACCTTATCCTGCATCCCCACCCATGGTAGGAGAGAGGGAAGCACCAGTAAAATGAAGCAGTCCCGCCCTACCCCTATGGGGCCAGAGCTAGTTGGATCAGAACCATCAATTGAAGAAGCACTGGTAGCGGAGGTAGAGGCAAAGAATACAGTAGCAGAGTCACCTAGAGTCAAGGCAGAGCCTCTAGTTCCATTTCCAGTAGCATTTTGATGCAGACCGAGCCCTCTATCTATATGGGGATCCAACAGCCAAGATAGAGACAACAAAGGAAAAGGCAATTTACCTTGATCTATTCCAGATAAATGACCACAGCCCCCTACTATTCTAAAGGCAGGCCAAGAGAACCCATCTTCAACCATAGATCTAGGGGCGGGCAGAACCCATGGCATACCTTAGCAAATGCTAGTGTGCATGCATCACTCCTGCCTTTCCCATTGCACCCGCCTCTACAGCTAGGTAATCACCTGGCACCCCTACTATTTGAAAGGCTGATTCAAGGTCAACGGGCGAACTGGCTCTGCTAACATCTTACCCATAACTGCCTTCGCTGGTGCCCATGCCCCTTAGAAATAGTCAGGGTAGGGGCTCTTCTGGTCCACTGAGTCAACAGGTGCTTTCACTCTGCATGCAGACCAACTGAATATGAATCTAGAACCGTGCCTAGATATGTGCCTAGAATTGGATCTACTATAGTTTCCACCCCAACTGTATCCATGCATGAATCTGCACCTCGAATTGAGTCAACGTGTGCCCCCTTTTTCTTTGCACTCCCCCTTTTTGCTTTGCTTTTGAATGTTCGCCATAGAATAGTAGGGCCCTTTAGAATAGTAGGGATAACTAAACTATAATAGGCTAGGCTAGGCCCCATAAAATGATAGGTAAAATTTTATGGCCTATCATTTTATGGGGGCCTATAATTTTATGGGGGGGGCCAACTGGGAAGCCCTACTATTCTAAGAAGGGGTGGGAAACTAGGGGGAAATTTTATAGGATGGGCGGCGAGAAAGCCAGTGATTATTCTTCGCTCCGCTCCCCAGATTCTATACATAACATGCCCCATAGAATAGTAGGAGGACCCCCTATAATTTTATGGTCTATTGGGCATGCTCGTGCTCCATATCCATCTCTACTAGTTCAGAGGCGGCGATTCTATACTACACATGGGTGGGCCCCAACCTCTATAGAATTGAGGGCAGGCCGACCCTACTATTATAAAGGGGCATGCAGAGGGTATTATATTCTATTGTAGTAGGGTGTCTAATATAATAGTAGGGGCCCCGATTATTATAGATAGTTCATTTGAAGAGGTGCAGATGCATGCAGGGTTATATATCATTGCCGATGCAGATGTAGGGTTCCCCCTACTATTCAATGGCATTGCTGGTGCATGCAGAGGGCTATGGCCCCTCTATCTATAAGGGGAAGTTGGTGCAGATGCAGGTCTCCCATTATATATGCTAGTTCATGCAGAGGGCTTATACTATATTTCTTGTGAATGCACAGGGAGGGCTTCTATGGCAATAATATGAAAGGGGCCCCCTACCCCCTAGGGAAAGGGGCCAGGAAAAGCAGTTCAGATGTAGGGTATGTATATTGCTAGTGTAGAGGGATGCCCTACCCCCTACCCGCCCCTAGGGCTCCCTTTCAGATTATTGCCCGAAAGCCATATATAGATAGGGGCCATGCCATGGCAGATTATTGGTTGGGATTTCGCTATAGAATAGTGGGCATTAAGGGGATTGCGACGAACATGACTGTGCCCTACTATTCTATGGGGCAGCAGGGGAATAAAGAGATTATAGACATAACATTCATAATCGCCATAGTGCTGGTGAATCTGCCAGCAGGGTGGGAATTGTAGGGCATGTTACCCCACATTATATAGGGAATCTAGATGGTCGACCCAGGAAGATAAAAGTAGTGAACTCCCACCGGGCCTTTATAAACTATAGGCAACCGCCTAACATTCTTGCATAGAATAGTAGGGTGTGCCAAATTCCCTATATAATGTGGGATAACATTCATAATATAAGCCAGGGTAGGGTAGGCCCCTACTATTATATGCGGGCCTTGCTGGTGAACCAATGGGTAAGTCCCCATAGAATAGTAGGCACAGTCATATGAACCAGATGAATTCTTAGAGAATTAGGCCCTCACCTTCATGGAATGAAGGTAAGGGATAACTGAGATGTTTCCTAAGTGGGGAGAAAGGCTGAGGGCCCTACCATTCTATAGGCAGACAGGTCCCCATAGAATAGTAGGCACAGTTATATGAACCGTGGGGCCCTATATTTTTCTAAGGCAGCTAAAGGTTAGAAATGTGAATCGATCCTATCTTTCGCGAAATGGTCGGGGCCCTATTATTTTAAGTTTCCTCTGGGAGTTGAAGTGTTAACTTCTCATTGAATTTTGCATGCATACCCCTGGCCTATTTCTCAGGGAAGGTAGGCAAGCCTAGAGTTTTTAAGGTGCCCCTCCCCCCTACTATTCTATGGCCCCTACTATTCTAAAGGGGGCTTGTGCCTTTAGATCGAGATTGAGTTAGATGGAGATGGAGATAGGTTGAGTGCTATTAACCACCTTAAGGCCGGCACAATAGGTACTCGGACCCCTTTTTTTCTACCCTAGAAACTGATCGACTATATTAATAGCTATGACAAACAAATGGGTGCCTGCCGGTGGATAGGACAAGCAAATCTTCTTGTTGCCCAATTGCTGACCTTCTCCCTATCATATAGTAATAAGATTGGACCCTATCCCTATCATCTAGTTGGAAGATTTTCTTTGTATAGGAATCAGATAGTGTTCATTAGTATTCGCAAGAAAATGGCCTGAACAACCTCTAGCATGCTTAAACATGGCAGTGGGTGGGAAACTATAGCCCATAGAGCCACCTTAGAATAGTAGGCCCTCACATGTTGCCGCATGTGCTCTGGCTGACTGCTAACTAGTATAGCACAGAGGTTGTGCCTTATAATAGTAGGGTCGGGAATACAGAATAATCTAAAGGCCCTACCTTTATAGTTGCTAAGGGACTGTGACCAGTTAGTAATGGTTGACCGGTGCACTGCCCACCATCGTGCTGGGATATGTTGTAGAGTCTAGGGAATAGTGGTGAGGCACTCGAGCTCTATATAAAATTTGCATTCTATGGAATCGCAGAATTCGGCTGTATAGTCTAATGCCAGTCCCATCAAAGAATGGTGCGGCTTCAATTTGGCATAGTCGGCGTATGCGCAGAACTCCACCTATCTCCTCCTGGGGTCCCTACTATTCTATGGTAGCTCATTGAATGAAGTGATGATGAGGCCCTACTATCTATAGGCCTGGTTATGTTGTTCAGCTTAGGTACCCATATTCTTTGTTACTTTGCGCACAGATTATCTGGGGTTAGGTGCCAGGCGCACATGATGGAAAACCTTTGCTGGCGCAGGCCTTTGCTCTCAGTAATAATGAATTGTCACCCACTAGCCATCTCTCAAGTTGAGTGTCGAAACTAGCTTCAGATGTGCTATCCTGCCTCTTCAAAGTTAGGTTGGATGTTCTCTACCCTTCTCACGGTCACCTGATAAAGATCTTCCAAGACTTCATCCTCCCCCATATACAGATTGCACACTTTCTACAAAAGGTGTCCCATCAGTGTAGAATTATGATAGTTCGTACGCACTTGTCCAAATATAGTTCTTGAAGCTCACAGCGTGCTTCCTGAAACGCATATCGGCTTTCGCCTAGAAATGAAATGGTCATCCCAGGATGAAGAGCAGGATTTCGATCAGCATCAGCCATTTCAATCACGAACTACACCGGGAACGGGTGGGTGGGAAGATAGTCAAAATAAATAGTTGACTAAAGTTGCCTGCAATAATCTATATCCTCCTACCCCCCCCCCCCCTGTACTAGCCATAGAATAGTAGGGGCCCCCCACTCGTTCATCGGGATGGGTTGGGAATTCTAGTCGGTATATAGTTGGAGGTCCTTTATTAATCTGCCTGCTAGCCCATAGAATTGTAGGGGGCCCTCCCCCCAGCCTTTGCCTCCTCCCACCCACCCTTAGCCTACTAGAGGTTGCCTATTCAACACCAAGCAACTAATCTTCCTCCCAGGGGGGTGACCACCCTGCCTTCTAAGGCATGTTACCCCACATTATATGTTGGAAATATTCAAGATATAACAAGTTACTAAGAGGGGAGGGGTGAATCAGTAACAATACAACTTTTAAGTTAATTCAGCATAAACTAGAAAATCATTCATTCACCTAATCTAATGCATGCGAGAGATAAATAAATATTCATAACACATATGCACAGAGATTTTGGTGACCCAGAAACCTTCCAAAATAGAAAGTAAAACTGGGGTGGGGATGAAACCCACAAAGCTTCTTTTTTGCAGTAGGAAGTTAGCAGGTTAAGGCATACAATGATCACTTCTGGTGATCTGCCCTATTAGGAGCAAAGAGGATTGCTAGATCCACCTTGTTAAAGGATTTAAAACATACTTTACAAGTATGCACTCTATTAGGAGATTTATACAAAGACTGTTAAGTCTACCTTGTTAGAGGATTTTTAGATGATTCACCTATTAGGATGAACCAATCAGATCTACATATACCTTGATTAGATCCTTTGCAATAATCACCTCTTGTGATTGATGAAATCTTTACTGCACCTTGTGAACCTTGCTAATATACTGCTCTGATGCTAAATTCACATCTGTCTCTTGTATCACAATATGTACATATTCATACATGTCTCTTATCCATTACAATAATTACAACTCTGTATTATACACATATATATACCATTTCAGTAATTATAGATGCAAGGTCGGCTGAACACAAGTAAACAAAATATAACTGAGGTGGCCAAATAGTAAAATAAACTCGAGTTCTTCAGACAGACTTGATGACCTTCTGATACACGGCATCCACTATGTTATACAGCATCGTCATGCACTTAGTAGAGGTAGGGGCTCGGTTCATACTAGTCATACAACATTGCCTGGAACTCAGTAACCATTGGTGACTCGGTAGATATAGTGTCACTCGGTAAAAACTAATTTCTTTGTTAACCGACTGAGCTCGATTAACACCGAGTCCTTCTTCACTCGGTCAATACTGAGTCCATCTTTTGCTCGGTTAACACTAAGTACATCTTCACTCGGTTAACATTACGTCCATCTTTACTCAGTTAACACTGCTTCTATCTTTACTCAGTTAACACTCCACTCGGTTAACACTAAGTGCAACTTTACTCGGTTTGAACTGTGTCTTTGACGCTCGGTTTGAACTATGTCTTCGACGTTCGGTTTGAACTGTGTCTTCGATGCTCAATTTGAATTGTATCTTCGACACTTGGTTTGAACTATATAATGAGTGTTGTCACTAATGGAAAATACCTTTATGCCAACAATCTCCCCCTTTGGCATTAGTGACAAAAACAATTATGAATCAAAGTTTATGTGCAAAATAAAAATGACATATAGTTCAAAATTGATCTTTTTGCAAATCTTGCAACACATATCCTTTTATTTACATATATCTCCCCCATACAATATGTATAGTATTTATAAGTCAATACATATATCTTTTGCACAGCTAGCTCTTGAAGTCTATCTCCCCCTTTTTGACAATAATGCCAAACAGTATATATTTACACGAAGATTCCAAAATGAGAGATAAATTTTGAATGTACCTTGAGAATAAGAGCCAAAGTCTTATCCCAATTTTTTTGCAAAATTTTGCTGGTGGAGAGTGCAATTTGAACTTCTGCAGAGAGTTCAATCATGTGATCTACAATAGAGAAGTTGTTGTCATGGATCAATTTTTGCGTTGTGTCCATGACAGGAAGGATCATATTCTGGATGTCAATCAGAGTAGACCTGATCCTTGCTTCCTCTCTCAGCAATTTTGACTGTTTCTCTGACAAAAACCTTATTCTCAGATGATGGGATGAACTTGCACTGTGGTCAGATTGTAGCATTTGGGCACTGACCTTCATATCCGCATCAATTTTATTCAACTTTTCTCTTATTTCCTTAGCAAACTCGGTAACATCACAGAGTTTGCCAAAAATTGAAGTTACATTATTAAAAGAATGTTCAAAATTACTCAAAATTGTAAGCAATTCTACTTGTTTTACTGCAATATGCTGAGCAATGTGCTCAAGCACCTTATTGTCAAATTTCTTCTCTGCCTTTTCAATTAATTTCTCTTGGCCAGAGTTGTCCTCATTAAATTTATATACAGCCTCTTCTAACTGAATCAAAATGTGTTGAGTAGAATCTACTTCAACACCTATAGCATCTGTTATGATATTCTTAGCATTCTCAATAATGCTATATTCCTGGTCTCTCTCATGCCTCAGCTGTTTTTGCCTAGCTTTTTGCTCTAATAGCTAACTGAGCATTCTCATTTCATCAACTGATGCAGTATCTAGATCTATCTTAGGAATGACAATGTCCTTATCCAGATCTATTTCCTCATCCACTGCCTTACTGAAAAACATGTATCTCTTTGGTTTTTTTGCAGTGACTGCACCTTTGCCCTTTGAAATTGAAACAATAGTTGATGATGCTGGACTAGCTGACAAAACTAGAATAGCACTAACTAGAGAAAGACTGAGAGAAGTACTAATAGTATCAAAAATTGGTGTTGCTCCCAAAATTGATGTACAGGATGGAGTGGGAGAACTAACAGTTGCCAAAATTGGAGCACGAGAAGTCAAAATTGTAGTACCTGTAGGTACACTTACTATACACTCTGCAGTAGAAGTTGATATACTTGAAAAACTTACTACTGTGACTAAGGATAGCTCGGTCAAAGAAGGTGGCTGCAACTCGATTAATGAAGTGGTAGACACTTGCATAGATGGTACCCAGAGCTGAGAGGAGACAGGTGAAGATTGATCAATTGATGAGGCTATTGAGCTCACAATCTCACCAGTATAAGCTATCTCCATAGTTGATGTACCTATTTTAGGTAGAGAGTGAGGAAGAGATGCAATGACTTCGGCTGTAATTATTAGTGGATCTTCTTCCTCCTTAGCTTGTTCTACTTCTTCCTTCATTTCTCTTTCAGCTTCTTCCTCAACTTCTAACATTAATGATTGCAGGTCTTCTGGAATGTCTTCAATGTCATCACCATCATCATCATCATCATTATCATCACTGTTGTCGTTGTCCTTGATTTCAACAGTATCATCACTAGGTTTGCGTAGATGATAGATATTTTTCCACATGTTTGTTGCATCATTTACTATATGCTCAATGTCTTTGACAAGTATCAAACAAGTGTGGAATCTAATCATCATGTTACCTTCGTGGTCTTTCAGTGATTTCTTCACTTTAGCATCAGTGAGACTCGGCAGGAGATTCCCCAGGGTCTGCTCATAAATGTCTTTGACAGTCTTGGTTGCAACTTCCCATCTTGGTTGCAACCTCTCCAATAGCTCTTTGGAGATCTGAGAGGCTATCTGGTCTGGGGAGTATTTCCATTTACCCATTTTGTTCAGTACCAGTTCCTCAATCTGCATTTTCTCCTGTTCTGTTCTAGTTTCAAACTTCAATGCTTTGAAGTTTGTGAAGCTAGCTCCTGCATCTAATTGCTTCAGTCTTGCCTCAAGGGTGAGTGGAGGCTTAACAAGTACAGGTTCCTTCTTTCCCTATCTTGTTCTCCTAGAGAACACTACAGTAGTTTTCTTTGTAGGTTTGGTGATAGTCACCTTACCTTTCTTTCATTGAGGCTTTTCTTCTTTTTTAGACTCAGTTTCCTCCTCTTCTTCATCTTCTCCTCTCCCTTCTGTTATCATGAGAGGGCCAACATCTGTTTTCAGTTTGGCTATGCTCCTCTTTCCTTTGCTAATGGCCTGAGGGATTTTAATTTGAAGCTCAATTCTTGCCTTAGCTTCATCATATGTTCCAAAAACTGGTTGCCTTGGGTCTACAGGTTCATTTACCAGTGCTTCTATGATGTCCCTGGTTTCATCAATATTTACCTCATAGGGAAGAGGTTTCACCCATGCTACCCGAGGCCTGATTGCATGTATGTATACCTTGTCATAGTCTACCATGAAACATACATCTTCCTTGTACTCTTCAACAAGTCTTGGAGGAATTTGGAACCTATTGTTCATTCTTTCCTTAAATTCTTCAAAATAACTATCCAAAACACTGTCAAAATTTTCACCTAATTCGGCGATGAATTCATTAATTTGATAAAGAATTGGGATATCCTTTTCCCATACTATTGATCCTTTAGATGGAAAGGACTTTAGAACATAGAAAAAAAAAGAAATCAAAAGTGAACCAAATTTATAGGAGTTGTTCTTGGAAGTCCTTATGCTTTCCATATTTTTATTGAATTGGGACAAAAGCAATTCCGATAAATCAAACTCTACATTCTTCTTTACTATTTTATATGCCGAATCCACAGCTTCACAGGATACACTGTTTGGATGGCTTGAACTATAGATTTTATGAGCAATGACGTGAATGCCAAATCTCAATTCAATGTCAGTTACTGTACTGAGCTTAAGTCCTCTGCCATCCCATTCTGCTTGGGTTAGTCTCTGCAATTCTTCCCGACCTAGGGTTTTGGTAGTCTTGGCTTTGCTCAACATGGGGAGTCCAGTAATTTTGCTAATCATTTTCTCAGTGATAGGTATTGGTTGCTCTAACCACAATTGGCCATTGTGAACCCGACTGAGTACATACCTAACCCATTTTACTTGAAATTTCCTTGGCAAATGCGAAATATGGGTTAACCCTTTTGTTTCAAGATGTTTATGTTCGAGTTTCAAGGTTCCATCTATGCTCATTTCACCTAGGGCATTGTCAATTTCTAGGTTTCCAAGTTCTTAAATGGAACACTTGAAATGAGAGCGAATTTCATTAATAAGAAGTACCTTTGGAGGGATTTGTGACTGAGCACCGTTAGGGTCCAATGATTCTGCAATTGCCGGTGCCAATTTGAAGTTTGGGGTCTTCCATTCCTCTCCTCTAACCAGCATTTCTAAACCTTTCTTTGTCTTGGACCTACCACTTTCGGATGCCATTGCTACTCGGTAGGTGTAGAAAAATTCTGAATAGATTCTTTTCCCTTTTGAAAAAATTTGCTCGAAAATGCTTTAAGCTCGCTCGAGAATCGTAGAAGATAACTTAGCTCTTTGTTCGCAGTGAAAAATGAGATCAAATTTTGCCTCTTTTGACAAAAAATTTGCCATAAATGTTTTGGTACGATGGTAGATGAAATGACAGGTTTTCATCCATTAGCTCGGTAGATATTATCAACTCGGCAATCAAATGAAAACATTGAAGTACCAACCTAACTCGGTTAGGTCACGAACCGACCTTGCTCGGTTGACACAACTTGGTCAATGAAACTTTGTTGCACCCGACCAAACTTGGTAAAGTCTCTTACCGACCTAACTCAGTAGTTGCTACTCGGTTAATGAAGCTTTGTTACACCCGACCAAACTCGGTAAAGTCTTGAACCGTCCTGAAGTCAAAGTGTATCTGAAATACTGATTTGATCATCCTTCTTCCTTTGGTGCTGCTTAGGATAAATCTTGGAGGATGCAGTTCCAATCTTCCTTTTATGAATATTAATTGGAAATGGTGGAATCACCCATTTCTTGAGTGACATTTCCATTACTTGATTTATTTTTCTCGGTAGATTTTGGAATCCACTGTTGCTTCATTTGCTTCCGAATGTTATATGCTTTGATTTTCTTCTCATCTTCAATTCTTTTGATATTCATGCAATTTTTAGCTATATGACCAAGTTCTGTACATGTATAACATCTTACTGTAGTGTCCTTTTTCCTTAGGTGATGTCTAGCACAATTTATGCAAGAATGTCCATATTCTCCACAATAGTGACATATGCACCAGGTGTTGTAGTCCCATCCAAATATGGCTTTGACAATCTGTTTAGCTGGATTGAATGATTTGGTTTTGCATTGGAATGCTTTGTGACCATGCTTTTTGCATTTGTGATAGTTGCCCTCAAATTTTGGTTTTTCTTTACACTCATTTGCCTTATGACCATGCTGATTACAATTGAAGCATTTGCCATTGAATTTTGCTTTCCCATTGCTCCAGCATTTGTTTGATGTATGTCCTAACCTGCCACAGTGATTACAAGTGGGTCTTTTATTCCTTTGTTCACCTTGTTTGGAGGATTCACCTTCTTCCTTGTATCCAAGACCGGCTTTACCCTTTTGTCTATGAAGGTTTTCTTCATTTTGTTGATTTAATTGATTTATATCTATTTGGGATTTCATCATTCTTTCATTGACTTGCCTTTTAGAGATTAGGTCATTTTACAAGCTTTCATTGATTTGTCTCTCAGTTCTTAAGTCACTCTGTAGACTTTCATTGATTTTCTTTTCAGTGTTTAAATCAGTCCTTATTCTTTCATTTTGTGCTCTGAGAATCCTGATTTCTTCATTTGCATTAGAGAGTTGGTCTATAAGATCTTCATGCTGATGGTATTGATTATGAATTTTATGACTTCTATCTTCCAATTATTCTTGTGCTTTGTTTCTTTGTTCCAAAACTTCACATAGTCTGATTGACTGTATTTCTTGCTCTCTTTTAAGCTTTCTTACTTCTTCTTGCAGAGATCCATTCTTTTCTAGAAGTTCTTTGATTGCTTTGTCAGCTTCTTCTAAATTACTTGATGGTAACAAATCTTCAATCCTTTCTTCAACATAAAGATGGTCATTCATTTGTCTTGCAAGTTCCTTTCTTCTTTTTAGGGATTGAGAAAGATGTTCCTTTGCTTCTTTGAGTTGAACCATGGCCATTTCTAGATCTAACTTTTCATTTTCTATAACTTTCTCCTGTCTAAATATCTCCATTGACTTTGATCTTTGCTTAAGCTGTCAAGCTTTGTCTCGAGAACCAAATAGCTCTGATACCAATTGTTGGAAATATTCAAGATATAACAAGTTACTGAGAGGGGAGGGGTGAATCAGTGACAATACAACTTTTAAGTTAATTCAACATAAACTAGAAAATCATTCATTCACCTAATCTAATGCATGCAAGAGATAAATAAATATTCATAAAACATATGCATAGAGATTTTGGTGACCTAGAAACCTTCCAAAATAGAAAGTAAAACTAGGGTGGGGATGAAACCCACAAAGCCTCTTTTTTGCATTAGAAAGTTAGCTAGTTAAGGCATATAATGATCACTTATGGTGATATTCCCTATTAGGAGCAAAGAGGATTGCTAGATCCACCTTGTTAAAGGATTTAAAACATACTTTACAAGTATGCACTCTGTTAGGAGATTTATACAAAGACTGTTAAGTCTACCTTGTTAGAGGATTTTTAGATGATTCACCTGTTAGGATGAACCAATCAGATCTACAATATACCTTGATTAGATCCTTTGCAATAATCACCTCTTGTGATTGATGAAATCTTTACTGCACCTTGTGAACCTTGCTAATATACTGCTCTGTTGTTGAATTTGCATCTATCTCTTGTATCACAATATGTACATATTCATACATGTCTCTTATCCATTACAACAATTACAAATCTGTATTATACACATATATATACCATTTCAATAATTATAGATGCAAGGTCAGCTGAACACAAGTAAACAAAATATAACTGAGTCGGCCAAATAGTAAAATAAACTCGGGTTCCTCAGACAGAATTGATGACCTTCTGATACACGGCATCCACTACGTTACATGACATCATCATGCACTCGGTAGAGGTAGGGGCTCGGTTCATACTAGTCATACAATGTTGCCTAGAACTCGGTAACCATTGGTGACTCGGTAGATATAGTGTCACTCGGTAAAAACTAATTTCTTTGTTAACCGACTGAGCTCGGTTAACACTGAGTCCTTCTTCACTCGGTCAATACTGAGTCTATCTTTTACTCAGTTAACACTAAGTACATCTTCACTTGGTTAACACTGTGTCCATCTTTACTCGGTTAACACTACTTCTATCTTTACTCGGTTAACACGCCACTTGGTTAGCACTAAGTGCAACTTTACTCGGTCTGAATTGTGTCTTTGACACTTGGTTTGAACTGTGTCTTCAACGCTCAGTTTGAACTGTGTCTTCGACACTCGGTTTGAACTGTGTCTTCGATGCTCAGTTTGAACTGTATAATGAGTGTTGTCACTAATGGAAAATACCTTTATGCCAACATTATATAGGGAATTGAGCCCTATTATTATATTATTCAACTCTAGTCCCACCCTAACTATGCCAACTATAGTTTAGTTTCCTTCACTCTAGCAACTAGAATTGCCCTTAGAATAGTAGGGCTAGCCCCCTACTATTCTATGGGCTAGCAGGGTGGGCCCCGCTCGACAGGAGGAGGCTATGGCAAGAGGGCCCTCAACCAAGTTGACTGGCCCTACTATTCTAAGGGTAGCGATGCCCATAGAATAGTAGGGAATAATCTATTTAGGGTGAATTGATAGGGCTTTCCAGATTCCCTATATAATGTGGGGTAACATGCCCACAACTATCTCCTCCCCCCGAGGGTTCTAGGCAAATCCTCAGAGTAACCCACACACGCCCTTTGAAACTATAGGCCCCCTACCGAGCCTACTATTATATTCTGGAACAACAGGAATGCTAGCTGGGAAAGAAGCTAGGATAGGAAGGGATACTGAATGGGATAGTGGCTAAGGAGATGGAACAGGAAGGAATGTTGTGGGCTATGCCCCTAAACTAGTGTATTTGGAACTGCATCTTATAGAACTAGCTAGGGTGCTCCCTATGCTTTTGCTTCTCTCGTGGGTGAACCTGCACTCAATGATTGGTGTACCCCTACTAATAAAGAAGAATACAAAGCACAAATGGCCAGGCTTCTACCATAATTGGCCCATAGATGATTAGTGTTTGGAGCGCATGCTCTTTGCTTTATATACGTTCTATTGATCGATAGCGATTATTCTACCCTACCCTACTATTTTATGGGGTTGGCAACATCAAAGCCAACAATAGTAGCAGGGGTGGAGGCATCATAAGTAACAAGGGGAAGGCAGATCAGAGATAGCTGGCAGAGAACCAGTAGGTAATTTAGTACTCCCAGGCGGAGAAACAACCGACCGTTTCGTCACCAAGTCACGAAAAAAAAGTAGGGCACTGCCCGCATCTTCAAGAATCACAAAAGGTCCATCACACATTACATTTGATGGTGTTCCAAGAGGCTTTATTCCTACATACCCTGCCTTATAATAGTAGGGGCATCTGAGCCCATTCATTCTCGAAACAGAGATAGCAAAGATGAGGGTAGCGGTTTAAGTTTACCCGGCCCCTCCCCTTACCCCCTTATAATAAGTTGTAGGGCTATGGCCACCATAAGCAGTTTTTAGGAGAGTTCTCGAGTAGATCCCATCAAACTTTACTTAGCTTACCCACCACTAGTTCAAGTCCCAGCTTAGCTTCGCTTAGTTCCAAATCAAGTTCCATAGCTAGCCATCCCTTTCAATTTTAGTGCCTAGGTTGCTACCCACCCCGATGTTAGTCCCATCTACGCCTACTTCCTATGATGCAGTCAACTAAATATGGGATTGGCTCCGCTGCCTGTGCGGCATCTATCTCAACTACCCTTAGAAAACTCTACCCTTTAGAATAGTAGGGCCGGGGGCAAGCAATATATATTTTGATTGGCGAGAGGTAGATTAGTTGGGGGGGAGGGTCCCCAATATGGGGTTAAATAGGCACCCACCCCAGCTGCTAGTATGGTGAATATAAAAGAGGGGCTCGATAGATTAGGTGCCGGGAGGTATAAACCCCCACCCGGCCTTTGCCCCCACCCCCCCCTCTATATAGTTCTCCCCCCCACCCGGCCTTTGCCCCCCACCCTGCAGGGTGGGAGGAAAGTAAGAGCCCCCCAAAATGAATCTACCAACTATAACTCCCAGCCCACCCACCCACACACGTCTGTAACTTGAACGATATGGCAGGTTATGGGCCCCCTAGATTATTCATTATTGCCCTACTATTCTAAAGGGTTCCGATTTGAATAGAAGGTGCCCGGGTGGGAGGTATAAAAGTTGGGTGGGAACTTAGGAGGAAGGGGTCTCAATCTTCTCTAACCATAAGGAATGTTGTCTCCTACACGGGCTCAATTGCCAGTGCTTATGTTGTTGTTCCCACTGCTACCTTTATTGGTGCAACTGAGTCATCAAGATCAATTGGATCTTCAATGGAATCAACAAGATCAACAGCTACGGGCCTCCCTCCAAACCTAGGTTGCTACGGTCCTACCAATGCCTCCCACAATAATCTATTTTGGGGGCATTAATAGTTCTGATAGCACTTTCCTAGGTTGTTGCCTCCCTCCTTTATCTCTAGGGCCCTATGGTATGGATAGTAGGGGTCGGCCGAAACTAGACTAGCAACCGGGGGTGGGAACTAGACTAGCAATTGGGGGTGGCCCCCTACAGGTGTAGAGGGAATAGTTGTTGTGGGTGGGCCCCACCCCCACTATCTATAGGGTGGCTAGGGGCCCAACTACATAGAATAGGGCGGGGCCCAACCGATGGTAGGTCCATACTACTAAGAACTAGAGTTCTGAGGGAGATTCTCCAGCAGAGCTGGTAGGCACTGCCATTTATGAAGGGAGAATGTTGAATGGGAGCCCTCCCCAATGATGCTAATGATTTTGAGAGGGGGGGCCTTGCCTTTCAAACAGTTGGAAATTGGCAGTTGGCATCATTAGCAATTGGGGAGGGGGATTGGACCACTCTTTCTATTCGCTAGTTCTTTTTTTGAAGGGGGGGCACTCTTCTCCATCCGACTTCCCTAGTTAGCATCCCACGGCCCCTACTATTGAAAGGGTGCCATAGATCAGGGGCCCCTTATAACCGAGCCCCCCTACTCCTTGGGATCCTTCTATCGTTGCTCGCGTTAGGTGTCACCCTATAATTTTATAGGCGAACGGTCGACTATATCTTCCCACCCAACTTGGACCCCAAAGCATATTGCGACCCTGCCCATAAAATTCTAGGGTCACCCCTACTATTTGAAGGGCTCCCACCCTGTTGCCCCAGGGAATAGGGGTGGGTGGGTGGAAAATAAGATAGGGGCCTCCCGTCCCATAGGGCCTTAGAATAGTAGGGGCCCTCCAACATTAGCTCCCACCCATCCAATTGAATTCGCCCATAGAATTGTAGGGGGTGGGCCCTGGTTGCTAATATAGTTTTATAAGGGTCCAGGTTCATCGAGTAGTTCTGGAGGCACCTTTAGAATAGTAGGGCACCAATCTTAGGATCTATTCTTATTGTTTTTTATTTCCATGGTTCGATCTGGCTTCAAGAGCCAAGGGGGGCATAGCTACTTCTTGTTCCCACCCATCACCCTCCATATCTATATACTACTATGAGTAAGAAGACCAGCTGGGGGATGACTTGGCAAGAAATTGAAGGCACCCAACCCACCTAAGATCGCCCCCACTGCAAAGGTAGAGATGGGCACATGCAGGGTGGGATGCCCATTATTTGATAGGGTTCAGAACGGGACCCTTTAGAATAGTAGGACAAACATTCGAAACAAGGATTGACTAGCACGAGGGCTGCTTTCTTCCCTCTAGGTGCCCCTCTATCTATCTATATTGTGGACTTTGGCCCATTAGACATAAAAAAAAAGATGCAGATGGCTGGCCCTATTATTATAAGGTCAAGGTAGAACCATCCTATCTGATCAAGGTAGAACCATCCTCTCTATAGTTGTCCTCCCACTGAACTGCCCGTAGGGGCCCTAGTTTTGGATGGACTATAAACTACCTCCCTAACATTGTCTACAGCCCCACCTTCCACCGACAATACAGCTTGCCTGGCCAATCTTAACATCACATCCTAACGCCCCTTCAAATAATAGTAGGGATCTCGATTGCCACTTCACTCAATCTCTACCGAAGGTGCGTCCCAGGTTTCATAATATAGAAGGGGGGCCGACCGGGGAAGGGCCCACCTAGAAAAAAATGGGCAAATTATTGGAAGCCTACCTTCATTTCGCATGGGACATGGTGATCAGTTCTAGCTGGAGCTGCATCCAATGTTGTATCGTAAAATTTTATGGCCTATAATTTTATGGGCAGATCCTTTAAAATAGTAGGCCAACGTAGCTACCCTACGCCCTACCCTACAATAATCTGTTTGGGGGCCTACCCTACCCTACTATTATAAAGGTAAAGGTAAAGGTAAGGTAAGGGCATCCATTCTTTTATGATAGATCGGAGGTCGATCGAACCCAACTGCACAGTCGAGTCCACCCATGGCCCTACTATATCCTACACACCAAAGGGCAACTAAGAAGGCTGGCAAGGAGTTAGCCCTAGAATTTTATGGGCCCTACTATTCTAAAGGCCTTAGAGTAGTAGGTCATTGATAGAAAAGCATTGTTCTGAACCCCACTACCCCCACAAGGGGGGCAAAGGAGCAGCTCAAAATGATCACTGATAACCAACTATGCCCCTATCCACTTGGGGGTTAAATCCTGGAGGAGAATACAAAAAAGAAATCGATCAGGA
Source organism: Cupressus sempervirens (assembly GCA_028749045.1). Lineage (NCBI taxonomy): Eukaryota > Viridiplantae > Streptophyta > Pinopsida > Cupressales > Cupressaceae > Cupressus > Cupressus sempervirens. Next base: position 436,166,839 of record CM053792.1, read on the forward strand.
GAAATCAACTGCATTCCCAGCTTTGGTTTTTAATCCCTCTCCTTCCCGGTCAGTCTTAAACATTGTTCGTCAGAATGTAGACCCTAAAGTATAGAAAGAATAATAGTCAATGCAGGAGGCGCACTGAGTCTTTGTTTCTCATTCATTGAGCGAGGTGTGGCACTATTCCCAACTGAATGGGCCTAAAATTATATGGGTAGTCACCCATTGAGAGAGAGGGCCCAGTAGATGTTCTTGGCAGTAGTCAAGCCAGAGCAGATGGGACAATATATAATTCTGTTCAATCGATGGCTATTGTCGCTCAAGTTCTCGTAAGAGGCATAAATTCACGTCGAAGGGCAGGAGCCCTGTAGGGGGCTACACGAATGCAACCTCTAGCAGTAGGTTCCTTTGATAGAGATAAAATGAGAACCCAACCCCCATAAAATTATAGGATGCTCCCCTATAAAATTGTGGGTGCTTGGCGGAATGGTAGGGGTGGAAACACCTTACGGGTCAGACATACTTCTTGCCTCCCTATCCGAGGACCAAATCTTCTCCTCTCACCTATACCGAACAAACTTCTCCATCTCCATCCACCACCCAGGCCCTTTCTATATATGTGGACATCGCGATCCGATCAGTGTGTCAAGGAACTGCATGCAGAACCCACATACATCGGCCGTCCGAAAAGAGAAACAACTAAACTATATATTAGATGAAAAGCTAGCCCTCTCCGATCGAGTAATCGAACCAAGGGTTTCTTCCTATCTTTCATTGACGGGGTTTGGGGTCCTGGGTAGCTCAAAGCAATGGTTGAAGAAGATGGGGTTCATTCTGAGGTCAGATCTTTGCCCATAGAATAGTAGGGCCTAAAATTATATGGGCGCCCATACCCATAACTTACCTTGCCTTAAAATAGTGGGGGTGGGGGTGGGGCCCCACCTTTAGAATAGTAGGGAGATTATTGTAGGGGTGCCCATATAATTTTAGGAAGGCAACGCCCCCACCTAGACAAAAATGGGTGGGCAGGCCCCTATTATTCTATTCTTGTGCCCCCCTTCATATTATTGTTGGCGATACCAACAAATGAACCTGTCCCTAAAATTTATAGAGTGTGGCCCAATGAAAAAGGAAGGTTTGAGGGTTCAATGCAGTAGAGTAACCCCTTAGCTTTGATAGTTGTCTAATCGTTTGAATGCGGAACATCTTTAGTATATAAGGAGATCTCAGGGCCTACCGCCCATACAGGAGCAAACCCCCAACTGATCAACCCGACTTAACAACTTATTTAAGGAAGGTTCTCGATGAATGCCCATAAAATTCTAGGGATCTATGAGAAGTAGGGTTTGCCTGAACAAGTCCTTGTGTTTTGAAGGGGAATATGTTGTTTGGAAGCCAAGGGCCCACTATTTTAAGGGAAGAGTACCTTTCTCTCTTCAAACCCCAGGGGGAACAGAGAAAGCAGAATAGAGTTTTTTTGCCATGTTCCCATTCCCCTATATTTTAGTAGAATGAAAGCGTGATATTAGACGTAGGATTAACAAGTGATGCTAGAACGAACAACGTGAGGACCTACCCACCTACCAGAATGAAATCAGATTGAGAGGGATGCATGAATGAGAAAACTCAATCGCTTCATAATTCATAATAAAGAGTATTAATTAGCTTGCTAGAATAAGTTGGAGGTAGATTGTGGAAGGGAGATATAGTTGGCCCTACCATTCTATAGGCTAGTCGGTAGATTAATTAGGGAGCTATAGTTGGCCCTACCATTCTATAGGCTAGTCGGTAGATGTCACTGTTAATTGGGAACTATAGTGGAGGTAGATTAATTGGATTACGGGTGGGGGAGAATTCTAGTTGGGTGGATGGGAGGAGGCTATGGGGGTTAATTAATTCTTATTCTAACCCCCTACCGGGCGGGGGTTTCTCCATAGAATAGTAGGGCGAGCAAGAGGTAGATGTCGTTAGTTGGCATGTTACGTATAGAATCCCCTACAATTATCTCAAAATAATGGGCAAAACATGGTTGAAAGATGGGAAGCCCTACTCAATTTCTATGGCTTTTTGGATGGTTTGCCCTACTCTTTTATAGGCATTCGATTCCTACCAAGCAACATGTGACGTATAGATGCGATGATGGGATAGTGGGAAGATCCCGCCCATTTTTAGGCAATAGCCCCATACCAGACCATAAAATTTTAGGGTGGCCCCCATAAAGGAGGGGGGGCTCATATAGTTCATATGACTATTCAAGTGACCCAACGTCCATTCCCCTAATAAACCCACCTAACGTCGATCATTCGTCTGGTTCATATGACTGGCAAACCGACCACCTAAAATTTTATGGCCGTGATAAAGAATAACTACCATCCAGTCGAAGAATACTTTATTAAACTCCCTTGCCATTCTCCATCCCCCCAGGGTGTAATTAGGATGGCCAATTGGGGAATTGATCAGTAGGCCCCACCATTGGCAGGAAAGACTAAATAGCGGCTATTTGTTGGGTGGGCTTAGTTCAATATCAGGGGGCAGTAGGCTTCTCGTAGGGTAGCTTCCTACCAATAAGAATTCTATTCATTTGAAATGAGTTGGGCATAAAATTATAGGGCCCCCAAACAGATTATTCTAGGCAGCCTATTATTTTATTGCGAAAGGGGAACTCCCAACTATTTGAATTCGAGCTAGAACTGGGGTTCCTTCCTTGAGCTGAACCCTGCTTTTCTCAACACTTGTTGAATAATAGGGCCCCCTGCTGGCCATCCGCTACTTTATCCCCACCCCTTTAGATAGTTCCCTTTCCCTTTACCTTTACCTTTCCCTTTCCCTTTAAATAGTAGGGTAGGGGTAGGGGCCCTGCCTTGGCAAATAGTAGGGAGATTATTGTTGGGGTCTCGAAAAATAGATTATTGTAGGGCCACCCCATTGTTTCTATAGGCCCATAAAATGGCTAGGGGCCCATGAGAATTGTAGGGACCTGAATGCCCTACTATTCTAGGCAACACCCCTAAACAAATTATTGGAAGGTAAGGGCTAACATGGCGACGCAGGGGGGGATTCTTTATGTGTTTGGAGGGGGGGAAGCCGATCTGTGTAACAGTTAGAAGATAGGGCGGTTGATCCTAGATAGATTTATAAGCATCGGGCCCCTCTATATAGATGGATCCCTAGTCTATAGGCTATTGTCTGATCATTTGATCGTATGGTCCATAGAGGGCACCTCTGCCTACATCGTTGATTGTTGGGAACTGGAACTCCCCCGTATTTGAAATATGCTTTCTCGAGGGCATCACGATCTGCAGCTCAAATGGTCTCTCACAAAGTATCTATTGGTCTGATCATTATTACTGTACTAATACGTGTAGGTTCTCATAATTCGAGTGAGATTGTCACGGCACAAAGGCAGATATGGTTTGGTATTCCCTTGTTCCCCATATTGGTTATGTCCTCCATCCCTCATCCAGCAGAAACTAATCGAGCTCCTCTTGATCTCCCAGAAGCGGAAGCTAAATCAGTTGCAGGCTATAATGCATAATATGCGTGGGATGCGATCCTCAGGAGTTCACTGTTGGCGAAAGATGATGTCCCTATAGGGCGGGGACTAATTCAGACTAAAACAAGGCCAACTGCTTCTCAATTGGAGGCCGGGCCCGGTGGCACTATTCAATTAATTCACCCATAATCAGTTTAGTTGGGAATCATGAATCCCTATTAGAAGAGTAGGGCACTGACACTATAGCTAGCCTTAGAATAGTAGGGGTCGGCCCATAGGGGCCCAACAGGTGGCAACTATCTCCTCCCACCCCCTGGCCCTTAGGGGGCTGGGGTCACCTTGCTGCCATAAATAATGGCAGTGTGCATGCATAGGGCCCCTACTATTCTAAGCTAGTTGTTCCCATAGAATAGTAGGGGCCCACCCTCCTTCTAATTATTTTGCAGGGTGGCCCTCTATTCTATTGTTAAAACACTTTACTACTATATACCGGTTAATGCTATGCCCCCCACCCCCCCAAAGAATAGTAATATACCTCAATTATATAGAGGGGGGTGGTGTTCTCCCAGTAGGGGGCCTACACACGTCCTAGCTGGGGAATCCTTCATGCCCTACCCTACCCTTCCCTACCCTATAATTCTAAGGATAAGGCTAAGGCTAAGGCCCCAGCTTAACCTTAGAATAGTAGGGGGCAGTTCATAGGGAATAGTTGTTGGTGGGTGGGTGGGGGGAGCCCTTACCCTTAAAATAGTAGGGTAGGGTAGGGTAGGGTAGGGAACCCCCCACAATTAATCCACCGACTCCCTTAGCCCAGGGCCGGGCGGGAATAATAGAATAGTAGGGCCACCCACACACGGGGTGGGAGGGAAACTATAGTTCCAACCCCACACACGGGGCTTCCCTCCAGGGCCCCTACTATTCTCAGGTAGTTGCCTGCCACAGTGCTTCGGCAGAGTCTCTTGGCGAGCCTCTCTTGCCACGGATTCCATCCCCGTAACTGCCCCTAGACTATTGTTGTGGTCAAGTCTCTTGGCAAGCCCGAATAATAGAATAGAGGGCCACATGAACACCCCCAAGTTCAAGAAATCTCGAGCGAGCCCTGCTGCATCATCACAAAGTGAAATGAGTGAGGGGAATTATGGTTGGGAATTATACCCTCTCGCCTGTAGGGCCGGAGGGCGTTCATTCCTTGTTTTTTATTGAGATCCTGGCACCACCCACCACTACCCTACAACAGAATTTTAGGGGGGTGGTGCGTCTGCATGAACCTGCAGAGGCCCCTACTATTCTAAGGGCCTAAAAGTCCCCTCCCCTAATAATTGTTCCAGAAGACCCTTTTGTCCTCATGCCATAGAATAGTAGGGGCCACCCTACATGTGCATTCACATGGGGGATAGTAGGGAAACTTGTAGGGAATATCCATCTCCCCCCCAAACGGGGGTGGGGGGGAGGCAAGAGGGGATAGTTGGCATTTAGTTTAGTCTAGTTTAGAGTAGGGCGCCAGTCCCTTATAAATTATAGGTTGTTCCTTAGTTGCAAAAGGTATACAATGACAAAGGTGATTCCAGTTGGCCCTTGGACAAGCACTTCGGACATAGAACCGGGTCGCGCTGCGAGAAAGGTCTCTTTCTCATTAGTTAGGTGGGGTGAAACGAAACATCTGCATGTTCGATACAGCCGCCTGTACGACGAAATATGCGTCGTAGGGGGGAATCCCGACAATACATCGTCAATTGGCGACGTAAACCTAGGTGGGAATATTCGATCCCAAGGAACCATCGCAGGGACGGTCAAAGGGGGGAACATCGATGACTATCCAGCAGAGCCTAGAGGAGGGTTACTTGGAGCCTAGAAGGAGTGCGCAGGCTCAACTCTTTCATAGAGATGGAAGGATAAGGTAGCTAGTCAATCCCATAGATCCGATCGGTGAGAACTGGACCACCCTTCCCATATTGACTGGTGGACACGGACGGACCTGTGAATGAGCAATACATCAGCGTGAATGGAGAACAACATGCCCCTACTATTCTAAGGTAAGGCCCCTACCTAAAAGGACCCCCCCTACCCCTAGAATTTTATGGTATGGTGAGCCCCTATAATTTTATGGGGTGGGGCCAATGATAAGATAGGCTAAAATTTTATGCGTTATGGGGGACTGAAGCACTGATATGCATCTCCAAAAATAGGGGGCCCAGAACCAGGACTTATTGCCTGAAGGCCCTTCCCCAGTATTGCTTCCAGGCCCTCCCCCAGTATTGCCTGAAGGCTCTTCCCTAGTATTGCCTGAAGGCCCTTCTCCAGTATGTTTGTTCGACTCTGATCAGGTGTGCCAATCAATAGTTATAGTGAATAGTTTTACAACTTCCCAGATCAACTATAATAATAGGTGGGAGAACCGCCCCTACTATTCTATTTGCAAGAACAAAGATTGGTGGGCATCGGTGGGTGGAGCCCTACTATTTGAAAGGGGACATCCTGAAGGATAAGAGGGTGAATCTTAACCACTTAAGCATCGAGGTATGGGCCCATTAGAATAGTAGGGGGTGTGTAGGGCCCCTACTCCAATTAATATAGTTCCACTTGCTAGAGTAAATGGCACTCTCCTTAAGTTGAGATGGAGGTGGGCATGTTACGTATAGAATCTGCCTTTGTAGGCAGGCAGAACTTAACGAGCACCACTAGCACCAGCACCTGTAATTTTAGACCCAGATGCAGATCCATACCCATATCCCGTAGCAACAGATTCTTTAGTTCGAGCATATCCATATCCTACAGTCTCATATCTAGTTCCAAAGCCCTACCCCTACCCCCTACTATTGAAAGGGAAGGGAAGGATAGTTCCAAAGCCCTACCCCTACCCCCTACAATAATAGGTGAAGGGGCCCTATATTTTAAGGGTAAGGGTAAGGTAAGGGAAGGGAAGGAAGGGTCACTCAAAAAGAGTAGAAGCAGCAGCTCCAGCATCATATATAGAGACGTATCCACTAGCATCAAAGCAAGCAGTTTGCCATCAGTAGCAAAGGCATAGGTAGCTGAGGTAGACCACCCAGTTACAAGATCAACGAGATCCAATGGTTTATTCAGTAGTTGACGTAGATCTGTAGCCATGAGCTATGGGATTCGTGAAGGCAAAGTTTGGTATAGAGTCATAGCCTACAGCAGCATGGGTAGTAGTTGGCCCCCCTACTATTCTATCAAGAGCATAAGAAACAAAGGCAGGTACATAGGTAGACCCAGTAGCTGATTCCTTCCAGCTCCAAGAAAATAGTGTAATCTCTAATCTATATCCTCCACCAACTCTCCTCCCTACTATTCTAAATGGCGGCCCCTAAAACTCTATGGCAGCTTGCCTATAAAATGGTAGGACTATAGAGAACTATTCCCTACTATTCTAATGGGCAACTATAATGGGGGTGGTGCAGGGGCATAGTCTGCAGGGTGCTCCTTTTCTAGGTGGAGTTAGTTAAGGCTCTGCCACTGGTGGCTATGGAACAGGATCTTAAACCAATGCTTGATCTCAATTTGGAGGATATGTATCTGCCCCTAGAACTAGATGTCGAATCCTATAGAATTGAATATGCAGGCTCTGCCTCTGCACTCTCTGCTTGAATAATATGGGCAAATGTTTGATATGTCGTACCGCAAGCGTACCTCATTCATTCTATTCTCATACCAGATCTAGCACGTTTGAAGCAATCATACCTACCCCACCCCACCCCAATGGGGTGGATCCTGCCCCTTTCAGATCGTACCGAGATAGAGACATAACAGATTAGAGTGGCATTGAGTCTGATTGATGAAGGCAATATTCGAATAACGAGAATATTTCCTGTCCAGGGATGATACGATAGTGCATCTATAGAGACCTGTGTGAGCAGCATTAATTCAATGCTTCGATAGTTGGAAGGAATGGTTTTTGCTCCAATAGGTTCATCCAATGCAAAAAAAGGAGGGATGGGGAGGACAACTTGTATATGAAAGCCTATAGTTTCAAAGGGCTCCCACCTTGCATGCCCAACCGAGATAGCCTATACCTCCCACCTAACCCCAACTATAGGGGGAAGGTGGGGGGTAAGGTCAGGCCTCCCACCCAGCCCAGGATGGGTGGGGCTTATCTAGGTCAATGAAAACTACTGGAGAGATCGGCACATTGACTGGTTCAATAAAGCCCAGTCGGGTTCTTGATAAAATTTTGGAGCCGGTCAATCGAAGAAGCTACTAATAATATGGATAATTGATGCTCTAGCTTCTCTTGGCAGTTGTTACACCCTCCTACAGCTATCTCCTCCCACCCCCTGCTGCAAATCGATCACTAAAAGAATGGCCATAGAATAGTAGGGGCCCTCCTAGCCTTGCGTCTATTGCTTGTCACAATGATTGACTAGAAATGATTTAGTGAGGAACAGCTTATTGCGTTCTGGTCTCATCCTCTCGCCCGCACTATCTCACACTGGCCTAACCAGCTCAGTACACTCTGCAGTGATACCGGGTCCGCTCCGCACCCTTTCCTCCTGGTGAGCCTGGCACTAGATCATTTGATGCTTCCATCCCCATGGCATAAGCGCTTTCATGCCCATTTCACAAATATGCTCGCCTTTCCAGGGTGGGTGGGAGGCAATATAGAAGGAAAATAGGCGGGAGCCCATAGAATTTTAGGGTTTATTGGCATGGTGGGAGGATAATAGAGTTAAAATATTAATGGTTTCATTGTCCAAAGGATCTGCTCGAATCGGGCATGTTCCCACTGGCTCATCTACGACATTCGCCTGAGTGAAGCTGGTCGGAGGGGATCACCAGATCCCTTTAGAATAGTAGGCCCTCATAGGGGTCCTCTGAGAAATAAACCTCGTCATCCACCATTCCACATAAAAACCCTAAACCCTTTCTAGCCCAAACTCCATTCCCAAATCATATATAGGAAATTCAACCAACCCCCCTAATCCAATCCAATCCCTATTGTTCCATGACCTAGTTAAAATAGAATGGGGCTGCTTTCTGTTCAAGTACCCAACCAAACTTTTTGTTCAATAGACAACATTCCCTGCCCTTCAAGCCTACTATATCTAAGGGGATAAAGTGATAAAAAGCTAGCCAACCAGGTTCATTCGTTACTAACGAGCGTAACCAAGACTATGGTAGGCAGTAAGGGGTGAGTGAGCGTGTTACGACACTAAGACAGACAGGTAGCTCTAGGTCCCCAGTCATGATTTTGCCATATAGAACTAGGGCCCGTAGGGCTTACATGAAGCCAGTCAGTCACTCTAGATTGAACCCCCTACACGTTCTGATGGGCATGAATGAGTGGGTCCTTAGTAAACGGATAAAGCAGCACAACAATATATCTCTATAAATGACCATGCTTCAATTTCTCGCCCATGATCGCGACCGATGGGCCAATGAATAGTAGGCATTTTGAGAGTGAAAGGAGGCCCACCGCAATAATCTATTTGATGGAGCCTCCTTTCCCCTCGCTCGCCACGGGGGCGTGTCGAGGGCCTCTGCACGAAGGATCTAGAAGGGCGCCCCCCCCTCTATTATTCAGGTGAAGGGGAAGGGCATGATCCGTCTGACTGCATGCACACGAATAGAACGCCGGGTGCATGCCGGTGCCGGGTAACCCCATCCCTATTTTTTGAGCCCACGGTTATCCTCCACCCTACCTCTGACATTGGCTTGACTCCACTTCTATGTCAGCACGGTGCATGATGGCCACCATAGAATTGCCCTATATTAGAAAGGGGTCGGGGCCCAATGGCATGTACTAAAGAAACCTACGATAGAAGAGGTTGCACTCAAAGATTCCCCCACAATTTTATAGGGTCCCCACTAAAATAGCTGGGTAGGGGGTAACATGAATAATCGCCATAATAGGGGGCCTGCTGCCCCACTATAGAGGATAGGGCATAGGCTGGTAGGGCCAGATTCCCTATAAAACTATAGGGGGTCCCCCTACTCTTTTAACTGCCATTGTAGGGGATAGAATAGTAGGGTAGGGGACTAGATTGTATACTATCCCTGCTCCCCCACTATAGTTCCAACCCCACACACGCCCCCCGGGCCCTACTATTTTATGGCCCTACTATTCTATCTATGGGCCCTATTATTATTCGCCTACCCTACCCTATAATTTTATTGCCTAGCCTAGCCTATCATTTTATGGGTATGGGTATGGGTATGGGCTAGCCCCCCTAGCCTAGCCTATCATTTTATGCCCCCCCCCCCATCATTTTATGGGCTAGCCCTAGAATTTTAGGTATGGTATGGGAGATCCTATCATTTTATGGGCCCCCCCTATCATTTTATGGGCTAGCCCTAGAATTTTAGGTATGGTATAGGAGATCCATAAAATGATAGGGCCCTAGCCCTATAATTTTTAGGTATGGGCTAGCCCCCTATCATTTTATGGGCTATAATTTTCTGGTATGGTATGGTATGGGATGGGCAGATTATTCAATTGTGGGTGTTCATGTGGCCCTCTATTCTATTGTTGGTGGGTCAATGCCTCTACTTTTATACCTGAAGATAAACTAGAGAAAAGCTTTGGACATGTGATTATCCGTCATGGATCTGCCCCCCTCCCTTTGCATGCACAATTGCATAAACGTCGTTCTTTTGATGAAGCACCCCTATCCTGTAGACCCACTACCACTATAAAGGTATACAAAGTAGGGGTAGGCCGGGGCATTTTAAGCGGCAAACAACATGGATCAAAATGAAATGCCACTATCTCCCACCCTGCTGCCCTAGCCTTCATCGGTAGGGGGTTAGGCGCTATCTCCAGGGCTTAATGCTGAATATGCCAGAAGATGGCTGCACCATAGAGAATCAACTTAAATCATAGTATTTTCCCTAGCATTTGTTGTTTCATATGGATTACTTTAGGTAGGCAGGCACTCCAGTCAATCAAGCCCAATCAACTGGTTTCTTCTGCCCTGCTCCTCGCTCCCCTGTACAGCTAGGAGAAAGGGGCATCCGTCAGATTGACTCGCCATCAATTATAGCCCCCATGAACACCCGCTCCTGGGAGTATAGTATTGTAGGTAGTATAGTGGGGGGGGGGGGGGGGTATGGCATTGACCCGCAACTAGACTCTAGTTTACCCAGGGTTTAAGTAAACTACGCAGATCGGTTGTCCCTACAATTCTATGGCACCGACCAGGTAGAGAATAAATTCTATATGTAACATGCCAAACTAACAACCAACCCCCAAATCTGACCGTCATCACTATCACGAAAGAGGGCATTCTCTCGAGATTATAAACTCTCTTTGATTGCATTCACATGATGATTGCCCGAGATCGGGGGACTTTCCACATAGCTATTCGATGTTCTGATGCCTCGTAGGCTAATGTCCACGGCCTACAATTCTATGGGGCACGACGTGTCTACTATTTCCTAGTAAGTATATGGGGGAGTGCCCTTTGTCCCTATCGATCGTCCCCCTTTTGAGATAGATAAATTGTCCAATCCTCTATAGTTCTTTGCCCCATCAATGCTTCATCAGCTGAGAGTTCAGGGGCGGGGGAGTGCCGAGTCTCTAGTTCAGAGTTCAGGAGCCCCATAGATGGTTTCCTCTGATCTAAGTTCCCAGTCCCTTCTCTATAGCCTACCCGCCCCAGATAGATGAACTGACCTATGACTCATCTTGGAGCTATGATCTTTTGCCCGATAGGTTGAACACCTATGAATTTGTATTCTGACCCTTAGAAATTATAGGCTTAGCATCCTCCTTTGTTGAGAGCGCCCCCCTAGCCTATCCTATAAAATGATAGGCGGCTCTTTAGTTGCAACACCAGCGAGATCTTCGAGAGAAAACTAGTACTTTCATCTGGGAGACAAGGGCCAGCATAAAATAAATAGGGGGGGGCCATCCTTCACCGAGGGTGTAGGCGACTATAGAATAGAAATGGCCAGCCAAAAACCCTACTATCTATAAGGAAAATGGTGTTGCAGCCTACAATTATATAGGATCCTTGTTATCGTTCGACAAGCTTCCATCCCATGTCAATAACGAGGTTCCAACTGACTGATAACGAGGTTCCTTTTTCGAACTGCTCTAATCTCTATCTGGTACTTGGAAGGTCAATCCAACCACCCACAATTAATAAGGTGAAAGGTTCAATTAGCTCCTGATCCTTTGTTTCTATCCTGTGGGGCTAACTGTAATTGTTTATGTGCTATTCTACTGTGCCCCATTATCACTGCCCTCTCACCTCCAGTTGAGCATTCTGGTTGGATAGGTAGAGTAGTTATCAGATCCAAGGAGAAGGATGTTGGGCCACCCAGCTCGACATTACATTACCAAAAGTGAGGGTTCAGCCTATAGAATTATAGGGAACCTGGTTCAAAGCCTTCTGCCCCATTTTGGTTCTCGCTGCTTTCTGGTTTGTCATCAGAGTGACGCTCTGCCCTACTATCTCTAGGCAATGACCCCATAAAATAGTAGGGGGCTCCGGTATACCCATCCGACCATGTGAGAATAAGAACTATAGCCATAATTCATCGAGTGAGACCCAGAGGAAGGAAACTATATTGGATCAAAGCAGGGTGATAAATGCAAGGAGATCAAGGAGGCAGGGAACAAGGAGCTACAATCCAATACTCCCTTATTCCCACCTCTGCCCATAAAATAGTAGGGGCATTTGCATCTTTCTTGAGTTAGCCCTCGTTTATCAGCAATCTATCTACCCTACCACAATCTCACTACTGGGATAGAAACTAATTTATTCGATGCCATAGAAGAGTAGGGCCGTCCTTTGTAGTTCAACAACCGGTAACGCCTTAAAATTCTATAGGGCTTCATTCTCTCCATCGCCCCACCTGATCAATGCTCTCTGGAGGTGCCCTACTATTATATGGGCCGCTAGGCGGCTCCTATCCTACTTCCGGAAGGGCCTAACCTGTCCACCTCCTCTTTCTTTCCTGTCCGGGCAAGGGGCGAGTCATTCTTTCTTTTTTCTTGCCTTGCCTTACCTTATAATAGTAGGGGTAGGGTTAACATTCTGCCCATGCTGAATACCTAAAATTATATGGGGGTGGTGTGTGTGTGCAGAGGGCCGGTGCATGCAGAGGCCCTTTACTATATCGGGAGCAGCGGGCCACTACTGCAAATTATGTTGATGCATCAGCACATCAGCAACACCTCACCAGCACTCCAAGCCATATTACATATATATCTACCACACCTCCGGGTGCAGGGTGGCCGGTGAAGGATGGAAACTTCTCATTATAGGAATTGAGCTTTTCTTCCTAGCCACCCCCCAGCTAGTTGAGGTTCCTACTCTGCACCACCGGGGCAAGAAAGTAATGCCGGCTTGGTCATATGATGGTTCATGGGTGGGAGTTCTAGGTGAGGTATATTATTGTGAGCCATTCATTTAAAAGAATAAGCTGGTGAATATGACTGTGCCTACGAGCCATATACCTATAGGGGGGCTGCTGGCAACCCAATGTCCATTCCCCACCATAAAGAGGCCCACCCGATGTTCCACAAAAGTCTAGCTCCTATGACTATGCCTACGAGCCATATACCTACAGGGGGGCGGCTGGGGACCCAAAAAAGCAGAAAAGAGCCGAATTGTAGGGGCAAGGGGATGAATGCCCTATTATTTAGGAGGCCCTACTATTCTAAGGAAATTTTGCATGTAGGGGGTAGGGGCATACTATATATGTAACATCCCTATTATTTTATTATTCTATTATTTAAGAAAGAGCTTACTCAGTTTGTTTATTACATATAATATAGTTCCTTCCGGAGCATTGAACACTACATAGTAGTGACCTGGGTTAGTCTAGTCCATTTCCTACTAATGGCTATGGGGGCAAAGAGGAATATAGATATAGTATGGATCCATCAATCGTGGTGCAGTTCAGGTGAGATCGCTATGTTCAGGTACACCTATTATTTCATCGAACCCTCCTTTCTGATATTGATCTCTCATCGATCTCAACTCGATCTCAACTAAATCTCTCTTCCCATTGTTCTGAGTACAGATCAATTCAATGGGGAGGATGGGTGGTCATCGATATATTATCGTAGGGGTGGGTGCCCTACTATTCTATGGGGTCATTGGCATGTTACGTATAGAATCTATGAACCATAGCCCCGCCCCCTTAAAATAGTAGGCCAATCAATTGAAAGGCTTGTTAGGTCACTCCCTGCTGCCCCATAGAATTTGAGGGAACCTCTGCATGCATGTTCTCTTAGTCTTTAACTCTGTCATAGCAGAACCTCCCTGGCGAATAGGAGGGGATAGTAGGGCAGTTGGTTTTCCCCCCTTATTTAGTTGTTTAGGGCCCATTAGAATAGTAGGGAATAATCTATTGCTGGGGCATTCAGTCGTAAGTTAGAATTCAGTCACCCCTTGTCTATAATTCTCATTCAGCCCTACTATCTATAGGAGCCCTACTATTCTAAAGGCTAATCTGCATCGAAGCTACCCTCCCCTACCTCGATATGCATGCAGGGGACCTCTACTTCAATAACCTTTGCCTAGAATTTTATGGGCACCTCTACTGGCCCATAGCCCTACTATTCTAATGGGATAGCGGTAGCATTCTTGATTATTGGTTGCTCCGGATAGAAGGTCTCAAGAATGGAGAAGTGGTTGCCATGCTTCTGGGGCATAGCTAATTCTTGTTGCACTGAATGCCCCTAAAATTCTATGGGGTGCTTTATTCCTCTCCTTCCTTGGTTCGCCCTAAGAATTTTAGGCCCATTCCCGAGCATTCAATTTGATTCTTCATTATAGGTCCTCACGTTGTTTGGTATAGCATTTGGATTGGTCTCTCTGTCTTCCCTTTACAAGGATAGCGGCCAACCCAAGTGAATCTCCTTGAAGGCTATGTCCAGGCAGGAATGAAGCTCCCCATAGAATTGTAGGGCACCCATATAATAGTAGGGTGAGCCCTACTATATCTAAGGTCATCTGTGTGCCCAAAGCTTATAATTGAATGGGATTCGTTAGCAACTCTTTAATTGACCTTACTGGGACTGAGATTGACTTTATTGCTCGAGATTCATTGGTCCCGTTCGAGCCCTATAAATTGAAAGGCGATTCATCGCCACTCCCATCCAGTTGCCCAAGAGATAGAGAAATAGCCAGATAGAGTAAAGTTGACGTCACTCCCACCTATCTCTTTTCGCCCATTGGGCCAGGCCTTAGAATAGTAGGGCACCGGGCCCTACTATTCTATGGGTATTCGCCATTTGGAACTGCATCTCCAGCGAGCACTGTCGTGCCTCGTTCAGTCGGGGTCATTCTCCTTCTATTGTCTATCCTTCTCCAGCCAGCTTCGATCGATGATCCAGCCTTAAACGCCATATACCTCCATGGTGAACTATAATAGCAGGTCTGCATGCAGGGTGGGAAACAATCCCAACTATATATATACCGACTACCTATAGGGCCCAATGACTTTATCCCTATAGTCAGTTCCCACTTGCCTGTAGGCATTAACCTACTAGAATAGGCCATTAATCAGCCTGCCACCACAACTAATGAAAGTACCGATGGAGGGTGCACTGACTAAACGACTGCCTTTAACCCTATCTCACCCAGGAATAGTAATGGTTCAAACATCTGCCCTTGCCCTACCCCCTATATTCAAAGGGCCCCTAAACAGATTCCTACTATTCTAAGGGGCCCTAAGGCCATTTTGAGCGCCCTATGGGCAGCCCTATATCCATTAGTTCTGCCAGTTCTTATTGTTTCTTTAGGCTTGGCCAGATTCTCTACATAACATGCCCCTACAATAGTCATTGAAGGTGTGTGCCAGCAAGGCCCACCCCAACTATCCCTCACTCACTTTACCACCTGGCCCGTAGGGGGAGAAATTGCATAGCCTAGCTATGGATCGGGGAAGGAGGTACTGGTATGCATATAGAATGGGATTGATAGGATACCTTTCACAATCTTTAGAACATTGAATCCAAGCATGGATAGTGGAAAATCTAAAGACCTTGCTTCATTGCCCCTACTTTCGAGAAAAAGTGTAAGATGACTGAAAGGTAGTTACTATGGTTCATGAGGCAATCTAATTCTTGGTCAAAAAATGGGATGGTTTGTAAGGTCGGGTGACTCCTTTCATTCTGGTTGTATCTTATATATGTAATATGATGTGAGGCCGCATCTCGACCTTATGTTGCCGAATAAGAAATGAGACTTCTGAATGAATGAGATAGCGAAGTCGAGTTGAGTCCCCTAGCAAGGGTTACTTAAACACCAGGAGACAAACTGCCAACCATGACACTATAGTTCCCTCCCACCTTATAGATAGTAGGGCATTCACCTACCTTGCCTTCTGTAGCAGGCTAATGTACTATAGAGTAAGCCATTAAGAAGCCTGCTAATAAAAGGGAATTTTGAGTTGCCCTACTATTCTATGGCAGCAAGACAAAGCCCCTTAAATCTATTATTCAGCTTCTGAAGTGAAAGCAAGAGTTGGGGCTGTTGTTGCTGGGGCATTCGAGAAAATAAAGAGAAAAGAAGGCCAGGATCAGTCGTTGGGGAGGAAGCGTTCAATTGGGCAGTAGGAGATGGTGGGGAGTCAGATACTTTGAATTGAGAATTGAGCCTTTCTAGTTTTGGATCAACAGCTAGTGGCTTTCTTGTCCTCCCTTAAAACCACGATCGCCTAGTTGGAATGGGAGGATAGTGGGATCAGTTCTATTCTCTCGGCTGGTGGATCAACCTTGAAAGCTCACGTGCACCCAACATCTATGTCAAGGGAATCAGATAGGTAGAGGTTTCGATGAGAGCCGATGAGTGGATGGGAAGAGCCAATTGCGGTGGGAGAGCGAGTGGGAGAGAGCCAAATCGAACTATCATAGCTCGAGGGAACTTGAATTGGGCCCCTTATAATAGTAGGGGCCCCGGGAGGCTTTCTTTGAATAGTTGAGGTTAGGTGGGAGGCAATATATATATAGGCTATTTGAGCAGGGGGCCCCCCACCCTTCTGGAATGTTACGTATAGAACTCGACGATCCATCTCCTACTCAACTATCCCTACTATTTTCTTAGATTAAAGTGGAGGTAGATGCCATTGTAGGTTTAGTCGGTTAAATGCCTACTGTATCGGATCAAGATGTGGTTCTGGCCCATAAATAGGTAACCCATTAGAATAGTAGGGGCCCACTTATAAACCCCCTATCGTTTATTTAGGTAGACGCCTCAGTCCCTAAAATTCTATGGGCGCCTGTCAGAGAGGCACTTAACTGAGAGCAAGCTGCCTTAGAATAGAAGGGGCCCGGTTCAACTCGGATCAATCAAACTACCTACCCCTATGCACCTAGCTATCTCATTCATTCGTCCCTCTCCCTGAGTCGACCCAACCGATGAACCAGTGATGTAGCAAACTTCTCATTCCCACTCCCATAGCCCCCTCCCACCCACAACAACAAATTAATTGGAGGGGGGAGGGGGCGAGCAGTTCATAAAATTTGAGGGCCCCGCTAAATAATTATAGAATCGAGCCCTACTATTCTATGGGCCCTACTATTCTATTATTGAAAGATAGTTGACCAGCCTAGCCTATCCTACCCTATATTTTTAAGGGTTAAGGGTGAAAGGCATATTCTATACGTAACATGCCCCCAGCCCCACGGCAGGGGTGGGGTAGGAAGGCTGGGTTGAATGTATCATGCATTGAATCCGGCAACTAACTATCTATCTAGAATTATTACGTTAATGGTGTTTGTTGTCAATAATGCCTAAGCCATATTGGGAGGGTTGACTGCTATATTATTGCTGCTTTCTGTAGCAACACAACTCTGCATAGATGTAGGGGGGTTGGCCATATTATGTACGTAATATGCCCGCCCCTCCCCTACAATTCTATGGTTCCCACCCGCCCCTTTGCCATAGTAGGGAAAATAGATAGAGGGGCCCACCCCGGCCCTGGGCATGGAGAACAAGGGCATTTGCAGGCCCATCCTCTGCATTGTGTAGGACCACAATAATCTGTTTAGGGGCCGCCCATAAAATGAAAGGCACCAACCCAGACTAAGGGAATCAGGCTGACCAAACCATCCAGAAATGAACAAACAAAGCCAAGGGAGGTTACCTACTCCCACTGGTCATAGCTAGGCTAGCCCGTTTCTCATCACCTAGGTCGAGCCAACCAGGCTAGCCTGGGCCCTTAAAATAGTAGGTGATTCGATCAGTCCGCTGCTATAATTTATTAAGGGTGGGCCTCCCACCCCCCCTCTAGAATTTTATGGAGAAGGAAGGGCATGCCCGTGCAGAGGGGCCCTAATCTATGGCCTTTTCTCCATAGATAGCCCTACTATCTATAGGCACCCAAAGCCCCTACTATTCATAGGCACCCGGTTCCGACTAGAATCCTCCCACCTGGGTGGGGTAGGCGGTAGTTCTCAATTTTGATGGGAATGAATGGCCGAGTGAGCGATAGACCGGAGGCGAGCCACCCCTCTCTGTGCAATTCATTCTCTATTTGCGGATGGAGGGCCCTACAATTCTATAGGCAAACAATGGTCGGACCCCTCTCCAAGAGGGAATGTGACTCATCACCACCCCCAGTACAGTGGGGGGCCCCCCCTTTCCACCCCAAGCTATAGTGCTGGGTAGCCCACGATTGGTGCAAAGGAAGGGCATATTATTGCAAAGCGAAAAAAGATACCAACCATCTTTCCCATTTCCCTATAGATTGTAAGGCACTCAAATTGGCTTGGCTATAATAGATAGGGATACGGAGGATTAAAGAACCATGCCCGAGTCCACTCCCTGAGAAAAGAACCAACCATGCATTATTCGATGACCGGAACAGAAGAGACAAGATGAGATAGATGGTCGATGGTGCCCTACAACTTATCGTGCCTTGGTCTGTTGGCTCCCTTATAAATAGTAGGGCCCGGGCGCTCTCCCCTCAAATTGGTCGGTCTATAATTCTATGGGGCAAATCCTTTAGGGCCCTACTCTTCTATGCATTTAGGTTGGTTCGGGTTAGGGATCTGATGACTGAGGATTTTGCAAAGGGGCTCACCTCTCTCCCTATCACTCACTCCTCTCTCCCCGACTAGCCTACTATATAAAGGGGTGCCAGGGTTTTCTAGTGTAGGGGCATGTGTAGTATAGAATCTGCCCGCCTAGAGTTTTTCAGGCGGGTCGAAAGCTAGTTTCCCACCCCTTGGCTATTGATTGTAGGGCTATTTGTCTACTCTCCTCATGCCATAGAATAGTAGGGGCCATATGCGCTGGGTTGAGAAAACAGGTCTGGATACTCCTTCCTTTCTAGTTTAGGTTCTCTAAGGTCATGAGTGAGGCATGCTCCATCCCTTCTATGTCCTCATTGATTGAGTTACAAAGGAAAATCCACTCATAGATGCTCACTATAGTCGAGCCGTCCAGCAGTAGACTAGGACAGATCAAAAAGCAGTGGTTCACCCGGTATGGGTACGGAGCTGAACGGGACACAAAGCATGGAACGTCGACTTTGGTGCATGTGTGCAGAGGGTTGGAAGCACATGAGATATACTGGTTTATAGGCAAGCACCTAGGTCAACTTTACTTGGAACCGGATCTGTCGCATAGGGTCTACTCAAATCAACGGGGTGTTGTATCTTTATTAATGAATGGCCTATAGATAGTAAGGGCCTTACCTCCTTGCCCTAAAATTTTATGTTCTAGATTATTACCCCTTCTATATTATTCCCCTACCACCTAACTACTTTATTACTTAGCCGCGGGTGACCTTCTCGGTCAACGAAGTCTGGAATTGGTCATAATGTTAGTGCGAGTTCAATGGATGGCCTTATAATAGTAGGGGTCACTGATGTTATTGCCCCTTAGAAATTAGGCAGTGCTACCACCCTTGCTTCTACTACCCATCAGATATAGGCTGGTGGTTCTCTATCGTGTCGAAAAATTGCCTTTGCCTCTACGGCCTATGCCCACGCTAGTGCTTAAGCTGCGGGGTCATTTACTGGTGATAGGTAAAATGATTCATTAGGGGTTTCTACTTTGAGTTATGAATCAGACACATATAGATCTGCGTATGGAGGCCCTACAATAATCTATAAGGCAACTGCACCCACCTCGGCTGTTGCTTCTGCTCCTGCCTCCCTCGATGCTCTCTCTATCACTGGTGGTGCCTACGACGCTATAGTGGTCTATGTTTTCTCTGGTGACTTTAGAAGTTTGTAAGGTTGGGCTCGGTGCATGCCTCTGCTCCTAGAAAAGTCTATACCTTCTCCTTTCAATATAGGGCAACCTGCCTTCCCTTGCTACCTGCATGGGCTTGCACATAGATCGTAATTAGCTAATGTGCTTATGCCTACTATTAGGGGTCTGGTCTAAATCTTCTATATCCAGTGATGTTCTGCCAATCCCCCACCATTCTATAGGCAAAGAAGTCATGTTTCGATCCTCGCTTCATTTCCTTCATAGAGCAACCCCCTAAGCTGATAGAATCAGTTGCTTGCACCCAGCCCATTTAATAGTCTATTATTGAACTACCCCCTGACCAAAGTTCCATGTCAACAACTTATTGGAGGGGGGATCCGGGACCAGCTACATTTTGTCCAATCAATCCAAAACCAACAACCTAAAATTTGATAGGGCGAGCCCTATCTTTATAATGGGGGAAGGAGTAGTCTAACCAGCAAAGGTCCTAAAATTCTATGGGTCGCATTTTAGTAAGCATAGCATGTTCCACCTCGCCCCCGATCCCTTATATAACAACTAGTCGCATCCGCATGCATCAGCAGAGAAAGAAGAAAAGAAGACAACGGAGCCCGGGCAGTACTGTAGTGCAATGAAGTTTACCTAAAATATTATCTGGTTGCATAGTTAGTTGACTTCATACCGTATTGACCTACTGGTTTGACCAGCATCAAAGGAAGTAGCACCCATCTGTTTACCTGTCATTGCGTCTGACCCCAATTCACTCTCACTCCACTCTCGCTGCCCTACTATCTATAAGGATCTGTTGCTATTCAAAGTCTACCAAGCTACTTGTGTATCCAAAGCCCAAAAAATTTTAGGCCTGTCCATAAAAAAAAACATGATCCTTATAGATAGTAGGGCAATGTGAGGCTGCCCTAGCCCCTTTCAATAGTAGGGGCAAGTGATTCCCTAGACATACCTAATGCTGCAGAGGTACACTCGCCCAATGCAGTACTCACGTTGCGTTCTCTTCATGCTGTTGATTAAGAGGTGTTAGTCATTCAACTTGGTCCCTACTATTCTAAGGGGAGGTGAACTTGACACCACAGAAACAAATAAGGCAGGCTTGACAGGACTTGATGCATGCACAGGGCGCTTTGCGAGTGCTGAAAAATTGAATTGCTAGTGGGGACGGACGTCCCGTTAGGTCGAAGCAAGGAACAAAGAATACATACTAGGTATGAGGCACTAGCCCATATTTTATAGGGAGGAGACAGAATACTTTGTTGACTCATAAGTAGTATAATAGTCCATCGTAGTTGGGAGGGTGCTAGATCTTTAGCTCAGTGCTATGGGCTTTCCAATTAGCCCTCCAGTTAGTTCGTTCAATGATGCGTACTCATTCATAGCCGCTACTACATACTTCTATAGTAGCTACTGCTAACTAAGGTTGCCTACTCACCAACTAACATGCATGTTTCCCCTACTGCGGGTCTCTTCCTGTACCGTAGAGAAGGAGGCTAACTAGCATGCCTTAAAATAGTAGGGGACCTGCCCCTTGCCACTAGTGGGCTGGCCCCTACCCCCAACTTACCCCCTATATAGTATATGGCATAGGATGAGGAGCTGAACCCTAATCTATAGCCTCTCGCCTGAACACCCTGCTCACTGGCCCTCTTGCATCTCGGTTGCAGTTAGGGTCAGCAGGGGTGGGTCGTGTTGGTTGTCCCTTGCCCAACCCCCCTATTATCATTTAAGGCTCAGGTTAACCAACCCCTTCATCGGCACTATTATTGGCAAGGGTTAGGTCTGGTTAATAACTGCAACCACACTTCGTTCCCTAAAATTATATAGGGGTTGGAGAACAGTTGATGCACGCTATTATGACTGGTGTTCCAGTGAACGTGCAGTCTTATATGCGTAATAGCCATGTCGCATTGCCGGCTTCTAAAGCCTTTACAAGACTTACAGGTAGAGTTGAGCCTTTATTATAATAGTAGGGGGAGCCTGCCCTTTTAGATTATTGATAAAACTTCTACATGATCCACCACAATTAATCGTACCCTATCGTGTTTCCCCGTACGTACTCCTAATTGCACAATTCATTTCTTTTAGGTTGGGATTATTGATTCATAGTTGTGCTTGCCCGATATTCATTTTAGAAAGTTGATTGGCACCTTTCTTAACTAAAGCATGACCTTTGCCGCAAACAGGGATGCACCAAAAAATGTAGGAATATCAAGTTCGATTCACTCAATTAGTGGGAATGGTTGGTTTCGCACCTCTCACTCTCTCTGCAAGATAAAGTACTACTTCCAGTCCTATCTATTTCTGTTAGGGATGTGCATCTCTCCTTGGCTAAATAAAGAGAATCGAGAGCCCCATAAAATTATAAGGCGTTCATTGGGAGGGGTTAAATAGCTGAACTATTGGTCTGTCAAGGTGGAGGGATTCGGTGCGGTTGAATTGAAGAGAGAGAGAAAATGGCCCCTACCTAGTATTTGATGGGTGGGCTATGGGCCCCTCCCTTTCCTTATGAGTAGTAGGGGTATAGGACCCTATTATATACGTAATATGCCATTTATTATAAATAGTAGGGCATCAGAGCCCTACTATTTATAAGGGCTAACAATGGCTCATTTCAATATCGGCTACAGCGGATAAGCGGTGTCTGGATAAATAAGCGGATAATGAAAGCTAACAGCGGATCAAATAAGGGAGAAATGAATAAGAAGATACCCCCCCAATTCTATGGGAAATGTTACATATATAATATGGCTGGCCCCTACTATTGAAAGGAAAGGGGCCCATACCCTACTATTCTAAGAGGCGAGAGGAGGGAGGGTTATATCTATTGTCGGTGCCCCGAAATAGATTATTGAGGTAGATTTTAAACTATGAAACTAGAATGGGGGGTGGGGGGCTAAAGTATCACCCTGCAGAATAATGAAGCCCCAGCCGCCTCGATCGGCTTGCCATGCAACTATATAAAAAAGGGCTATTTGATAGTTTGGGCCTATTAGCGGAAAGTTTTGAAGGTGGGGAAACAGGAGTAGTGAATGCTCGGGGGGGAAGGCAGTCGGAGAAGAGAGGCTAGGTGAGGGATTCAAAGGATTCATGCAGTCCAGTGACGTGCAATTGATCGAATGACCAACCAACAATTGAATGCCCAGTTATCATCCTCTATCCTTTTAGAGATGACATGGGGATCCATTCATTGATTGATTTGGCAGTATTGGTAGTAGTATGACTCAGGCAGGTCGCCTATAGATAGTAGGGCCTCATTTGAACAAGAACCTAACCTATATTATGTTGGGCCCGCCTAGACAAAAATGGGCAGATTATTCAAACAGGAGAGGAGAGGCTAGGTGAGGGACCAGTGACGATAGTTCCATGTGTGGGGCCCCTTATAAATACTAGGCACCCTTACCTTATAATAGTAGGGGTAGGGCTCCCACCCTGCATAGGCAGCAGGAGGCGGATGGATTCACTTATGATCTCATACCTCATTTGGACAAAAGGAGTTGTTTCAGTAGTAGCAATGGATCTGAAGCATGGGTATGGATCTGCTGATTTGACTGGCCACCTGGTCAATATGGAGAAGATAAGCCCTCAGAGTCGTCCAGTCACCCTACTATTATAAGGGTTGGCTCTTTTTTACACCGGCTTGGGCCTCTACCTACTCTATAATGGGTGGGCCGAAGTAGTGACACCTAATCCATTGACCTCACCTGCGTAGTCACACGTAATCACACTCAGGATGGAAAGATGACTTTCACCCCCCACCAACGCCTTTATCTTCCTCTCACCCTGTGCATGCATGCACGAGAACCCCTACTATTCTAAGGGGAAGGGGCCCCTACTATTTATAAGGGAATTTCCTGCCTTATAAATAGTAGGGGCCCCTACCCCTACTATTGTTCATGCCTAAGATTCTATACATAACATGAGGGGTGGGAGCGGCAGCGGATACTGAATGCCCTACCCCTACCCAGTTATTTTAAGGGCAGATTATTGGAAGGGGGCAATGGATATTTGAAGGGGAGCAGTGGCCCCTACTATTCTCAGGGAAGCCAAACAACGTATATTGAAGCGGGCTTAGGGACCAGTGGCCCCTACTATTCTCAGGGAAGCCAAACAGCTGCCCCTATGGGCAGCGGCCCCCTATCAATTCTATGGCGACCCAACCCTTATTATTGTTGGTTGGGGCAATGTCTCATTGTGCCACAATAGCATCTCATTTGAGCCTACTATTCTAAGGCAGCGGCAGCGACCCCCCAAAAAATTATAGAACTATATAACTATAATTGGCAGGTGTACATTCGGAGCCTTAGAATAGTAGTTGGGCGCTGGGGTTCTATACTCTATTGGGCCACAACATTTTCTATAGGGGCTAGATCTCCTACTATTTTAAGGAGGGCCTCCCACCCACCCAACCTCTAGCAGGCTGATGCCATGGCAGGCGAGAAAGAATAGTAGGGGTGGGTGGCTTCAATGGTTCCTTAGGGCATATTACGTATAGAATCTGGCCCTGTAGGGCGGCCCTTCAAATATACGGGGCCATAGAGTAGATAGGATGTTCGGAGAGAAGGATAAGTTCCAGTGGACCCCAGTTGCTAGTATAGTTTTCTAAGGGCATGCTAAATTGGTTCCCTACAATAATAGGCTCCCCACCCGTTCCCCATAGAATAGTAGGGCACCGGTAGATTAGAACTATATTAGCAACTGGGCATGTTACCCCCTACTATTCCCCCTAAACATATTATTGCCCTACTATTCTAAAGGGAGCCCTATTATTCTATTATTGGTGCCCTTTTTAGATAGATAGTGAACTATGGCCATAGAATTGTAGGGGAGGGCGCCTATAATTTATAAGGCAATTTGTTACTTGAGAGAATGCCTATGAATTAAGCCCTACAATTCTATGGCTTTTGGGTCACTGAAGTAGTCATGCCATACCCACCTAAAATTATAGGGCCCTACTCAACTATAGCGATTGATGGCCATAGAAGCGCCCCTATCAATTATAAGGGGATGTCGGTTACCTAATTGATTGGTTGGGCTCCTTATAGAATGGTAGGGCACTCCCTATAATTTTTAGGCAGATGACCATAAAATTCTAGGGTTTCTTAGGCAGTCATGTCTGTGAGCCCTTTACCCTTTACCCTTTTAAATATAGGGGGGTTCTCAATTGATCGATGGTGACTCAATTGATCGATGGCGTGGTTTGCTAGTCATATGTAGCGACAAAAATGAGCCCTTTTGACTATAGATAGTTGTCCCGATAGCGAGCCCTACAATTCTAAGGGCCTATGGGTCGAATAATAGTGTCAGGGGGCCAATCATGTCTGCGAGACTCAATCAACAAATAGGTCACTCCACCGCCCTCTGGCACGGGCGACATAATGTTTATTTCTTATTTCAATCACT
This sequence comes from Cupressus sempervirens, assembly GCA_028749045.1. NCBI lineage: Eukaryota > Viridiplantae > Streptophyta > Pinopsida > Cupressales > Cupressaceae > Cupressus > Cupressus sempervirens. The sequence continues at coordinate 436,191,868 of CM053792.1, forward strand.
CGCCTCCAATAATATAATAGTAGGCTCCGTCCTCCGAGCCAAATATTATTGTTGGGTGGGTAGGAGGTATATTATCGTAGGGGCCTACAGGGTGGGCTTTGAATTCAGAGGATCCTGCCAATAATCTGTCCGCCAGGGGGGCCCATCTCAGAAAGCAAAAGCTGATATATTATCTAGTCTAGTTGAGTTGAGCCCTTCCTACAGCAAAACACCGCTCCACCACAACAGTTATAGTTCAGGCAGCTAGTTTGGGCACTTCATCTACATGCAGAGGTTCAGCCCACCCCACCCCACCCCCACTATTTTAAGGTAAGGCGTTGGTAAGGTAAGGAGCTGATCCTGCTGATGAACCATTCGTTATCTTAGCAAAAGACCCAAATGCAGAGAACTATAGTCCTGCATGCAGAGGGGCCACTACAGAGGATAGGGGGGCTTCGGTCCCAGAGGTCAGCGATACAAACACTTCTCCTTCTAGCCTGGCTCCCTCGTTAGGTATGGTCAATAATCGAGTTTGAACGAAGGATGGAACCTTCAAGTAGATTAGTAAGGGTTGGTTGAGCCCAACCTTCTATAGTTGGCCTACCAAGATAGATAGGGCGGTAAAGTGAAAGCCTTACCTATATTAGTTGTTGGTCGTCAATCTATTCGGGTTGGTCAGACCTCTACCGCTACTAGAGTTTCCCCTTCAAGCTCATCATTGGCACTCGGGTAAGCATGTTACGTACAGAATCCCTAGAATTTTATGGGCATAGAATCCCCTACGATGTGTAAGGCAACTATAGATAGTATGGTGTTTTCGAGTTGAAGTCCTAACCGCGCAAGGATGATCGAAGGATGGAGGAAGGAAGCAGGGAAGGAAGCACACCAAGGCCCCTCGCAAATAAGGTGGGTGATGGAGGGAACGAAGGAAGGAAGGACGGAAGTGGGGAATGAAGGATGGCCCCCGGCTGGAGGATGGAGGGAAGGAACCATACTACTTGAACCTCCCCTTAATGATTATTGAGCTCATCTCATCACTAACCAAATCAAGAGCTATGTTGGTAGAGGAGATAGATAAATAGAGAAGGGGGTGCCTATGTCAGTTCCTATTTGGTTTGGTCCCCCGGCAGAAGCTCATGTAGAGGGACCTCAGGCCTCTCGGCTATAAGTGCCTAGTGGTAGGTGCATGTGTTTTGATTGCCTGGTCCCTGTAGACTTTATTTTGAGTGTCGGGCCATAGCCATAGAATTATAGGGTAGGGAGACCTACTATTTATAAGGAGTCCCTACTATTTATTTTATAAGGGTCTACCTTAAAAATAGTAGGGGTGCCCCCCCGTCTCCTCCCACCCACTCAAATATAGGGCCTATAAAATTGTAGGGGCCCCTTTCATTTTGAGATTGGGTAAGGACATAGAATTGGACATAGAATTGGGCGGGCAGAACCCATTGCCACCCTTTAAAATATAGGGGGGGTAGGGGTGAGTGATTCTATACGTAACATATAAATAGTTGGGGGGTGGGGAATCGCCCTTTCAATAGTAGGGGACATGACTGCCTAGTTTATATTATCTCGACCAAACGCTCCCTTCTCATCAGCAGTGCTGCCTATGCACAATTCTATTCTATAGGGGGTGCTGTCTATGCACAATTCTATAGGGGTGTTGCTTCACTGCTGGCCTATAATTCGGGGCGGTTGGAATTATAATCTAGTGGTGTGTGCAGGGGGCCCTTACCCTTATCCCTTATAAATAGTAGGGTAGGGTAGGGTAGGGTAGGGGGCTGACCCCCTACAGAGAAATGGCTAGAACCCCCTACAGATAAAGCAGGTCCCCAGGTTATGTTCAGAATTGCCCACGTTTATTCCCTAAACTAATAAAGATGCAGAGGGGCATGCCATAGAATAGTAGGGGCCATGTTACCCCACATTATAGGTGATAATCTAGCAATAATATTGTAGGGAGCCCTTTATAGGCTAGGCATAGGCTAGGCTCACTACTCTTGGATGAAAAAAAATGGGCGCATCTAATCACGGTGCATGCATGCAGAATCATTTTGCCTGACCTACTTGTGAACCTGCATGCAGGGTGCTATTTCGGCTATAGCTCCCTTTGCATGCACCACTACACCGCCCTAAAATTCTATGGCTCCCCTACTATTCTAAAGGGCTGACCCCCCTTTCGAATTTATCTAAAAAGGGGCGGGCAATAGGGGCATAACTAGAATTTTTTGGGGGTAAGGGCCCTCCCTTTCATATTATTGCTCGATTCTCGCCTATAATGTGGGGGTCCTATCCCTATTAAATTGTAGGGTAGGGGGGGTGTGCGTCTGCATGAACCTGCAGGGGGAGGCCCCTACTCTTCTATGGGCAATCCAATGGGATTCGAACCCACACTCCTTTCTCTGCAGACGAAGGAGGTCACCAACGAATGAATCTACCCACCATTAGAATACCACCTAATGATCACTATACGTAATATCCTTGCCTCTTGTGTAGAACATACTACCTTTTATATTCATTCTCCATACTATTCTATAGGCAAGAGTATCCTAACCCACACTATTCCCCCCCCGCGACCCCAGGCCCGGGCAGGGGTGAGACCGTTAAGAAATAAAGTAGGGTGGGTGTGCATGCAGAATGGACACTCCTTCCTTATTGCCCAACCTGAACTAATAGACCTCATTATGTAAGAGGGCAAACACAAAAGCCCCCCCACCCATAGCCATAGAATTTTAGGTAGGGCCCCCCACCCTGCAGGAGGAGAGGTATAGTGGCCCCGACTAGAGTTCTATACTGTAGGGCCTATGTGGGGGGAGCGGGGGGGGCCGAACCGCCTCCAACAATAGTAAGAGGAGGGATGTGCCTCCACTTGCTCTGAACCATACTACTACCGAGCATATAGCTACAGGCATGGTGTCAGGAAAAATTAAGATGGATTATGGATGGGACAGGCACCGAGGGGAATCCACACAAACCAATGCTAGCTAGCTTACTGGTTGGCGAACCACAATTCTTGGTCTTGTCAAATCTCGACCCCCCAATGCCTCCCCCCTGCATATATGCTATTTCTTGGGGTCATTATCTCGCAGTGCTTCATCAGCAGGTCTCATAATAGGTAAGTCAAGAGAGGAGAAGGTCGTGATCCACCTGTAGCTTTTGCCAGCACCCTCTCCCCTACGGTCGATCCTGTTGCCCGGAGGGGTGAGAGTTCATACCTATTCGAAGAAACGATGGCTGCTTGTTAATATAGTTTCATTAAATGCCAATCATTATCGAAAGCATATCTCTCTCATATCTATCAACCACCCTTCTAATTGAACTATTCTTTCCTCCCCCCCACCAGAACCCCCTACCCCTGCATGCATACCCCCTACCCCTATCCCTATATTTCTAAGGCTAGGGCTAATGGAAGGGTAAGGGCCACTTGGGTATCCTATGATTCCCCCCCACCTTGCAGGGGAACTATAATCCCCACCCAACCCGGATAGCCGAATAATCTATTTTAGGGGCCATGGCACTAGGTGGGTGGGAGGCCCCCCCCCTACCAATATAGTTGAGTTGTTAGTAGGGGCCGTGCATGTAGGGGGCCCATAGGGCCCAGCATAATTTGAGTGGGGGCCCTACTATTCTAAGGGCCCCCCCTACCATTTCTATAGGCATCATGCACCACCCCTGCGAATAGTAGGGGCCCTTAAGCACACCCCACAGAACCCTATAGAATTGTAGGCAGATTAGATTAGTGGGGTACGAGAGTAGACTATGATCTTGTAGATTCATCAAGACCCCTAGTATTATTTTGGGCTCTGTCTTCATCCCACACTTCGGCAGATGTGCAGTACCGCTCACTATCAATCGCTATAGCTAGGACGAGTGAATCTGATAATTCAAAGTAAGCTTGAGATAAATGTCTTGGACTAACTGCATGTATCTTAGATTTTGCATCTCAATCCCATCAATCAGGCTTCGCACCTGAGTCATTCATTTGCTCACTCAGCATTTGTGGGTAGCGGATTCCATCCCTGTCCCTCACCACTCTGCATGCATGCATTAAACCGTGGACTGAGCAACTAGAATCCCCGGAACAACTATTGAGTTGAGTTCTTCCCGGAACCCCGTAGGGCCCTGCTCGGCTATTATGAAGGGCGGCCCCTACCATTCTATAGGCTAGTCGGTAGATTCTTGTAGGGGCCACCCACATGCACCATTTATAGCCGGCTGGCATATTACGTATAGAAATTCCCTTTAGAATAGTAGGGGGCTAGAATAATATAATAATAGGGGCAGTGCTTCTGCATGCAAACACTCCATAGTTGCGCCCCCTCCAGTTATAGTTGCTATAATAAGCTAGACTTACCTGAACAGAGTGAAGGTAAGGGCTAACCTAGCGAATAGTAGGGCTTCTCATCTATCTCCTCCTACCATAGCCCTGCCTAATAGTAAGGGTAGGGCCGCCCACATTAAAGTAAATGAATCAGCCCGAGGAATTTTTGGGGAATAAGGAATTATAGTTATGCAGGGGTTGGGTGTTAATGGCATCAGTCAATAACTATACCCCCCAACTATAGTTGGGTGGGAGGCTGAACGATTGCCCCTCTTATTAGATTATTTAGGGTGGGCTAGAGTTCAACCTCTAGCATCATTAATTTGGCATACACGGGGTGGGACTATAGTTGCCTGCCAATTCTAGTTGTGGGGCGAGATTCTATACATAACATGCCTACCCCTGCAGGGGTGGGTGGCCCTATTACGTTTAGATCGGGGGTATAACTAGAATTGTCCTAACTGTTAGATCGATTGATCATGATCGTAACCCAATGGAACCATGAGAAAAATAATCTAATAGTAGGGGCTTTTCGCGAGCTTCTACCATGTCGAACTACCAGGGAGACGACATATTCACATGGAGGAGCGATCAGCATTTTTGTCAAAGTAGTTATCAACCACAATGCGCCCCTTCCTGTTCTACATTGTTGCCCATAGAATAGTAGGCATCTTTTCGTGCGGGCCCTCCCTTTAGAATAGTAGGGGGCGGGAGATTAAAGCTAGAATTTTTCCCTTCCCTATTTTGAATATTGAAGTAAAGTTATTTAAGGATCTCTCCAACTCAAAAAAGGTATAATTGACTCCCCTGCCATTCTATAGGCCCCTACCTAAAATTTTATGGGCTATGGGCCCGTATGCACTGATCCGCCTACAATTCTATAGGGGCTGGTATCCAAATATTAGGGCCTTTGGCCTATAATTCTATAGGGAATTTCACTCTTTTTATAGCAGCCTACAAGATTTGTATCTACTTCTTTCAGAGAAGGATCAGCGGATGTGAGGCTTCTAGATCAGTTGCAGAGGCAGATCTAGGAGTTAGGTAATTGATCGATGAACCGTGGTGCCCACCCACCCTTTTTTAGTAGGACCTCTGCATGCATCCCCTCACCTTTCCCAACATAGTTCCCTACACTTGATCCCCTTATTAAAGTTTTGAAAGTGGGCCCTATTATTCTAAGGGCAGGGACACAATTTCTGGTGAGTGATGGCCCTTTCCTACAATAATCGCCACTTTCTGGTGATGGATGTGTTCCACCATAGAATAGTAGGGTGCTAATCAGTAGCACATTGCATCCATCCCTTGAGCCTTATCCCTTATTGTGCCATGTTATCCGTGCAATGCTTGTTTTCGTGACCTTTGGCCTCGCCGATATTTCTGCCCGATCCCGCAAGTATTCAAATTTTTGGTTATGGATGGAGTCACAATAATAGAGAATAGGGCCACTAAAAAAAAGAGAATACAAGAATTGATCTAGGATCTATCTAGGATGATCGCTACAGAGGTAGATCTAGGATCTGCAACCTTAGAAAATGTTCTGGCAGATCTAGCAATCGCTGGGACAGTCCCCTGCAGTGTCATGCTTTTTGAGCAAGACCTCTGCCTGCAGCAGCACCCGTAACCTTTTTGCTTTGATTGAGCGGGGCACCCTTGATCCCCCCCGGCCCTTAGCCCTTAGAAATATAGGGTAGGGGTAGGGGTATGCATGCAGGGGGACACTATGACAATTTTTGGCTGGTTCTATATTGATGCGCCCCTACCTCTATATTGGCCGATGATGGGTGCCCTAAAATTCTATAGGCGAGGCATAGAATAGTAGCAGTACCGCATATTTTGATGCATGCAAAGGCAAAACCAAGCCTGCAGAGGTAGTAGTTTACATCTTCACCACCATCATCCTCTAGGATCGATAGCCAATTTTAGATCCAACCCTACTATTTGCCCTTTCTAATCTCCCCCTACACGCATGCTGGTATGCACACCCATGTGTAGTATAGAATCTGGGGAGCGAAGCAAAGAATAATCGGGCAGGCACCCCTACGGGCTTCAACAATTATTGTTCATTAGCCATCTATACGTAACATGCCTACTTGGCCCTACTATGGCAAAGGGTAGCCCCGATATAGCCCCGGCGGGTACTATACCGATGCGTGCAGATGCAGGGGCTCGGAAGGGCCCCTACGACCCCCTACTATTCTGAGATTGATATAGTAGGAAGCCCCCATAGAATTTATAGGTCCACCTTGGCACATAGTGGAGCACAGGCCCTATTTTATATTATCCTAGCTTCAAATGGAGACTTTATAACTGGGGCAAGGGGAACTACTTATTCAACCGGATCTGCTCGATCTCAAACTATAAAGGTGCAAATGCAGGACGCGAGACAAGATGCTTCCTCTATCTCTGGTAATGGTTCAAATCTTTCCTCTATGGCTTAAGGATCTAAACAATAATCTATTTTAAGGGCAGGCTCTACCACTAATGCTGCTACCTATGTGGTATCAACTGATTCAAGGCCAACGACTGGCTCTGCAGGATCAAAGTAAAATAGCTCCGATTTTTCTCGGTGGTTGATCGCCTCGCAACGGAGGAAGTAGTTCCTAATCCGCAACCACCAGTGTGAGCAAAGGCGGTTGTTTCATCTGTTGATCTAGCACCATCAGTATCCGAGTCAATAGTCAAGACATAGTTGGCAGCTAGAAGGGTGGTAGAATAAGGTACCTCTACATGTCAGTGGGTAAGGAAGCTGCTTTGGTGTAAGTGGAAGGAAGGTAGCACTCAGGTCAAAGGAGTGCGCTATGTATGCCCAAATGAATGTAGCGCTCACCATGCTTTCATCTTCATGCTACTCTGTATGCCCTAAGTTTATGCCTTTAGAATAGTAGGGCGAGACATAGAAGAAGCAGCGGGCCCTATATCTATATCTCAAGAGCAGAGCTATAAGCACTAGCAAGGGTGGTGGTTTCTGTAGCTTCGGTAAGCAGATCCTATATCCTATCCTATAGCAGTAGTTCCTGGTCACCTTCTGTTGATCCAGCAGACATAGTTCCAGCAAATTGTGCAATTGATCCCAGTTGATTCAAAAGAGGGAGATGGATTGATAGCTAGTGGGTAACCTGTGTAACTACAAGAATTACGACCCTTCTGGGTTCTCGCTGGCCAAGACAAAATTGGACTAGCCTGCCTTACACCTAGCCCTATATTTTAAGGGCCCATAGAATTATAGGGGCCCATAGCCCTACTATTCTAAGGGCCCTCCACTCAATTTTTTTGGTTCAACTCCTAACAAACGAGGAACTCTATTATATAGACAACATGAGCGTATAGTAGGATTCTCGCTTAGACGTAGCGCTATCATGCACTATTCTATGGGCCGAATCCCCTTGTCACTACGGGGCACTACCTTGATGTTGGCGGAGCCCTAAAGAAACAATAGGCTATCTCTAACACATGGATAGCATGCAGGCGTAGGCCTGAATTCGCTGCATCTTGGATCGGACCGTGAAAGCATCCAAGCTAGCTAAAGCAGATTAAGTTCCAAAAGCAGTAGCAAAGCCACCCACCATCTCGCCCAGATAAAGATCTAGTCCCCTCACCCATAGTAGCAGAGGCACATGCAAAGATAGAGCCTAGAATTTAATGGGCCCTACCATTCTATAAGCCCCTACTATTTTATGGGCTAGTGGATCAATTTATGCCTATAGCCCATAAACTTCTAGGCCCCTCCCCTTAAAATAGATTGATTATTGGATCAACTAAATCAAAAGGAATGAGGACCGGGGTCCACTTCTGCCAAATCACCCTTACGGCTAGCTTCAGCTTATGGATCTAGTTTAGTAGCCCCTACAATTCTATGGGAGTTATGCCTTTCTCTCTCCCCTACCAAAAATGATGAGGAGTGGTTTATCGAGCTTCGATAGAACATCAATGCATACCATGACTTGACTAGCCCTACTATTCTAACAGGGGAAAACTTACACCTTACTTAGAATAGTAGGGCAAAAATTGGAATGGGTTTAGGCAATGCATGATTCTTCCTCCAACTAATGAATCGAATATTCCTCTCCCCCATAGATGTGTGTGCTCCCTCCCCCCCCCATAGATGTGTGTGTGCTCCCTCCCCTAGCTGATGTGTGCTCCCCCCCCCATAGATGTGTGTGTGCTCCCTCCCCTAGCCGATGTGTGCTCACCCCTACCCATAGCCTCCTCCTGCCATAGGGGCGGCCCTGTCGCCTACTCAAAAAAGAAGATTCTATATGTCACATGCCCCGGGCCCTACAGGGCGGGGCCCTACCCTTAGCCCCCCTCACCTTCATGCCCTAGGCAAGCCTAGAGTTTTTAAGGCGCCCCTCCCCCCTACTATTCTATGGCCCCCCCTACTATTCTAATGGGCAACAACTTATTGATTAGGGGGATTGGGGGGGTAGGGGGGTAAAGGGGGTGGGGGGTTAAGGGTCATCGGATCACCTGGAATCAAGAGAGACATTTGGAAGCATCGAACATATCTATCTGGCATTGGGTTCTAGATCATGATAGTCGATGGATAGTCCTTAGACGAGTAACTATCTACTCGGAGTTGGGGATAAGGGCTCTTCTGCATGCAGAGTAACTATCTAGTCAAAGAGTCTACTCTAGGGCATGTTACGTATAGAATCTGATCTTAGTTTGATGTCGGGCGAAAGAAAGATGTAAGTAAGATAGAGGTAGGGCAAAATCTAGTTGAAGTGGAACCCCTACCATCTATGGGCAGGCAATATTAGGCAGTTTCCCTTAGAAATAGTAGGCAATTCTTTGTCATCCAGAATTGACATTGGAAATCAGAGGCCAAGGAATTTGACCACACTTCATTAATTAACCTGCTAGAGTAAGCCTAATTAATAAGCCTGCTAGAATAATGGCATCAGCCTGCTAGAGTAAGCCCTTTAACGCCATAATAACTATTCTCTCTGCCATACTATGGGTGGGAGGGAAACTATAGTTCCAACCCCACACCCTATAGAATTATAGGTCATTAATCAGTTCAGAACTTTACTTAAAATATAGGGCCACCATGCTTAAGAGAATAGGGGCCCATGCCCATGTATCGCAGCCCTTAGAATAGTAGGCATCCATACTAACTCCAGTAGGCTTTAATCCACGTAGCTCCGTTCTACTCACTATACAACAGGGACAGCAGGAGTTGAAACGGGGCGATCTCGCATGCTTCTCCAAGAAGACCAAGATTCGTTACCAGCAATGCATACCATGTTCTGTGCCCCTCCCCTCAAATTCTATGGCTATGGCACATCTAGCCTATAAAATGGTAGGGGAGCGCATTCAATAGCCATAAAATAGTAGGGCGTGCCTTCCCAATTCTATAGAGGGGAGGACGTAGCATGATTTCTACATGCCAATAAGGAAGTCTGATGGAGATTGGGGTGGGTGGGAGGCCCCTCCCCAACCCCAGGGTCGGAGGCAACTCTATTTTCTTGGGGTACTTCATTCAACTTTCCTCCCATCCCACCCTGCTGCCCTAGCCTTTGCACATAGGGGGTTCATACTTAGTCTTCCGTACGGCCTCGAAATGCCATATAGTTGGAGATAGGGCACCTTTATCGAAAGGTTGACTATGGCCCTACTATCTATAACCCTGATGAGAGAGAATAAGTGACTAGTATGTGTTGCGTGCATGATACTTGTAGCATAGTAGGCTGGAAGTTTCAGGCTAGTAGAACAATTGCGGTGCTGCTACCTCTGCTACTGTTGTCTCTGCTTCTGTATGGATCTCAATCTCGATCAGTCTTCGCCCATGCCTATGCCAATGCTAGTGCCTACTGGAGGATCTAGAACTTTAAGGTATGCTGCAGGTGATGCTTATGGATCAATAGGTTCTGATTCAACCCTGGCAACTGAATCAACAGACTGCTGCTTCATCTCACTCAGCGCCCTATATTGAAAGGCCATTTGGCACAACATCCCTTATACATTATAGGTAAGCTACCTTCATCTCTGTGACTAGATATGCTATGGGGTATTCAACTGCTTCACCGACTGGATCCCCTTTGTCATGCCATAGTAGGGCTCAATCTGATACTGTATTAGTGCTTGGATCTGCTCTTGGTGTTGCTGGCTACTCTATATCTGCTTGCTTGCTATGCCTGTAGAAATTAGGCGATATGGAACTGGACCATCTGGAACTGAATCATCGACTAAGACTGGTGGGCAATGAGTTGTATAGATGGTGGATGAATCTGGACCCAATGATGAGATGAGACTATTATAGCCAGCTAGCCTAAACCCTTATGGAGAGATATAGAGATCGGGGCCAGTGACTAGTGGGGCGGTATGATCATTCTCGTTGCCCACTGTCCAATCTATATGGATTAGGGATTAGAGATTAGATTTCTCAATTCATGATCCAGCTGGCCCCTAAACAGATTATCAGAGCGACTAATTGGAATAATGGAAATGAGGGACGTGCATAACCCCAAGCTCAAGCCTGTACCAAATGGATATGAATCTGGGGTCGAAACAATCTCCACCTCCCTTATGCTAGATATAGGTATGGATATCATGTCACTCGTGATTGATCGGATCCTTAACACTGGAGATGAAAGGAAATGGATTAATTTCACCAATTCAATCTGGAGAATCGTGACAGAGAACTTGCTAAATTGAAATGGTTCTTGGAGGTGCACAGGAACCCCCTACGGGCGGATCTGCTTGATCAATGGATATGGATCTAACTCACGAGCTACTGGTGGAGATAGCACCTTTGGTTTTGTCCCCACATCTTTGCAACTGGCGGATCTATTACCTAAAGCTACTGCATCCATATCTGGTGGAGATGCTAATGGCTGTGATGTTAGGCATGTTGCTGGTGAGGCAAAGACTTCATAGAATAATTGCAACCGATGTCGTCGGGCCTTCGAATGGGGTCTGCAATAAGCTCTGGTTCAAGGTAAGCAATTGAGTCCACATAACCCGTGAGCGGCCATAGAATTGTAGGGCCCCAAGATAATAGCCATGCTCCCATCTTTGACTCTACTACCTATACTGGTGGATCATTCACAGGTCCTGGATCAAATGCAACCACCTTCTATGCCTTTGTCTCTGCTTCTCTCGCCTTGGATGCTAGAGGATCAACAGGTTCAGATTCGGCATCATAAACAATAGGATGAATTGCTGCAGTGATGCTTTCTCTACTTTTGCTACCAGATATTGACAATTACTATCCCCAACCCACCCCAGTCAAGGCTCAACAAATGCCCTACCATCTGTAGGGAACTAAAACTGGCCCCTACTTATTTATAGGTGATTGGATCAACTAAGTAAACTGGATTTAGGACTGGAGGATCTGAATCTAGCTATGATGCTGACTCTAATGAAGCAACAAGATAGACTGTGGGCACTGCACCCAATTAACATATCACTCAGGGTTGCGCTCTGCTCTCTTCGCTTACTTTGTTGCCTTTCCCATTGCTTCCATCTTTGTTTCTTGCTCCCAAAGTAGCCTTTCCTCTATAAGTCCAAATATGTCGCCCCGTAGTGGGCGGATAGTGGATATTATGCTGCTTAAACCACTCAGTCAACAGGATCTACCGAATCAAATCAATAGGGAAAGGCCCACACTGGGACAGGACTGAATAGCCTAACATCACGTCGACGCTTAGTGACAGATCAAAGAATTCATAATAGGTATAGGAAATAGAACGGGCTCTTCATCGAGCTTATAGGAATCTTTGCTTTTGTATGGCCTGAGAGGTAGGGGCTGTGAACTCTATCTGCGAAATGACGCGATGCTACTATACTATAGAAAGTTTTCTAGTCAAGATTCTATATGTAACATGCCCCCGATGAACCCTACCCTAAACGATCTATAGATCTATATCATTATTTGCATCTGGTGCTATTGGTTGATCCGCTGCGAGAATGGGTGGGGTAGAGATCTAATCCGATCCCCCCCCCTTCCCCCACTATTCTAAAGGGAGACCCCCTATGGATCTGATCTATCTGGGGCCTCGGGGGCTACTTTACTTCAGATAGGCCCCTTTCTTGATCTGATCCCTATTAGAGGAGGATGAGGAGTACTATATAGCTCAGCCTAGCTAAGAAACGCCCTCCACCCCGAACTCTGAACGTTCAGGGGCCCACCCAGCTGCTCTACCCGATATGGATATAGATAGGGCACATCGAGAGGGAGGAACAGCTCTACTCCATCTCTATCCCTCTAGCCCAGCTGCCCTCCCCCTCCAACTCTAGTCTGGATAGATATTCATGTATCATAATGGATGGCTGGATGAATATGTCGACTGATGACTGATGATGGATCCCTCCCCTGAACTATTCTATGGGGATGAGGTCACTTTTGACCCAACTATTGAATTGAAGGTCTGCTAGACCATGAACTCTCTATAGGCAATCCCATGAACTCTCTATAGGATCCATATGATAGTTCAGGGTGCCTAGCCATGAACTCTAATCTATAGGGGGATCAACTCGATGATTAGTTAGTTCAATTCAGGGCCGTTGCCCAAACTCTGCTATAATTCCCCAGTTAATCTACTGACTACCTTAGAATGGTAGGGGCCCAACAGCTTTATCCCTATAGTTCCCACCCACCCTACATGCCCCTTAGAATAGTAGGCCCCCCCTACCCCCCCAATCTAGAGTTCAGCTGGTTCCATAATCAGGCAATTCTAGAACTATTTTAGCAAGGATATAGTTATTTACTGGACTCGAGGGAAGGAACTCGCTCGAACGGAGTGATACTTAGCCCATTTAGGTTCACCCATCATGGTGCAGAGACAAGAACCCCCAGGACAAGGGACCCCATTCTTTCTGAATGAGCAAGAATGGTTGTTGGGGGATGCCCTTCAATTTTATAGGCAAGGATGAGGGACAAGGGAAAAGGACCCCATTCTGTCTTAACGAGCTCTGGCCATTGGCAAGGGAATGGTTGGTGGGGGTAGTTCCAGTAGCTTTCCTTCTGAAGGTAGGGGCCCTTACTTACCTTCATTCGGTCAGCTTTATAGCTCAAGAGAAAGGTACTAGGTTGTTATTAAGGAACGTTCCCCAGGTCTCTGGTTCGAGCACCAGTTCCCTCACCACCAGGGTCAGGGAAAGGACTATTATTTGCCTACTACAATAATGGGGAGGAATCGCCTCCTGTATGATGGTAAGGGCACCGGTTCCCTTACCATCATCTGGTAGGCTTGCCATTATCATTCATTGTTATTCCTGTCCTCTCCCATTCTCTGCCCATTTTTTGATAGGTAGTCGGGCTTGCCCCTTCGCTTAGGGGCTACGGGAATGCCTGGACGGGGTAGGATAGTCAATCAATTCACTTGCCATCCAGGTAACCCGGTTCCCTCACCAAGAAGCTTGCCAGGATGGGTGTTACGTACCAATTTGAGATATAGGTGGGTAGCCTCCTTTCATTACGGTTCGGGCACCTGCCCTCACCTACATTCGGTCAGCGGATTTGAATTGAGGAATGTTCCACATGCCTCCATTTATAATCTCTATGGCCGATGCGGGCACCTATAATATAAATTGTAGGCCCTCGCCTTCATTCGGTCAGCTTTCTTTATAGAGGAAGGGGAAGGCCATTGATATTATTAATAGAGAGAGGACAAGGACCCCATCCTTTCTTTTAGCTGGCCGGGTAGTATGAATGGCCTGTCATCTTCATGGGAGGGTCTTCGTCCCCTCCCCTTCATCCTTGGCCCCCCACACCCACTGTTTCTAATAAATATAAACCCACCCCATTACTAATGGAAAATCCCCATTCCTAATTATCCACCCCATTCCTGAGCCCAGTGCATGATCAGGTCAAAATTCAATCTGAGATCATTGTTGGGGGATGCTTACTATCTCAAGGGCGAACCCCACCCATTATTTATGCCCTACTATTCTAAGGGGAGCCCTTGCCTGTTGGCGGGGGAATGAGGATGGACAAGGCCCAGTGCAGTCTAGGATGTTTATCTGGGCATGTGGATGGTTCCCCTTTAGAATAGTAGGGATGATGGGGTTGTTCTAGATTGACAGCACAAGCCCAACCACCATTCATTAATTAATGACAATTTGATATGATCCAAGCCACCGGCTCCCTTATCCTCAGACAAGGAACCCAGGGACAAGGGCCCGCTCGGATAGATAAAGGACCCCAAAGTCTAGGATGTTGGTATTGGTTGGTCAGATGGTTCTAATTATTATGGGTTTTTTCTAGCCTGCCCATAGCCCATAAAATTTTAGGTAGGACCTGGTTGCCTTATAGATAGTAGGGACCACGAAGTGCCTTATAGATAGTAGGCTTATGAATAATCAGATAGGATACGAGCCAACCGGTATAATGACTTATCCTCCTGGCTCATTAAAATAGGGCGAGCGGGGTGGGGGCCTTACTATCTATAGGCAAGAACCTCGGGGCAAGGGACAATACCCCCCATTATGATTAGAATGAGTTCTTGCTGGAGCCCCACACTTTGATTAGTGAAGGTCCCTACCCTACTACTATAGTTAGGTTCTGGGCAATATTGGGCTTAGAATAGTAGGGTGCCTGCCATTTCGTCTACTATGAAAAGGTAAGGAACTCCTTGTTGGTGTTTAATGGGCATCAACGAACAGAAGAAAGAATGAACCAGACCTACCCCATAATGAATAGGGAGACAGGGAAAGCAGTAGCGTACCCCTGCTAGCTAAGAAATCATGTTACATATTGATGACGGGGTGAACCATCAATTCCATTTTGACACGCACTCTGAAACTAAGTGAGGTAAGATCGGGCAGTGAAATGAGGGGAAGCTTGTTCAAAGGAAGTGACAATAGTAATCGGGGTTATAATAGAATGTGAGGGAACAATAGGGGAGGGGCAAGAACAAATGAGGGGCCTGCCCACCCTTAGAACAATAGGGAGGGGGAATCCTGATCTATGCATGCCTGTACAATCAATGGTGGTTTCGAAGTCTTCTTTAATAAAGAGGGCTTTCAAGTAGGTATGAATGGTAGGAATTAGAATTGGGACTTCACCCACCCATTACAGGCGGAGGGACGTTATTCCAACTGCATCCTTCCAAAGGAAATGACTATGGAGAAAGAAAATAGCATAGCTTCAAGGGAACTATAGGGCTATTCGACCACCCATAATAACTATTCCCGGCCTATAGAAACGTAGGGACCCCTACTCTAAGTTGGGCATTCCATTTTTCCATCCAGCTGCCCTTTGCCATAGAGGGTTGAGGAAGGGGCATTACCCCATCCAACTAGCAACTAATCTATATAGGGCCAAACCATCCTATCTTCTAATATTCTATACGCCCTACCATTCTATAGGCTGCCCCATAGAATTGTTCATGCATAGGGGGCTATAGTTGGGATGGGCTCATTGATTGAACAAGTTGGAGTGGCAATAGCCATCAACAACTACATATCTCCCCGGTAACCTCTAATCTCCACCTTCAATAGTTCCCTCCCCACCCATCCCTACTATTCTATGGGGCATGTTACGTATAGAATCGGCATCTCCACCTTCTCGGACCATCTGGAACCCAACTTAGAATCCTAGAAGGCCCAACAACTTAGAGAAGGAAGGAAACCCCTTAGCCGTATTGCTGGTGCCAGCAACCCCTTAGCCGTCGAACCTCACCCTTTCAATTTATAGGGGTCGTGCCCAATCAGGGACCCACGGTTCACCCCTAAAAGATTAGTTCTGCCTACAATTCTATAGGGGGTGACCCATAGGCCCTACTATTCAACAAGAGCTTTGCAGATATCCATTGATCTACTAGTCTGGCTCCTACGAATGTGCCTACTATTCGGTTGGGGACTGACTGACCCATGAACTAGCAGGGTGAATGCCTACTATTCTATGGCTGCCTACTCTTCTATGGGGCATGTTGCAGATGTATAGAATCTGTCTCAAGCCCCCCTACGATAATATACCTCTCACCCACCCAACAACAATATTTGGTTGGGGCATGTGTCAGCAGGCAGGCCCTCTGCATGCATTTAGAAGAGTAGGTTGTGATTCCCTATTGCCATTGGATGGGGCCTGTCTTCTCAAATGCCCCTGCATGCCCACAGAATGGTAGGGGCTTTCGGTTATTCCTCACTATGAACAACATCACTATGAATAATGAATTCTGTCGCGTTGGCTATTTGACATTGATTGATCAGCCTGGCATTCAAAAATTGGCCAGGAGAACTATCGTTCTTAGATGTTGATTCGTAAGTAGGCATCTTTTGCAAGATAGAATCGTAAGTAAGCAGCTGGATCACTTTTTTTGCCCATTAGCAGGTTGAGGAGATCTGTGATATGTGGGTTTATGCTACCGAGGTACATCTGCTGATGCTGCCAATATGGGCTATAATTTTATGGGCTCCACATGGATTATGGGATGCCCCTACTATTCTAAGGGGGTAGCTATGGGAAAAAATTCTATTCGAATCAAAATCTTCGGTGCAACAGCCAATCTGCATGCACCATTGATTATCGGTGATATGATAATGAAGGATGGAACTTAATCTGTTGGGTGGAACTGGATCAAATGTAATAGGTACTGCTTCCACCCCCATAACTAATGGCTATGGATTTGAATCCGATGGGAACGCTCACCCTAGGAAGGGTGAGGAAGCTCCCAATCTTGAATTGACTACATTATTTTGATAGGCCTCCTTAGCCTCTATACCTGGGTATGGAACCAGAATGGGGACTGGTTCATGGACAATTTAATCAACGGGTTATGATTTCATCCCATAAAATTCTAGGGCCTATTATGTTTCCTCCTCTACTTTATCCTATTGCTCCCTCCACCTACGCTACTGGTGATATGGCTTCTCTCGCATTCTATGCTGGTGGGTCACAACAATTATTCACTGGTTATGGATAGGGATATTCAATTAGCTCTGAAATGCCCTACTAGTCATTAATTGTATGTTGCTTCCATAATAGCCTTTGTGCTTGCTACTACCGAAGTCTCTGCTTCCAACCAATGGGTTGTAACACGACATAGATGCAACCACAAGTATGGGGTAGCCTCTTCTTTTATATTTCCCGCTTGAGCAGAAATAGGCGAACGAGTTATGCAAATAAAAGATATGAAACTATTGGCTTTGGATCCGCATCACTCCTTGGAACAATAGGATTAGTCAAGACACGTCGCCTATTATTTTATTGTGAAACAACATAGGATATGGGAACTGGACTTATTGGAGAACTAGAAAATGTGGACCACATCTTGGAACTTATACCAATATTGGAGTCAGTATCGTATTTGGAGAAACCTCGATCATCTTATTAGAGCTTCCAGTGCAGCCCATAGAATTGTAGGGAAAGCAGTCGGCACCATAGAATTGTAGGGCTTTGCACTTGCCTATCTACAATGTTCTATTTTAAGAAACCCTGCTGAACAACTTTCCATCCATAAGTTAACCACCTACACCCTAAAACAATTATGGTTGTACTAGCTATCATACTAGTCGCTCTTCCTCTCGTACCAGTCACTCGATAGAGATAGCCACTCGATAGAATAAATGATACTGCTACTCGTATGGGCTCTGCTACTGGCTCTGGTACCCCTACCCTATCCTATATTTCTAAAGGCTAAGGGCTAAGGGTGGGCTCTGCTACTGCTACTTGATTTATGCAGAGTGGCTTGCTATTGCTACTCGCTCTGCCACTGGCTTTGCTACTGCTACTCGCTTGCTACTGCTCCTACTCATGGCTAGTGAACTGCTCCTATTCAATTCTAGTGTACAACTTCCGGTGAGTGCTCCTGATTCCTATGCGTGCTCATGATTCCTACACGTGCTTATCGATGATTCCAGTGCTTATCTATGATCCCAGTGCTTATCGATTATTCCAATGTGTACCGATGATTTCGGTGCATTCCAGTGCTTATCTATGATGTGATAAGGAAAGGAAAGAGACAGTCTTTCTACATCTTGAATTGAAGATGATTCAATTGCCCCTTTATTTATTAGTTGGTTTTATATTCTATTGGAGGACAAACTATAGGGCTCTCCTCGCTCGATATCCTTCGTCAAAAAATGAGTGGCTCCGCCCCTCTTCCCTATGGTCAATCGAGCAATAAATCCCTTGGGTATTGTTTACAGCTTTCCATGAGTGACTATCGGTAAGGATATTTTGATTGGCTTCCTTGAATTCATCTTCATAAACCGCTCTTCCTAGAGTAAACTAGAACATTGAATGAGATTGGTGGTACGCTTCAAACAGTAAAGGTCGCTCTGATACTTGGATTCGCTACTATGGGCACCTTCTAGCTAATTAGATTGGTTGCCTATAGAATAGTAGGGGCTTGGATACACTTTCTATTTAAGTCTTCTAGTTAGTATTTATTGACCATCTACTCCAGTTAGCCTATACTACTTTTACTATACCTTCAATATTCTAGTGCAGGTCCAGCTAGTTATGATTTTTCCACCCCCTACTATTCTAAAGGCAGCTTTCTAAATAAAGATAATGTGGCCATTAGTTAGGGGTCCTGGAGCTATATCTCTTGAACCATAGCTAAGATCTCAAAGTAGGGCCCAACCAAGAATCTGCAATAATCAATAATCAATAATCTGTTTAGGGAGGGAGGGAGGGAGGGTAGGGGCCAAGGCTAGGTGGACAATAATCTGTTTGGGGGCTTGGCCTGGTATGCCAGTGCCCCTAAAATTCTATGGGCATGAAGGCTAGATTATTTTAGGGGGTTTGTTTCAAAAGGTTCTAGGTCTCAGTTCTAGTTGCTTCATTTAGATATTCCATTTATGTATAATGAAGGGTTATTGGATTTGCCAACTCCTACAGCCGCTATAGCTCTTGCTTCTCCTTGGTCTAGTTCTTATGTCCCGATCCCCTACCCTTGGGAATATTGAAGTGAGTAATGACTACAATGGAAGTGCAGAGGGCTGGACAAATAAGCACGGGTTATGGATGCTCTATGGAGATGCAGACTGCCTCCGTATGCATATCAATCTGTACCAATGGACCTCTATATTTGCCTAAGTCAAGTACATACCCTCTGCATACCTAGTAGAAAATAATGTCAATAGATAGCTTAGATATATTCCCCATATTCATATGCTTCCCCTCCTGACTCGCTAATGATAGTGATTGCCCATATAATTTTAGGGCTGATACTCATGATTGAGACCTTGCCCTTAGAGATAGATTTTAGTGTTTCACCGGTGCCAATCTGAGGTAATGCAATAACTACTTTCTCCGGAGCTATCATTCCCAACTTTCTCACCGACTTACCCACGGACACCCCATAGAATTTTAGGGTCCTCTGCCCCTACAGTCGACCAGCTCCATCCCCTACTCATTCTTACATCTCATTAAAGGTGTTCTCCATATTTTCTTACCCATACTCCCACCTCTGATCTATAATGCTTGCTCTGGAAGTTTGAAGCTCGAAGGCTTCTCCCAATGCTAGATAATAAGGTAGCTTGTTCACTTCCCCCTCCCCTAAAATAGATTATTCGGCTTTGCTCCTCTCCTAGGTGGTCTGCATGTAGACTGGCTTCGCTCCTCTCCTGGGTGGTCTGCATGCAGAGTGGCTTCGCTCCTTCTGGAAGGCAGTTGTTACCACGGCATCTCCTCTGCACTAGAACACCTGCCATATTCAACTAGAATTTGGTTGGTCACTATTTTGATAGGCTATAGGCCATAGAACCATTATAGGGCCATCGCCCGAATGCCCTACTATTCTAGCCAAGGCATTCCTCCATATAAATTATAGGTAGGCCATAGCCATAGAATGGCTACCCCTATCCTTCGCCATAGCCATAGAATGGCTAGGGGCCCTATCCTTTACCATAGAATTTTAGGGCTTCATGAAATGAAGGATAGAAGAATCTGTTTATGCAGGGGGCCCAAGCCCTATAATAAACAAGGTAAGGTAGGGCTAGGTCATCACGTTTACCTTCACTTATGAGGACATAGCCATAGAATTTTAGGGCTAGGCCCGGCCCAACCACGTCATAGGGCACCCACTAACTAATCTCCTCCCTTACCTTCACAACCACTAAGGCAAGGGCCTACCTATAGTTCTAGTGGCCAGGGGGGGGGGGGGCCTGCATTTTGAGATTATTCTGACCAACTGGTAGGCTGAATTCAATGAAGATTACGGGATAACCTAGCCCTAGAATTGGCTATGGCTATGGCTTAGAAAATTGTAGGGCATGAAATGAAGCCCTTTAGAATATAGGCGACCGTAATCTAAATGAAATGTGTGCCTAGAGTTGTTTTTTAAGGCGCCCTCATCTGAACACTTAGGTGAGGGCCTAAATGAAATGAAGGTGAGCCCACTAGAACTATAGGCGACCCCTTAGAATAGTAGGGCATGAAGGTAAGGGCCTATAGGCTCAACTTGGCTAGAATAGTAGGGCATGAAGGTGATGGCCCTACCATTCTATAAGCACCATAGAAGAATCTGTTTAGGGGGAATTGATAGGGCCCTTAGAATTGTAGGGCATGAAGGTGACGGGCAGAATCCTTCCCTAAATGGCATCTCCTCAATTAGGGGGGCTATGGTTCCTACCATTCTATAGGGGACGGGCCCTACCCTTCTTCTATAGCCTTCGCCTATTGTTGCCCTAAAATTCTATGGCCATTGAATCGCATGTTACGTATAGAATATAGATGGTGCACCGGTGATAAAGAAGTGCCTGCCCAGCCATCGCCAAATTTTATACGTAACATGCCTTAGGGTGCCCCTACTATTCTATGGGAACTCTCCTGCTCGGTTATCCGATTCAGTTGATCTAGCAGTTTAAGAAGCAGTTTGCCTATAGAATGGTAGGGATCCATTTGCCCATAGAATTTTAGGTCACCATCATCAGCAGAGGCAACAGAACAAGGCCCCCTCGAATAATAGTTATTGAGGTTTCAATTAATGTTGATCGAGCCCTATATATATAATGGGCAGCAAACTAGGGCTAGGCAGTAAACTGGGCTAGGGGAACAACGGCCCCTAAACAGATTATTGTATTTTATAGACAAGCTATAGCAAAGCAGGCTAGGCTAATTGGGGTAGGTAAGGCCAGAGCAGAAAGGACAGGCTAGCTGGGGTAGGTTGGGCACAGTGAGCTAGGCATGGTAGCATAGCGGTTTCAGCAACTACCCCCCCTTCAAGTGTAGAGGTTTCAAGTAGTAGTTACATAAGATCCAGTAGAAGTTCCTATGCCAGCAAATGAAGATTAGATAGTTTACCGAGCGAAGGAGCGTAGGCATTCGTCTGTTAGCATAAGATCGTATAATGAAGCAAAGCAAGCATAGCCAAGGTGGATGAAAAAGTATCCATCTGTACATTATCTGGACTGAACAAAAGAATGTAGATCAGACGAAGAACCATCCATCTAAGATCCTCGACAAATAGGCATGGTTTCATTTGTCATAAAGGGAACCACAAGAGGTGCATCATGTAGAATTCATATGCTATCACTATGAAGAATGCATCGTATATAGAAAAATAGGCCCCTACAATAATCTAGAAGGGGCCCCTACTACTCTAAGGAAATTGAAAAAAATCATAATATCTGGAAGCCCTATGCCCTGGCACGACACTAGGCAGGCCCCTACCCCTACTATTTTATAAGGCCTGCCTAGACAAAAATGGGCAGATTATTGCTCACGTGGGGAGAACTCACAGTTGCAACTACCATATCCATCCCTATCGCTTTGTTAGCTGTTGCCCCTAGAATTTTATGGGCATTCATTTCTCCCCCTAGAATTTTATGGGCTTCATCTTTGGCTAGGTGGGAACAGTTCCTCCTTCACCGCTTTGTGTCCCTAATCACTACATGAATGACTCGTGCTTCATTATCACATATAGTAGGGCAAGGTGTAATGAGATTATAGCAGAAATGTTCGATGCTTCTTGGGGGGGGGCTCCTTTGGCAACCGTGAAGCCACCTAGTTATTGCCAAGTAGATAGATCCGATCCTACGAAGGCAAATGGCATAGCGTCTTAGTGTCGGATCTCGATCGACTGATAGGTTGCCTTGGACCCGCTTCTTTACAAAAGTGGAGGACCGAGGGCCAGCCTTAGGGTGAACCGTCACTGTGGCCCTACTATTCTAAGGCAACGCTAATGGTTGTAAGGTGAAGGGATTCGGACCCGTGTTTTATAATTAATGATTCAGAGTCAAGCGGATCCAGTCGATTTCGAGATGGAGCCCGTGTTTGTTTGTTGGTTAGTTGGTGGAACCAACCAAAGAATTGTATAATGCTCACTACGTTCGTCGGTGAAACCAGCGATGATTTATTAGCAACCTCACACACTTAATATCAATGAAAGAACCATCCCTTACTAGAACACTTCTATGTCACTCAGGGCTGCTTGGAAGATAGAAGGAAAAGAAAGGCCCTACAACGCCCAATTACTATAGAGGGGGGGGGGGGGGGGGTGGGGGTAGAATCTCCATATTCACAAATCGGCTTAGGGGGAAGGAGAGGGAGAACCCTAGTGAAGTGGAGTAGAAACATACGTACTAGCAACCTTAAGAACCACCTTTGCCATAGCCTATAGTTCTAGTGGGGAGGGCGGGCTAATACATGTATAATGGACTCACTCTTATTCTAGTAGTTGTTTGTCTTGTCAGGAATTATGACTAAAAGAAAGGGGAAGGGCAAGCGGGCTCACCCGTTCTAGGTGAGTCATTTCTTGCAAGACCATAAGGGAGAGGGAGAGGAAGTGACCAACAATTCATTATTGGGATTTGGGAGGGGTAGATAGATTATTAAAGTTTTCGAGTGACCAGCAATGAGCCCCCTTCCCTTATCCCTTATAAATGTAGGGGTAGGGGGTAGGGTAGGCAAATGCTTTTATGTAAAATTTCTCCCTAAAATTCTATAGGGCCGTACATAACTAGATTTCGTATGTTCTAAAAGCTATTTACTCGTCTGATCATCCATTGACTCATCGTAGCAATAGCATTTTGACAGAAATCATCTCCCTGACTCGCTTCTTTTCACGATTATTCTTTTATGTATGTAACAAAAAGCTATTCTATAAGAGCAAGCCTTAGACTTCCTTTTATGCAGGCACGGGCGGGAAGAGCCATCTTCTTCACCAGCGCCCCTACAACTATCCATACTCCTAGGCCCCCTAGAATTTTATGGGCAATCTTAACCGCTTTGATTGGGCATCGGACATCATCACATCATGAAACAATCAAACTTGAAATAGGAAAAATCTTTTGCATTGGGCCTCATCATTGGTCATCAATTCCCTAGTTCAGGAACGAAGTCCAGTGAGTGCCTAGAGATAGTAGGGTCGGTAGGCAAATAATAAAGCGTAGTGGAGTCATTTAGGAATGAAGTACAGTTAGCGATAGTAGACTCGCTGGACTATTCATGGCGAGAATAGTGCACCAACTGGCTCCACTCGTCACATTCTTCCTCCCACTTCTTATTAAAGGCCCCCCTACTATTGAAAGGGAAAGGGCCCAGGGCCAGGGCGATCGATCACTAAATATGCTTGTCGGTCCAATAATCCCAGGGGGTGAAAGCAGTACATATTGGTCATTGGGCTGCTCCTACACGGGGCTAGCAGATAGAGGTGGATGAGATGGGCCTGCAGAAGTCTCATGAATGTAGTAGCTAACACCATCCCGCAGCATATAGATCCCACCCAACTGGTCTACTCTCTATCCACTCCCACCCCCTATCCATATGCCTAATCACCCAGGGAAATCTTACGATTGGTCTAGTTAGGGGAAGGAGTCACTTGGCCTCCCTATCTGCCCTTTCGATGGGATTTGCCTGCCATGCCGCACTACCTATGGAATGTTGTCATGGCAAGTCAAGCCAAGGAGCAAGCCGGGCTACTTATTGAAAGAAAAACTCTCATTCTTTTCCCCGCCTTCACCGCTTAATCAATTAAGTATAGAAGCTTATGATCAATTCCATTCCTCCCTGGAGATCTAGCTATTAAGTGAACTAAGTCCCTATAATTTTATGGGCTTTCACTCCTGCCTATAAAATTCTAGGGCACTAACCATATGCATTGCACTCACTAGAGAGAGGGAAGGGGGGGAATAATATATCTACGTTGTTGTGCCATGTAATGTTGGTCCCCGAATAAATATACATCTACAAGGGGTTATCGCCCAGCCTTTCAGAGGTGATAACCTATGAAATTGCCCCCTCCTTCAGTAAATGGTAAGACTGTAGACCCGGTTGGTGCCCATTAAAATAGTAGGGACTTAACGGCCCAGGCAAAGCTAAACTAGAAAAAGATATGACTCTAATTATTTGCATGTGCTCACCTCTTTATTACATAAGTCCACTACATTTCTATTCCCTCCATCCAGGGAAGTCTCGTCTACTACATCCCTATCTCCCCCATCCATCTAGTGGAAGTAAGTCCTGAAACTGGATCTCCACTCCAGTTATCACCAAATTCGCATGAAGGCCCTATAGGGATATTCCTAAAACTACTTTCCGCACTCACAAAGGATGGCTCACCTGACTTTAGGAGGGTGAGGAAGGAAGGCTCACCTAACGTTAGGAGGGTGAGGAAGGAAGGCCTTGAAAGGTTACTGATTAGCTGATGAACCAGTCAGGTGGTTAGCATAAAAGCAGAGCTCTGCTCAGGTTCAGGTAAGGTCTTGCAAAGGTCTTGCCCTTCTTTCTTTAGAAGGGAGGGTCTTGAGCTTAGGCTTGGGGGGAAGAAGAAATAAAGTCGATAAACCCAGTAAGGACCAGTTAGATGTAACACGATATCGAGTTGGAAGATAAGAAGGGTCACCGCTAGCCCGCCCCTATTCATTTCTGGTCCTCTCCCGCTCACCTCGATCTCATGCATGCTTGATGACAGCCCACGAGGGAAGGAAGGATATAGTGGTCGTCCATCTTCGGCTGCACGGTGGGAAATGAGTGATGAGGGTTCCCTTAAGGCCCATCAAAATTGTAGGGCAGACCCTACTATTCTATGGGCCCTACTATTCTAAGGCAAGCAAGCATAGTATAATGGGGGATGAAGGGGTTTAAAAAAAAGACTACCGAAGCCTACCAATTAATTCATTAGTGCCCTACTGCCTGAGCCCAACCCGATGAGCAGCTTCTTCCCCCACCCAGTGTCTAACTTCACTATCCTAGATCGAGAAAATCCTCATTTAACTATCTAGTTACAACCAGGAGTCGTTGGCCCATAGAATAGTAGGGCATTTGCTCAAATAGGTAGGATGGTCCGATTGCCTTATTATAGTTGCCTAGTGCTGGGGTGCCATAATAGTTGGGAAAGCACCAGAGCTAGATTAGTTGGAAGGTGAGGGTGATGCGGTATCCTTCCACAGGGGTATAGAGTAACCTTACGGCACTTGAACTGGCCAACAATGCTTCAAGTACCTCTGCTCTACCTTCTCTAGCTACTCTATTAGCATCTATTTCCATTAAGTAGGTAGGCTCCAGTCAAGTTAAGCTCGTCCGTTGGAGAGAATGAAGCCCCATAGAATTGATAGGCAGAATTGATAGGCCACCGAGGAAGGCAATAGAGACCTCTAGCCTAAAATTCTATGGGGCCCTACTATTCTATTATTCCTGCCTGGGAAGAGTAGAGTATCCAGCCCTTAGGGTTCACCGAGAACAAGGATGGAAGCCCAGGACTACAAACAACTATCCAGGCCAATCAAAACAACTGTTGGTCGTATGAAGAGACTGCAACCTCTTCAGGACTAGCTCTCCATCCTGAACCGGTGAGTTGTGCTTCAGCCTAGAGAGAGTTTCCCGCCCTTAGAATAGTAGGCATTCTGCATGCACCGTGTTCCTTATTGATAGTAGGGCTCTCAAGAACAACTGCCCAGTTGTTAGTGATGTCAACAACCATAAAACTATAGGGAGCACCAGCCAATCTTAACTAAACAATCCAACCCATAGAATGTTCTACTTTCTACCGTACCTCTGCACGCATGCACCGGGTGGGGGGGAATGGCATGTGTAGTATATAATCAAGTGTAGGTAAACATTATTATATATGTAACATTTAGAAAAGATGAAAGAACCATAAAGGCAGGCCAACATAGAATTTTAGGTCATCAATCCCCCTATTGTTTCTTTAGGCTACAGCAATCGCCATTTTCAATTGATAATAAGTTAGGCCCTACTATTCTATGGGGCCCCCTGCATACCCCCCCTATTATTATATTATTGTAGGGTGATGGTTTGGTGAAACTTCCTAAACCACCTTTCAGAATCCAAAGAGGGTGGGGGTCGAGCGGGCGGTTCTTTCTTTATCCCTATAGTTCCCACCCACCCTGCATGTCATTTCTATCGATCGATAGGGTCTAGCAAATCCATACATCAGTAGGCACCCCTGCGCTGGGGTTAATAATAGTTGGGGTAGGCCTCCCACCCAACTTAATGAATCTACCGCCCTACCATTTTATAGGCTCCCATAGAATAGTAGGGGCCCGACCCTCCTGAATAATTGCCTTAGAATAGTAGGGGAGGGGCACCCACCCCGCCTATAGAATGGTAGGGGGCCGCCCTTACTATGGCAAAGGGATCAAGGGCATTCAAAATGAATGAAGGTTCTTTAGGCGCATTGCCTTGGGGACAATGACACAACTCAGATCAAGCAAGAAGGGGTGGGGTGGGGATGGGACTGAAACAAGGTAAATAGGCTCTAGATCAATGGAAGGAAGATACCAAGTGGTGTTGCCAGGTGATAGTTGTCGCACAACGATCGTGCCATTTGTTTGTTCCTTCCCCATTAGAATAGTAGGGGGAGTTCGATTGAGCAGCTCCCTACTATTTTATAGGCGAGGGAGTCTCTATATGCATCTGGTTTCAACTTTGACAAGTCGATGGAGAGATATGCGGGCAATGCCATAAGATTGATTCCTCCCACCACTCCTACCCTCCTATTCTATTATTTTTGATATACTACTGATGAAGAGGAGTTGCAATACCATGCTATACTGCTATACTAGAGCTAGACCCTAGTTCATTTATCCATGGGGAATCGGCCCTTGGTTAGCAGCTAAGCCATGGCAAGGAAACCTCCAGCCCTTTTTAGTTAGAGAATATGCAAAGCAACCTCAAACCATCGGGATTAGTATTAGCAGCCGCCGCCCGAGCTTTCTCACTCGAACTTCTCCCTATCTCACCAGGGAGCCTCTCCCCCTATCTTTTGGGCACGTCCTACCCACACCTGGAAAGAAACACTATGAATGATGGGTCGCTCACTCGGCTAACTCCAACCCATAGTAGGTCTCCCAAGCCATATAATTTTAGGGCGGGGTGATCAAATTGCGAATAAGGAGCCTTGCCTAGAAAGAATACTAGGGCATTCAGGTATACCGTTAACCTTACCTAAATTCAATGAAGGTATACCATTAACCCTGTGGGGCCCGCCCTTTTTGAGCATGCAGGACCTTTGCATGCATAGTAGGTGAGGGTGGCCCTCTTCTATTATTGAGGTGAAAAGGGTGGAACGATAATATAGGAGGTGAGGGTGAAACTGTAGAGGTTTCCTACTAACAATACTTCCTATTGCCCTTAAGAATAGTAGGGCATCATGCATGTTATGCCCTAGAATTTTATGGGCCCTACAATTCTAAGGCAAGCTTGAGTGAGATTCCATACGTCACATGATTAGATGACCTACTAACATGATGAATAGAGGAATGGGCCCCTACAAAACGAAAGGTAGGTAGTTGCCCGAAAGGTAGGATCGCTACGCTCCTACTGCCTTATAAATTATAGGCCATCCAAACGTTTGTTTTGAACCTGAACCTTCACACGAGATGTGTGTTAGTGGGGCACTTCAATCGATGATTCCCATGCATAGAATGATACACGAATTGTCCCTAGAAGCAGGACGTACATAACCTTTATCTGAGATGGAAGTAGTAATATTGAGATATGAGATGGGAGTAGGAATATTGAATCTCCCCTAACCCTAGGCGACAGGATCCCTATATAATTTTAAGGCTTTCTCAAGTGGATGGGGCCCAAGGCGGGAGTATGTAAACAATTCCCACCGTACACACCCGGGTTCAAAGCAAGGTGGTGAGAGCGAGATGTAGCCCCGACTCACCCATCTCTATTTCAATACTCCCACTCTGACCCACATCTATTAATTATTCCTCTCCGGTCTGGGTGGGGTGGGCACCCAAAACCCCCTAGTTGGGTTCGGGAAGTAGTTAACTAACTACGGCTTGCTCTGTCTCTTCACCTTCTTTTTTCTATCCTTTCATTTTTCTACCTAGAATTTTATGGGGTGACACGATAATAGCAAATTTTATACACGTAGGAGGTTAGTTTTGTAAAGCAACTTTTTTTTCAAGTAGAGCAAAAAGTTTTAGTGGCTTGCCAATGCCTCTGAAGGTTAGGTTCTATGAAGGTGGAGTTAGGACACCCTAGAATGTATACGAAGGTTAGGAATCAGAATAAGTATGGATACGTTCCTCGAGTTAAAGTGGAAAGATTTAGCATAAAGATGTGTATTTAAGTGTAAAAACACTTATGTATCTATATCTCTAATGAATGAGCAAGGTTAGTGAAGTGAGATGAGATTGGGTAAGGTAGAACAAGGTAAAACTCTGAAGGCCTTCCCATGCTTCTGCCCGACCAGTTGTAAGCTCTCCTCATAAGTCGACTGGATTAAGAATGCAAATGAACCTAAAGTTCTTTGCTCCATGGGTGGGTGCAACCTCCTTTTGATTGAATTGATAGGCATGGATGTATTCTTTCTCGCTCACGCTAATGCTAATAAGGCATAAGTATCCATGCCCAGTAAGTATGCATGCCCGCCTCACTAGTAAGAGTAAGCTTATGCCCGCCCCACTAGTAAGAGTAAGGCAGGAGGACCTATGGAACCCACAATGATGGATGTAGTATATGAAGGTTGTAGCTCTCCTCTATACTCTACGTCCCGTTGTGATCCCCGCTATCCTAGCAAGGTTGTAGGCTCAGGTTGTAGGCATAGTGAGGCAGTATGACCCGGCGTAGTAAGGTAGTTATCCCAGCGTAGTAAGGTTGTAGCTCTGCATACTATACTATATCTAAGGCTTGGAGACAACCTATGGAACCCACAATGGTGGGACCTCCTCAATTGAATAGGGCCACGAAGATGATGGGCAGTCTCCCGTATTTGTAATTCTAATAACTAGACGCTCGACCAATCGGTGGATGGGGGCCTGCCCATTCTATAGTTAGTTTCTGGTCGCCAAATTCTATACGTAACATGCCAACTATCCCCAGCCGAATAGTAGGGCCGACTACCGGTAGAATTGTAGGGGAATAATAGGGGCCACCCTGCTGGGAGGAGATTTCTATTATATTGGGGCGGGAGGTATATTATTGTTGGCATGGATACTATAGAATCAAAAAAGTGAATAGTAGGGAGGGAAATCGATAAAGGAAGGCCCTATAGTTCCCACCCACCCCCCCTATCGGACGTCAAGAATCAAGAAAGGTCAACCCGCTAGCCAATAATATAATAATAGGGGCCACCCGAGCCCATAGAATTGTAGGGAAGCAGATCCTTTAGAATAGTAGGGCCTCCTGAGAGCCGACCTCTTTTTTTAGATCGGATATAATGTAGATGAGGGATTCTTGGGATGGGTGGGAGAGGTAGTGCCGAGTGGGGGGAATTCTATGGTAGTTCTAACTATGTAGGGATGGGTGGAGGGAAATTAGAGTGCCCCGGGCATGTTACATATAGAATCTAGGCCGGGTAACTATGCCCCCAACTAGAATTGTTACTCTAGCAGGCTCCTCGAATTGGAGGGCTAGCCCCCTACCCCCTACGGGGCCAGAGCTAGCAGGTTTCTCGAATTTACTGCCCTATAATTCGGCTGGGTGGCATTAGCCTACCTTGTCGAATAGTAGGGGGGCATCGATTCATTAATGCGCTCCATAGAATTGTAGGGTGAGCCTATAGAATAATAGGCATTAATGCGCCCCCCAACCTCCTCCTCCCACCCACCCCAAAAAAATGGGAATTAGCTTGCACTCAATAGTTGCTATGCTATAATAGGGGGGGCCAAGGGGTTTCTCCAATTAGTTGATTGGATTGGGTGGGAAGCCCATGTGTGGGGCCCCCCGGGAGGTATCTCGAATTGTGGGGGGCTAAAGGCCATTGTTGCCTCTACTCCAAATCCCTTCGCCTTTGCAAGAAGTGCTTGTGCCACCTTTGCTTTTGGACCATGACCATGAACATATGGATCTCACTCGCGAAGGTCAGAAGCATGCTCTTCTCGATCGGGGAATGGGTACACTTATGTCGGGTTATACCGAACCTGCTACTCCAATCGCTAGATCTATCATAGAATCTGCCCTACTATTTAGCTATAATGGGGGGTGTTGTTGGATCTACTGCTACTGATGCTACTTATGGGACTGGTTCATCAATTGGATCAACTTACTCAATGAAATCAACTACTTCATATACTGCACGTGGTGCTGCCAAAACATTTGCTAGATCGACTGAATCCACTACATCAATAGAATCGACTGTTGCTTCTTTATGATCGTCTTGGTTCTATAGGGTCTATTGGTCTGTAGGGTCTTATCCTATAGGGTATGGCTTTGTAGATTCTGGTCATATCCATGGAATCAACAGCTCGCTTACCATGTCCAAAAAAAATAGATGCTTAATCAATGGCAGAATCAAAAGAATCCCCTACTATTCTATGGGCAGAATCAATTACTGAATCGACTACTTAATCAACCGAATCCCCAACTACTATAGCTAGGGCTACTGAGTCAACAATTGAATCCACCACTGTGAATTCAATCAACTGCTCCATCAACAGCATTACCAACTGATCGGCCCTATAATTTATTTGGGGATTGGAAGGAAGATTGTTCCCCCCCCTTTAGAATATTGTTGGGTGGGCCCCTACGATAATATACCTCCCACCCACCCAACAATAATATTCGACTGGTAGTGGTGGGTGGGAGCCAATAGTTCAGAAGGTGACACAGCCTATATAGTCTGCCCATAATCACCCATATCGACTTTTGCTCCATCAACGGCTTAAGCAACTGCTCCTGAGATATAGATATAGAGGGCCCCTCGGTGCTCCTTGTGTCAGTGTCACTAATTTGTTATCGGTGCCTACTATTTATTAGTTGTCTCGATCTCAATCAACAAAATCAACAACTGAAACTACTGTTGCTGCCTATGGCTTTGGATCCTATGGATATGGACCTGGCCCCTATTATCTAAAGGGCTGACTCTCGTGCTACTGCCTTTGCTCCTGCTTGCTTTGGTTCTGCTCCATACATCCCTACTTCCTCTACAGGTGTTTAAACCAGATCCCTTATAAATAGTAGGGTGAGAGGAACTACTTAGTCTAGTGCCCCTACGAGCAAAGTAGCTAGCGAGAGGCTTTGGGGGTAGCGATGAAGAACTGGCTATGACTCTAGATCTTTGGCTCGCTCATGGACGTCAGAATATCAATCTCACCCTTCCCTTCCCCTTCCCTTAAAATAGTAGGGGTAGGGGCCCCAAATAATCTATTGTCAGGAGAATAGTAGGGAGATTATTGTAGGGCCCTTAAAATAGTAGGGGACATGGAACTACTCTAGCGTCTTTAATTGCTCCATCTACCTGTAGGGCTAGATCTATAAAATTCTGCTGGATCAAGGGTTGGATCAGCCATTGTATCAACCTCGGATGCATCACTTTGTTACTAGTGCAGCGTCCCTTTGTTACTGGTGCATCTGGATCTCTATATGGAATCAGTTAAGGACCTGGAACTGGGCATGGGACTGAAACTGCCACTTGGTCACCTGGCACGGGGTAAACTACTTTTGGTTTTGGGTCTAGATCTAAAACTGAAACCACTACTTTTAGTTAGGAGCAACCCGGTCTCATATATAGATAGGGCAATGGCAACCCCTTAGAATAGTAGGGCCACCCCTGCTGCTATGACGGGTACTTAAGCTCACTTGGATGTTTATGCTGCCATAGAATAGTAGGGACCCACCTTCATAATTACCTTTAGAATAGTAGGGGTTGCTGATTCAAGGTGAATGGAAGATATGCTAGTATGTGCTATTTAGACGACATTAGGAGAGGCCCTTAGAATAGTAGGGGCCTACCTTAGAATAGAATAGTAGGGGCCCACCCAACCCTAGCCCATAAATGACATCTAAATGAAACTAGGGTTTGATGCTAGGTAAATTGATTATGGCCTAGCAGACCCTTAAGACTATCTATAGTGCATTGTTCTGGGCAGGCGGGTAGGGGTGGGAGGCCCCTACTATTTGCCAGAAGACTGGGGTGTTTCCCCCGGTAAACTCTAGACGAAAGTCCATTTCATATATACGGATCCTAGCCCCTGCAACATTAATGTATGCTTGCTAGCCCTTTAGATAGTAGGGGGGGGTAGATTAGTAGTGGGCCCCTACTATTCTAAGGGGATGTGGTGGTAGTAGCTGCTGGTGCAGAAGAATTGGCCCCTCTGGCACCGAGCCCTACTATTCTAAAGGGGGGTGGGTGGGGGGGTTAAAGTTGTATGTAGTATCTTGTGCATTTGGTTATTGTGTTTCATTCCTTGCATAGAAAGTGCTATGTTGGAAAGGTGAGTGCCTACCTGGTCAAAAAGTCAGAATAGGAGAAGATGTGCCAACAGGGTGGGCAACTATCGAGACCCTCCAGTAAAGCCCCCTCGCGAATAGTAGGGCTAGCCCCCTACTATTCAGCAAGGGCCCCCACCCAATTCTATGGGGCTGATTAATTAACCCTACAATTCGGCAACCCTTAGAATAGTAGGGGCCTCCCCCCCACCCCCCCCCCCCCCCCCATTATAGCTAAATAGTAGGGCCCCTGGCGAATAGTAGGGCCTTAATTTTCTATTCTCATTCTTATTATTCATTGGTAGTGATGAGGGCTTACTATTTTTTGCCCTAGAACTATATTGGGAGGGGCGAGGGTGCTACTTTGAAGAGATTCTTCAAGGGGGGTTCTTGAAGAGAG
This sequence comes from Cupressus sempervirens, assembly GCA_028749045.1. Lineage (NCBI taxonomy): Eukaryota > Viridiplantae > Streptophyta > Pinopsida > Cupressales > Cupressaceae > Cupressus > Cupressus sempervirens. The sequence goes on from CM053792.1 coordinate 436,225,090, forward strand.
GAATCGCATCAGCATATGTTGATATAGCCTTCGCAAAGGATGACCAGCTTTGCTGAAAACTGAGACGACATTGTGTAGGGCCAAACTCGGCCCTTTAGAATAGTAGGGGGTATCTCGAATTTGTGAAAGTTCCATGTGCCTAGAGGCATTAGAACACTAAATAGCCACATGAAATTGACCGGCAGATTCTCGGGCAACCATCACGCGAATGCAATCGAAAAGAGCTCCCAATATCGAAAGAATGTGCTCTTTCGTGAGGACTGAAAGGTGCGGCATTTCCTCTGAAGAAAGGGTCAGGAATAGATACGATCTTAGATGGGAACTCCACTTATTTTTATTTCCTCCAGAAGCCTCCCTCTCCCTCCCTGGCCTTATAATAGTACGGTGGACCCTACCATTCTATAGGCATGACTAGAACGGAATGAAACGGCCCCTATAATAGTAGGGCAGAATGGAGTACACCTCTATCAATTCTATGGCGATTGTAAATGAGTCTTATCAAAAGTAGGCAAATTGAGGTTTTCCTTCAAATGTAACATGAACTAATGGAGTAACCATAGGAGAATGCTGATTGTCGACTCATCTTCTAGGGGGAGGAATAACAGGGAATCGATCTAGGTGAACCCATAGAACCGAGCGGATCGATTATATACTACACATGCGTACTGCCCTATAGAATTTGAAGGTGATCGGCTTTACAGATTGGCGGCCCTATTCTATATTACAGAGCTTATTTGATCTTCCCTTTCCCCTTCCCCTTTCAATAGTAGGGGGTAGGGGTAGGGATCTAGGCCTACAATTCTATGGGGCAACAGCATAAAGAGGCAGAGGGCGATCGACATGCAGATCTTTAGATGCATCTTAAGATCGATTATATACTACACATGCCCACCCCCTACACGAGAACTCTCTCCTCCCACCCACCCCTAAGGCCTGTCACAATAATCTAAAAGGGGGCCCTTCCCCTTCCCCTTTCAATAGTAGGGGGTAGGGGTAGGGGCCCCCCTTCTATATTATTGTAGGGCTGTTAGCTTTCATAATCTATTTAGGGGGAATTGATAGGGAACCGATGTTCCTACTTCATGAGACGCTGTAGGGCTGAATTATCTGCTTCCCTTAGAATAGTAGGGGCCACTGTTCCCTAAGCCCCTTAGAATAGTAGGGGCCGCTGGTCCCTAAGCATTCTCTGCTTCATGAGACGCTGCCCCCCTTCTTCAAATAGGCAAGCAGGCCCCCCAATCAGATTATTGTAGGGCTTACTAGCCCAATTCTAGAAATGCCAGGGAACTCAATTCAACTATAGCCCCAACTATAGTATAGTATAGCCCCAAGTTGGGGGCATGTTATGTATATAATATGAACCCCCCTACCCCTACTATTCTATGCAGGGCCCATAGCCCGTAGGTAGGGGCCTAGATTGAGTTTTCTCTTCAAACGAGCACCCCACCACCGTCCCTCGACAGAGCCAATACTTTTATTGGATATCATAGCTTTCTTAGAAAAAAGGTAGGTAGTTGCCCGAAAGCTAGGATCGCTACGCTCCTACTGCCTTATAAATTATAGGCCATCCAAACGTTTGTTTTGAACCTGAACCTTCGTCGACCTCCTATCACTATATAGTGATAGTGCCTACCTATTCTAATGATAGGTAGAACTATTATAACGATAGGTAGAAAGGTAGGATCACTACGCTCCTTCCTACTAGCTGCCAACTAAATTATAGGCCATCCAAACGAAAGGTAGGAATCCATCCCTACACTCCACCTGGCTCCCACCCCAACATAGAATTTTAGGGCCTATAGAATGGTAGGACATTACCTCGGCCTCCACAAATAGAGGCATCCACAAACTCCTATGGTTTCATTCATTCCATCATAGAAGCATTTCATTCTATATGGATAGAGGATTCATTCCAACCAACCGGAGAACGAATGGGTTACATTCCAACATGAAGTTCTTTAATTGGCATGCCTTTCAGTGTTCAACTAACCCACCCAGTTTCACAAACAGGTTGAAGGGGTTCACAAGCTATGTTTGCAGCTAGCTAACTATCCATTCACGGGCACATCACAGGCACACACCCTTCCTTTTCTATTCCCTTCCCGGTATGATGAGCTACTTATTACTATGTGTTGACCAGAACTCGCGATCGCCCCACAAAATAAGCCAACGGGCCCCCCTAACTAACTAAAAGTGGATAAATAAATGGAAGAATAGTGAATAATCTATTTGGGGGGCAGGTACAACAAAAAAAATTAGATTGTGTCTGGTTGTCAGCATTGGTCAAGGGATATTCCTCTTCCTATCTGGCAAATCAGGAATTGACTTTCCCTACCAATCAACACCTGCCAGTCACGACCAAGGATGATCGAGTAGTTACTAACCCCCATATCCATCACTTGAATGTTGCAAGTTGTGTGGATTTCGGGGTGAGCGCATAAGAAAAGGGTTACATCTTTGATTTATCCAAAGGTGACCTGCTGTTGTTTATTAAAAGCTAGCATGTTTCGTGAATTCTCATTCGTGCAAGACTAACCAAGTTGTTCCATTATTATCTTGGACATGACATTCGGTCCATAACCTCCGTCAACTAAACAACAGTGAGTGATCATATCCATGATCTTCATAAATACATAAAAAGGAGGCTGAGGATCTGGAAGAAGTCATAGCCATGACATCATATTCAGAAGGTTCTTCGTCAATAGGAGTAATCATGTTAGCAGGGGAGATCAAAGGCTGAGGTTGGACCATCGGCTAAGGGACACCAACTAAGAACTTGCGTATGTTCTCTTTCTATTCAGGAGTATGGACCATGTCAAGCAACATGGCATTGGCCTTAATGGTTGCCAATTAATCCATAATGTTATACCTGCAAAAGGAGTGAGGTGCTACAAGTGTTTTGTTTGTAGATATAGTGCTATAGGGATATAGATGATCTGGACATTTCGTCTCGCCCCCCCCCCCCCCACTAGAACTATAGGCACTTCAACTATTATAAAGGAATTTTAAAATGAATTACTAGCCCTACAATGCCCTATAATTCACTAGGGGGGAAAATTCATTAAATGGAAATGTTGGCTGGTTCAAGCTGGCCCCATAGACTCGGTCGAGTCTCACTTCCGATATTCTTTTTACCCACCTACTTTATCTTCCTCCCACAACAATAGAATAGTAGGGCCTATAGTTTCCCACCCTGCTGCCCCCCTACCATTCTGAATCAGGCTAGTTAGACCTCTCACTGGCCCCTTTAGAATAGAAGAGGAATTCTTAATGGCATCAGCCTGCGCCCTTCATTAATGTACACCTGCCACTCTGCTTGCTAGGGATGCCAACGTTAGCCATTCAAGCAGCCTCGTTGGGTGAGCCATTCATTAATGACACCCCATAGAATTGATAGGGTCTGGGGATGGATGGATGGCTATGATAGTAGGGTAGGGTAGGGCCCACCATAAAATTCTAGGGCCCATAAAATGATAGGAGGCTAGGGGGCTAGGGGCCTATTATTTTATTGTAAGGGTAAGGGGGCACCATTATGTATGGCCCGGTGCATTTCTATCAAAAAGACTTGGGGGGGGGAAACAATCGAATGAATCAATCCATTGAATTTTTTTTATTCTTCGGTTCATTCCCCCATAAAATTTGAGGCAGCCTCCCAGCCATTTAAGCACTATGGATAACCATATAGTTGCTCCAACCATCTCAAAACCACCTCTACTAATCATAGCTGAGACCCACCATATCTGTATCATATATGTAATAAAACTCTCTACAATACTAGATTGAGATTGAGTGGGGTCCAGGGGCCCCTACCCTACAATTTAATAGGGCCCCAAAATGTTATAAATTGAGCCTTTAGAATAGTAGGGCTATAGTAGCCATAGCCGAACCAACTATAGATAGTTGGGGAGAGGGGTGGGGCCTATCTGAAGTAACTCTGACTGGAACTAGAACAAAGGCCCTCGAGAGTTTTATAGGCAGCCCTAGAAATTGAAAGGCCCCTACTATTCTAATGGGCCCTACTATTCTAATGGGGATGGCTGTAGTGGATCAGAGCGAACCAGTTATAGTGCCGCTGATCGGCTGTTGTGCTTACTTCCTAGCTCGGGGTATATTACCATCAGCGAGGGGAGATCAGAATCAGATTGTCCATCTGCGAAGAGAACCCAAACGATTCGGATATCATCCATCTCATCAGTAGGCTCTCGAGATCTATCTATATTTAGAATCTAATGATGGGCACTAAAGATTGATAATCGAGTGGTTTGCTACTGACTAGAAAATAGTAGATAGAGCAGGCCGCTCACCCCTCCCCCTCCTTTCCCTCCTCTCTTCTCGATAGATCCCCTCCCTATAAATTGAAAGGGGGTAGGGTAGGCCATTGATATGAACTATGGGCATAAGCTAGCTATATCGGGAGAGAGCATAAGAAGCTTAGAGAGAGCATATCTATCAATAAAATAGCTTGGAGATCTTTAGGCTTCTGACCAGGACATAGACAGAGATATAGCCAGCCGAGTTAGGCACTCGATTTAGGGAATAAAGGAAAAGCACTCTCCCAATGGCCTACTCGATCTCTATATAGCATAACTGGGTGGGAGGCGAGGCCCCAGCCCCATATATAGATAGGGATAGGGGGACTTATTCATCTACTCAAGAAAAGGGGACGAAGTTGACACAATAACCAATAACTGAAGGAAGGGGCTCCACCTTCCCCTCCCAGGTCCCCTAGGACCACCTCCAGGCTGCCTATCATCTATATGGTATGGTTGAGTTGATTTTCTATTCAAGGCAAGGCAAGGAGAGGGCCCCCTATCTCTACTGACTAGAAAGCAGGGGCAGCTATATAGAGTTTAGTTGGCACCCTATACATAGATGTGGATATAGATATGGCAACGGGATGAGATAATATATCTAGTAGATCTCGACGATTGGATCGGCCATGATGAGATGATATAACGGCATGGCACTCACTCAATGAGGATCTAGATATAGATAGGGACTTTTAGCTGACCCCCTCTATATACATACAACTGCTGCTCAATCAACAGCAGATAGGTATAAAGGGCAATTCATAGGGATGCCCAGGAGACTGAGGGCAATGAAGCTATGGTCCCGACCCCTGTTGGTGTAGATGGGGAGGCCGAGGCCATGGATATAGATAGGCCCCGATCATCTACCATTCATAATTAGTTCTCTGGGAGGCCAGGGGCTACTAAAGATAGGCCCCGACCCCTATTGATATAGATGGGCCGAGGGCACAACATCATATATGTAGTCAGGTGTGTCAATGCAATGTGCATCTATATCGGAAGATGCTTGGGAACTAACTAATGTCATGTTGTTCATTTGGTGTTTGTGGATTGGTGTGCTTGCAGACCGGTGGTTTGATATCCATATCCGAGGATTGAGGATAGCGGCATATATCGGTTGGTGGGGAGTCGAATGACTAAGCATCTAGTCTCTTCTCTATCTCATAGAGCCTACTATTATAAGGTCAAAAATGACTAAATGCTTGATCGGGTTGGGGACTAGACCCCATGGTAGCATAGCAAATAGAGCTGAGCTACCATGAAGTACTATATATATATCTATTTATATATATATATAGATCCCACCTTGGCCTTGGCGGATCAAGCAGTATAAAACAACTGTATTTTTACTAGCTCTTCATTTGTCTTTGCCCAGAACCAGTGGCCAGTCTCACTCATGATGTTTATTATTCTTTCATTGAATAACTCATCCATTTCCCTTTTCCACTTTTCCTTTTCCTTTACTGTATCAACAGATTCTAAAGCACAAGAAAAGAGGGTGAATTTTTTAGCAATATATTTGGAAAAACAGAGTGTTAATCTTCTTTGTAAAGAATCTCTTTCATCACCAAAATTCTCTAGCTTATTTAACAAATCAAAAATCTTCTCAACTTGATGATAAGGCATTTGGACTGTAGATATACATATGATTGTAATATCATTATTTCTCTCCCTCCATTTCTGCACAAGAGGAGTCAGTCTATCCTTTTCTTTATTCAACTCATCCATAAGGGTTATAATTCTAGTCAACTGATCATAAAATGTTGACCATTGTATTTTATCCCTCAAATATACCACACCCTACTTCAATTTTTCTTCCTGTTGATTTCTAAATTCTATCTGCAACTCATGTAATTTGATTTTTTTTGCTTCAAAGTCCTCTGCAGTATAGAATTGGGGCCTTTCAGGGGTGTCAGGTATTTCAATGATAGGGGTTGATCCAAAAAATGACTGTGAAGGGTACGCAATTCTAAGTGTACTGGATTCTCCCACCTTTCTTTTCCCAAGTATTTTCTCCAATTGAGATACCCTATTTTCCAGCTCAATTCTCCTTTTTACTTCTTGATTGTAGGCATCCACCACTATTTCATACTTACTCTGCAAATTAGTCATTTCCTTTTCTTCTCTTTTTGCAGTGGCCAAGGAAAATTTAGAATAGTCCACATTCATGTAGGTTGCCTATACATTTGAAGTATCAGTGACCCTCCTCACAATGATATTCCCTGTTAGTCCTGAATCATCAGGTTGTAATGGAGTAGTCCTAGATCCTCTTCTTAGTGACCACATAACAAGGGAAGCTTGATCATTATTGAATGCTATTCCCAAGAATTTCTTTTTATCTAGATCCTATAATCCTAAATTATTTGACACAGAATTAAAAATTAAGGAATCAGCAATATACCAATTGGGCAATAATAAAATATTTGCATTTTTCACCATCTATCTACCCTCATTAGGGGTTATATTTTGGAATTCTTGTATCATTTGTTCTTTTATTTGATTATGAATGGAGGCTTCATCCATTTCTGGATGCTCTACTTTCATATTCCTACACCTTTGTTCAAAAATGTGCATGTTTTCCCTCCATGCAAACTGATGGAAAGCCCTAGATTTTACAGAACTGTTATGAGACAAAAATTGCTAACTGGCTTGTTCCAAAATAGGGTCTAATTCCCTTCCTTTGAAATCTGCTACAGTTAATTCAAAACTTGGCACAGGAGGCTCCTAGGGGTTCCCTTCATCAATTTCTTCTTGAGTAACAAAAACTCCTCCTTGCGACCCCATTTGTTCAATTTGCTCATTGGTGAGCTGCTCTTCCTCAATTCTCATTGGAGTTTGGGAAGGTGAGTAACCTTCATCATGGGATTCCTCTTCCCTTATTATTTTTCTTCTTTTGGGAGAAGGTTCAGGGGGTCTTTCTTCGAGGACAGTATTAGTAGATTCAATTACCTATTTTTCTTTGTTTACAATGGGCATCTGCTCCCGAATAATAGTATATCCTGTCCTCTTTCGCACAACCAGTGGACCTACTCCTATGTTAGGGGTGAAACCCAATTTGCTCATAACTTCTCTAGCTTTATCTGGAAAAGAATCAATAAAATGTTGTTTCTTTTCATTCATTACCTCCATTATTTCTGAGAATGTACTCATGAGCTTATTTATCCTATCTGCATTAGTTGCAGCATTACTAAGAGGACTGTAATCTTTGTCAAAACAATTAATAAACTCCAAAACTTTTGAATAGACTCTCCATTTTTCTTTCTTTGTTTCTTGCTCCTGGAGAGAATATTCATTCCTTATTATATCTTCAGGGAAGTAGAATTCATGCTGACTTGGACGAAGCTTGATCCTATATCTAAGAGCAGAATTAAAGAAATCTTCTATGTCACAAAAACGAGCATGAGATACTGCCATCTTATACCGATCCAAAAATTTGTAGAGGAAGATCCACCCTTCTTTAGTTATTACAAACTAGTGAGCTATAGTGCAAGTAGGAAAAATTGATCCTATTCCCCTTTTGTGCAAAAAGGTCTCCTCCACTCCTCCCAACTGCCATAAAAATTCAGCTACCCCTACCTTTAAAGGTACCTGATAGGGTAGTACATGGGGTGTCCCTTTGAACCCATAGACCCTAATGACAGTTGAGACTAGATATGGGATGATATCTCCCCAATTATGTTAAACTTTTAAACCATGGGGTCTGTCCATAGGCCTAACAAGATGCATTAGTGCCTTAGGAATTCTGGGATTGTCACTCAATATGAGGCATCTTAGTTTAGAAGAAAAGTTCCTATCAAATCTAACAAAACTAGCATTTTCTGCTTCCCAAGTCATGTCTGCACTCCATAATTGAACTAGTAGTGCCTCCCCTTCTTGTTCCCTATTTAAAACCATTTCTTTACCAAAATATGTAACCCCTTTAAAAAGAAACATATGCATCAATAGGGAGTACTGACCCCAAACCTTTTCCACCTTGCCCTTTGCAATCCCCACCAATCCATTGTGAATCTCATTAGCCAGGTAAGATGCAAAATCAAAAAATATTTCTACACTGAAAGAAGAGATTTGGGTGATCATATACATGAAGCTCACCGGAATAAAGTCTTCTTCACCCTCTCCGAAGACTCTGCATAGGGTCTTGTATATTTCTACTACCCTGGCATTAAAGCATGATTTCTTGAAAGGTTCTTTAGAAGATGATGTTATTGCTGGTAGGTTTCCAATTCTGCCTATGTGGGCTTTCAATGCACCTTTTCTAACTACATCCCTTTTGGACATATATTCTTTTTCTAACTCTATCAAATTAATGGGCACATGATACATGGTGAGAGGTGCTAGACTGAAAACCTTCCTAATTTATTCGGGACTGATGGTAATTAAAACCTCACCATCCATTCTTCTCACTACCTTAGTGGCTTGATCATAACTTTTAGCTACAGTTTCAAGCAGGTCATAATCCATAAACACACTGGGAACAACAAGCTTTCCAAGATCAAAATTCCATATATTGGCATGAGGGGCATATAATTTCCTTTCTGCAAACCATTTTTTGAACAAACTCAAACCAGTTTGAGAAGTCTGAGAATCCTGAACCCAATTACCCTTATCATACAATCCATCAGCTATCCTTAGCCTAGGGTTTAATGAGGTTAACCTTTTAACTTGTATTGTCTCTACAGTAGACTCAGGAAGCAACTCAAGCAAATCATCATGTACATTCCTATCCAAATAATTTACTACACCTGAAAATCCCTTCTTCGGAGGCATCTTGGACTTATTTTTTACAGACTTGAAAAGCCTACAAGGATTATGGTAGTACTACTTACTTGAATTTTGTCTTTGTTTTCCTCTATATTTCTGCAAACTTTTCACGAACAGACAACTTCACAATTTCTACCAGGCTTTGGCACACTTTCCTTCAGTAATTGCTTCTGCACAAGAATGGCTCCAAATCTTTGCTCGTGTAAGATGAAACTGATGAAATCTCTCTGTATTATACTCTGTTTTTTCTCACGAACGATGCTTTCATGTCTAATTAATACAGGGAGTGGCACTACATTTTGTGTTTAAAACCGCGTCGTCGATTTTCAAAGATCCTACGATCATGTGATATGGAGAGAACAACTGGGAGTTGTATTTGACATGTCAGTCAATTTACCCAATGAGAACTTACCACGTATATAATTCTTTCCTTGATGGCACTTGTATCTGGACCCATTGACAACTGAGGACACGTGTCAGCATGTCGCTACTTCATTATGCATAAAGAACGAGCACCTTGCCATAGTGAAGTAGCGACAATCATCGATCTGATCCAGAATCGGTCAAATGATATATTACTGGGTTTGCTCAGAAAGAAGGCGGTGGGCCCTATTCGCTATGTCACTATAATTATCTCCCTCGCAACTCTTCATAGCAAGAAGATGACAGTTGTTGATCATATACTCAATCAAGGGTGAGGAAACTACACGGGGTCTTCTGATTTATATTCGCTATGGCCCATGGCTTAAAAAGCATGCAATTTTTTAAAGCGAGGTAGCGAGGACTGTTGATTTCGTTCCAATCTAACATTCAGGATCTCTTTGTACATTCAGTCAGAAGGGCATTAATGAAAAAAGGATCTTTGCATAGTTGGCACCTTACAAAAATTTACTGTAGTCCTAATTATCACTCCACATTACCAAGGTCCTGTCGACCTCCAAATTTCACGGGGCCTCGCTACTTCGCTAACGGTGAAGTATCTAATTTTTTCGATAGTGAGGTAGCGAGCTCTAGCACTTTAATGAATTTTGGACCGTAAAATGCAAGGGAAAGTAGATAATTATTTCTGTTATTGAAACTGGTTCTGACAACGAGATTTATTACTTGGCACGCCACCTAGTGTAGTCATGGTACCGACAAAATGCAATGTCACCGCCTCTTGATTTCATGGGGCCTTGCTACTTCGCTAACGGCAAAGTATCTAATTTTTCTGATAGCGAGGTGGTGAAGCGTTAGAAAAATCATCATTTTGGCTCTTATTTCAGATATTCTCTTGGGTCCCCTTTCCTGTTTGGATGGTAGTTGCAATGTGTACCTACACAATAAATCATTCAAAAAACAAAGCTCCGACCACCGTATCTTCACTTTGTAGTCCCACCTCGTAAAATACTCAGCATTTTCTACCTTGCCATACTTAAAAAGCATGCAATTTTGCATAGCTAGGTAATGACAGTGATAGATCTACTTGGATCTGACGGCTGGAAAAAATGAGAAAAAGGGTCTCTCGAGGGAAAAAAAAAATTTGTCTCACTTGAAAATTCAAAATTTTCGTGCCCGACAAATTATGAATAGAGAGAACATAGGGTTTTCTTGAGTTTTTTCTTTATGGATGGATTATCCAAAAACCCTATGTTTCACTTAGAAATAAAAATTCTAACTTTTCTACAATTGAACAAAAACTTTTGTTACACAAAAAGTCAGACCAACACCGTCGATCATTTGTCTGGCTCCGTATGCAGACTGGTGAAGTGACCTGCCAATGGTGCACCAGATTCTATATGTAACATGCCAATGGAGAGATGGTGCTAGCCCCCCCTCATATATTTGAACGCAGTTTTCTAGGTCACACCTCTGCACTGGAATTGTTTTATCTTCCTCCCACCCTACACTATAGAATAATGGCCCGATATACTCTATAGGAGCGCCAGCTTTAACCCTGACAAGAATCTGCCCAACCATTACATGTCGACATAGGGGTAGGGTAGGGCATGCCAAATAGTAGGGCATTATAATAATATTCTATTATCTATCATTTTTTAGGGTAAGTTAGGGTTAGGAATAGGGTAGGGTAGGCATGTTACCCCACCATTCTATAGGGAATCTGGCAAGCCCTCTATAATTCGGCTGGGGAATCATCGCTACCAATCAGCACCAGCTGCCTGGTTTTGCAGGATAGGGGAATAATAGAATAATAGTGGCACCCCCACCTACCTGCCTTTTAGAATAGTAGGGGAGAGCTAGCAAAGAGAAAACATGGGCCAGGAGATCATGATGCAGGGAGCCGAAGAGTGCCTACTATTATAAGGGGGAAACTCCCACCCCTAGCCGAATTGTAGGCAGTCATATGAGTGATCAAAATGATCCAACTAGACATTGGGGAATGGGGTGGGGTCACCCCTACCTGAATTGTAGGCAGTCATGTCTGCGAGCCCGCCCGCATATAATAGTAGGTTCTCAATGGTTATCCCTTGGAGAGTGAATGAAAATAGGGCAGTTAGAACAGTAACCGCAAGATGTGCACAAAATAATGGCCCTATTATTAGATTCTGAATGTTACATATAGAATCGACAAAGCCTATAAAATGGTGGGGCCTACGGCTTAATAGTTTAAGGGTGCCTTCTATAGTTGGTGGGTGGGAGGAGGAGGTAAGGGCCCTACTATTCACCATGGGCGTGCTGGCCCCATTAAATAGTAGGGGCCTTACCTTAAAATAGTAGGGTAGGGGGAGCCCACCCCTATTATTCTATTATTCTAGCAGGCCCCACCATTTTATAGGCATGGTAGAGGCAGGAATTCTAGTTTGTGTTAAGAATGGTATTCAGTAGACAGATAGATTGGCTGATATCCGCTTGAAATCACTCTATTCTCTAGCCAACAATAGTAGGAAGGGCCAATCAACCCATTAGTTGAGCTTCATCTGATGCCCTAAAATTCTATGGGCTTCGACCTCAATTCTTTCTATATGCCCTACAATTCTATGGTCGACGCCCGCCCCCAACGACCCCTTCCTTTTAATAGTAGGGGGTAGGGGGGTGGGTGGGAATCAACTATAGCCTCCCACCCTTGGGCTTTGCTTGTTGGGTCAGCGAAAGAAACTATAGGCAACTATAGAAAGCCTACGGCTTCTAAGGTTATGCCAGATTCTATACGTAACATGAGTTGAGTGATGCGTAGTTGCCCCTGTGGTCTCTGCCGGGTAAACCACTTATGGGTAAACAAGCTTTGGATCTTGCTCTGGGGAACGTTGCCCTAGAACTAATGCCCTACCCCCACCCCACCCCTGCTGCCGCACCCCACCCCACCCAACTATTTTAAGGTAAGGTAAGGTAAGGGCAGATTATTGCCCTTTTTTAGATTATTGTAAGGGCCCCCAAAGAGATTATTGTAAGGGTAAGGGCCCTACTATTCTAAGGGGCTAGGGGCCCTACAATTCTATGGGAAACTATAAAGAAGAAGGGCAGGCACTATAAAAGGGGCTTGCATTAATCCCGCCTAGAAAAAAATGGGCAGATTATTGCCCGCCAAGATAGATAGGGCTACTATTGGCCATAAAATTTTAGGTACCCAGAGTGGCCATAAGTAGAGGCCCCTACAGGGCAGAGGCAAAGGTTGGTACAGAGTCATAGCCTACAGCGGCATGGGGATCAGTTGACTAATAAGCATTTTTTCGAAAGAAACAAAGGCAGGCACATAAGTAGACCCGCTGATTCATACCTTCCAGCTCCAGTTCCATAGCTACTAGTCTTAGCTATTTATTCAGTTTACCAAGTGGTTGAACCAGTGCTTTCACCAGTACCCCTACTAGTAGTAACATACCTTCGCTCAATTCTAGTAGCAGATCAAGATGTGTACCTTCACCTAGTAGCATCCCTATCTACAAACCCATAGCTAGCAGCATATCCAGCCCTACTATTCTAAAGGGATTCGGTTGGTTCAGCATAGGGGCCATAGAATAGTAGGCACATCTATCTCTATAATACTCTATGAACCTAGCATTAGCATATAGGACATTACCATACGTGAAGGTGGTCGGGCCCTTATACTCAATAGGGCTCTATGAACCTCGCCTTATGCTTGGTAAAATCTCTAGCACGAACATGGCAACCCCCTATAATTTTATGGGCAAAAGGGCAAAAGAAAGTTTCGTTAGGCCCTACCCTACCCTATATTAGAAAGGGAAGGCTATGGATGGCAATTATAGACATTATTATAGAGTGGGCAATTTATACAGCTAGCTTGATGCAGGTTGTTCTGACCAGAAAATGGTGGTTACTGAGCAGATTTTACCTCATGTGCGGTTGCATCGTCTGTCTAATTAGAGCAGAGCAAGTGCGCATTTTGTAGCAGAGCCCCCCATATAATAGTAGGCATCAAGACTGAATAAATATTGAATCGAGAAGCTTGAGTGATCCCCTACAATAATATAGAAGGGGGGCCCCTACCCCTACCATTTATATAGGGTTGCTTCATCAGGTCGGGCCCTCTGCATTGAAGAGCCTTTATTGTAAGGGGCACCACCATAGAATAGTAAGGGAGCCCTTCCCCTTTCAATATAGGTGGGTACCAAGTTGGGCACAGGCACCATCGCCCTATATCTATAGTTCGCCGACTCTTATCATTCGCATCGGGAGCAAGACAACAATGCAAGAATGAAAGCATCAGTGCACCTACCATTTTATAGGCCCTTTGAAACTATAAGCAATGCACATATAGTGCTTAGTAATTGGATCATAGGTGCTTAGGTGGGGTTAGTTGGGTCATAATATGAGATACTACACACCGGATCGCCCCCATTCAATAGTGCATCATCTAATAGAGCAAGCGATCCCTATGAATCGAGCAGACTGGATCATCATTTTGAGTCATGCGACCGATGCCCATAAAATTTTAGCCAATCAAGGAAAGCCCTATAGAATGGTAGGGACCATTTTTGTCATCCTCACCGCCCTCCCACCCTGGCCCTACCATTCTATAGGCATGAAATTCATGTGCGTTCAAACTCTGCAGGCGCGAACTAAAAAACTATATCCCCTACAATTTTATAGGGGCAATGGGCCAATCCAAAATTGACTCTTTGTTAGGCATGCAGAAGCAACGCATTTTTGGCAGTGCACCAGTGTAGACACAACTTGAGGTTTGGGGTCTAAAAGGGCAAAATAATGGGTCGTTTCCCTAGTTCTGAGCATATGGGTAATGTCCCCTGCATCCCCACCGACCCTCCAAGATTTTTGTACCTATCCCTATCCCTATCCCTATCAATTTTTGACCTAACCTGACTCAATTTATATATAGGGCTTTGTGAATGATAAGAGTAGGCATCTTGATCTTTGGCTACCCTATATAATGTGGGGGAACCTCTATTTGGCTCTTTGGCTCCCCCTTTCATATTATTGTATTGGCGCCCTCCATAGCCTTCAATTCTATAGGGTTAAAGGCCAAAGCCATAAAATTATAGGGATTAGGCTTCAACCACCTTAAAATAGTGGGCGGGGGGTAAGCAGCTACTAGTGAAGTGCCTATCATTTTATGGGACATACCATAGAATTTTAGACCACTTAATGAGCTCCCTATAGAAATAATGGGCAACCTTATTCTTAGGGAAATGGGTTGCTGCTATCGTAGGCCCTACTATTCTATGGGCAGCAGCTATCACTATAGGGGATTCGGTGGGATTTGCACTACTTTAGTTTAGCGCCCGCCCTTTTTTATTAGTTGACTCCTGCTGGCTAGCTGCAAATTTGGTTAGTAGATTTGGCTACTGCTTTCTTATGGAATTGCACTACCTTAGAATAGTACTGCATCACTTTGGCTAAAGAGGAGACAATAAGGGAAGCTTATCTTTCGTGGCCGGCTAGATAGTAGGACATTTCTACTACTCATTTGGTAGCCTATCAAAGCCCACCCCCATTATAGCTATTGATGATAAATCATTCCATCAGTAGGAGAGGCCCTTCCCCTCTCCCATCCCTTTGGTTTCCAAGCATCAAACCGAACTTTTTATTCAAACTATAGTTCCCACCCTGCATACCCATGGAACTATAGTTTCCACCATAGAATAGTAGGGGTGAGCCCACCCGCTCCCCTTATAATAGTAGGGGCCCATCCCATCCAAATGGTTGGCTAGCCTTCCACTCAACACTGCCTAAACCACTCCCATCAGCAAGTTCACCGACCCCTACAGCGGATCCACGCCGGCCAACCTCGGCAAAACCATAATTGATCGGATAGCCCCTCCACCTTCAACAAGAAGGAGTTGTGAATCGGTCATATCCTTCCTATAAGCTGGAACAGCGGGAGAGATAGGGACGGATGGGTGGGATGCATCGAAGGATGGGGAAGGAAGCATCCCCCTGACAGAAGGGTGGTTGAGTTCTCCTACTCCCGATTGGACCCCCTACTATTATAAAGGGGCATGCAGAGGACGTTGTACATAGAAGTGTAGGGAGACCACCCCTACGGGGTGGGTGGGAGGAGGAGGGGCATCTCCCCCGCACACTTCATGTGCCAAGAAATACACAGCATGAGCTGGTCCTACTCCTACAGCCCCTACAATTCTATGGCTACCCAACTAATCGCCCAATTCTAATGGGGGGTGGGGGGGACTTCTAACTAGATGGAAGGAAGTTAGGTGGAGCCTTCCTACCTATAATTGAAGCTCAAGGACCCCATAGAGCTCAACCGAGGGTGGAGGAAGGGGAGACCCCATAGAGAATTAACGAGGGAGAGAGCCTTATAATAGTAGGGGCCCACCCCTTAGAATAGTAGGGGAGTTAATGGTCGGCCTAATGGAAGTAGATGGAGCCTAATTTCTATCCTTCACCCTCAATTTATTGTTGCCCTTTTTTATATAGTTGGGCAAAATGGAGAGAAAGATAGGGACTCAGTCAAGCCCTAAAAAAGGTAGGAAGTTCAGGTAGGAAGTGCCCATACAACTCCCTAGCCGAGGCCCATAGAATAGTACGCAACTAGTTAAACCGGTTACCCACTTCTCGAATGAAGCTACCCTTTACACGGAGAGTAGGCCTTAGAATAGTAGGGTACCTTTATAATAGTAGGGGGCTCAGATATAGAAATTCAACTGCTTCAAAGGTAATAAGTATCTAATTCTAGCAGGGCCCTAAAATTCTATGGGCGAGGGTGGTGCCCTTCTATCTATAGGGACTTTCTCCTGACCCCTTTTAGAATAGTAGGCCTTGGGCAAGGTGTGAGAACAAGAGTAGCAGAAGGATGGATGCCCTTAGAATAGTAGGGCTAATTTCATAACCCAACTAGTCTCCCTTGTTAGTGTTTCTTTATTTCCTATCCAGAGCTACCGATAATTCAACCACTATAGAGTAAAGGGCAGCTTTCATGACCATCCGGCACTACCCTGGATACATTCATTAGAGATCCCATGCCACCCCATAGAATAGTAGGGCCCATCTCCAACTATTGCTGCCCATCTCTTCCCAACTATTGCCTGGCGGGAATCAGTTGTAGCTCCGTACCATCGGGGCCACCCTCACCCCCAGCACCCTTGTCGGTGGGCCATCCTTTATCACCCTTTAGCCCTACTATTCGATAGGCAAGTGCCATAAAGGAGAAAAAGAAAGTAAGCTATGGCCCCAACGATATTACATACATTATATCAGCCCCAGAACTCCCAGATTAGTTGAATATGGATTGTTCAAAAGGCCCTATTATTCTATGGCGGATGAGTAGGAGTAGTCTCATTAGTAGTGTAGGGCCTTCCGATGCAAAAGAATGTTGCTTTCTTGCCCTACTATTATAAGGCTCCAATAACCCAACTAAACAATTATCTATCAAAGGTGGAGGCTGTAAGGAGGATGTTTGAGTTGCCGGTGCTGCTTCCTTCTCTCCGCCCATAGAATAGTAGGGGCCCTTCGCAGAGGTCTCGAGCGGTGCCTATCTTCTAAATCAGATCCACCTTACCTTACCAACAATAATCTACCCATTTGAATCTAGGCGGGCCTAACCTTACCGATAGAATCCCCACCACGAAATACATCGATCTGCTTGGAGATTCAATCTGCCGAGGAAATTGAATCCAATGCACCGCTTCTGTTCAACAATCTGCCCCCTAGAATGAATGGTAACTGGAATGGGGAAGCGCTGCACAACACCAGTACAAATGGGGAGGGGAAGCATCCAATGGTACTGGTACCCCCCCCCCCCCCCCCCACCTCCCCCTAGGCAAAAATTTTTTTTTTTCGGGGAAATCCTCTATCCAGTCTTGGTAGTCCCCATTCTCCTCATCTGCCTGCCCCTATGGCAGAACGAGAACTCTATTAAGCTTTGCCCTACTATAACAACCCCTACTACATAAAGTAAAGGGGACCCTTTGGCCCTACCCCTGCATGCATACCCCCTACCCCCTACATTTATCTTCTAAGGGAAGGGGAAGGGGCCCGGGTGAATTGAACCCCCCTGGGGACCTCCAACTAATCTACCTCCAATTCAGCCGCATCGCGTCTCCTCTTGCTTGCAGGGTGGGCAGGAATCATAGTTCCCTGAGACCGGACCCCTGCCGCCGAAAAAAATGGGCAAATTATTCTACAATAGTTCCGCTATAGGTTGCATGTGTGGGGTTGGAACTATAGTTTCCCTCAAGCACACCCCGTGTGTGGACCGAGCGGGTGCCTGCTATAAATGGTGGGGAAGGCGGCCCTACTATTCTATTATTCCTGCCCGACGGGCTCCTACCTATAAATTCTATGGTTCTATGGCCCCTAAAATTCTATGGGGGTATCTCCCCTACTATTCTAATAAAGGGGTGGGGGTATAGTTATGAGCGCATTAATGAACGACTCGTCCTACCCTACCCCCTAGGGCCCCTAAACAGATTATTGCTATGGGACTGATTAATTAGGGCCCTACTATTCTAAGGATCCGCCAAATGCCTACTATTCTAAAGGCAGGAATGGGAGCGCGAAGCTAGCTATGAATGACAAATATGCGGGTACGAGTCCGATCAAGCGGGGGTAGCGTGAATAAATGGGTTACTCAGTCAATGCAAAGGAAGGGGTAGGACTCAATTGAGTAAGTGCTACCCATAGCCCCGCCAAATTCTATGGGTAGGGGCCTACCTAAAATTCTATGGGCTATGGGTAGGGGCTATGGAAAAGGGGAAGGGGAAGGGGATCTGGTTATAGATAGAGATAGAGACATATATAGATATCCAACAGCATCACTAGTAGCATATCCACCAGTAGCATTAAGAGTATAACCATCAGTAGAATGCCCAATAGCATACTTAGCAGCATATCTAACAACAGCAGCAGATTCGATTCACCAATTGTTGATCCAGTTGCCCATAGGGTTGGGAACACATATGGCTTCTTGTAGCTTTTGGTAACAATACCGAACATGGGAACACACTGAAATGCCAGCCCGAAGAAGACATGAGCTCTTTTTCTGCAATGCATGCAGAGGAATGGCTAGGTAGTAAACTAGGCACCGCTTTGTCTCTATCTCTATGGGTTATACTTATCCTGCTATTGTCTTGCTTCAACAAGATCTGAATCTGGAACCAGAACAGGTCCATTAACAGGGACTGCTGCTTGGTCAACCCCTACTATTTTCTAGGCAACTGCCCCATAGGGCAACTGAAGGATCTGAAACTGGAGAATCTGCTACACTGCCGATCAACTACACCTACCTATATTCCAACCTGAGTGGCAGAGATAACATAGGAAGCATAGGGGTACCCTGCATTTAGATGAGCAATATTAGATAGAATCCCTACCCCCAAATAATGCACATAGAATTTTAGGAGCAGAGCCCATAGAATTTTAGGGCTTGTAGGGGGCTCGCTGGTGTATCAGGGCTCGTTAATCAATCCAACAGGCGCTCTGCATTTAAACTACTTAGTTATCTCCCTTAGCAGAACAACTAATCTCTACACCAGAGATTAGTTGACCAAGTGAATGAAAGCATTTGACCATTATATACATTTATATTTTTTTTTGAGTTCCAAGGCTTTCAAGATCGAGATGTAGATACAAATGAAGATATGGATCCATACCCAATTGACTGGGTTGAACCAGGGATCGCTATCGAAGAATCTTACTTTGATTGGAACCCTGATGATGCTAAATAAACTGCTTGCTTTGATGCTTCCACTGCATCGATCAACTGCCTCTGTCTTTGCTACCTATGCCTATACTACCCTTATGATGTTGAACCATGTTTATGCTACTAGTGATGGTGTTGCTGCTGGGCAAGCTGGTTCTCGGGAGGTTATTGATGGCCCTACTATTCTATTATTCCCACCCTCTCTGCTACTGAAGCAAGCCCCTACTGCTGGTTCAATAGGTGGTGCTTTTGTTGGTAGCTATGCTAGGTATACTACTAGATCTACTACAAGATATAAAACTAGGTTTTGGTTAAACAAAGCCCCCGTAGGGCTTTGGTTCAACTGATTCTGGCTTTTATGTATGGTCCACTGGTCCTAGAGCTGCTCTCACCTCTACCATTGATGCTGGTGGATCAACTATTGACTCTACAGAACCAACCAAATCAACTATATCTGCTAGCTTCCCTTTAGAATAGTAGGGAATCATAGAATAGTAGGGCCCAACCCATCCTACCATTAATCAGTCAATGCCCATGAATGAATTTTCTATAGCCGCCCCCATAGAATTCTAGTAGGGACCCGGCATTATAGCTACCAATCTCCCCCCTCTATCCCCCCTGGGATGATGGTTGGGTAGGCTGCCTAGAATGGTAGGCTTATAGAGGTAACATGCTTGTCAGCCTGTAGGGGCCCACTGCCCCGTAGGGAACTCATTGTAAGCCCTTTGCCATCTGGCAACCGCACATTATCATGAAGGTAGGGGAAGGTGAGGGGCCCTCTGCATGCATGCATGTAGTACCCAAGCAATAGTTCCTGCAGGGGTAGGGGAGAAGATTATATATGTAACATGCCCCCAAAAAATATAGTGGAGAGGAGATTCATTCCTCCATTCAAGTAGTTGTAGCCGCACCTACACGCAATCGAGCTACCTGTGAAACCTTGGGCCCCTTACTATTCATAGGCAGATATGATATGCGAGACAATTTGTTCCTCCCACCCACCACAACCCCTACCCCATAGAATTTGGCAGGGCCCCCCTATTATTCTAAGGCTAGCCCCCTACTCTTCTAAATGGGCTCGCCCTACAATTCTATGGGGGAGGGCCCCCTACAATTCTATGGGCCCTGCGCTGATCCCTACCTCGATTATATAGAGGGGGGGCGGAGGTATCTCGATTGTGACCCTGCCATTAGAATAGTAGGGGTCAATTCATTTATGAATTTCTTGGTCACTCCCCTACCATTCTATAGGCGGGGTGGGGAGGGATTCAGACGAATGCTAACCATGCAATCTATGCTGTGGTTGGGTCTACCTGAGACAGATACCAGGGGCATTCTGCATGCATTCTGATAAACAGCTTTTGACCGCGGTAGACCCATGGCCCATAGTCTAAAAGCCTGGCCCTATTGTTTTGATAGGCCCCCTAGAATTTTATGGGCGGTTATGCCCATGAAGCATAGCATCACAATGGTTAGTGCCTGCCATGAGGCCGTTACCCCCTGATGTGTTTCACTATAGACTATCCCGTCTACCGCTGCCATTGAAGAATAGGGGGCCACTAGGCCATAGAATAATAGGGCTTTAGCCACTAGATCAAATTGAGTTGAGTTGCCACTAGAATTTATCTCTCCAGCCAAAACTCGTAGTCAAGCAAAAGAGAACCTGTCATAAGATGGAGCCTTGCCGGATAGATATAGGGGCCATAACACTACTTTTGAACTCGTGAGACAACACTCACAATTCCCCAATGCCCATAGCAATAATCTACCCATAAAATGGCTAGGGGGCGGGCCAAACATGCTTGTTCTATAGCACCCTAGCAGCCCTAAGGGCCACTCCTGGGGTGACCCGCTCGGGGGTCAGTCCGGAGCGCTTTCGTCATTCTGCAGTAAGATGGCTCCAGCACAAGTTATCACCGCCATAGAATTGGTGCATACGTGCAGAGGGCGTATGCTCAAGCCACCCAAGTGTTCTATGTCCCCATAATCCCTAGCAGTATTGAGAATTGAGAACCCATCCATGCACAGATAGATATCCATCCACTCACTTTACCACGTAGGCTGCCTATAGAATAGTAGGGCTGAACTGGGCTCGGTAGTTTGCAAGTTCATTCTATACATGACATGTCTCCTCCTCTAAAATCCTCGGGCAACCTCCTATCCTGGCCTGTCCAATCAATCAACATTATCTTGGTACTATTCCTCCCACTTATTGCCCCTCACCCACCCTGCATGGGAAAGGGTTCTACTGAATCGATCGCTTGTTTAATATCTCTCCTAGATAGAACCAACCATAATCATTCATCAGGGCGCCCCTATAGAAATTAGGGATTCAACCTTTTCCCCTACTGAACCTCTTACCTACAATAGGGCCCCCCAGTCTCAAATCGACTCCAACTTGTAAATGAAATAAACAACATAGTAAAAAATATGATCAGCTCCGATGATTGAAAAGAGATACAATACCTATCTAACTCAATAGAACGTATAGTAAGTGTTACCTCACAAACTAGCACAAGTCCAAAAAAAAGAGACTAGTCGGGAGGCCAATGTCACCTCACCAACCCTATTCTCTCTTTAGGTTGGCTCTTTTAAATCTTAGCCTGCATTCTGACAAAGAAAATATCAAACGGATGCCCTCTACGCCCATTTTGAATCGCCCTACCCAATAATCTGCCTATTTTTTTCTTAGCAGGGTGGCTGGCCCTGCTTCAACAACAACTATGCGGGTGTGCCTATGGAAAAAGGGAAGGTGATACCCCACTAATCTATACATAACATTAGGGGTGTTCATGTGGCCCTAAAATTCCTTTATTCTAGCAAGCGAATCCCCCCTATAATAATAGGCGAAGGGGGGCCCCTACATGTGCATTCACATGCATACCCTCGCCCCCCAGTGGGCCAGGGCCCCCTTTCATATTATTGCCTGAATCTACCCATTTTTGTCTAGCCCCCTTCATATTATTGTAGCCCTACAACTACCATAGAATAGGCTATAGGTGGGCAAATTATTGTACATGATTAGATTCCCTACGTAACATTCGTAGTTGGAATGGGCCCCGGCCCTAAGGCTCAAATTTTGCCCTACTATTCTAAGGTGACTCCATCGATCACCCGACATTTTCATGTTCCCCAACCTCCCCTCATAGACTGACCAGCTAGGAGGGAAGGTAGCCTACCTGAATATGGTACTTTTCATTGGGATAAGGAGGGTTATTTTGGGTATCACATAGATAGATTAGCAGGTAGGCCTGCCTTGTGAGGGTTTGACTCCCTCTTCATCTGTTAGCCTATAATATAAGGGGAATGCCTTTTTTTCTATTCTATAGTTGATTCTGGATAGTTCTATTCCGGTCCCTCTGCATGCATAAGCAGCAGTCCATTCCGAACGAATAGTTAGAATGGGTCGGGTATCATTTCTCGCTTCGGGTAACTCTGCATGCATTGCTATACCCAGGTAGACTTAAAGGGGCCCCTACGGGCTTCCGGTTGATGGAACCACTACTAAGAGGAAAGGTAGGATAGATAGTAATTGAGTTAGGATTCCCACCGACCATTCTCTCTTTCTACTTGTCTCTTGGCTGTACCAGCAACCACAAAAGGTACCACTAGGGAAGCTCAGTGGATAGTGGACAAAGCAGGGGGGTTCTGCAGCGTTAAGATCCCTTTTCAATAGTCGGGTCGTCTGCTCCCTCGCACTGTATAGTGATATGTGGAGCTCACTATGCATGCAAAGTGAGCACATGTTAGTTAAGTTGCGATCAATAATTGAACCCATATCTAGCAGCAGTGATAGGGTACACACATCATAATGATCCCACCTTAATAGGCAACTAGAGAACCCTACTGCTATTATAGTGAGTAGAAATAGTAATCTAGATGTACATCTACACCCTTCTACTCTACGTTGCATTCTACCCACCAATAATATCTTTGGGGTGATGCTGCAAGATAAAGATACTCTTAACTAGAATTGCTTGAGAACCCCAACCCTGATGCATGTCTGCACCATGTGATCAAGACCACAAACTTGAATCCATTTAGTGGTTCTATTCTCTCACTCACTAGAATAGCAATGGTTGTTCTATGACTGCCACTATTATTATAGTGGGATAATGACGATGATAGGATAGTACTCGGCCTAATCCATACCCCTCCTGAAGTCAGGGTATGGGTCGAGGCAACAAACAAGGGAAGGAAGTGGGCTTACATAGAATGAGCTCTTCTAATTATAGATTAATAGAATATTAGAATAGTAACTATTATCATAATTAGATTCCTTCCTTGTTCGTTGTTGGATGGGTTAGATAATAGCCGACGCTGCCCTCTATTTCTATTTAAGTGGGATGGGGCTATAAGTAGTGGGGATTAGGAGGTGTACTGGTGGGAAGATGTGCCAGATCATGAACTCTTTGAACCCCTACCTTGCCTAACAAGAGCCCAGTTGCCTGCTCACTTTAACATGACTCAAAACTTTAGTTCACTATACCCACATCTCGAAAGCCTGATAAACTAGTAGCCTTCTATACTCTGATCCTGAGCATAGAGTTGGCGTATCCCTTAGAATAGTAGGGGCTCACTACGGTGAAATGTGTTTGATCCAAGGTTATTAGGAACAAGCCATAAGCGATTCCCTGTTCAAGCCGGTTGAGATGCAAACCACTTGGGCAGATACCAACGGCACGAAGAAGCTTTGCCTCCTAATCATCTAGTCAATATGGTATCTTTCATTCTGTTCCCGCCCCGTAAGTGGTTCCCACATCAATTCTTCGATTGGCTATGGTTATGCCCGAAATGAACCCATGGATTGTCCCCAACCCTCATGATCAATCCTTTTTCCTATGAGTCCCCTCTCTATGCTCACTTAGCTTTGAAAACTTGAGACCATCCAGAGGGAAGGGATATTTCGGGGATGCAAGGGAGGAAGTTCCCAGTGAGGTGCCTCGTTAACAGATCCAAGTGGCTAGCAGCATTTTTGACCCTCCACCTTACTATCCTGGGGTGTCCCGGAGAGCTTGCTACCCCCTCCAGCTAGCTACTTACCATGCTTTACTACTGGCTATGGGTCTGGATCTCGCTCATGAAGGTCAAAATCTAGACCACGAGTATCTAAATCATAATCTCACTTACGAGGGTCTCACTCACTCTATAAAGTCATAATCCCTATCACGATCCCCTTAGAATAGTAGGGAACATTAGAATCTTACTCTCTAGCAATGGATGCTGCTGGATCTACCACTGCTCTTGGTGCCTCTCCTAGAACTTTACCACATAGAATTGTAGGGGCCTCCCACCTTCCCCTACAATTTGGCTGGTAGCATGAGGGTAGATTCCATTTGTTGGAGGCCCCTACTATTTGCCAGGGAGGTGGCTCTCTAGGTGGAAAGTACGCTAGACAAGATGGTGGGTAAGCTACTCTACTAGCTTACTAGTTGTCCCAATGCTTAGCTCCTATAAAGGACTGACTCAACAGAATTAACAACATCCCCAGTCAAGCCCCTACTATTTGTAAGGAGGTAGGGCTCTCCAACCTAACCAATTTTTTCTCGGTCCCACCTCGGACCTTTGGGGCAGGCATTCTAATGGTGATGTTCATGGAAAGACGTAGTTTTTTTCACTCTACCCCATGCGATGAAATCGAGAGGTGTGCCCATAGCGATCTCACCTAAACTTTGGTGCACCACGATTGATGGATCCATACTATATCTATATTCCTCTCTGTTCAGGGTAGGGGTAGCCCCCATAGCCATTAGCAGGAAATGGACTAGACTAACCCAGGTCGCTACTACATAGTGTTCAATGCTCCAGAAGGAACCGTATATGTAATAAACAAACTAAGTAAGTGAATAAATAATAGAATAGTAGGGCTGCTTGCTTAATTTTCCCTATCCCACCTAGCTCTAGCTCAACCCTTAGCGGATGGATCCGTCGGTATGCGCCTGTATCTAGCCAGAATGCTACTATAGTTTAGTTTCCCCCTCTATGCCCATTATAGAGTAGGGGCAACTAATAGATAGTCGGGAGTGGATAGATGCCATTTTTGTTGTTGGGTGGGCCCCTCTATTTATTAGTTTGGCCAGATTCTATACGTAACATGCCAGAAGGGTGGGTGGGAGGCTATAGATTGGGGTGGGTGGGTCCTGGCCTATTATATTATTGTAGTAGTGGGTGGGTGGCCCTTAAAATAGTAGGGGGTTCTGTAGGGCATCCACTTCTCATTCGAATTTGAACGACCCGGGGAGATCGACCCCTACCTTCTTATGGCAGCCCTACAATTCTATGGGCCCCCAAGGTGTGATTAGATATTAGAACAATATTATTTGATGCCAACCAGTGAAAAGAATAAATACTATTATATTATTCATCATAGGCTGATGCCATTAACTAGACCCCCTACCGATAAATGGCATGTGTGGGGCAGCAGGTAATTTCCCACCCACCTGCTAATGTTCCCCAGAAGACGGGGGTGGGTGGATAGCCGGATAAGTCCTTTGATTCCGATACCATAGAATAGTAGGGGGTTCAGATTCTATACATAACATGCCTACCCAGTGGGAAACTATAGAAAAAAAGGGAGATCAATTATAGTTGGGTGGGTGGGCATGTTACATATAAAATTTGGCCAAATAAAATCATCCGCCAATCGGAGAAAAAAAGGGAGACCAATTATAGTTACGCCGAATAATCTATGTAACGGGGCGATGAAAGATCCGCCTCAAGATCTGAATAATCTATGTAATGGGGCTTTAAACTCTCGATCTGCCTCTTTATCATTCGAATAATCTATGTAACGGGGCTTTAAACTCTCGATCTTTCAACTCTGCCGCTCCCCCTACAATGGCAATAGGACATATAGAATCGATAAAATGGCCCTACTATCGCCCTCCAGATAGTTGAGGGAGAGCTAGCTATAATTGTAGTTGAGGGAAAGCATCCTCTAAGGTCCCTCCAGTCAAGGCTAGAACTCCCTGCCGCCTTTACCTTTATAATAGTAGGGTTAATAATAGTTGGGGAATAATCGCCATAATAGGGCCGAGCCTTGGCAGTTGTATGGGCCCCTGAGCCTAACTAACCCTACACTACCTTCCTAGTCCTAAAGATATATAGGCAGTGAATTGAGAATGTAGACTACCATAAAATAAATGGGGCCAGCCTATCAAAATGGTGGGGCAGCAGGGGAGGGGAATAATCTACCCATAAAATTATAGGGGGGCTCTGCATGCACCATCCCTACTATTTTATGGGCTCTTGTCTCGCTTGTCCTCCCGGTGTAGAAGGGAAGGTTTGCCCACACCGGGGGTGAGAGCTGGATATGGGCCTCCCATCTGATTGTCTGATGGCATCCAACTCTATTACATATATGAGTGATCACATAGTTGTTGAGGGAGAGCATCCATCCGATAAGAAAGAGGGGGTGAAGGCTGGATAGCCAGAGGATAAGAATGGATGGCCAAAGCAGGAAAGAAAGAGCCGAATTGACTGGCTTCCCATTACCCTTACCCTTCCCCTTCCCCTTACCTTACCCTTACCTATCACCCTTACCCGTCACCCTTACCCTTCCCCTTACCCTTACCCTTAAAATAGTAGGGTGGGGTGGGGTGGGGCAGCAGGGGTGGGGCCCCGGCAAATAGATTATTGTAGGGGCAGGGGGGGTAGGGCTTTGTTTTCTATTGTTACCATCGACTAGCCCAGTATAGTGAAATAACAAGGATGCTCCATCAAAGCCCCAATAAGAATTTGAAAGCATGCTCGCTGATTGAACCTTCCTTGGCCCCCCTACATTCTAAGTTCAGCCCTTTCCAAAAAAAAATTCTTATAGAAACAATGGGTAGGGCATGCCCTACAATAATCTGAAGGGGGGGGCCATAGATAAGAGATCAAAGTTTAGCCCTTTGCACCCAAAAACAAATTCCTATAGAAATAATGGGTAGGCCATGAAGGTCTCTACAATTCTCATGGGCCTATAGCCTATAGCCTATAGAATGGTGGGCCACAATGGGGTGGGCTGCACCCTTTAGATTATTTTAGGGCATGCCCTACAATAATCTGAAGGGGGGGTAAGGAAGTGGCCTCTTCTGGTGCAGTGGGAGGAGATAGAATGGTCGAATCGATAGAATGAAGCCTCTTCTCCTAGAACAGCTGGGGACAAAGTCATCATACGAGAAAGGGGATGCTGCCCTTGTAGGGTGGGGGGGAATGGTAGAGATTGAACTCCCAATCCCCTCCCACCCGATTTATCACACTAGGGAGACATGAGCTCTCCAACTTACTCGTCAAGGAGCTCGATCCGAACCCCTTTAGAATAGTAGGGAATAATAGAATAGTAGGGCCCACAATAATCTTGTTGGGGGGCCATCGACCACCCTACTATTCAGCTGGCGCCCCTTCTAGATTATTCGGGGATTCAATTACTTTTTCTTTCGGGGCCCCTACGGGCCACCCCTACTATAGAATAGTAGGGGCCCGTAGGGGGCCTGCATCTACATGCATGCACCACTGCACGTGAAGGCTCACTAATGATATAAAGGGGCAATATAGGGCTAATCATCGGGGTGGGGCCCAGTGCAGAGGATAGCCGAAGCCGGCCCCATAGGGGACCACCCAACCCTAACCCACCCACATTAACTGCATGTAGGGGGGCAATAGAAATAGGTCCAATCCGAGTCATCTGGCAGAACTTGGTTCGATCTCCTAGCTACCATATACATAGAGAGAGGGGCTCTCCCGCCCCATTGCTGCCCTCTACTCTAAAGTCGGGGGGGTTGGGAGTTGGCCCCTCTATCCATTCCATACCAAATAGGGGCCCTCCAGATTCCAGATAGAGTGGATATAATCACTGAACACTGGAGAGCCCATCGCTAGAATGCGCAAGAAAGCAGTGGTTACCTAGAGTAGGCATCTCCATCCCCCCCCCCCCATATCAATCTCTACCCCCTACCATGCATCAACCGATCTGGATCCACCACACCGGATCTGCTGCACCCATCTCCACTACTATAGAGAGGTGAGATGGTAGTCCCGGGGTGGCCCAAACAGATTATTGTCCCTTTAGAATAGTAGGGGCATCTGATCTATTATATACATGATATGACAAGCTGACCAATGCTGGATGAACTGAACCAGTATGATGGTGAATTTCCCATAGAATTTTAGGGTGGGCCATAGAATAGTAGGGCATCTCCCACCCCGATGAATCGCCTATATTAGAATGGGCAGTGAAGTGACGTATCTTTTGATTGAACCATTGGTGGACCCACATGTATGTATCTAGAGGGGTGAACGGATGCACCTCCGCCTATTATTCTATAGCCAGTCTGCATGCACAGTGTTTGTGTTCGGTCAGTTGCTAGCTCTGGCCCTTTCTAGAATTGTTGGGAAAGAATCTGAAATAAAGGAAAGCATAGCAGTCTATCTCCGGTGTTTGTGTTCATTCGGTTAGTTGCTAGCTCCACCTATCAGTCTATCTTCAGTCGGTGTTTGGTCAGAGTAATTCTGATGTTGCCCATAGAATTTTAGGGGACCAGTCCAGTGTGCTCGCCTGTAGGTGGGTGTTTGTAGACCGATGGTTTGGTGTTTGAGCTCTATCTAGAATCTATAATAAATAGGTGTTTGGGGGTTGGTTCAATGCTTACTATATCAGAAGAGAACTACTGTCTAAAAATGCAGATGCCTGAGAATTGAACTAATGTATGTTGTTTGTTCGGTGCTTGGTCCCGTTGGTCATCTCTATATGGGGACCCTATACGGATAAGGTGATAGGTGCCCAAATCTCTATCTCTATAGATGGGGTGCCCCTATCTATACTCCAGGCACCCTATCTATACTTATGCCGAAGTGATGCGTGATGGACGTGCTTGGTACTCAATAGACCAACTTCATGAGATAGATCAACCCCACCCCCTCTCTAATCACTAATCATGGTGACCGCATGTCATAGAATTTTTAGGGGCATCCATGCGATCATAGTTTGTTACAGCTTGGATTCATGTTTCAGTAACTGACGTCTCCCCCATATATCTATGGGTTCCCATATGATCCACATGCATGCATAGCTTGGAATGAGTGATTCATGTTACCGACCCATGTTACGTAGACTATCTATTCGTGGAATAGATGGATGGACAATAGAGCAGGTGCCTACTGTGAATGCATTGGATGGATGCCCTGCCGGGCCGGCTAGAAGAATAGAATAAGGTGCGGCACCCCCCTACCATTCTATAGGCTAGTGCCAACCACTTAATGGCATCAGTTCATTCATTTCAACCTAAATTCTATGAGAGGGGGGCAGGGGGCCCTACAATTCTATGGGGGCATTAGCCTGTTAATGGCATCAGTCCCATAGCCTAATTAATCCCACCCACCGCGCCTATAGAATGGTAGGGTCCCTTAGAATAGTAGGGCGTTCAGATTACGGCCCTATAGTTTCTTAGGCCTAGGGGCATTAAGATGTTGGGTTGTAGAGCTGGGAGAGGAATGGGAGAAGACCAATGTCTATAGTCCTACCTGCCCGATCCCGACCGCACCGGAGAGGCCCCGCAACATGGCTTCTGCATGCAGGGTGATAAATTTTGCTGAGCCCTACCCCTACCCCTACTATGGCAAAGGGTAAGGGTAAGGCCAAAAACTCTAGTTCTCCTCCTCCCACAAATGTTTCTACATAGGCGGGAGGAAGGAAATATTTCTGGATCTCCCATTTCGAATGCCTCCGGCATCTGCCCAAATAATGGCTCAACTATCTTCCACCGGATGCGGTGAAGTCCAGAGCAGTGTTTCTGTTTCCTTTTTTAACACCCTTATTTACCTCCTAACCTACCTCCAACCTAACTGGAATGGAGTATCTGGATGATTCCGTAACATTGGGGGGTAATGTCCTCAATGGAGACATTCCCTGATATGAGCTAGTGGCTCGCAAACCCTATTATTTGGATGGGTGATAGGAGGCCACTAGTTCACCAGACTTGAGAGGAGTGCCCCTATCCTAGCCTATAAACTCTATGGCTATGGCTATGGCTATGCCGATGCATGCTTTGTCAGTTATTAGATTAGTAGTGTGAATTGAAAAGTTCAATGAAGAAAGTTGGCTCTGGATATGGGGTGGTGGGACCATATAGAATAGCGATAGCGTTGGGTTCCTAGTTAGTGGGCTAGTTGGGATTGATCCATCCAAAAAATAATCAATTAGCCACTATAGGGGTTCTCTCACTATTCCCATTATCTTATTATCCCCCGGGTTCTAACATTATTCTCCATAGAATAGTAGGGAACCCCCTACTATTCGGTTGGGCAAACCAACCCTCCCTTTTTCTTCATAGAACTTTTAAACCACCCCAAACTCCAAGCGTACTCGGTGAAGGAAGGTTTACCTACTAACTCGAGGTCTGCATGCACAATATCAACCCGACGTTATGCCCAGCATTATTGGATAGTAATGGGAGGGTATTGGATAGCCTTGGGCTATTACATCAAGTATCGCTACTAATGGCCCCTACTATTTATAAGGCATGACTCCACTTCAAACTAGTCAATGCGGGGGAGATAATGTTCTATCACTCAACTTGGTACTTTTCCTTTTAGTTTAGATTATTCTCATCAGACATTACATCCTAAAACCTGCTTCCCCACCTGCCTGGGGTCCCCACTATTATAAGGCCACTGATTGCCTCACCTACCCGCTGGGCGGTTCCGGTACTCCCCCCCCCCCCACTCTAGGAGGTTACTAGTTAGCTAGAGCGATTAGTAGAGCATACCCGAAGGGAGTTCTACTCATCAATCAACTAATCTGCAAGCAACACCTAGAGTAGTGGGTCCCCTCTACCGCCCTTTAGAATAGTAGGGGCCCCTCGCCGCCCCTTGCCCTACAATTCTATGGGCCCTACTATTCTAAGGTAAGGGGCCACCCGAAAAGAACAATAATAGTAATGCAGTATAGAATCTAGAGATGTTAGCAGTGGCCTACCCCCTACTATTCTATGGGCTATAGGCAACGAAAGTGACGGTTACTCTGTCAAGGATGGGAGCCCTTTACTATATAGGGCACATCTCCCTCACCTTCCAATGGCATCCCATAGAATTGTAGGGCTCCAGGAGAAGTTATTTAGATTTAGGGCAATCTCTCAGATCAAACAGAAAGAAAGTACACTATCCATGAGAATCACGTGCCTATCTATCGGATTGACTACGGCACAGACTCTTTCTTTCTAGTCGCCTACTATTCTAAAGGCCCGGGTAGCCCGACCAATCAACCCCATAGAATTTTAGGCAACCGGCCCAAACTAGCGGCCTACTATTTATAAGGCCCCGGTGATCTGACCGAGAGAGCGGATTGATTTTTTTAAGCGCCTTTACTTCCAAGGTTTGTGTGCATGTAGAGGAGGGAGCCATTCATCTTGTCCTTCCCCCACGTGCAAGCCATGTTCAACTCGCATTCAAACTTGCATTCATTTCATTTCACGTGGATATAATAGTAGGCTCTTTATCAATCATGCTTCAAAGGCAATTCTTTCAGTCATTTGTTCTAGATGTAATAACACGCTTTTTGGCCATTGAATAGTTGCCCTACTATTCTATAGGCAAGGTCACTCGAAGGTTTGTTTCAAGCTCTACATCTTCATAGTATACTTGCACCACCTATAGAAATAATGGGTGACTCACCATAGGAATGCTTTGGGCGGTGTTTTCCTGAGAGACACGTCGTGCCCCATAGAATTGTAGGTCGTGTTCCTACTCCTGAAGCGTGTCATTCATATTATATACGTAATTATGCTTTGATTTTGGCATCACACTACCTTGAACCTCTCATTTGACTTGAGCGCTTGTCAGGCTCTCATACCTACCTGAGCAAACAAGCATGCCTACCTGTCCTTGCCTTCCGGCTGACCTGTCAAGCTTGCCTACCTGATAGAGGGGGGGCACAGGAAACTATAAGAATCTATATAAAACTAATACCATCATAAGAAGTCTATAGAATTGTAGGGTGAATATCGATAGATTGGAGATCCTCAAATTTATGGGGCGAGAGGTTAGATCAGAATCAGAATCAGAATTATATCTAATATACATGCCCATAGAATAGTAGGGATTGCCTACTATTCTTTCTAAGGTGCCCTACTATTATATGGGCCTCCCTACTATTTTATGGTTCTAAGGCTTGTATTCATAAAATAAAAGCGCATGTAGTTCCCCTATCAAAATGGTGGGCAAGCACAAAAGGCAGAGGTAATCACAGTAGTGGAGAAGGCAGTTTACCACCTTGTTGATTGACTCAGCATCAAAGAAAGCTAGTGGCGGAGGTCGCAATTGAACCCCTGGTATAGTAGTATGATAGGTGGGGCCAATCCAACTCTATAGGCAGTGGGAGTTGGAGGGACCTAAGCAAGCAGCATCTATTCAGCCGGTTTACCTTGGCCCTACAATTCTATGGGGACCGAGCAGCAGATCCAGCTTTTGATCCACCCTGTTGCCCATAGAATTTTTTTTCAGCCCTAATCTTCTATAGGCAAGTTGATTTAATATAGTTCTGTTTGTCCCACTATCTATAGGGATCCAAAGTCAGCCCTACCATTCTATAGGGATCCACTAGCCTTACAATTTTATGGGCACCACCAGCTATAAAGGTTTCAGATCGAGTCGCAGATCCATCCAATTTTTTTTTTTTTCATTTTATCCAAGGGCAGAGTCGGCAAGGGCTAGGGCGCGTTACCTAGACCCAATAGTAGATTCAGTATATCCTGTTGATGGCCTAAACTAGTGTAGAACAAGAACACCATATGGGGCACTACATAATATGGGAAACTAACCACCACATGCACATATGGATAACCACCTAGATAACTAACTAAGGATAACCACATGGCCCTATTCTTTATAAGGCGAGAGGAATATTATGCTGTTTGAGGTGAATAGCTTGATGTTTGCCCTACTCTTCTATAGGTCAGCACTACATAATATGGCCAAATAGAGATACAGATGTACCACTAGCAAAGGCAGGTGTATCTACGGTACCTAAAGTAGTTAATAAAGTGCCAGTGCCTTTAGAATAGTAGGGCGCAGCAGAGACAACAGCCAAGCAAGCATACCTACTAGTAGCATACCTAGGGGGAGGAACAAAGCATCCCCTACTCTATAATGGGGACCCTCCAAGCAAGAATCCATCCCAATTGTAGTGGAAGCATCCGTGTTTGTGATCAAGATAAAGACCCAGCTTCCCTTAGTACGGTTCCATATATAGTTCCATATCAAGATCGTTCCCCAGATCTTGTTAGGGAGTCCACAGCATCCTTGGTAGAGGCACCACTAGCTGTTGCTTTTTCTTGAGATCGAGATTGAGAGCCATTTGATTCTCCAGTTATAGGTCCATATGTTCATTCTTGTTTACCTTCAATCTGTACCAGTAACAGCTAAGATAGTAGCAGAGATTGTGGTTCCATATGCATAGAAGTACCATTTTAGCTACTGTTCAAGAAGAAGATCGCCTATATTTATAATAGTAGCCCTTATACAATATAGGCTAGCAGTATACCTAGGAGCATATCTATAAGCATACCTAGCAGCAGAACCAACAGAGTAAGCATATGAGCCAGTTTCGGGTCCTATTGAAGCAACACCACCAGCCACTAGAGAGGTAGTATATGGGCAAGCAGCTATAGACATAGAGGCAGAAGATAGAGTAGCAAAAGTGTACCATGTCGTCATCGGTACAGCAATAGTTTATCCACCAGCCTTAACTGATGATCCAGTTGTTTCTAACCTAGCAGTAGCAAAGGTAAGGGCACAACCTCGTCTAGGCCTTCCTTTTCCATACCATATCCCGTAGTAGCAGTTCTAGGTCCAGGGAAGATCCAAAGCACCAGATCAATCCTGGCTTTCGTGATCATGATGCTAATGCTCGTAGTAGATATTGAGAGCCAGAACCACCACTAGCATAGGCAAGGGCAAGATATAGGTAGGTAGGAGTAGCTTCCCCTACTATTATTAAGGCACCCGCCCCATAAAATGATTTTTTAGGGCCCCGCCAACAATAGAATAGAGGGCCACTACATCGGAACAACTATAGCCAGCCGAATATTCTTGTTGGCCCCCCTACCATTTTATAGGCATATATTGGTGGGAGGGGCGAGAGGTATATGGGTCGTAGGGGCCAAACTATTCTTTTCTATTATTCGGTGTGGCTGGAATAATAGAATAGAAAGGGGCACCTTAGAAAGAATAGTAGGCTAGTCCCCCTACTATTGATGGTGGCTAGTGGTGCGTCTACATGAACAGGGGGGTTCAGCATATTCCCTATTGCCATTGTGGGGGGGCCTACCATTCTATAGGCTATAAGGGGGGAATAGTAGGGGGGTGTTCATGTGGGCAATTTTGCACAATTATTCGTTGCTCCTAAGCAATTATCCAACCATTATGGCAAGGGCTAACCTTCAGAATAGTAGGCATTATTCGCCCATAGAATTGATAGGGCATCCCCTTGTTCCATAGTAGGGGGACGCTGCCTACTATTCTAAAGGGGCATCCCTTGTTCCATAGGCTACTAAAAAGGTTTCAATTATCCGTTGATCCCCTTCAATTATTTAAAAAGGGGGTTTCAATAGTAGGGTAGGGGCCGAACATAATTTGAAGGGGCTGAACAATTATCCGATGATCCTAAGCCCTTGAGAATAGAAGGGGGACGTTGTAGGGCTTTATTATCCACTTCCCTATAATAATGTTTGTTGCCAAACATAGCCTATCTCTATATAGCCGGGGGTGCCGAACATAATTTTAGGGGGCCTAAAGAATTATCCACCCATTGTTTCTATAGGCCAATGTAGGGGGCCCTTGAATAGATAGTTGTGGGAGAATATAGTTGTTCCCGCAATAGAATTAAATAAACCCACCAGGCATGCAGGGTGGGAGGAGATAGTTTTGCTAGTGGGAGGAGATAGAACTATAATGGGGGGGTGGTGCAGGGGGGGTTGGGACCTACTATTCTAAGATGGCAAGGGTTTTGAGGATCGGGGGGCCAGGTGGGGCGGCCCCTACAGGCTGAAATCATAGGCCATTGGGGCACGTGGGATAGGTTCACCCCTACTCTCGTAGCCATTGCCCCAGATCATGCCGATCGAACCTCTGCATCTTGCATGAAGAGATGCGCCTAGAAGCTCCCAATATCTAAAAAGGGTATGGCCATAGACGAATGTGCTCCAATGCCCTTTGATCCATGCCCGAGATGGGAAATGGAAACATCAGGCTCTATCCCCGCCCGGATCGAAGTGCCTACTATTCTAAAGGGGTGGACCAACTCACTCGGTCATAAATTCCATATGATTTCCTCTGGTCCCTACTATTCTAAAGGGCATAGTCATCAAGCCAAAGCTGGCTATAGTCAAATTGCAGTGGAGGTGCCCACTCTATCATTTCAGTCGATCAAACAGACAAGGGAAAGTTGCATGCAGAGGTCCCCGGTCGATCGATACTGCAAAGTCAATAGTTCCCATGATAACGAGGGATAACCATCAAATCTGATTGCTTAGCTAGCATGAAGAGATTCAAGAAAAGGAGGCCACCTATTACTCCCCTCCCATCTTCCTCACCTCCCTCGCATGATTAGACCAGTCGAAGAGGAAGCAGTTTGGTCAATCTGGAATCTAGATGGATCGCTTGGTGAAAATTTGGCTCTCACTTGTTGCCCTCTACCACATCAAATGATGGATAAGGGATTTTGCTTCTTGTGGACCCGGGGCACCTGCGTAGTTGGAAAGAAAGATCGGTCATCTGCATGTATCAGTGGGGATTTGGATCTGGCCCTCGCCCATGTATCTATGTACATATTATAAACCGATGTGCATCACCAAGTGCCATTCCTCTGCATCGGTTCTTCGCTTGCAGAAATGGGAACATATGGGTAGGATGCATGCCTTTGTCACTTGGGCCAACTATAGCCCCCCACCCAGGGGTGGGCCCTCAAATAGATTATTGTGGTTGCGATGTGCTCTAGATAGTAGGGCACTCCTTCACGGATGGT
This sequence comes from Cupressus sempervirens, assembly GCA_028749045.1. Lineage (NCBI taxonomy): Eukaryota > Viridiplantae > Streptophyta > Pinopsida > Cupressales > Cupressaceae > Cupressus > Cupressus sempervirens. The sequence continues at coordinate 436,261,235 of CM053792.1, forward strand.
CATGCCGTAACTATATCTTCCTAACTATAGTTCCCTCCCACCCGCTTACTTTCAAACCACCCCCCTTTAGAATAGTAGGGGGCAGGGTGGGGGGTTATATTGCCCCTACTATTTGCTTGACTAGGGCCGTTGGGAGGAAGATAAAGCAGGAAAAAGTCTATATTTCTTCTATCGATCCGAGCCAGACATGCATCCTTCCCAATGATCGGATGGAATATCAATAGCTGGTGTTCATGGGGAACAATTCAATCCTCATTTCTTTCGGTTTACTATATCCGAGTATCCCATTATGGAGTGGCATAGGTGCCCTACTATTCTATGGCAACCATCATTACGGGGGGCGAGCAAGCAATGCACAAATAGACAGCTCGGAATCAATCGGTGGCATTATTTGATTGTCTTAATTAGGGTAGGGGCCCCCCTGCATGCCCCTACTATTCTAAAGGGTCTATCTGCAAAGGGCCTATAGTTTATCTAGGCGCTTTCTTCACAGCCAGCTGAGCAGGGCCTACCCACTCCACATCCCAATGTGGTCGACCCCCCCTTGAGATTCTTGTAGGGCCAATTCCATCCATGGCTAGTTCGTATCTCAATCCGAATCAGCTGACACATCACAACTTTGAATGAAGGGGTGGCGGCTCATCCATCTCATCCAATAGGCGACGTCTGCTTGCTGGGGGCATCCAACTATATCCGAGCAACAATATCATTCACCGATTAGCTAGAACCTTTAATCGTAGGGGCCTCCTCGGTAATTAGTCCATCAAGACATAGGCAATCGACCCTACTATTAGAAGGCACGGTCACCACAAACAAAAGTGCCATGGCACTACCTCGAGCCGTGGTACGCATGGGTATAATGCTCATCGACAATAGGAGTGAGGGAGGGATGCAAATGGTATAACCAACACTCCTAGAAATTACTATATCCAGGGCCCCTACCCTACTATTTCAACCCCCCCCCCCCCCTTTTCATAATAATAGGCTACTATTATTTACATCCGGTGCGGCAATAATCTGCAACTTATTCTAGAGGGGGCCCCCCTACCATTCTAAATAGGGCCTATCCTATCCTATAAAAAGAATGGGGGAATGGGCCCCCCTTCAGATTATTGTAGGGGGTATGCATGCAGGGGCACGCCCTATCCCTATTATTATAAATAATAGGGCCCGCCCATTTTTGTCTAAGCAGGGGCCCTAGAATTCTATGGGCTATAGGAAAATAAAACACCATCAAAGGCATAGGCAGGAACATAAGCATTTGAACCAGAGCCCCATTTATAATAGTAGGCACAAGATCGTGTCGTTAGATCAAGTAGTAGTTACATCAATTGAAGATCCATAGCACTGTAGAAGTCTCAGCAGTGGCAGGGGGGCAATTATAAATTGAGAACTTGTTCTAGTGGCCCAGCCCCTACTATTCTATGGGTGCAAACCCAGCTGAATAGTAGGGGCCCATAGAATTGTAGGGGCAAAAGACGTCTGCTGATCCACCAATAGCATAAGAGCAAGCACCACTAGCAACAGAGGTAGAGGCCCCTACTGCAGATGTGTAAGGGTTGTGGAAGTATCTGTTGCCCTACAATAATAGGCCAATATACGGCATATCCAATTGATTGAGAAACAAACAGTGTCAATCCTACCAAATAATATTCCCTCCCACCCAGCCTGCTGGGGCAGAGGTTACAGAGGCAAAGGTAGAAAGCTAGGATAGGAAGTGATGCTTGCCCTTCAGCTTCTGGTCCCGAATCATAACTTAGTAGAGGTGAAGCCCCCTTACCCCCCATAAGAATAAATAGTAGGGATTCCCGGTAGGGTGGGGGCAACAACTCATAGGGGGGGTAAGGGGGGCCCCTTACAACTAATTGACGAAAGCCAGTAACCAAGGTTTACCTATAACCCATTGATTCACCTTTGGTAGCAGCAGTATACTCGCTAGTTCCCCTACTATCTATAGGCAAGCATAGCCTATTGCCTATAGATAGTAGGGCCCATGTCCTACTCTCTATAGGCATGGCATTGATAACCACCAACATAAGTAGAAGCAAAGGTCGGTAGAGTAAAGACAATAGAGCCCTTAACAGTAGGGACATAGGCTGGAGCGAGCAATATTATGACTTATGAAATGGGTTCACAATTACTCCAGCCACCATCCATCATATATGTAAGTCATTCTCTAGTGGCATCCCAATCCTATCGTCACTCTATATACAATGCACCCTTGGGCACCTAGGAAGAGAAGCCCTGCGACACCAAACAGGGAATAACTCTGAAATCTCTCTATCAGAGAGAAACCAGGCTGATGGATTGATCAGGATAGGTGGATAGGGCCAGGGGCCGCCTTGCCAACAATTATAGAAAGGGGCCCCTAGCAAGGGATGCCTAGCCTAGCTCCCCCACCCCACCAATTGAATCGCCCACAATTTAATAGGGTAATAGCTAGTGTAGTAATAGCTAAAACCCTGATCTCAGGAGAACAGTTCCGCCTATTATTCTATAGGCTCACCCGGATTGCTTGCCTATAGAATAATGGGCATGAGAGAGGTATCGATAAGCATCCATCCATAGTCAGAGAAACCCCGTCACTTTCTCTCTCTGCCCCCTCGTTCTGTAGAGGCTCTTCGGCAAGGAATGTGCTCCTATCACTAACGCCCTACATGCAGGGTAGTGCATGCCGCCCCTACAATTCTATGGTATGGTAGCTCATTTGATCGAACGAAGCCGGCCAGGCCCTACCAAGGAACTGGCCTGGGCGAGAAGAGGTAGTAGGGGATAGGCTACAGCGCCTTTCGCCCATAAAATTTTAGGCCGGATATGGATTACTTGAATCAAGCTTTATTAAGTTGCCCTCAATGCATCACTCGGTAGGTCTTGGGGATGGCCAGTGACAGAGGGAATAGATCCGATGCTAAAGCCCGTGAATAATATAAGGCAGGGGCCCACCTGCCTATGAATAGTAAGGGCATACTGCTTCTCTGTACTGCCCGCCCAACCCCTGGCAAATAGTAGGGCCCCTGGCATTACGAATAGTAGGGGCCTCCCCCAGCCCTTACAATACTATAATAGTTCTCCCTTTGCACCACTGTCATTCATTCTGGCAAGGAATCGACCTAGAACAACCCAAGGTTTCTACCTCTGCATCGGCCTGCCCCTATTATTATATTATTCGGCACAGGTGCCCATTAGAATAGTAGGGCCCTGGCCCCTACTATTTTAAGGGCTCCTCCCACCCCAACTAGAGTTTCCCACCCAACCCAACTGTTGGTGTTTTAAATGGTACTAAAACTACTAAGCGAAAAAAAGCTTAATACCAGAATGACAGTACATACACAACCTAAAGACTAGCCTATTCTTATCAACAATTGCATAATGTAAGGTATTTGGACCCAACTTCAACAAAACCACAAATGGTTTTCTACTCTTTTGGCTCTGCAAAACCAGGGTGGGTATACCCAGGGATGGTTCAAACATGAAACGACTATATGAGGATTATTCTTAGTTTCATTTTGATTCTCATTTCAAAATCCTCAAATATATATATAATTCTTACTAATCTTGCCAAAACACATCCCATAAACAGATATGACCAAGAAGTCTTCTATAGATCTGTAGACGTTTTCAACAACAATGGCTAATTGAAGCTAAAAAGATTTCATGCAGACAAGTGCTGGCCAACTTTGAAGATCTACAGGAAATAAAAGTAAAATTTGAGTTGATGATGTATTTGAACAACAATTTGTAAGATACTTCTCTTTTAGCTGAAATAACTTGATCAGTGCCTAATCCATTGGGGTTTCAGAGTCTATAGCAAAATATAAGATCTAATCTGTTGCCTTACAATAAATTGTATCAGCAATTCTTATTAGAATTTATCATTCAAAATCCTTTTCAATACTTAAGGAAACTTATCACATTCATCAAAGCTTTTACTTAATCCATTGAATTAACAGCAATGATAGATGGATATACAACCTAACTAGATTGCATTCAATTGCACAGGCTTTTACTCATACAACATCAAGGTATCCAAGTATTGAGTAGGAGATAAAATTCAGAAAGAACTGATATGGGGACAGTTCATAATTTGTATTCATTTCCTTTGAAAATGGTACATCTTTTACAATAAACTCAGAAAAGCCTTCAGAAATAAACACTGTTCATTCTATCTTCATGTACTTTCAGAAAATCTTTCAGAGAAACACATTACAAACTTGCCTTCAAAATTTGAACCAAAAACTAGACTAAGCACAATACTTAGAAGAAAAGAATTCGGACCCTTCTTTAGCCTTGGGATCTCACTTAAATAGTGTGAGATGCAACAAGCTTCAGGCTAAACAAATGACAGGTGTCCTTTTAAAAACAGGAACAAAATAACAGAAAGGTTCATTACAACAAACAATTCTTGGTGGGTCCCTTTCTGTTATGCTTCTTATTTGTTGAGATACAAATAAAAACAATCTGATCTTACAATCAATCTTCATCCTCGGAGTAAGTAGCCATGAGGTTTGAAAGTGATGTGTTGTCTTCATTTATCTGTAAATCTACTTCAGCCTGTGGAGTTTCTGTGTCCTCAGTATTAACTTTGGGGGTGATTGCTACTTTTTCACCTTCTTCCTCATCATCTTCTAAGATTTGTTCTAGAAACTGACTTTTCCATTTATTAAAAAAATCATCCTCTGGCCAATCAAAACTTAGAGCTTCTATTTGTATCTTTATTAAAGAATTTGCACTTTCTTCTAAATCATCAAATTCTTTCTTCATAGCGATATAAAACAACTGTATTTTTAATAGCTCTCCACTTGTATTTGCCCAAAACTAGTGGCCAGCCTCACTCATAATGTTTATTATTCTTTCATTGAATAACTCATCTATCTCCCTGTTCCATTTTTCCTTTACCTTTAATGTATCAACAGATTCTAAAGCACAAGAAAATAGAGTGAATTTTTCAGCAATATATTTGGAAAAACAGAGTGTCAATCTTCTCTGTAAAGAATCTCTTTTATCACCAAAATTTTCTAGCTTATTTAACAAATCAAAAATCTTCTCAACTTGGTGATAAGGCATTTGGACGGCAGATATACATATGATTGTAATATCATTATTTCTCTCCCTCCATTTCTACGCTAGGGAAGTCAGTCTATCCTTTTCTTTATTCAACTCATCCAAAAAGGTTATAATTCTTGTCAACTGATCATAAAAAGTTGACCATTGTATTTTATCCCTCAAATATATTACACCTTGCTTTAACTTTTCTTCATATTGATTTCTCAATTTTATCTGCAACTCATGCAACTTTATTTTTCTTCTTCAAATTCCTCTACAGTATAGAATTGTGGCCTTTCAGGGGTGTCAGGTATTTCAATGATAGGGGTTGATCCAACAAATGACTGTGGAGGGTACATAATTCTAGGCACACTGGATTCTCCCACCTTTCTTTTCCCAAGTATCTTCTCCAATTGAGATACCCTATTTTCCAACTCAATTCTCTTTTTTACTTCTTGATTGTAGGCATCCACCACTATTTCATACTTATTCTGCAAATCAATAATCCTAGATCCTCTTCTTAATGACCACATAACAAGGGAAGCTTGATCATTACTAAATGTTGTCCCTAAGAATTCCTTTTTATCTGGATCCTGCAATCCTAAATTATTTGATATAGAATTAAAAATTAATGCATTAGCAATATCCCAATTGGGCAATAATAAAATATTTGCATTCTTCACCATCTGTCTACCCTCATCAGGGGTTATATTTTGGAATTCCTATATCATCTGTTCTTTTATTTGATTCTAAATGGAGGCTTCATCCATTTCTAGATGTTCTGCTTTCATATCCCTACACCTTTGTTCAAAAATGTGCATGTTTTCCCTCCATGCAAACTGATGAAAAGCCCTAGATTTAACAAAACTGTTATCAGACAAAAATTGTTGACTGGCCTGTTCCAAAATAGGGTCTAATTCCCTTCCTCTAAAATCTGCTACAGTCAATTCAAAACTTGGCACAGGAGGCTCCTGGGGGTTCCCTTCATCAATTTCTGCTTGAGTGACAAAAACTCCTCCTTGCGACCCCATTTGTTCGATTTGCTCATTGGTGAGCTGCTCTTCCTCAATTCTCATTGGAGTTTGGGAAGGTGAGTAACCTTCATCATGGGATTCTTCTTCCCTTATTATTTTTCTTCTTTTGGGAGAAGGTTCAGGGGGTCTTTCTTCAAGGACAGTACTAGTAGATTCAATTACCTATTTTTCTTTGTTTACCATGGGCATCTGCTCCTGAATAACAGTATATCTTGTCCTCTTTCGGACAACTAGTGGACCTACTCCTATGTTAGGGGTGAAACCCAGTTTTCTCATAACTTCTCTGGCTTTATCTAGAAAATAATCAATAAAATGTTGTTTCTTTTCATTCATTACCTCCATTATTTCTGAAAATGTACTCATGAGTTTATTTATCCTATCTGCATTATTTGCAGCATTATTAAGAGGACTGTAGTCTTTGTCAAAACAATTAATGAATTCCAAAACTTTTGAATAGACTCTCCATTTTTCTTTCTTTGTTTCTTGTTCCTGGATAGAATATTCATTCCTTATTATATCTTCGGGGAAATAAAATTCATGCTAACTTGGACGAAGCTTGATTCTATGTCTAAGAGCAGAATTAAATAAATCTTCTATGTCACAAAAATGGGCATGAGATACTGCCATCTTATACCGATCCAAAAATTTGTAGAGGAAGATCCATCCTTCTTTAGTGATTACAAACTGATGAGCTAGAGTGCAAGTAGGAAAAATTGATCCTGTTCCTCTTTTGTGCAAAAAGGTTTCCTCCACTCCTCCCAACTGCCATAAAAATTCAGCTACCCCTACCTTTAAAGGTACCTGATAGGGTAGTACCATGGGTGTCCCTTTGAAACCATAGACCCTAATGACAGTTGAGACTGGATATGGGATGATATCTCCCCAATTATGTGACACTTTTAAACTATGGGGTCTATCCATAGGCCTAACAAGATGCATTAGTGCTTTAGGAATTCTGGGATTATCACTCAATATGAGGCATCTTAGTTTAGAAGCAAAATGCCTATCAAATCTAACAAAACTAGCATTTTCTGCCTCCCAAGTCATGTCTGCACTCCACAATTGAACTGGTAGTGCCTCCCCCTCTTGTTCCCTATTTAAAACCATTTCTTTAGCAAAAAATGTAGCCCCCTTAAAAAGAAACATATGCATCAATAGGGAATACTGACCCCAGACCTTTTCCACCTTGCCCTTTGCAATCCCCACCAATCCATTGTGAATCTCATTAGCCAGGTAAGATGCAAAATCAAAAATTATTTCTACACCGAAAGAAAAGATTTGGGCGATCATATACATGAAGCTCACTGGAATAAAATCTTCTTCGCCCTCTCCGAAGACTCTACACAGGGTCCTGTATACTTCTACTGCCCTGGCATTAAAGCATGATTTCTTGAAAGGTTCTTTAGAAGAAGATGTTATTGCTGGTAGATTTCCAATCTTACCTATGTGGGCTTTCAATGCACCTTGTCTAACTATATCCCTTTTGGACATATATTCTTTTTCTAACTCTATCAAATTAATGGGCACATGATACATGGTGAGAGGTCCCAGACCGAAAACCTTCCTAATTTCTTCTAGACTGATGGTAATTAAAACCTCACCATCCATTCTTCTCACTACCTTAGTGGCTGGATCATAGCTTTTTGCTACAGTTTCAAGCAGGTCATAATCCATAAACACACTGGGAACAACAAGCTTTCCAAGGTCAAAATTCCATATATTGGCATGAGGGGCATATAATTTCCTCTCTGCAAACCATTTTTTGAATAGACTCAAACCAGTTTGAGAAGTTTGAGCATCCTGAACCCAATTACCCTTATCATAAAGTCCATCAGCTATCCTTAGCCTAGGGTTCAATGAGGTTAACCTCTTAACTTGTGATGTCTCTACAGTAGACTCAGGAAGCAACTCAAGCAAATCATCATGCACATTCCTATCCAAATAATTTACTGCACCTAAAAATCCCTTCTTTGGAGGCATCTTGGACTTATTTTTCACAGAACTGGAAATCCTACAAGGATTATGGTAGTATTACTTACTTGAATTTTGTCTTTTTTTTCCTCTGTATTTCCGCAAATTTTCTACAAACAGACAACTTCAGAATTTCTACCAGACTTTGGCACACTTTCCTTCAGTAATTGCTTTTGCACAAGGATGGCTTCAAATCTTTGCTCGCGTGAGATGAAACTGATGAAAACTCTCTGTATTATACTCTATTTTTTCTCATGGATGATGCTTTCATGTCTAATTAATACAAGAAGTGGCACTACATTTTGTATTTAAAACTGCGTCGTCGATCTTTAAGGATCCTACGATCATGTGATACGAAAAGAACAACTAGGAGTTGCATTTGACATGTCAGTCACTTTACCCAATGAGAAATTACCACGTATATCATTCTTTCCTTGATGGCACTTGTATCTGGACCCATTGATATTTGAGTACACGTGTCAGCATGTCGCTACTTCATTATGCATAAAAAACAAGCATCTTTCCATAGCGAAGCAGCAACAACCGTCAATCTGATTCAGAATCAATCAAATGATATGCCATTAGGTTTGCTCAGAAAGAAAGCGGTGGGCCCTATTTTCTATGTCGCTATAATTATCTCCCTTGCAACTCTTCATAGCGAGAAAACGACAGTCATTGATCACATACTCAATCAAGGGTGAGGAAACTACGTAGGGTCTTCTAATTCATACTCGCTATGTCGCATGGCTTAAAGAATATGCAATTTTGCATAGCGAGGTAGCAAGGACCATTGATTCTGTTCCAAGTTGACATTCAGGATCTCTTTGCTTATTCGGACAGAAACGCATTAATGGAAACAAAGATCTCTGCATAACTGGCGCCTGTCAAAACTTTATTGTAGTTCTAAGTATCATTCTACGTCACCAAAGGTCACCGCCGATCTTTCTTTTTTACGGGGCCTCGCTACTTCGCTAATGGTAAAGTATCTGATTTTTCTGATAGCGAGGTAGCGAGATCTGGCATTTTGAAGAATTTTGTATCGGGAAATGCAAGGGGCAGAAGATAATAATTATTGTTACTTAAATTGCTTCTGACAACGGCATTTATGACTTGTCATGCCACCTGGTGAAGTCGAGGCACTGGCAAAATGTAACGTCACCACCACTTCAAACTTTACAGGACCTCACTACTTCGCTAATGGTGAAGTGTCTAATTTTTCTGATAGTGAGGTGGTGAAGCATCGAAAAAATCATCATTCCGGCTCCATTTTTAGATATTTTACTGGGTCCCTTTTCCTGTTTGGATGGTAGTTGCAACGTGTACCTGCATAATAAATCATTCAAAAAACTAATATCCGACCACCATATCTTCACTTTGTGGTCTTGCCTTGTAAAAAACTCAGCACTCGCTACCTCGCATGGCTTAAAAAGCATGCAATTTTTCATAGCGAGGTAACGATAGCGGTAGATCTGCTTGGATTTGACGGTTAGAACGATTTAGAAAAAGGGAATCTCGGGGAAACAAAAAGTTTAGAATGGACAGAATATTCTTCTCATTTGAAAATTTAAAAGTTTCGCGCCTGACAGTTAATGAACAGATAGAACGTAGGGTTTTCATGAGTTTTTTCTTATGGATAGATTACCTAGAAAACCTATGTTTCAAAATAAATTGCTGACTTTTCTATAATTTAACAAAAACTTCTGTTGCACAAAAAGTCAGACCAACAGTTCCAACACCAACTATAGAATAATCTAAAAGGAGGGGCACCCACCCCCTACTAACAACTCTATTTTTGGGGGGTAAGGGGGGAGGACCTCCCTCCCACCCCTTATGAACGCATTAATGAACTGATGCCCCCCGATTCATTTTTGAAGAAGTTGACCTCATTGATTGAGTGAAAGTATCCCTGCCATTGACAGATAGAGATCGAGGAGTCCTACAATTCTATGGCTACCGGCCATGAGAAAGGCCTATAGAAACAATGGGGAGAGAGCAAAGGTGACGTAAGGAGTTTAAGTCGTAGGGTTCCCGTGCGTGCAGAGGGCGAAGCCATAAAGAGTTGACAAAGTCTTCGTTCAATTGTTTACCTTGAGTGGATCCCGATCCTGTTAACCGTGAACCAACCCCAGTCCTCGTTAATCTACCAACAGCAGTATCTTCCAAATCAGCACCATTACTAGTAGCACATCGAGATCGGGCCCCTCCCTAGAATTTTATGGGCTATGGGGTTGAAGCCTATATATTCTATGGGCTAGCCCGTCAGTTTTGGATCCGTATCCAGTGGACCGGCACCACCAATTGAAGTAACAGCACTAGCCCTACTAGTTGAAGGGCATAAGAAGACCCGATTGATCGGGCCCTATATATAATGGGGGGGCACCACTTGTAGGGACATAGGAGGTGGTTGATCACCCAGTAGCAGAGAGAGCCCTAGTATAAGTGACTATTTTGGCACCAGAGACAAAGGTAGCAAAGCCTATTCGAGGAGACCCCTTTCAATAGTAGGGCCCCAACCTCAGATCCCCAAAAGAATAAGAGGCAGTATAGACTGTAGCAGGGTCTCCGGTTGGGAGTTCAAGTTGCAGAGCTAGCTGATGACACTAGTGAACCAGCACCTAACTTTCCCTTACTTGAATGCCCTACTATCTATAAGGCAGGCAAGCGATAACCTTACCTTCATTATCATTCAGGTAATGGATAACCTTTAGAATAGTAGGGAACTATATCTTCTGGCCCTGGTGAATATTATTGTTTGGTGGGCGGGAGGTATATGGCTCGTAGGGGCCCTACTATTCTAATGGGCTCATGAATTCTCCCATCCTTCCAACTAGTTCTCGAACCCAACTTCCTTACAGACACAAATGCATTCATTCTTTTGCCTGCTTTCCGAAACTAATAAAAAGGATATCTCAGGCATAGTTGGGAGCTGGTGTAAAGGGCAATGAAGGACTACCGCCAGTTTGAAGGATAACCTTCCTTCTGAACAATCCATATTTTTGTTCAGGACATTCATCTGAACATCCTAACTGAGAAATGTTCGGGTAGTCATTGGGAATGATGATCCAACGGTCTTGAGTTGATATCCATCCTTCACTGCTCCACCGGCCTTTACACCAAGGACAAGACTATCTTTGTCTCCTGTCCTTACAAGTGTTCCTTATAGATAGTAAGGCTCTCCTGGCAGGGCCTTCCGGATGGATTCTTGCCTGGGGGTGAAGGATGGAAATGAAGGATCCCTTATAGATAGTAGGGGCCCTTATAGATAGTAGGGAATAATTTAATAGTAGGGTGGGCAGGCACCTCCCTTTCTCGCGAACTGCCTTCCTTCCTAGCTCCTCGTTCCTTGCCTCCCTCGAACATTAACTTCCTTTCGGATAGACACTTTCTTGCCTCCTCGGTAATAGTATAAAACAAAATAGTATAATGGAAAGCAAGCACAGTGCCTCTTATAAATAGTAGGGCAAATCAAATGGATGTTTCTCGTCAGTCTACTCCCTTGCTAACTAAACTGGCACTTCCTCCAATTCACCGGGCACTCAAGCCTTCATGAACTCTTCCCATGCCTTAGGAAGAGTTTAGTTGGATGGCTAGACTAGCAACTTGTCCTCCCATCCTATCTGAGGGAAGGGATCTATAGTTGTCCTCCCATCTGATTGTCTGGTGGCATCTATATGTACGTAGATGAGCGATCACAAAGATGAAGATAAGAAGAAGATAACTATCCATCAATCATCCCATTAGGCTACACCCGCAGGGAGTTTCCCTTTACTCTATAGCCCTACTATTCTAATGTAGGGGGCCCTACTATTTTATGGGGGACCTTCCAGATAGAAACAAAGGAGGGAGAGAGTTCAAGAGCTACCCACCCTTCATTCTTCTCCATCGGGCCATCCTAACTGTTTTCTTATCCTTCCCTCACCCTCGGTTGCCTAACTAACTATAGTTAAGGTAGGTTCCTCTTCTGGAAGAAAGTGCTAGGGGTGGGGAGGTGATGGATGTTACTACACTGGAAGGAAGGCTAGGCAAGACAGTTGTTGTTAATTGCCCATGCTTTTGACTATAGATTGAAGGGCTCATCGCTCTACAGCATGAGCTTTAAGTTCCGGACCCCACAACGTTTCATTTTACCATCGACCCCCCCACCCAATAGAATTCTCCCTCTCACCGACAAGAAACCTACTATTCTATGGGCAGCAGGAAGGAAGTAACGTCACTACCGAGGGAAACTACTAGAACTACTAGCAACTAGCCCTTTATAATAGTAGGGCCCATAGAGATGGTCCCCAGCATCACTAACACAAGCTACTGTGGATCGAGTTGTTGGTGTGCATGTGAGCATATGTCGATGATCACTTGATGATCACACATAAAGGGCCCCTTTTTAGATAGATAATTCAAGGGAAGGGTCGTTATTGGTGACCAAGCTTGACAGGGAACAAGTTTCTATATTCCCACACCTTGGGCCACTTTGCATGATCACCCTTATCTCACCTGGTGCCAGGAAGGGACCCATCGAATTCATGCATACAGAGCTGCCCTCATTCTGGTCCAATAGGTTGGTTGGGAGACCTCTGCATGTGCTTCACCAAGCATTATTTGAGTAGGCATGCTTGCAAGGTGAGATGAATAGAACCAAGCAAGAATGTGGTGGGAGCAATTGGTGTTAGTTACTCATTCGGGAGATGTGAGGGGAGAAAGGAAGCACCGAATCATTTTCCATCATTTCCTTTGGTTCCATAGGGGCAATCTTCGATCTAACCCAATTATTGGGGCCTAACAGCTTTTAGAGTAGATGGTAATGATTCAGCCCATTCCTCTACGAGTTTTTACCCCTTTCTTCTCCAGACAAACAGCGTCACCCAGGCAAACCGATGGAGTTGAGCGCCCAGAGACTCCTTGAATAAGCGGGTGGTCCCACCCAAACTTAGATGGTGGGAGGTTGATGCTTGATTCAAATTGATCCTTGATTCATTGTTTTCTTTTATTCGAGACCATTTTCTCGGGAATCAGGAAACTATGTCCTAATGTCCTTGCTCGGGAACTATGATGGGCTTACTACTTAATAAACATGCCCCCTAACTCACTATTGGGGTAGAGGGGGTGGTGGCTTAATAAAAAGCCTTCTGGGCATTTTTGGTTCCCAAACCAATCTCTAGTTTGCGCCATACGAATAGTAGGTCACTTCCAAATAGGATTAAATAGTCCCACCATCCACTCTTTCTGATTTGGATCTAACCAATCTGCCTGGTCACCACATATCCAAACACACTATGGTAATCTACAACTTCTATCCTATGACTCACTTTATTCACCTCATCTGATTCTGCCTCCACAGAATGAGTAGAGTATTTACGCCCCCTACTATTTTAAGGGCTCCCACCCACGAGCTGGGAGCTATCTTTTCTCTCTGACCAAACCCCCATCCCATAGAATTATAGGGTGATCAATCCTGCAACCATTTTGTCTCCGTTTACCCAAAGAAGGGGCAGGGTCATAGAGCCATGTACGATGCCAGTAAGTGTGATTTGATGCCTTCACAACCTTTGCCAACCTACCTACGTATCCGGTAAGTGTCTCAGCCAAGGATTGGTTTCTATAGCTTGAACTAGCGGAGAAATCTACCCATAGACTAGTAGGGGCCGGGTAGATAAAATGAAATGAATGTTACGTATAGATGGATAATGTTCTATGGGCTTGCAACGGCCCTAATAGGCCTAAAATTCCCCTAGCAACAGATTCTTCTATGGGCCTCGTCGGACCCTACCCTACCTTACCCTTATAATAGTAGGGGTAGGGCCCCCTACATAAACAGATTATTCTATGGCTATGGCTATGGCGCACCTATAGAATGGTAGGGTTGAATGCCCTAGGAAAGATTACGGGCTAACCTATTGCCATGGTAGGCTGAACCCCCTACTATTTATAGGTAGATGAGGGATAACGGAAGCTGCGAAGATTCCAGGATACCCGATTTCAATAATCTTTCGGTAGATAACTATTCTGCATGGGGGGGCATAGAATTGTGTGTGCAGAGGGCTGGCAGGCTTATTAATTATAGTGGAAGGGGATTATAGCCAATTCTGACGGATGCTCCTTTTCACCATGCAGGGACCGAACCAGCAATGCATGGACTGGACTGGAAATGCATGCCTTAGAATAGTAGGGGACTAGGGGAGTTTGTAGGGTTGCATGGGTGGCATGATGGATCAAAACTTCTATCATTTCCCTCCATCATCTCCTGCTTTAGAATAGTAGGGGCCAGGTGTCTAAGGGCTCTATCAATCCCCACCCAAGTTAGGCTCATCTCCTTCCAGCTCCTCAATGAATGCCTCTGCAGGTTTATGAAAGTCTAGATTCCTCGATGCCTAGATCTCCCAATGAATAATGGGAGCAGATAGATAAGCAGCCTACTTAATATTTATGTTAATGGACAGACAGGACAACCCTCCCACCCTGAAAACATGCAGGGGAATCCTCTGCAGGAGGAAGGATTGGATGGATGGCCCTGGAAGGGAAGGGGATAATTATTGGATGGACGGGCAGGACAGGATAGGATTAATTTGGGACGGACAGGATAAGGCTCCCCCGCCAAGCTAGATGGACAGGATAAGGCTCCCCTACCCGCCAGGACATTAATTCTGGACAAAACTGGCTGGAAGGGAATGGATGTATAGAAAAGGACAATGCCTATATAGATAGATGGGGCGCCCCTACTATTCTAAGGCCCCTACAATTTTTATGGGTTGGTTGCCCCTACTATTCTAAAGGCTAGCAGGTTAATGCCATAAAGATGGGTAGGGATATTGATTGTGGAGTGTGGGTTCCCTACTATTCTAAGGGCCACCAGCATCGCCCCTGGCGAATAGTAGGAAATAATCTGTTTAGGGGGAATAGTAAGGGTCCTCTGCATGCACCAATCTATAGCCAGTTTCCCACCCAACCCTGTAGAATCATAGGGTTCCCAGGGGGGCTAAAGTCTCCATAGGGCGCCCCCCCCTACGGCGTTCGCCCTATGGCCTGGGTTCTCTATTAGTTGGTGGCCCACACTCGGAAGGATAAGATTTGATAGATCCTAACCCCATGGTAACCATCGAATTCTAGTTGATGGGTGGGGGAAACTATAGTGATGGGAGGCATAGGCCTTATTGGTGGTATTTCTATTAGTGGGAGGCATCTGAAAGAAGGATATATAGAATTATATACTACATATACCTACCAAATAATTCATTACTCAATATCTACAGGGTCCCCTGGCAAATAGTAGGCACAGTCATGTCCGCGAGACACCATCCATTCTTTATTTTCGGCTGGACAACCGACAACCAGACATTCTTTCTCCGGACTTGCCCCCTCCCCGCGGGCATTCATGTTACGACTATGGGGTAGGGGAACCTTCTATTCCCACCCAACCCTGGCCCGTAGGGGGGGCCAGGGCAACTATAGTTTCCCACCCACCGGTTCCCTACTGGTGCAGGGGCATAGTTATCGTGCATCAAAACTAACAACGATGCAAAGGCCCCTATTGTTTCTATGGTCCCGGGTGCCTGGTGGGGGGAGTTACAGTTGCATTTGTCCAAGTCCCCTGTTCAAAAAAATTGAAAGGCAGGGCACCCAGCTTCTTCAATCCATAGTTAGCGAAGGGTGGGTCCAGTTCGTCCCCCATCCCCTAGTATCGGGTAGGGCGAGCCCCGGGGGAATTCACGGATGTGTAAAGTGGTATTGATCCATTGTTCGGTAGTGCAGGAGTGAAAGCCATTGATCGAGGCTAATCCAATCTCCTCCCACCTCGGGCAGCCAGCCGGTAGTAAATAGATCTGATCAAGAGGGGAACACCTCTCCCAATGAAGGTCAAAATAGGTCCAATAGCAAGTCAGTCTCTTCCATGCTTCAATCCCACCCCCTGCCCTACTATTCTCAGCCATTTCTTTATTCAGATGAGGGGTAGTGGGATTGAATGCATTCTTACCTCCTGCCGGTGGGAGCGACCAAAAGGGACCTATCTGCTGCAATTCGACATCAATCCCCTACTCTTCAAAGTGCTTATGGGTAGGGGTAATCGAGACCTTGGGGTAGTGGGGATCAAAAATGCTAAGTCCAGCAATGGCGGGTTAAAGGAAGGGTATAGGGTCTTGGCCATGCATTGATCCCCATCTTTCTTTCCTACTGGCCTATCTGATCATTCATAGAGTGGGGTGGGAGCTATAGCCAAAAGAAACTATAGGCATGAACCCTGCATGCATAATTATTTCTCCGTAGGGACCCTCTGCATGCATGCTGGTTGACTATAAAGGTAGGGCATCATTGCCAGATTCTATACTACACATGGGTGGGCATGTCAGCATGCAGAATTGACCCCCTCAAATTCTATGGGCCGGACTGCCAGGGATAGTTTCCCATATAATTTGAGGGGCCGAGAACCCTATGGTTCAACATGGCATCAGCCTGCTAGAATAAGGCCCCCCACCCCCTCTATGATAAGTTGCCCCCTCCCCCCCCACCCTGCTGGGCATATTGGCTGGGGGGGGCCTTTACTATACAGGGGGGGTGTCTTTTAATCTCTCTATAATATCTAAGCTATATAACTAGGTTGGTTATGAAATACAGCGAGAGAGAATGAATAGGCAGGCCTCGTTTCTATCGGTCGGTATGATTGGAGGAGGCTCCCTCACTCAGCCCTCCCTCCTCCCTGCATATGCTTATGGTATCATTAGAAAAATTCATGTCATGGGCTCAGCTAATCAATGACCAGAGATGATGTCACCTTCTTTCTTTATGCATGTGCACCCTGCCCCGAGCTTGCTTGCCTAGATCAGTTGAGAATATCATGGCCATAGAATTGTAGCAGGGGGTCACTCGCTTTTAGCTTGCACAACCTACTACTCTTCGAAGAGGCATCTCTGACCTTCCCTTTCTCAATGAGTTAGATCAGAGTAGTTTCAGTCGACCATGATAGAATCTCAAGGCTTGCCAACGGGATCCCACCCACAATAATCTATTTTAGGGCATCTATTTTCTAAGTCAGGTCAGGGGGCCCCTCCCTATTCAATCAATAATGAGAGGCCACCTTCTCTCTTGCTTGTCATAGCAACATTCTCATGCCTATAGTTCCCTTTAGAATAGTAGGGGGCCACCTCGCATCTCGCTCGAGTTCAAGCAGCCCGACTCTCTGGCTCGGCTTTTAAGTAAGTTTTCAGATAGAGTGGAGTCATTCCTATACCTACTCGGAGCATCTCTCATTTCTGGCTCACTCACATTCCTGTAATTTTAGGTTAGCGATAAATGGCTTACTTTCTATGGGTCATGAGGAACAAAAGGACTAGAAGGAATAGGCGCCCTACAATTCTATGGGCTCAGCTAACGATGATGGTGGAGCATTCGATCCCTACGGCCCACTGATAATCTCTATAGATGCAGAAGCCACCATCTCTACAGGGCTACTATGGAAAGGCATTATGCTTGGAATCTCACTACTATAGGGGGATTCTACTGGAATACTATGGGGGTTATTGGGTAGATTGATGCTTATACCTCATAAACCAAAATACCAAAACTTCACCAAAGCCCCCTGTCTCGTCGGGCCATATACCTCTGCACGCACCAGAACACTTCTGTGAAGCCCTCTGCATGCACCAGCCCATAGAATTGTAGGGGCACCACCAACGGAATATACCGTAAGGGGGGCGGCTGGCCCTACTATTCTAGGCTGCCCCTACTATTATATGGCTTTCTTGCATGTTACGTATAGAATCTGCTGCCAACCGTTAGCCGGCTAGGCCTACCCCTACGGAATCAACCTGCATGCCTAGGGCTCTGCATTTTCAAACGCCCTACTATTCTATGGCTTGGACTTTAGAATAGTAGGGATAGTTGAATAATAAGGCTGGCAATTCTATATGTAACATGCCAATGTTACTCTAGTAGGGTGGGTTGGGAATAATAGTTGAATTGTAGGGGATCTAAGAATAAGTAGAAGTGTTCATATTGTCTGCGGGTTCTCGATATTTGCAACTAGAATTGTTACTCTACATGAGCCTGTGAAGCTTTTTAGATATTTTAGGCTCATGTTTCTATGCAAAGGTAGATTATTCCCTACTATGGCAAAGGGGCATGGCACTAGGATGTATAGAATCGAGATGCTAATGCAAGGTCCCCATATAATGTAGGCGTTGCCCATTCTAACCCTTCAAATGGTAGGGGTTCAGGCTGTAGGGGCAGGCTGATGAATAAGAGGGGCCCCCTACTATTCTATGGGCCCTACTATTCTAAGGGCTATGGCCCCTACTATTCTATGCACGGGTTCAGAGGCCCCTACGAGCCAACAACAACAACAATCTCAATGAATTGTCTCTGGGTCGACCCCTACAATTCTATGGGGAACTGACAACTTAATGGGTGGGAGGGATTATAGTCAAGAGAGGGGAATGAATAATTCTAGAGTACTATAGGCACCTAAAACTATATGGCCCAACTTTCGGCGGATAGAGAACTAAATCCCCCCCACTCGGTGGGGCCAACTTTCTCTATCGGGTGAGAAAAAAAGAATTCAGCTGGATCCTGCACCCTTACTGGGTCATTATAGTATTAGCTGGGTGGGTTGACCTATCAAAATAATGGGCACTTTATTTCCTTCTAATCGAGCATTCTTTCTTAAATATCAGATAGCCAACTTTCTTGCCCACCTGGAGCTAGCATTCTTTCGAGTTAGTATGGTCACCATCATAACTCGTTCAAGCTCTATATCAGTGCAGACCGAGTTGGGTTTGAAGCCCTATATATAGTAGGGCCCTACAATTCTATGGTGAGATCCTTGCCCATGAGAATTGGGCGGGTAGGGGCATGCACTGGCCCCTACCAGGCAGATTATTGAAGGCAGTTGGGTGGGTGGGAAGATAGTTGGTGCGGCTGGTCAGCCTAATGAAGGTGCCCGCCAATAGATGAGTACACGATTGATGGAAAAAGACTGGTTCGAAACTCGCTCTATTGATGCATTGGGGGGTGATAGTGAAAATGGAAGACTCTTTCTTTACCACCTACAATTATATGGTAATGAATTGGCAACTGGGCCTGCAACAAAAAATTCATACCATATAATAGTAGGGCCCGTTGCTCTGGCCCCTTATAATAATAGTAGGGGGTATGCAGGGGGTTATCGCCCATAGAATAGTAGGCCTCTACCCATAGAATAGTAGGGGTTGCTTCGAATAAATAAATAGCGGACGTTGGTCGCATGTTATGCCCCTAATAGAAGTAAGGGACAACTACATTAAAGAACCACCACCCTTATCCTTTCCTTATATATGAGATCTTCCTCGAACAGAATTGAAGGGAGAGGGTGCCTACTATTCTATGGGGCCGCAGGTTACATTTATGTAATATGGATCATGCTAGATAGAGCATTTATGTATGACTCAATCGACGCCCGCCTTATAATAGTAGGCAGCTTCAAGTAGGTAGGGTTTAGGCACCCCTACTCTTCTAATGGGCTGGCGGCAAGAACTATATTGGGGGGGAGGGATGAATGTAGAGGAAAGGATAGGGAATTGATAGGAGAGCATTGACTCACTCGATGCACAGGGTTCTAATAGGTCAATCGGTCCGTCCATCTCACTCACTCGGCCAACCGCACTACCCCAGGCGGGCCATGGTGTGTGATCCAATAATGATGGCCATAAATTAATTCCGATGGTTCACTTCATTGGTTGTGTTGGGTGGGGGATCTACCCAACTACCCTCTATGACAAGGTGGAAGGGTAAGGTTGCTGAGCTCAGGACTAAGACCGCTTACTAGAGGACCTTGTTATTCTTCAAATATATCCCCCCTTTCCCTTCTATCTGTATTAAGTGCGTGTGGGGTGCTCTACTTGCTTGTAAGTGCCCTGGAACTTCCTTTACAGCCGGGCATATGAAAACGGATGGATATTACTTAGAGGAGAGGACTTAAATAAGGAATATTACCATGAGTTTCTAATACAATAAGGATGACTAAGGACTTTGTTTTCTTAGACGACTTTCTGCCCCATAGAATAGTAGGGCTGGTGCATTAAAAAAGAAAAGGCTTTACGCCTGTAATCTCCTGCCTAAGAATTAATAGGGTTTACGAAGGGGGTGCTCTCTGTTGTTCATCACGAGCGAAGTGCCATCTCCTCCTACCCCGAGCAAGATAACAACAGTTTCCCTACTCTTCGTTCTTATATATCATGGGACCTATGGAGAGGACCGAGATCTGACATCATCTCCCCTCATGATCAAACTGTGTCCTTGAGATTGGGTAGGAGGAGATGGCCCTACAATTCTATGGGCTTATCCGGAACCTATAAGAGGAGATGGAAGGTTGGCACCGAGAGAATTGACTCATGCATGGGGATCATTCTCGGTGACGAAATAGGTGGGATAGGCAATGCCCTACTATTATAAGGGCTCGGCTCGCTTCATTCCTTGAAGTCGTTCGTCGCTAATCGCCCTACTATTTTATGGACAACCAACCATTTCAGTTCATGCGTGTGATGCCCCTACTATTATAAGGCATAGGCATGCATAGGTCGTCCCAGGATAGGGGAGGGATGAATCAACTGCTAATGGAGATGGTGAACAGCTAATCAATCTATTGCCCTATAATAGTAGGGCTCTAGTTACTTATTGCCTGACTATTCGCTTGACTGGGGGGCCGACCGAAGACGTGGTGGAAGAAAGAGATGTTACAAAATAGCTAGTTTCGATGCAAGGAGGGCCTACCCTAGCATATTACTTACGAGCTCGCTAGTTACTTATTTCCCTACTATTCACTTGACTGGGGGGCCGGTCAACCCCGCCATACTACTAGCCTGAACCAACCCGATCAATGGATGCTGCGATAACAGCAAGAAAAGAATCCGATACAACAGGCATTGAATCTCCTGCACTGCCCTACTATTCTATGGCAAATATTTGGGTGGGAATAATCATCTAATAATAGGGAGCAGACCGCCATAGAATAATCTATTTGGGGGGAATTTATAGGATAGGCAAATCATTGAAGCCAGCAAAGGGCAGGTAGGGAACCAGCAGGTTGAGGTGATTGATCCATTCAAGGTAGAGTGTTTCTAGTATTGCGAGAAGATCCCTGAATGAGAAGATAGCTTGTTAATCCATGACCTAACAACTTCATGAGGGGAGAGGCCGAGCACATGCGGTAGTTATTTCTCGCTCAGACAGATCCCTCCCTCCCAACCACAGAATAAAAGAGATCCACTTCCGCTAGGTGATCGACCCCTAGTATTATATAGGTCGGGATGGCAGGTATAGGTGAAACGGAGCTGGGCCGTGCCCATAGAATAGTAGGGTATTGTAGTTACAAAGGATAAGTAGGGTACACAAGCAGGATTGAATCGGCTAATGAGAAACTTACCCACTTCGATTGATCTCAGCTGACGAATTCATCGAAGCCCCCTACTATTCTATGGGCGATCCCCCTGCATGCAGACTCAATATTGGATTCTTTTGATAGAACCCCCATAGAAAGGAAAGCAATAAGACCTTCTTTCACACGACCATATGTAAAGGATGGAAGGCCTACCTGAAAAATCTATGTATGGGCGCCCAGCGGGTGAAAAGGCCAACTATAGCTATCAATAAAAGGGAGGGCTAGAAAAGAGCCTTTCTTTCTATAGTTGGGATGTGGTTCCATCAGCGGTCATCACGGGAAAGAAAGGTGGGAACAAACACTCTATCCATAACTGATGGGATCGGACCAACCACTTCAGCTAGTCACGCCTCCTTTCTATATAGGGTGAACCAAGCTAGGCCCTGCTCGACTCCGCTATTCGGGGTTGGGTGATCGATCCATCTTCCGGATCAAGAGGCCCTCAAATTCTATGGGAATGAAAAGTAGAGGTAGGGCTGAATGCACGATTGAAATCAGAAGAATACCCCTACTATTATAAGGGATCTGTCGATGATTCTGTAGCAAAATTATCCAGAGGCAGAGGTAGGGGAATAAGGAATTTTTGATCGAACAGTGCTCCCATCACCCATAGAATTGTAGGGCTCAGGTTAGAATAGTAGGGCCAGCAGCTAGGTCATCAGCGGTGATCCACCCACTTGACTAACGAATGAAGCGGGAAGGGATCCTATTCCTCACTTGATTGCCCCACTATTTGATGAGAGGGCTAAGGCCCCATAATGGCAATAGGGAATCAAATCAGTTTTCGCCCCCAAGAAGATATAGTTAGGTTTCGGCATACATATCCGTGTTCGAAGCAAGCCCAACCAATGCCCCCTACAATTCTAATGGGCGTCGGGTTCAGAGTGGAAGGATGATCTTGAAGAGGTAGTAGAAGGACTTGATGGATGGATCTCTCATCGAACACTTGTGGATAAGAGGTAGGGCGGATCGGGTGGATCGGTATCGCCTACATCAATGGGTTCAGGTGGGAAGGAAGAATCAAAGGGTGGTGGGGACGGATGCCCTTACCAACAATAATCTGCCTATAGCCCATAGAATTGTAGGTTAGGGGGCTAGATGCTGCCGGTAAAGGGGCCTGCCATAGGGACGTGAAAGTTACGGTGCAAGGGGCTATGGGGCATGTTACGTATAGAATCTTAGAAGAGAGGTTCTAAATGCGTGTTCTGGTGCGTCTTCACCTGCATGCAAGGGGCCTGCCTACTGACACATGCCCCAGCCAAATATTATTGTTGGGTGGGTGGGAGGTATATTATCGTAGGGGGGCTTGAGACAGATTCTATACGTAACATACAATTATCTCTTATTAGGTTCATTTAAGTTAGTATTAAGTGTAAATTTATTACTTATTAAAAAACTTACAATGGGTTACCCCCAGGACCACTTAGGGTCCCTAGCCCCCATTGCAAGCCACTTCCTGACACTGCATAAAGATAACCTACCCTAAGCTCATGAAATCACAAATCACATAATCATAGAAAAATCATCTCAGTCCTATACAAGTGACTGGAAAGCATCAGAAAGATAATCATAGTAATCACATCAGCTCTCTACGAGCAACTAGAAAGCAACAAGATAAATCAAAGTATTCATCGGCTCTCAACAAGCAACTGGCAATAATCCAACAATATTGATCAATGACTCATAATGGTTATTCAGGTATCTCATAGCATACATTCCGCTATTTCACCAAGACACTGAAACATAATACTCAACAAAACAAATATACTCATCATAAACATACCATCACATACATGGTTGAGCAATAATGATCAAGATCGAGTCAACATGATACCACACTCACAAAAACCCCCAAGCCTCTAGTAGACGTCCTATAATTGGTCAACACTCTAGTCAACCCCAAAAATCCCAAACATATAAAGTATAAGGAGAAAACAAGGTACAAGCACATGTTTTCAATTTTAAGTTGAATGTGGGCTTTCAGTTTCCATTTTCGAGTTTACTAACAAGTGATGGAATACTTTCATTGTTTTCCTTAGTAATTTCCAATATTAACTTAAGTATAAACGGATATTTACCAAATGGTCAATTCTCTAGAAAAAAATATTATTATATTGCTTTTCAAGTTTACTATTATTTATTTATCATTATTATTCTCATTTTTAAATAATTAATATTTATTAATTAAATTTAAATAACAACTATATTAAAATCATTTTTTTTTGTTATTATTATTATTAACATATATATATATATATATATATATATATATATAATTTTTTTGCCAGAATTCAAAATTGAATCTGAAAGACAAATACTTGGCACCCAATCTTTATTTTCTTATCAATATTTTTAAAAAGATTTTCCAATAAGATTTCTACCCTTTCTGATAAGTTTTAACAATTTACAATCTATTGGGGAGAAAATTATACTGAACCATTAAAACATTCCATGTACAAAATAATTCTTCAATATCCAGAATTCACAAGCATGATATATATTCTTTACCAAAATTATCCAGACAATCATTTAGCAAATATGAAGAAGACAGGAATTAAAGAACGTATTTGAATTATGCAAATTTTCACAAGTGTCGACCTAGACACTGATGCTAATTTGCTATGCTCCAGAAATCTGGACACTGATGCTAATTTGCTATTCTTCAGAAATCTGTAGAAAACAATTCCCCTTTCAGAACTTTCTCCTTCTCTGAAATTTTCCTTCTTCTCCTTCAAAATTTCCAGCCCCCTCCAAAAATGAACCCCCAATTGTGATAAAGGAGTTCTCTCCTTAAATCGGGGCACTAATTGTGCATTCCCCTTAGAGAACTCTTTGCTCACACCTTTTTAACTCTTTATTAACTTTCATTTATCTTTCTTTTATCTTTTCCATGCACATACAATAATCTATTAAATTAATTTATTTAATCTTTACTTGACCTCTTTTAAATTGATTTATTTCATTTAATCTCATGCACGTATTATGCAATCATAAAACTTTTAATAATTTAATTTTTTTTTCCCACTTCTAAATTTATTTTTGAACAATAATTTTGATAACTATCTATTAATTTTAGTAATAATATTATTTGGCATTTATTTAAAAATGCACTTCAAATATATATATATATATATATATATATATATATATATAATTAAATTAATTAAATATTATCATGTTCAAATTTAAATTTATAGATTTATTCTCAAATTTAACTCTCTTTTTTTTTATAGAACTCTTTTATATAATTAATTTCTGAATTAATTAAATAAAACATTAACATGACAAATAATTTTCCATTAAATTAATTTATTAATTAAATCTTTTTAATTAGATTTAATTAATAGAAAATTCACCAAAACTCATAAAGTAAAAATACGAAAACCCATCATAGTTAAACACATACAAAATTCAACTAAGGTTTAAAATCATGAATTAATGTCATCTGACGCATTTGAAAGGTAAACGACCCAGATACTTGTCCTAATTGTTAATTAGGACGAATGGCTCAAAGGTTTAGGATTTGGACTTAAGAATTTATCTCCCCTCTCTTACCATTGAGATAATGCGATAGGGTACGCTCATCCTGGCAATTCAGGGAAGTCGATACCCGGTACCTGCAACCTGCATAAAATCCACGCATGTACATACACAATATATACTAAGCTAAATAGGCAATGGCAGGAAGTGGTGCATCGTGTAGATCTCAACTAGCAGGTGACTACGACTCCCTTCCTTAACCATATCATAAACATCATACATAAAGAAAACAAACACGCACACCATACACATGCAGTATGGGGTAAGTATCCATCAGAAAAGACATAGGATAATCCATCTAACTAAACATCATCAATAATCTAACAGCATTTTAATAATCATCATGCACACATGAAGCATAGAGTACCAAGTAATCTCATCATATATCAACTGAGTCTGAAATAATATCTAATAATCTCAAGATAATGCTACTAACTATCAAACATAAAACTTGGCCTAAAAGAGTTTGGCAATGATATCAGAAATGTAACTAGAAAAATGTAGACTAGGGGCAGGCACTACATCCACCCCCCCTAGACTTAGGCTTACTCTTGGAAGCCTACAAACAAATAGGGATATAAATCCCGTAATCTAGATACATCCTCCCATGCAGCCGAAGAGTCATCAGTAGGGTCCCATTGGACCCTTACCTGCTCTATGGTTTGACCCCTGAAGGTCAACTCCCGCTGCTCCAGAATACGAACTAGCTCCAAATCCAGCTACCCGTCCTCTACCTGCAATGCATTCCAATCAAGAATATGTACAACATCAGGAATATATTGTCTAAGTACTAAAACATGGAAAACATCATGAATGCGAGCAAGGTTGGGCGGTAAAGCAAGATGATAGGCAACTGGACCAATCCTCTCAAGAATATCGAATGGTCCCACAAAGCGAGGTGCTAGCTTTGAGCCCTTTCCATAATGGATCGGACTCTTCCGCAGACGTACTCTCAAGAAAACCTTCTCTCCCACAGAAAACTGCTTATCTGTCTTATGTGCATCAGCATACTTTTCTACCTATCCTGTGCCGTTGTCAAGTGCTCTCGGATATGCTCAACCTGTTGCTCCATGTCACGAAGCATCTCAGGACCCAACAGGATGTGATCCTCAAGACTGTCCCAACTCAAAGGTGTACGACAAGGATGTCCATATAAGGCTTGGAAAGGTGCCATGCCAATAGAACTGTGATACCCATTTTTGTAAGCGAACTCCACTAGGTAGAGATAGTCCTCCCAATGAGTCTGCCTATCCATCACGTACATCCTCAACATATCTTCGAGAACCTAATTCACTCTCTCTGTCTGTCTATCTGTCTCTGGGTGATATGTTGAACTGAAATTCAACTGTGCTCCAATATCATGCTGTAGTGATGTCCAAAATGCGGAAGTGAAAACATGATCCCTATCCGAAATGATCTTTTGGGGAATACCATGTAGTCTCACAATGTCGCGCATGAAGACATTAGCTACAGAAGCTGCAGTGTAGGAAGACTTGATTGGTGAAAAATGTGCCACCTTAGTCAACTGATCAATGGTGACCATGATAGCATCATGACGATGAGGAGTCATAGGTAATCCTACTATGAAGTCCATAGAGATGATACCCCACTTCCATGAAGGAATGAGATTTGGTTGCAAAAGTCCTGTCGGATGCTGGTGTTCTGCCTTGACTCTCTGACACTCAAGACATCTAGCCACAAAATCAAAAATGTCGCGCTTCATCCCGAACCAATAGAATAAATGTCGCAAGTCTGCATGCATCTTCTTAACACCTGGATGTGTCGAGTAAGGTGCACGATGGGCCTCTGATAGGATAAATATGCAAAGCTCATCTAGTAGTGGCACATAGATCCTTCCTAAATGTCTCAAAAGGCCATCTGACTCTAGGACATAGCCAAAAAACTTACCCTCCAAAGGTCTCCCTGAATTGATCTCACTGTACACCTCCAGATATCACGAATTGGTGGGGAGTGCCTGAAGTAT
The DNA here is from genome assembly GCA_028749045.1 of Cupressus sempervirens. Lineage (NCBI taxonomy): Eukaryota > Viridiplantae > Streptophyta > Pinopsida > Cupressales > Cupressaceae > Cupressus > Cupressus sempervirens. Next base: position 436,288,206 of record CM053792.1, read on the forward strand.
CTGACACCTCAAATCAACACTAAGAGTCATAGATGATATTACATGTTTCCTATGACTCAAAGCATCAGCTACTACGTTCTCCTTCCCTTGGATATACTTCACCTCAAAGTCATACTCGCATAAAAACTCCATCCAATGCCTCTACCTAGCATTTAGATTAGGTTGCGTGAATATGTACTAAAGACTACAATGATTGCTATGTAGTTCAAATCTGTGTCCCAACAAGAAATCTCTCCATCTCACTAAAGCATGAACTACTTTTGCTAACTCAAGGTCATGTGTAGGATAATTCAACTCATGATCCTTGAGTTTGCGTGATTCATATGCAATCACTCGACCATTCTACATCAGAACTGCTCCAATACCCTCAAGAGAAGCATCTGTACACACCATGAAATCACCTTCTGGATCAGGTACTACTAAGATCGGTGCACTGGTCAAAAGCTCTTTGAGCTTCTGAAATGCTTCTTCACATTTTTTTGTCCATAGAAACTTCTTTCCTTTCCTCTAAAGGGAGGTAATAGGATGTGCTATTCTAAAGAAGATTTGGACAAATCTGTGATAATAACTAGCTAGACCCATGAAACTACGAATCTCTGACACAGTATTGGGTGCAGGCCAATCTACTATTGCCTGGATCTTTGCAAGGTCTACAAAGATACCTTCACCTAAAATAACGTGTCCTAAATATTGTATCTTTGATTGAAAGAAATCACACTTTGCCGCATTGGCATAAAGTTGATTATCTCTCAAGCACTATAAAACCAAACTCAAATGTTCCTCATGTTCCTTCTAGGACTTAGAATATATCAGTATATCATCGAGGAACACAAGAACAAATCTATCAAGATAGGAATGGAACACCCCATTCATTAAGCACATGAAAACTGATGGAGCATTTGTCAGCCCAAAGGGTACCACTATGAACTCATAATGCCCATAGCGAGTTTGAAAGGTGGTCTTATGAATATCAGCCTCCTTGATGCGAAGTTGATGGTATCCTGACTTAAGATCAATCTTGGAGAACATTGTAGCTCCCTTGATCTGGTCAAATAATCATCAATCCTTGGTAAAGGATACCTATTCTTTATTATCACCTTGTTCAGCTATCTATAATCAATGCAAAGGCACAAAGAACCATCCTTCTTCTTGACGAAGAGCACTGGAGCTCCCCATGGTGATACACTAGGTTGAATACTACCCTTGGCCAAAATTTCCTCTAACTGCAACCGCAACTCACTTAACTCCTGAGTGGTCATACGATAAGGAGCTCTAGAGATAGGCTCTGCTCCTGGAGTGAGCTCAATGCTAAAATCAATGTCTCTCTTCGGAGGCATGCCTGGAATCTCACTTGGAAAGACATCTGCATACTCCTGTAAAATAGAGTGATCTAGGGTCTTCCTCGTAGAGTCTTCTTCATCTAGCTCATTTACCGTAATGGAAAATACCTAACATCCCTTATGAAATCTCTACTTTAATTGCATAGCAGAGATCATCCGTAGAGATATAGGTCTTGGTATCCCCATAATCTCGACATCCTTCCCTTGGTCATCCTGACACATAATGGTCTTCTTTTTGCAGTCTATACTAGCCCTATGAGAGCCAAGCCAATCCATACCTAAGACCACATCGTAGGAGCCAAGAGGAATAACTTGAAGGTCAACTGAAGTCTCAAACTCTCCTATGCTAAGTCCACACTTATGAACTATAGAATCTGTGGAAACTTTAGCGCCTGAGGCTAGTTCCACTTGCCAACCATGATCTTTCTTAACTGACTCCAGCTTGCACTTAACAACTAGAGATGGAGAAATAAAAGAATCTATAGCACCTAAATCAAACAATACAAAGAGAGGTGTACCTCGGATAGCTCCTGTAGTCTCAACTACTGTCCCCTGATGGTCTGCCTGATGGTGATCCACCGCTACAAATACTCTATGAGATCTACCTGCATCTCCAACTGTAGGCTCAGATGTTGCTGGCCTAGGTCCTGAATGCTAAGATGCTCACTGTGGACAATATGCTGCAATGTGACCAACCTATCCACATGAATAACATCCTATGCCCCTACCAGATCCTCTCCCAATAGGTGGTGCATTCGATCGCTGGTGGTTATCCCTGCTAGCAAAAGACTAGCTGCTTTGTGCAGGCTGAGCCTGCTTATTCCGTTTATTGTGTTGAGCATTGCGATTGTTCCTAGAGTTGGAACCACTGCCACCACTCTGTGCCTGAGGGTAAGATCCCTTCTGCTACTGAGGTTGTTGTTGAGACTGATTCCCCTTAGGGAAGGGAGGCTTCTTGTTTCCACCAGAATTGTGGTTGCCCTTAGATCCTACTGTAGTAGGCACTCCCACAAAACCCCCCTGTCCAAGGTTGACACTCTGCTCTACAAGGATAGCTTGATGTACCACATCCTTGAGGGTTTTAGGCTCAAAAACCTTAACACCCCCAACAAAATAGTTGTTCAAGCCTCGAATGAAATGTTGTGCCAACTATGTTGGGTTGTCACTGAATCTTAAAAAGGGCATGAGCTCATAGAACTTGCGCTCATACTCTACAATGGTCATAGTGTACTGTCTCAGGTTATGGAACTCATCTGCTCTATGCTGCTTCCATTCCTCTGGTAGGAATTGCTCATGAAAGCTCTCCAAGAAAATCTCCCAAGTGACACTACCCATGTTAATCCCCAACTTCTTTTCCTCAATAGTCCACCAAGTGGCCCCAAATAACTCCAGGTTGGTAATGGCAAACCTCGCTTTGACATTACTGTCAAAGTCCTGCATAGCAAAAATCCTGTCAAGGGCAATAAGCCACTACTCAGCTACATAACCAGAACCTTTCCCATTAAAGGGCTTGATCTTAGACCTCTGAAGGTCCTTCATCTGAGAAGATACAATGGATCTATGTCGATCCCTCTAAGGACTCCTAGACCTGTGTCTATGCTCATGTCCTGCCTGGTGTGCTCTATCCTGCTCATGAATAGGAGGTAGGCGATCAATGATGGTTCGCATCATTTCCCTCAGATCAACCTCCTTAGAATCAGCATGTTCCTCTCTATGGTTCTCTTCCTGATGTTGACTGACATGCTCTTCCCTATTCTCTTCCTGAATGGAGCTCTCATGGATAGACTCATGAACACTAATATCTCTGCCTCGTCCACGGCCTCTGCCACGGCCAAGGCTACGGCCTCTAACGGAAGATCTCATCCCAGATACCATCCTACAATAATATCCAAGATACAGAATACTATAACAACCATAATGCATAAAATTTTAAATCATATATATAAAAGACACACATTTTCCAAATAGTAAAAGTGTCATTTTCAGTTTTAAAGTCTTAGTGTTGAAGTGTGAAAAATATGCAACTAATAGTTCACATCATGTTTCAGTTCAACTAGTTTTAAGTTTTAGTTTGAAAGAGATCCACATAATAGTTTAAGGTTTTCATTCTTGTTCAACTAGTTAACTTTAGTGGCGTTCCAATATACCCAGAGCTCCCAATGTAGAAACTCAGGCTTTGATACCAGATGTAACGCCCCGCCAAGGGATCCAAAAGAAATAACCTAAAGTTTGACTAAGTTTGATAGCATTTTTTTTTTAAAGAAAGTATAACATACACATCAAACACAAAGTAGCGAAAGCAGTAACATACATAATAGGTTGCATTCCTTAAAGATCCCATGACATTGAATCACATGTAAAATCTAATCTAAAACTAAGTCCATCATTTAATACATCCATATGAAGGAAAAATGAAAAGTCCAATGTTCGTAAAATATACAATTGTTCTGAATGCCTCTTGGTAGATTAATTTGGAATGCTCATTCATCCACTGTACATGTCACAGGGTATGAAAGGCTTAAAACAATATACATAAACAAGATAAATATACATCATCCTCTTCGGATCCATGATACACGTACAATAAATAAATGAAACCATTCATCATACATAATAAATCCATACATCAAGAGATATACATCTATCATAAAATGATACTACATCCAACATATAATATAACCATCTATCATAATGATCCATGAACAGAATGAAGGTATATGCCAATAGTAATACTCCAACCATTGTGTCTCGGACGGATCTCAATGGTAAGAGTAAAAAGCACTACCACTCGACCACGTGGAACCTAAATGGTCCACTCCCACCATGCTAAGGAGATAGTCTCAAGTCCAAAATAGGATAACAAAACATATAACATAAATACTCTCTAAGTCCAGGAAATCCTATAAGTATGCTAACTCAAAGGTTCCTAAAATAGATCGACATCTAAACCCAGAGGCACCACAAAGACACGTAGGTATCTACTATGTAAGAGGGAAAGTGTCATCGCACAAATCACGTTCGGAGTTACCCGAGCAAACCCTTAGGACTCCCAGGTCCCTAGTGATCCCTACGGCCACTAGTATCCTCTCGCACTGACAAAGCATACTACAGAATGCAAGGTCATAACCAAGCATTCTCTCTACTCCCATCCTAGTCTGTAATAGCACTCATGGCATGGGCGAGAACATACAATTATCTCTTATTAGGTTCATTTAAGTTAGTATTAAGTGTAAAGTTATCACTTATTAAACAACTTACAATGGGTTACCCCCAGGACCACTTAGGGTCCCTGGCCCCCATTGCAAGCCACTTCCCGACACTGCATAAAGATAACCTACCCTAAGCTCATGAAATCACAAATCACATAATCATAGCAAAATCACCTCAATCCTATACAAGTGACTGGAAAGCATCAGAAAGATGATCATAGTAATCACATCAGTTCTCTACGAGCAACTGGAAAGCAACAAGATAAATCAAAGTATTCATCGGCTCTCAACAAGCAACCGGCAATAATCCAACAATACTGATCAATGACTTATAATGGTTATTCAGCTATCTCATAGCATACATTCAGCTATTTCACTAAGACACTGAAACATAATACTCAACAAAACAAATATACTCATCATAAACATACCATCACATACATGGTTGAGCAATAATGATCAAGATCGAGTCAACATGATACCACACTCACAAAAACCCCCAAGCCTCTGGTAAACATCCTATAACTGGTCAACACTCTAGTCAACCCCAAAAATCCCAAACATATAAAGTATAAGGAGAAAACAAGGTACAAGCACATGTTTTCAATTTTAAGTTGAATGTGGGGTTTCAGTTTCCATTTTCGAGTTTACTAACAAGTGATGGAATACTTTCATTGTTTTCCTTAGTAATTTCCAATAATAACTTAAGTATAAATGGATATTTACCCCATGGTCAATTCTCTAAAAAAAATATCATTATATTGCTTTTCAAGTTTACTATTATTTATTTATCATTATTATTCTCATTTTTAAATAATTAATATTTATTAATTAAATTTAAATAACAACTATATTAAAATCGTTTATTAAACAAAACTAAAAAAAAAGAATGATTTCTTCTTCTTTTTTGTTATTATTATTATTAACATATTTATTTATTTATTTATATATATATATATATATATATATATATATATATATATAAACAACTTTTATAAAACTATATATATATAAACAAAGCCATTTCCCTTTATTTATTTTACAAACTAACCGCAACTTTTTAAAACATAAATCACGTTTTTTAACAAAAAATGCCGGCCCTCTGCGATGTAAGGACTGCTGTCACAGTTGGCCTGCGTCAGCATGCACGACTGCGCCAGCAATCACCTGTCGTGCGCAGGGTCACACAGGTCATGACAGGGGGGTACGGGGTGGTTTAATCTGCCCCTCCCCATACAATGATATGTATAAATTATTATTATTTTTGTTTAAAAAAGAAAACTTTCTTTCAGTAATTCAGAAAATGCTGAATTTGGATTTTCATTAAATAAATTTAAATGAATATATATATATATATATATATATATATATATATATATATATTTATTTATTTATTTATTTATTTATTTATTTATTTATTTATTTATTTATTTATTTATTTTATTTTTTTGCTAGAATTCATAATTGAATCTGAAAGACAAATACTTGGCACCCAATCTTTATTTTCTTATCAATATTTTTAATAAGATTTCTACCATTTCCGATAAGTTTTCACAATTTAAAATCTATTGGGGAGAAAATTATATTGAACCATTAAAACATTCCATGTACAGAATAATTCTCCAATATCCAGAATTCCCAAGCATGATATATATTCTTTACCAGAATTATCCAGACAATCATTTAGCAAACACGAAGAAGACAAGAATTAAAGAACGTATTTGAATTATGCAAATTTTCACAAGAGTCTACCTGGACATTGATGCTAATTTGCTATGCTCCAGAAATCTGGACACTGATGCTAATTTGCTATTCTCCAGAAATCTGTAGAAAGCAATTCCCCTTTCAAAACTTTCTCCTTCTCTGAAATTTTCCTTCTTCTCCTCCAAAATTTCTAGCCCCCTCCAAAAATGAACCCCCAATTGTGATAAAGGAGTTCTCTCCCTAAAATCGAGGCACTAATTGTGCATTCCCCTCAGAGAACTCTTTGCTCGCACCTTTTTAACTCTTTATTAACTTTCATTTATCTTTCGTTTATCTTTTCCATGCACATACAATAATTTAATTTTCTTTTCCCACTTCTAAATTTATTTTTGAACAATAATTTTGATAACTATCTATTAATTTTAATAATAATATTATTTAGCATTTATTTAAAAATGCACTCCAAATATATATATATATATATATATAATTAAATTAATTAAATATTATCATGTTCAAATTTAAACTTATAGATTTATTCTCAAATTTAACTCTCTCTTTTTTATAGGACTCTTTTATATAATTAATTTCTTAATTAACTAAATAAAACATTAACATGACAAATAATTTTCCATTAAATTAATTTATTAATTAAATCTTTTCAATTAGACTTAATTAACAGAAAATTCACCAAAACTCATAAAGTAAAAATACAAAAACCCATCATAGTTAAACACATACAAAATTCAACTAAGGTTTAAAATCATGAATTAACGTCATCTAACGCATTCAAAAGGTAAACGACTCAGATACTTGTCCTAATCGTTAATTAGGATGAATGGCTCAAAGGTTTAGGATTTGGACTTAAGAATTTATCTCCCCTCTCTTACCATTGAGATAATGCGATAGGGTACGCTCATCCTGGCAATTCAGGGAAGTCGATACCCGGTACCTGCAACCTGCATAAAATCCACACATGTACATACACAATATATACTAAGCTAAACAGGCAATGGCAGGAAGTGGTGCATCATGTAGATCCCGACTAGCAGGTGACTACGACTCCCTTCCTTAACCATATCATAAACATCATACATAAAGAAAAGACACATGCACACCATACACATGCAGTATGGGGTAAGTATCCATCAGAAAAGACATAGGATAATCCATCTAACTAAACATCATCAATAATCTAATAGCATTGTAATAATCATCATGCACACATGAAGTATACAGTACCAAGTAATCTCATCATATATCAACTGAGTCTGAAATAATATCTAATAATCTCAAGATAATGCTACTAATTATCAAACATAAAACTTGGCCTAAAAGAGTTTGGCAATGATATCAGAAATGTAACTAGAAAAATGTAGACTAGGGGCAGGCACTATAGAAGGAAGGCACGGTGTGTGTTACATTTATCACTTTTTGCTTCTTAACCATTTTTGTAACATGGATCTTGTTTCCATTCCTTTCTTATTAATGCACACGCTTGAAGAGACTATGATGGATGTTAGAGAAAATAAGAAGAAAGGGGCCAACTTCACTATCCTTCACCAAGGGCTCATGTTTCACCTTTTTCCAATTTAACTTACCCCTTTGCCTGCCCCATGTGATTGCATTTGACAATGTCCTCCCATCTAGGGGTCCCCTGCACTTGGAATTTGTAGGTGGCAGTTATGCTCCCACCCCTTAAGCCTTCCCCTAGCCAAACTCCTATTAAGGGTGGGAAGAACAAGTTGGTCTTGGAACAAACTGCTAATAAGAGAATTAAAATGAAAAAAAATGATGTAGGTGGAAATTGGGGATTCGAACGAGGAAGTTGGTGGGGGTAGAAGAAGGTGATAGCCAGGAGAAGAGGAAAGCTGAGGCGGAGAAATGGGTGATACCCAGGATAGAACTTGAGATTTTGAGGTAGACAATCCCATCAAGGACCCCTCCCTCAACCCCACCCATGTCTCTACCAGCATCACCTAGCCTCTAACTGACAACTAAAAGAACTCCAAAATCGTGATTGACTCCCCTAAAACCATATCCTCCTCAACCAAAAATGTGGGTCTAGTTAACCTAAAGGCCCCCAGTAACAATCTTGCGGTGCAGGATAGTAGCACAACTCTGGTAAACAAGGCATTAAAGTTGGGAGTGGAGGAGAAAGGGGAGGTTACCAAGAAGGATCTCTAGGAGCTTAAAGACAAATGTAAAGCGATGGAGGAGGGCTTCTCCCTGTTCTCAAAGTTCACCCTTAAGGTGACTCAAGCGGTTGCTACTACTCTGTAGTTGCTAGTGGATGCGTCGGAGGAGGACAAATTTGGGAAGGAGGATTCAAAGCTTCTTTATGGTTTACTTTCTGAACACTAGGTTAAGGTGCTCTTGGCTAGAAAAGGAAAGAAAAAAGATGCCACATAGTGGCCTTTAGTTTTTTTTCTTTGTTGGGTACTCTGTTGGTTTCCACTCTCCATCCTTTGCTAATGGTTTTGTTTTTTTGGTTAAACTTTGTTCTGGGCTATAAGTGGTACGACACAATGACCACATATATGTTTCTTAAGCTATTAAACTCTAATGGTCCTAAGGGTTGGATCTCTAGTACTTTTAATTATCGTTATTCTGCTATTTTGGTTTTTTATGTAAATAGTAAAGGGCGTTGTGTGTGGTTGTCTGTTGGTTGTTGGCTAGCTTTCAACTGGTTGTGCCACCATTGTTGTAATGGGCCAACCTCTAGTTTTGGTTGCTTTTATATCAAAAACATAAATTTTAATGAAAAATCTTTTGAATATTTTATTTAATTTATATTGTTTAATATTTTATAATAAATTAAAAATGAGTCAACAACTCATCAATGAATAGATTAAAATAAATAATAATAATAATCTATATTAATGAGCCCTCTATTATTAATTTATAAATCCATTAAAATTAATTTATAAATTCATTAAAATTAATTTATGTATGTCTTATAGCTATTGTTACTTACTAATACAATAATAAAAGTTGGAAATTTAAAATGGATAACATTGATACTATAAACGATAAACTTTAATTTTTATATTATGAAATTGAATAACATTTCCACCCTCTATGTTTTTGGAGATGCAAAATATCTTTTTCAATATATATATGCATGGTTTCACCTATAGTTAATCCAACCCAATAATAAATCATACCACCATTCAATTTCCATTTTGTTTGATTAGATAAAATATCTTTTTCAATACATATGCATGGTTTCACATATAGTTAATCCAACCCAATAATAAATCATACCACTTTTCAATTTCCATTTTGTTTGATCAAATCAATCTTTTAGGTTCTTTATATATTTTTCTTGACCAATCCAATATATTTCCTTCTTCAACATTTTGTAACAATGTTGGAATCTTTATCAGGTTACTATATTAAAAAAAAAATCATAGTTAACATTGTACTTTCCAAAAACCTTGAGAGTCTAAGTCTTTGTTAATTAAACAAATTTTAAATTAAAAGTATCCTCTTTTTTTTGAAATTGGTTTTCAATTTTCAAATATCGATTTCTATCTTAAAATTCAATGTAATCATTGAATAATTATAAATATATTATATTAATACTTTAATGTAATATGCAAAATATAAGATATATTATGAAGTTATTGGTGGCCTCCTCTGCTTGTTGGCATTATAATATTCTTTAGAATTTGGAAAAACTAATGAAGAACATTGTCATGTTAATCGATCAATAACCATTAGGAATTATTTTGCACCTTATTAGTATATTGAAAGGAAGACAACATGTATACTCTAAGAACTGCAAAGTGAAGTTGTCTAATCATCGAATCTTTTCTTGCTTCTCTCAGACGTCTCCATGATCCATGATTGCACAGACATTTTTTCATGCTTTTTGCTATGTCTTAGTGTAAGACAATTTAGTTGACCAATTGAACACATCACAAACACATAGGAAAGAGCAAGATCATAAATATGATACATTATGTTGAAATTAGGGACATCAAGTTAATGATGACAAAATTCTTGATAGATTCTACAAAACTTGTCATAACTTCCTCCATTTGCAACATTTGTCATGCTAGTCATGACTATATTAGATCACAACTAATCGCTCCTCTTCATAATTGCTTGGTCCATAACTCATCCCGAGTGTAGATGAGGAAGAAGATATGACAATTTTCTCAATTTTGCATCTCTATTTATTTTTGAATTAAAAGCAACCACAACTAGGGGGTTTGACCCATTAAACAATCAAACTGGTTAACAACCAGCAGATAACCAATAACCAAAACAACCCCCTACCACTTAATAAAACAAAAACAAGGTTTGAAACCATAATTAAAAAAGTATCAATAGGCCTAACATACATATTGTCTGTAATAAAACAAGTAAAGCTACAAAAATATATAAACAAAGGCATAACAACCTTAAACCCCATCAAGTTCAATAACCAACAGATTAACAACATAAAAACAAAAAAAAGAGAACCATTAAGGCTTCTTAGCCTCCTTCCTCCCCAGAAGGATGTTAGCCCAGTATTCTGCAAGGAAGTCAAATAGCATTTTTGTATCCTCCTTTAGGTAGGTCTCCCTCCGAGTCCTTAAGCAAGTTCAATGTGGTGACAGTAGCATGTGTTGCTTTGACAGTGAACTTTGTTAGTAGGCGCATTCTCTCCTCTAGCGCATGAATTCTTTCTCACACCTTATTGCGAGCCTTCTTCATGATCTCCATGTTGACCTCCTACATGTCGCTAGGAAAAACATCCATCTGCATCATAGTAACTTACTACACAATTGGGGGGTTAGCATTATCCTTGGAAAAAGCCTTAATAGGGGAGGAAATCATTATGGGGGAGGGCACTCTACCCACCATATCAAGGAACTAGTCCCTCATTAAGTTCACATACCCTAGCCCAATGGTTGTCGAAACATATGACACCTCCTTTCTCTCCTTCAACCCCTCATCTGAGCCAGACTAAGAAGAGTCCAAGATCTCCTCTTCCTCCTCCTCCATTCTCCCTTCCCCAAAGGTCAATGTATTTTCTTTCATTCTCTGTTTGCGATGACCCATGGCTTCAGAATCCATCTCCTCCTCATGTGAGGCCCCTACTTTCAATTTCCTCTTAGCATTAGACTTGACCTCCTCCTTCCCCCTCTCCTCTCCTCCTCAATTCCACCAAATCCTTCTCTTTCCCTTTGTCTTATCTACCTTTTTTCCCAAAAGGAGTGGGCTTTAAATCCACAGGGGACCTGCTAGGCAAAGGTTGTGGGGTAGGGGCCTTGGGACCCGTGATCCTAAGGGGAACCAGTTAGGGTTGTGGGTTGGGATGAGCCAGAATATCAACCTCCACAATTCTAGGGGGGACCAAGGCAAGGTGGAATTGATATATTCTAAAAATTAACCATTGATGTAAAATGGTAAAATTAACCCCTTTTTCTTATTTTTTCTTCTACATCAGTAGCTATGTCCTCTAAATCATGCAATAGAAAGAACATAATGGAAATTAAATCACTGTGGTGAAAATGATTTAGGAGGGGAAAGTGGTAGTAATAACAGACACCATACCTCCCTTCCAGACTTGGTACTTCATCAACATCAAACAAACCTCATTCCATGGCTCAGGGAGCTTCTCCCGCATAAAACCACCTCTATGACGAATAGGTTCCTCCCCATCCAAGAAGAAGCATTGCAAACTCACTTCATCGGCCACCCTCGTCACCTTCTGTCACTTCCTACCCTTCATGGTCAAACCCGTCGCCAAAGCAATGACTTCCTCAGAAATATAGAATGATATGCCATTTATTGTAACTCTATGATCCTCCCAAGAATTAACAAATTGTGTGGAACAATTGTAATCATGCCCATTAAGCACCTCCATAAATGGTACAAAATCCCCTTCCTTCAGCATATACCACACTAGCAGCTTCCTCGTAGTCTCCTCAATCGTGGACGGCTCAATGCACATAAAGTTGCCACCCGTCTCTGCAAAATTTCCTAAACCCCTCTTCTTTTTCGGAACCCAGAAACACTTGCTAAGAATGACTCCACACTTAAGCCAAAAATCCTTTAGGTGATAATAATGGCTATTATTACTAGTAATTATACTAGCGTCCTTAGTAGAAATTAATGTCACATGTTGAACACCTCTTTCTTCCTCCCAATCTCTTCCATCATTACCATTACACATTAACTATTTAAAATTTGAACCTTTTTTCTACTCGATGTATGAGCACACGCGTAGTAAAATCATTAAAAAACCTTTCCTCTCAAACTTCAAAAATCTTTCTTTTTTGGGTCATGCGAATTTATTATTACCAATACCATCTCCTTCACTCCAAGCCATTTTTCTTTCCTGGCTTTGTCCTTTCCGCCAACTTAGCAGCATGATACAAAATTTTAAAATATCTCTTCAGTTAGGATTCATCATTCTTTATTTCTCGACTCACTAAATATCTTACAAAATTTGGTAATGCATTAAATTCCCTCCAACATCTTAGTCCTTTCGCCTTTAGGCCTAGCACTGTCATACCATCTACCACACTATTTCCCTTCCAAAATATATGATTCAAATCAAACCTATTAAAATTGGCTAATAGGTGTCTAATATCTTCTATCACACATTTTATGGCCCATCCTTCTCTCATATTACCTTTAACAGTTTCTATGATGTTTTTGGAATCATCTTCGATAACCACATTTCTCCATCCCATGATCATCACCAATTTTAACCCCCAATATAGAGCCATCACCTTCGTAATATTGTTAGAAACTTTCCCTTGCTGTCTAGAATACACGAATAGCATCCTTCCCTTGCTATCCCTAACCATTCCTCCTCCCATCGAGCCTTCCTTCCTAGTAGCACCATCAAAATTAAGCTTTACCTAATTCGTGGGTAGAGGTTCCCATCTAGTCCTTTTCCTAGCCAATAGATTGGAGTTATCAATCTACATTATCCTCTCCTCCAATTTCCAACCCCTAGCCACTCTAACCTCCAACACTCTCGAGGGGAATGTCGATTTTCTCCACTTTTTGTAACTCATATTCTCTACCATAAGTTTATATATCTTTTCCACCACAACTTCCTCCTCTCTCTCTCTCTCATTCCTAAACACCTTCTTATTTCTCTCCTTCTAGATACCCCAACAAAAATTGGGGGGGGTAACCTTCCACAACCTGACAAGGAATGGGTGAGTAAAGTGTTGGGTGATGCGACGCGCTCCCCTGCCCACAGGTGGTTAATTATGTGGTGTTCCATGTTCACTAACAGTCATGGCTTTTGGTGCAACGGCAAATGGGCCCTACAATTGGTATCAGAGCCTGGTTTTGGCTTGGTCATGGGTTCAAATCTCCCGGGTGCCTTCCCGACCCGTGTAAGCACCTGGTATGTGCGTCAAGGGGGATATTGTAGGGTGATGCGATGCGCTCCCCTGCCCATAGGTGGTTAATTATGTGGTGTTCCATGTTCACTAACAGTCATGGCTTTTGGTGCAACGGCAAGTGGGCCCTACATAAAGGGGCCTTGTCAATTCTCCACAAATTGTACCAGATCCTTATTAAACACCCAGTCCACCTCCAGCTTTTGTAAAAGCCTCCCCCAAACATTAGAAGCATATGTATAGTGTAGGAACAAGTGGAAAATATTCTCCTCCTCCATCTTACACAAGTAGCATCTATTTGATAATTGGAAACCCTATTTCATAAGGTTGTCTATAGTGAGTATTTTCCCATGGATAGTGGTCTACTGAAATATATTAATCTTAGGTATTAGATAATTAAACCATATATTCGCCCAATGATTGGGTTCAAAAATTTTACCAAACATTAATTTATAGGAAGACTTAATAGAGAACTCCCCTGTTGAAGTGGCCTTCCAAATAAATTCATCATTTTGATCCCTTCCTGGTATCCTATACCCTTCTAACAGAATATATTTTTTGTCAGAGTTTAATAGTAGGGTTTTTCTTACGTGGAGAAGTCGACCAATGACAACAACTGAACTAGATCCCAATTACTTTTTCATAATCCTCAACCCAACAACATGGGCATGACATGTGAACAATAAAAATAATGTGTATACTAAAAAAATACTACTTTTCTGGCACTTTTCCATATTTAACGCCTAAGGCTGTCGAATTGTTTGAATAATTTTCCTAAACTCTTTGTTATAGAGAAGTCAATTGGCTTAATAAAATTATATTATTAGGAAATTTAAAAATAATGGATAACTTGTTGATATGTGGTGATTGATTAAGAAAGTATTGTACACTTTTCATAAATTCTTTAGGGTTTAGGGCAATAACCCAATTTTTTTTGGTTGACTCGTCAAGGATTTTTTAGTTGATTTGTTAATCATTTCCCAAAGCCGACTTGTCAAGAGTATTTTAGGTTAACTTGTCAAAATTATCTAGTCTTGATTTTGTAAGTGGAAAAAACCTTATATAAAATGGCTCAGGGTTAGATATCTTATGATGTATGATGAGATTGTAGCTTCTTCTAGTAGTATTGAGCTGTAAGAAATTTCATATTATAATTAGGTTGTAATCATTGGATAATAAGAATACTGGACTTGTTTTTTGGTGGACGTAGCCTAGGGATTGCGTGAACCACGTTAAATTTGTGTATCTTGTGTCATCTTCTGTGTGCTTTATTATTTTTTGATGTTAGCTATATTTGCATGTAATTATTTTTTTGTCTCTTAAATCCTAACATAATTTTCCAGTAAAGTAGTGTATTATGTGTTAGCCCCCAATTGATAATGTTGATAATGTATGTGTGAAAGAGTTGTATTAGTTATTGCATTGTCATTGATGTGAAGCCTGATTGGTAAGACATTATGCTAATTCAATAGAGTGTCATGTCATTTGATTAATGAAGAGAGTTTGCTGATGAAAATTATCTGATGAATGTATAAAAATGAAGAAAGTGTTGATAAGTGTATGCATTTCAATGGGCACTTCATGAGTTAGACTTTGAGAGTATAAAGTTCATTTGATTGTTTTACATTATTTGAATGAAAGTTGAGATCATGTATAAGTAAGTTATATAGCCATGAAGTGAAAATACAAAGACAGAGCAAGTTGCACTGAGCTAGTCAGTGAGGTCAGTGAATGAAGAACTTAATGGTCACCAAGCTATTACAATTGTCATTGAGCGCATATAAAGTGAATGAAGGATGAGTAGTATTGATTGAGAAAGAACAATGTAATTGGGCTTAGTATTGATGGAGTGAGTTTAGTGTTAAATGAGCAAGGGAAAGAACAATTTGGAGAACAATTGATTTGAGGTTGACATTTGATGAAAATATAGAATGGTCAAGAGGTTTCAAAGATAAGGATGGAGTTAGTTATGCAATCTACAATTGGAGAGATTCAAAGAAGATTTAATGAAGGAGATTTAATGATTTGAAATGAAGCACAAAGTTCAAGGTCAAGACTGTTAGAATGTTTAGAATAACTGAGAGAGGGGGGTGTATCAGTTACTCAAGGTCCATAAGTACCATTTGAACAATCAAACATTAAAACATTATATGTTCCCTTTAACCTATTGTAACTCAGTCTCTACTGTAATCTAAATAAAAATGTTAACTAGTAGTTCATTGTCCTAACATAACAGACTTTGTTGAATGTACACATGTAAATGTAAAACACCATAAAAAATTCAACACAAGTTTGACACTAGGATTTAATGTAGAACCCCAATTTGGAAAAAACTACCAGCAACATGTCACCACTTTTTCACCCTTTTGTAGTGGGCCCTGTTAGGAGCCAACCCTATTAAAGGTTACAATACACATTGTTAAATGTGACCTGGTTAAAGGATTTAATCACCCTATTAGGAGTGGCCTTATCCGAGGACTTTAGATCATTCCATTATAATGTCACCTTGTTAAAGGATTTACATAGACTGTCAAGTCATTCAATAACTGTTAGGTCAACCTTTGATTAAAAGGCTTTCAATACAAACTATTTATAATGATTAGAAAGAAAAATAGTAGGGTTTGATCTGTATGATTACAACTCACTTTAAAATTTTAGATCTTTTTTTAGTTCATGTGTCGATTCCCTAATAAGCCTTCATTTTCACCTTTGTCCTTGATTTGCTTGCCAACCCTTCAAGCATTCACCCTTCAAAAAAAACTTAAGCCTTCTTCTTAGATTCACTTATCACTCTTCATAGCTTTTTTCCATTTTACTGGAAATCTCTCACACGTGCATAGCTTCTTTTTTATATTATCTTTTTCACATATATTAGTCATGCTCATCACCCACTTTTAAAGTTTGTCTCTATACCTCCTTAAATAGGTGATTCCAGTCCTTTTCCATTTTCACAATCACCATAGATCTTAGGTTTCATGATTCAATTCACTGGGTTCATTGCATCTATAATTTTATCTCTTAGATTGTTGACCTAATCCTCTCCTTGAATTAAATGATCCAACTCATAAATCCTTATCTTCAACATGCTTTCCATATCCCAAGAAATCAACTAAGTTGGCTGAAAATCATGATTTTTCATACACATCAAAATACTATCACTCAGCCAACACTAAGTTCTAACACTCGGTCATCACTAAATTGTTCGGTCACTACAAAACTTCTAGCTTGGCATCAATACAGTTTTCTCAGTTGATATTGATACTTAGTCAACACTAAATTTGTTCTGCACTTACTGTGGCTCAATTGACACTAGCATCACTCTCATGAACTTCAAGTTTCTTAATATTTTACTCTATTGCTCAGTCAAGTATAACATAAGTGATCTATCTTGGCTTGTATTGTCAACACTTGAACATCAACATGATTTAAACAATCACTTTTTTTTGTCAAAGTCTAACTAGTAAAATATCCATTGTAGCTTCCTTTACATAACTCAACCTTTCCTCTGAGTGATTTTGTTATGAGAAACTTCTCAAATCCTCTTCATCAATCAAATAGATATGACATTTAGATCAAATAGCAACATGTCTCATCAATAGATTGGACATCAATGACAATACAAAAATTGTTCCAATTGTAGTTTCTAGCAAAGACGTGATACACTAGTCTCTGGATTCAATGAATCTAAGCTAGATGAATATCAAGCAATTGTGATTAAGTAGAAAATAACATAGAAGGATTTGTGAAGAGGCAATAAGTTATTTATTTAAGAGATAAATAAGATGTTCATTGTTTCCAATCAAGTTGTGTGTGAAGAAGCTAGAAGGAGAAATTGAGAAGAGCAACATTGTGAGATCTAGCAAGTGAAGTGAAAAGTTGATGTGTATATGAGTGAATCAATCAGAAGGAAGAAAGAGGAAGAAAAATTTTGGCTCCTAACAAAGCTAACTTCAAAAGAGTGAAAATCGGGTTGTCAGTTCCAGGTGTTGTTTCTCTTTACAGGGTTTTCATGTTAAATACTTGTGTCAAAATTTATGGATGTTGATTATGTTGCATGTTCAATTTATGTTTATTATTTTATATTGCAAGTAGGTATACATGGTATATACATGACATTTACCTTGATACTTGGTATATGAAGTTAACAATTTTATTGCAAAGTTTAAATAAGTTGATATTGTGAAGTCTATTTTGTTTACTGAGCTTGTGATTGAGAAGTTGAAATTATTAAGTTGGTGAAAAGCGTTTTAAGGACTAGTAGGGTAACTTGTTATAACTGATTCATTCCCCCTCTTAATTTTCTAATATCATAATAGTAGTATATTATATTATACTGTTAGAAATGCTTTAGAATAATTGAGAGGGGAGGGGGGTGAATTAGTTATTCAAGGTCCAAATGTCCTAATAAAACTTTTTCACCAAGTAAAGTGAGCCCATTAAACTATTCATCCATCCAAGCTTAAACTTTCCTACTTAGAAAGTTATTGTAAAATTAGCATGCAAAAATAACACACAAAGAATCAACACATAACATAGTGATTTACATGGGAACCCAATTTGGAAAAAACCACTAGTAACATGCTACTCAATTCTCACTCTTTTGAAGTGATGCACTATGAAATGCCTACCCTATTAAAGATTACAACACATTGTTAAATGTGACCTAATTAAAATATTTAACCACCCTGTTAGAAGTGGGCCTGGTTAGAGGACTTCAAGTCATTCACTTGGCATGCTACCCTATTAAAGGATTTACAAATAGTTGTTAAACCAACCTAAGTCCATAGGATTTTACCCTAATTGATACAATTGTTAGAGAGTAACAACAAGGGCTTTCAATTTGATACAACTTACAACTTATTTTGTAGATTTTAGATCTCAGTTCAGCTCTCAATTTTTGTCTGGCTTTTAGTCTCTACAACTCTAACAGCTTGTCCTCCTTTCAAGCTTTGTCTCCTTGAGTCTCCATGCTTGATATACTAGTGCAATCTCCTCTGTGGTCACCTATCAAAGCAGAGTCTCTATACTCTGTTCTTCCTCTCTCTCGATGCCTTCACCTTGACATCCTACCAACCACTTCACAACTTGGCAACTTAGCAACTCTAGCTTCTTGACATGTAACTCCTTAAATAGAAGTCTAGAATACTTTTCCTACTCAAATCTTTCTGCTCTTTCTTTTAGTATGAATGGAGTAGGTAGGATTCAATGAATCTACCCTATATCTTGTTCCTTCTAGAAACATCATGAAGAATCCTCCAGAATTCACTCAAAAATGGTTTATCTAAAATTTCGTGCCACTAGCTCATCATCCCTATCCTCCATTTGGTTCACAAAATTCAAGGTAACAAACTTTGTTAGTTCAAATCTGGTGAATCTTTGATTTTTCAAATAATGTAGCAGCTCGACACTATTAAAATTCTAATGCTCGACACACACTGTATTACTCGACACCTACTATGTTTTTACTGATGCTTGGCACCTACTGTGGATTCACTCAACATCAACTAAATTTTGTTGATGCTCGGCACCTATTCTATGCTTGGCACTTGAGCTTGCTTGACTCCTTCTATTTCACTCGGCACACACTAGATTTTGTGTTTTCTTGGCACTTACTAAGAATCTGCTCACCATGAACTAGCTTTCTCAGCATCCACTAATGAACTTAGTCAAGCTATGTAGATAGCTTTGTTACAACTTATTCTTCCAAAGTTTCGAAGTGTAGCCAACATCTATATCTTCCAAGTATATTGTCAATACATTATTTTATCATTGTCTTAACTGATCCTTGCACTTCATTACAAATCATAACTCAACCTTTCCTTTAGGTACTTTTGTTACATCTTATTGATTAAATCCTCTTCACCAATCAACTAAGTGATGGTACTTGAATCTTATAAGAAATTTTCATTCCAAAAAATAGAAGGTTTGACATCAATGACAAAACAATGATTGAAAACATTCTTTATCAACAATCTCCCTCTTTGCAAACATTCTCTCTTCTTATATAGTGATCTTTTCAATCGGATTCTAACAATCTTCCTCTTTGGCATTGATGGCAAACCAAACTGATCAAGCAAGTTACCAAAATGTTAACTAAGGTAAAATAGTAAATCAAATGCCAAAAAGAAAACTTTATTAAGAACATAAACTAGCTTGTGAATTCCTCTTAATTCAATAAATAACTCCCTCTTTTTTGTTTTGTTATTTCTTTGATTAATTCTTGTATGCATTATTTCTCTCCCTCTGAGTTTCTATTATCTTTTAAAAATTTCTTTCTGTTGTTGTTCTAAACTGATCCTTTCTTTACATATCTGATCAGGTTCTGTATGTCTCTATCTTTTCTGTAGCTTACCTTTTTTATCAGTTCTATCTCCCTCTTTTTTGTATCTTACCTTTTTTATCAGTTTTGCTCAAAAAATTTAACTTCTATTTCACTCTCTTTGACAACAATGCCAAAGACATATTATTTCAGTATCTTATCATGCAAGTGTACCATTTGCAGGAACTCCAATTTTTCCCTCTATCACCTTGCCTGTGACTTGTTTGGAATTTCAGTACTTTGATTACTTCAAGAAAAAACCAAAAGTAAGTATTATCTGCATCAATTTATAAGATTTCAACAATCAACTCATTTAATGCAAGGCAGTCTTGCTATTGTTCAAACAGTCTTGGTTAGGGGTATCACCCCTAACTTACCTCTAAGATACTCAAATGCATCTTTAGGTAGTGCTTTTGTGAAGATGTCAGAAATTTGTTCTTTTGAACTAACATATTCCATCCTTGCTTATCTACCACCAATTCTCTTACATAGTGATACTTAATTGCAATGTGCTTTGTTTTGGCATGCATCACAGGACTCTTTGATATGTTGATAGCACTTATGTTATCACAATAGAGTATCACAGGTTCAATTACCTCCTCCTTCATATCTTGCAATAGGTGCTTGATTCATACAATGTTGGTGTAGTTGATAGCAGCAGCAACATACTCAGCTTCTATTGTAGATTGTGAGGTACAACTTTGCTTTTTGCTAGTCCAAGTGACTAGTCTTTTGCCTAAGAAAAGTGCTCCTCAACTGGTGCTTTTTATGTATTTCCTCCCCAATCTGCATTAGTGTAGGCTTTCAACTCAAACTTTTTAGTCTTCTCGTAATATAAGCTAAAGTTATCTGTTCCTTTTAGGTACCTCAATATTCTTTTTACTGCCATAAGATGATTTTTTCTTGGATTTGAAAAAAATCTTGCCACTATTCCAATAGTTAATGCAATGTCTGGTCTACTATGCACAACATACTGCAACTTTCCAATCATTGATATGTACATTGTTTGATTTACTTCAGCTGACTCATCATTCTTGGATAACTTATGTCCTCTTACCATTGGTGCACTGACTAGTTTTGAATCTTTTAAGCCAAATGTCTTGAGTATATCCTTGATATATTTTGATTGGGTCACAAATATGCCATGTTTTTAGTTGATGTACTTGTAATCCAACAAAGAATTTTATTTC
Organism: Cupressus sempervirens; assembly: GCA_028749045.1. Classification (NCBI taxonomy): domain Eukaryota; kingdom Viridiplantae; phylum Streptophyta; class Pinopsida; order Cupressales; family Cupressaceae; genus Cupressus; species Cupressus sempervirens. Next base: position 436,309,329 of record CM053792.1, read on the forward strand.
TCCAAACATTGACATATCAAACTCATGTTTCATTTGATCAACAAAATCTTTGCATAGGGCATCTTTTCCTCCAAATATTATATCATCAACAAAGATTTTAGTTATCAAAATGTCTTTACCTTTTTCTGCCCTTATATACAAGTTTTTTTTGTCACCTATTCTTTCAAATCCTATCTTTACAAGATATTTGTGAAGTCTCTCATACCATTCTCTAGGCACTTGTTTCAAACCATAGATTTCTTTGTGTAGCTTGCAAACCATATCTTTGTTTTTGTCATCAACAAATCCCTCTAATTGTTCTACGTAGACTTCCTCTTGTAATATACCATTCAAAAAAGTAGACTTTACATCCATTTGGTAGACTTTGAAACCTTTGTAAGCAACATATGCAAGTAGAGTTCTTACTCCTTCCATTCTTGCAATAGGGGAAAATGTTTCCCCATAGTCCAGTCCTTCTTCTTGTGCATAACCTTTACAAACTAATCCGACCTTTGCATAACCAATCACATTCTTATCAGTTGGTCTAGGAACTAAGGTCTAGGTTTTGTTTTTCTCTATCTGATCTATCTATTCTTCCATAGCTTTATGCCAGTTATCATCTTGTAGTGCATCTTTCACTATTTTGGGTTCAATCTTGCTCAGCAGACATGATTCATTCCTTAGTATGTTCCTTGTCATTGGTCTAGCTTCCTTGTCACCAATGTTTTATTCTATAGTGTGATGTCTTTTCACATACTTGGATAACCTCAATTCTTTCCTCATTTCTAAGTTTGATCTTTCAGCTTCAGAGTCACTATGCATATCTCTTTCTGGTATTTCACCATCTCTTTCATGTGTACTAATTTCAAAATCAAAATGTGCATCATCTTCATTTTGTAACTTAGCTTCTGAATGCAGGTCAGCATTCACTAGTTGTGACTTGGATGATACTGAAACTTGTTGTTGATTCCCAACTTGATTGGCAGCTTCTTCTTCATTAGGCATTCCTTCATAGAAGTATACAAAGGATCTATACTCTTCTAGTTTCTCGATTTCATCACTTTGAATTTCTACATGCTCATCAAAATTTACATTTGCACTCTCTAAAATCTTTTTAGTGATAGTATTCAAACACTTATATGCTTTACTTCTAGTGGAGTACCCAAGGAATGTACCTTCATCACTCTTTGCATCAAACTTTCCATTTCTAGTATATTTAAGAATATAGCATCTATAACCAAATACTTCGAAATGTTTTACATTGGGTGAGTGACCATACCATAATTTAAAAGGTGTTGCATTTGTACCTTTCTTGATGTGTACTCAATTTAGGGTGTAGATAGCTATACTTACAACTCTCTAGTACTTTAGAGTAACATTTTCCTCCATCATTAATGTTCTGGCACAGTCTATCACTGATCTATTCCTTCTTTCTACAATTATTTTCTGTGGTGGAGTTCTAGGTGTTGATGTTTATCTCTGGATTCCTTTGTTATTGCAAAATGTCTCAAACTTTTTTGATGTGAACACTCCTCCTCTGTCTGATCTTAGGCACTTCAAACTCTTTCTGGTTTCCTTCTCAACCCTGACCAAATACCATTTAAACATTTGAAATGCATCAATTTTTTTCTTTAAAAACATGTCAGTCATCATCCTAGAGTAGTCATCAACAAACAACATTATATATTTGTCTCCTTTGTAGCTTTGCACTTCTTTTGGGCCACATAAATCAATATGCACTAACTCTAATATTTCTTTGGAAGTGTAGGTTTTTCTCTTGAAACTTGACTTGGTCATCTTTCCTAGTTGACATTGTTTGCACATTTTCTTTTTAGGCTTCTTCAGTTTAGGAAAACCTTTGACTTTCTTCATTTTGCTAATGCTAATCAAATTATAAAAGATGACATGACATAACCTTTTATGTCATAGCCACACATCATCAAATCTAACAACAAAACAAGATGCATCTTCCATATCTAGGTAGAACAGATTACTCCTAGTTTGTTCTCCTTGTCCTATTAGATTTCCATTAGTATTATAGATTTTAGTAGTTTTGTTTCCAAATTCTACTTTGCAACCTACATTGCCTAACTATGATACACTCAGTAGATTGTAGTTTAATCCTTCAACATAATATGCTTTATCACATAAAATTTTCTCTGTAAGCTTAATGGAATCTTTTTCTTTGATTAGATATGGAGCATCATTTCAAAATCTAACACTATTTCCATCATACTGAGTAAAGGTAATAAACTTACTTTTATCTTCTATCATGTGATGTGAGCATCCATTGTCTATGATCCATTTGTCATTCTTGTTCACATAGGTTACCAGTGATGTTTCCTCATCTTTATCTGACTCATCCTTCATGGCTACATAGACTACCTCATCATCATTTTCATTAGAATCTTCTTCAACAATGTAGCATTTATTACCTTTGTCTTTGTAATCTTTGCTATCATCTTCTCTTCTATTCTTGTTCTTGTTGCCTTCTCTGTGATTCTTTTTCTATGTGCATCTTGTAGCTATATGTCCTACTTCATTGCAATTAAAACAAATGATAGGCAATTTACCTTTGCCTCTGTGAAATCTTATGGCTAGTAGTGCTTCCAATTGTTCCACATTTTCTTCATCTATGCTACTATCACTGGATGCATACTTTACCTTTTTCTTCTTCTTCTTTTGTTTCACCTCCCTAATATCTTTCATTGATAGCTTGGCCTTGAAAGCAGATTCAAGATTCTCAAGTCTGTAGTTATCAAAGTTGGACAACTCAAATGCAGTGATTCTTCCCACTATACCTTCAAGTGTTAGATGTTTCTTGGTACACATCTTAATTCTTGTATGGATGAAACTCCAATAGCATTAATGGGGAGTAAGGTTCTTAAGAATTTTTTGTTAACAGTGTCATCGTCTAAATGAGCACCCAAACTTCTTATGCACTTACTACTTCTTCCATTCTAGAGGCATATTGAGCATTGTTCTCACTTTCCTTCATTTTCAAGTCATCAAACCTTCCTCTGAGGTTTTCTCTTTTTGATCTTTGAACTTTTTGATCTCCTCCATAAATATCAATCAAGGATTTCCACATCTTGAATGCAGAGTCACATCCCTTGATGTCATCAAATTTAGCATAATTGAGGGCAGAGGAAATCTCCAACATTGCTTGATTGTGCTTCTTTTTCTTCATATCTTCTACAGTGCATATAGCTAGATCAACAGGTTCTACTTCAATTAAGGTTTGTGCATGGTCACTTATTAATCCAAGGTGTAGCTTCATTAACTTTTTCCATGCAGTGAAGTTATCTCTGTTAATCTTGGGAACTTCTCTCTTGGACATCTTGATCTTCCTGCTTCTAGTACCTTTAAACCAAATTAGCAAACAACTGTAATACCAATTGTTATAAATGCTTTAAAATAATTGAGAGGGGAGCGAGGGTGAATCAATTATTCAAGGTCCAAATGTCCTAATAAAACTTTTTTACCAATTAAAGTGAGTTCATTAAACTATTCATCCATCCAAGCTTAAACTTTCCTACTTAGCAAGTTACTATAAAATCAACATGCAAGAATAACATATGAAGAATCAACACATAACATAGTGATTTATGTGGAAACCCAATTTGGAAAAAACCACCAATAACATGCTACTCAATTCTCACTCTTCTGAAGTGATGCCTTGTGAAAGTCCTACCCTGTTAAAGGCTACAATGCACTATTAAATGTGACCTGGTTAAAGGATTTAACCACCCTGTTAGAAGTGGGCCTAGTTAGAGGACTTTAAAACATTCACTTGGAATGCCACCCTATTAAAGGATTTACAAATGGTTGTTAAAACAACCTAAGTACATAGGATTTTACCCTAACTGATACAATTGTTAGAGAGTAACAACAAGGGCTTTCGATCTGATGCAACTCACAACTTATCTTGTAAGTTTTAGATCTTAGTTCAGCTCTCAAATTTTGCCTAGCTTTTAGTCTCTACAACTCTGACAACTTTTCCTCCTTTCAAGCTTTGTCTCCTTGAGTCTCCATGCTTGATATACCAGTGCAATCCCCTCTGTGGTCACTTATCGAAGTAGAGTATCTATACTCTGTTCTTCCTCTCTCTCGATGCCTTCACCTTGACATCCTACCAACCACTTCACAACTTGGCAACTCAACAACTCTAGCTTCTTGACTTGTAACTCCTTAAATAGAAGTTTGGAATATGTTTCCTGCTTGAATCTTTCTGCTCTTTCTTTTAGTTTGAATGGATTAGGTAGGATTCAATGAATCTACCCCATGTCTTGTTCCTTCTAGAAACGTCATGAAGAATCCTCCTAAATTTGCTCAAAAATGGTTTACCTAAAATTTTGTGCCATCAACTCATCATCCTTATCCTCCATCTGGTTCAAAAAATTCAAGGTAAAAAACTTTGTCAGCTCAGATGTAACGAATCTCTTATTTTTCAAATAATGTAGCAGCTTGGCACTATTGAAATTCTGATGCTTGTCACACACTGTGTTACTCATCACCTACTATGTTTTAACTAATTCTTGACACCTACTGTGGATTCACTCAACATCAACTAAATTTTGCTGATGCTTGGCACTTATTCTGTGTCCGGCACTTGAACTTGCTCGGCTCCTTCTGTTTCACTCGGCACACACTAGATTTTGCATTTGCTCGACACTTACTAAGAATCTACTCGCCATGAACTAGCTTGCTTGGCATTCACTAATGAACTTAGTCAAGTGTTGCAGACAAATTTGTTACAACTTATTCTTCTAGAGTTTCTAAGTGTAGCCAACATTTTAATTTTCAAGTATACTGTCAATACATTATTTTATAATTGTCTTAATTGATCCTTGCACTTCATTACAAAACCATAACTCAACCTTTCTTTTAGGTACTTTTGTTACATCTTATTAATTAAATCCTCTTCATCAATCAACTAAGTGATAGTACTTGGATCTTATAAGAAATTGTCATTCCAGCAAATAGCAAGTTTGACATCAGTGATAAAACAATGATTGAAAACATTCTTTAGCAAAAATCTCCTTCTTTGCATACAATCTCTCTTCTTCAATGGTGATCTTTTCAATCAGATTCCAACATATACTAGGTTATTTTTTTCCTAGATTGGTTGATTTTAATGATATGTTATTTTTTAAATGACATCTCTTTATAAATTGACAAGGCATTCTCCTAACTCCCCTCTACCCTATCTCCAACCTATTAGGTAAATTTTAGTACTTTAGGAGTCGTGATTGGAAAGTCTTTTCTAGTTAGGGAGTTGCAACATTCCAAAAGGGGTTTATTGTGATTCTTGTCTCCTCTCATCTTAAATTTCTTAACACCCTTGTTGCAAATTATGAGATTTAACACCTTAGGTGTGAGACAAATATATGGAAGAGGCCCAAAGAGGCATGGGAGGAGAGAACTTGAATGTTTTGTAGGATAGGAGCAATTGAAATGGAATGGTATTTTCTCTTGGAATGCACAACATATGACAATATATGAACTTATTATGATGTCACCCTAAAGCCAAAAAATTTATGCATAACTTATTTGAATTTGAAAAGATCAAGAAAACTGCTTGACTTTTGGTTAAGATCCATATCAAAAGATTAGAAATGGAAAGTGTTTTTTGTTGCGATCCTTTGGTTTGTTAAACTACTTTGGTCTCATGGATGTCATTAAAATCATTCATTCACTCATCCAAACACAACTTATGTTTCTTCTAGGAAAAATGATATCTTATTTGAAGACCTTTGTGTTCTTAACATTGAAGGGTTGGGGTAGTTAGAGACCCTGTTTGAGAAAAGTTATGAATCTTTAGATTGGAAAATGTATTTGCAGGTTTAGTTTTTTCCTTATATAAGAATGGGAAATAAGACGGTTTTTAAATGAACTTATTAGGACTATACAATCTAATATCAAGGGTTTTATTGGACATGTTGGGAACTTAAGCTTTCTTTAAAAAAATTCCTTCAAGGCAAACTTTTTTAAAGCCCTAAGAATAAGTTTCAAAATATTGTAGGCTATAGTGAAAATTGATAACTTTGAGCTTGCAAAGAGAGTATCATTAATAATTCCAGAAGGGAACTAATATTTTCCTTCGAGGCATTGAACTAAATTGTATGAGAAATAGGTTTTAAAATTCTAAGATTTAAATGGGATTATTTTTTAAAGTATAATTTATTATTTATTGTAATTCCCCACCAAGGGATCCAAATAATTAACCTAAAGTTTCACTAAGTTTGGTAGCATTTTTTTTTATTTTTTTTGAAACATGATAGTTAAAACCATTCATAACATAGTAGCGAAAGCAATAACATCATTCAACTAAAAGTATACATAAACATACATAACAGGTTACATTCCTTAAGGATCCCTTAATGTTGAATCACAATTAAATCAATTAATATTAATTCCATCTAATACCACATCCACATGAAATAATAATGAAAAGTCTAACGTTCTTTAACCAATATACTTTTGTTCCAAATGTCCCTTGATAAATTACATCTCAGAATGCTCAATCATCCGATGTACATGACACAGGGTATGAAAGGCTTAAAAGAATATACATATGTGAAAATAAAGTACATCTTCATCCTAATTCAAATCCATGATGCAATAAAGTAAATGAAACCACATGTCATACATGATACATCATCATAAAAGATATAAACAACCATCATAACAGATAACCATAAATCACAAGCATAACTAACTAAGTGCACGGTTCCTCCCAACCATAAATAGCATCATTAGACCATCATGGGCCCTAGCCATCCCTCCGTGTGTAACATCCCAAATCACCAAAGAGATCATCGATATTAACATAGTAGGAATGTCACTCCTAAATCATGTTACATCATATGCAGAAAGAAATCTAACATGCAAGATAAAGCATAACATAACATAATCTAACAGATGCAAATCATCAATATAAGGATATGTGTCCACCATCATAATCAAAGAATGCATCAGCCACGGTGTCTCAGACAAATCTCATATGGTAAGAGTGAAGAAGCACTACCACCCAACCGCATGGAACCTAAATGGTCCACTCCCACCATGCTGAGGAGATAATCTCAAGTCCCAAAATAGGTTATCAAACCACATAGCACAAAAACTCTCTAAGTCTAGGAATCCTAAAAGATACTAACTCAAAGGTTCCAACACAAACCGACATCTAATCCTAGAGGCACACAAAGACATGTAGGAAACCTACTATGCAAGTAAGAAAGTATCATCGCACGGATCACACTAGAGTTACCCTGGTAGTCTCTCAATAGATCTTGGCCCCCCAATGATCCCTATGCGGCCACTAGTATCCTCTCATACTAATGAGGCATACTATGGAATGCAAGGTCGCAACCAAGCATTCTCTCTACTCCCATCCTAGTCTGTACTAGCACTTGAGGCATGGGCGAGAACAAATAATTATCTTATTAGGTTCATTTAAGTCAATATTAGGCGTAATGTTTTCATTTATTCAAACAACTTACAATGAGTTACCCTGGCAGCCACTTAAGGCCCCGACCCTCATTGCAAGCCACTTCCTGACACTACAAGTAGATAACCTACCCTAAGCTCATGGAATCATAAATCACAAAATCACCACAGTCCTATACAAGCAACTAAAAAAATACCAAAAGATAATGCACAATAAGAGCGTCAAATCTCCATGAGCAACCAAAAAACATCCATAAATAATCATGACCACAACAGTTCTCTATAGGCAACTGAAGCTATCACTAATAATCACTATATCCATTGGTTCTCAACAAGCAACCAAAAAGTATCTCAAAGTACTATTGATCGAAGACTCCAAAATGGTCGAGTCAAAACATGTCACAACATGACATCATCAAGATCATATAAACAATTCAATTCTATCAAAGTGACTGAAAAGTAATCCAAATACAATTGATCGATAACTCATAAAAAAAAGTTACATATATCATAGCTTACACAAGAAGACTGAAGACAATATCAATCAGCATGTCATCGCATAACCATGGTTGAGTTTAAAAGATCGAGATCAAAAGACATCATCATGACATCACAATCATAACCCCCAAGCCTCTAGTAGACGTCCTATAACTGGTAAACAACTAGTCAACCCAAAAACCCCAAAATAGATAGCATGGAGAAAACACAAAATGCAACACATGTTTTTGGTTTGTTCAAATTACATAGTTGAATTAAGTGTGGGGGTCTCAGTTTTCGTTTTCAAATTTAGATATCGAATGGAGAAATTGTACATTGTTACCTAACCCATGTATATGTTTTGATGGATTAAAGTTTTTCCCCATAGTTCAATTATCTTATTTTATTTTATTTTTAAATATTTTACTTAATCTCTATATTGATAAATGATTTCTCTTTTAAAAAGATCAATTTCCTCTAAATTACTCTATAAATAATTATCTATTTAAATCATTTATCATTTGCAACTAATTTTATAATCATTTAAAAACATCCTCGCATTCTATTAGACATCCTCATATCTCTTAAATAAATTCTAATTTATTTTAATGTTTAATTATAACTACATCTTTATTTGATATCTTATTTTTTTTAAATAAAATATCGTTAACAAATTAATAATCATAAATTATTAATATATAATAATTAATAAGTATAATAATTATTAATTATTAATAGTAAAATATATATAATATTTAATATTTAAAATTTATTAATATTTAATAATATTAATTATGAAAATCGATATATATTAAAATTGATTTCATATATCATAAAACATTTTTGGTTTAAAACATATAACAAAATACAAAACTGTTGTCGCGGTCAGCAGTACCTTGCTATCTCAAGGCCTGCTGCGCCAACGGGTACATAGTACCCTCTATCATCACAGTACCTGTGGTCTGCAGTGGGTACAGGGTGCGGGTTTCATTCCCCCCCCTCCCCCCCCACTTTTAAATTATTATTATTTTTAAACATTTTTTATAAAAATGTTTTCAAAAATGCATATCACAATTTTTATTTAAAATGATTTTTTTCATTTTCAGCGTTTTCTCAGTGACTTTTTTTTTCCTCTAAAACTAAAATAGCATTTTTAAATAAACACACACACACACACACACACACACACACACACACACATATATGTAGGTTTGTAAACATATTTGTATTTTTTTTTTAAAGAGAACATTTACAATAATGCCTATGAGCATATACATAATTTTTATACAAATAGGGCTCTTCAGTTTTATAGATTAAGAATTTTCCCTATAATGATTGGTCTCTAGATTTACCTATTAATCCTTCTAATAGGTTTTCCTATTACTTTTAAACCCTAGTCCATAGAATTCTCAGATCAACGCATGTGGGGGTTTCTCATACGACAACTCAGATATCCATGACAAAATTGCATATAACTAGAACATTGACGCATAGAATCCTCAGAAAGCAATCAGAAGACACGAAGAAGATAGGAAGTGCCAGAAGCAAGATATCATATGGAAAAATCATGAGTGTCTACGTGGACACTGATGCTAAATCCCTTCTCCTCAGAATCTGCAGAGCAAGCTCCTTCCTTCTCCAACTTTCTCAGGTCCTCCAAACACGCTCCTCGAGCTTCTAGGAGAGCCTAAATATAAACAATTCTTAGGAAGCACCTAGAATGTCTCTAGAAATAACCAGAAGATGAGATAAGCATTGACAACTAAGCACGAGCCTTTTCCAACCTTCTAGATGAGTCACAAGGTTGTAGACACCATGTGCTTGATTTGTGCGCTAACTCTTGTGTTGTAGACATATGTTCAATCAAGAGGTGCATTTACTCCTAGGTAGACTTATAACTTTTATTTTAATTCTTTTATCTTTTCTATTATTATTATTTATTCATTATTTTATTATTTTTATTTGTAATTTTTTTTATTTAATTCTTTTTCTCAATTAATTCCCTATTTAATTAATTAAAATAAAAATATCTAAAGATCATGATATTATATTAATTTTTCCCAAAATAGTTAAATTATTAATTAAATCTTTTAATTTTAGACTTAATTAATAGAAAATTCACCATAGACCTCCAAGATAAAATATGAAAACCCATCATAGAACAATCCATACAAAATTAGTTTAAAAGGTTAAAATCATGAATTATGTCATCCGACACATTCAAAAGGTGAAATATCTCGGATACTTGTCCTACCTTTCTAGGACAAAAGGTTTAAGGGTTTAGGATTTGGACTTGAGAATTTATCTCCCCTCTCTTACCATTGAGATAGTGCAATAGAGTATGCTCATCCTGGCAATTTAGGGAAGTCGATACCAGGTACCTGCAACCTACATAAAATCTATGCATATATATATATATGCTAAGCTAAACAAGCAATGGCAGGAAGTGGTGCATCGTGTAGATCCTGACTAGCAAGTGACTACAACTCCCTTCCTTAACCACATCAGAAATGTCATACAATAAGAAAACAAACACGCACACCATACACATGCAAGTATGGGGTAAGTATCCATAAGAAAACACATGTGATAATAACCATCTAACTAATCATCATCAATAACTGAAAGAAATGTAATAATCATCATGCATACATGAAATGTAGAGTTTAAGTAATCTCATCATATATCAACTGAATCCATAGCACAATATCTGATAGTCTCAAAATAATGCTACTAACCATCAACATAAAACTAGTCTAATAGAGTTCAGCCATGATAGCAACAATGTATCTAGAAAAATGTGAATGAGGGCAGGCACTACATTTATTATTGGTTGGAGGCAATTTTTTTGGGGTTATTTTTCTTTTTTTAAATACAAAAAAAGTGGAAAGATAACTATATATTTTTTGCATTGTCAAGTTTGAGTGTTTATATTTTTCATTTATTTATTACTTTATTGCATCAACAAGGCTTCAATATTTGTCATTTTCATTTATTTGTTACTTGTTTTTTTCTCCTTTATTATTGTTGGTGTTGTTTATTGAAAAAAATCTCAAAGTACAAACAAGGGGGTTTCTTTAACATTTAATCGATGCCTTATCATATTGAATCTTTCTTAAGCACAAATTAGGTCTCCCTTAGGTGGGCGAAGGTACCCACTTTGTAACTAATTTAGTTGGTGGGTTAACTTAAGAACAAAAACCAAAGCGAAAATACCTCATAGAACTTGATCATAGCAATGGGCTTTTCATCCAAGAATTAGAATAGTAATTTTAGGGAACAGTTGTTGGTATCATGCTTTGCATACATAAGTAAAATTATGTTGTCCTTGATCTCATTGTCTATCAAGAGCTATGCTGGTAGCTATATTTCTTTTCATTTTCTTTAGTTAAATTTTATTTTTTGGGGTCTTTCATGGACTTTGGTGAGATTTTGTTTCTTTTAGAATTTCTAGCAACCCATTTGAAGTAAAAATTGCACCAAGCATTAGGAAGGCTTGGATGGAAAATGTTTTAATAAGGGATGACCTAGAGGGACAATAACATATGAAATTGGATTAAATCTCTTTAAAACAATATTATTATTAATTTAATAATGAAAAATAAAAATATTTTCATTTTAATATTTTTTTTTTTAAATTAATAAGATTTTTTTTTTGTAAATCTAAACATAGATCTTGTTTACTATTGTAGGAGTAGTTTCATTTCTTATGTCTGGTAATTGTTGCTTTTTTAAACTATAGAGCTAGATTTTCACAAATTGCCCTTTCATTGGTTTGTCTTCTGATGTATATTTATTTACAATATCACAAACTTTGATAGTGCTCTGTAGGTTTTTTTAATTTTTATTTACTTTCTACTTTTATTTGTCTGCTTGTATGTTTTGGGCTTGAAATAATGTAGGTACTTTTTTTGTGACTTTTTTTTTTTGCAAGCACATAATTGTATTTCCTCACCTACTTCATGTCTAATACACCTTCATTCTCTATTTACGTGGAATGTAAATTATAAGGAACCATGTTTCTAAGTATTGAGAATAAGTTATTTTATTTTTTTTCTTTTGAATTTCTATTGTTTTAAAAAATTAAAAACTTTTAAATAAATAAAAAGAAGGGAAGAAAACCCCTACAAGAGTTGAGAATTAGGGATAGATGTGCTCATGGTCAATTCAAATTAATTGATTGTTAGCCCCAACTGATAATGCTATTGATGTATGTGAAAGGTCCATATGAGTTGTTATGTTGTCATTGATGTCAAGCCTTAATTGATAGGACATTATGCTAATTCAGTAGAGTGTCATATCATTTGATTGATGAAGAAGGTTGTTAGAATGATTAGAATAACTGAGAAGGGGTAAGGGTGAATAAGTTATCCTCGGGTCTAGATGTACCAATTCAACTTTTAACAACTTTATCAAACTCATAAATCCACTCGGTCCATACAGAAACTCATCAGTAATCCAACTTATTCATTCAACACTTAACTCTCTATTTAGTATATGTTGAATAATATAAACATATAACAATAAATAGCATTAAACATTGAAATAATATTCACACAATTATGAAACCAAGATTTAATGTGGAAACCCAATTTTGGAAACCCAATTTGGGAAAAATTAACAAGTAGCATGTTACCACTTTTCACTCTTTTGAAGTGAGCTCAATTCAGAGCTAACCCTATTAAAGGTTACAAAACCCATTGCTATTTGTGACCATGTTAAAGGATTTAATCACCTTGTTAGGAGTGGCCTTGTTAGAGGTCTTTAAAAATCCCATTAGAATGTCACCTTAATTAAAGGATTTACAATATGAATGTTAGGTCAACCTTAATTAAAATATTTTATTGCCACAATGGTTAGAAAGTATTAACTAGGTTGATCTAATTAAATACAAATCATTTTGCAAATTCAGATCTTCATTCAGCTCATTTCTGGTTCATTGACTAGACTTCATCACATTCTTCATCTCTAACCTACTTGGCAACTCTTCAAGAAAACTCAATTCACCAACTTCTCACTTTTCCTTTACAACTCTACTCTTCACTTGTTCACAAAATTTCAGCAAACCAACACTATAAAACATCTCCTATGCCTCCTAAAATAGGTAGGTTAATCTTTTGACACTTAAACACAACCATAGATCTTAAGGTTTGATCTTTTTCATTGAATTTGTCCATTGTTTTGTCCTTTACTTCTTCCATGAAACTTCTAGAAACTTCTCATTAAATATTCACCTTATGTCTTAACAAACTCAATTCATGCATTAAATACTCCATCTCATCAATCATCATCTTTTACATGCTTTGACCAATTCATTTAATTCAACTATGTTGGCCTTAAATATTGATTCTTTCACAAACTGTTAATCTACTAACACTTGGTCATCACTATATTCTTCAGCTTGGTCATTACTAGGTAATTCAGTTTGTACTATTTTGTCTTTCTTACCTTACACTGTTCACTTAGCATTTACTACACCTGGTCATTGCTTCAGTTTTTCTTCATCTCGCTTAGTCATTACATCACTCAACTAATATTATTTTTCTCAGCTATAAATTAAGTTCCTAAAACTTGTGCTTCGACATCTGCATTGACCTAGTGAATTGTCACTTAATTGCACTTAGTGTTTGACTCAACTTCTTGACTTCCATCAATCATCTCTTCTACACATCAAATTGTCTTTCTTCTTCATTTAATATAATGATCAAACAACACATTATTTTTTCAAATTCTAACTAATCAAGTACCCATTGTAATTCCATCATACTTACTCCTCTTTACTCAACAACTTTACTAGTTCACCTTGCTGTCTCTTTTTGTCAAATCCTCTTCATCAATAAATTGATTTAGCACTCTATACTGTTAGCAAATGTCTTACCAATAAGATTCACATCAATGACAACATAATCATTGTTCAAATTATATTTTCTAACAATCTCCCTTGTTGGCATTGATGACAACACCTTAAGTTACCATGTAATAGCAAAAAAAATCTCTAGATTTTCAGTATTAGCTCCCTTTGTGATCTATATTAGATCTTCATTAATATCCTTAATTTTATTTTTATTCTCATCCATGCAATCTCTAATAGGCCCTCTCTTTTCTTCTTTCTTTACACTTCTCCCTCTATGACACCAATTGTGATTCTTCATTATGACTCCAATTGTAATATCAATTGTGATGACTCCCTTTTTGACATATCTCCATATAACTTGACATACTTATCCCTCATCTTTAGATATTGGATGGTAACTTGGCAACATCTCCCTCTTTGACAATAATTCCAAAGACATCATCCACTATACGCATTTTCTTCTTTATGACTTTACTGAATGATCTTTTGAATTATCTCTCCCTCTTTCATCTTTTACTTGTAGCTTAATTAACGCATATTGTTTGAAGTGTAATGCAAGCTAGGTGACTGGGAGGGGGTGAATCAAGAACCATTTAAATGACTTTGTTATATTGTCTAATCTACTTGCATGCATGAAACATTAAAGAAGTAAAGTAAGAATGTCATTACACAATATTTGGTAACCCAAAAAACCCTCCAAGTAGAAGATAAAACTAGGGTGGGGATGACACCCACAATGCTTCACTATGACAGTAATAAAGTTGGCCTATTAAGGGTTACAAATTATCACTTTTTGTGATCTTACCCTATTAGGAGTAATAAGGACTATTAGGTCCACCTTGTGAAAGGATTTATACAATAAAATTAAGTATGTCTCTATTAGAAGTTTCTACAAGGATTGTTAGGTTCACTCTGTTAAAGGATTTAGCACTGATGCACCTATTAAGATGAATTAGTGGACTGATCTCTAAAATGAAACTTTGATTGTTGATGAAGATCATTTGAAGTAAACTAATCACCTGATTGTGATAGATGGGTCTCTTCCTTTCTGTATGATGTTTGTAGCCTTCTAGACAATCTATCTTTCCATATTCACTAATGCTTGAATGATGATACAATGAATATACTTCCTTACCATATTTGGATAAATAAAATACATCATAATTATATCCATCCAAAAAAAATTCATTTTGTGTTGACTACAACATGAATAACTCCAAAACAATCACCAAGTTGGCTCAATATTGTAACTCAGGTCAATGTCTTACTCGAGCGATACTAGAAACACTTGATCACCATTGTCTCCTTGGCTAGCTCTGGTGCTCAATAGATATTGGGTGCTTATTTCATACTCATCACTTGGTAGACACTTCTAACTCAGCTTGCACTATTCTCCCATCTTGATTATTACCTTGGAACAAGACTGCTCTGTTGACTCGGTTCACATTGGAGCTCGGTAGACATAGTCAACTTGGTTGACACTACAGCTCAGTGTGAACTATCAACTTATTTTCCACTGTAACTTAGTTGACACAAAAAAAATTTGTAAGGTTAACTTGTTTGCTTGGATCCTTTGTAAGCTTTTTTAACACTGCATACTAGTAACTTGATTGCAACTATCCTTCTATTATGATTAAGTGTTTTGACACTAAATAACAATATATCTTTTCATGTGATCAACAATCTCCCCCTTTTGTATTAGTGACAAAAAAACTTACCATACACAAGATATAAAAGACTTCTTCATTCAAACTCCCCCTTGGAATATGCTTGTTCTGATAGCTTAGTTTGCACTTAAGACTCTGCAACTCAATTTGAACTAAAAACTTTGTTTTTGGTTTTTCAATTTTTTTTTTTTTTATTAACTACTTTTTACATATCTTTCCTGATGTACATATTTTATCCTTTCTATACATATCTCATTCTACTTTCTCTATACACTTTCCCCTTTTGTACATCTTTCCCCTTGTTTTTTTTACAAATGCAAAAAAAATTACAACATTATACCAAAATGAGAAAGAAACTCATTGTGTACCTTCAGAATTATGGATAAGGTTTTATCTTAGTTATCCTGTAGTGTAGACACCTAAATTTTATTACACTGCTTTGGTAATCTAATTTAGCCATCTCTAAAGGCATCATTAATTAGATTCTTATTTAATTAATCCTTTGCCATCCCCTAGCTGATTAATTTAATTAATCATCTATAGTCCTAATTGATAAATCAGGTAACCAATCATTTATCAATTAAATCCTATTCTCCTATCTAATTCCAAAACCCTCATTTATTAAATAAATCTATTTTATAAATAAAGCCCTCAAATCTAATAACCCCTAAACTATCCTAAACCCCCTTTTTAGCCTAATCCACCCCATCCACCCATACTAACCAAGCTTAGCCACTAACTCACCCACCCTCATTGAATACCATCCACTTGCATATCTCTAAAAAGCCTAATATAATCCTAAATCACCTCTAATACCCCCCCTAACCTTGTCACATTCCCTAAGCAAGCTTAAGACTTTCCTGAGCCAAGCAAAGTCAACAATCTCAACTCCCTCCAAAATATCCCAACCACTAAGCTTTGAATGCTCTTACAAAGGCTATAAAGACTCTTACAATCCCATTCATTGCTCTTACAAGCCATTATGAAGGGATCTTTATGAAGATATTATCCCTTGAGCCTCCTTTGTTGACTCGTCCATCCCCTTGCCTCCATCCACTCACCCTGTGACATGTGTCACTCCCTAGTTGGTGCTAAACAAGCACAATCCATGTGCTCCCCTTTGAGTGCATCCTAGCCCTCCTTAAGCTTTCATCTCTCCTTGCATCTTAACCCTCCATCCCTCAAGCCCTTAGCCTATAAATTGAATCCCCTCCCAAGTCATTTCATCACAACCTTTAAGCCAAAGTTATAATGCTAGTTTGAGAACCAAAAGCCATCAACCATACCCTTATAATGCCAAATTGAGAGCTCACAAAGCTATCAATTTTCCATTTACACATCCCCACCATTTAAGCATAGAGAAAATTTGAGCATACATACCAATTCTTTACTTAGACTCATCCCTAAATCAAGTGACCATCCTCATTGGGAGAGCCATTCTATGGCTCATATTCTCATTTGAGGGTTTCACTTTGTCTCTCATATATGTTATATTAATCTTTGTTAGTTAATGCTTTGTTCTCTTAATAGATTAGTGTTTCTTGCTAACATATTAGTGTATACATGTAGTACTTTCAAAATATGTAGATCAAATTGAATCTCTGCAAATAACTCATACATATGATTTACAACTAACAGATTTGTTTCCTTAACTAATGTCCTTGCAAGATCCATCCTCTTCTGCATAATGTCCATGTGGGGAAGTAACATACCATGAATATCAATCAATGTTTCCCTTATTCCGGTCTCTTCCCTTAGCAATTCTTCCTAAAGATCTATCAAAAATCTAGATTTTGCAAAATGATTGGAATTGGAACTTGGATTAAGTGCCAACTAATTTGCACTATCCTGTAAGTCCTTGTCAATCTTGACCAATTTTTCTTTTATTTCCTTGGTAAATTTAGTGGAATCACTCAACTTTACAACATTATTTACAACATTTTCTAATGAAAATATTAGAGTAGATAGTTCTACTTTATCAATTGATAACTTTTGTGCTACATTTTCTAGCACTTTATTCTCAAACTTCCTCTCAACTTTCATGAGGAGTTTGGCCTACCCATTAGTATTTTCATTGAACTTGTGTACAGTATAAATTAATTGATCAATGATAGGGACTTTTTCATTTAAGTCTATAGATAGAGCATCTATAAATATTTCTTTGATGTCTTCCAAGACTTGGCTTCTATCTCATTCAACTCTTAGCATTCTTTGCTTTTCCCTTTTCTTCCATAGCTCTCCCAAAATATGCATTTCCTCAACTGATAGATTTGATTGGTCCCAATTCGGGATTACAATCTCCTCATAAAGATCAATGCCATCAACTATGTTCTTTTTTCCCTTGCTTTTGGCTATTGAAGAAGGAATGATAGCTTTTCCTTTTTCAATTGAGTCCTTCTGTTGTTCTAGTTGTTGCTGCTCAATCGAGACTAAGAGAGCCTAATGCTTGATCGAGACTAAGGGAGTCTTTTTCTCGGTTGAAGCTAATGGAGCTTGTTTCTTGGTCTCCTTTGTCATAGAACACAATGAAGGTGTGACAGTCTTCACTTCACTACTAGGTTGAACTGGGTTCAACTCAAATGATTGTTGCACAATTGTTGCCTTAGGTGGAGTGGAGGGAAGTGATGCCATGACTTCTGTTGCAATATTCTTAGCATCAAAATCCTCAATTGACTAAATCTCTGCAAGATATCCTTCATCCTTGATGTCAAGGATGTTCTTCCATGTCTTTGTTATGGATTGCACAACATCTTCTATTTTATTTGACAAAATTTGAAAAGTTTTAAATCTTGGAGTTTGTTCATCTTTATGATTAGAAATTGCCTCCTTGATTTCTTTATCAGATAGATTAGGCATGAGATTTCTTAAGTTTTTCTTTCTAATTTCTTTCTCTATTTTTGTTGCATTATCCCAATGGTGTTAAATTCCTTTAGTAGATTTTTAGGAGCATGCCCTTTTACCTTAGAAGGTTCATATTTCCATCTTGCCATTTTCTCTACAAATGCTTCCTCAATCTGTTTCTGCTCCTCTTTATTTCTAGAGTCATACCTAAAGTGTTTAAATCCTTCCATTCCTCTTCCTTCCCTTATATTTTCCAGTTGTTTTTCAAAGGTGTGGGGTGCCTTCTTCAAGGATATAATTGGGGTATTGTCTTTGTGATCTTCATCTTTATCTTGAAGCTTTAGTTGATTTCTTGCCTTCCTTGGCTTAGTAGTTGTAATCATAGGAGTTGACCATGTTTCTCTCTTGAGTGGCTTGGATGGGGTCTTTACTTTCTTCTCGGGAGGTTCCTATTCTTCCTCTTCTTCTTCATCTTCCTCTTTCTCTTCATCTTCCTCTTCTACATCATTACCCTTACCTTCAATGATTATAGGAGATGTGTATGATTTGGCAAGTTTCTTTCCAATGGTTTCCAGCCTCTTCTTCCCTCTCTTGAAAATTTGAGGGATTTGAATATTAAGAGAGATTCTTGTCTCTACTTCTTCATAAGTTCCAAAGTAAGTGACCTTGGGCTCTACTGTCTCATTGATGAGAGCCTCAATAATATCCTTTGTTTCATCAATATTCACCTCATATAATAGAGGTTTAACCCATGATACCTAGGTTTGACTTCTTGAATGTGAACTCAGTCACAACCAACCAGGAAGCATATATCTTGCTCATAATCTTTGACAAGCTACTCAAGGATCCTAAGCCTACTTTGCATCATTTCTTTGAAATTTTTGAAGCAAGCCTTCATGATGCCATCAAATTTATCACCAATTTTACTTATGAATTCATTGATTTGATACAAAATAAGGGTGTCTTTCTTCCAAATAATATTTCTTTTGGAAGGAAAGAATTTTTGAACATAAAAGAATAAACATACTAAGAGTGAAACTGAACTTACATGAATTATTCTTTGAGGCCTGAATACTCTCCATGATCTTTCTTAGCTGGGAGTACTAAAGCTCGACAAGGTCGAATGATAGGTTCTTCTTGACAATCTTGTATGCTAGGTCCACTGCCTTGCATGGAATTTTTTTGGTACAACTTAAGCTATAGTTTTATGAGCAATGCCATGGATGCCAAACTTGATTTCCATGTTAGTCACATTGTTCAGCTTCATACCTCTACCATCCCTTTTAGCGAGTGCCAACTTTATCAATTCTACTTGACCTAGGGTTTTAGTAGTCTTGCCTTTCTCTATCATAAGATACCCTATTATCCTATGAATCATCTTCTTAGTGATAGGGTGGGTTTGTTCCAACCAAAATGACATATCGTGAACTTTCCTTAGTATAAGCTTGATCCACTTGATCCAAAATTTCCTAGGTGTATGGATGATGTGGGACAAGCCCTTGACCTCTAGATGCTTGTGATCTGGCTTCACCACATCATTTACACATTAAACTACATAGGCCTTATCTAGCTTGAGATTTCCTAGCTCTTGGATAGAACAATGATAAAATGATCTGATATTGTGGATGAGTGGTACTTTGGAGGAGTGGAAGAGTGAGCACCTTGAGGATCCTTTTCCTCTGCAATTTTTGGATATAGTTGGAATTTTGGAGGAATGCAATTTGAACTCTTTACCAACATTTGTGAACCTTTCTTGACTTTTGAACTTAAAGACATTGGCATAATGCTCAGTTGAAGAAGAATTTCATGATGATGGATTAACCTAAGAATCTCCTTTAATAGTTTGCACTAAAATTGCTCTGGGGGGCTTAAGGAATGTTGAGCTCAAAAAGAATTATGAAATCATAGTGAAAACAAAACTTTGATCTATACCTTTTATCATATTTCCAAATTTAGGGCTTCATTTAATGCTTCATACCTAGGTAGGTAAAATATACTCAATTTGGTCTTGAAGCTTGATTAGTATAGTCTTTATGTATGCTAGATTGAGTTAGTCACTTGGTTGAGTCTTCCCATGCTCAGTTTGAGGTAACTCTGTTAGATCTAACAGCTCAGTTAGATCTAAGGAGTGACTCAGTTAGAACTAATAGCTCAAGCTGGTCTAAGTATTTCATCTATCCAATTGCATCTGATATGCTAGTCTAGACTATCTTGCTTGGATGATTGGAACTGATGTAGAATATGAATTTTATCATGGCTCCAGTGGTCCCCTTACATATTTATGCAGAGATGATTGAATCACCCAATCCATTCTCTTGGGTGTCAATGACCTCACTGATTTCACTTGAATTCTTTGGAGACTTCCTTACCCATTGCTGCTTCATTTGACTTCTGATTGTGTCAGCCTTCACTTGCTTTTCATCTTCAACTTTGCCTCTATTCATGTAATTCTTTGCTAGATGACCAAGTTCTTTGCATATATAGCATCTTTTGCTAGGACCTCTTTTTCTAAGGTGATTCTTCATGAAATTTGGTCCAATGTGCTCAAAATATCCACATAAAAAACATATGCACCAAGTGTTTTAATCCGCCAAAGATAGCTTTGACAAGTTGTTCAATAGGATTCCAATTCTTGGTTCTATATTTTGAAGATTTATGACCACATTTTTTGGATGAGAAACATTTTCCTTCAAATTTAGTCTTCTCTATTCATTCACTTGCTCTATTCCCATGCTTGTTATAATTGAAACATTTTCTATTAAACTTTGACTTTCCATTGCTCCAACATTTATTAGAAGTATGCCCTATCTTTCCATAATGATTGCATGTAGGTCTTTTGTTGTGTTGAGCTCCTTGTTGTGATGACTCTCCTTGTTTAGTATAGCCCAATCATTTTCTTCCTTTTTGTCTTTTCTAGGATATCTTAGCTAATTGATCCATTTTTTCTTGTGAATTCATCATTCTTTCATTGGTTTCTTTTTCTTCTCTAAGATCATTCATGAGTCTTTCATTTTCTATCCTTAGATTGATGACTTCTTGATTTGAATTGTTCAACTGATTTACCAAGTCTATTTGATGTAGTGAGAGCTAGTGGATTTCATTATCTTTTTCTTCTAACCTGGTGTTGAGTAGTCTTTTGTCTTCTTCTACCATATTTTTGTCATTTTTAGCTTGATTCTTTTGTTTCGTTACTTCACATGTTCTGACTAAGTGGATCTCTTGTTGTCTTTTCAAATTTTGACTTCTTCTTGAAGAATAAGGTTCCTTCTAAGTAGATCTTCTATAGCTACATTTGCTTCATTTGAACTTTTTTCTTTGCAAATATCTTCAATTCTTTCTTCTATGTAGAGATTGTCATTCATCTGTGCTGCCAATTTCTTCTTCTTCTCGAGGATTGAGAGAGTTGATCCTTTAGTTTCTTGATTTGTTCCATGGCCATATGTAGATAAAGCTTTTCACTCTCAATGACCTTCTATATCTTGTATACCTCCATTGCCTCTAATCTTTGCTCTCAAGCTACTAGACTTTCTGATATGAGAACTCATCTTTGATACCAATTGTTGGAAATATAATACAAGCTAGGTGACTGAGAGGGGGGGTGAATAAGGAACTACTTAAACTTCAATCACTTAAACCAATTTTTTATATTGTCTAATCTACTTGCATGCACAAAACATTAAAGCGGTAAAGTAAGAACACCAGAACACAATATTTGATAACCCATAAGTCCTCCAAGTAAAAGGTAAAACTACGGTGGGATGACACCCATAATGCTTCACTACTGTAGTAATAAAGTTGGCATGTTAAGACTTACAAATGATCACTTCTAGTGATATTTCCCTATTAGGAGTAATAAGGACTATTAGGTTCACCTTGTGAAAAGATTTATACAATACAAAAAATGTACTCTGTTAGGAGTTTCTGCAAGGACTGTTAGGTCCATCTTGATAAAGGATTTAGGATTGATGCACCTATTAGGATGAATCAATGGATTGATCTTTGAAATGCAACTTTGATTTTTGATGAAGATCATTTGAAGTAAACTAATCACCTAATTGTGATAGGTGAGTCTCTTCCTTTCTGTATGATGCTTGTAGCCTTCTAGACAATCTATCTTTCCATATTCACTAATGCTTGAATAATGATACAATGATTATACTTCCTTACCGTATTTGGATAAATAAAATACCTAATACTTATATCCATCCAAATAAATTCTTTGTAGGTCGGTTACAACATGAATAGTTCCAAAACAATCACCAAGTCAGCTCAATGTTGTAACTTGGGTCAATTTCTTACTTGAGAGATACTAAAAACACTCAGTCACCACTATCTCCTTGGCTAGCTCTGGAACTCGGTAGATATTGGGTGCTTGTTTCACATTGATCACTCAGTAGACACTTTTGACTCAACTTGCATTATTCTACCATCTTGATTATTACCTTGGAACAAGACTTCTCTACTAACTCGTTTCACATTGGAGCTTGGTAGACATAGTCAACTCAATTGACACTACAAATCGGTGTGAACTGTCAGCTTAGTTGCCACTACAACTCGGTTGACACTACAACCTTCTACAAGGTTAACTTGTTTGCTTGGATCCTTTGTGAGCTTGGTTAAGACTACATTCTAGTAACTTGGTTGCAACAGTCCTTCTATTATGACTAAGTTTTTTGACACTAACTGACAATATATCCTATCATGTGATCAACACATAATTTTGTCCTACTTTTCATAGCTTTAGGTAGCTCCTAAAGTGTGATCTCCTACATCAATTTGTAAGATATTCTAATCATATAAATTTATGCCATGTTGCATCTCTTCTTATTTTTCTTTAGATAGGGGAATTATGACCCCTAATTTACCTCTTAGATTCTCAAATTCATCCTTAGGCAATGCTTTAGTAAATATATTAGCTATATATTACTTTGTGACTTCACCATTCTCATTTAGGTTTTTTTTGAATACCCACTTTGTTCCAATCACATTCTTATCCTTTAGCCTTGGTACCAATGTCCATTTTTTGTTCTTCTCTATTTGATCAATTTCCTTATTCATTTCTCTAATCCAATCTTCATTCTCCAAATCATCTTTCACTATTCTTGGCTCAATATCACATAGTAAATATGTATCATTTTTCAACTTGTTTCTTGTCATGACTCTTGCATCTTTGTCTCCAATGGTTTGATCTGGTGTATGGTGTCTTCTCATATTTTCTCTTTGATCTTCATTCTCTTTGTTATAGTTCACTTGGTCCAACTTGTTCAACTTTTGCATGTTTCTCCTATTATAACTTGACTTCCTTTGTCTAGTATTCAGTCTCCTCTCTTTGTGACTCGAATCCTACAGCCTGATGCTCAGAAAGTAGCTAAGCCTTCATAGAGCTTCTCTATTATAACTTGGTAGTGCCAATCTATTGATGCTCAGTAGTCTCCTTCTCTAGTGTAGGTAAAGTACTTGGTTTTCCTTCATAGATGTATACAAATTTTGTGTAATCTTCAAGTTCCTTCATGCATTCTTCTTCATTATTTTTTTAAAATTCATTGAAACTCTAAAATTTGCACTTTCCACAATTATTTTAGTATCAGTATTCAAACACTTATATGCCTTGCTCTCAGTAGAATATCCTAAGAATATGTCTTCATCACTCTTTGCATCAAGTTTTACATTTCTTGCATCTTTCAATATATAACATTTTCTTCCAAATACTTTGAAATATTTGACATTAGGTGTGTAGTCATGCCACAATTCAAAAGGGGTTTTATTTGTACCTTTATTGACTTGAACTTCGTTAAGTGTATAAACAATAGTACTTATAACCTCTCTCCAATACTTTTGTGAAACAATATTTTCCATCATCAATGTTCTTGCACAGCCCATGATTGATCTATTTCTTCTTTTAGCTATCCCATTTCGTGGTGGAGTCCTTAGTGTTGACATTTTCTTTTTGACTATTTTATCATTGCATAATGTATTTAACTCCTCATATATGAAATCACCTCCTTTGTCTGATATCAAGAATTTTAGACTTTTATCTATTTCCTTTTCAACTCTAGCCAAATACTACTTAAATATTTGAAAAGCATCAAAAAAAAATTTGAGAAACATCAAAATCATCATTCTAGAAAAATCATCAACAAATAAGATAAAGTACTTGTCAGCATAATATATTTTCATTCCAATAGGACCACATAAATTAGTATGAACCAACTCCAAAACATCATCATAAGAATAAGTCTTGCTCTTGAAACTAGAGTTAGTCATTTTCCCATTTGACATTGTTTGCACACCACTTTACCAGGTTTTCTCAATCTTGGTAATCCTCTTACTCTCTCCATCTTACTGATGCTTACCAAATTATCAAAGTTCACATGGCATAACCTTTTATTCCATAACCCAACATATTCAAATTGTGAAAATAAACAAGTATTTTCATATAGGTCTAGATAGAACAAGTTACCTCTTGTTTTCTATCCACTTCCAATCAGTTCACCAGAAGCATCATAGATTTTTTTTCCTTTTTTTTTGAAACTCAAATTGGTATCCTAAAATATTCATATATGCCACACTCAAAAAATTATAATTTAGTCCATCAACCCAATATATATTGTCACATCTGATCTTGTCATTCAATATAATTGATCCTTTAACTTTCACATAACATGGTGCATCATTTCCAAACTTAACACAACTTCCATTATAGTGTTCTATCTTTCCAAACTTAATTGTATCACCAATCATATGATGTGAGCAACCAATATCAATTATCCATTTATCATTCTTAGTCACATGGGAAATAAGATCAAATTTTTCATCTTCATTAGATTCATCGTTCACTGCAACATAAAAAATTTCTTCATCATGTTCATCAGAATCACTTTTAGAGTCATCTTCTTCAGCAATGTAACAAGATTTCTTACATTTTCCCTTATAGTCTCTACCACCTTTGTTGTCTTTGTCAGTCATCTTCTTTAACAATGCAACAAGATTTCTTACCTTTTCCTTTATAGTCTCTACCACCTTTGTTGTCTTTTTCATCTCTCCTTCCTTAATATTTGTTGTCTTTCCTTTACTCCTTTTCATCTCTATCAAGATAGTTTGCAGCAATATGACCAACTTTTTTACATGTAAAATAGATTAATAGGAAGTTTACCTTTGTATTTTCCTTTTCCACTTGGTAGCCTTCTTGCCAATAATGCTTCTAAATCATCAATATCATCATTTGATTTACTACCACTATCCACAGGCTTATTCTTTGAAAATTTTCTTCTTTTAGATCTATCAAGGGTTAGTTGAGACTTGAAAGCACATTCAATTCTAGAAGGTGTATAATTATCAAAATTTGACAATTCGAATGCAGTGAGTCTACCAATTAGACTATCTAGAGTCAGATCATTACCAGGTGTACATCTCATTTCTTGTATTACAAATACTCCAATGGCATAAAGATGAAGTAGAGTTATCAATACCTTGTTGATCATAATCTTGTCAGATATGTTTGCTCCATTACCTCTAATTACATTAACCACCTCTTTGATTTAGCCACAATATTGAGAAACAATTTATCCTTCTTTCATTCTCATGTCATTTGACTTGCCTCTTAAACTTTTAGATTTATCCATTAACATATTTTTGTCTCCTCCATGAATTTTTTCCAACTTATCTCACATTTTCTTTGTAGTAGTGCAATCCTTTACATCATCAAACTCAACATGGCTTAGGCAAGATGTTAGATCTATCATCATTTTATTGTGCTCATGATTCTCTTTTATCTACTCAATTGTCATGGGTCTAGGCACTTCAATGTATTCATTGTCTAAGTAGTATAGTGCAGAATCTCCAAATGTAATCTCATCAAGTGTTGCCATACTAGAAAGTTATCTTTTTTCAACTTGGGTACCTCTCTTGTACATCTTGATATTTAGTTTAAGTCCCTTCAAGCTTTCCTTACAAGCACTAAAAGCTATGATATCAATTGTTAGAATGATTAGAATAACTGAGAGGGGGGTGAATTAGTTATCCTTGGGTCCAGATGTGCCAATTCAACTTTTAACAACTTTATCAAACTCATAAATCCACTTGGTCCATGTAGCAACACATCAATACTTCAACTTATTCATTCAACACTTAGCTCTCTATTTAGCATATGTTGAATAACAACAACATATAATAGTAAATAGAACGAAACATGAAAAAAATTCACACAATTATAACACCATGATTTAACATGGAAACACAATTTGGTAAAAACCATCAAGTAACATGCTACCACTTTTCACTCTTTTGAAGTGAGCTCGGTTAAGAGCCAACCCTCTTAAAGTTTACAAAAATGCATTGTTAGGTGTTTTTGGTGTTTTAAAACTGCAAGGTTGTAGAAACCCAATACCAGGATGATAAAGATTTTTTAAAAAGTCTACGGATTAGCTAGATCCCATTTTCAACCAAATTTATCTCAGATTTGGAGAAACTTCAACATAATCACAAAGACTCTCTACACTTTAGGTTCTCTAGGGTCAAAGCAGGTGCACCTTAGAGATTGAAATGACTAATTATTTGATATTCTTTCTTAAAACTCACTCACTCTCACTCTTCTTTTCAAATATATTCTCTATAGCAAATAATGGTCAATATTCTTCTTGAAATTGCAAATAACTCCTTGATTACAATAGCTATCTATAACTCAAAAGGAAATCTATTACAAATAAGTAATGACCAATAATTTAATACTTCAATACAAAAAATAAATGTTTATTTTGATTTATGTGTGTATTGTGCAACCACATGTCCATATCAATTTGCATCTGAATTAATTGATTAGTGCCTTATCCATTGTTATACAGAGTCAAACTAGCAACCTTAGACCTATTTAATTGACTTGCAATTAAATTTATTAGCAATTAGCCCTAAATTTCATTCTTATGATATCCCTCCCATATACCTAGAAACCCTATCAATTCATGAAAGCATTTACTTAATTCTTTGAATTAAAAGCAATCAATGAAAAGATATACAACCCATCCAAGTTACATTAAAGTGAAAGAACTTTTTTCATTTCAATCCAAAAATTACAAATATATTTAAAAAGGAGACAAAACTCAGAGAAACAGATATGCAAAAATTTCCTTTGTATTAATATTCTTTGAAAACAATATGGTACTGGTATGAAGCTCATAATATAACTCAAGATATGACAAAACCTGCCATTCAAGATTTCACTATATTCCTAGACTTGCAAAATTGAATACATCATATCATTGACACAAAAAACTAGATTGACTGCAAATAGCATAAAATACCAAAAATTACACAAGACTCGAAACCTTACTCCACATCTTGGAAATCCTTTTATAGGAAGGATTGCAACAAGCTTCAGATGGGAGGACAAATGTCAAAAAGCAATTGGAAAACAAATACAAGGATATTTCTATATTGTTACATTACAAACATTCTTTGTACTTGATCAAAATTTGGGATGCAGTTGCAAAACTAGAAAGTGGCACTTTTTATAGGCGTCTTCATCATTTTTTTATTTGTTTTCCAACTACCCTGTCACTTTCTTTTCCTTTTCTATCTATTTTGTCTTTTCTGCCTAATCACTGCCTTTTGATGGTAAAGCCTTTATTTCTGCTATAACTTCCTAGATAGCAATGTCTATGTCCACATTAGGCCAAGTGGCATCCCTAAATGTGTTTAATTCTTCAAGGCATTTGTTCCATTTGGCATTTTTTATAGCCTTAACCTCTTTTTCTCTAAAACTAAAACTAGTTCTCTAAGGTAAAAACAAAATTTCTATTGAGAATGCCCCTATTTTTACAAATCTGCCCATATGTTCTGCTTAGTTATACCTACACATGTTTTAATTGCAAAAATGCATTCCTCATTCTTTCCCCTTTCCAACAATATATAACACTTATATATCTAGGCAAAAAATTAGGCCAATGGCTTCTATTTGAATATTCAAGTAAAACTAATGAACAAGGCTTGATTTTACAAAAAATTCACCTCTTTTATAAAGTTTGAACTTTACAAAATAAACCCAAATTTATTTAAAATGCATGCACATTAAAAATGAAGGAAGATAATAATAAAATATTGTTTTGTAATTCTAAAAATTGTCCTCTCATTTGAAGTCAAGTCAAACT
Source organism: Cupressus sempervirens (assembly GCA_028749045.1). NCBI lineage: Eukaryota > Viridiplantae > Streptophyta > Pinopsida > Cupressales > Cupressaceae > Cupressus > Cupressus sempervirens. The sequence goes on from CM053792.1 coordinate 436,337,738, forward strand.
TGGGTTTGACTAGTCTGCCATGTGGCATCTTTTGATTTGCTCACCTTATCACTATCACTTGCTCTGTCAACATCTAGCTAGCCCTTAACACCATGTGGCACCACCTCACTTTGTCTTATTTCTAACATCTAGTCTTGCAAATCCATGAGATTTCACCATGTGTCATTTTGGCTAACATCACTGTCTCTACCTTTGAATGTCATGTGTCTTCTTTCTGTGGCATTTGAGAAAGCAAGACTTCTTTAGCTAAAATTAATCTAAAATTCATTTAGATGTGAACAAGTGTCATTATTCTGGAGACTTTGTGGGTATAAGATTATTTTCGCCCAAAATTAGCCTGAAATTCATTTGGAATCATTGATCTTCTAAAGATCGAACGGTGGTCAGTTTGATGTCCGATCTTAGGACATGTCAACAAAATGTGTTAGCATTTTCTTGGTCCAATCATATCTCAAGTCTCTACTGAAAAATGGTTAGATCCCACTGAAAACAAGACTCCATCAAACTCCACATGTCAAATCCTTGTGCTCTTAATAGGATTGCAGCTTCAATTATGTCTTTACTTTTAACAGTACAACAATGCGATCAAATTCTTGCCTCTTCACAAATTAAACTTGTAGGTTAACCTTAATAGCTATGAAGCCACACTGACCGTGTTGATGACTATTTTGCACCCTCGCATCCTTTAAAAGGGTTAGTGATCACAAAGAAGCGATGTTGCACTTAAAAGACTTCCACAACATCACAACTTAAAAGACTTATGAGGCATGAAATATAAAGTGACAAAAGATCAAAAGACTTGGGATATCAACATATAAGAAAGATTTTTATTTATCCCTATTCATAATTTCATGTCAATTTACAAAAATTTCAACAAAATACATGACACGACTATTTGCCTTAGGGTTTTTATGAGGAATAACACATTTTTAGAAACCCTAAGTAACTTAAACACAAAAAATTTCTTGATTTTCACAGGATATCACAAAAAAAATTATTGGGTGAAAAATTAGGCCATCAGTGGCTCTATATGGGGATGGTGGATAACTTGTATCCATGCAAGAATTCAAAATTTCTGGTTAGAGCAAACCACATACATGACAATAATTTTGACAAATCTGAGAGAGCAATGCACACACAGCAGAAACAAAAAATACACACAAAGGGACACACATATGCATAAGGATTTACAAAAGTATAGACATAACTATTGTCCATGGAAATAAAATACCTTCAATAGAAGTATTTCTTCAAGAATTGTCTATGAACTAGCAATTCAAGAATATTCCCTAATAGTTCTTTGATGAGATAAGAGTCTTCCCCCAAATTCTCATGAATGAGATATGGCCCTAACCAGATGGGATCAAATTTACCATGTTTACCTTTATCTTCCAATCTAGCAGCCCATAACAACACCATATCTTTAGGATAAAACTTTCTTGATACTACCTTTTTGTCATACAAATGTTTAACTTGAACTTGCAACTTTGTATTTATGGCAGAGGCTTCTCTTCTTGTCTCATCTAATTGCATAATATCATCCATTCTGATCTACATCTCATCAATGAGATCATTATCATAATGTTGCACAAATTTGTACATATGCCTTAAGTTGTTCTGTGGTAATCTAGCTTGTATTCCATACACCAAATGAAATGATGCACAACCAATGGCTTTCTTTATTGTTACTCTGTCAACCTAGAGTGCCAATGGAAATTTGGAATCCCAAGCTTTCTTGTTTTCTTCTAAAATTATCTTGATGATCTTTAACAAAATATTGTTTCTTGATTCAACCTTCCCATTTCCTTGTGGATGGTATGGAGAAGAGGTTGATCTGATTATACCATATTTTTCACAAAAAGCCTTATATTCTTCAGATCTGAAGCACATTGCATTATCTATAACTATTTTCTTTGGACATCTAAATCTAACAATGATATTATTCAAAATAAAATCCATCACCACTTTACTAGTATATTTTCTAGTAGGGATTGCCTCTACCCATTTTGTAAAATAAACAATAGCTACTAGCATCCAGGCATGTCCTCTACTTGAGTTGGTTGCAAACTCGCCTATAGAATTGATTCCCCACTACTAAAAAGGTGCTTGCACCTCTACTAGTTTTAATGGTAGATTCCCAGAGAATTTCAATTTTCTACTAAACCTTTGACAAGTGTCACACTTCCTCACAAGCTTATATGCATCCTTAAAAAGAGTAGGCCACCAAAATCTTGTCATGATCACTGTATGGGCTATTGTATTAGCCATATAATGGCCTCCACATACTCCATGATGCATCTCATCAAGAATCATTGATGCATGTTTCTCATCAACACATTTCAGCAATACACCTTCAATACTTCTCCACCATAACTAACAAATTACAATTATATATTTAATAGCCTATAGATTTAAATTTCTTCTCTGATTATCATTCAATCCTAGTGGAGATTTTATGTATTACAAGTAGAATATAATATCCTTATACCAAATACAGGTATCCATATCACATAGCCCATCTGTACCATCAACTTCAAGTTGATTTATTTGATTTGCTTCAAGGTTGGCTTCTACCATTAGCCTAGAAATTCCTTGACCTCTCACCATCTTAGTGATCTTGATATCTATATTAAACTCTTGGATTATGTTAATCCATCTACATCTTCTTCTTGAGACTTCGCGCTAAGAGAATATATCTTTAATTGTTGCACTAGGTACAAATGAAATGAGAATAGCACCAACTAGGTAGCATCTAAAAGCTTTGAAACCTTTGACAAGTGCATATGACTGCTTCTCATTAATTTCATATTTCAACTAAGCAAGTTGAAGGGATTTTCTAAAAAATGCAATTGGTTGCTCATAGCCTTCTTCATCCTTCTACAACAAAACTGTTGCTATGGTATGAAAATATGCAAAAGAGAAAATATGCATGGGATTTTCATAATATGGTGTCCTAAGGATTGGTGCATATTTAATAGCAATTTTAATTTCTTGAAAAGCTACAATAGGCTCACCTTCCCAACTGATGGTTGCTCATTTCTTGAGCATCTTGGAGATTGGCCTACTAATCTCAACAAAATTAGTTACAAATCTCCTCAATAAATTTGCTTGCCTGAAGAAAGACTAGATTCCTTTAACATTTTTGGGCTTAGGGACTTTGTTAATTGTTTCCACTCTCTTAGGGTCAATCTTAACCCCTTCTTTAGATACTATGTGACTAAGCAATTCCCCTTCTGTCACTCCAAAAGTACATTTCATTAAGTTTAAAGAAACCCCATACTCTAAGGCTTTGATAAAATTCTTTTCTAAATGTTTGCAATTGTCTCCAACCTTTTTTGAGTATGCAATCAAATCATCCTAAGATACAAACATGAATTTGTCAATATATTCCTTAAATGCTACATCCATGGCTCTTTGAAATGTTGCTCTTATATTTATCAAGCCAAAGGGTATCCTAACATATACATAAGTTCCCCAAGGGGTTATAAAAGTTTTTTTGAATTGTTCTTTCTCATCAACAAGGACCTGGTTATACCCTGAGAAACTATCCATCATTGACATCAACTTTGAACCAGTGAATTGCTACAACATAGCTTCCATGTTGGGAAATCCATAATTATCTTTCAATGATGCAATATTTAGATTTCTAAAATCAACACACAACCTAATATCCCTATTCTTTTTCCTAACTGATACTAGGTTGGACACCCATGAAGAATGTCTGATTGGTTTGATTATCCCCCCCTCCCTTAGCTTCATGAGTTCTTCCTACATTTTAGGGGCTAGAGTGGGATTTTCAGGTCTTTTTTTTTGTCTAAATGGCTTAACATTCTCTTTGAGGGGTATTACATGCTGAAAAAATCCTCCCTATAAGCCTTGAGGTCATCATATGACCATGCAAAAACATGCCTAAATTTTCTAAGTAGATCAATCAAAGACTTCTTAATTGTAGGGGATAAAAGTCTTACCAATTTATAACTTTTTAGGAGATTCATTAGTACCAAGATTGATCTCTTCAAGCTCTTGTGGCTTCTGATCTTTAACTTTTGAATACACCCTATCTTGACTATCAAAGACATTTTCCAAAATCACCAATCCTTTGGGTACCTTGGTAGTCTTTAGCTGTCAAATCTCTTGACCAAAGATGGTTTCCTTTCCATCTACTATTTCAGCCAAAGCAGTGCAGTCCAACTCTTGGCCATGGCACTTATCCTCATTTAAGAGAAAATTCAAGATATCTTTGTCATCTTCAAATACTTGCCAATTTTCAATATTATTAGGGATAGATGGCCTATTATGCATCTCAATTATGGACACAACAGCAAATGATACATCATCAAGCTTGATTGCTACATTAGCCAATAAGTCAACCATCGTGTTGTTGCTTCTATCCATCTAAGATATTCCAAAGCATCAAATGCTTCAATTTGGTCCCAAAAAACATTTCTATACTATTTTAGCCTCTTATTCTTAGAAGCATACGTTTCCTTAATTTGAGACACAATTAACTTTGAGTCACCAATAACATACAGTTTCTTAATTCCATGATTTGTTGCAACCTTTAATCCTAGTAAAAGTGCCTCATACTCTGCAATATTATTAGTGCATGTGAAATTTAGAGTAAATGAATATCTAAATATATTTTTATCTAGAGATATGAAAACAACTCTGACTCCTAATCCATCTTTAGAATTTTCTCCTTCAAAGTATATGGTCCAAAGGTTTTGGGAATCTATACAATTTGTTACCTCTTGTGCAATCAATGGGAGTGGCTTTTCAATCTCTTGAATAATAAGTTCATCTTTGAAAGCATTAACCTCAGTGTCTAGGAAACATGTGGCATTTGTATCAATGTTATCCTCAAGCATATGAGTGACTCTTGGTTCTCTATCAACTTTAATGGCCTTGTCTCCTATGTAAAAAGTAGCATATGACAAATCACATTGTAGCCTACCTACCATCATAGCACTCCATTTTCTAGAGAGTAGCATCCCATACTATGGAGGAATATCAACTACTAGGACTATCATGCTTAGGTCAACATCAAGGTAGGCAGCTAATTTAAAAGGTAAGGCATTGATTGTACCTCTAACAAGCACTTCTCTTGCATCCATGGTCCTACATCTACCTTGTTTGGTATTTACTTTCAAACCTAAGGCTTCCATCATTCTAAAATGCATAATAGTATTAGAAGCCCCTAAATCAATCATACAATTTTTCAAGGGTTTTTCCATTTATGATCAGACTCAAAAAGAAAGGGTCAACATTTTTTATGTAGGCCACAAATGAAGTATCCAAATACATCTGGGGTATTTGGGACATGACTCCATCGTCTTCCTTATCTTTTATTACAAGTGGTACTTGTTGCATTACTGATGGTTGTTGCTCAACAATACTACTACTTCCTTTCCCATTCAACCAAGAGAGAGCCTTATTCTTGTGTTCCTCTATTTTAAACATCTCAAACAAGGGAACTTTGACAGTAATTTGAGATAACATAAAAATCATATCAATAGGATCACAAACATTGGGGTTTGAAAGAATTACCTCTAGCTACTAGTACCTAAACAACAAGTCCCACTTCTTGCTTGGTAACACTAGAATTTTCTTTCTTTTCTTGTATATTCACCTTAACTATTTCAATTCCTTGAAACTGCACTTTCTTTTTGGGTTCCCACTTTTTATTCTTACTATCCTTGATCTTAACTGTTATTGGACTATCCTTTTTATTTTAATTATCCATTTCATGAGTAATATCTTTAATGAAAATTCCAAATGGCTTACCAACAACATTGTTAATAGTTATGTTTCTTAGATTGTAATTGCTATGTACTTGAGCTATCATTTCTGCAATGATCCTATCAATCTCTTCATTTGATGGTTTTCTCAAATTCATGTGATCCATGCTGACATCACATTGCACACCTTATCTTCATCTTGATCTTCACGATCTGAAAACACTTTTTGATGGTGCAACTAACTTACATTTCTCTGATGTGTAACATCATTCTCAAAATCTTCTAAATCAGAGTCTTCACCATTGTCACATAGATTTATCATGTTGCATGTTTCATCCTCATGATTCTTTTCTTCCTCTCCTTGTTCATTTTGTGCTTTTTGGGTTGTAGAAAATACTAGGCAACATCATAATAATTAGGAGAATGAGGGGATTGATAGAAAATACACCAAGTTACATCATCCATCATGTTCATAGAATTTCTTTGTAGTGCATCTGGTGTACCTTTTTCTTTAGTTCCCTGAGCAGTATTAGGGTTGGATTTACCATCTTTCCACTACATAGTATAAGGAAAATTTTGCACCCTCGGTTGCTTTTTGTAACTATTATTGAACTAGGGTTTCTCACTAGCATTTGACTTATTAGCATTGTATGCTGGTGGGTTCATATTCTCAAGTAGATTTAAAACTTGACCCATTGTATCCTCTTTAGGTTTCTTACCTGCAACAGGTTTCTCAACTTATTTCTTATTTCCCTTTAGATTGAATAGTTTTGGGTAATCCCTTCTCCCCAACTTACCAAATATTTTTCTATTATTCTCAATATTTACTGTCATTTTGTAGGCATCTCTCAACATTATAGGATCCTTGTCCCTTAGATTATATGCCATCTTACTGTCAAAAGCATTAAAATAAGTTGTGAGACATACATCCTCCCCGCACCTCATCACTTGAAATAACTTATACATCCCTTTCTTAAATCTCACATTGAAGTCAAAGGTGGATTCATTGGGTTCTTCTTTATTTTTTTAAACTCATTCAACATAAAGTTGGCATTAGTGTTGTCTCCATATTTCCCCTTGAAAAGCTTCTCTAAGTCACTCCATGAGTTTATACTATCATCAGGAAACCTTCTAAACTAGTCTCCAGCATCTTTAGTAAGAGAGTGAATGAATAATTTCATTACTACATCTTCATGCTCTACCTCATAGTCATTAATCATGTCTATGAATTTTCTAAGGTGCTCTTCACCAATATCAGCATTGTTACCTAAAAAATGTATGACCTTATCTCTCAGATCATTTGAAATAGGATGGGGAAATCCAAGAATGCCTACAAAGGACATTTTCTTATATTTCTCCATATAAATAGATCTTCTCTAAAATCCTACAACATATGAAGTACTTGCTCCAATAGCTTGGGTTTGTATAGGGATTTGAGGTTGTTGAACTTGTTGAGTAACAATGATTTGACTACTTATAGTAGAAGATGTGGTAGGGGTTGACTAAGATATGTTTTGGCTAGCCATTGTTGGTCCACAACTAGGAATAGAATGTATGGCTTGTGAGGATATATTTGGCCAAGATGGTAAGGCAGAATTAGATTTGATTATTGTATTTTCCTTCTAGTCCCAGCTATCTTAGCCTCATTCTCAACCTTTTCAAGCTCTTTGGCTAAGTCTTCTCTCCCTTTTTTTGCCTTTTCCAAATCAAAGTCCAACTTAGACAGGGTAGGATTCTTTGGAAGATTTTGGGGTTCATTAATTTGGATCCATACTACCTTTTGCTTCCCTTTGTCAAGGTTCTTCACAGTTAAATCTATAACCTCAGGTTCAATAGGCTTGTAGGGTTGGATTTGTGAGATAATAGGCCCTTCCTTCTCTTTAAGAAGGCACTTTTTTTCTTGAATTTTTGATCTCAACTCATCCATATCCCCAAAAGCATCTGAGTGCAGTTTAGAAGATCTCTCTTCTAGCTTTTTCTTTTGCTCTTGCAAAGCATTCATTCTTTTGCATAAAGCTTCCCTTTCTAAAAGGGCACTTGTGGTAACAACTTATTTTTCCTTTTCCAAAAAAATGTGTTTGGCATCTTCTTCTACAATCATTTTCCTAAGAACTTCTATTTCTAAAAATAATTCTTCTGGATTTGCAGAAGTGGCTTCTGAATCCACTGGGTCATCCAAATCTATGAGATTTCTTTCCACACAAGGAATTTTTCTAGGATTGCATCTAGTATCCAGATTAAATCTATATCCCCACCTATGGTTCATTTCCTTCACCACATCTTGTCTAAAAGGAATATCCCCTACAAAAGACACATTATTATCATTGTAAACTCTCTCTTCTTGCATTAGGGTTTTGAACATCTCTCCCAAAAGTCTAGTAGTTTCTGACTTAGAATTTAAGGTAGAAGATTCTCTTTCTACCATAGGTTGGTATTGTGAATGGGCTGACACACTACCTCTAGGCTTCCACATAGGATTAGAATCTACCTTTTTTTTGGCTTGGTTCTTCCTACCCCCATGAGGTAATTATGTGTACAATGGCACTTTTGGATTGGCCTTTGTAAAATCTCATGTCATTTTCCTCTTATCTACCATTTGTTAAGATTATTTGAAATATATAGCACTAGCTACAAAACCTTTTGACTGAGTCACCACCCTATGAAGGGAAATTATTTTTAAATGGCCAAATATCATGGGAAAAGACTTCTAAAAATAGATTTGACACAGAGGATCAATCAAAAAGCTTTTAACACTGCACACTTTGGGGAATACAACTCCACTTTACAGTAAGGCACTATGCAAGGACACTATATGTCACAATGCTCCTGTGGCATTGGGAAATTTGTAGATTCTCAAGGTTTGTCACTATAAAAACCAATAGAAACACAGGAAAAATATAAAAGAAGTAAAATTGTGGACATACAACTTTATACTAGAGACTGTAGTATTCTTTAAACAATAGATTGTATTGAACAACTCCCTAGTAGAGTCACCATTTTGTTAGTGTTTAAAAACTACCAGGTTGCAAAACCCAATAATAGGATACAAAAGACATAATTTGATCTAAGGATTAGCTAAATCCCATTTTCAACCAAATTTATCTCAAATCTAGACCAACTTCAACAGAATCACAAAGACTCTCTACACTCTAGGCTCTGCAAGGCCAAGGTGGGTGCACCTTAGGGATTGAAATGACTGGTTATTTGATATTCTTCTTGAAAACTCACTCACTCTCACTCTTCTTTTTAGATCTATCCCCTATCGCAGATAATGGTCAATATTCTTCTTGGACTTGCAACTAACTCCTTGATTATAGTAGCTAGCTATAACTTGGAAGGAAAGCTATTACAAATAAGTAATGACCAACAATTTAATTCTTCAATATAGAAAATAAGCATTAATTTTGATTTATGTGTGTATTGTGCAACCACATGACCATATCAATTTGCATCTGAATTAATTGATCAGTTCCTTATCCATTGTTATATAGAGTCAAACCAACAACCCTAGACCTATTTAATTGACTTGCAATTAAATTTATCAGCAATTAACCCTGAATTTCATTGTTATGATATCCCTCCATATACCTAGAAACCTTATCAATTCATGAAAGCATTTACTTAATTCTTTGAATTAAAAGCAATCGATGAAAAGATATACAACCCATCCAAGTTGCATTAAAGTGAAAGAACTTTGTTCACTTCAATCCCAAAATCATAGATATATGAAAAAAGGAGACAAAACTTAGAGACACAGATATGTAGAAATTTCCTTTGTATTAATATTCTTTGAAAATAATATAGTACTAGTATGAAGCTCAAAATATGACACAAGACATGACAAAACCTATCATTCAAGATTTCATTGTATTCCTAGACTTGCAAAATTGAATACATCATATCATTGACCAACAAAACTAGATTGACTGTAAATAGCATAAAATACCAAAAATTACATAGGACTCGAACCCTCACTCCACATCTTGGAAATCCTTTTATAGGAAGGATTGCAACAAGCTTCAAATGGGAGGAAAGATGTCAAAAAATAATTGGAAAACAAATACAAAGATATTTCTATATTGTTACATTACAAAAATTCTTTGTACTTGATCAAAATTTGGGATGCAATTGCAAAACTGGCAAGTGGCACTTTCTGTAGGCATCTTTATCATTTTTCTATTTGTTTTCTAATTGCCCTCATTTCCTTTTCCTTTTTTGTCTTTTTTGTCGTTTTTGCTTAATCATTGCCTTCTGATGGTAAAGCCTTTATTTCTACTATAACTTCCTAGATAGCAATGTCTATGTCCACATCAGGCCAAGTGGCATCCCTAATTGTATTTAATTCTTCAATGAATTTTTTCCATTTGGAATCTATTATAGCCTTAACCTCTTTTTCTCTAAAACTGAAACTGATTCTCCAAGGTAAAAAAAAATTATATTGAGAATGCCCCTATTTTACAAATCTACCCATATCTTCTGCCTTGTTATACCTACACATGTTTTAACTACAAAAATACATTCCTCATTCTTTCCCCTTTCCAATGATATATAACACTTATATATATGGGTAGAAAATTAGGCCAATGGCATCCATTTGAATATTCAAGTAAAACTAATTAACAAGGGTTCATTTTTTTAAAAATTCACCTCTTTTATAAAGTTTGAACTTTACAAAATAAACCCAGATTTATTTAAAAGGAATGTATATTCAAAATGAAGGAAAATATTAATAAAATATTATTCTATGATTATGAAAATTTTCCACTCATTTGAATTTAGGTCAAACTTGGGTTTGACTGGCCTGCCATGTGGTATCTTTTGATTTGCTCATGTTATCCCTATCACTTGCTCTATCAGCATCCAACTAGCCCCTAACACCATGTGGTACACCTCACTTTATCTCATTTTTGACATTGAGTCTTGCAAATCCATGAGATTTCACCATGTGTCATTGGCTGACGTCACTATCTCTACCTCTGAATGCCATGTGTCTTCTTTCTACAAGACTGCTTTAGCTAAAATCAGCCAAAATTCATTTGGATGTGGACAAGTGTCATAATTCTAGAGACTTTGTGAATACAAGATAACTTTTGCCCAAAATTGGCCCACATTGGCAAGACGGAAGCGTGGAGCAAGTGAGGAAGGGATTAAAAGGAAGAGGATAGCTCTCATTTATTCAGGCTTGGAAATATGAAAGAAATTGAGAAATTTTTTGGAGATTATGTCTCAATAGTTTGGAGGACAAAATCCCTTCAAGTTGGAAATCTTGACGCCATTGAAAGATATGGTCTTGAGATTCAACATTGTAGCAGTCTGAAAAAGCGAAATCAAAAAAGCAGGCTGAAAAAGTGGGTACGAAAAAGCAGGCCGAAAAAGAAGTTCAAAAAAAGCAAAGCAGAAGGGGCAGCATAGAAGGAAATTATTTCAGCCATCTACAACCAGGTTCTTTTGTTAGTATTGTTTTTAGGGTGTTATAAGCTTTCAGCTGTAAGTGTGCATTATACCAGCATTATCATTTTGTAATCCATGTAAATGCCAAAGTCTTGGCCATATTTCATGAGCATTGTAATTTTTATTGCAATTAAGAAGATAATAGTTGTTGGTGTCATTTAAGCAATTTAATATCATTATATATCAGCTAGTTAGTTTGCATACCAACTGTTTGTAAAAAGGCCAGTTGGCTGTAGGTGTTCATTTCTCATGCTTAGATCATATATATGCACTGAATATTGTCAAAATTAGTAGCACACTCATGTTAGGTCATTGTGTAGTCCATTGTAGTCTTCTAGCACAAGATTTTCATTTATGCAAATTGTAAAAAGGTCATTTAAAGCTAGCTGAAATACTATATCAGTCATACGTCCCTTGCATGTGAATTGTTTGATGAAATTCCTTGAGCTTTCATCAGCATTTTTTAGAGCAGATTTGAGGAGGGCCATTACAGTGGTATCAGAGCTTGCTTGCAAAGTGTTTGACGAAATGTCAAACCACTAAAGTATAAAGATTTTTGGTGTTTGAAGAAGTTATAACCTGTTGGGGTTATTACAGTGGTATCAGAGCTATAAGTCCTGCCATCCTGTGGAGCTCTTATAGGGAATTTGGAATAGCCAGATAGAGGGGAAAGTGTTTGATGAAATGTCAAAACACTAAAATCAGAGCATTTGTGTTTGAGCATGTGACAGGGGCCTTATAATTTATGCAATACCAGAGCATGACAAAATAGGATTTCAGACCTGTAGAGCAAACAGTCTAGTTCATCCGTGCAGGTGGACATAGAATCCAGTCATACAGACACAGAGGAGATATTCTTTGATCAAGGCAGCAATATGGGAGATAGGAATGCTTGAGATCCTAGAGAGGAAAGATTCTTATAGTTATTAGAGACCTTGGCACAGGGATAGCAATTAGCAGGACAGAGGACACGGGAACAAAATCAAAGAATGGAGCTTATGATGCAGATGATGGCCCATCAAATGGGGTTGAATGCTAACATGGGTGGAGGAAATAATCAGAATGGTAATAATCAAAATGGTAACAATCAAAATGGGAACAATCAGGATGGGACACATAATGGAGGTGAACAAGTTGGGAACAATTTCGGTCATGCACCCCAGCAAGCTAGGACAGTGAGTTCAAGGCCCATGATTTCCACATTTCCTCGTAGAGCCCCAGAGCAGCCCATACTAGAGCCCCAGATCACTAATATACAGGACCAGTTGAGAAGAGATTGGGAAGTCGAAGGTCCAGATTTTACTGCTGCAATTACCTTTAGGGAGTATATGGATGTGCAGATGAAACATATGCCACGTGGACATGACAGGAACCAGAGCTATGAGCTACGAAAGAAAGTAGGAAAACTTCAGTTACCATATTATGATGGCTCGGGGAAGCCTACAGCAAGAGCTTGGGTTCAAAAGCTTGATACATACTTTCAATTGAACCCTATGCCTAAGGAAGAAGCTATTAAGTATGCAGCAATTCATCTAGATGGGTTAGCACATGAGTGGTGGCATCATGGTATGGTCACTATGGATCATGCACACATTACCTCATATGTGGAGTTTACAGAGAGACTAATTGAACATTTTGATAGGAAGGATCTAGAACTACATTTCAAGGAGTTAGCTCAGCTTAAACAATGGGGATCATTGGAAACATACATTTCAAAATTTTAGAAACTTGCAATGTTAGTAACAGATGTATCTAAATGGAGGATACTGGTTCTATTTATGGATGGGTTAGTTGATCTGTTGAGAGGGTGGATTAAAGCTCTCAACCCTCCCACTTTGCAGGAAGCCATTAAGAAAGCTCATGACATGGATTCCTCTTCAGCTTCTAAAAATAAATTCCAGGCAAAGAGTTTCCCTTCGAGGAAAGATAAGGACAGTAAACCTTTTCATAGAGAGGGTCAGCCACCTAAGGAGGAAAGTAAGAGGTTGGACAATAAGACACTTAATGATCTCAAGAAGAAGAAGCTTTGTTTTCATTGCAAGGAGCCTTGGGATTTTTCACATAAGTGTCCATTGAAAGCAAAAGCCAAGCAGATGGAGTACTTTTCAGCCGAAGAGTCAGTGGATGGAGATTTAGAGTAGTCATTAGAATTAGATAGAGATGATAATTCTTCACATGAGGAAGCATAGAGTGATAGCACGATAGCTCATTTATCTAGTATATAGGAGGCAGTCACTTTCAGAGTTAGGGGAACTTTGGATGGACAAAGATTTGTGACACTCATTGATAGAAGGGCAACACATAACTTCATTGATGAAAATTTTGTGACACGTAGAGGGCTACATATAGAAGAGCATAGGGGATTTAAGGTGATGGTTTTTGACGGCTTCAAAACTGACTATACCAAGAAAATCTCCAACTTGCAGCTTCGTTTGGGAGATTATGACATGGTGGGAGATTTCTTTGTTGTCAACATTGGTGATTAGGATATGGTGCTTGGGATGAATTGGATGAAATCTCTGGAAGAGTTTACATTTAACCTCCAAAAAATGGAAATGAGGTTTGAGGCAAATGGTAAGAAGATAGTACTTAGAGGTTTGTCAGATGGGAGACTACGAGTGGTGTCACTCAAGCGGATGCAAAGTTTCTTCAGACATGACCAGGTGCAGTGGACAGCAGAGTTCAGAATAATGCCTGAGGTGACAGAGCAACATAAACAGGAGTATCCCCCTGATGTACAAAAAATAATAACCAAACATACTAAGGTGTTTGGTGAGATACCACCGGATAGGGGAATTGAGCATGTTATTGAGTTAGAGGAAGGAGCTAAGCCAGTCATCATCACACCCTACCGCCATCCAAAGAGATATAAAGATGAAATAGAAAAGGCAATCAAGGAGTTGATTGACATGGGGCACATACGACCAAGCAAGAGTCCTTTCACTTCTTTAGTAGTATTGGTGAAGAAGAAGGATGGTACAATGAGGATGTGCATTGATTATAGGGAACTAAACAAGAAGACAATCAAGAACCGATACCCTATTCCGCTCATTGATGAGCTTATTGATGAATTGCACGGTGCGTGCTACTTCTCTAAGATTGATTTGAGATCCAGCTACCACCAAATATGGGTTAGAGAGGTGGATGTGGAGAAGATAGCTTTTAGATGCCACTATGGACATTTTGAGTTCTTAGTCATGCCCTTTGGGTTGACTAATGCCCCCGCCACTTTCCAATCCTGTATGAATAGAGTATTCAGAGATCAGTTGAGGAAGTTTGTGTTGATTTTTTTTGATGATATACTGATATATAGTCATTCTTGGGAGGAACATTTGAAGCATATTGATGCAGTGCTCAAAATTCTAGAGAGGGAGTCATTATATGCCAATATGAGTAAATGTGAGTTCGAGATGATGGAGTTGCTCTATCTAGGGCATATTATTAGTGCAGGAAGTGTTCGGGTTGACCCAGACAAGATCAGGGCCATTCTGGATTGGCCACCACCGAGGAACACTTCGCAACTCAAGGGATTTCTTCGGCTTTGCGGGTTCTACCATAGATTTGTGAAGGGATTTTCACAGATAGCAGCACCACTTATAGATTTGACATGGAGAGACAGTTTCAAGTGGTCAGAGAAGGCTCAGGATTGTTTTGACAGGTTCAAGGAGCTGATGAGTACATGTCCTATTTTAGCCATTCCAAATTTCACCAGGCCTTTTGAGCTACAATGTGATGCCTCAGGAGAGGGCATAGGAGTTGTCCTCATGTAGGACAAACATCCCATCGCATATGAGAGCAGGAAATTACGAGGTGTTGAGAGAACTTACAGCATCTATGACAAAGAAATGCTAGCAATCATGCACGCGCTAGCTAAGCTCAAGAAATACTTAGTAGGGAGCCGATTCACAATAAAAATAGATCATAACAGCTTGAAACATTTCCTTGGATAGAAGGATCTCAATGATAGGCGACAGAAATGGGTGAGTAAGTTACAGGCTTATGATTTTGACATAGTCTATGTCAAAGGGAAGAAAAATATCATCGTAGATGCTTTATCCAGAAGGCCTCATTTTCTTGCTGTTGGGATAGTCATGGACGATTGGAGAGAGTTGATCTTGGCAGAGTATGCCAAGGATAGTTGGGCATCTAGTGTTATTGAAGGAACTATTCAGGATAGTCGATACACTGTTGTAAATGATTTGATCATCTACAAGGAAAGGATTTATTTAGTACCCGGGTCTGCTATGAAGCAGAACATTTTGAGGGCATTTCATGATTCACCATTGGTAGGACATCCTAGATTCTTTAAGACATATCGACAGGTGAGAGAGCGCTTCACTTGGAAAGGACTCAAAATAGAGGTGCTTCAGTTTGTTAGGGAGTGCCCAGTATGTCAGCAAAACAAACAGGAACATTCCTTTCCAGGTGGTTTACTACAGCCCCTACCCATACCAGAGAAGAAGTGGGATAGCATTTTCATGGATTTCATTATAGGCCTCCCCAAGGTACAGGGTCGAGATTGTATTTTTGTTGTGGTAGACAGATTGACAAAATTTGCACATTTCTTTGCAATTTCATCCACATATTCAGCAGTACAGACAGAAGAGCTATTCTTTCGAGAGGTATTTAGATTACATGGGATGCCAGGGAACATAGTCAGCGACAGGGATAGTAGGTTTATGAGCCACTTTTGGCAGGAGTTGTTCAGGTTGTGTGGAACAGAGCTAACTCCGAGTACCAGTTACCACCCCCAAACTGATGGGCAGACAGAGATAATGAATAAATGGGTTGAGGGGTACCTTCAAAACTACATTGCAGGAGAGCAGAAGGCTTGGGTGAAGTGGCTGCATCTAGGAGAGTACTGCTATAATACCTCTTTCCATATGTCTATTCAAATGTCCCCTTTCATGGCACTGTACAGGTATGATGCTCCTAATTTTTTGGATTTTTTATTTGGGGACAATAGGGTGCCTAAGGCCAAGGATACATTGTAGGAGTGTCAGGACATTATGCGATCCTTGAAGGAAAATTTGCAAAGGGCACAAAATCAACAGAAGCAATATGCTGATCAGCACAGGGTTGAGAGATCTTTCGAGGTAGGAGACATGGTTTACCTCATGTTATAGCCATATAAACAATCCTCTCTCAAGAGGAGTGGAGTAGAGAAATTGAAACCACGCTACTATGGACCATTCAAAGTAATCAGGAGAGTGGGTGAGGTAGCTTATGAGTTGGAGCTGCCTGCAGACAGTAAAGTACATAACGTGTTCCATGTGTCATGCCTTAAGAATGCATTGGGGCATAATGTGGTGCCTTCAGTAGTATTGCCACCTCTCGATGATGAGGGAAAACTTATCTTGATTCTTGAGGCTATACTTGACTCCAAGGAGAGGGTGCTTCGCAGGCGGACTATCAGGGAATACCTAGTAAAGTGGAGGAACCTACCAATTGAGGATGCGACATGGGAGGTAGAGGAGATTATTCAGCATCCTGAGTTGAGATTGCTTGGGAACAAGCAATTTCAAGAGGGGCGGACTATAATGTCCCCCACTTAACCAGTTTGGAGGTATGTTGTCATTAGCCCATTCTTGTATGGTCCCGAGGGCTAACCAGGACTTCAAAAGGGATCCTGAGGTTATTTGACCTAGTCAAATTTAATTATAGGCCAAACGGAGTTCGTTTGTTGGGTTGTCAGGAAGACTTACTATTTTTAGTAAGCCAATAGGGGGATGCAGTGCCTTCAACTTTCAGTGACAGGATGAGATGCGTTTTGTTGGGCTCTTTCTAATGAGCTATTATATGTGGGATTTCGAGTTTATTTGGTATATTATTTTAATGTTTGAAGTTACAATGGTAAAGTGACTATTTAAATTAAATATTATAATGTTTCATAAAGTCACTTTATAAAAATCAAGAGTCTCCCTTTTGAGTACATACATGGACTTTGTAAAAAGAAAAAAAAATAAGTAATATTAAAAGTCATGTATTATCCCACATTGGCAAGACGGAAGCGTGGAGCAAGTGAGGAAGGGATTAAAAGGAAGAGGATAGCTCTCATTTATTTAGGCTTGGAAATATCAAAGAAATTGAGAAATTTTTTGGAGATTATGTCTCAATAATTTGGAGGACGAAATCCCTTCAAGCTGGAAATCTTGACGCCATTGAAAGATATGGTCTTGAGATTCAACATAGTAGCAGTCCGAAAAAGCGAAACCAAAAAAGCAAGCTGAAAAAGCAGGTACGAAAAAGCAGGCCAAAAAAGTAGTTCAAAAAAAGCAAAGCAGAAGGCATAGCATAGAAGGAAATTATTTCAGCCATCTACAACCAGGTTCTTTTGTTAGTATTGTTTTTAGGGTGTTATAAGCTTTCAGCTGTAAGTGTGCATTATACCAGCATTATCATTTTGTAATCCATGTAAATGCCAAAGTCTTGGCCATATTTCATGAGCATTGTAATTTTCATTGCAATTAAGAAGATAATAGTTGTTGGTGTCATTTAAGCAATTTAATATCATTATTGATCAGCTAGTTAGTTTGCATACCAACTGTTTGTAAAAAGGCCAATTGGCTGTAGGTGTTCATTTATCATGCTTAGATCATATATATGCACTGAATATTGTCAAAATTAGTAGCACACTCATGTTAGGTCATTGTGTAGTCCATTGTAGTCTTCTAGCACAAGATTTTCATTGATGCAAATTGTAAAAAGGTCATTTGAAGCTAGCTGAAATACTATATCAGTCATACATCCCTTGCATGTGAATTGTTTGATGAAATTCCTTGAGCTTTCATCAGCATTTTTTAGAGCAGATTTGAGGAGGGCCATTACAGAAACTATGCTGAATAAAGTGGGGAAAAATCAACCTCCAAGTTTGATTAGGCTCCACATCACAACACTATGTTCTTTAGCTCAATCATCACTATGTATCTTAGTCTCTATTGTTCTATCTAACTCAAATAACACTTTCTCACTTGGCCTTTACTACTCTCGATCATTACTTTAGTTTTCCTTCATCTCACTCAACCATTACCATCACTTAGCTAATACTATTTTGCTTGGCTATAACTTGAGTTCCTTAATGTTCTACTTCAAATTCTTTATTGACCTAGTAAACTATCACTCAATCAAGCTTAGGGTTTTACTCAAATTCTTGATTTTCTCTTCTACACATCAACTCATATTTCTTCTTCACTTAATATAATGATCAAACAACACATTATCTTGTCAAATGATAACTGATCAAGTGCCCATTGTAATTCCATATTACTTAGTCCTCTTTACTCAACAACATTAATAATTCACCTTGCTATCCCTTCTTCTCAAATCCTATTCATCAATCAACTAATATAACACTCTACATTGTTAGCAAATGTCTTACCAAAAAGGTTTGACATCAATGACAACATAATGGTTGTTCCAATTGTAGTTTCCAATAAAGGTTTCACTAATGGAGAGGATTCAAAGAAAGTATAATAATGATGTAAGTGTTGATTATTGTATGGTATTCAATGGGTGCTTGAATAAGTTAGACTTTGATGTATAATGTTGTTTTTATTAATTTATATGATTTGATAAAGTGGAGATCATGTATGTAGTGCCTCTCATGTTTGCAATCTAAACCTTGTTTATTTTGATACATGAGATACTTGATACTCATGTTATGTTACTTTTGAGATGACCTAAGGGTCGAATGTTATACTTTGATTTCATAATCATAGATTCTATACTACTATGTTTTTCAGTTTATCATATTTGCATGTTGATGCCATTTTGAGAAGACAGTAGGTCTATGATGATATCTGATTATTTGATATTCATACATATCTTTGATTATGTCATGTGATGGGCTTAAAGGTATGGTTATTTACTTCATTATGCTTTATGGGAACGTGAGTGATGTAAATGGATTATTTCAGTATAATTGAATAAATGGTTAAATTAGTGATTTAATGCATTTATCGCTTTAGCTACATTATTATATGTAATTGCACTTGATCATGTATTTTAGTGTGCAAGATTTATATCTCTGGCAGTGGCACATGGAGTTAGTGATTCAGTTGTTCATATTTTACCAATGTTGTCCATGTATGGTCGATGTATCTTATTTAAATGTTTAACTACACTCTCCAATGATTTGTTAAAATTTGGACTCATTTGCATTATATGATTAGACTAGTGAGTGTGTCTGTGCATTTAGAGTTTTGCACTATCATGAAGTTGTTAAGGCCTTCTATGATTTTGGTTTCAAGGTTTTCAAGCTTTATTTAATTAATTTCTAATTCTTGGTAGCTTTGTCATAGATGAATTCCAATTACTTGGAATAGCCTATTTTCGTTTAGGTTGATTCAGAGTATAACTAGTGTAACTGGTTATTTACCCTAAACGGTTATTCATTCAAAAAGTAAATAAGTATTGAAAAAGGAATTTAATTCCTCACTTCTCACTTTTTCAATTTGGAAAATTGAGAACTTTTTCTAAATCCTTTTCTGAAGGATTGGTTTTTTGTTCATTGTGAGAGCTACAGGCATGGGATCTTCGTGAGGATAGACTTGTTGAATCCAGCTCGGGGAGACCTTGGTTTGCCATCATTTTCAGTAGTATTTGTTGAGTATTTATTTTACCTGGATGTTTTTCATTTTAGCACTTTTGGTTTTTAGGTAGGGCTCTCCCATTTTTATGTTTCAGCTCTATTTCTAGTTTTGTTTCTAGTAGTTGTTTTTTCGAGGCTGAGAACTAGTGTTCCCTTCTATTTCTATTTGCTATTTTTTCTTAGTTGGTTGGGTATGAATGTTTTTCCAATTTTTGAGATGAGGGTTTGGGGTTTCACACTGTTATGTTGGCCATTTTTACATACAGTGTTTGACCCAAAATTTTGTTGGATTTTTGTGGCTTTTGTGCCCTAAGACCAAATGGGTTTTGATGGCAAAGTTTTCTAGTTTTGGTGGTTTTTACCTCATTTTATGTATCGCCCTATTTTCTCAGGTTTTCTTGGCATGGTGTTGGTCATGAACCTGGATCATCCATTTGGATGTCAGCCAGACCATTGTTGCACTTTTATGTTTCATTGGGATGTGTGTCACATCCATCCTCCCAAGCTTGTTTTTGGTTGAGTGATATTTTTCTTGTGTTCTCATCCAGTCCTTCTATTATGATCTTCATGAAGGTGGTGTGCCACACACGAGTATGTGCGCATACATTTTTAGGTGACTTACGAGGCCCAATCTCCTATTTGTATTTAGGTGGAGTTTTGATCATTTGAGGCTAGGTTGGGAATATGTATGCCTATGTGCACTCATCATTGGATGAGCATGGGAAGGGTAGGGTAGCATATGGAGTGGGCTTCTATCTCACAGCCCGGTGGCCATTTCCCAATGGGTTGGTAGAGGAATTTTTAAGTAAGTGATAACTAAATAAAATATTGGATGGTAATAAAACTTAAGATAATAAAATGTTTAGTGCAAGAGCCTTCCATTCGGGAGTTGAGCCACACAATGTGAGCTTGGAATTTGTGATGCCAAGCAACTCTCCATGATGTTAGCCCCTTCATAGTAGCCCATTGAGTGTCTAACCAAGACCTATAGTTTTTGCATTGTCTCATGTTCTTGGTGTTAGTCATCATTATTTTCTGGCCTACGTATTAGCCATGGACATTTTGTTTTATTTGTATTTGTAGTTGGATCATTATCTCCATCAGCATGATGGGAGTGAACCTACGGGTTTCATGTGGTTGAGTGGCATAGCTACCCATACCACTACTAGGGACCGGTGTTCAAAGACAATCTATTGTCCTAGTGAGACAGTTTCTAGATGTTTTCACTTGGTACTTTGGGTTCCAAATTATTCTTTCTTGTGATTTATGCTTTCATTGGAATGCTTGTATATCATGTTTAAATGATGTTAGTTTATTGATGCATTCCCTTATTATGATGTTTAGCATATGATTAGATAAGGTTATCTACTTAGTTGGAGTATCTATTGCTTTTGGTTTAGCATGTTAGATTTCCTATTCTTATGATATTATTATGCTTTAGTAATGACATCCTTATAAGACAGCTCTGACTATCTAGTTGGTAGTTTGGGATGTTACGTACGGGGGATGGCTAGGACCTTCAAGGTTTCATGATGCTATTATGGTTGGGAGGAACTGCACACTTAGCTTGTTATTTTAGTACATTGCAGTGTTGCTTTTAGTTCTTTCCCTTCACTACTATGTTAGATGGTTAAATGTAGTTTATGTCTTGTAGTTTAGTGTTCGAGTCTATATACCTTGTAATGCCCCCATCTTTTTAGCATCTTAGTGGAGCTCTTAGCCTTTACATTCTCCAAAGGCTAAGTGGAGAAATAAGGAGAAATTGATTAAATTAATTTCTTATAAAGTCGTTAAATAAATTTAAATTAAAAGGTGACTTTATATTTAATTAATTTAATTTTCTAGAAGCACAACTAATTATTCTATTGGAAAGGGGGAAGCTTTTAGAGAATGAAATTAAATAATATTTGATTTCCTTCTAGAAGGGTGAAGGAAAAGAATAAATAGAGGTGAGAGCTTCATTGTTTTTTTTTTTTAAATCAAAAAGTGACATAGCACTTATATAATATATTTATTAATAAACTAGTTCAAGGGCTCATTAGAGAAATAACTAGCAAGAAAACTCTGAATCATTGCCAAAATACAAAAGTGTTAAAAGCTGATATGTCATACCAGGCATACCTACAACCAAATACAATTTCTTTGCACTAAGCAAGAGTACCCAAAGTATGATATATGCCAATACTCAACAATGAGCAGGGTCCAATTATGCCAATAAACCTCTCCTTCTGAAAGATTTAACTAAAATCAAGAGAGCTTTGAACCTCCTATCTAATTGGAGCATTTGTGAACATGCAAAAAGAATGTGCAAGCTAATAGCCATGTGTTGATCAAATATAGTACTAGTTTCTATAAAGCTTCATTCATCTTCTTTGTGTCCCAAATATGGCACTCTGCTAAGCATGGGAATTTTGGAAAAATAATCTTTGAATGGAAAGATTCAAATATGGAGCCTTCACAACCAAGATTAGCTAGACAATCAGCTAGTTTATTGCCCTCCCTCAGAGTATGAGAGAAACAAGTAGCTTGAAAAGAACCAATTAAATCCCAGCATTGTTGAAGGATATAGGCTAGTTTCCAGGTATGAGAAGATCGTGAGAGACAAGAGTTTATAATTACTTGAGAATCACCTTCAATATGGATGGTGGAAAAATTACATCTCTTTGCCAGAATTAGACCTGCCAATAGGGCTTGAGCTTCTGCAAGGTTGCTAGTACCAACTGGTAAAACATCTACTTTGATTGCAACTACTTCACCTTGCCAATTTCTAATACAAGCACCCAATCCTGACTTACCAGGATTGCCAGGAGAGCAACCATCAAAATTTAACTTCAAAAAATTTCTAGAGGGGGGAGACCATTTTACATGAAGTCGATCAAATTGATGATTAGAATTCCAGTTTGCAAAGAAACCTGGAGGTAACTTAATTTGTTTCCAGAGTTTTAGAAGAAGATAATACCAAGTAGAAACTAAAATATTATTCATACAATTGAACATATTTGCATTTACTCTTTCTGAAATTGCATTCTCAATCCCATCTAGAACAGATTCTATTGATTTTTCATTGTGAAAAATGATCCTGTTATGTTCCCACTAGATGGCCCACACCATAGTAGCTAGGATGCACTTCCAAATACTAGCAAATAGAGATCTTGAGAATAGAACTGGCCAAGATTGAAAAAGGTCCCAAAGACTATTTGACAGAGGTAAAGACATTTGAAGCTTGTTCAACACAAAAACCCAACACTGATAAGCAAAGGGACACTAGAGAAGAAGATGATCTATAGATTCTAGCTCCTTGTTGCATAATTTACAAATAAAAGATTCAGCAATACCTAGCTTGGACAATCGTTCACTGGTGAGTATTCTTTTTCTAAGGGCTAGCCAAGCAAAACATCCAGCCTTAGGCAACACAGTGGAGTTCCAACAAAAGGAAAAAGCTCTACACTTCTTGCTTGAATTATATGCTTGTTGAAGAACATAATAATCTTCCTTGATTGAATAATGACCACCTTTGGCCGGGGCCAATATAACTATATCTTCCCTATTAGAAAGAAAAACGATTCTTTCAGCAAGAGAGTCCCTCAAGGAAAGGAGACTTGGCTGACTAGGAAGATGTGTTGGAGGTTCTTTCCAGAGAACCCTTCTTGAATGAATTTCAATAGCCAAAACATAGTCCCAAAAAGAGGAGCCCCACTCAACTTTTAGGACTTGGCGTGCTTCATCCAACTTTTCTTGTCTGCATAGAGGGGGAAATCCATTCCATGAGTCTTCCCAAAACTTTACTTTCTCTCCACTGTGAATTTCCCAAGTAACAATATTACAAACAACATCCTTTGAAGAGATCATAAAATTCCATATGGTTGAACCTAAAGGAGGATTAGACACAATAAAAATTCTGGAAGGACTTGGAGAATCTAAGTATTTTCCTTACATGATTGAACACCATTTTGCATGAGATTTTGTATACATTTGCCACACAAGCTTGCCCCCAAAAGCCTTATTTCTAGTAGCAATATCATGCAACCCCACACCCCCAGATGCCTTATCATGAGACATTTCAAGCAAAGAAACAAGAAGAAGCTTCTTTTCATCTGACAAATTTCCTTTCCATATAAAGTCTCTGATAATCTTTTGAATTTGCAAAATTGTAGAAGAGGGAGCATTGAGAATTGGCAGGTAATAGTTTGGGATAGTTGTTAGGACAGCTTTAACTAACAAAATATGGCCTGACAAAGATAACCATCTAGCTTTCCAAGTAGAGATCCTAGCCGTAATTCTGTCAATGATAGGAAGCCAAAAAGTTGTCTTGTTTGCTCCCATAAAAAAAGGAATTCCAAGATAAACGGATGGGAGGTGATCCACCGGGAAACCCAAAGTTGAAGAAATCCTCTAAGTTACTACATCATTAGTGTTGAAAAAAAAAATTTTGGATTTGTTGGCATTGATTCTCTGACCAGAAACTTCTGAATATAGATCCAAGGCATATTTAATATGGTTAGCTTCCTTTACATTTGACGTACCAAAAAGAAGAGTATCATTAGCAAATAGGGAATGGGAGAAGAAACTAAGGTTTCTAATTTTAGTCAGTCATTGGAGAATGTCAACTCTTCAGTGTTGCAACCCTTTGAGGTGGTGAAATATCCACTGAATTTGGTGCTTAGGAAAGCTTCAATTCAGGAGTTCTATTTGTGCTTAAATTGGAGAATACATTTATTATTGGTTGCTATAGTATGCAAGAATGATGTTGCATTGTAGTACTTATGCTTGATTCATCTCCATCCTTGGGAATCACTATTATTAGGTTTCTCTTACAACTATTGTAATTTTTTTAGGGCATATGATTTTCCTGTGATAATTCAAAACCAAATTTTGGCATTACTGTAGTCATTATTGTAAGGCATTTGTCTTGGCAAAATCATAGCAACATTGTACATGAGAATGAATTCAATAAAGGAGATACATGTTGCATACCATTTGTTTGATGAAATGTCCATCTAATAGCATATATGATCAACATAATAGTCGTATGTCAATTGTTTATCAAAATGTCAATTGGCTATAGGTATGCATTCCATATCTAGTTTCCATGTATATGCATTGAAAGTACCAAAAGAACTACACTTGCATATTAGTTCATTGTAAGAGGCATTTTAATATCATTTGCAAACATTCTAAATTTCTTAGCATTGAAAGGAAGCATACAAGTGTTTGACAATATTCCTTGAGCTAAAATCAGTTAGTTTGGACAAGGGATATTACATTGGTATTAGAGCCTAGTTCTTGCCATCTTGAGGGTTTAGCAATCACAAGCCACCTGGGGTTAGCTCTCACAAATTTTTCACTATCAGGCGAGCTTTGTTTGACAAGGAACAAAATTTTATTAGGCAGCTAGACACCTGGGTGAGAGGCAAGAGTGTAGCCCACCAAGAGACAATAGGAATGAGGATCATGAAACAAGGGAATTTTTTTAGAGAAATGGTTATAGGACAAGAGCGAATAGCTCAGGCTTTGCAAGCACTCACCACCATGGTTGAGTGCATGAACCCGCAAGACAGATGGAATTTGGAACAAGGGGATAACAGGAGTGTAGTGGGATCACCTAGAACTCATAGAAATCTTTCTAGAATAATAGACATGCCCACATGTCCTACTTTTGTTAGAGAGGAACTAGTATAGGTACCAATAGAGAAAGTTGAGGATGAGACATTTGCAGATATGATTAGGGCTGAAAATGATGAATGGGAATTATTGGCACCACAAGTTTGGGAGAGGGTGATCTTTGAATGCTTTATAAGTCATAAGAGAGAACTTTACAGGCCACTCAAACAAGATAGGAGGCCTAGGGTTCAAAATAGTGAGCTAAAGAGGGTTATAGGCAAGCTTACTATGCCTACATTTGATGGAAGTGGTAAGATGATAGCTCAAGCTTGGATTCATTAGATTGACACATTCTTGGCACTAAGGCCAATGATAGATATTGAAGCTATCAAATACACCACATTGCATTTGGAGGGAGTAGCACATGATTGGTGGTACCATGGTATGGTAACACTTCAGCATAATTAGGTGACAGAGTACCAGGACTTTGTGGATAGGTTGGGTGAAAGATTTGACAAGAAATATCAAGAGGTTTACTTTTGGGAATTAGCATAGCTGAAACAAATAGGAACCTTGGAATATTTCTTTGGTTAATTTCAATGGCTAGCAGTCATGGTGCCAAACATTTTAGAGCATAGATTGATAGTTCTTTTCATCAAGGGACTATCTAAACCACTAAGAGGTTGGATAAAGGTATTTGATCCCATTTCTTTACATGAAGCTATGAAAAAGGCAAGAATTATGGAACACGCAGTCCCAACAAAAAAAATTTAGTCCAAAGGAGCATCTTCTAGTAAGGATAACAAACCATTTTATAAATAACCAGAGAGGATTGATTTTTAAAATGATTCTAAAGATAAAACTCATGTACCTATTGATAGGGAAACATTAAATTATTTGAGGAAGAAAAAATTATGTTTCTACTGTAAGGGACCGTATGATGTAAACCATGATTTTCCTCTTAGACCAAAGGGCAAAGCTAATAGAATCATGTTGGCATACTATGAGGAATCAGAATTAGATAATTCAGACCAACATTCTAATATAGAGGAAATAGATAGTGAAAAAGAAGAAGACAAGGTTCAAAACTTGTCTAAAATGGAGTCCACATATAGGGAAGGAGGTGAGCAACTTAGGGAAGCTCATCTCACTAGTATTAAGCAAGAAGCATCATGATGCAAGTGATTAGGGTACTAACAATGTAGATTGGGAGAGATCAACCCACTAGAGCACCTTAAAAATGTTTAGAAGCCCAAACAAGACCCAAGAACCCACACTTGTACCTTGACCACAAAAATGGCTTAACACATGAAACCTAATCCAAACATGGGACCATGAACCCAGACTCAAGGCATGTTGCTTTTACAGTAGCATAGACATGTTGACTAAATTTGAAGACCCTAAACTGAGAAAATGGCATAGTTCCTTCATTAAATTCTTGGATTCCTAGTAGCCCAAGAAATGGGATTTTGGCCTACAACTTGTATATTTTGGATGGAAGCAAGAAACTAATCACCAAGATTATTTTCTATTTCTAATGTACTATTAGACCAAAAAGTGTTGGTACCATATGAACAAGAATGCTGACATAACCCGCGAGGACAACAACTAGACCTAAAGGGCTAATTAGGGCATTGTTACAAAGGAATTACTATTTAGACACATGCCAAAAACACCAAACTAATTGGATAGGTTGGGCAATGTTCCAACTAGTCTAAATCCAAATTTTGAGGCTTTAGAAATGAGTTTAAGGGTCCCAAATGCTGACTGTAACAAAATAGTGAGATGGTGCATAAGTGGCATATGCACCTAGGGCATCATATTTCTCCCATGTCCCTGCATGTTAGCACCTAAAACAAAAATAATCTCAAATAGCATTAGGAGTACAAGGATTTCACCAAAGGCCATTAATTTCCTATGGTGTAATATGAAGTTATGAAACAATTTCTTCCAAAACCCTAGAAACCCTCAAAATATGTGTTGTTTGCACAAAAATAGGTGTAACTTGAGTTATATAGAGTCTCAAAACTCAAACTAGTTTCATTGGAAGGCTAACTCAAAGTTACATCTAGCAATACTAGGCTTAACCTCCTATGCATCTGTACATGTCCATACCATTCAGAAAACTCACTCAAAATGCAGAAAATAGGGTTGCTTTTATTGATTTCAATGCCAAAAACTTACACATTACCTTCCACCCACCTGAAAGGGCTATATGAAGGTCTTCCCCAACTTATCCAACAAATTTTCAAATTTTGTGACCATTTTGGGATTGATTACAGACATTTTTTCTTAATTATGCAAAAAGTTGCAAAGTTGCATAGCAACTTTTGCACTTTTATTGCATTTTTTGCATTTGAAAGCCTTAAAGGCATTGTAATTGTCCAAATGAGTCCTAAATGACTTAATACAACTAATAGTCCCTATATTATAAGAAAATGCATCCAATTACATAAATTTTTTCCCTTGTGACCTCATTAAGCAACGAGTTTATAAAAACACCCAAATTGCTAATGGGCTACACAAATGGGTTAAAGTGAACCTAGGAGTCTAGAATAATTGTCTTATTGAAAACATAGAAAAGCAAACTTGAACAAGTTCATAAATGACCCAAACACCCTTATTTCATTATTCCATGAGAGAGTGCTCTTGCACCATGCTACCCTAGGGAAAAGAAACTCAAGTTCCCACTTGAGGTGAGTTGATCAAGAGTGTATCCATGTTGTTGAATCTGATCTTTAGTCATTGAGGTGGCATGAATGGTAAGTAACCCCTTCCATTTGAACAAATATTTATAATAGGTGGGATTCCTTGTCTTCTTGGCAATTTTCATTTCCAAAATTTCTTCCAACTCTAAGGGTTGTGAAGGTGGTAGATCTTTCAACTAGTCTTCATGTGAATCTACTGTAGATATACCTACAACATCAAAAGTGTCCTTGAAAACAATGAGGTCAACTACATTGTAAAATTGGTGAGATGGCAATAGTAGGTGGTAAGGAAATTTCATAAGCATTAGGACCAAACTTATGCAAGATTGTACAAGGTCCTATCTTCTTCATTTGGAATTTGGTATTATGACCTTTAGGGAGCTTTTCCTTTCTCAAATATGCCCATACTTTGTCACCTATTTGGAATTGAACATCTTTCCTCTTCTTATCTACTTTTGCTTTGTATTTTTGTGAAGTATGTTCCAATGTATCTTTCACCTTTTCTTATACTTGTTTGATAAGGTCAGCCAATTCTTCTCCTTGTGCACTAACCTTGATGTCATTAGGTAACTCTCTAAGTTCTAGAGGTCCCTTAGGATGATAACCATAGACTATTTGGAATGGTTTCTTTCTTGTAGACCTATTAAATGAATCGTTGACAGAAAATTTAGCTTGTCAAAAAATTAGATCCCAATTTTGTGCATATTGCTTGGTGAAGCATCTAAGGAGGTTTCCAAGAGATCTATTTACAACTTCAATTTAACCATCTGTTTGGGGATGGTAGGTAGAACTAAATTGCAGATTAGTGCCTAATTTGCTATGTAAGGTTCTCCAAAAATGTCCTTGGAATTTAGTGTCTCTATCTAAAACAATAGAGTTAAGCAGACTATGAATTCTTACAATCTCTCTAAAGAAGAGATGGGCAATGTGAGAGGCATCATGAGTGCTTTTACAAGGTATAAAGTGTGCCCTCTTGCTGAAATGGTCTACAACCACAAATATATTATCATATCCTAGTTTTGTCCTTGGTAATCCCATCACAAAGTCCATAGATATTTCTTTCAAAGTTCTAGAAGGGATTGGGAGAGGTTGGTATAACCCTTGGTTAGTTGTAATACCCTTTTCTTTTTGGCATATAACACATGACTCTACATATTTCTTGACATGTTGCTGCATTTTTGGCCAATGATAATATCTTTTAACAACCTCTAATGTTTTGTCAATACCAAAGTGACCACTCATTCCCCCATGATGTTTTTCCTTTACTATATTGTCTCTCATAGAGCATTTTGGAATACAAAGTTGATGAACTTTAAAAAGCAATCCATCTTGAATAAGAAATTTAGAAAAATCTGTATGATACTTGTCCATAAGAGTAGTGCAAACTTGATATATTTCACCAAAATCTGCATCATCTTTGTAAAGATCCTTCAATGTTTGGATGCCTATGCTTTGAAATTGGATTTCCTACACCAAAATTATCCTCCTACTTAGAGCATCAGCAACTTTGTTTTCTTGGCCTTTCTTATGCTTTATGGTGAATGAATAGGCTTGTAATTGTTCCATCCATTTGATATGTTTCACACTCAACTTGTCTTGAGAATTTAAGTAACTTAGAGCATGATTATCTGTTAAAACCACAAATTTTTTAGGTAATAAATAATGCCCCCATTTCTTGAGGGCTTGAATCATCGCATAAATTTCTAATTCATAAGTTGAGTACTTCTTTTTAGCATCATTTAGTTTCTCAGAGAAGAAAGCCATAGGTTTATTGTCTTGGCTAAGGACTACCCCGATTGCTAGGTTACTTGCATCTATCTCAATAGTGAGAACCTTATTAAAATTAGAAAGAGTGAGTATTGGATATTGTGCCACTCTTGATTTTAGATATTAAAATGCATCATTTTTTGCTTTGGTCCAAACAAACTTTACCTTTTTACCTCCTTTGATTGTATCTAATATAGGGGCACATGCATGGATAAAGTTCTTAATGAACTTTCTATAAAATGTTGCTAATCCATGAAAACTTCTTACATCACCTACATTCTTTGGAGGAGGCTAGTTAATTATTGCATCTACCTTTGATGGATCCATCTTTAGTATGCCTTTTGAGATCACAAATCCCAAGAAGGTGAGTTCTTTCTACAAGAATGAGCACTTCTCAAGATTGATCATTAGTTGATGCTCTTTTAGCCTTTTGAGAACCGGTCCAATGTGTTCAAGGTGTTCCTCCAATTTGTAACTGAAAATTAGTATATGATCAAGATAAATAACCAAAAGCTTTCCATTGTAATCATAAAAGATCTAATTCATTAGCCTCATGAAAGTAGAGGGGGCATTTTTTAAACCAAATGGCATTACTAGCCATTCATAGAGACCTTCTGTGGTTTCAAAGGAAGTCTTCCATTCATCACTTGGCTTGATTCTTATTTAGTGATAACTAGATTTTAGATCAATCTTTGAGAAGTATGATGCATTACCCAATTGGTCTAGGAGGTCTTCAATCCTTGGGATAGGAAATCTGTATTTGATAGTGATCTTGTTAATGGCTCTACTATCAGTGCATAGTCTCCATTTACCATCCTTGTTAGGAGCCAAAATGTATGGGACAACACATGGGCTAAGACTTTTTTGAACAAGTCCTTTATCCAATAATTCTACAATGTGTTTGGATATTTCAGCATTTTGAGCAAGGGTAAGTTTGTATGGGGCTTTGTTAGGCAAGGATGCTCCAGGGATGAAGTCTATTTGGTGGCTTATGTCTCTAATGGGTGGAAGGGATGAGGGTAAATCTTTTGCAACGACTTCCTTGTATTCTTCAAGAAAATTTTGAACTTCTTTTGGGATTGATTTATCCTTGCTAGGTAATGGTTCATCCTTTGGTTTCAAAATTATCCCACTATGATAGCCAAAGGTTCTTTTTCCTTTTTAGGTTTGGGTAGAGGCTTGAGATTATAAGTTTTTCCCTCCCTCACTATGGTGTATGTATTTTTTCTGCAACTATACATGGCATCCATATCATATTGCCATGGCCTTCCTAAGAGAAGGTTGCAAGCATCCATTTCTACAATGTCACACAAAACTTTGTCTTTGAAATCACCTAATGAGAACTCTACCATAGCTTGTTCAGTTACAAGGGTTTGTTGCCCTTTTGTTAGCCAAGAAGAATTATAAGGATATGGATGAGGAATTCTTTCTAGTTCTAATTTTTCAACCATTTCTTTAGAAACTTGATTTTTTGTTGATCTAGAATCAATTAACAAATTACATATCCTTTCTTTGCATTTGATCCTTGTCCTAAACAAGTTCTTCCTTTTTGCTAGTTCTTGAGTATGAGGTACTTGTAGGAATAATTGTCTCATCATCAGTCCCACACCTTCTTCAGCCTCTAAGTTTCTTTCTTCTTGCACCAACTGGGTCCTTCTTTCTCCTTGATTTTTGTTGTTTGGTTTTTCAGGGCACTTGTTTGGATAGTGTCCTATTTGATTGCACCTGAAACACTTAAGAGGTCCATTGGATCTCTCTCTTCCTCTATTTAAGGATCTTACTCCTCTAGAGCTTCCTTTCCAACTAGATTTAGCATGGTCTTTGTTTGTTTGCTCCATGGATTTGCCTTCATTGGATGATTGACCTCTTTGCCAGGAGTTACTTCTGCCCCTACCTCTTCCTCCATTGGATTGTTCATTTCTTCTTTTAAACTTCTCTTCCACCTTTAGTGCAAGTTGCACACATTGTTGCATTAAGTTATTGTTGTCAAACTCAATTCATCTTGAATAGATAACTTGAGACCTAGTAAGTATTTTGCCAACTTGATACTTTTAGATTCAACCTCTTGTGTTCTCATCACTAATGCTTGAAAATCATCAGTGTAGGCTAAAACTATCATGTCTTTTTGTCTTAAATTCATTCTTATTCTATGAAGTTGAACTTCATAGTCTTTAGGAACATATGCCTTCCTCAATAACTTCTCCATCTTTGTCCATGTGGTTACTAGGCCTTTGCCATTCTTTACTCTATCTCCTTGGGTGATATTCCACCATGTAAGAGCACTGCCTTTCAACTTGGACTTGGCTATCTTTGTCCTCTAATTCTCAAGAAACTCATCACATTCAAAGAAAATATTTAGGGCATCCACCCAATCAACTATAGCATTAGGGTTCATTTTCCAATCATAGGTTGGTAAGTCTAATTTGGCATCCATGGTTCTTCTTTTCATGGACTTAAGAGTGCTCACAAGCAACCTCTAATCTGGAAAAAATTATTCTTCTTCCTCCAAAGGGATTTTTTCATCACTCCATTCATTAAATTCTTTAGATTTCTTGGCTTTGGCAAGCTCTTCTCTAAGCCTTTTCAACTCATCTCTCATTTGCTACATCTCAATGTTTCTAAGTTCATCTCAGTTCCTTCGTGCATCTTCCTTTATCTTCTGCTCCTACGAATATTTCACTACGTTTGCATTAGTCATCTTGGATGGCAATCCATCATTCTCTCTGTCTAATATTTTGAAAAAAAATTAGAAGCCCAAAGATCTAGATGGGATCTGATACCACTTGATGCAAGTGGTCAAGGTAATGACAATATAGATTGGGAAAGATCAATCCGCAAGAGCACCTTAAAAAGGTTTGAAAGCCCAAACAAGACCCAAGACCCCACACTTGCACCTTGACCACAAAAATGGCTCAACACATGAAACCTACTCCAAGCATGGGACCATCAACCCAAACTCAGGGCATGTTGCTTTTACATCAGCATAGACATGCTAACTAAATTTGAAGATCGAAAACTAAGAAAATGGCATAGTTCCTTCATTAAACCCTTGGATTCCTAGTAGCCCAAGGAATGGGATTTTGGCCTACAACTTGTATATTTTGGATGGAAGCAATAAACTAATCACCAATATTATTTTCTATTTCTAATGTACTATTAGAATAAAAAGTGTTGGTACCATATGAACAAGAATGTTGACATAACCCGTGAGGATAGCAACTAGGTCTAAAGGGTTAATTAGGGTGTTGTTACAAAGGAAGTACTATTTAGACACATGCCAAAAACAAAAAAACAATTGTATAGGTTGGGGAATGTTCCAAATAGTCTAAATCTAAATTTTGAGGCTTTAGAAATGAGTTTAATGGTCTTGAATGCTAACTGTAGCAAAACAATGAGTTGGTGCATACATGGTATATGCATCATATTTCTCCCATGTCCCTGCATGTTAGCACCTAAAACCAAAATAATCTCAAAGAGCATTAGGATTAAAATGATTCCAAAAAAGGCCATTAATTTCCTATGGTGGAATTTGAAGTTATGAAACAATTTCTTCCAAAACCCTAGAAACCCTCAAAATCTAGGTTGTTTGCACAAAATAGGTGTAACTTGAGTTATATGGAATCTCAGAACCTCAAACTAGTTTCATTGGAAATCTAAATCAAAGGTGCATCCAACAATACTAGGATCAACCTCCTAGGTGTCCATACATGTCTATATCATTCAGAAAACTCAATCAAAATGCAGAAAACAGGGTTGCTTTTATTGATTTCAATACCAAAAACTTACACATTACCTTCCACCCACCTAAAAGGGCAATATAAAGGTCTTCCCCAACTTATCCAACCAATTTTCAGAGTTTTTTATCATTTGGGGATTGATTACAGACATTTTTGCTTAGTTATGCAAAAAGTTGCAAAGTTGCATGGCAATTTTTGCACTTTTATTGCATTTTTTGCATTTGAAAGCCTTAAAGGCATTGTAACTATCCAAATGAGTCCTAAGTGGCTTAATACAACTAATATACCCTAGATTATAAGAAAATGCATCCAATTACACAAATTTTCTCCCTTGTGATCTCATTGAGCAAGGAGTTTATAAAAACACCCAAATTGCTGATTGGCCACACAAAAGGGTAAAAGTGAACCTAGGACTCTAGAATAATTGTCTTATTGAAAACATAGAAAAGTAAACTTAAAAAAGGACATAAATGACCCAAACATCCTTATTTCATTGTTCCATGAAAGAGTGATCCTGCACTAGATCATTTCAAATGAGAGGAGTACTTGTTGGACAACAAGTTACAACTTTGGTTGATACCAGTGCCACTCATAATTCTATTGATGCTAGGTTGGTGGAGAAGCGTTGAATACCAATAGAGGAGTTTGGAGGAATTAGAGTGAGGGTAGTTGATCGCTATGTCCTCAATTATGATTGTAAGATCACTAGACTTCCTTTGGAAGTTAATAATTTTACCTTTAAGGTAGATTTCTATGTTGTGTCTATGGGAAATATAGATATAGTCCTTGGGATGAGTTGGTTGTGTCATGTCCCCATTTTGGCTAACATCTTTTAGCGTGTCAAATTTGCCTATCATGGGCTCTCGTAGGTAGATGGTTTTGGTGAGAGAGTCATTCTGATGATTATTTGTGGATTGGATGGTCTTATTTACTCTTGGAGAGATGGTATTTATTATATTTTTATTATTATGTGTTATGCGAGGCCAAATGTTATAATTTTGAGTTGAGTTGCACTTTTTATTTTATAAAGTTACTTTTTATATAAAAGTGTATTATAAAGGGATTTCATAAGAATATTTTATGGATACTTCTAGAAGTTCTAGTGGCTTCTTAGAGAAGTGAATAAATAGAGTGCTTGGCCTCTCATTTGGACATCCCATAACTTGAGTTTACACTACCTTTCTCTTTGAGCATTTGTGGCACCATCTTGGTCTACAAATTATCATTTCTTCTTTAGAACATAGTCTCCTAAGGATTTTGCATAACTGAAGAGGTGAAATATCCTTTGAAGGGTTGCACATTTGGAGGTGATACTATAGTCACTTCAGCTAGGGCATCATTGGGCCCAAGAACATTTTTAGCATTTCAACATTTTAGGTGGCATTTTTAGCAGGGCCGAAATTATAAGAGGTTGTTTTTAGTAGGTCCAAAATTATAGGAAGCCATTTTTAGCAGATCCAAAATTTTAGGAGGCTTCTTTTAGCATACCCCAAATTATAGAAGGAAGGAATTTTCTAAGGACTATTCATTTTTAGTCATGGATTGATTGTAGGACATCTTTCGAAGGCTTAATTGTGGTGGAGGAAAGATTTATAGCTGCTGGTTCATTTTTGCTACAAGTCTGATTCAATTTTTAGAATTTTAGGATAGGGCTTTGGAACCACATTTTTGTTCATATCTTCCTCATTACTCAGCATATCATTCTGGGTATTGTTGCATTCAATTGTTATCATCGAGACAATCATTTCAAGGACAAATTTGAGGAGCTTAAAGGCTGCATTTATTTTTCTAAAGTATTGCCAGGCAAGAACAGGGGCGGTTGGGTGAAAGCATCGATTGGGCCTAAGAGAAGTTCATTTTTCTTGAAACTTGATTCTTTCATTAGCTCTTTTCTAAGGCATCATCGTTTATCCATGTTCCTTTGTTTATCATTCATGTTAGCATTACATTTTAGGTGTTATATGTTTCAATTGTAGGTGTGCATTATACCAACATTATCATATTTTGTAATCCATGTAAATGCCAAGTGTCTTGGCCATATTTCATGAGCATTGTATTAGAAATTTCATTGCAATTAAGGAGATAATAGTTGTTGGTGTCATTTGAGCAATTCAATATCATTTATTATCAGCTAGTTAGTTTGCATACCAACTATTTGTAAAAATGTCAATTGGTTGTACGTGTTCATTTCTCATGCTTAGATCATATATATGCATTGAATATATCCAAAGTTAGTTGCACATTCATGTTAGGTCATTGTTTAGACAATCTGGAGTCTTCTTGCAAAATTCTCATTGATGTTAATTGAAGAAAGAGTCATTAAAGCAAACTGAAATGCTATATCAATCATATGACCCTTGCATGTGAGTTGTTTGATGAAATTCCTTGAGCCTCCAATTAGCATTTTGAGGTCAGATTTGAGTAGGGTCATTACAGTGGTATAGAGCAATTATCTTGCCATACTGTTGGGTAAGAGCCATCTTGTATGAGTGATCAACACTCTACTTTATCCAGAATGGATAGGTATAGTACAGAGTCTTAGAGGACACGATCTTGGATAGTTGATAGACAAAGTAGGAAGATCCAGAGTTAGAACAGTAGAAAGGATGGTTATTTAGATATTCGAGATGAACTTAAGAAAATAAGACATGACATGTCTGAATAGTTGGTTAAGTGCCATCATATGATGAATGACGTGTTGTCCGACCCAGCTAAGGTGGATAAGTTGACTAGATTTCTATTTGGTAGATCTTCTCACAGGGCAAATGACACAATTACCAAGAACTTTCATGAGGAGTTCGAGAAACTAGCTTACAGCAAGGCAAAGGTCTCATATTATACTCTACCATAGGAGGAAATGGTGAAGGATATTAAGCAAATTGATAGTAATTATCAACTTGATACTCAAGTTGAGATAGTTGTATATAGATTGCCAAAGGGTGACGTCACAGGTACTCAGGATGGTTTGGTTACGACAAATAGTGACTACAGCATAGAAGGTTCAGATGATGATTTTGAGGATGTTGTTGTGCATGGTGGTGAGATACATGGTAGAGATGAGAAGACATTGAGCATTCATGACTTTGCTAAGAGGGAGTACCAGGCACATTTGGATGCTTCGTCACATGAGGTTGAGGCTAGTAGAACTTCACATGATTTGTCCAGCCAGATGAAGGTGAGAAAAGATGGTATTATGACTTCATTATCTCATCATGATAAGATGCAAGATATGATAGAGGATCACATCTGGATGATTCAATTACAAGGCAGACATAAGGGAGTTCAAGAAAAGTCCTCTTGTGTTGATTTACAAGTGATTATGGGAACAATGAAGTTGAGTTGTTTACATCTTCTATTAGATCATGACCATCTTCTTAGCCTTGCTGGTGACATTTCAAATGCCTTGAGGAGGAAGGAGAAGGAAGTTGATAGACTTTCTCGTGAGCTTGAAGACACTCAAGCTTTCTTGGTGAATACTCCATTGGCATTATAGGACTAGGAGAGACATGGGGATAAGCATGGCGTGGGGTTGAGTTTAGTTTCATCTTGCACACCTGATACTTAGCTTTCTATAGTAGGTGGATCATATGTGGTCATTAATAATATTGTGAGTTCATCTTGCATTCAGATCTGGGATATAGGAACGGTGTCAGAGAAGTATGTGGAGTTAGTTGGTATTAGTCATATTACTCAAGTGAGGAGTTTGCTTGAGTTACCAGTTGATACTAGTTTATGGATATGGACTCGAGATTGTTATATTGGCATTTGGGATTCAGTTGATTGGAGATATTTATCACTTTCTGGTAGTAGTGATTGTTTGGATACTATCATAGATTTGATTAGTAGATTGCATGGGGTTGTCCTTTCTTGTGCCAGCAGTTTGTCCAATGTTGGTATTAGTTTTCATACACTGGTGTTGGGTTTTGTTCATATATCTAATCGACCATTCTTGCTGGAATGTGATGATGATCTTTCATATTTTGCAATATTTACAGATGATTCCAAGGATCATATTGGCATTGATGACATCCAAGAGGATGCAGTGGGTAGTTTTGAGGACTTAGTTTTCTTGGTAGTTTCTTTTGGTATAGAGGAGTTGGACAGTAGTGCTACAGTAAATTGAAATCTGTATGTTGATATGATCTTTGGAGTTGATTCACATGATGTGGATGGTAATACTCTAGAGACTAGTAAATTTGAGGATACTCCTTTGGATAGTACATCAGAGGAGGTTTGCAGTAGATAGTCTAGCTAGCACCATCATGTGTATAGTCAGCTGAGAGTTAGTGAGCGAGACATTGCTATCACTTACCAGCATTTCAATGTTGCTCGTCAATTGTTAGTAGTTTATGGATGGGGTTCTCCTACTAGTTTCCACTAGATTCAGGTTCAGTTGAGTTGGGTGTTGTAGCAAATTGTTGTGGTATGCCTGACATGGTGGTGGCCTCTACTACAGATGGCACAGAGACTAGGGATGTTGTATCAAAGATCATATGTGATGAGCCGATAGTTGGCATGGTTCTTGCTGGTGATACTACTCCCTTGGTGATGTCTTCGAGGGTAGTAGTCAGTTCCAACTTGGTTAGTGATCGGTTGCAGAGTGAACCCACAATAGTGGGTTACACTTTTTTGGAGGAAGAAATCCCTCCAAAAAAGTGTGCATAGGAAAAATCATCCAAAGAGTTTCGATAGAAACAAAAATTAAAAGTTTTTTATCAAAATATTTTAGTTTCTATCAAACCTTAGTTTCAATCAAAACTTACTTAATTTCTTAGTTTCGATCGAAACTTTATTTCAGTTTTGATCGAAACTGAAAACCCACGGGTGGGTAAGGAACTGCGCGCGGGTTTCTTGTTTTGATCAAAACTGAAATAAAGTTTCAATCAAAACCCTAAGCCACATGAGATAAAAGGGGGCATGGGCTATTGTCTACTCATTATTTTGATTGAAACAAAGAGAGTGACCGGCATTTGACACATCAACTATCCAAAAAAGGTATGAAATACTTGTTTTTTCCCTTCTTATGTTGTTTCAGTTAAAATTTATGTGTTTTTAGTATTTAAATATATGTTTCTTTGTATATTTTAATTTTTTGTATGTATGCACTTTATATATATGCATACATATGTATATATTCATGTGTATATATATATATATATATATATATATATATATATATATATATATATTTTTTTTTTTTTTTTTATATATTTATGTGTATATAAATGCATATATATGTATAGGTATATGTGTATATGTATATGTATATATATGTATGTATATATATATGTGTGTGTATATATGTATATATTTATGTGTATATAATATATATATATATATATATATATTTTAATGCTATCACTCACCATAATTTCAACGATAACACTAAATCATTTTCCTATTTGTAACATTAATTTTAACCATATCCTAAAACCTAAACCTAACCTAGGTAACTATAACTATATCTCTAACCTAAAGATGACCCTATATATAACTATATCTTCTAATAAGGGTACTTTTCAAAATGGAAGCATGGGAAATCATAACTGCAATAATTCATTATTGATTAATCGACACACTTTGTGGGTTGTTTTTCGCACTCGCTACTGGAACAATAGTAGGGCTATTTTTCTCTGGTTATTGCTTACTCTCGGTGGTCCCTTTCAGTCACAGAGTGAGGAGCATAGAAATGGTAGGCGAAAGATGTAGAAAGGAGCCGGTGGGAGATTTTGAGAAATGGAGAAGTAGGAAGAAAGTGTGGGAAAAGCTAGAAGAGGGTGGGGTTACCAATTATATCATGAAGCTGCATGGATTTGATCAGGAGGTGACCAAAAGCATGGTGGGGTCCTGGAAAGATGGCAGGGTGAAGGTGAATGGGGTCTACTTCCGGATCACGGAGGA
Organism: Cupressus sempervirens; assembly: GCA_028749045.1. Classification (NCBI taxonomy): domain Eukaryota; kingdom Viridiplantae; phylum Streptophyta; class Pinopsida; order Cupressales; family Cupressaceae; genus Cupressus; species Cupressus sempervirens. The sequence continues at coordinate 436,377,231 of CM053792.1, forward strand.
GGTGATTGCGACTATCACTGAAATCCCTATCGAGGGTTTTAAATTCTTTAGGGATAAGAAGCTCTTAGCCAATGCGGTTAGGGACTTTTTGAAGAGTGAGAAGGAACTAAAGGCACTGAGAAAGATTGACACCTACTATGTCCCCGACTCCATGAAGAAGTGGTGGAGGTATGTTTTGAGAGCTATTATCGAGTACATAATGTTGGACCCTAGGTTTGATAGAGCTCGTACCCACCACTTTGTTATATTGAATCATTTCTAACATAATGCTAAAATTTCCTTTCCATATTATATATTAACCTTGATGAGTAAGGCGATGGATAGCTTCAAAAAGAAGCCCACCGCAAACCCTGCTCTGCATGAGGGGCTACTATTGCTTATCCATGAGCACTTCAAGGCTTAGACTATAAGCATCGCTCCCCCTTAGGAAGAGAAGGTGGAGTCTGGTAGCTCTAGTTACTCCTCTGACTCGAATGAAATTCAAAGCCTCAGCTCTGAGGAAGGAGGGATCTCTTCTTCGGGGAAATTAGTGACTCACCAAGCTAAAAAGTCACCCTCCCCTATAACCCCTAGTAGAAAAAGCCCTAGGGATCTTGGGCAGAAGCCTCCTAAGAAGGATGAGGAGGGAGTTGGCGATGATGAGGAGGAGCCAAAGTCTGAGGAGGTGGTTAAGGAGACGTAGGAGGAAATTAAGGATGAAAGTGGAAGGAAGAAATGCAAGAGGGAGAGTTTGGAGGAAGTGCGCTCTCAGTTTCAGGAGGCATCTGTGCTACCCCTATCTCCTATCCACCTCCAAGACCAACTTGAGGAAATAAAAGAGGAGAATACAGGGTATGCGGAAGGGGAAGTGTAGGTCAATGATAGGAGGAAAGCTTGGATAAACTTTAATGTCAAGACTTCAAAGATGGGCATCTTCAGTGAGGCCATGAATCCCCAAATCTTTATGGAAAATCAAGAGGAACAATGGCTGGAAGAACTCATTGACTTGGCGATAGTGGCTATTTCAAACAGAGCCAAGGAGATAGGGATGAACCTCCTAAACAATGCTCATAATAGTATGATTGACAATTTTAGATCAATCAAATGGCTTTTCCACGAGCTGGAGGAGGTTAAAGAATAGGTGAGACATATTGAGGCAATAAGGAATGCGATGGATGCTAACAGGAGGATGGATTCAACTAACAGGCTTAGTCTAGTGGAAAGAAGGATACACAATCTAGAGAACTACAATCACAACCTTGCGAATCAAATGTTCAATTTTTTAAGCTCCATTAACAACAACATCATATCTCTTACAGGTTGGATCAAAGACAGAGAAATGCAGGATGATGAGGAAGGAAAAGATAGGGATGAAGCTAGAATGGAGGATGACTCTGCAAAGGACAACACCATTCTTGATCAAGACTAGTAGGACCAAAGGGCACAAAAGCTGTAAGCGAAGGAGAACCAATTGGCCTTCAAGGTAGCTCAGGTTATGCAAGAGCTAGAGCGAAAGAGCAAGGAATAACTCTCGCCTGTTCTTTTGTTTTTCTTTGTCTTTTGGCTTTTGGTCTAGCTTTAGGCCGTGGTTTTACTTGTCTTTTTTCCTGGTATTTTCTCTAAACTCTACTTTTGGGCTGGGCTTTATGCTTATTATCAGCCTCTAAACTTATACTTTTTTGGCTGGGTTTTCATGCTTATTATCAGCTTTATATGTTTTAACTATTGGGTTTCAGGATCCCTGTAAAACCTATTCATCTAATCAAAAACTATATCTTCAACCAAAAATCTAATGTCAACATTAAGTATGAAACAAATCCTAACCTCAACTATAGACCCTTACTATAATATTTATCCTAACCCTTAGGCTAACCTTAACCATAAATAAACCCATATACATTGTGAATTTCAGATGTGTTAGATTGAGAGTTTTGAGCTTATTACCATGATGTTTGATCTTTTCTCAACTTATCAAATATTTATAAATATATATAGACATTTTCATGATAAACATTGCATGTACTATGAATCTTGGCTTCGTTAATAAATATGACTACATTAAGATGTCCTCTTGATTCAGTCATCACCACTATATTTTTAATTTATTTGATATGAAATAAAATTCTATGAAATAATAGATAATATATTAATATTACTTTCTTTTATTTCTTTAATATGTATCTTGTGCATTTTGTATGTCTTATTAGATGAGCCAATGATGTGCTTGCCTCTTTGGATACTTATTGATTAAGAGGGAGTTCAATTTTATGAAATGATATCATTACATTAATGTTTGAGAGTATATATACCACTTTACACCAATTTCATTACTCTTGTCATGTATTATCTTGTTAGTCATCCTCACACTAGATTGGATGATCTTTTACATCATGCAAGATTTTGGGTTCAAGCATAAAGTTTCTTTGTGGTAGGGTGGAAATGTAGTCTTGCAATATTCTCATTCTTATTGTGTTGAGTGAAACAAGTGTCTAGAGGTCCTATCTAGATGGTCTTCTTTGATAAATTTTGATTTCAATGTATTCAACCCATTGATCTATTATAAATATGTATATATGCATACTTATGTTAGCCTAGTTGAAGGCTCTTGTAGTATTCTTTATGTAGAATGTGATTCAATTTATCTCTTGTTTGGTCTATTTTTCACTTGTAAAAATTGATGTATTTGATAAGATAGTCAAAATCTTCTAACAAATTTTTAACTATTGTATTCAACAGGTTGGTTGATTTTTTTATTGATTATTGATGTATCATATCTTATTTGAATATGTAGTCTATTATTGATTTTACTTAATTGTGCTTCTTTATTGTTGACTTGCAACTTTGTATGCAACTTGTGTTTGTGTTGGAATTTTAAATTATCTTGTGTCATGTTAGATCTTATAGTGGGACAAGTAAATGATTGGGTCTTGCCTCCTAGTATCATCCTTGCTCAAGTCTTTTATGTCACTCTACTCATATGTGAGATAGGTTGATGACTACTTGTCACTTTTCTCTTCTTATAGTTCTTTCTTAGATCTTTGATCTCGCTATGAGTCCAGTGATGCACGGAGTAAGTAGATGATCTAGGATCCCCTCTTATTTCTATTATTGTTCTTTCCAAGGCCTGCTATATCACTCTAGATCCCATGATGTATAGAGAAAGTAGATGACCAAACTCTCCTCCTTCAATTAAACTATTCTTGCTTAGGCCTCTAATGTCATTGTGGATCTCTTAATGCACAAAACAAGTAGATGATACAACTACTTGCTCCAATTATAGTTATTTCTTAGGCCCATAATGTCACTCTAGACTCCATGGTGTATGAAGTGATTGATATGATAATCTCCTCTCATTATTATTCTCATGTGATCTTGATGTTATTTTTTATCTTGTTGATAAATCTCAAGCAAGTTGGGCAACATGACTCCCTCCTCCTTCAACTAGTATTCTTGTTGTAGTCTTAACCTTTTGTCTCTTCATATTGTTCTAAATCCTTAGATCTATTTAGATTGTAAAGATATTTTTTCATCCATATTATCTAAATATATAATATTATCTTTTAATAAAGTTTATTTAAGTACACTATAACTATTTTACCTAATCTAAACTCTAAAACTAGCCATAACCATGACCTTTAAAAAAATCTCTAACACTAATTCTAACTTCAACTATATGCTTTACTCCAATTTTAATCATAACTGAAATGTTAACCCTAATTTTTTAAAACCTCAATCTAATTATTTCTCTAACCTAAGATGATGCTAAAATTAACTATATATCACTAATCCAAACCCTTACCATGTGGTGTAAAACCTCAACCATAAAGCCTAATGTTGACCCTAGCCATAACCCAAACATAAAACCTAGGTATATCATTTTAACCCAAACCCTATTCGTGACCAACCATGATGTAAACCCTAAACTTAACCTCAAATAATATTTTCAAACTATATCTAAACCTGAACCCAACCAAATTCTAATTCTCTCCCTAACTAAGAGATAATATAAACACTAATCATAACCCTATCCCTAATCAAAGCCATAACTCTAACCCTACATGGTGCATTATATGAATCCTAAGACTGGCCTTTATTATAGCCTTAACCATAAATCTTGACCTTAACTACAATCTTAATCATAACCAAAGTTACGCTAACAATAATCCTAAGAAAAGCATTTCTCTAACCTAAGAATAATTATAAACCTAATTATATCACTAATACAATTTAACCTAACCCAAACCTTAATCATGATGTTAAACCTAACCTTGACCCTAAAGCTTAATATTAGCAGTAACACATATGCTAGCCATCCCCAAACCCCAAACCTAACTATATTTTTATTCCAACTTTTAACTCTAATTTGCTAACCATGATTTAAACAACCACACCATAACCTCAATCCAAAACCCTAAACCTAAACTTTATCCTAGTATGCATATATATATATATATATATGCATATACGTGCATGATATGTATATTTGCACATATCATGCACGTGTGTGTATATATATGTGCATATGCACATATATATACACACACATGATCTATATATCATGTGTATATGCATATATCTATATATACATATATATGCATATTTACTTCGTGGACCTAAATTATACTTGACAAGTTTATGTGCACACGTATGTCTAAAACCTTTGAACATTCAATCTAACTTAGATAGAAATATAACTTGCACACATAGTTCTTAAAAGGTCCTTGAGTTACAAACATTATATATAACAACATGTGTGTTTTAAAATTTAGTTTTTTTAAGGTACATGTTCATTTATGTTTTAGTACTTCTATATATATGTACACATGTACACATGTTTAATTTTATTAAAACAATTTAGATACAAGTTTTTTAATTTTGTCAAATTGTACAGACATATGTTAATATAAATTTCAAGTTTATTAAATGTCATACATTTTAATTTAAATTTTCAAGTTTACACATTATACACGCACCTACATACATTGACACATGGCTGATCAACAACCTTCTATCCCCCTCGAGTAGCCTGTCCCCCTCGAGCAGCCTATACCTGAGCCTAAGCAACCTATCTCAGGCCCTAAGCAGTAGCCTATACCCAAGCCTAAGCAGCCTATCCCAAGCCCTGAGTAGCAGCCTATCCCCCCTGAGTAGCATCATGTCCCCCATGATCAGCTACCTATCCCACCTCAGGAGCTCTATGATTGCACTAACCAGGAGATTCATAGACTTCAGGAATCCCTGCCTAGTGGCACATGCTCTAGTGTCTATAGTGGTACATGCCAGAGTATCTTACGAAGCCTGACATTTATTCAAGATGAGATTCATGGCGCTACCCCATATTCTACATAGACTATACAGACTATCCTTGATAGTAAGAGATGAGAGGTCTCCTCTGGTCTTTCAGTCTAGGAGGTGCAGGGCTTGGTGCCCAAAGATGTCCTGAAGAGGGAATGTTTCCCTCATTATCTTTCACAAAAGTATGTGAAGGGGTATTCTCCCCTTAAGTGTACAGATCCACAGATGGTTGCATTGATATACCCATGCTTCCTTGCTGCCCATGGTCGTTATCCAAATAACAACCAAATTCCACTCTATTTTGCCTAGTAGCTTTATGCAGAGGTTCACTTACATAGGGTGGTGAACTACATAGATTTACTAGGACATTTAGGATAGGGGCATGGTAGACTAGCTGATAGGTAGCCAGGTCGTCCCCCATTAGCACATAGATCGATTTTCGGAGAGAGGCCGCTTGCTATTTCTCCTATGTTAGGTCCATCGACTGATGAGGCCATGTGTAGCACTTAGTTACGCAGGGTCATTCAGGGAGTTGGAGAGATTGCAGCAACTATCATATCTATTTCTAGTGATGAGGTTGGTCATTATTTGATGTCTCGTCAGTGTTCCAGATCATCATCCTATGCTTCATCTTCAGGAGACTTGTACAGTGCAATAGGCATCCCTTCAGTGGCTAGCTTAGAGGGTCTCACTGGAGTGTTGGCATGAGATACTATGATTGGTCTAGCTAAGGATCTATTAGATACATATAGATTTGTATCAGAGCATCTTGGCATACCCATATCAAATGTTTCGAGATCGTGGCCATGGTAGTACTAGGACACATCCTCAACCATATTCCTCTCATCGATCAGGTAGTGGTCATGGTGGTAGTTCACATGATGATCCACCTATTGACCACTCTTTTGTTCCAGAGAGACATATACATACCACAGACCCTTCAGCCAGTGTTACAGGGCAAGCTTAGAGTTTAGATGTGGGCCTTAATGATGTTGATTTGAGCTTGTCGACCACAGGATGGATGGACTTGTTGACATGTGATGATTCTACTTCTATGCCATCTCATCTACATAGTGCACTTGGCTCATCATTATTATGATGTGTGCTAGTCACCAGTCATGGAGCTCATGTAGATGTAGAGATGGACCTTGATGCAACGCAGTGAAATCTGGATGCATTAGTGGACACGATCGATGCTAGGCAGTCTGAGTATTATCAGATATCACCATCTACATGGGTAAAAAAAAAAATTTGTTCATGTTAAAATTTCAATCATTTGAAACTAATTTCATTTACACATGTGCATGTGTGCACATGTATGTATATCATGAACATAGATTTGTAATCATAGAGAAATTTTAATTTGATGTGTTGCACATGCACATGTACAATGTAGGGGGACATGCCTCTTTTTACTCTAGCTTTGATGCCAGATCATGTACGTCATTGAGACTCATTGCATGATGTCAGTAGTGGACATATAATGTTTATTTATGTTTTGTTTATGTATACATGTATTTCAATATCACTTTCTCTTGATTAAATGTATGTATGTATTGATATCACTTTCTCTTGAATTTATATATAGGGGTCAACACATCCTAGTGAGCACCTTGATAGTCAATCTTTAGACCAAGTTGTGAGGAGGCGTGGTGATGATAATCCTGCACCTGATGATCTATAGTTTTTTTAATCTAGATGATTTGTTCTAGACTTTCATCCAGAGAGACATTCATATATTAGATAGACACTTTATATACACCCATGATGCATGTTATATTTATATTTGATTTGATATAGATGTACCTAGATCTGCATCTGTGCATGCTATTTATATTTGATATTATCTTTTGATAGATCTCTAGATAGATACATGTTTTTGTTATTTGTTCTTGAGATGATTGATACATGCTACATTATGTTGTGGAATTTAATACATTATAGATCTAGATCTAGTATATTATAAATTGTTTCTATCTAAGATATGTAAGTAATTTATTTAGATATGTACACATGTAATATATTGATTAAATTTAGATATATATATATATATATAGTTCATGTAATTTAAATGTCTGGTAATATATAATGTATTAAATGTTCAAGTATCAGGTAATTAGTAGTACATAATTCCTAACTTGAGTAAATCTATAGAACTCATCCCTTTTATTTGTACACATATCCTAGAATTTTATCCCCTTAAGCCCAATGTTCTAATTCAAGTCCAACTTAAAACATGTACCTGTTCAAAATTTAGTTAAACAAATCACAATTTGAACTTGAAAGCTCACATGTCAAATAATTAGTTAAATCGAAAGATCACATGTCCTAAAATTGAAAGCACATGTCCTAATTAGTTAAATTGAAAGTGTACATGTGTTCTAAAATTGACAAGTTAAATGAAATAGAAATTTCAATATAATAGAAAGTTAAATGAATTCAAGACATTGAGTTAAAAATGAAAGAGTAAAAGTTCAATTTAGAAAATTAGTTATTCCACCAAATTTCAAATTGATCAAATGATTGTTCAACCAAATTTCAAATAGTTTGAACCAAATTTCAAATTGTTCTTGAATTACATTTCAAATTAGGAGTTGTTTCTATCTCATATCAAGTGGATCAGCTCGTTCTTGGATAACATTTAATATTTTCTCATGATCATCAATATGGAGCCTCCACTTATGTATTCCAGGTCCTTTGACTGGATGAAGAGTTAGACCAGTGGCAATAACTTGGTTACTATATTGATATACCTTATTGTTAGGTTGATAATCGGTGAAATGAATCCCATTTTTAAGTACCTTTCTTTGCTTCAAATATGTTCCCTATACAACAACAGAACCTGCACATATACACATTTAAAAAAATACATCAATCTTGAATTTAAGTCAAAGAATTTGAATTCATAAAAAACATAGATACTTGACATACATGTACATAATTCAACTATATACCAACCTATGGGAAAAATAATTTCATCACTTATTTCAGTCTTTGTTAGCTTCTCTCTTTCCATGGTGCAACGTAATAAATAATAGATAACACCTTCTACATTTTCTGATTTTGCCATGACTGCAAAAACATTTCCTACACAAACTTATATATGTCAAAATGCTAGATACATTTCATGTACATAAGTACATATATGTAATAAAAATTAACCAAAATTATGAAAAATTTATACATGTACATGATCCAGGTATATATATAGTTCATACATACCAACTCTGATCAATCCTGAAATATGGTTACAATCACTAGAAATCAATGGAATATCATCATAGTTTTCTTCCTCAAACTCATTCATATTAATAATATCTAGTGGCACCAAAGTCCATTCACCCACATATCCACGTTCTTGATTAATGTAACCATCATAGTCTTCATCAATACAATCAGGACAAAAACATGGGTATTTTCTTGTGTACAATGACCACACATTACTATTTGCACTCATAACTGAATGCAAAGATCGTGTCTTCTCTACCCTCTTGCATGCATGCATTGATCTTCTATCAACACCTGAATGTACACAAGGTCCATAATTTAGTTAGAGATCATCTAAGGTAACATATTAAATATAAATTTAAGATTCAATTTATAAATATGAACAAATTAATTTATATATAGCTGATACCTCCCAAAACACTCTAAATGGTATGACTCGATCCGCTTGTGATAATGTGTTATCTATATTTGTTGGCACCGAAAAACATGTTTTGCACCACTCAACCACATCATGAGCATTATTAATGTGATATCCTTTATAGTCCATTTGATACTTTCTTAAAGCATGTTTGATACAAGCTCCTGCACCATCATGCTCACCCTTTCCATGTCCACTCTCAAAAAAACTCCAAATGTGTGGTATATTAAGGTATTGATGATATCTACATAATGCATAAAATGGTCTAGCTGATTTAAATTGTGCTACACATCCATCTAACCATACAAAATATTTTTCTATTTTAATGTTTTTTTTTTTCAAATATTAAAAAAATGTCTGAAAACAATGTTCCACAAAATGTGTGTCATGTTCTTTGTCATCACTAATGTAAAAGTGATACTCTTTTTTAATGACTCGTGCTTGATCTGTACTTTCCACACCATCTAGATCAATTTGTGCACGTCGATAAGACACTTGAACCATAATAGTAACCTGCTCTGTATAGTAGTATTCTGCTTGAAGTTGTTTTTGAGATACGAAAGAGTAATTCTCTGCAAAGTCAACAACAAATAGAATTATTCTACGTGCGAAAGTTTCTCTTAGTATTTGAAATTGTTCTACTTGCCACTTAGCAAAAAATGCATGGTGTATATATGGTTGAATCAATTTATGAAAATTTGACATAAATTTTCCAGTCGATATCTCATCCTCTACATATTCTAACCTTGTTGATTCTTTTCCAGCTTTTGTTTCTGACTTTATGTAATTATATCTCTTACATTTTACCATCCTTGTCGTATTAGTATCTTCTTCTCTCAAAGGAAATTTAGTCAAGTTAACACATGTTTCACAAGTTCCTCTTATGCAATCTATTTCACCTATTGCACAATCATTTGGTTTGTCACAGAGATTGATGTTATGAATTGACTCAATTGTTTAGGAAAAGTATTTTGAGAAGTTCCACCACTTTCCTCTATCATCTTTCAAAACCCTTCATAGTACAGATTAAATTCAACATGATATCGACAACAACATGTTTCAAAAGATTTATTTATCTTCACAAAATAGGGCTTCAATCTTTCAAACATTGTTTGTCCAATCTTTATGTTAGGATTTAAATTACAAAATGAGAGATACAATTCATGTTGAGTGACATCCAACCAATGTTTTGTGTGTTGAATATATTCATTAGGCCCAATCCTCTGCTTGATGATATCTCTTCTATTTGGTGAAGGATGAGTATTATCAATCCAAAATTGAATAACTAAGTTCTTAACTGTTTCCCCAATCCTGTCAAATCGAGGAGCTCTACACACTAGTGCCCAATTTCCTTCTAATGTACTATCATTCAAATTGTTTCTCCTTTTTAGATAATGTAGTACTGTCTTCCAACTATACTTGAAATGAGATGATAATGAAGAGATCTATCTATTTTGGGATGTTTTCTTATTTAAAATAGATGTCAGTATCACTCTTCGTGCAATGGATATATCTGCAGATCTAGTTTTTTTCCCAATGGAATGTAACCCTTCCTTAACACTTTCAACAATATATTTTTCTAATTTAGAAATCCTCCTCTTTTTTATACTTGTATCTATACCCAATAGTCTCAATGGCTCTTTTAATTCATCTTTAAGAAGTGAAATTGATAATAGTTGAGTTTTCTCCACTATTGATAGATTCTCAAATTGTACAATTATGTTGTTAGACTTTTTATTCAATTTCCTCTTCGTAGTATGTGTAGGTTGATTAAAATGATCTATGTTTCTATGATTAATTTTTCTCTTCAATCTTTGAGCTAGATTACCATTCTCATTTGGTGTTAGATCTCGGGCTGCACAAGAAAAAATGAAACAAAGTCTTAAGATACAATCTCTTTAGGGGACATATATGTATACATATATACATGTTTAACTTGAGTGAAATATTATGTACTTGATTAAATTATCTAACCTTCAGATGGTCCTTCTTCAATATCCATTGCTTCATATTCAATTTCCTCATGTCCAACATTTTCATCATCTACTAGAGTTGCACATGCACGATATAACAAATAAAATCAAGTAAGTTTATAAGGGGAAATATCGCTCACTAAATTTAAAAATTAAAGATATAAAGTTTGATAGAGACCTAGAAATCTAGAGAGATCTATATTATATACTTGCAAGAGATGCACATGTACCTATTTGAACTTGGGATGAACCTTCTCCAATGTCGGTAGGTTGTCCTGGTTGACTACATCCTAAATAAATTTATTTATTTAAATTTAATCATAATCTAATAAACCTTAATGGACTATAAATTATTAACATAATTGAATAAACAAGGTAATTCCTGTGCTAAATAAATTCATAATTTAAATTTATTCATAATGTAATATTTACCTTAAGGACTAAATATGGACATAATTGAATAAACCCTAATGGCCTAAATATGAACATAATTTCAAATAAACTCTTAATATTAAGTTAATAGTAATGCTAATTTAAGATAAATATCATATTATTAATTGGATTTAAACCCTAATCCTAACTAAATAAACTAATTAAATACATTGGAAAAAATATTGTGCATGTGTACCTGATCTAAGATAGTATCTTGCTAGCATTTTTTGACGATTTTCATCTTCTTGTTCCTTAGTTCTTCTTGGCGCATCTTTACTTGCTCTTTTATCTTTATTGCCCATGTCATAAATTCTTCCTCCAAAATTTGAAAATAGGTTGAAGTTTGTCAAATATTTCTTTCTTCCCAATTCAAAAGCCAATAACTTGATTTCACATAAATGTAAATTGAAAAAAATGAAACTCATATTTATATATTAAAAAATTTCTTTAAAAAAACCTCCTTATTAGCTGACTAGGGAAAAACCCCTAGGGGTCGACTAGAGAAACACCCCTAGGGGAAAACTAGGCAAGATCCCACACCATGTTTCTGGACATTAGTTTCATCTAGATTGTAGTCTAAGCCACTCATTGAGATTGGTGCATTCTATCAGCATTACACTGTGAGGTATGCTCATCAATTTACCTTTGATGACCATGTTGATGAGATGATGATACAGAGATGTACTTTGGTTCCTAGTGCTTGTCATCAGTTATGGGACGATTTGATGCCATAGGATGAGTTGTGATGGGCATGACATGGCGATAGGTTTTGCAGTTGACAGCTTGATAGTACATGACTTAGAGCAAGTGTTTGAGAGTGCTGCTTCAGTGGTTGTTATTGATTCTACTACTTTGGCTATGTCATCTCCTGACTTAGCTGGTGGTCAGTTGCAGTGGGTTGTATCACCTGTGCATGGCGAGCTATCGACTGAGGCTAGTTCTTTTGATCAGCATTATACTACAAGGTGTGTTCATTAGTTTGCATTTGATCCATGTGTTGAGGGTAGGAAGACTTGGTTTGGGTTCTATTTCTTGCTATTTATCTTGTGATGTCTACTCACCATCAGCGGTGCATGGGAGTTATGGTTGAAACAGTGGCCAGTGATTTGTAGAGTTGTGATGATTGTAGTAGGTGTATAGTGTGTGGATTCTATGTTCTTGGTATAGTTTCATTTGGGAGTGTTCACCATTGTGACAGAGTTGGATTGTACATTCCACATAGGCCAGTGGGATGTGTCGATGGTATTTACTGTGTTGGCAATTTGGGATGTCCACTCTACTTGGGTTCTGATATTTTGGGAGTTTGTGTCTCGTGGGTTCCTGACTATGGCAGTAGTGGATTTGAAGTTTAATTGAGCAATGATTCACGCTTCATTCATGGATTCTTCTTGGTTATATTGCAGGAGCTTGCATTGATTGATAGTAGTATAGTACATGACTATATTTGGGATCCAGGTGGCTTGATTGGTTTCTTGCTCAATCATTGCTTGGGGACAAGCAATTTCAAGAAGGGTTGACTATCATGTCCCCATTTTGGATGACATCATTTAGCATGCTAGATTTGCCTATCATGGACTCTCGTAGGTAAATGGTTGTGGTGAGAGAGTCATTCTGATGATTATTTGGGTATTGGATGGTCTTATTTTCTCTTGGAGAGATGGTATTTATTATATTTTTATTATTATGTGTTATGCGGGGCTAAATGTTATAATTTTGAGTTGAGTTGCACTTTTTATTTTATAAAGTTACTTTTTATATAAAAGTGCATTATAAAGGGATTTCATACGAATATTTTATGGATACTTCTAGAAGTTCTAGTGGCTTCTTAGAGAAGTGAATAAATAGAGTGCTTGGCCTCTCATTTGGACATCCCATAACTTGAGTTTATACTACCTTTCTCTTTGAGCATTTGTGATGCCATCTTGGTCTGCAGATTATCATTTCTTCTTTAGGAACGAAGTCTCCTAAGGATTTTGCATAACTAAAGAGGTGAAATATCCTTTAAAGGGTTGCACATTTGGAGGTGATACTACATTCACTTCAGCTAGGGCATCATTGGGCCTAAGGCCATTTTCAGCATTTTAGGAGGCATTTTTAGCAGGACCAAAATTATAGAAGGCCATTTTTAGTAGGCCCAAAATTATAGGAAGCCATTTTTAGTAGATCCAAAATTTTAGGAGGCTTCTTTCAACAGACCCGAAACTATAGAAGAAGGGCATTTTCTGAGGACTGTTCATTTTCAGTCATGGATTGATTATAGGACATCTTTAGAAGGCTTAATTATAGTAGAGGAAAGATTTATAGCTGCTGGTTCATTTTTGCTACAAGTCTGATCCAATTTTTAGAATTTTAGGGTAGGGCTTTGGAACCACATTTTTGTTCATATCTTTCTCATTACTCAGCATATCATTCTGGGTATTGTTGCATTCAATTGCTATCGTTGAGACAATCATTTCAAGGACAAATTCAAGGAGCTTAGAGGCTGCATTTATTTTTCTAAAGTATTGTCAGGCAAGAACAAGGGCGATTGGGTGAAAGCATCGATTGGGCCTAAGAGAAGTTCATTTTTCTTGAAACTTGATTCTTTCATTAGCTCTTTTCTAAGGTATCATCATTTCTCTAGGCTCATTTGTTTCTCATTCATGTTAGCATTACATTTTAGGTGTTATAAGTTTCAACTGTAGGTGTGCATTATACCAACATTGTCATATTTTGTAATCCATGTAAATGCCAAGAGTCTTGGCCATATTTCATGAGCATTGTATTAGAAATTTCATTGCAATTAAGGAGATAATAGTTGCTAGTGTCATTTGAGCAATTCAATATCATTTATTATCAACTAGTTAGTTTGCATACCAACTGTTTGTAAAAATGCCAGTTGGTTGTAGGTGTTCATTTCTCATGCTTATATCATATATATGCATTGAATATTGCCAAAATTAGTTGCACATTCATGTTAGGTCATTGTTTAGACAATCTGGAGTCTTCTTGCAAAATTCTCATTGATGCTAATTGAAGAAAGAGTCATTAAAGCAAACTGAAATGCTATATCAGTCATATGACCCTTGCATGTGAGTTGTTTGATGAAATTCCTTGAGCCTCCAATCAGCATTTTGAGGTCATATTTGAGCAGGGTCATTACAGGTTGCATGATATTGGTGAGTTCACTCTTAATCTCAAGGAGATAGAGATGAGGTTTAAAGTGAATGAGAAAACACAAAATCTTAAGGCAATTAGGGATAGTGATTTTAGAATGGTCTCTTTCTAGAGGATGGCTAGATTGATTTGACATGATCAGGTAGAGTGGCTAGTAGAGTGCATGTTAATGCCATCGGACAATAGAAGAATGAATACCCTCCTAATATTCAGGAGCTTAGAGTTAAACACTCTAAGGTTTTCAGTGACATTCCACCAAGTAGACCACTAGAGAAGGCTATTGAGCACATCATTGAGTTAGAGGATGGGGCTAAGCCCATCATGATTACACCCTATAGGCATCTGAAGAGGTTGAAGGATGAAATTGAAAAAACCATAAAGGAGTTACTTGCTATGGGTCACATTTGACCAAGTAAGTCTCCTTTCACTTCTTTAATGGTGTTGGTGAAGAAGAAGGATGGGACATTAAGGATGTGCATTGATTATAGGGTGCTTAATAGGAAGAAAATTAAAAATAGGTACCCCATTCTCAGGATCGATGAGTTGATAGATGAGCTTCATGGAGCTTGCTTCTTCTCAAAGATAGATTTGAGATTAGGTTCACCAAATTAGAGTTAGAGAGCAGGACATCGAGAAGATAGCCTTTAGATGTCATTATGGCCATTTTAAGTTTGTAGTTATGCCATTTAGGCTAACTAATGTACTTATTACTTTTCAAGCAACAATTAATAGGGTTTCCCACCCTTAGTTGAGGAAATTTTTACTTTTCTTCTTTGATGATATCTTGGTGTATAGTAGATCTTGGGAGGAGCACTTGGTTCACCTTGACACAGTATTGGATATATTGGGTAGAGAGTCCTTGTATGCAAAGGAGTCAAAATGTGATTTGGGTATGACAGAGTTGTTGTATTTAGGTCACATCATCAGTGCAAAAGGTGTATGCATGGATCTTGAAAAGATTCAGGCCATTGTGGAGTGGCCTTCACCGATGAACCTTACACAGTTGAGGGGATTTCTAAGATTATGTGGTTTTTACAAGAGGTTTGTCGATGGATATTCCAAGCATGCAACACCCTTGATAGATTTGATGAGAAAGGGAGCTTTCTTGTGGACTCTTAAGGCACAAGAGTGTTTTGAGAAGTTTTAGGAGTTGATGACTTCCTATCCATTGTTAGCATTACCAAATTTTAGCAAACCTTTTGAGCTACACTGTGATGCTTTCAGAGAGAGCATTGGAGCAATGCTTATGCAGGAGAAGCACCCTATTGCTTATGAGAGCAAGAAATTAAGAGGGCCAGAGTAGAGCTTTAGCATATATCAAATTTTAGGTTGTGGGGGGGGAGTTATAGGGGAATGGTAGGGCCCATATAATTATAGGGCATGGAGGTACAAAATAGCCTAATTTAGACAATACTTGGTAGGTAGCAAATTTTGTATCAAAACCAACCATAATAGCCTAAAACACTTTTTGGGGCAGCAAGATCTCAACAATAGGCAGCAAAAGTGGGTGAGCAAGTTACAATCCTATGACTTTGATATTACATCTTTTAAGGGGACACAAAATGTAGTTGTTGATGCTTTATCACGTAGGCCCCATTTGAGCTTATTGATAGATATATCAAAGGATTAGAGACACTTGATCCTGGTAGAGTATGCAAAGGATGCGTGGATAGCCAGATTCATAGATGGAACTATTTAGGATAGTAGATATACCCTTGTGAATGAGCTCATCATTCACAAAGGACAGATATTTTTGGTTCTAGGCTCAACAATGAGGAGGATGGTTCTAAAATATTTTAATGATTCACCTATGGCAAGACATCCTAGTTTCTACAAGACATACTAATAGATTAGAGAGTGCTTCACACAAAAAGGGCTCAAATCAGAAGCACTTTAGTATGTTAGGGAGTGTCCCACCTGCCAGCAAAATAAGTAGGAACACTCTTGTCCAATCGGTTTACTTCAACCACTTTCAATTCCTGATAGGAAGTGGGAGTGTTTATCTATGGACTTCATCACAGGACTACCTAGAGCCTAAGGCAGGGACTGCATATATGTGGTTTTGGATCGCCTTACAAAGTTTGCACACTTCTTTCCAATCACTGCTACATACACTGTTACACAGGTGGCAGAGTTGTTCTTCAAGGAGATATTCAGATTATATGGCTTACCTCAGAGCATTGTGAGTGATAGAGATAGTAGGTTTATGAGTCACTTTTAGCAAGAGTTATTCAAGTTGTGTGCAACAAAGCTCACTCTGAGTACTAGCTACCACCCTCAAATAGATGGTCAGATAGAGATAGTGAATAAATGGGTGGAGGGATATCTCAGAAATTATATAGTAGGGCAACAAAAGGAATGGGTAAGATGGATTTATCTCTATGAGTATTACTACAATACCATTTATCACATATCTTTTCAGATTTCACCCTTTATGGCCCTGTATGGGTATAAGGCACCTAATTTTATGGTTCTACTTTTGAGTGACAGTTGAATGCCTAGTGTAGGTGATTTGTTATGGGAGAGTCGGGACATTGTTAAGACTCTCAAGGATAATATAACCAAGGCACAAAATTAGTAGAAGTAGTATGCAAATTAGAATAAGACTCAGCGGACTTTTGAGGTTGGAGATATGGTGTATCTTATGTTGTAGCCTTACCATCAATCCACCCTCAAGAAGAGTGGTGCCGAGAAAATTAAGCCACGATACTATGGTCTATTCAAGATTATCAGGAAAGTGGGAGAGGTGGCTTATGAGTTAGATTTTCTAGTGGAGAGCCAGGTGCACAACATTTTTCATGTGTCATGCCTCAAGAAGGTGCTAGGACATCATATCATTCCTTCTACAATTCTTCCACCCTTGGATGATGAGGGAAAATTGGTATTGGTGCTAGAGGCTATCATTGATTTCAGGGAAAGGAACTTGAGGTAGTGTACTATAAGGGAGTATTTGGTGAAATGGAAGGACTTGCCAATAGAGTATGTGACATGGGAGAATGAGGAGATTTTGCAGCATCCAAACTTGAAGTTGCTTGAGGACAAGCAGTTTTAGTGAGAGCGCACTGTAATGTCCCCATCTTTTTAGCATCTCAGTGGAGCTCTTAGCATTTACATTCCCCAAAAGCTAAGTGGAGAAATAAGGAGAAATTGATAAAATTAATTTCTTATAAATTCATTAAATAAATTAAAATTAAAATTTGACTTGATATTTAATTAATTTAATTTTCTAGAAGCACAACTAATTATTGTATTGGAAAGGGGGAAGATTCTAGAGAATGCAATTAAATAATATTTGATTTCCTTCTATAAGGGTGAAGGAAAAGAATAAATAGAGGTGAGAGCTTCATTTTTAATCATCCAATTATTATGAATTGCATTTGATAAGAACTTGGGAGAAGAAACTAAGGTTTCTAATTTCAGTCAACCATTGGAGAATGTCAACTCTTCAGTGTTGCAACCATTTGACGTGGTGAAATATCCACTGAATTTGGTATTTAGGAGAGCTTCAATTCAAGAGTTTTATTTGTGCTTAAATTGGAGAATACATTTATTGTCGGTTGCTATAGTATGCAAGAATGATGTTGTGCTATAGTACTTATGCTTGATTCATCTTCATCCTTGGGCTTCACTATTATCAAGTTCCTCTTGCAGCTATTAGTAGTTAACATTATAATTTTTTTTAGGGCATATGATTTTGTTGTGATAATTCAGAATCAAATTTTGGCATTAGTGTAGTCATTATTGTATGCCATTTGTCTTGGCAAACTCATAGCAACATTGTACATGAGAATGAATTCAATAAAGGAGATATTTGTTGCATACCATTTGTTTGACAAAATGTCCATCTAATAGCATATATGATCAGCATAATAGTTGTATGTCAAATGTTTTTCAAAATATCAGTTGGTTGTAGGTATGCATTCCATATCTAGTTTCCATGTATATGCATTGAAAGTACCAAAAGAACTATACTTGCATATTAGTTCATTGTAAGAGGCATTGTAATATCATTTCCAAACATTCTAAATTTCTTAGCATTGAAAGGCAGCATGCAAGTGTTTCACAATATTCCTTGAGCTAAAATTAGTCAATTTGGGCAAGGGATATTACATACCTCGATATGTGGATCCGGTACTCCTTAGTGTGGAGGTTCTATCTCTTCTTATAACTTTCTGAATGTTCATTGGAGCATTCTTTCTTGTTCTAGGTGATCATGTTGCAACACTAGGCAACACTTATAAAGTGTCAAATGCCCAAAGAAGAAATATCATGTGATATTGGAAAGTATCGCATGTCTTAAGGAGAAATTTCATGCGATACTGAAAAGTATCGCATGTCTTAAGGAGAAATTTCATGCGATACTGAAAAGTATCACATGCCCATTGAAGAAAGGTCGTGCGATACTTATGAAGTATTGCATAGCTTTAAGGGAAGTGTTGCACAGACCTTGAAAGTATTGCATGCCTTCTTTAGAAAGATCATACTAGACTAGAAATCAACGCACATTATTGAATTAAAGTGTCGTCTAGATCTTGGAAAAACCTATTCAGGCAGACAATGGGCACTTTTTGGTTTGATTGGAAGTTTTTGAGAGGTGTTTTGGCTACCCTCTATAATGTTCTCAAATACCTTGGAATTACATTTTGAATTTAGAATGTTTTGGATTTGAAATCGTCTATGTCATTCTGTGGTTAGTCATTTTGGTTAGTAGTGGCGTTTGGAGATTTGTTGGTGTTTGGATGTTTGTTTAGTCTTCTATTTCAATCTTTGTGATCCTCGTATGTTGTATGTCATGTGCATCCATAATTGTTTAAAACAAATTATCTTGGCTTATATTTCTCCTTGTTCCAAGGATCGTCAGGCGAGGCATTAAAATATATAAGCATGACAATTTGGTCAGTGAATGAAGAATCCTAGTATTAATCAAGCTACTATAGTTCTCACCAACAACATCATGAAGAAGAGAAGAATGGGTAGT
Source organism: Cupressus sempervirens (assembly GCA_028749045.1). NCBI lineage: Eukaryota > Viridiplantae > Streptophyta > Pinopsida > Cupressales > Cupressaceae > Cupressus > Cupressus sempervirens. The sequence goes on from CM053792.1 coordinate 436,396,690, forward strand.
ATAGACTGAGTAAGATCAATGTTAACTGAGCCTAGTATTGACCGAGTGGATGTAATGTTAATCAAGCCTAGTATTGACCAAGTGGATGTAATGTTAACCGAGTAGTGGAAAAGAAGAACAATTTTTAAAAGAATTAATCTGAGGCCAACATTTGATGAAAATTAAGATTATTTGACAACTTCAAAGATAAGGACACAGTTAGTTATGAGATCATCAACTGGAGAAATTCAAAGAAAATATGATGAAGGAGATTTTATAATTTGAATTGAAACACAAAACTCAAGTTGAATGCATGATAACAGATTGTTTAGATTCAATGAATTTGAGTTGGATGAAGATCAAACCATTGTGATTAAGCAACAAAACTTGGAAGAATCTGGTGAATCTGCAAAAAAAATTCTATTTAAGGGATGAGTGCATTGTTCATTATTGTTGATCAAGATGAAGAAGGATGTTGATACCTAGAGGATAACGCAACATAACTACATTGTGAAGATCAAGCAAGATAGGTACTAAGTTGATGTGTTAGTGTGTAGATCAGCCAAAAGGGAGCAAAAGGAAGAAAGAGAATTATCAGAGAAAAGAAACAAAGATCTGAACAAGAAAAGGTAGCAATAAACTAAATAAATCATTTCATTGTTACTCTCTAATCAATTATAGAAGAAAATATATTAACTAAGTGGACCTCATAGTCTTATTTGTAAATCCATTATATGGTGATATTCTATTGAATGTTTTGTAAGTTCTTTAGAGTAGGTCACTCTATAGATATTTTAGGAGTGTTAAGGTCTATATGATCTTTCATGAACATCCTCTAGCAAGGTCACATTAATAATGTGTATGTAACCTTTAACAAGGTTGGCTCCTAATAGAGCTCACTTAAGAAAAGTAAAAATTTTGGGTTGTTGGTCCCCTGTGGTTTTTTCATTAACAAGGTTTCCACCTTAAATACTTATGTCAAACTATGTGAATATTTTGTATATTACATGTTCATTTTACGTTTACAATTTATTGCTACAACTTGGTATATACTAAAATTTTACTCTAATACTCAGTATATGAAGTAAATTATTTGTTGATATATATACCAAGCTAGTGATCTAAAATTTTAAAGATTTTAAGTTTGTGGAGAAAAAATTAAAGGCCTTCGCGATAACTGGTTATAACTTTTTCACCCCCCGGCCCCCCTCTCCATTTTTTAATAATTGGTATGAGGGCTAATCTATTGAAGGAGAAAGTTCAAAGGGACTTGAGCTAAAGATCCAAAGATATATAAGAGGGAGGTTCTTAATCCAAACAAGGAGAACTTAGCATTGTGGAAAAGTAGAATGAGATTATACCTATCAAGAATTGGAGACAATGTATTGCATTATTTGGATAATCAGTGTGTACCTCTTACCCCACCTATAACAATTGATCAAATCAGGGGGAAAAATCACAACAACCTAATGATAGAAATTGCTTCTTCTCTTACTGACATTGATTTTGATGATATCAAACACTATGACACTATAAAATAAATGTGGGATAAGCCTACAGTTATACATGGTGGAGATCTGAATGTGTTGAAAGCCAAAGCTAGAGTCTAAGAGGAAATATGATGTCGTGAGGATGAAAGAAGGAGAAAACATTCTTCAATATAGTAGTTGAATCAAGGAAGTTATTAGTGGTATCAAAGTTGTTAGAGGGGTCATAAGTGATGAAGAAGTTGTAAGTAAAGTACTAAGAACCTTACTACCTATTTGTACTATTATATTATCTTCTATTTGAGAATTCAAAACTATGTCTGGTAATGTTCTTACTCTTGATGTTTTGGTTGGTAGATTAACTGCATTTGAGTTGAGTAAATTTGATAGTAGTATACCTAAAGTTGAGAATGATTTCAAGACATCAATAACTATTGGACTTTCAAAGAAAGATAATTTTAGCAAAGGATGATAATGATTCAGATTCAGATGACAAAGAGATAGATGAGTTTGAAGCATTGTTGATGCAAGGACAAGCATTGCTCTTCTACCCTACCTTCTATTAGGCTCTTCATTAGGCCACTTCTCTAGCCTATTAGGGTTCTTTACTAACCCTAACTCAAGAGTATCCTATCCCCAATCCTCCATCTCTTCAACTTGTCCACACCAATGATGAAATTCACTCAACCCCTAACATGCTTCGTGGATGTCTTCTTGCTTCACCCACGTCAAGTGATCAAATATGACCAAAACCAATCATAAATGGAGAGGAAGGTTTACCTATAGGTCACTGGGTCCATTACAATTTTCATCAACCCAAAATACATTCAAATCCTTATTGATTTCAAGAATTTTCTTGAAATTAGACCTAATAGGGCTACAAGGAATTAGGCCTCCAAACACCCTTTTTGGCTTTTAACTCACAAACTTGCTTAACAAGGTGGGAAAAAAACTCTATATTGTGACACCCTTTTGGAAGACCTTTCAGATTTACCTAGTTTGACTTCCCCGACCTATTTGTACAGTGGGTTGCTAGATTTAAGACTAAATTCAAGGGTTTTGCACTAATATGTCGGCATTTACAAGGGTTTGTTCACACACATAGAAAAACTCATCATCATGATCCCTCCTTTGGCACATGACTTCTTAACACTCATATCCTCCTCTCCATCCACTTGGATTGAAGCAACCAATGCATTCAATCTCATCAAATGCTACTGCAACCACTATGATCCCTAACCATGTTGCTCTAGCTTTCTTAAGGCATCACTTTAAAAATGGAAAGCTTGCTTTCCAAAACCCAAACCTTTGTACACTTATAGTATAAGGATTAATCTCATAAATCACAAGGAACCATATAGATACCACAATGGGAAGGTGAGTTATGACTCTATAACCAAAAATTGTCTAGCTTAGACTAGCGACAGGGTTAAAACAAAAGATTTTACAAAATGCAATGAAATGTAAATAAAAAACCTAAATGATCACACACAAAATCTATTATTTACATTCACAAACTCATGCATGGGTTACAGTGTAGAGATCAATCTATTAAATGGCCCAATGGAAGGAAAATGCACTGACTATGGTAAAATCACTCAAAAAAATTATTGTACATAGATCAAATTTACTTCAAAATATCCTCTAACCCTTCTCACAGGTTGAAGGGAGCTTTAAATAGTTCTAACACACATGTCACAACCATTTGAGGTAGTTATGCAACTCCTTGTTCGAAGTTTCACACAAAGCAATAAAAGTTGTCATGCAACTTGACAATAGTTGCGTAGTTAGACCAACCTTGGTCAAAACCTCATGAAACTATACAAAATGATTAAATATGAACCTTAGGAAATAAAACCACTATTCCACCCTTTCTTTTTCCATTATAGCCCTCTAAATGCACAAATGTCATATTTGACAATCATGACAACATTTGCACAATACCTAGCAACTTTGGACAAACAAGTAACATTGAACATTTCCAATGACCTAATTAGACCTCCTCATGGTCAAGACATGTCATAGGACTAACTAGCCTTATTATTTCACTAGTGGTTTGGCTAAGATCACTACACACCAAAACTTGACTAGGAACCTTAAGTGACAAAATAGCCCTACCTAGGTGCTTCTACTCCAATTGTTGGCTAGAAGGCTATCGAGAGGTAAATGAAGATTCAAAGGTAAATTGCCCTTGATATGTTTTGAATATAATGAAGTTGGTCATATTTTTGCTAGATATCCTAACAAGAATAAGAATTAAAATAATGACAAGAAGGAGAACAAGTACCAATGGAACAAGGATTAAAAAGATAAAGGAAGGAAGTCATGTTACATTGTTGAGAAAATGTTACATTGCTAAGGAAGAACACACTAAGTTAGATTTAGATGATGAGAATGAAGGTGAGGAAGTTGCATATGTTTTTGTGAAAGAAGATTCAGATGAGAAAAGGTATGAAGATGAAAATTTCTCATTTCTTATGTAAGTAATAATGACACAAGGATTATTGATAGTGGTTGTGTACATCACATGGCTAGTGATATTGACAAGTTTGATAAGTTGAAGAATATGATGATAGAATTGCTAAGATTGGAAATGGCATTCTATGCCATGTGAAAGGTAGAGGATTACTAATGTTAAATGATAAGATCAAATATGATGATGCTTATTGGGTTCAAGGTTTGAAATATAACTTGTTGAGTGTTGCATAGTTGAATAACATAGGTTGTCGACTAGAGTTTCTAAACAGAAAGGAGAAAATCTATAATGTTGATGGAAAATTGATTAGAACTAAAGAACAAACAAGAGTTAATATATTTTACCTAGATCCTACTATAAGTACATGCCTATTTACTAAAGTTGAAGATGTTTGGTTGTGGTATAAGAGACTTTTCATGCGAACCTTGATAATATGATTAAGATGAGTAGAAAGAACAAAAGGAGAAGCTTACCAAACTTGAATAAACCTAATAATATTATGTGTAAACAATGTCAACTCGATAAGATGACGAAGTCTAGTTTCTCAAGTAAGTCACATCCATCTAATGATAGTATGAACTTGGTTCACACTAATTTGTGCAGTCTAATAAAAATAGTGATTTATTATGGTGATAGATACTTTATTTTGTTTGTTGATGACTATTCAAAGATGATGATGATTTTGTTTCTAAAAGTTAGATATGGTGCATTTTAAATGTTCAAGTGGTATAAAGGAAGACTTGAGAAGGAAACTAGAAAATAGTTGAAATGTTTGAGATCTTATAGAGGTGGTGAGTTTATGTCTAATGAATTTACTAACTATTGTATTAAGAATGGAATTAAAAGACAATTGTTTGCATCTAGAACACCACTGTAGAATGGTATTGTAGAGAGGAGGAACATATCAATTGTTGATTGTGCTAGAACAATTCTGATTAAAAAGGGGTTGCAAATATATTCTAGAGAGAAGTTATAAGAACTATTGTATACACCCTCAACCAAGTTCAATTGAAGGAAGGGACAAACAAGACAGCATATGAACTTTTGTATGGTCACACACTAAATGTAAGTTATTTCAAAATCTTTAGAAATAGGCATTTTATTCATAAAATGCAAGAAATAGAAAGTCTAATTCTAAAGGAGATGAAGGTATATTCCTAGGCTACTCTACTAGAAGCAAGACATAAAAATATTTGAATAAAGTGTCTAACACAATGATTGAAAATACAAATGTAGGAACTAATGAGTTTGCATATAAGAATGATGAGGAGATCAAAAAAGAATCTAAAGATTACAATAAATTTGTTTATGTACAAGATGATGCACCTAATACTATATCTATACACCTCACTAAGTCATTGCAATGGTACATCGAGAGGGAAAAAATAAATTAAGAAACAAAAAAGAGCTACTAAGAAAATATTTTGGGTACCCAAGCTACAGATAGAGCACCTCGAGCAGAATGTTGAGCCCTAACCAATTGATGATAATGTCGGTGAATACAAAACTAAGCATATCTTAGCAAAGTATGTAAGAAGGTACTGTTAAGGGGGAAATGTGAATGAAGGAAATAAAACCCCAAGTTCATCACATGACAACACTTACACAACTCAAAGAGGGAGTCAAGGAGATTGATCCTTTCAATCCCAACTTCAAAGCAATTAGATCTAGGAAGATTAGTGTCAACCAAGTGATAAAGGAGTACTGCAAATAAAGATCTAATGGTTATAGGGTTGGATAAAGGATAGAAAAGTCCTTAAAACCCTAATTCAACAAGAGATATGAAGATAAATTAAATAGATGTGCAACGTAGAACTAAGATATAAAAAATAATGATAAAGTGTATTGAAATGAAAGAGGGGAAATGATATACCTTGTGAAAATCCTAAAAAATAGGTTGTAAAATGATCTCATAAAGGGATGATTCTCACTTTATGGACTAAAACCTACACTACAAACAAAACCCAGAAATCATTTGACAAGATGTTAGGGTCAACCTCCCTAATCAAAGTCAAAATGGTTTCCCCTAAAGCTTTAGGTGTGATCTAGTCCCCACTGATGGAAAGAGTGCGACACTAATTTTGATTTGCAATTTCATAAACAATTGAAAAGGGTACTCTGATCCACAACCTACAATAAAAAGGGTTTTTTTTGTTGATGGCGAGTTTGCCTTAGTCAATCCCTAGTTTAGGAATTAACCTTGAATTGAAATAATTGAATTATAGAAATGTAAAGTAAATGTACAAGTTCACCTTGCAATAGTAGGTTCTCTCTATAACACCCTGCCAAGGAACCCAAAAGAAATTAACCTTTATGGTACTAAGTTTGATAATAAATTTTTTTCAAAGAATAAAATAACAAGAGATAATATTGCGAAAGCAATAACTCACATATATAAATAAAAAAATACAATAATAATTACATCTCTAAAGGGTTCCATGGTGTTGAATCACATACAAAAGTTTTATTAAGAATAAATCTAAAACATAACAATATCCACCTCATAGGATAACCATAGATATGAAATCAAATGAAATAATATATAAGTACATAAGATATCACATGGCATAACCAAAATGCATAATCATCATCTGTACAAGTCATAGGGTATGAAATGCTAAAAGAACATACATCATGATAAGATACAACATCTCATAGGATCTCAAATAATCAATGTACAATAAATCAAAATATGATCATATAATGAAATCACAAGATTAGAAGGATAGAACAACTGCACAAAAACATCCAACAATGGCATCTAACTGTCAAATCTCAATGCTATAAGAAACACTACTACCTAACCTCACGAAACCTAAATGGCCCACTCCCGCTATGTTGAGGAGATAATCTCAAGTCCCAAATGGATAACAATCCAAAAGTCATAAGAATAATCTAGGTCAAGAAATCCTAATAGCAATCTATCTCAAAGGTACCAAGTACACAATTAACAACTAACCCCAAAGGCAAGAAATACATGTAGGAAGCCTAATATGCATGTGGGAAAGTGTCATCACATGAGAAAACTCTAAGGTTATCCTAGTATCCTCTCTGGACTCTAACCCCCCAGTGACTCTATGCGGAATTAATATCCTTTCTTACAAACAAGGCATACTAATGAGGCAATGTTGCAACCAAGCATCCTATCTACTCCCATCCTAGCATGTACTAGCACTTGAGGCATGGGCGAGGTAATACACTAACTCTTGTTAATTTATTTTAAACCATTTAATGAAATGTTATCACTTATTAATACAACTTACAATGGATAAACATTCATAACACATGAACACACTAATTTGGTGACCCAAAAACCTTCCAATTAAAAAGTAAAACTGGGGTGGGGATGATGCCCACAAAACTTCAATACTACAGTATAAAGTTGGCCTGTTAAGGCTTACAATGATCACTTCTGGTGATCTGCCCTATTAGGAGCAAGTAGGATTGCTAGATCCACCTTGTTAGAGGATTTACAAACATACAATGAAGTATGCACTCTATTAGGAGATTTACAAAAGACTATTAAGTCTACCCTATTAAAGGATTTACAAACTAATTCACCTGTTAGGATGAAGTAGTGGATCTAGTTACAACTGATTGCTGATAACATCCTTTATGCACTAATCACCTGATGTGATAGATATAATTTTTTTGCATCTATATTGACCTTGTTGTATTCCTCTGTTTTGCTGCTGATTCACTTTTACTCTTCTCAAAATATTGCAATGCAACACCATACAACGATACACAACTTTTTCATCATATTTTACAAATGATGTAATACATTACATATATACCATTCCAATATTTACACTGGCAAGGTCGGCCAAACACAAGTGAACAAAACATTACTAAGTCGGCCAGATAGTAGAAAACTCGGGTTCCTCAAACTGACTCGGTGACCTTCTGATACTCGGCATCCACTACAATACACTACATTATCATGCACTCGGTAAGAGTAGAGGCACAATCCATATTAATCACTCTAAGTAGTTTGAAACTCGGTAACCATTGGTGACTCGGTGAATATTGTGTCACTCGGTAAAAACTGAATCCATTGATAACCTTCTTCACTTGGTAAACACTGATTCCTTCATTTACCTTGATCACTCGGTAAACACTAAGTCTTTGTTTACCTTGATCACTCGGTAAACACTAAGTCCTTTGTTTACCTTGATCACTCGGTAAACACTAATTTCAACTGATGACTCGATGAACACTGAGAATTTGGTAAACACTGTTGAACTTCCCATTTGCTCGATGACCACTGTTCAGCATGGTATGAACTATTCTGCTCGGTAACCACTACTGAACGCTCGGTATGAACTATCAACTAAGTGATGAGCTCGGTAAGCATTCAGAATCAAATAAGTGTTGTAACTAATGACAAATATATCATAATTCCAACAATCTCCCCCTTTGGCATTAGTGACAAAAACACTTATGAGCCAAAAAATATATACAACATCTGACATACTAACGTCTGATTCTGCTGAATATACATGGCTTCCTTACATATAGCTCCCCCATACAATATACACAGGGTATTTACATGAGTTATATGAATTTTATTCACAGTATCTCTTTGTCCCTTTTGTACATTTATCTTAGCAATATCTCTTTCTGAGTATCTCTTTCTCCCCCTTTTTGACAATAATGCCAAAGAATAAAATAATGTATTTACATAGAGACACCAAAATGTGAGATAAACTCATAATGTACCTTGAGAATGAGTTGCAGAGTCTTATTCCAATTCTCTTGCAAGATTTTGCATGTGGATAGAGCTACTTGAACTTCTGCAGAAAGTTCAATCACATGGTCTACAACAGAGAAATTGTTGTCATGGACCAATATTTTGGAGTATGCAATATGTTTATGCATTGTGTCCATGATAGGAAGAATCATGTTTTGGATATCTAGCAGTGTAGACCGAATCCTTCCTTCTTCTCTAAGCAACTCTGCCTACTTCTCTGACAAAAATTTGATCCTGAGGTGATGAGATGAGCTTGAATAGGGGTCAAGCTTCAGCTTTTGTGCACTTGCCTTCAGATCCTCATCTATCTTATTCAATTTCTCTATTATCTCCTTAGTATACTCGGTAACATCACAAATCTTAGCAAAAAGAGATGTTACATTATTAAAAGAATTTTCAATGTTGGCCAAAATTGTGGTTAATTCAACCTGTTTTATTGCTATATGATGAGCAATGTGCTCAAGCACCTTATTATCAAACTTCTTTTCTGCCTTCTCCATCAACTTTTCTTGACCAGATATATCCTCATTGAATTTATTAACTGCCTCTTCTAATTGTAACAAAATGTGTTGAGAAGTATCAACATCAACACCTATAGCCTCAGTAATAATATTCTTCACTCCTTCAATAATATTAAACTCTCTATCTCTCTCATTCCTTAGTTGTTTCTGCTTTGCCTTTAGTTCTATATGCTGGCTAAGTAGTCTTAGTTCATCAACTGAAGCAGTATCTATATCTATCTTGGGAATGACAATTTCATTATCCAAGTCTATATCCTCATCCATTGTCTTGCCTGTAAGCAGAAATTATAATGGAATCTTTGGTTTTTCTATTGTGCTAACATCTTTGCCTTTGAAAATAGAGACAATGGCTGATGAGGCTGGACTGGTTGTCAAAATTGGAATAGGACCAACTAAAGGAAGACTAAGAGAGGTGCTAACTGTGGGAAAAATTGATGTTCCCATATCCAAAACTAATGTACAAATTGGAGCATTTGCAGTAGAAGAGCTGACTGGAGCCAAAATTGGACCCAATGTGGTTGGGGATGACAAAATTGAAGTGAAAACTAGAAAACTTACTGTACATACTGCAGGAGGAATTGATACACCTGATGTAGTGACTGCTACAGTGGATGACTCAGTGACTGAAGATATTGCTTGATGCTCGGTAGATGAAGAAGTGATCTTCAACTTGGTAGATGAAGTAATTGATACTTCCATTGTAGATACCTGGAGCTGAGAGGTGACTGGAGGAGTTTGAGCTATTGATGTCTCTATGGTGCTCACAATCTTGCTCGAAGAACCTATCTCCATAGATTTAACAATTTTAGGGGGAGACTGAGGAAGGGAGGCAATGACAGCTACTACAATTTTAACTAGCTCATCCTCCTCCTCAACTGCTTCTTCCTCCTTTTCTTCTTCTTCCTTCTCCTTCATTAATTGCTGGAGATCTTCATCAGTTACATCCATGGTGATAGAGTTATCACCATCCGCATCCTCTTCATCATTACTTGCATCATCCTTGATTTCCACAGGTTCATCACTTGGCTTATGTAATTTATAAGTATCATTCCAGACATCAGTTGCATTCTTAACAGCTGGTTCAATATTCTTTAACAATATGAGACATGTATTGAATCTCATTTTCATTCTTCCTTCCTAATCCTTCATTGCAATTTTTGATTTCTGCATCTGTCAGGCTAGGTACCAGTTCTCTCAATTTCTGTTCAAAAATGTCTCTAACAGTTTGCTCGATGATTTCCCATCTTATCTTTATTTTATCAAACAATATTGTAGGAATTTGGGAGACAAATTGGTCTGGGGAGAATTTCCAAGTTCCCAACTTCTCCATTACCAGATCTTCAATTTTCTTTTGCTCAGCAGGAGTCCTGGATTCATATTTTAAGGCTTTAAAGTTGCTAATTCTTGCACCAATCCTGAGTTGTTTTAGCCTATCTACAAATGTGAGAGGAGGCTTGTTAAACACAACTTCACTTTCCTTATTGCCTTTCCTTGTTCTCCTTGTAAATACTGCCTGAGGTTTGGTAATGATTACCCTACCTTTCTTCTTCACAGGCTCTGCCTCCTTTTTTGATTCCTCTCTTTCAGATTATTCTTCTTCTACATCTTCATATTTTCCTTCGATAAGCATAAGAGGGCCAGTATCAATTTTTAACTTAGCAATTTTCCTCTTTCCTTTGTTAATTGCCTGAGGCAGCTTGTTTTCAAGTTCAATTCTTGCTTTTGCCTCATCATAGGTACCAAATGCTGGAATATTGGGAATAGCTGGCTCATTCATTAGTGCCTCAATAATATCTCTTGCTTCATCAATATTCAGCTCATAAGGCAATGGTTTTACCCATGCCACTTGGGTATGACTGCCTGTATATACACTTTGTCACAGTCAACCATGAAGCATACATCATCTTTATAGTCCTCAACAAGCTTAGGGGGAATTCTAAACGTGTTGTTCATCCTCTCTTTGAAATCTTCAAAATAGATATCCATTACTTTATCAAAAAATTTGCCCATTTCTGCAATGAATTCATTAATCTGATACAAAATTGGAACATCCTTTCTCCATACCACTATACCTTTAGAAGGGAAAAACTTTTGCACATAGAAAAATAAACAGGTTAACAAAGAACCAAATTTACAAGGGTTTCTCTTTGAAGTCCTTATGCTATCCATATTTTTGTTAAATTGTTTCAACAGTACATCTGTCAGGTCAAATTCCATATTCTTCTTCACAACCTTATATGCTAAGTCCACAGCTTCACAGGGCACACTATTCAATCTGTTGGAACTATACATCTTATATGCAATTAAATGAATTCCAAATCTTAGCTCTATATCTGATACATTGTTAAGTTTCAATCCTCTGCCATCCCATTCAGCTAGGGTTAACTTCTGAAGTTCATCCCGACTTAGGGTTTTAGTGGTTTTGGATTTGTTTAACATAGGTAAACCCATGATCTTATGAATCATCTTTTTCGTTATCATGACGGGTTTCTCTAACCATAACTGACCATTATGCACACGGCTTAAAATGTATCTTATCCATTTCATTTGAAAGTTTCTTGGTAAGTGCGGGATATGGGTCAAACCTTTGGTTTCCAAATGCTTGTGCTCGGGTTTGAGGGTTCCATCCACACATAACTCAGCTAGGGCACTATCCATTTCTAATGTACCAATTTCTTGAATATTGCACTTAAAATGAGTACGAATATCGTTAACAAGGAGTACCTTTGGTGGAATTCGTGATTGAGCTCCATGCGGGTCGAGCGATTCAGCTATGGTGGGAACGAGCTTGAAGCGAGGTGCTTTCCATTCGACTCCCTTCACAAGCATTTTAGAGCCCCTCTTCGCCTTACTGCTGCTGGTGCTCGCAGGTGCCATTGCTACTCGGTGAGTGAACGATTTTGTAAAATAAATTCTTCACTAGAAAATCACTTCAAATCGCTTGAACTCACTTGCATGCTCTTGGAAATATCTTCACTCTATATATTCTAAATTTGCAGTCAAAAATGAGATCAAATTCTGCCCTTTTGATGAAAAAATTTTCATTAATGCTCAGGTACGAAGGTAGCTGAGATGACCTAGGGTTTGTCAGATAGTCACCGACTTACTCGATAAACCTTGAGACTCAATGAACAAACAAAACCTTTCATATTCCCGACCTAGCTTGGTTAAGTCTGAGACCAACCTTGCTCGATAGATGCATCACAGTGAACTATGTCTTGTATCTAAAATACTGATTTGTCATTTACACTCCTTCATTATGGAACTACTTAGGATATGGCTTGAAGATGCAGTCCTTGATCCTTCTTGATGAGTCTAATTAGAAATGGTAGAGTCACCCACTTCTTGAGTGACATTGCCATCATTTGAACTTTCTGGTTTGGTAGATTTAGGAATCCACTGTTGTCTCATCTGTTTTCGAATGTTGTCAACTTTGGCTTTCTTTTCATCTTTAACTCTTCCTATGTTCATGCAATTCTTGGATATATGACCAAGTTCGGTACATGTATAACATCTTATGGTAGTATCTTTCTTCCTTAGGTGATGCCTTGTACAGTTTACTCCAATGTGTCCATATTCTCCACAATAGTGACATTTGCACCAAGTATTGTAGTCCCAACCAAATAATGCTTTGACAATTTGTTCTATTGGATTGAATGATTTAGATCTTCACTCAGATGCCTTGTGACCTTGTTTCTTGCATTTGTGACATTTGCCTTCAAATTTTGATTTCTCTTTGCATTCATTGACTTTGTGACCATGCTGATTGCAATTGTAGAATTTACCATTGAATTTTTCTTTACCATTGCTCCAACATCTGTTAGATGTATGACCTGTCTTGCCACAGTGATTGCAAGTAGGTCTTTGATTCTTTTGGGCACCTTGTTTGGAAGATTCACCTTCTTCGTTGTATCCAAGGCCTGCTTTACCTTTTTGTCTATGAAGATTCTACTCATTTTGTTGATTCAATTCATCCACATCTGTTTGAGATTTCATCATTCTCTCATTGATTTTCTTTTCAGTGATTAAGTCATTTTCCAAACTTTCATTGATTTTTCTTTCAGATCTCAGATCACTTTGTAAGCTTGCATTGATTTGTATTTCAGTGATTAAATCATTTCTCAAACTTTCATTCTCAGATCTTAAATTCACAATTTCTTCATTTGCATTAGATAGTTGACCTATAAGATTTTCATGCTGAAGGGATTGATTATTTCTTACCTCTAAGTCTTCATTTGCCTTGTTTCTCTGTTCCAAAACTTTACATAGCCTGATGGATTGGATTTCTTGTTCTCTTTTAAGCTTTCTTACTTCTTCCTACAAAGAACCATTCTTTGCTAGGAGTTCCTTGATTGCTTTATTAGCTTCATTTGAGTTGCTTGATGGTAAAAGGTCTTCAATCTTTTCTTAACCATATTGATGATCATTTATTTCTCTTACAAGTTCTTTTCTTCTTTTCAGGAATTGAGAAAGATGCTCTTTTGCTTCTTTGAGTTGAGCCATGGCCATTTCCAAATCTAGCTTTTCATTCTCAATAGATTTGTCAAATCTAAATATCTCCATTGTCCTTGATCTTTGCTCAAGCTGTCAAACTTTATCTTAAGAACCACAATGCTCTGATACCAATTGTTGGAAATCATCAAGACTAACAAGGTTACTGAGAGGGGAGGGGTGAATTAGTAACCCTAAAACTTTAAATCAATTCAGCATAATAACATATTCACCATTCATCCATTTAATCTACTGTATGCATGAAAAGATAAACATTCATAACACATGAACACACTGATTTGGTGACCCAAAAACCTTCCAATTAGAAAGTAAAACTGGGGTGGGGATGATGCCCACAAAACTTCAATACTACAGTATAAAGTTGGCCTATTAAGGCTTACAATGATCACTTCTGGTGATCTGCCCTGTTAGGAGCAAGTAGGATTGCTAGATCCACCTTGTTAGAGGATTTACAAACATACAATGAAGTATGCACTCTATTAGGAGATTTACAAAAGACTGTTAAGTCTACCCTGTTAAAGGATTTACAAACTAATTCACCTGTTAGGAGGAAGCAATGGATCTAGTTACAACTGATTGTTGATAACATCCTTTATGCACTAATCACCTGATGTGATAGATATAATTTTTTTGCATCTATATTGACCTTGTTGTATTCCTCTGTTTTGATGCTGATTCGCTTTTACTCTTCTCAAAATATTGCAATGCAACACCATACAATGATACACAACTTTTTCATCATATTTTACAAATGATATAATACATTACATATATACCATTCCAATATTTACATTGGCAAGGTCGGCCAAACACAAGTGAACAAAATATTACTAAGTCAGCCAGATAGTAGAAAACTCGAGTTCCTCAAACTGACTCGGTGACCTTCTGATACTCGGCATCCACTACAATACACTGCATTGTCATGCACTCGGTAAGAGTAGAGGCATGGTCCATATTAATCACTCTAAGTAGTTTGAAACTCGGTAACCATTGGTGACTCGGTGAATATTGTGTCACTCGGTAAAAACTGAATCCATTGATAACCTTCTTCACTTGGTAAACACTGATTCCTTCATTTACCTTGATCACTTGGTAAACACTAAGTCTTTGTTTACCTTGATCACTCGGTAAACACTAAGTCCTTCATTTACCTTGATCACTCGATAAACAATGATTTCAACTGATGACTCGATGAACACTGAGAACTTGGTAAACACTGTTGAACTTCCCATTTGCTCAATGACCACTGTTCAGCATGGTATGAACTGTTCTGCTCGGTAACCACTACTGAACGCTTAGTATGAACTGTAGACTGAGTGATGAGCTCGGTAAGCATTCAGAATCAAATAAGTGTTGTAACTAATGACAAATATATCATAATTCTAATAGGGGCGGTGGTGGCCCCCACCCACCTTTAATTATTTTATAAATTTTTTTAAAATTTTAAAAACAATAAAAGTATCCCCATTAAAATATAAAGATTAACACAATATTATTTTATTACTTTGATAATTTTTATATAAATATCTATATTTTTTAAACTTTTCCCACCTTAGATCTGGTAGGGAAATTATATGCAACCAGTCAAATTTATAAAGCAACAAACTTTTCTCGGTTTCCAAACCCTACCCATAAACTAAATTCCTCAATTCTAATCTTTTCAACAAGGGTTTTAATTCTTTGTCTTTCATAAACATTCGGTAATGAAGAACAATAATTTCTCAAACAAGGGTTTCAATTTAAAATATGATTTCCAAAACAAAATCCATAAACATACATGAAGAAGACAGAGGTAATTCGAAAGGATTAACCATGATAATCTCAACAAGATTCCTACCTAGATCTGATGTTAAACCTCACGAATGCTCGAAGAATGCAAAACTTTTCATCTCCCAAAACCCTTTTAGAAAATTGCTCCTCCAAACTTGTGTGTGTATAAATGAGATCTAATCTCTTAATAAACAATTTCTCAGCCTAGGGTTTCATTACAAACACACAAAAGCCTTTTCTTTTATTATTTCAATTTATTTAATTTGTGTGCATACTTTTTTCTTTTTAATTAGAATAAAGTTTATTTAAATTGTTCTCACTTTGGTTTTATTAAATAATAAGATGTATTTAGAAAGTATATTTATTAATTTAACTAATAATAATATATAGAGTTCATTATTAAAATTAAACTTCTAGCTTAATTATTATTAAATTAAATAAATATAATTACACCAAATTTGAACTTTTAATTAAATTTTTTATTTGTTTCCTCTATTTAATTAATTTCTCAATTAATTAAATATAATTAAAATTTGTTTTTTCTTTATAAATGTTTCATTAAATTAAATCATTTAATAATATCTTTATTTGATTTGATTACCACTGAAAACCATAGCAGACCCACAAACTCAATAAGAAAACCCATCTAAAAGACAAAGTACAAATTCAAACTTAAGGGTCAAAATCTTGAATTCACATCAATTGACGAATTCAGAAGGGTACATAACTCAGATACTTGTCCTATATTCTAAGATAATTGGCTCAGGGTTAGGATTTGGACTCAAGAACTATCTCCCCTCTTTTCAATTGAGATACTACGATAAGGCACGCTCATCCTATAAATTTAGGGAAGTCAATGCTCGGTACGTGCAATCTACATAAAAATTATGTGTGTGTGTGTGTGTGTGTGTGTAAACTAAACAAGCAATGGTGGGAAGTGGTACATCATGAAGATCCCAACTAGCAAGTGACTATGATTCCCTTTCTCAACAACATTAAAAATATCAAACATAAAGAAAAACATATATGTACACCACACATATGCAAGTATGGGGTAAGTAACCATGAAAAAACATATATAAATCACCCATCAAACTATCATCATGTAATAACAAAAATTACTATATGAACATACAGAGAATCATTATCGAAAGAATAACCATGAACACATGAAATAACCAAGTATCAAGTAGCTCATCAAATATATAATCTAAGTATGAAATAACATCAATCAAATCAGGTAACCAAGTACCACTAAATCATAATTCATAACCATTAAATCTTGCCTAAAATAATTTGGAAATATAACATGAAAAGTAAACTAGGGGTAGGCACTACACTCTCAAATCGCATGTAATGTGCTCACTTCACCAATTGATTTGGATGAAGAAGATAAAGATAAATAGGTGTAGAAGATTCAACAAATGATCTTGAATAGAATGAACAAGATCTTGAAGATGGCTCCCAAAATTGCTTGCATGCTCAAATCCTTGATCTTCAATGGAGAAATTGCTTGACAAATGGTTAAAGGATTGAAAGCAAGTGCTTGATCTTGTGAATGAATGATCTTGTGAGTGCTTTATGTTGTGAAAATGAAATGAGAAGGCTCCATTTTATAGATATCTCAAAGTAGCCAGTTCCTCAAAATTTAAAATGAGGTGAGACCCATCTTAAAAAGGAGCAATAAATGATTGACCATAATAAGATTTCTTCAGTGAGTAAATTAAAGAAATTATTATTTGAATTAATAAAGGTCTACCCCAATTTATAAAATAAGAGGAGACACATAATATCATTTTATAAGGAAGATAATGTATTATTTAAGATAGGGATAATTTTATACATTAATTTAAATTAATTAATTAATAAGGACACAATATATAAGAAAAATAAAGATCCAACCCATTTATATTAATTCTAAATTAATAAAAGGCCCCATGAGATGAAATCAATTGTTTAAATGGAGGAAAATAGAGCATAAATATAAATAAATGATAGTCTTACATTAAATGGGTACTAAACCTTCATTAAATTAGAGTGCTTCAAATTTAAGATGGTTCATTTATCCCCTAGTTTAGCGAGAGCGTCGACTCAATACAAACTCCTGGTAAAGTAGAGAACAAGACATGAGATAATCTTATTATGATTACCAAGAATCACCCAAGACCCCAAGGGATTAAACCCTTGATGACTCCAAGATCATAATAAGAGAGAAATCACTGACTGAAAGAAGTAGAGAGAAGAAGAGGGTGATTATCTCACCCAATAGAGTGCTCACCCTACTGTAAATCACTTAAAAGAGTTCTTGCAAAAGATGATGTTGAATGGTTTAGTAGGGTTGTACCTCACTAGTCAAATCAAAAGGCCCATCCATAGATCAACATTATTTGTATCAGCATGGCATGGTCATGTAAGATTGTGTTACCCATAGATGAGATTTAGCATATGTCTGTGCAAAGGAGAGAGTGAGAGACCCAATGTTAAGGATGCTCTCTTCCCACAAAAAAATCCATGCTTTAGGATTATGCCTAGTTCATAAAGGGAAAATATGTGCAAAAATGAGGGATGGAATAGAAATGCATAGATTTGAGGATAACCTAGGAAGCATACCAAGCCCACAAGGATAAATTACCCTAATACATACTTAGAATCAGTATTTACTATTCCATGAGAATGATTTGAGAATGTACAAGTATAAGTCAAATGGTCTAGCAAGTGTGTATATCATTCTAATCAACCAAATCTAAGACATATGAAAATAGGGGGACCATGTATGCCCCCCCCCCCCGAAAGATGGGAAAATAATCGCTTATTTTAACGTCTTAAGGAAGCGATGAAGAAGGATAAAGCAATATTAGCATCAAGATAGTATCCATGAGAAACACCCAATCCAAACCAAAGAGGTCAGAACTCCTATGAGGTCATGGAAGGGTAGAGTAAAATGTGACACTATGCAAGAAGTGAAAAAGTAAATCCTTGTAAAGGATAACACACTATTATGAGTCTCCAAGGTAATTCATCTATCTACCATGAAAATCCACTTGCTAATAATATAAGATTACATGTGACATGATAAATAAATAACATTCAACCAAAGGAAATAGTTAATCCTTTAAAGAATGAGAATGATGGATAAAGATTGCCTTGCCCACCTTGTATAGGAAAAAAAGAGAAAAGAGGATCTACTATGCAACTCACATAGGATACCATGCATGATAATGATCCCCCAAATGAGAGGCTAACAATGTTACATAGCATGGAGCAACATAGTAGGGACCTATTTGTTATTTAAATAAATATAGATTAACACAACTCTCATCATAAGAAGATTGTGAATAACCTTATTATCAATAAGTTGTTGAATCTTGTAATGTAAAGCTTGACAATCATTAGTAGAGTGACCATGATAATGGTGATAGATGCAAAAGGGAAGATTCATAATTTTTTTACTATGTCTCTTTATATGTTTAGGTCTAGTAATCACCTTAGCACAAATAAGCTTAGGCAATAGGAGCTATTTATTAGATGAAGATGATAAAGGAGAGGATATGGACAAAGAAGAACTTTGTTTCACACATCCTAATGTATGAGCAACAATGGTGTTGAAAGCATGTTTATGCCCCCAATAATCTAAGGGCATAGTAGGCTTGATAGGTTCCTCATGACTAGAAGTAGAAATAACATTAGTAAAGAGAGGAGTAGCTTGATTTCTCATGAATGAAATATAATTGACTTTGTACTCTCCAATAAAAGTTGGATTAAAATCTAATGTACCCCAACCATATTCAGACAGAACAAAAGAAGGGTTTTCTTTAAGTATCTTTGCTTCTTGTTGTACCATATTAAAATGGATGCACTTGCCTTTTTAAGACCTTTTAGCTCCCTCTCCATAATGCCTTATTTGGGCCATGGATGTGCCCATTCTCAATCCCTTTTTTCTTCTTTTCTTCCTCTTTCTACCATGTTTCTCCTAGCATTTTCCCGAGCTTCCTATGGCTAGCCGACCCAATCTTTGGAACCAAGTAGACCCAGGTTGATTTGGACTAGAATGGATCAACCCAAGTCAACCTAGTCCTCCCAAGTTCACCTAGTCCCTGGTGGTTTTAGGGGTTGGGGTCCAAAAGGCCTTGGGGTTTTAATTAGTTTTTTTTCACTCTTTCGTTAATTTGTATTTTTTTCTGCCCAAAAACTCATATATAAGACGACTTGGAGGCTTCATTTTAATATCTCATTCATTCACACACTCAAGTAATCCAATCTCTTTTTCTCAAGTGAATATTTCTTCCTTTTGCATTCAATATTTTCAAGCATTCGAGTAAGGAGGTTTCTATCTAACATTGAAGGATCCTTTGTGAGCATTTCCTCTTTAAGATCTAGCTTATTGTTGGCCATCAAGGGAGGATATATACATTGAAGTATTCATTACCTTATTTTTTGATCCGCATTTGCATCCATGGCACCATTATGGGATTATGGTAGATCTATTGCAAAGTGTGGAGATACCTTGCATTCCTAGTTCAAGATCTATAATATATTACATACAAAATCCTTATCAATAAGAATTTTAAGCAAGGTGAATCCTAATATTTATCTTGTATTTTAGTCATTTACATTTACATTTACATTTCTCAATAATGGTCAATTCCTTAACCTAGGGCTTGACCAAGCCAATCCCTCATCTTACCCCAACCACAAACCCCTTATTTTCTAGTGTTTATATGCAGGATACAAGTCAGAGCTTATAGAACTAGAACCTATGTTGAAGTTGATGAAATATCAACCCCACAACTCCCAAGAATCACCTGCATGAAAACACCTGTCACAGAAAGAGAGAAGCAAGAGCTATGGAGGCTAAAATTGTCAGATTCATAGATGAGACATTCTTGATGAGAAAAAAGAGAGATTGTTGTTATCAACAATGAATTAATTGTCTCAATTAAGGTTTACAATGAGAGATCATCCTTATAAAGGAGATTAAAACCCTAAAAAGGTCTAACCTAGGTTGTATAATAATAATTAATCATTAGATGCCTAAAGTTTAGCTTAAGCAATTAGAGTTAATTAGGAAAAATCTAATTACTCTAGCAACCCCCCTTAAGATAAAATTAGGGAGTAGCTAAAAAACCTAGAAACTACTACTAAAAGTAGAATTGGGTCCTGATAAACAAGGCCTGATGAGGTACCCATGCACAACCAAATCTCTTGAAAAGAGGAGAAATAAAGAAAACCACATGGGAAAAACCCTACTCCAAAAAAATGGAAAACGTGCTGAAAGAAACTAGTGAAGGACTGAAGAAGCCTCCAAACTAGGGAATGTCCTAGGAGATAGGAACAAAAGATGATCATGAAGAACACCACTGAAGCATGTAGAAGTTGTAAAGCTATGTCAAAAGTAACTATTGATATGAAGAACCTCCACTGAAATAGAACCTGACTAGGCAGAGAAGACTATAATTTGCATCAAATCAAAAGGCACACAAAGGAAAATAATTAAACTCAAAGATATAGATGACATTAAACACCAAAGCATGAAGAGATGATCAATCGAAAAAAGGAAGCATGAGAAATAATAGAAGAACCCCCCCTAATGTAGACAAGAACCAAAAGAACTGCATGTCAAGGAACTACAATCAAGGTGTGCAAAAGAGTACATATGTGTGTAATGATTTGATCAATCTCAGATAGGTCATGAGGTTAATGTCATGGAAGGAGATGGCAAACAAAGGAAAAACATCAACCCCCCATGGCACTTTAATCATGAGTAGTGCATGTACACTAAGGTACAAGATATAATTAATCCTAAGAATGTAATAATCTGCACAAGTCCTCATATGACACTGCACAAATCAAAAGGCAAAATAAGGCAAAACAACTGAAATGAAAATATAGATGCAGAATGAAACTTTATCTTAGTGTGTTTGCAAGAATGCACACAAATGATGCCTAAATAGACTAAAAGAGACATAAGACTAATACAATAGATAGTACAAGTCATGGAAAATCATCTAAAGCAATGAAATTGATCCTCAGACCTGAAACAACTAAGATATCCACCAAAATGTAAAAATGCAAAAGACTGAATAGAATGTGCCTGGAGAAGAATCTAAAAAAAAAACTAACATCACCGAAAAGAACTCAGAAAGACATTTCTAATGATATAAAGAATTCCTAAATCAAAGATCAGATGCTCAGGATATGCCTCTTAGAGTGCAAGATTGTACCCCTAACTTTGATAGTAGAAAAGACATCAAAAAAGTACTAAAACTGAAAATCACCTACACTACTGTGATGGAATCAGAACTAGCTTTCTAGCAACATCTTGTTTGTAGAAAATAGAGTTTGTATGCCAGAGATATGAGCTAAACAACAAAGGCAGGTCCAAACAAAGCCTGAGGAGGTGATAAGAATGATGATGCAATGCTGATGTGGTGCTGACATTAGAAAGTGATGAGCCCAAATTTGATAGGTAAATAACTATTGAGGCAAAAAAAATGCTAGAAAAAGACCCCTGCTAGAGATAAAGTCCAACCATCAGATCAAAGGGTCAGTGTCAGATTCAAAATCGGTGGCCAAAAAATTACATTATGTGGAAAAAAGTTTTACATCATGGAAATTGCTTAGGAAGGCCAAATTTGCCATTCATGAAATGTTTGCATGTGAAGTTTTGCAAAAACCATGTAGTGTCCTTAATCCCCACTTCAAAAATTTTGTTTTGAAGATGTCAATTTCCCAAAAAACAAGGGAACCACATGTCAAATTATGGTGGGCTAAGGTTGAGGGTGCCAAAATAAGGCGCAACGCATGCATAGGTCTAGTAAAACAAGGCAAGGCAAGTAGGAGGAGAAAAGTGCATTGACCAAAGGTAAGGGGAGCTACCTCCAATAAACATAAGACCCCCACTTTGCATTCAAACACATGCACCTCCCAAAAGGCTTCTCTCCTTAACGATTGTAGAATCCAAAAAGGTGCAAAACCCCACAGAGGAATCCTTAGAGATAGTAGCAATCCTTCTAGAGAACTTGTGCATCCCAAAAATACCCCTCGAGTGCAAATTATCGAGCTGGGCCACAATCAGGGGAGCCACAAATTGAGCCTAAGGTTGTTGCTCCTTACCAACATCTCGCACAAAAAGTCGTCCATCATTATAGTTGGAAAGCACCAAAGGAGCAAAGGTAGAAGAAACCTAGTAGCTCATAAACTTCACCCTATAAATCCAAGCCTTGATCTATGGTGAGCTCGATCACCTTCTCTTCACTATTGATCTTTCCATTAGCAAGGGTTGTAGACAAAGGTGGAGGTGGTTAATGGGCAGATAGCCTAGCTAAGAAATAGTCAGCTCCAATAAAGAGCCACTGATTGACACCTTATCTTTATGGACACCGATGGATTCTGCCTACGCTTTAAGCATGAACATATCATTGACAAAAAAATTGCCATCAACTCTGCCCAAACTCTAAAATCTATTGTTATCAACTAGAATGAACTGATGAACCACCAAACAACACATAATGAAACCACTAAGGAGAAAGCATGGGTCTGAGAGGGAATTGATGGATCCTTGTTTCAAGGCATGGAGTTGATTACGTTTTAAATCTTTGGGAGCGATATTGGGTGGTGTTTATTGATTGTGAAATTGATGTGTATGCTATTTTTTTTGTAGGGATCTCAAATACCATGTTGAAGTTGATGAAAGATCAACCCCACAACTCCCAAGAATCACCTGCATGTAAACATCTATTACAGAAATAGAGAAGCAAAACTATGGAGGCTAAAATTGCCAAATCCATAGATGAGACATTCTTGATGAACAAAAAGAGATATTGCTATTATCAACAAAAAATTAATTGTCTCAATTAAGGTTTACAATGAGAGATAATCCTTATAAAGGAGATCAAAACCCTAAAAAGGTCTAACCTAGGTTGTGTAATAATAATTAATAAAAGAATTAATCATTAGTTGCCTAAAGTTTAGCTTAAGCAACTTAATTAGGAAAAATCTAATTACTCTAACAACCTACTCTTCATAATTTTTCTACAAAAGTCTATTGTAGGTCACCGAACAACATTAACCTAGTTGTAGGATGACCTTCCATGTCAACCCAGACCTTCAGTGCCCTTTTTTGGGGAGATTTCTAGGTTTTATTCATTTCATTGTTTCATACCAAGATCCATGAATAGATATTCAAAAAAGAAATAGATCTACAATTTTTGAAGCTAAAATACATCTTCTTCTACACATTTCAAGGTGAGTCTTTTATATTTTATTTCCTTTCATATCTTTACCTTAGATCTATATCTTAATTGAGCTAATTGTACACACATAACATCTAGATTCACATTATTTAAGCAATTAGTTAAATTTCACATTCATATTATCCTATTAAGGGCCAAAGAGTATATTTCCTTATATTGCATTCCCCTTTATACTTTGAATTTAGCATTAGCACCCTTCTTCCTTTGGGTTCTAGCTAATCTAATTTGGATCATAAGTGGAATCATATTTGGAAATTTCCATCTTTCCCTTTCATACATATTTGAATGTCTTAGTGGACCTAAAATAGGGAGATCTACAATCGTATTAAAGTATCTCACTTTTCCCCCTAAATTTTTTGGTGAACCCAACGCCCTTCCCCCTTCTTGTGGATTTTGGATCTAGATCCTTTGATCTCCTTTATTTCCTTCTCTACATTAGATATTTATCTTCTCTTAGTGCATCTAAATCTACTTTATTTTAATTTGTGGTATTTAGATCTCCTTTTGCATTCTCTTTTGATGGAATCATTATCTTTCCTAGATGCATATGATGACAATTTGATATATTCCCTCATTGAAGCTCACCCTTTTAAAGATAATCACCCTTTATTCATTAATGGTGACACTATTTGGGATAAACATCTTGATCGTAATTTTGACTATGCAAAAGATGACAAGATGATTGATACATTGATACATTTCTTCTTCTTCTTCAAATCCTCCTCTTAATGAGCTCAATTTAAGATTGCCCTCATTTAATGCTCCTAGTAGAGATGATTTGTTAATGGACATCCATGATCCTTATTCTAAGGATTCATTGGGAAAAGAGGATAATGGTAGTTTCCTAATTTCCTTAATGCTCTCTCTTCTAGTCATGACACTGTGGAAAGGCGATAACTTTATCAAGTTAATATGGTTCATCTTCATCAACCTATTACTAAGCCTATTATCACTCTCAAGGGTTATCCTTCATCAAATGAACCTCTCCTTACTCTTAAGGGTTTTCCTATCAAAACCACATGCATCTTTTACATGAAGAGTAGGAAAAGTATATAGTGTTATTATTGATAGCCAAGACCATTCATTTAGAAAATGTGTGACAGTCGGTTAAGAGAAAGCAATAGGAGAAAAAGGTCTAGAGCTATTGGTCGAGCACACTGGCATACACTCTAGCACACCATCTGGTAGGAAGACATAAATAGATACTATTTGATCCAAGGAATTAACACTAAGTCACCATCAATATGCAGAAAGGAGAAGATAAAGTGGCATAAGCAAAAAAGGATGGCATGATACCATTGATGAGCATATAAGACTATCAGAAGTTGTCATCCTAGACCCTAGGCATAGGGCTTATGGATCTTTCATGAACCAAGAAAATGTGGTATTCAAAATTTGAATTCAAAATGAGTGGGATAAATTGGCTATGGGTAATTGTGACCTAACATTAATAAAAGGGCATATGAAAAAAAGTGCTTATGTTGTTAAGGAGCTTGCAGAAAACAAAAATTGAAGGAGAGTAACTATTACAGGGGAAGAAGCAAGTGTAGTAGAGTGAAATAATAGCAAGAAAAGAACAATTATAGGCAATTGTGGGAGAGGTGAGAACAAATTAATCTTAAAAAAATAAAGAATATCGAAGCATCTTCAAGGGAGATAGAGCATAGATCTACATGGAAAATCAATGCCACATCCAAGTCAAATGCTTAGTATGCTTTCTTACCATTGCATATCTTTGAAAGACCCTAACATGGTCAACTTCACTTGAAAGCCTATTGTAAAATCCTCTAAGAAGGTGTCTCTCAAAAAGAGATTTGTAAATCCTCTAACTTGGTAGTTGTAATAAAGCTTTAGTAACCCCAACAATTTATAGGCATTCTTTATAGGATGAGCTTCCAGAAGAAGCACTTGTGGCTCTTAACTGGGCACCCCTTTACATGTGTTATAAGGGTTAGTGGGTATATTATCCCCACTATGGTTTCCATATTCACATTTAGGGTTTCCATGCACAAAATATGTATGTCACTTGATGAATGTTTTTGTGTATGAAAGTTAACCTATTTTATCATAATGCATTTATCTTGTGTTTAAAGTGTAAGATGGTTCATGATAAGGTTACAAGAAACTAAGAAAGATAACTAGTTTAAAAGACTAGTATTGATTCACCCCCCTCTCCTTTCAGTACTAGTTGGGACCAACAATTGGTATTAGAACTAGATCCCTATTGCGACAAGTCTAACAACTTGAGGAAGATCAAATAGAATTGCTACAGAGACAGCTAGAAGAGGCCTTGGACACAATAGAGGAATTGAAAGAAAATATAAAAGTCCTTAGCTAAGAGGAAGAAGTTGATGAAACTACTCAACAAAAGTCAAGAAGTCATTGAACATCAACATAGTGGTTACGAAGAGGTAAAAGAAGCCATCTCTGATCTAATGGTTGATATACATCAGCTAAAAGGAACTGCTACTGAGCTAAGTAAAGAAAGTGACAAGATGATAAGAGAAGTTGCAAAAGCTCAAGCCAAATAAGATGATATCATCCTAAAAAGAGATGAAGCTATTGCATTGACAAGGAGAGTGGGTGAATTGAGAAGTAAGGAATGTAGTCATCCCAATATGGAATAGTTCATGGAACTAACTAAACAGGTTCATAAGCTCATTGAAGAAGTATGAAGAAAAAATTAGCAAAATGAGAAGTTGAGGAGATTCCATGAGAGCTTTGAGAAGATTGATGAGGAATTGAAGGCTTAGAGGAGAAACAAAAATACAACTGATCTTGGTTTCTAAGGTGATAACAAGACGGAAGAGGGAGAGACCTCTAAAGCAAAGAACGTAAATAGCAGAAGACCAAGAAGCAAGTCTCCAAAAGGTAAGGATGCTGCTAAAGCCACTTGTTACTTTTGTGGTAAAATAGGACACACATATGGAGTGTATTGGTTTAAGCAGATAACTCCAACTCAATAGTGTACTTATGAAGGTTAATATAACAACTGTCATCTCTATGGTCACACTATAAAATAATGTATATGATGAAGGGTGCTCCCCTTAATACCATAAACCATAATAGAAACAAGAAACAACAACAAATGCAAGAACAAAATATGGACTTCTTATTTGCACTGCAAATGTGGAATTACATAATTCATAAGTACAATATGCTAACCCACATGGACACCTTCATTACAGTAATCTGCAAGACTAAGTTGCGAACGACTAGCTAGAGTTGTCCTAGACAATGTTTGGGCCTTTCTTAAATAGGCAATTTTATGCTACCTGGGAAGGTTCTAGAAATTGGAACCTAATATATAGGGCCAATAGACCCTAAACAATATATATAGAGTCGGCACTATAAGGCCTCCAACGATGAGCCTAAAGATTTTTCTGCAAATTTTTCCACCGAAAATTTGCAATAACTTCTCTAATACTTAAGTTGGAGAAATGAGATTTTTATGGTAGGATTATAACTCTAAATTGAACCTTCACATAGAAAATGAGAAAATTCTGAGCACATATGAAAAAATTACTGAAAATAGCAAGTTCCCATAAATAGTAACCACCCTATCTACTAGTCCTTATTAAAATAGAAACGACTGAAAAGAAAATATTTTTGCATGATGCAAGATTGATTTTACACCTAGGATGCTCCTACATTAGACACCCAAAGTAATTTGAGAAGTGACTCTATCACATCTCAGGTGTGCAAAGGAAAACCAAGACTATTAACCTCCTCCCTTACTAGCCATGATGAATCTTCTACTGGCCTCCCTTTCCATTTGATCAGGTATTCCTCATAAGTTTTGTCCCTTGAAATTTTACCAACACAACTGTCTAGTATCTCCTCAATCTTCTTTGTAGCTAAACTAGCTGCTGGAATACTCCACTATGCTTCTAGTCCTTCATCTCCATCACCTCCTTCATAATACTCTATCAAATCTAAAATATTAAATACTGGTAAAATATTCAATTCAATAGGAAACTCCACTTCATAAGCATTTCCAGAATAAAGCCTTTTTACTATATTGTACGATCCAAACATCTTCATCATCAGCTTAGTATATGTAACCACTGGAAAATGCTCCTTTCTCAAATGAACTATGACTTTATCTCTAATCTGAAATTCCTTATACCTCCTTTTCACATCTTCCTTAGCTTTATACTATGTATTCATCTTTATGATGTGCTTCCTCATGGATGTTCTTCAAATGTTCAGTGAATTCTTCTGCTTCAACCTACTTATCTCTCCTTTATCCAACTATTACAATTCAGAAGCATTTCTAGGACTACTCCCATATACAATATGGAATGGTGATTTACTAGTACTCCTATTGATAGAATTATTATATGCAAATTTTGTCTTTGGTAAAATCATATCCCAGCCTTTTGGCTTGTCTCCAACCAAACATCTCAGTAAATTTCCCAAACTCCTATTCACCACTTCTTTTTGTCCATCCATCAGTCTATGGATGATGCGATGAACTAAACTTCAAATCTATCTTCAACTTCTTCCATAATCTATGCCAAAAATACCCAACAAATTTGGTATCTCGATTTAAAACTATACTCGTTGGCAGACCATGTAGTCTCACCACTTCTCTGAAAAACAACTCTCCCACATGAACAACATCACTAGTCTTCTTGCAAGGAATAAAATGTGCCATCTTTGAAAACTTGTCTACCACCACAAAAATAGAATCATGCTCTCACTGAATCCTCGATAATCCAAGAACAAAATCCATGCTGACATCCTCCCACAACTTCTCTAGTACAAGTAATGGATGATACAACCATATATTCTACTTTACTCCTTTCACCATTTGACATACGTTGCAACTCTGTACAAACCTCTTCACATCTTGCTACAAACTGTGGCCAGTAATAATTTTTAGCAACCAACACTATGGTTTTATCTCTACCAAAATGTCTAGCCAATCCTCCACTATGCTTCTGCTTGATGAGATTCTCTCTCCTTGAACTTCTGGGAATGCACAACTGGCTTCCTTTGAACAACATACTATCTTAGATAATGAAATCCAACCACTTTGTCCTATCAAGTGTAACAAGTTTTTTACAAGTCTTCCACACTTCACCAAAATCAAGATCATCTAGATACAAAGTAATGAGTTCCTTGAACCCAAGTACCTCTATCTACATTTCTATCAGCAAAAGTTGTCTTCCACTAAGAGCATCTGCAACTCCATTAGACTTCTCACTCCTGTGTTTCAAAACAAATGTATAACTCTAAAAAAATCAACCCACTTCAAATGCCTTTGCTTCAATTTTCCTTGACTATTTAAATATTGTAAAGCTTGATGATTGGTATACAAAACAAACTCCTTATGAAGAAGATAGTGTCTCCACTTCTTCAATGCTTGAACTATAGCATAAAATTATTGATCATAAATAGAATATTTTCTTTTTGCATCATTCAACTTCTCACTAAAATAAGCAACAGGTCTACCTTCTTGGCTCAAAACAACTCCTATTGCAATACCACTAGCATCATAGTCTACTTGAAACACCTTGTTAAAATTAGGAAGTGCTAAAATAGATTGCTCAATAACTTTTTGTTTCAATAGATTAAAACTCTTATCTGCTCCTATAGTCCACTTAAATTCTTTCATATCTCCTCTCATTATTTCAGTCAAGGGTCCATAAATACTGCTAAAACCTCTTATAAACTTTTTGTAAAAACTAGCCAGTGCATGAAAAGATCTTACCTATATCGCACTCTTTGGAGTAGGCCATTCAAGGATAGCCTACATTTTATCTAGGTCCATTTTTAGACCTTCTATTGAGACTACAAATCCTAGGTACACCAACTCCTTTACAAAACTGCACTTATTCAGGTTTATTAGCAACTTTTCTTCCCTAAAATTATCAAACACCTTGTGAATATGGATCAAATGCTCCTCCAATGACTTACTAAAGATCAAAATATCATCTAGGTAAACAATGACATACTTACCTAGAAACTCTTTTAGTACCTCATTCATGAGCTGCATGAAAGTGTTTGGTGCATTGGTTAGCCCAAAAGGTGTGACTAACCACTTGTACAATCCTTATTTTGTCTTGAAAGTAGTCTTCCACTCATCACCCTCTATGATACAAATCTGATGGTAACCACTTTTCATATCTATCCTTGCAAAATACTTAGCTCCACTCAAATAGTCCATAATATCATCCATCCTTGGCAATGGAAATTTACACTTGATTGTGATCTTGTTGATAGCATGAGAATCTATGTACATCCTCTATTCTCCATTCTTATTTGGTGCTAGTATGGCTAGTACAACACATGGACTCTGACTCTCTCAAATCAACCCCTTCTACAACAACTCATGAACTTATCTGTTCAACTCTTCACTTTCTGTTGGTGTCATTTTGTACACTACCTTGTTTGGCAAACCAACTCCCCAACATATCTGCAACCTTTTCAGGTACCTCCTCTACTTCTTCTTTACTATCTTTTGGAATCATATAAAAATACATATGCTCACACTTCATACCTTTGAGAAACTCTTTTCCATCAACAAAACATATTTTGGCAACACTACATACCTTTTCTTCTTTCTCCTTCAACAACTTCAAGTTATGCTTCACTACATCCTTCGTTAGAGTGTAGGTATTTGCTCACTCATTGTGTATAGCATGCCTATCAAATTATCACGGCCTACCCAACAACAAATGACATATGTCCATAAGTATGATATCATGAAGTACCTCATCCTAGTAGCTCTCAATCTTGAACTTCACTGAACACTTATCATTGATCATGACCTTGTGGTCATCTTGCACCCAAGCAACACAATATGGACGTAGGTGATTCTGTCTCTTCAGCTTCAACTTTGTGACCATCATTTCTAACACCAAATTTTCAATACTTCCACCATCAATGATCACATCACAACACTTATCTTCACATCTGCACCTTGTGTGAAACAAGCTCCTTCTTTGATTAGGTTCATTCTCACCACTCAATAGGACTCTTCTAGTTAACTAAGACTTCTCCTCTTTCAGCATCTTTAGAATGAGAGGATCTAGCATCTTCATCAACATGTGCAATTCTGGTCTAGCCTTTTGCTCTTTGATCTATCCTTCTTTGGTGTTGGGAACATTCAAATGCTCTATGCCCTTCTTCTCCATAGTGAAAACATTTCCTAGGGAAGCCTCCTCTTCCAGATCCTTGTCCTCTACCTCTTCCTCTCTGATTTCCATTGTTTTGATCATGGAAATGATTGGAATTGTTTTCCCTCTAGTTCTGACTGCTACTTCCAACCTTGTCCTTAGTCTTCTAATAATCATTACGACCTCCATAAGATCGGCCACCAAATGTGCTCCCCTTAATACCATAAACCATAATAGAAATAAGAAACAACAAAAAATATGAGAACAAAATATGGACTTCTTATTTCCTCCACAAATGCAGAATTACAGAATTCACAAGTACAATATTCTAACCCACATGGGTGCCTTAATTACAATAATCTGCAAGACTAAGCTGCAAACTACCACCTAGAGCTATCTTAGACAATGTTCGAGCATTTCTTAAATAGGCAATTTTATGCTAGCCAAGAATGTTCTAGACATTGAAGCTTAATACCTAGGGCTGACAGACCCAAACAAAATATATAGAGTCGCCAAATACATCTTTGACAATTATTTTAGAAATTTTGATTGCACAACTTCGAAAGGCCATAACTCTTGAACCATTGCTCTAATTGGTTATTATAACCACTTTTTGGAAACACCAACTCATGATCTATAGGCTT
The DNA here is from genome assembly GCA_028749045.1 of Cupressus sempervirens. Taxonomy (NCBI): domain Eukaryota; kingdom Viridiplantae; phylum Streptophyta; class Pinopsida; order Cupressales; family Cupressaceae; genus Cupressus; species Cupressus sempervirens. The sequence goes on from CM053792.1 coordinate 436,428,211, forward strand.
AGAATTGCGCAAGCACCCTTCCATCAAGTTTTTGGACCCCATCTGGGCACTCTAAGGCCTCCAATGGTGAGCTTGAAGATTTTATTGATTTGATACTTAAGTTGTAGCAATGAGATTTTTATGGTAGGCTTATAATTCTAAAATGAACCCTCACGTAGAAAATGAGAACATTCTGAGATCCTATGACAAACTTACTAAAAAGAGAAAGTTCCCATAAATAGTAACCACCCTATCTACTAGTCCTTATTAAAATAGAAAAGACTAAAAATAAAATACTTTTGGGTGATGTAAGATTTCTCTTACAGCCAAGATGCTCCTGCATTAGTATATATCATTTTAATGAGAAGAGAAGAGAATAGATAAATGTTGTTACTATTGCAATAAGTACATGCATAAATTAGAATATTACTGAACCAGAGCTCGAGACAATCAACGGTCTCCCAAAGCAACAAGTCCAACTAGAAGTGACAATTTTCCTACACTGTTTTTGCATGACCTGTGGAAATAAAGGACATACAAGAACTCAATGCAAGCGTAGGATGAACCCAAAGAACAACACCAAGCCATGGAAGGGTACCATAATGATTTTCTATGTCTACCAAAAAATTGGACATCTTACAAGCAACTATAGATGCAGTAGAAGATAATGCAACAAATCTCTAGTCATAAAGGAGAAGATTGTGACTATAGAAAAACCAAAGAAATACTTTGCCACTATGTGGATGAAGAAGAGTGAAGAGGCTGAGACCAAGCCAAAATAGGTAGAGAATCACCAACCATTGGTGAGACTTCTGAAACAAACTAAGCTTACGTACCTTAAAGGCGGTTAAGAGACTAAGGTAACACTCAAAAAATTGATTGTTGAATACAAAATTAGTAGCAATACAAATGAAAGAGAAGAAATAGAGACATCAAGCAAAACCTATTGATCAAGCGTCTAAAAAGGTAACCATTACAAATGAATTGGTGAATTAATCATACATGTCCTTTGGTAGGTAAGGTACCTACTAACCATTGCAACCCTCAAAATGGAAATTTGGGAACATAAATACAAGGATCTAAAGTCATTTGATACTTTTGCATTGTAAAAAATATGTGCTTTTATACTATGAAACCCTAAGAGTTTAAAAGTGAGAGATTGTGAAGGAATTATCTACAGAAAGAAATTCTTGTGAATCTATTCTATAAGGAATTGAATCATGGAGAAAAAATGGTAGAAGAAATCAACAAGCTAAACATAACTGACAACGGGGAAAGTAGTCACCTAGAGTATCAGGGAATCATGGCAAGAGGAAGAGATGTTGAAGATGAAACTGCACTATCATCCCTGCATGATGGTGTCCTACACACAAAATACATGAGTGTGTACCTAGATGTTGAGGTATGAGAAATTGGTGACAAAGAGATAAGGGAGTGGTATGACACATTCTGTGTTGAAGGAGCACTAAAAGAACACAAATATTTAGTGGAATCCACACTATACATAGTGGTGAAGATACCCATTTTCTTCCATGATGAATGGGTAATGTTTGTTCTCTGCATCATTCATGACCATTATATATGGTTGGACAAACCATATAAGATCACCAAAACCCTAATTTAAAGGGTAATTGGGTTTAATGCATCTAGTATTGACTCTTCCATGAACATTGTCTCAACACAACAAGCATCCTCACTCATAGGAGGAAGGAAAACACTAGATGAATTGAGGTGCACCATATGTGACATTCCCAGCTTGAAATTAAAGTTTGCTACAATGATGTTGGGCTACAAGTTGTGCCACACCAATGAAAGTGACTATGTTCCAAGAAATGTAGCTTACAAAGTGGTTTAGATCATAAATAACAAGTCAAAGGTTGATATGTGTGGGTATCTTCATAGAGAAATACTGGAGAATATCAAGAAGATAACAAATTATCATCATAATCAAACGCTGACATATGGATTCATTCTCATATGCATTTTCTTCTAAGGGAAGAATTTCCTATATCCCCATAGATCAAATGGAATGAAGACCAACTTGTCATGGCTCAAATAGGTGATCTATGTATAAGACTACAAGGTAAAGGAAACACCATGATGTACAATTACTTCAAGCATTTCCAAAAGGAAATGAATCAGAGAGAAAGGCTTGCCACAAGTCTAGTGGAGAGCTACAAATACAAGGTTTATTTTCTAGTAAGTACAAATAACTACATTGTATGCTTGATATAACCCGAAGCTATGTGGCTAACACCTTTTGGCTATGAAGTGAAAGACGAGGAAGACATACATCACATAGATAGGCTTTTAGCCTACAAGGAAAGCATCATTCTTCCAATGTTTGGTACTTGTGTAGATATTAGAAACCAAATCTTACTGGAGAAAAGGGAAACGCATAAACTTACTCCACCAATGATGACGAGGAGTTAGGCACCTAAGAGAAGGAAATAATCATTGGCCAAGGAACTAGAAGATGAAGAAACAAAATTAGAAGATGATGCTACCAGAGCAACTATGATCACCAAAGCCATTGAAGAGGAAGTGTCACCAACATCTAGAAAATGTAAGAATTTTTTAAAACCAATTCCCATTAGTAAGGTTGTAGACATAATTGTAAATAATCATGATTACACAATTCTCAAGAATAGATTTGCAAGGTTCACCAAGGAAAACAAACCAAAGGTTGTAAACATTGTACTTTCTAGTCTAAGAATAAGAGACAGAAGACCATATGATTTTGGGTTAGAATTTCCCAAACATTTGAGAAAACTATTAAATGAAAAGTGGAGCACTGGAGAAAGGATTACAAGAAGATGGTGGAAGATTCCCTGGTGAAGATGAGACCCAAAATGAGCAAGTCTTAGAAAAATTGCATAATGGGAGTATACAGAGGAAAATTCAACAACACAAGGAATAAAAATGACCTCATAATAGGCTGAATGAACTTGAAAAAGATAAGCATCAGTAAGAACCTGAAAGAGCTAACATGATAAATTGATGCCTACCTAAAGGGAAATCAACTACCAAGAGGTGAAATGAATGTGAGAAGAGATAGGCCCAAGAAAATAGGTACAGAGACCCACCCAAGGAAAGAAGTAGATAGAAAATAACAAGAAAGGAGTGAAGAAACTCCTAATCCTCAAAGAGAGGAATATGTGTCAGAAGAAGAAGAACATGAATCGAACAAGGCAACTCAAGTAGAGACAATAATGCCCAAGGAAACTAAAACAAAAAAATATGTAAAGAAATATGGTCAACTAGTAGACACCCCATCAATTATAGGAATTGAGAAACTCACAATGGAAGAGAGATTGAAGTCACTAGAAGTCGTGACTCAAAAAAACATTGAAGAAAAAATTAAGACAATGACCATCTCCACTAATTCATCACCTGAAAAGGAAGAAGAAGAAGTGAATGAATCACCTACTATAGTGCAGATACCAGATGAAGAGTCTTTAGAAGAAAAGTCCCTAGTTATGGAAGAGGACATGGAACTCCCACCCAAGATAGGAGATCAAAAAGTTAAAGCACAAAAAGTAAAACAAGGTGTAACAATTAGGCCAAATTGCCACAATCAAAGGTGTCTGAAAGCAAGACACACAGACCAGTTAGCAAGAGGAGAGCACCAAACCTGTCTAGAACTATAGGTGGAGAAAAATAAAATAAAAGAAGAAAATCAACTAGATACGTGAAGAAATCATTATCCTTATTATCATCATCATCTTCTAGCTCAAAAGATGAAGGAGAATTTTATGAAAAAGATGTTGGACCAACATAAGGAAAATATGAGCTAGATGCACTTATTACTAAAAAGAAAGAGAAAATTTAGAATATGGATATGGAAGAGATCAATGAATACAAGCAACATCTGAAGAGGCAAGTAGAACTCAAAAAGGAAGAATGATCTAGTACACTAGTGATGACAATAAATCTCGCTATAGAACTAGCATAGAAAGAGTAAGATAATTATTGAGTGTTGGCATTGATGACCAAGAACATGTATTGGAAAATGTGTGACAACTAGTTGAGATAAAGCAACATAAGAAAGAGGTCTAGAGCTATCAGTCAAGATGCCACACTGACATACACATGATCACACCTACTAGCAAGAAGACATAAATAGATACTTGTTGATCCAAGGTATCAAAACTATGAGTCACCATCAATATGATAGAAAGGAGAAGATAAAGTGATGCAACTAGACAAGGACAACAAGCTACCATTGATGAGAAGACATGACTATCAAAAGTTGTCAGACTAGACAAGTAGTTGTAGTTGTATCCCAATTTGGAATTCCCATCCAATTGACCTCATTAAAGCATAATTCAGGAGGTATGCCCCTATGACTCAAATTATTATACTTATTTGTAACCAAGAAAATGAAACCAAAAGCAGGGCTAAGGCTCTTATCACCTTAAGAAGGATGAGCGCAAGTCCCTATTACTTTTAATTCCTAAATACAATTGACATGGTTTGTTGAATTCCATGACTTAAATCTAATAGGAAAATAGAGAGGCTTTCATATTATTTGTTTTTTCATTCCTCAACCAACCTTTCTATTGGCAGATCTCACATGTTTGGCATTTTTATCACCTTAAAAGGTGAGAGTATAGGTCTACTCTCATTTTTGATAAACAAGAAGACTTTCCCTATTTATACTAGATCTTGAACTTTGAATATCACAATTCAAGAAAAATGCAAAAGGATTAGGCTTACCTTATTTGAAGATGGCAAAGTCTAGGGGCATTTTTTAGTTTTTACCTAGCATTTTATACTTACAAAGGCAACCATTCCAACTCTTAAGTATCCAACTTCCTCAAATGTTAGAATAATATAAATAATTCAAGATGAAATAAAATTAGCATGGTCAAAAAAATGAAGGACCAACATACAAATCAATAGAAATGATAACAAGTGCACCTTGATTAATTTTCTACTTTTGACCTACTTATCCAATTTTTAAATATATTAATGGCCTGGAATAATAGAAGTGGAAAGAAGTAACCCCTACTAAAAATTAGTAAAATTTACAAAAAAAATTAAGAATTTGTAAAAAAGTTCTTTCATTTGTGATTTTTAGATTCAATTTATCAAAATAGACAAGTTTTCAAATATTTATTTCTTTTAGCTATTATTTAACATCAAAATTAAAATCACAAAGAAGAGACCCCCTCTATAATTTTAGGACATTTCCAAAAATATAAGGTTTTTAGAAAAATTCTCAAATTTGTGCTCATGACTATTTTTATAGGAAAAATCATTAAAATAAATAAATCACCAAAAATTAAACATACAAATCTATTTTTTTATTGCAAGCTCCTAAATTGAAGGTAAACTTTATTAAAAAATTCATAGGAAAATTTTGTTTGAAAGATATCTCCAATTCATTGAAAACCCTACATACAATAATGAATCAACAAAGAACAACCACATGCATACATTCTAAATCAGCTTTTATTTTTTCAAATTGGGTTCACCAAATGTAATAAGGGTAAATCTGCAAGTCTCAAGAAAATGAGTTAGTATCACTAATTTAAATAATCTAAACTAACAAACAAATAAGCCCTACGAACAACAAAATGAAAAGTATTATTATCAGAAATAAAATACGCAAATGAATGCATGCAAACCGACGAGCACTCCAAACGTATGTTACTTATCTTTTCTTTTTTGAGGTGTAGCGTTTAACTTGATTCTGACAACACCTTGACTCAAATCTCTAAGAAGATGATATTGATTGCTAAGATTATGATTAAAAACTAACAAAGATATGATGCATAAGTTCATGATGAAAATGTGAAGAAAGAAGGTTGTCTAAATAGAAAACTAGGTTAACAATAGGCAACTAAGACTAATTTGAGAAAATCATGATTGATAGACAAGGATGATAGAGATTGGAGAAAGAACAAGTAAGTTTCCAGTTTTGAACTGAAAAAGATAGAGAATAAAATCTAAAGATAAATTCAATTTGGAGAGAAAAAGTTGCCAAAAAAAATGGAAAGTTTGAGATATTTTTGGATTTTAGATTTTTAGAAAATAAATAAAAATAGATGTAAGGATTTATTCATTTTATTGTAAATTTAATTCCTCATAAACTCACCTTTTCGAATATTTAAGGATTAACGAATTACAATTCAATTAAATGACAAATGATGAAATTAATAAAATTGGATGGATTTAATTGAAAGTTGAAATTAGAATAAGGCAAAAGCCTACAACACAATGGTAACTTGCGAGCCTTGTTGAGATAATGGGTGTTGCACACATTGCATAATATTGTTATTTTATTTTATTATGTAATGTTGTACCTAGATGGACGTGCAACATGTAAAGATTTCCATGGAATATTCTTGATGAGTTGTATTGTAACATCGTGATAATATTTTATGTAATTATTTAATATTGGGGAAAAGAATTAAATGCCCAATATTAAATGTAGGGTCAGTGGGTTAGGTAGCACATGGTTTTAGCACATGGTTTATGTAATACCACTTAGTGGTTTTGTGGGACTTGCTACTATATAAGCAGCCACAAGGGTAGTTGTTATAGAGAGTGAGAGTGACAAGGAGAAGACAAAAGGCAAGAGTCGAGCGGGACAAGGCTTGACAGGTTAGCCAAGAGAGAATTTGTGAAGGTTGAAAGCATGGCATGGGATGTGTGGATTCATGCTTGTTCACATAGTTTTGCTCGGTTGTGGCTATGGCCATGAAGGCTTCCATGGTTGTATGGAAATGGTATTTTTTGCTGAATAATACATGACGATGGATGCTTTTGGAGGCTGGGTTTTTCCCTCAATGAGGGTTTCCCAAGGTATATCTTGTGTCACAATTTTGTGGGTATTTTGTCTATTCTCTTGCATGTGGATTTTAATTTCGTGTTTATTTTAGATCTATTATGGGTTATGTGGAAACGGTTATATTCTTTCTTGCCAAGTTTCCTTACAAGTGGTATCAGAGCTTAGTTTTGGCCTGGTCATGGGTTCAAATCTCCCCGGTGCCTTCCCGACTCGCGTAAGCACTTGGTATGTGCGTCGAGGGGGAGATTGTTGGGTGATGCGACGCGCTCCCCTGCCCACAGGTGGTTAATTATGTGGTGTTCCATGTTCACTAATAGTCATGGCTTTTGGTGCAACGGCAAATGGGCCCTACAATTGGTATCAGAGCCTGGTTTTGGCTTGGTCATGGGTTCAAATCTCCCCGGTGCCTTCCCGACCTGCGTAAGCAACTGGTATGCGCGTCGAGGGGGAGATTGTTGGGTGATGCGACGCGCTCCCCTGCCCACAGGTGGTTAATTATGTGGTGTTCCATGTTCACTAATAGTCATGGCTTTTGGTGCAACGGCAAATGGGCCCTACAAGCCTCTCATGTGGGAGGTCTTGGGTTCAAATCTACCTTTGCTTAACATATAATAATAATTAATTCCAACAAATAATAATGATTAATCTAGGCTTCTACCGTTTATCAATGAAAAAAGAAGTTGAAATTAGAATTAAATTAATATTGGAATTAACTTAATCAAGACAAATAAATCAATTAATGAAAATAATTTATTATTATTATTTAAATTATAGGACTCTAGAAATTGAATTTAATTAATTAGTAAAGACTAATAAATTAAGGGTTAGAATACTAAAAAAATATTATTTATTTAAATAATATTATGAGAATGATTAAATGATTCAAAGATTAGATTATTGAGAAATAAAGATGATTACTAAATTAATAGAGGAAATAATTAACAATTTAATGTTAAGTCACAAGCATGTCTATTTTTGAGTGTCTAGAGTCCCCAAAAAAAAAAATTTTAAAATATTATAAGACATGGAAGAAAGAGATGACACATGGAAGAAGGTTTACAATAGAAAACCTCTCATTTTTTAGTCCTAACATGATACAAGGGTCCTTTGGGAGGGAATAATGATAACACACACACATTTGTGAATACATATGAATACATGCTAATCTATAGATGAATGTGTAGTTTCAACCTTCATATGTTATCCATCATCCTCCCAATATTGGTCATATTGGAAGGGAGGTTGATAGTGCAATGAAAAGATTTCCAAGGTAGTCCCAGGTGCCTCATTAGTAGTAAGGGTTAGAGATGAGGCACTCAACGTAACCTCATCCAAGAGCTTGATTGTGGTGAGTGAGATGGATCATGTGAAGATCACCATCAACACTAGAATATCTTCTAAGGAGTAAAATATACAAGCATCAATGCTCGAAGGAAACCCTTGAGGGATTATCAATGAAGAAGATTCTCCCCTGACCTCTACGAAATGAGCGATGATGAACTTAGGAAAAGTTGGAGCTTGCTCCACTATGAGTATCAAAACAAAAAGAGTGTCCATAAGTTCAAACTTGCACTATTTGAACTTTGTGTAGTGCCTACCCTCATTCACATCTTTTCTGGACATATTATTGCTATTATTATCAGACTAAGATAGACTAGCTTTATGTTAATGGATTAGTGGTATTGTTTTGACACTATTAGACATTATGTCATGGATTCAGTTGTTATATGATGAGATCATTTAGACTTTACATTTCATGTATGTATGATGATCATTATATTGTTTTCAGTTATTGTTGATGATTAGTTAGATGGTTTATTATCTCATGTGTTTTATTATGGATACTTACCCCATACTTGCATGTGTATGGTGTGCGTGTTTTCTTATTGTATGGCGTTTCTGATGTGGTTAAGGAAGGGAGTCGTAGTCACCTGCTTAGTCGGGATCTACACAATGCACCACTTCCTGCCATTGCCTGTTTAGCTTAGCACTATATATATATATTGTATGTACATGCATGGTTTTTCTGCAGGTTGCAGGTACCGGGTATCGACTTCCCTGAATTTCTAGGATGAGCGTACCCTATTATACTATCTCAATGATAAGAGAGGGGAGATAAATTCTCAAGTCCAAATCCCAAACCCTAAAACCATTTGTCCTAGTGAGTTAGGACAAGTATCAGAGTTGAGTACCCATTGAATGTGTCGGATGACATATTTTGTGATTTTTAATCCTTTAGACTGATTTTGTATGAATTGTCCTATGATGGGTTTTCATATTTTATCTTGGAGGTCTATGGTGAATTTTCTATTAATTAAGTCTCAACAAATAGATTTAATTAATAAATTAATTATTTGAGAAAATTAAATATCATGATCTTTGATATTTTGATTATAATTAATTAAAGGAGAATTAATTGAGAGAAAAGAATTAAATAAAAGAAAATTAGAAATTAAAATAAATAATAATTATAAAATACTAATAAATTAATAAACAAATAATAATAATAAAAGTTATAAAAATTAAAATAAAAGTTATAAAAATTAAAATGGAAGTTATAAATATTTAAATGGAAATTATTTAAAAAGTAAATTGGAGTTATAAGCTTGCATGGGAATTAACGCA